>OZ005650.1:257188039-258610539 GCA_963930645.1 Salticus scenicus | reverse complement strand
TAAGCTGCAATTTAATTCCGTTTATGAGAAGGAAATATTTCACTTTCTATAATATTTAAATACACCAAATTTCGTATGTGAGGCGAATTATACGAAAAACTATGCTGATTCAGAATTCAGATTAAGTGCTTATAGCTGCAAGTGGCGTCGCTACACTTCAATTTAATTTCGTTTACAGAAAGGCTATATCGCAGTTTCTATATTATATAAATGTACGAAACTGGTATGTGACACATAAATTATTCAAATTTGCCGATTCATTTTGGGAATATATCGCCCGACAGGTGGTGCCACTTTTAATTTCTTCAAATTTCCAAATAGTTGTAATTCAGCAACTGTTTGTAAAATTGCACCAAATTTCATAGACAAAATGTTAATAGAGAGAAAAGTAACAGCAGCGCCACCTTTCGACCGACATGCAACCAAATTCAATCAGCGTAATTTTTCGTAATATATGTCTCACATATATATATATATATATATGTCTTTGTCCTTTTATATAACATAAAATATAATTGAATAGAAAATAACGCAGCATATCAGCGCCATCTGATGACCGATGTGCACACAAATTCAATCAGTTTAGTTTTGCATATATATCTCACATACCAAGTTTGGTGCATTTATGTATCATAGAAGTTTAGATGCTGCCTTCTCGTAAAAGGTATTAAGTTACAACATAGAAGCATCATCTATCGGCCAATATGTATTCAAATTTATTTTGTATAGTTTTACACAACATCCATACCACATGTCAAATTTAATGCATTTATATGCTATATAAGCTGAAATATGCATTTTTTAAAGTAAGGAAATCATAACTTAACAGCGCCACTTTTTGAGCGATATACCCTAAAAGCTAATCAGCATTTATTTAAGACAAGGGTTTTACTAAATATCAAGGTTACTTAAATTCCGTCCAGTGGTTCAATACGATAGAGCGTCTATAAAATTTTGGTAACACACACACAGACAAATATGCATTTTTTTAAATGGTCAGAACATGTTCAGGATATCTAAAAACATATGAATCCATTGAAAAACGAACTTCGAAAATTTTCTCAAATCCAATATTTTCTTTTTTAGCGTACGGAAGAAACTAATGAAAAATGTGTTAGAAATAGTTTTGGCATAACATCAAATCATCACACATTAATTTTCAACTTTTAAATCCATGTTGAAAAAAAAAGAGTTTAGAAAATATCTATTCTAGTATCAAATCAAATCAATATACAAATTTTTGATTTGCTACATATTTTGCGGGCGATGTTATTGTCATGGCGATGTTTTGACAAGCGATGTTTCGACGGCGATGTTTTGACGGGCGGTGTTTTGACGTAGACCCCATATAAATTTCAAAATAAAGTGAAACCAAATTAAATTAGGAAACAAAGTGACAATATATAAGCTTTATGAAGTACATGCCCCCTGACGAGATTTTACTTCTAATTTTAAGCATTTTTATCCAATTATTAATTCTGTGGTCCTTCATTTATTTTCTCTGTCATTAAGTTTAATTATCCCTTTTTAATTATTATCATTCATGTCGGCGTAAGTAATTTAAATTGTTTTTCTCTCTTATTGGTTCTTAATCTGTATCGCAACATTTTTGTGTCAGTCTTACCCAGGGCTCGAAATTTCCGCTCGCCAGCTCGCCATTGGTGAGTGGAAATTTTACTGTGGCGAGTAAAATTTTGGTCTAAATGTAGATAGAATTCTTACAGTAAACGGTGCTGCTAAAAAAAAAAGTTATCGATTTAAAAACGTAAAATCCTGCTAATCTTAGGTAAGGTGGCCAGACATCCTCTTTCTAAGAAAACAGTCTTCTTTTTCAACGCTCTGCCCTCTTAAACGAAAAAAAAATTACATGACTAAAAAGTCCTCTTTTTTATGCTTTTTGCCTCCAGTCCTCTTTTACAAATGAAAAGGATATAGACCTTAATTTCAAAATTTTTGGAAAACTGGGAAGCTCAATCGGCAGCTGACTATATCGAATGGTGAGCACTAACTTTTTTCTGCATTAGGTTCGTAAAAGAACAACTTTCTAATAAACTTGCCAAAACATGTTATGGTTATGTCTATTCAGATTCTTCGAATCACAAAGAAATAAATGTATTCCCTATATTTGTACGTTTTTTTTTTTTTTTTTTTTTTTTAATCCAGAATACTGAATCACTATTGAAATTGTCATGAAGCTCCGATTGATACGCGGTTGGTTGACGTGTGTTTTGTGTGACGTCACTTTTGCTTGTATAATATTCCTCATAAAAATAGACCCACCAGTAACCGACAGGTTCTGTCCTCGAAGTTGGTATACGTGAAGCGATGGGTTTGAGACCCGGTCGCGCTCGTTGGCTTAGCCATTAGGAGTTTTCTGGGATTTTTTCCGAAACTAGCGTAAATATGGGCTAGGATCTCTTAGAAAGACCCCATGGAGGACTCCCGTACTCAGGATTAAAGCCCTAGCGCAGACAATTGTCCTTAATGATAACACTACCACCCCCTCACAAAAATATGCAAAAGTTATAATTATAGTTGAATATAGTCATTATAGTTGAATTCCTTTTTTGTCCTCCTAGCAAAAACGCTCCCACAAAGCGAGTGTTTCTTCAAGGAAGAAAATGTAGCCATGTGGAAAAAATTCCTTTTATGTACCTACTTTAAAAACTTATTAACTACTAAGACTAGGTTATACTTGTGAGAACTTTTATAAAATGTTGATAAAGAATGACTGTTCGTTAAAACAAATCGTTTCATCTGCCGAATATTAATTTTATTTTTTCATTTGCCAATTTTATTTTATTTTTTTATTATTATGATTTTAATAAAAAAAAAAAAAAATGTCTACCAACTTTTTTGTTATGTAACTACACTGGTTCTCATAATTATAAGGACACCCGTTTTTCTATATTAACTAAACACTGAACACTATTATTTAAACAAATATATTTTTTATTAATTTGAATTTCCTTAATACACGATATTTAAAAAGTTTTATCGTTTTTCTATCTTAAGAAACTTTAAATACAGTCAAGAAGATGATTTTTCAGATGTACACAATTATAAGGACAGCTCGAATCTTAGTATTTTTTTTTTTTTTCAGTTATTCTTTAAATTAATATTTTATGTCTCTTTTTAGGGTGAAACAGTCAGACATTCTCTCTTGTATATATATATATATATATATATATATATATATATATATATATATACTTTTTTTTTCTTTTTTTAATATTCAGTTTCAATACCATTTCATACAGCATAGATGACATTCTGAATACATTTAAACTATTTAAAATTGCTTTCCACTTGCATGAACTTTTCTAATATGATACGTTAAGGTTTTTTCAACTTTTAGGCCACGGGAAAGGCAATAATACAGAAGTTTCTTTCTTCAAACTATTTCCTATTGCTCTAGAAGTAGAGCAAAAACGTAAGTCTTGATTAAAAAAAAAAAAAAAATTATTACCCCCAAAATCTAACAAAAATCTCAGAATTCCACGTTTAAAATTTGGAGATATTCTCTTGATGTTCATAAAAATAGAAAAAATTACTAAATTCCTTCTGCCTTCAGTAGAAACAGCTCCCTAGAGCACCATAGATCCACCTTTAAAATGCCCGATTCATATCTGCCTTTAAAAAATCTGCTCTGTCTTTCGCTATCTTCAAATCGTGCCAGTAACTGTTAAAACCATTTGGTTAATCAAGACTAAAATGTTTTTCATCCGAAAATGCAACATTTTACCATTTAATGTTGCCTTTATTCAACTTTAACACAAACGTTCTTCCCCCATTAAATGCTTATTGATTATTACAGGTTTTTTATTCATTTTAACATATTATTAATTATTTTAAACACGCATAAATGTGGAACCCAACCTTTCGTTAAAAATTACGAGCAAATTCAGCAGCAGTAATTATGAGTAGAACAGTAAGAGGAATTAAGAGTCTTCGATCTCTGTAAAACAACTTTGATTTAGCATCAGATCTCTCTCCTATCGAACCAGCAGTTCAACGTTTGATCACATTTCGTTCAGCAATTTTAGACCTTCGAATTTCATTAGAAATTCGGCGGATTGAAATCATCCTTCCACTTAAAAAACACATTTATCATACTTCACTACTTAAACGTTCTTTATTTCGAAGAATTATCAGTAATGTCCGTCCAAGAAAAATTGAAGGCTTATATATGAATTAATCTAACCCAGTAGTTAACGTTTCCGCATGTCAACTGTAATTTATCCGCTAGTAAGTTAAATAAAACGAAAAAATCAGGATTGTCCCTATAATTATGAACATCTAAAAACGTGGAGAAAAAAATATTTTGCATTATCTTTTATTAATTTTGTTTCATATTAAAAAAATTATAGCAGTTTTGGTTTTTAGAATACTAGATATATTAAGTGCACTTAGTATAATCTTGTTCACAATTATTTTTACATTAGTTATTTTAAAATATAAAGTGTCCTTATAAATATGAGAAGGAGTGTACATGAAAGTACCACAAAAAATAAAAAAATAAATAAATAAATACTAATAAATAAAAAAAAGTTTTTGTCCTTCGAAAAAGTTAATAATATATATATATATATATATAATCTATATTGTCCATTGACACTTATAAAAATTAGGAATTTTTTCCTCTTGTATCCGTATATTATTAATTAAAATTAAGGTGTACTGATCCAAATTCATCATTTGAGATAAAAATGTTTCCACCACTTGTGTAAAGCAGCTTTTGAAGCGGTCTTTATAATGATTTTCACTCAATTTTGTGTCCTCTAAAATCTTTTTAAAAATTGAATGTCTTCTATTTTCTTATAAAATAAGACATTGCGTAATTTTTCTTCTTTTTCCAATAAAAAATTCTGGTCACCTTATACGTAAGAAATAGAGTAAGTTAATCATATTTCGTGGCGAGTAACTTTTTTTTTTTCAGCGAGTGTAATCCAAGCTGAAATTTCGGGCCCTGGTCTTACCTATAAGTTAGTTCTATTTTTGATGTGTTGGTATTGTTTTGTATCTATTAATTGCTAAATTTTAAGGTTAAATTTTATTACGATCTCTATCATTTATATATATATTACAGGAAATGGGTCATATATATATTATCACTTTGTTTTCTATTTTAATTTGGTTTCACTTTATTCTGAAATTTATATGTATCCTCCAGCATGTAATTAAAGAAAGAATAAAAAGTTTTATGATATATTACAATTTTTATTTATTTATTTATTTATTTATTTTTGACAATTAAGTGTATTATAAGTAATTGTTAATTATACAGATTTTTCAAATTGACATTATATATACATTATATATATATAAATGAAAGCACCGTGGAAAACTATTTCTTTCACTCTTCATTCGAAATATCAATTTCTGTCCATGAGTAACCTCTCATGGTCAGGCTTATCTATACCACAGCGGCCGTGAAGTGTAATTTTTCTGCCCTATTAAAGAAAAAGAAAAGATATGATTAATGCATTACACATTAATATAAATAAACTCAAAAATAAAAAAACAAATATATTTTATTAAGTTATTATACACCATTATCAAAAACAGCGCTAGTGTAGAATTAGAAACTAATGTATATTTCTTGATAACTAAACAATTTTATAGCATTTGGATTTTTTTTTTTTTTTCAATATGATGTAAAGCTATTTCTTCTGAGAATCAATAGATTAAACGAATCCTTTTGTAAAATTTCCGATAAAAAACTTTTAAAATATAAGAGAAAATATGAAATCATACATTTAAAGTATCACAAACTGATTAGCACTTCTTTAAAATAAAATACATTAAAGAAAATTGGTTTCTCTATTTTTTTTTTTTTTTTTTTTTTTTTTTTTTTTGGCATGATGTAAAAAAGAAAAAAGAAAAGAAAAGAAAAGCCTACTCACGGACGAGTCACGTCCTGATATAATTTTGAAGTAGAGTTATGCATGGAAACTTGTTTTTCCCCTTCCTCTCCAACCTCATTTTTATTATCAATGCCAATCTCATCCAAAAGATATATATAAATGTAACCGTGAATAGTAAAATTAAAGATGAATTAGCCCACAATACTCACAATGTAATTAAAAATGAAACACACTCACGCGAGTAATGGAATATAATAAAACGATTAACATCAATGATGAAAACTATTCATCAATCGGAAACCTTTAACAAATGAGATGAACATTGACAGATTTAATATCTAGTCGAAAAATACTGAAAAATAGAAGAATTTCTCTTAAAGTACATCGTTCATAGAGTAGAGACTTACAAGATTTCAGAAAATGTAGTGCTATTTTAAGCCAAAAGTCTACATGCTGCTATTGTGCTATTAATTTTAAAGATGTAATTCTGTGCGAATATATTCATTTCGAAAATATTTTTTTTTTTTTTTTTTTTTTTTTTTTTTTTTTTTTTTATGAAACCTATTATAATACATTAGTAAATTTTATGTATGTTTTCAAACGACATGACCCAAGTTTGTGCTAAATTTCGGCATTCGGCAAATTAATTAATTTTATTATTATTATTATTATTATTATTATTATTATTATATAGGTATGCTCTAAAAAAATAATAATAATACTTTTGTCGTTTTTCAATCTATTGCAGCTTTTCCACTTTCTTAGTTAATACCGTAAACAGATTTTACGGCGTAAAACCTGTTTCACATAAAAACATGGTATTTGGCAGTTTTGCACAGAAATGTATAATAAACATAATGAAATAAACCGTTTATGTGTCAAAGCATTATTTTAGGTGATATTTAATGTTAAAGAGTGCAAAATGTTTCAGTTATAAAAGTTGTATAGATTTAAAAACTGTTCATGGAAACTTTATCATATTTTGATAAAATATACATCAGTTCATTGAGGTGGGCAGTATGTAACATTTTTTTATTTTTATTTTTTACAAACTTTTATATTTATTTTATTTTATTTTCATATTTTTTCTTATTTTAATTCGGTTGTTGTATGCGATTTTGCGTTTTTCCCAACATTTTTCTTTGAGTTGTCATTTAAAAAACTTGCCACTAAAAATGTAACACGTACAACATTTTATTTGTTTTGTTATATTAAAAGAAAATTCTTCTTTCACGCGAATAAAATAAAAATAAATAAAACGTTGAACCTGTATCATTAAAAATTTCTCTTAAAATCGATGCCGTAATAGCTTTGAAGTTTTGATTTTAATTTATTTATTATTTAAATATCAATTTCAGTTAATCTAATGATCGTATATAAGTACATTTTACTTTTCTTGATTTTATCGTCCGAAAACTAAAGTGAATGCATGTTTAGTATATTTTAAATTAACCGTATTTCTAATCAATATAATCAAACACAAATAATCAAATATCATTTACATTTACATTTCATTAACGGCTGTATATAGCCAGATTTTGCCACCGTTTTAAAATGCTAAAAATAACTGCCAATCGAAATACATTTACTTGAACGTTTGTTTCACTTTATTTTATTTTTTTATTTTTTGTCATTTAAATATTGTAACCCTGCGACCGGCCAAAGACTACTAAATAAGATGCCGCATAGGCATACTTAGTAGGGCAAAATATCGCTAGGTATGTAGATATAGATATAGATATAGGGAAACAGGTTGAAAAGACAAACTAACATCCATATTAAGAACTTCTCTCACATTATCACATTATTTTTTATTTTATTTTTTAATTTGAGATTTTAGTAATTTAAAAAGCATTGATTGATAAGTAAATTACGTTTCTGTAAAATACTGTAGCCGTGTTCTTCCCAGAAGGTAATTGTAACAAAAAATTGGTGAAGTTGTGATGAGGATATTACAAAACGTGTAAATCAGTCAAAAACCGCATTTTGAAAATTTTCATGAACTCAATACTTTCTTTTTATATAGAAGATATATTCCATATTTTAAATACAGTAGAACTTGGATAATTCGAAGTTGATGGAACCAGAGAAAAATTCGAAATATCCAAAAATTCGAATTTCATATACTATTTTGTCAAAAAAGAAAAAGAGATAAATTAAAACTGTACGATCAAAGATTTAACACATAAACTTTATGTCTAAGAATACTTCTACATCCCCCTCCCATTAAATCAATATTTTTTACGAGCTTAATTATTCAACACTTTTTAAAAAATAGCCAGATATTATTTTATTTCTTCTTTAAGTACAATCTTTGTATCATAGCATATGACTTGATACAAAAATAGAATATTCTTCATTAGACATGACTTTCAATTAAAAAAAATCTAAATAAAATGTATATGCACCATATCTTCTGATGCACTAGTCAGGGGCTTCTCTTATATTTCCTTATCCTTCTTTTGAAAGACTGTTAAAATATATCGGCTGAGAAAAAGCTCGGGAAAAAATTTTACAGTAATATTTTAAAAGTAATCGTATGAAAAATTCGAATTATCAAAAATAGAATTCGAATTATCCACGACTTTTTAACATTATTTTAATACAAAATTCAAGGAACCGAGAAAAAAAATTCGAATTATCCAGAATTTCGAATTAAACAAGTTCGAATTATTCAAGTTTCACTGTATTTATATTCAATACTTTATTTTTATAAATACTTTAATTTCATACTTCATTTTTTTTTATTGTCTTTGTATATAGATGAAAGTAAAAAATAATTTTTATATTTGAAATATGCAGCTTACATATTTCTAAAATATTGTAAATATTTCAAAAATGATTCCTAATTTAAAGTTATTTGTAAAGTTAAAAAAAAAAAAAAAAAAAAATTACGGTGTATGCAGAAGCTCCTAAAAAAAATTAAATCCAAATTTGAAGTTTAGAAATAGAAAATAGATATACTAAACATAATTTAAACACAATATGAAAGTAACTGTAAAAAAGTATTTCATTAATATTTTTACCTCTCCAACATCGAAACTTATTCCTACACATTCAACACCTTCCTCGCAGTTACAGAACATCAGGTATTTTCCGCCAACTGTATGGCCGTGACCAGAGCAGAGACTTTCTATTTAAAAAATAATAATAAAAAAAAAAATAACAGCAAACAATAAATATTTTTAATTTTAGTATGTTGTAGCCTATCTTTGTGGAAAATATCTGGCACTTATTTAAAGAAGAATTGATTGCAAAAAAAGAATTCGTATGTCAATAAGTAAATGGAAATCAATTCCATGTTATTAAATATCAAATTGTAAAAGCAATTTGCAATAACTTAAACTACTTTATCCGTTAAATTTTTATAATAAATGTAGAATAATAATAATAATAATAATAATAATAATAATAATAACATGAATTTTTAATATTATAATGGAATGGAGAGTACCATCATATCATTAAAAACTGATAAGCATACTGAGTAGCAGCAATAAATTATTTTCACGGATCGACAAAAATCTTAAAGATGACGTATTATTGTTCCTATTTCACATTTTAATCAAATTATCCATGGCTTAGGTATTTCTTAATTATTTTTATTGTTAAAAGTTTATACGTTATACAGATTTTTACACATAACATTTCTTCGTTTCTTTTTTTAATTTAGGCTTTAAATGTTGAACTAGTTTATAAAATAGTCAGCTTTCGGGAGCCTAGCTTTCTGTAATAGTAAAAAATAAATAAATGAACCTATTTACAAACATCATATTCACCAAATCAAAAACTTTGACCAAATGTAATGTTATAATAAATACCCAACATTGAAAAAGTCTGATGTGTAACAACCACACGACTTCCGTTACCCATTATTACATGTATTAATATGCCCTTTTTGAAGATACTATGCTTAGAAGATATAAAATTGACCCAATAAGTTAGACATTTAACAATTTTCCTGCAAGAGAAAACTAATAGATGTGTAAAGACATATAAAACAGAAGTTACATAGCGAGTTAAAATAAATAAATAAAAAATAGGTAGAACCCTTTTTTGAAACACTCATTTAAGATATTTAAAACTGACCTACCTAATCAGAATTTGTAATGTGACTATTAATTTTTCTGTAAGAACCGCATAGTACATGCGAAAATATATCTGAAAAGCGGTTTCTGTAGCAATTTTGAAGAAAATCGTTAGAGCCGTTTTTGAGATACCGACTTTCACCAACACTCGGTAAACTCAATTATTGACTGGAAAACTACTATTAATACGAAAGCATATCTGAAACAGAGTTAACATGGCGAGTTTGAAAAAAAAATCCATACAGCCGTTTTTAAAGGAAAACATTTGCGAGACCGCAAATTCATTTACTTATACAGGCCGCCTACCAATTTTTATGAACTAACCAACTATAACATATGAAAGGACATTTAATAAGGTGTTTATATATCAACTTTAAGAAAATTGTTAGAGCCGTTTTTGAGATACGGACTTGTGGTCCTACTTCCGGTTTCATATAATCCATTTCCAGTGTTCCAGTTTTCACCAAAAGATGAAAATTTCATCTATACACCAGACCTAACTCAATTCTGAAGTTTCGTCGTTCTACCTTTATTAGATTAGGAATTATAATAGAATATTCTCCACATGCATACTGATCAATTGCGAAACACACTTTTTCGGACTAAGGCGACCTTAAAATATGTTAACAGGTAAAAACTCGATATCGAAATTTTGGACCGAATATAATATTTCCATTAAGGCTAATGGGAGTAAAAACGATTATTATTATTTTTTTTTTTTTATTTATTTATTATTTATTTTGTATCAAAATAATGGAATTCGAATCGGAAAATGTAAATTGAATTTAATTATTTTTGGAAATTAAACTCGCGAATTAATCAAATTTGTTGCAATTTGTCGAAGAAACTATCTAAATACCCCAAATTTATTACTTTATTATTATTATTATTATTTTTTTTTTTTTTTTATTTTTTATTTTTTTTTTTTTACTGCAGCTGAGTCCGATCCCAATAACAAAAAAGTATATTTTTACTTCGATTACCCACTACCGTAGGTAATGGTAGTATTGTATTCGGTCCAAAAATTCGATATCGAATTTTCACCGTCTTTATACGTTTTAAGGTCTCCTGAGTCCAAAAAAGTATTGTTTAGAAATTGGTCAGTGTGTGTGTATGTGTGTATGTATGTGGGAATCTTCTGGTTATCATATCTCTGAAACTAATAAAGATAGAACTACGAAATTTCAGATTGAGACAAGTCTGGCGCAGAGATAATTTTTCCATATTTTGGTTAAAATTGGAAAACCGGAAGTGGGACCGTAAATTCGTTATCGCAAAAACGGCTTTAGCAATTTTCTTCAAAGTTGCTATATAAACACTCTATTAGATATCCATCCGAATTATGTAATTGGTTAGTTTAGGAAAACTGAAAGGCATCCTGTATAAATAGTTCAATTTCAGGCATCGCAAGTGCGTTTCTTTAAAAATGACTGTACGGATTTTTTTTTTTTTTTTTTTTTTTTTTTTTTTTTTTTTTTTTTAACTCGCCATATTAACTCACTTTTAAATATCTTTTTGTATGCAATTGTTGTTTTCCGGTTAATGCCAAAATTTGGTAAAAGTCTCAAAACGGCTCTAACGATTTTCTTGAAAATTAACTCTACCATTTTTTTTTTCTTAGTATTTTTTAACTGGCTATGTAAACTCTGTTTTGTATGTCTTTACACGTATATCAACTTTCTCTTAACGAAAAAATTTTAGGTTTCTTCTTTGTTAGGCCAATTTTATATCTTCTGATCATATTATCTTCCAAAAATGCGTAGAATACGTATAATAGTGGGTAATGAAAGTCGTGTGGTTGTTTCACACCAGATTTTTTTTATTATTTATTTATTTATTTATTTTGTTTTTGTTGTTGTTTGTTTGTTTGCTTGAATTTATTATCATTTATTATTTTCGATATTATTAATATAATTAATTCTTTTTTTATTTATTATAATCATTTCATTTTTATTTATTTGTTTATTTATTTATTTTTTACGTTTTGTCTAATTTAACTAAATGTTTCGACCATACTATAGCGGTGGCCGAAAAAAAAAAAAAAAAAAAAAGCCAAATTGGCCAGTTTGCCGTGCTTAAACAGAATTAAATCATTTTTTTTTTCTTTCTTTTGAATATATTTTATTATTTTTATTTGTTTCAAATTTTATACGTGATTTAAAACAAACGTCCTTTTTTTCTTGCTTGTTCCTTATTTTATTCATTCCTCAACGAAGAATATATATATATATATATTCAATATATTTTTGGGCTATGACATCACTTTCGAATATTAGTTTCGAAAAACTGTGGCTTTTGTCATTAAGGTAATTAAACTTATCCATAATTCAAAAGGACCTACTCGAATTTTTCCACTTAATAATCGTCATCAAGACTTTATTATTATTATTACTATTATTATTATTATTATTATTAATTCTTGTTGCCGAAAAAGACTTGTTGAACAGAAAGTTGCAAAACGAAAAAATTTAGTGTGAATTAACGGAACATTGTCCTTTCTCTGTTTACTCATTCGACAAACCCTACACTCTAATGTGAATAAGAGGAATAATTTTTAGCCAGTATAGCTTTGATACTGAGACAATTTGGTGGATGCATGAGATGCATCCAAATAGATATAGTTTCGTTATTTTTATTTTTATTAATATTTTTAATAACTTTGTATATATGTACATATATGTATATGTAGCCTATCATCTTGTCAATTGTCTTCTTGTGTTAATATAATAAATGCAATAATCGGGGAGATTGACACGATTATTTTTTAAGTTTAAACATACGGTTATTACATTTTGCAAATACTGTTATAGATTATTTATTTTTAAACTAGTCTTTCTGTACCAAAAATAGTATTAAAAATTAATTATGATAAAGTTTTTCAATTATTATATATACAAATGCACATTAAAAACGCTTAAATAAATACGAAGCACTTAAATATACTCTATGATCTGTATCGTTGCTTACCGTTCTTTGCTCGAGGATTGCATAAACCTATATGACTCTTATCGAAGGAGTGCATTATGCAGCATTCATTTTTCTCACAATCATCACTATTTTCGCAGACTTTACGTGCTTTCACCACCTTATTTAGAAAGAAAAGCCATAATAAATGGAAACATAAATAGTAAAATATATTATTATATTACTAAGTAAAGACGAGTCTAGTATGACGTAGGAAATTTAATATTAGTATTTATTTATTAAATTTTTAATTACCGATTTCGCTTATGTTTAAAGAAAAAAATTAGTAATCCCTTATGTGTTGAATTAAGCGGATTTAACGTTGCAATGTAGCTTGGCAGGACGCAACTGTCAGTGGTCTTGGATTCACACCTATAGGAGATCCACAGACATGCCATCACAGTTTTCATCTTCATTAGAGGGGATAGAACTTTAATGAACTTTTTTCAGCTTTTGTGAACCCCATCAGTATAATTTTGAGACTAGAAGCAGATTGCGGCTATGACAGATTTTACGTGCACAAGCTATCATTGATGTATGGTGGCTGGTGCACGTAATTCACGTAGAACACTCGACCGCACAGAGCATTCGTGAAAACCTATGTAGCCAAACGCGATTTCGCCAGAAATTTGTCTTCTTAAGCATGAGTGTGTGAATGCGTTGTAGGAAAAACAAGATGATGCTTTTTACTATGAGATTTTTTAAATATAGTTATTTTGTTTTCATTTCTGTAATATTTAGCCACACCGAATGCTTATTTATTAAGTATCAATTTCTTCAAAAAATAACATTCTAATACAGCATTCAAATAACTTTATTTTGATCATGTCATAAGATGAAGCTTATTTTGAAATAAATTTTCATTGCCTTTTTAAATTTATCTTTTTTTTTTTTTTTTTTTTTACTTATATTAATATATTTAATTATGTTTTAGTAACTTTTATTTAATAAATACAATAAGATTTTATACAAAGTGTGCAATTTTTAAGACTGACTTGACGTATGTAATAAAAATGATAAAAATATCTAGAGTTTTCTGCATTTAAACTGATGCATAGTGATAAAATTCAGTAGGTGTATGAGCATAGCCATGGAGGTACACTAGACTCCTCCCTTACATTGCTAAATGAGAGAAAAGAAAATTCTCATTTATTGATGACCAGGCTTAGAAAGTACGGAAATGATTAATTTCTTTTTTGTAAATCTTGATAAATCTGTAAGGTTTAAAAGAAAGCCGAATAATAAAGTGTATATTAAAAAAAAAGATAAATAAATAAAAGAGAGAGAGAGAGAGAGAGAGCATTAATTTCAGAAATAATGTTTGAATTTCATTGAAAATGCAATGAAAGTTTTGATAAAGATTTTAAAACCCAAAGTAAGAGCAATTCTATTTGGATGTTTTCTGTAAATATTGAATAACAACATTTCATTATATACAATATATTTAAATTTCTCTGGATATCCATCATCTTAACTATCCCTCTAAGTCTTAAATTTCTTGAGAATAGTTAATGTCATAATCATAGCGTTTTAGCATAAAAAAAAAAAATAAATAAATAAATAAAATAAAATAAAATAAATTACGACGAAAAAAATTTAAATCATCGTACTATAAATAAATAATATTAATAATAATAATACTAAATATAAAATTTTGTTTCTTTTTCAATTCAATTCTTTGATTCGAAATCTATTTAAACTTTAATCATTTAGAAGATTTATATATAAAATTTTATGTTTTGAGTAGGATTCTTGAAACACTCTTCTGCTCATGGGTGTTGCTTATATGACAAATTGAAAAACAGGCAAGGCCATAGCCAACAGGAAGTTTTGGAATCCCCCCCCCCCTTTCCTAAATTTGCAAATTTGGGGAATTGTTTTGAGTAATAAATCATTTTTAACAAACAATGTTTTGTAATAAACCTTGAAACACCCCCCTCCCCAACAATAAATAAAATTTTTTTAAAAAAAATCTAGCTGTAATCTTGAAAATAGTACAAATAATTTTTATTCAAATTTGTAAACAAAAATTAATGTTTGTGATAAAAGCATAATAGTTATTATTGATACTGATGATAACAGTATATAGGTCTGTCGGTAAATTTGCATATGTGAAGCATTTTTTTTTTTTTTTTTTTTTTCTTTTTTTTTAAAGATTAAAATAGGGTATTATATATTTTAAATACATTTTTTAAATGTTTTCTTTCTACAATTTATGACCTACAGCAAATAAAACTTTACAGAAAAATTACATTAATTAAATCATCATTTTTACAAGTACTGTATATGTTATCTGTATTCTTTATGTGTTAATTTGAGATAACTTATTTTCATTTCATTATCAAAATTTAGAAAGATTTTAATTTCAAATCTTGACATATAAAAACAGAAACTAAAACTTAGTATATAATTTAAATTCGTACAAATTAGAGTTTTGAAAATGAATTGTTAAATTATTGCTGTAATGGGAAGTACATGTTATTTTCATGTTATTAAATTACATGTTACTTTCATATCTTTATATATATATATATATATATATATATATATATTATAATAAATTTCTTCTAAAAGTATTTTAGAGTTATTTAAAAACTAATGTAATTTAATATATATATTTTTTTTCAACAGTGTCTTTGATCCATTTATATTTATTTTTTACCTGATAGAACGACAATATGGAATATAAAACTTTTGTGATAAATATATCTACATTATATTACATTAATTACACAGATTACATTGATTTTTTCCTTCGTAATTTCTTTTATTCTTTTAAAGTAAAAATGTTAATGCTACGTCATTAACTACTGTCAACAAATATAAACCGTAGAGTGATGATTAAGATAATGACTATCCAGAAAAAAAAATCTAAATAAGATAAAGTGTTGTTTTTGAAAATCTTTAAAAAACAACCCCCAAATTGAATTTCTCTTTACTCTGAGTTTTAAAAGCTCCAAAATTTTTATTTTATTTTTAATTAAACTTTAAAAAATTTAAAAAAATATATTTATTTCTGAAGTTAATACTATATATATATAATTTACATTTCATTATTTGACTTACTTTAAAACCTTTATCGAACTTCTTAAAATCAAGATTTACAAAAAGAAATTAATCTTTTGCGTATTTTCAAAGCTTTCTCATGTGAATTATCTTTTCTGTCCTTTAGGAAGGTGGAGGAGGAATCTAGTCTACCCCTTTAGCTATGCTTATACATCTGCTGCACTGTAAAAAATAGTTTCTTAAAAATAAGTATATATTGTCTCAAAATAGCCCCGAAACTATATATACTTAAATTTGAAAACCCGTGCACTCATTTTTGAGTACATTGACGTGTCAAACAGAAAGATATTGGGATTCTTATTGGTCAACCCCATTTTTGAGCGTGTGAATATACTCAAAAATGAGTACATGGGTTTTCAAATTTAAGTATATATTGTTTCGGGGCTATTTTGAGACAAAATATACTTATTTTTAAGAACCTATTTTTTACAGTGTGCATTTGATCACTACACGTTCGTTTAAATGCAGAAAATTCTAGTTTTTTTTTTTTTTTTTTTTTTTACTATATATGTCAGCCCATTTTAAAAATCATACACTTTGTATTAATATTTTTTGTATTTACAAAAAAAATAAAACATACTAAAAAAAAAAAAAAAAAAAAAAAAAAAAAAAAAAAAAAATCATTTAAAAAAAATTATAGATCTTTCAAAGCTATATTAAAATGTTATTTTTTGAAGACATTAATGGTGGCCAGTCTCCTTTAATGTATGCATGGATAATCGCACAGGTCGATTATCGGCCACACAGTCTTGCAGTTACAAGCTCAACGCTCTACCGTAAACAGTCTACCGAGGTCCTAGCACATACTTCCGAATGAAAAGGATTTTTATTGTCAATTTGAATATGATTATCTGTTATAATATCTAGACAATTAAAAACACTTTAAAATATGTCTTTATAAATATCTAAAGTAGCTTTTATTGTATGTGGTTGATAAAGTTGGTGATAAATTTATTTTAAATTATGCTGATTCCCCCCCCCCTAAGAAATTCTCTCTTTTAAAATTATTTATTGTTTATTACGTATCAAAAATTTGTATATTTGAAATGTTTATTTTTGATTAGTCCCTTATGCATGTTAAGGGAAGATGGTGGATGTTGAAATTTTATCTTTGAAATTTCTGTCTTAGTGTTATGAAATTTTGCATACGTATGCATTGAAATATATCAATATTAAATATATTACAATTTCTCAAAAATATTAAGATTAAAAATTTTTAAAGTTTAAATTGAAATTTTTTGAAATTTTTTAAATTTTCCAATACGAATGAGTTTTTAAAAATTTCACTCGATTTTACATTATTATATTTTATCGAGGTATTCTAAACATTTTTGTTCATTAACTAAAGTACTGATTGAAAAGTTAATTAAAGAAAAAATATTTTTAGGTTTGAATCTTAAAAATTTACATAATATTTCAGCATTCAAACATAAAAATATTTTTAAAAAATTAACTTACAAATCAATCTACTAATTAATGCACAAAAAGTGTTTAGAATATATTGACAAACTATAAAAATGTAAAATCGAGTGGAGAATTTAAAAACTCAGTCGATGAATCGTTTTAAAAAAGTTTCTAAAAGTTAAAATTTTTATTTATTTTTTTATTTTTATTTTTTTTATTATTATTATTTTTTTTTTTTAACTTTAATGATTTTTGAGAAACTTTAATACATTTAATATTGATACATTTCAATGCACATGCATGCAAACTTTCATAACTCTATGACAGTAATTTCAAAAACTGATTTTTGGACCCCTTTAACAGGACCTAGAATCTTTGACTTGGCATTATTGAAATAGGGTTCATACAAAAGCTTATATTTTCGTTTAATATTTATAAAAAATAGGCTTATTCAATTAAATATATATTCAGACAACAATTCTTATAGTTATTGATATAATTTTTACAGATTTGAAATCCTTAAATTACGTATACTAGGGTTGATTCTTTTTTTTTTTTTTTTTTTTTTCGTGAATTCATGCTCTTCACATTGCTAAAACCTCTAAAAGTATTTCAAAAAGTGTTTTTTTTTTTTTAATAAATAAATAAGTAAATATATATATATATATATATATATATGTATGTATGTGTGTGTGTATATGTTGAACCAACATAAAAGAGTTATGCATGAATTTCGAAATTACTTCATTAGTTTTTGAGAGAAATAAATTTACAAAATGCAAGTCTATGTAAAAATAAAAAAATAAAATTACATAAAAAGATTTTTGTTATATTTTTATTTTTAATATATATATATATACATATATATATATATATATATATATATATATATATATATATATATATATTCTTTTAACAGATCTTACAAAATCCAAACCTAATTCTTTTAAGTAGGTTCTATTAAATAGCTTAAAAAAAAAAAAAAATAGTGTTTTCTTAAATATATGTAAAAGTTTCAGCATTTTGAAAATCACAAATTCAAGAAGACATGCAAACTGAGAAGACGCAATTTAAAGTTTTTAAAAATGCTAAAAAAATCTCAAAAATCATAAGAACCGTTGCCTGAATATATA
Organism: Salticus scenicus; assembly: GCA_963930645.1. Classification (NCBI taxonomy): domain Eukaryota; kingdom Metazoa; phylum Arthropoda; class Arachnida; order Araneae; family Salticidae; genus Salticus; species Salticus scenicus. Next base: position 258,592,017 of record OZ005650.1, on the reverse strand, counting down.
TTTTATTGAAAAAACTTATATGGTTCAATTTGTAAATATTAAATGGAAATATAAGATTTTATATGAAACTGAATTCAAGGATACCAAGTCAAAGGTACCAGGTACCCTTACGAAATTTATTTTTTGTTACGTAAAAATAGAAACATACTAAAATTTCATTAAAAAACATAAATGTACTGTAACATCACATGCAATAAGGTAGGTACTTTGAAAATTGATGAAAACAATTATAATTTAATAGTAAAGTTAAAAGCAAGAAAAAGAACAAGAACATTAAAATTACTCAAAAGGAATCTTTTAAAATTTCTTACCACTAAGGAACAAAACAGTAGAGCTAAAATTGCAAGCTTCATTTTCTTATAATTTTCCGATGCTTTATTTGCTGCAAGATTTCGATTCCTGTAAAATATGTACCGAATACACATTTTGAACTTATTTATATATGTTTAAAATAACGCATTTCATTTAAGGGAGCACAACATCTGCTAAGATAAGTAAACTGAAGTTTCAGCATTCTATATCATTATTTTCCTTCGACTGTTCCTGATTTTGCGTTAAGATTTTGTTTTACTTCTGCTGAGCAATCAAATTTCTAAACCATTTTTTATTCAGCATTTTTTTTTTAGATGTCGATTTAATTTTTTTTTTCTTTTCTCGATAAATATTATTATCTTTCAAAGGAAAGACCCACCTGTGAGAGAGTGGTACTTCCGTCGAAGTAACTAGAGAGAAATGCTGGATACGAACACAGGTACGTCGGTCTAACCGTTGAAATTTTCCGTTGTTTACGCTTAAATTAAGGGCCTAGAACCTTTTGAAAAACTTTTCGTGTAGTCAATCAACCTTGATCCTTACACTACCTCATATATCTGTAAAGAAAAATAGTACTGAAGGAAAGAACAAAACAAATATAATTGTAAATTTTATGTAAACAAAAAGAGATAATAATAATAATAATAATAATAATATCAATAATAAAAGCTAAATAGAGAAAAAATAATTAGAAGAAGAAGAAAAAATAAAGAAAGAAGTGTAAAACAGATAACACATGATAATCACATGCAATAAGATAGGTACTTTGAAAATTGATGAAAACAATTATAATTTAATAGTAAAGTCAAAAGCAAGAAAAGAAAAAATAAAAATAAAACGAACATTAAAATTACTCAAAAGGAACTTTTAAAATTTCTTACCATTAAAAAACAAAACAGTAGAGCTAAAATTGCAAGCTTCATTTTCTTATAATTTTCCGATTCTATATTTGCTGCAAGGTTTCGATACCTATGAAATATGTACCGAATAGACATTTTGAACTTATTTATATATGTTTTAAATAACTCATTTCGTTTAAAGAAGCACAACATCTGCTAAGTAAATTGAAGTTTCAGCATTCTATATCATTACTTTTTTGCGATTGTTCTTGATTTTGCGTTAAGATTTTGTTTTACTTCTGCTGAGCAATCAAATTTCTAAAACATCCTTTATTCAACTTTTCTTTTTTTTTTTCTTTTCTCGATAAATATTATTATCTTTGAAAGGAAAGACCCACCTGTGAGAGAATAATGTTCCGTCGAAGTAACTAGAGAGAAATGCTGGATACGAACACAGGTATGTTGGTCTAACTACTGAAATTTCCCGTTGTTTACGCTTAAATCAAGGGCCTAGAACCTTTTAAAAGACTTTTCGAGTAGTCAGTCAACCTCAATTCTTACACTACCTCATATATCTGTAAAGAAAAATAGCACTGAAGGAAATAACAAAACAAATATAATTCTAAATTTTATGTAAGCAAAAAAAGATAATAATAATAATAATAATATCAATAATAATAATAATAATCTTCAGAGATTAGGCTGTTCCGGCTTCTTGGTCTAACCACCGTTTTCTAGGTCTGCTGCGGTCTCGCTTGCCCTTTGGAATATAGTAGAAGGGTACTCTCGGTAGTCTTCCGCGTGTCATACGTTGGACATGATTATTCCAACTGGTGCGGTATACATTGATCTTGTCTATGATGTTAAAAACTTTTAATTCTCTTCTAATATCTTCATTCCTAGTTTTGTTCATGATTGTGCAGCACTTTAGAGATCGTAAATATTGCATCTCTGCTGCCTGGATCCTGCTTCTTTCTTAGGCACTCGGGTCGATGTCTCTGAGCCATACAGCAAAGAGGACACTGCCATAACCTTATAAAACTTCAGCTATGTTTTTTTTTTTTTTTTTTCTCGTTTTTTCTTTTTAGTGTTCTTATGAGAGTGCCATAAATGTGTTGAATAATAATAATGATATTGATGTAATAATAATAATATCAATAATAAACCTTAAATAGAGAAAAAATAATTAAAAGAAAAATAAAAAAGAAAGAAAGAAGTGTAAAACAGAAAAATGATAAATGGAAAATGAATTTAAAAAGATTTCTTTAGAGATCGACCTATTGCAATCACTTCGTTTATCTATCGATCTATCGATCTATCTATAGTGAAAATTTTGTCATCACTATAACTTCCGAAATAATACACCAAATCGTACGAAATTTGGACAGTGTCTTAACTTATCTTATAAATATCTTAGATAAATTTGTTAAAAAAGATGCTCCGCCATTTTGTTTTCAAGTGGAGACCACTTGAGAATTTCAAATTTAAATTGTAAAGAGCGTATTCCGAATTTGTTTGAATTTTGATGCAATACATATACACTGTAAAAAAAAAAAAATTGTAGTAGATTACAGCACAGTGTGCTGGTAAAAGTATTGCCTACTCACTGTGCTGCATTTTTACAATACGCAGTAAAATAAATTTGCTGCGCTTTTTACTCACGTGTGCTGTCATTTTCATAGTATTTTCATATTTTTTACTATTTAATGTCTTATTAAATGTTAAAATTAAATTCATTGAAAACGATCGCCATTTCTTGACGAATTCACGAAATTTTTGGGGTAAATATTATAAAATTAAAAATAACTACCCTGTATGTTGATCAAAAAATTTTTTAATTGCAAAAGGCACTAAAAAAGGTCAGAAGGAATGTTTATGCAAAATTTCAATTCAATAGCTGCAGAACTTTAGGCTCAATCGCTATCAAACTTAACAAGGAAAAGAAGAAAAAGGAGAAGCAGAAGAAAGTAACCGGGGAATTTCGGGTTTTCGAAGTTATATAACTGAGGCCCTTAATTCGGAACGGCATGTAGATTTGTATGTTTCGTCTTAAAGGTATGCTCAAGGTCTGTGTAAAAAATCATAGGTCTTGTCGATCAGGGAGCTGAGATACAGGTAGTCGAAAAGTCCGAGATGCTATGTCGACATAATATACACTTGTAGCGTACCAAGTTTCACGACGCATAATGTCATCTGATGCAAGTCTTCCTGCTGTAGAGAAAAATAAATAGAATTATCTTAAAGTATTATTCCCTTTGCCATTGTATTATCCCATCTATTATCATAAATGTAAATAAAGCTTTATGTCTTCTGTTCCCTCGAGAATTTGTCGTATAATTTGAATTTTTCCAGGTTGTAAAATGTATATAAACAAATATTATTAAAAAATTCGTTTTCATTAAAAAGACCTTTAAATCATGCTATGCTGATGTTACCTTGTAAAAATGCATGAGCTTTTTATAATGAATATGGTTATCTCTTAAGGTTATGCAACTTTATTTCTATAAAAGAACACACACGCACGCACACAAAAGAAAAAAAAAAAAAGATGGTTTAAAAAATATTTAAACAATTCAGTAATCATTTTAGTACATTTAAAATTATTAATTATTTTTTATGTGTTCTCAGCTATTTTAAAAAACAAAAAAGATTATTATCATCTTTCTTTAGAATTATCGAATAGTTCATTTATATAGATGAATAATAATCCATCCTTATTATTGTTGTTGTTGTTGTTATTGTTATTTGCAAGCTCTTCAGAGATTTCCTTTCGTCCTGGCACATTGTTTCACAATTGGGATCCTCCATCGAGGGAAGAGCTCTCGCGCTTTGTTAATCTGCAGAGATATTAATTTTACTGAACCCCATGGAGGATATTGCTGCCACGTCGATTTTACGTGCAGCAATAATAATTAATGTATTCGATAGTCTTTGCCCGGCTATCCTCTTCGGTATCGCGCCATAACATCGCCGGAAAAAACATCGCACGTCAAAACATAGGCGTCAAAACATCGCCGTGCCAAAAACATCGCTGACAGAAACATCGACAAAGAATAAGTTTTATTTCTACATATAATAAAATGTTTTTTTTTTTTTTTTTTTTTTTGTGTGTGTGTGTGTGTGTGTGTGTGTGTGTGTGTATGTGTGTGTGTGTCGGTCGTTTTGTGTTGTAGACAAACGAATGCCAGCAAAAATAAAAAAAATAAATAAAAAAATTACACGGAGGTCTGTTCTGACCCCTCATGATGGACGTCGTAGCTTGATTTTCGAATTTTTTATTATAAAATTATTAAAATATGAAATTCGACATCGTTTTATGTTTTTCCGGCGATGTTATGACGCAGTAACTCTTGCCAATTCCATCTCGCAGACGATTTTCTTTCAATAACAGATGTTTTGTCTGGAATGAAAGATAATGGACTCTTCCCAGTTTCGTCTGCTCAGTCATGTGACAGAGGAAAACGAATAATCGAATTCTATTAAATATTTTTCTTAAGAACAAAAATGTTAAGATTTAATATAAAATAAAATAAAAGTAATATTGTGCATTTGTAAACAGTAGAATAGTTGTATTTGTAAATTTAAGAATTTTTAAAAACACTTTATGTGTTTATTTATTTTCAACTGTAAGAATCGATTTTTGAATGTTCCAGTGTAACTGTTACATTAACTGATTTAGCAATAAATAATAGCTTGTTCTTGTGGAGTTTATGGATTATAATTTGAAATTTTTGAATGTTTTCATTTAATTTAATTGCATAAAGGTGTTACAACAAGTTAATTAACTTAGTTACTGGTCTAAATGAATTTACGCAGTACGATATTGCACTGTCACTGATTTAAGTACCAAAAATCAGGAGTATTTAACGTGTTCTTCATGAACATCAATAACAAATATAAACTAAATGATGATTGTAAATGTATACAGCAAACAAAAGATGATGAATAATGATATAAAATGCATTGAAAATGATGATGTATAAAAAAATAACACAGATTAAATACGATTGATCAAAAATAAGAATAAAAAATATGTTATTTCAGCAACCACTATAGATAAACAAGACTTCGTCTGCTATTTGTTTTTCCTCTATCATGTGACCTCTGACGCCAGGTGGGAAGAGCCCATTACATTTTATTCTTTAAGGTATTGGCGTAAAATTAAGAACGCTGTAAATAGCATAGAATTGTTCTCATTTTTTTTTTTTTTTTTTTTTTTTTTTTTTTTAATATAGCTACCTCTATGAATTGACCAAACGCTGTAAAAATCAAGTTTCTAAGTTAAAAATTGCAGATATTACTATTTAAATATTTAATTTTGAAGTTTTTTCGTAGTCATATTTAGTTCCCCATCATACTATAGGTATGGGTACAGCGTCTAGAATAAACAGTGTGGCAATCACCTATAACCGTGATGTTAAAATGATGCTACAAAAATTAAGCTTACCCAGATGTCGCTGTGATCGAAGCTATTGCTCAAATCGAAGACCTGATTGGCGTTTCCCAGTTTCGTCAGTTTAATCACGTGATCTAAGCATATAATTAACCAATAGGGAGTCTCGGTTCTGTTGTCGTGACACTAGCTTCTATTACAATGACATCTGGTGACAGGCTTAATTTTTTTAGTACAATTTTATTCGCCGCTTTCCACACTGTTTATTCTAGACGCTGGAGTATGGGGAACTTAGATAATCGTGAAAAATTTCGACCTCGGTTTTTTGACTTTTTTATACGTTTTCAGGTGTGAGGAATCTGAAAATGAACAAATTTGTATGGTGTCTGTCTGTTAGTGTGTTAGTCCGTTAGTGTGTCAGTCCGTTAGTGTGTTAGTCCGTTAGTGTGTTAGTCTGTTAACACGATATCTCACGAACAAATGATCGCAGAGAGGTCAGATCAGTTTTAAAATATTACTTTCGATACTGGCAAGTACCCTATTCATTTGCAACATTCGAATTAAAAAATTTCGTAAGTTATGAGAAATTTACGATTTTCTTAACATGGGAGAATAGGACAAAATTTCACTTAAACATGCATTAAATGGAAATTTTTACTGTAAAAATGTCAGAGCAGTTTTAAAATATCAGTTTTGATGTCGGAATGAACATCAGTAACTATAAATATGGTACTTTGAAAATTTCGCAAGTTATTGAAAATTTACAAATTTCTTAACATGGCAGTATAGGGCAAAATTTCACATAAACGTCAATTTTGAGAGATATTTTCATCGTAAAGATGTCAGACTACTTTTGAAATATTATTTAGAACACTGGCATGAATATTAATGACTATGAATTTTCCAATATAAAAATTTCGTAAGTTATTGGAAATTTACGAATTTCTTAATATGGCAGAATAGAGCAAAATTTCACATAAACGTTAATCTTGAGGGATATTTTCATCGTAAAGATGTCAAACCACTTTTTAAATATTATTTTGGATACTGGCATGAATATCATAGACTATGATTTTTCCAATTTAAAAAATTCGCAAGTTATTTGGAATTTACGATTTACTTAACATGTCAGAATAAGGCAAAATTGAGCATAAACTTCCATTTTGAGGATCATAAATATATTAGACAACTTCAAAATTACATTTATGATATTTGTTTGAACATGATTGAATACAAATATTCTAATAGGAAAATTTCATAAATTATTCGTAATTTACGATTTTATCAACATAGCGAAATTGTAAGTTTTTCATATAAATATGAATTTTGAGGCTTATTGCATTGGAAATAGTAGCATGAAAACTAAACAACGGAATTGACCCTGATAAAATAAATTAATAGATTAGAATAAGATAAATATATCGAAATGAACGGTGGATAGCCTATTAGGCGGGGATTTCATTCTGTCACTGTATCAAGCTTTGGTCAAATTCATTTCTTTTAACATGATTATAATAAGCCTCGCACTAAAAATTTATGAGAACATAATATGATGGGGAACTGAGCAGAGTCCACCTATGCCAACTAGTTCTAAATACCAGTCAATAAATCGAAATTTTACATTACTAAATTTAAAATTAATTTAATATATATATGTATATATACACAGATAAAAACTCTGATTTATTTATTTTGTAATTTTTGTTTTTAAGATTGTCAGCTATAATTTGCTATCATATTTTTTATTTAAAGCATAATGCTTTACAGTTAACTGTAATTATTGACTGCTTATTTTTTAATTTTATGGATATTTTACTTTTATCTCCATACATAGGAAGAAAGTATAGAATTGGTAAAAACTTTCGATTCCTGCTTTTCGTTGAATTTAAATGTTTTGAGATGTCAAAAACAAGATTCAGCTAAATGTAGAAAATATGTGTCTGTATGTTTTAGCTAAACATTGTGGATACTGTATCTCCCAAAACAATGGTCAGAATTTAACCGAATTTAATATTTGGTTAGAATTTAAATTGGCGCTGATTGTTTTTTCAGATATATCTCGCAACAGGTGGTGCATCCATGTTCAGGAAAAGCTATAGCTCAGCTTCTATAGTGTACCAAGCTTAGTGAATGAATTGCATATTGAATAAGACTCTGTTGATTTAATTTGGGGGCATATCGACTGACAGGTGGCGCTGATATGCTACAATCTAATCCCGTTTCAAGGAACACATATTAAAACGGTATATCTCAACTTCTATAGTGAATAAATACACAACATTTGATATTTGAGATGAATATTATGTAAAACTATGTTGATTCAATTTGGCTGCATAATGGAGATGATATAACTGCGGTGTAATATTTTTTTTTTTTTTTACGAGAAAACTATAGTTCTGCTTCTATGATAGATAAATGTGACAAACTTAGTGTATTAAATATATATTATGGAAAAACATGCTTACTGGATTTTGGTATATATCAGCCGGAAGGTGGCTCTACTATAAATTTCTGCGATTTCTCAGTTGTCTATGTATCACAGCCTCTATTGGTGAAAATTGTACTAAATTGTTTATGTAAAATGTTAATTGTGAGAAACTACGTTTATTAAATCTTTATGCATGTTAAACATAAATGACGCTTTTATATAAAATGGTACAGAATAAGCTTTGAGATGGCCATACTTACTTTCTTATATATATAAAGTCGGTAACAAAAGTGTTCGAACACTAGCAAAAATTCCTATGTAAAAAAAGTACATTTCATACGGTTTTGTTAAATAAATCCTTATCGAACCCTGATCTTACACTGACTAAGAACAGGATTCGTCAAGGATTTATTTAACAAAACGGTATGATGTGTATCTTTTTTACATAGGAATTTTCGCTAGTGTTCGGACACATTTGTTACAGACTGTACATACATACATATATATATATATATATATATATATATATATATGAATTTTGTTCGTAGAAATTCTTGTATTCTAGTTTTTGATAATTTTACACATTTTGAAATGTTCTGAAAATGATTCGCACATTTTTAGATAGCTGTCTGTGGTGTTTACAATATGATAGCAAATTTTGTATCTCCAGAATTAAAACATGAAATTTTAACGAAGCTTCGTTGAACCGTGACATAATTGTTGCTGATTGACTGCCAGTTTCTTCATTTAAAGGTATATCTCAGCTTCTACGGTATACAAACGCAACAAACTTTGTATATGAGATAAATATTATGTAAAACTATATTGATTCAATTTCTGTGCATATCGGCCGTCAGGAGGCAATGCTGAGTTGCAATTTAATTCCTTTATGAGAAGGCAATATTTCACTTTCTATAATATTTAAATGCATCAAATTTCGTATGTAAGGCGAATTATACGAAAAACTATGCTGATTCAGAATTCAGATTAAGTGCTTATAGCTGCAGGTGGCTCCACTACAATTCAATTTAATTTCGTTTACAGAACAGCTATATCTCAGTTTCTATATCATATAAATGTACGAAATTGGTATGTGACACATAAATTATTCAAATTTGCTGATTCATTTTGGGTATATATCGCCCTACAGGTGGTGCTACTTTTAATTTCTTCAAATTTCCAAATGGTTGTAATTCAGCAACTGTTTGTAAAAAAATTGCACCAAATTTCATAGACAAAATGTTAATAGAGAGAAAAGTAACAGCAGCGCCACCTTTCAGCCGATATGCACCCAAATTCAATCAGCGTAATTTTTCGTAATATATATTTCACATAATATCTCTTTGTCCTTTTATATAACATAAAATATAATTAAATAGAAAATAATACCGCATATAAGCGCCATCTGATGACCGATGTGCATCCAAATTCAATCAGTTTAATTTTGCATGTACAGTCGATAACAAAAGCGTCCGCACATTAGCAAAAATTCTTCTGTAAAAAAGTACACTTTATACGGTTTTGTTAAATAAATCCTTATCGAATCTTGTTCTTAAACTGACTAAGAAGAGGATTCGACAAGGATTTATTTAACAAAACCGTATGAAGGGTACTTTTTTTACACAGGAATTTTTGCTAGTGTTCGGACACTTTTGTTACCGACTGTACATCTCACATACCAAGTTTGGTGCATTTATATATCATAGAAGTTTAGATACTGCCTTCTCGTAAAAGGTATTAAGTTACAACATAGAAGCACCATTTATCGGCCAATATGTATTCAAATTTAATTAGTATAGTTTTACACAACATCCATACCACATGTCAAATTTAATGCATTTATATGCTATATAAGCTGAAATATACATCTTTTAAAGTAAGGAAGTCATAACTTAGCAGCGCCACCTTTTGATCGATATACACTAAAAGCTAATCAGCATCAATTTAAGATAGGGGTTTTACTAAATATCAAGTTTACTTAAATTCCGTCCCGTGGTTCATACGATAGAGCGTCTATGAAATTTTGGTAACACACACACAGACACACATGCATTTTTTTAAATGGTCAGAACATGTTCAGGATATCTACAAGCATATGAATCCATTGAAAAACGAACATCGAAAATTTTCTCAAATCCAATATTTTCTTTTTTAGCGTACGGAAGAAACTAATGAAATATGTGTTAGAAATAGTTTTGGCATAACATCAAATCATCACACATTAATTTTCAACTTTTAAATCCATGTTGAAAAAAAAAAAAAAAAAAAAAAGAGTTTAGAAAATATCTGCAAGTGTCAAGTCAAATCAATATAAAAATTTTTGCTTCGCTACGTTTTTTGTGGGCGATGTTATTGTCATGGCGATGTTCTGATAAGCGATCTTTTGACGGCGATGTTTTGACATAGACCCCATATAAATTTCAAAATAAAGTGAAACCAAATTAAATTAGGAAACAAAGTGACAATATATAAGCTTTATGAAGTACATGCCCCCTGACGCGTTATTACTTCTAATTTTAAGCATTTTTATCCAATTATTAATTCTGTGGTCCTTTATTTATTTTCTCTGTCATTAAGTTTAATTATCCTTTTTTTATTATTATCATTCATGTCGCCGTAAGTAATTTAAATTGTTTTTCTCTCTTTTTGGTTCTTAATCTGTATCGCAACATTTTTGTGTCAGACTTACCTATAAGTTAAAATCAGTTCTATTTCTGTTGTGTTGGTATTGTTTTGTATCTATTAATTGCTAAATTTTAAGGTTAAATTTTATTACTATTTCTATCATTTATATATATATATATATATATATATTACAGGAAATGGGTCATATATATATTGTCACTTTGTTTTCTATTTTAATTTGTTTTCTTTTTATTCTGAAATTTATATGTATCCTCCAGCATGTAATTAAAGAAAGACTAAAAATTTTTATGATATATTACAATTTTTATTTTTATTTATTTTTTATTTTATTTTTTTTAATTAACAATTAAATGTATTATAAGTAATTGTTAATTATATATATTTATTTCAAATTGACATTATATATACATTGTATATATATATAAATGAAAGCACTGTGGAAAATTATTTCTTTCACTCTTCATTCGAAATATCAAATTTTGTCCATGAGTAACCTCTCAATCGTCAAGCTTATCTATACCACAGCGGCCATGATATATAAATTTTTTGCCCTATTAAAGAAAAAAAAAAGATAAATTAAAGCATTATACATTAATATAAATAAACTCAAAAATAAAAAACAAACATATTTTATTAAGTTATTATACATCATTATCAAAAACAGCGCTGGTGTAGAATTAGGAACTAATGTATATTGTTAGATAACTAAACGATTTTATAGCATTTGGATTCTTTATATATATATATATGATGTAAAGCTATATATTCTGAGAATCAATAGATTAAACGAATCCTTTTATAAAATTTCCGTTAGAAAACTTTTAAAATGTAAGAGAAAATATGAAATCATACATTTAAAGTATCACAAACTGATTAGCACTTCTTTAAAATAAAATACATTAAAGGAAATTGGTCTCTCTATTTCTTTTTTCTTTTGGCATGAAGTGAAAAAGAAAAGAAAAGAAAAACCTACTCACGGACAAGTCACGTCCTGATATAATTTTGAAATAGAATTATGCTTGGAAACTTGTTTCTCCCCTCCCTCTCCAACCTCAAACTTATTATCAAAGCCAATCTCATCCAAAAGATTTACATAAATGTAACCGTGAATAGTAAAATTAAAGATGAATTAGCCCACAATACTCACAATGTAATTAAAAATGAAACACACTCACGCGAGTAATGGAATATAATAAAACGATTAACATCAATGATAAAAACTATTCGTCAATCGGAAACCTTTAGCAAATGAGATGAACATTGACAGATTTAATATCTAGTCGAAAAATACTGAAAAATAGAAGAATTTCTCTTAAAGTACATTGTTAATAGTGTAGACACAATATTTCCGAAACTGTAGTGCTATTTTAATACATGCTGCTATTGTGCTATTAATTTTAAAGATTTGATTCTGTGCGAATATATTCATTTCGAAAATAACTTCTTTTATAATGAAATCTATTATAATACATTATTAAATTTTATGTATGTTTTCAAACGGCATGACCCAAGTTTGTGCTAAATTTCGGCATTCGGCAAATTAATTAATTTTATTATTATTATTATTATTATTATATAGGTATGCTCTAAAAAAAAAAAATAATAATAATAATAATAATAATAATACTTTTGTCGTTTTTCAATCTGTTGCACCTTTTCCACTTTCTTAGTTTATACCGTAAACAGGTTTTACGGCGTAAACCCTGTTTCACATAAAAACATGGTATTTGGCAGTTTTGTACAGAAATGTATAATAAACATGATGAAATAAACCGTTTATGTGTGAAAGCATTATTTTAGGTGATATTTAATGTTAAAGTAGTGCAAAATGTTTCAGTTATAAAAGTTGTATAGATTTAAAAACTGTTCATGGAAACTTTATCATATTTTGATAAAATATACATTAGTTCATTGAGGTCGGCAGTATGTAACAATTTTTTGATTTTTTACAAACTTTTATATTTATTTTATTTTATTTTATTATTTTTTCTTATTTTAATTCGGTTGTTGTATGCGATATTTCGTTTTTCCCAACATTTTTCTTTGAGTTGTCATTTAAAGAACTTGCCACTAAAAATGTAACACGTACAACATTTTATTTGTTTTGTTATATTAAAAGAAAATTCTTCTTTCACGCGAATAAAATAAAAATAAATAAAACGTTGAACCTGTATCATTAAAAATTTCTCTTAAAATTGATGCCGTAATAGCTTTGAAGTTTTGATTTTAATTTATTTATTATTTAAATATCAATTTCAATTAATCTAATGATCTTATATAAGTACATTTTACTTTTCTTGATTTTATCGTCCGAAAACTAAAGTGAATGCATGTTTAGTTTATTTTAAATTAACCGTTTTTTTTTTTTAATCAATATAATCAAACACAAATAATCAAATATCATTTACATTTCATTAACGGCTGTATATAGCGAGATTTTGCCACCGTTGTAAAATGATGAAAATAGCTGCCAATCGAAATACATTTACTTAAGCGTTTCTTTCACTTTATTTTATTTTTTTTATATTTGGTCATTTAAATATTGTAACCCTGCGACCGTCCAAAGACTACTAAATAAGATGCCGCATAGGCATACTTAGCAGGGCAAAATATCGCTAGGTATGTAGATATAGATATAGATATAGGGAAACAGGTTGAAAAGACAAACTAACATCCATAAGAACTTCTCTCACATTATCACTTTATTTTTTATTTTATTTTTAATTTAAGGTTTTAGTAATTTAAAAAGCATTGACTGATAAATAAATTACGTTTCTGTAAAATACTGTAGCCGTGTTCTTCCCAGAAGGTAATTGTAACAAAAAATTGGTGAAAATGTGATGAGGAAATCTCAAAACGTGTAAATCAGTCAAAAACCGCATGTTGAAAATTTTCATGAACTCAATACTTTCTTTTGATATAGAAGATATATTCGATATTTTAAATATTTATATTCAATACTTTATTTTTATATACATCTTTGTATATAAAAGAAAGTAAAAATAATTTTTATATTTGAAATATGCAGCTAACATATTTCTGAAATATTGTAAATATTTCAAAAGTGATTCCTAATTTAAAGTTATTTGTAAAGTAAAAAAAAAAAATAATAATAATAATAATAATAATAATAATAATTACGGTGTATGCAGGATCTCCTAAAAAAATTAAATCCAAATTTGAAGTTTAGAAATAGAAAATAGATATACTAAACATAATTTAAACGCTATATGAAAGTAACTGTAAAAAGTATTTCATTAATATTTTTACCTCTCCATGATCGAAACTTATTCCTACACATTCAACACCTTCCTCGCAGTTACAGAACATCAAGTATTTTCCGTCAACCGTATGGCCGTCACCAGAACAGAGACTTTCTATTTAAAAAATAATAATAATAAAATAACAGCAAACAATAAATATTTTTAATTTTAGTATGTTGTAGCCTATATTTGTGGAAAATATCTGGCACTTATTTAAAGAAGAATTGATTGCAAAAAAAGAATTCGTATGTCAATAAGTAAATGGAAATCAATTCCATGTTATTAAATATCAAATCGTAAAAACAATTTGCAATAACTTAAACTACTTTATCCGTTAAATTTTTATAATAAATGTAGAATAATAATAATAATAATAATAATAACATGAATTTTTAATGGAGAGTACCATCGTATCATTAAAAACTGATAAGCATACTGAGTAGCAGCAATAAATTATTTTCACAGATCGACAAAAATCTTAAAGATGACGTATTATTGTTCCTATTTCACATTTTAATTAAATTATCCATGGCTTGAATATTTCTTAATTTTTTTTATTGTTAAAAGTTTATACGTTATACATATTTTTACACATAACATTTCTTCGTTTCTTTTTAGGCTTTAACTGTAAATAGTTTATAAAATAGTCAGCTTTTGTGCGCTTAGCTGTCGTTATCTGTAATAATAAAAATTAAATAAATGAACCTATTTACAAACTTATATTCACCAAATCAAAAACTTTGACCAATAGTAATGTTATGATAAATACCCAACATTGAAAAAGTCTGGTGTGTAACAGCCACACGACTTCCGTTACCCATTATTACACGTATTAATATGCACTTTTTGAAGATACTGTGCTTAGAAGATGTAAAATTGACCCAATTAGTTAGACACTTAACAATTTTCCAGTAAGAGAAAACTGATACATGTGTTATACAAGGACATATAAAACAGAAGTTTCATAGCGAGTTAAAATAAATAAATAAATAAATAAAAAACAGGTCGAAACCTTTTTTGAAACACCCATTTAAGAGATTTAAAACTGAGCTACCTAATCTGAATTTGTAATGTGACTGTTAATTTTTCTGTAATAACCGCACAGTACATGCGAAAATATATCTGAAAAGCGGTTTCTGTAGCAAATTTGAAGAAAATCGTTAGAACCGTTTTTCAGATACCTACTTTCACCAAAACTCGGCAAACTCAATTATTGACTGGAAAACAACTATTAATACGGAAGCATATCTGAAACAGAGTTAACATGGCGAGTTTGAAAAAAAAAAAAAAAAAAATCCATACAGCCGTTTTTAAAGGAAAACACTTGCGAGACCTCAAATTCATTTACTTATACAGGCCGCCTACCAGATTTTATGAACTAACCAACTGTAACATACGAAAGGACATTTAATAAGGTGTTTATATAGCAACTTTAAGAAAATCGTTAGAGCCGTTTTTGAGATACGGACTTGTGGTCCTACTTCCGGTTTCATATAATCCATTTCCAGTGTTCCAGTTTTCACCAAAAGATGAAAATTTCATCTATACACCAGACCTAACTCAATTCTGAAGTTTCGTCGTTCTACCTTTTTTAGATTAGGAATTATAATAGAATATTCTCCATATGCATACTGATCAATTGCGAAAAACACTTTTTCGGACTCAGGAGACCTTAAAATATGTTAAGCAGGTGATGAATGGAATTCGAATCGGAAAATGTAAATTGAATTTAATTATTTTTGGAAATTAAATGCGTGAATTCATCAAATATGCTGCAATTTGTCGAAGAAACTATCTAAATAGCCCAGATTTATTACTTTATTATTATTATTTATTTTTTTTTTTTTTTACTGTAGCTGATTCCGATCCCGATAACAAAAAAGTATATTTTTACTTCGATTACCGACTACCGTAGGTAATGGTAGTATTGTATTCGGTCAAAAAATTCGATATCGAGATCTCATCTGCTTTTTACGTTTTAAGGTCTCCTGAGTCCAAAAAAGTATTGTTTGGAAATTGGTTAGTGTGTGTGTATGTGTGTATGTATGTGGGAATCTTCTGGCTATCATATCTCTGAAACTAATAAAGGTAGAACTACGAAATTTCAGAACTGAGACAAGTCTGGCGCAGAGATAATTTTTCCATATTTTGGTTAAAATTGGAAAACCGGAAGTGGGACCGTAAATTCGTTATCTCAAAAACGGCTTTAGCGATTTTCTTCAAAATTCCTATATAAACACTCTATTAGATATCCATCCGAATTATGTAATTGGTTAGTTTAGGAAAACTGAAAGGCATCCTGTATAAATAGTTCAATTTCAGGCATCGCAAGTGCGTTTCTTTAAAAATGACTGTACGGATTTTTTTTTTTTTTTAACTCGCCATATTAACTGACTTTTTAATTTCTTTATGTATGCAATTATTGTTTTCCGGTTACTGCCAAATTTTGGTAAAATCTCAAAACGGCTCTAACGATTTTCTTGAAAATTGTTACATAAATCTATTTTAGATGTCCTTTCTCATGTATTACTTGGTCAGTTTTAGATCTCAGAAATTGGTCTTTCAAAAAATAACTCTACCATTTTTTTTTTTTTTAGTATTTTTTAACTGGCTATGTAAACTCTGTTTTGTATGTCTTTACACGTCTACACACTTTGTTAGGTCAATTTTATATCTTCTGATCATATTATCTTCCAAAAATGCGTAGAATACCTATAATAGTGGGTAATAAAAGTCGTGTGGTTGTTTCACACCAGATTTTTTTATTATTTATTTATTTATTTTGTTGTTGTTGTTGTTGTTTTTGTTTGCTTGAATTTATTATCATTTATTATTTTCAATATTATTAATATAATTAATTATTTTTTTATTTATTATAATCATTTTATTTTTATTTATTTGTTATTTATTTATTTTTTACGTTTTGTCTAATTTAACTAAATGTTTTGAGGTTTTGACCATACTATAGCGGGAAAAAAAAAAAAAAAAAAAAAAAAAAAAAAAAGCCAAATTGGCCAGTTTGCCGTGCTTAAACAGAATTAAATCTGTTATTTTTTTTTCTTTTGAATATATTTTATTATTTTTATTTGTTTCAAATTTTATGCGTGATTTGAAACAAATGTCATTTTTTTCTTACTTGTTCCTTATTTTAGTCATTCCTCAACGAAGAATATATATATATATTTTTTTTTTTCAATATATTTTTGGGCTATGACATCACTTTCGAATATTAGTTTCGAAAAACTGTGGCTTTTGTTATTAAGGTAATTTAACTTATCCATAATTCAAAAGGACCTACTCGAATTTTTCCACTTAATAATCGTCATCAAGACTTTATTATTATTATTATTAATTCTTGTTGCCGAAAAAGACTTTTTGAACAGAAAGTTGCAAAACGAAAAAATTTAGTGTGAATTAACAGAACATTGTCCTTTCTCTTTTTACTCATTCAACAAACCCTACACTCTAATGTGAATAAGAGCAATAATTTTTAACCAGTAGAGCTTTGATGCTGAGACAATTTGGTGGATGCATGAGATGCATCCAAATAGATATAGTTTCGTTATTTTTATTTTTATTAATATTTTTAATAACTTTGTACATATATGTATATATAGCCTATCATCTTGAGAACTGCCTTCTTTTGTTAATATAATAAATGCAATAATCGGGGAGATTGACACGGTTATTTTTTAAGTTTAAACCTACGGTTATTAAATTTTGCAAATACTGTTATAGATTATTTATTTTTAAACTAGTCTTTTTATAAAAAAAAAAAAAAAAAAAAAAAAAAAAATGGTATTAAAAGCTAATTATGATAATTTTTTTCAATTATTATATACAAATGCACATTAAAAATACTTAAATAAATACGAAGCACTTAAATATACTGTATGATCTGTATCGTTGCTTACCATTCTTTGCTCGAGGATTGCATAAACCTATATGACGCTTATCGAAGGAGTGCATTATGCAGCATTCATTTTTCTCACAATCGTCACTATTATCGCAGACTTTACGTGCTTTCACCACCTTATTTAGAAAGAAAAGCCATAATAAATGGAAACATAAATAGTAAAATATATTATTATATTACTAAGTAAAGACGAACGAGTCTAGTATGACGTAGGAAATTTAATATTAGTATTTATTTATTTATTTGTAATTACCGAATTCGCTTGTGTTTAATGAAAAAAATTAGTAATCCCTTATGCGTCGAATTAAGCGGATTTAACGTTGCAATGTAGCTTGTTAGGAGGCAACTGTCAGTGGTCTTGGATTCACACCTATAGGAGATCCAGAGACATGCCATCACATTTTTTATCTTCATTAGAGGGGATAGACCCCTGCTTTTGTGAACCCCATCAGTATAATTTTGAGACTAGAAGCAGATTGCGGCTATGACAGATTTTAAATGCACAAGCTACCATTGATGTATGGTGGCTGGTGCACGTAATCCACGTAGAACACTCAACCGCACAGAGCATTGGCGAAAATCTATGTAGCCAAACGCGATTTCGCCAGAAATATGTCTTCTTAAGCATGAGTGTGTGAATGCGTTGTAGGAAAAACAAGATAATGCTTTTTACTATGAGATTTTTTTAAATATAGTTATTTCGTTTTCAATTGCTGTGATATTTACACACACCGAATGCTTATTTATTAAGTATCAATTTCTTCAAAAAATAACATTCTAATACAGCATTCAAATAACTTTATTTTGATCATGTCATAAGATGAAGCTTATTTTGAAATAAATTTTCATTGCCTTTTAAAATGTATCTTTTTTTTTTTTTTTTTTTTTTTTTTTTACTTTCATTAATACATTTAATTATGTTTTAGTAACTTTTATTTAATAAATACAAAAAGATTTTATACAAAGTGGGCGATTTTTAAGACTGACTTCACATATATATAGCAAAAATGATAAAAAATATGTAGAGTTTTCTGCATTTAGACTGATGCATGGTGATAAAATGCAGTAGGTGTATGAGCATTGCCATGGAGGTACATTGCTAAATGACAGAAAAGAAAATTCTCATTTATTGATGACCAGGCTTAGAAAGTACGGAAATGATTCATTTCTTTTTTGTAAATCTTGATAAATCTGTAAGGTTTAAAAGATAGCTGAGTAATAAAATATAGATTTAAAAATAATAATAATAATTAATTAATTAATTAAAAATAGAAAATAGAAAGAATCAGAAATAATCTTTAAATTTGATTAAAAATGCAATGAAAGTTTTGATAAAGATTTTAAATCCCAAAGTAAGAGCAATTCTATTTGGATGTTTTCTGTAAATATTGAATGACATTTCATTATATACACATTTCATTGTATATATTTAAATTTCTCTGGATATTCATCATCTTAACTATCCCTCTAAGTCTTAAGTTTCTTGACAATAGTTAATGTCATAGTCATAGCGTTAGCATAAAAAAAATAATAAAATAAATAAAATAAAATAAAATATCTTACGACGAAAAAATTTAAAATCATCGTACTAGAAATAAATAAATAATAATAATAATACTAAATATAAAATTTTGTTTTCTTGTTTCAATTAAAATCTTTGATTCGAAATCTATTCAAACTTTGATCATTTAGAAGATTTATATATAACATTTTATGTTTTGAGTATGATTCTTGACACTCTTTTCTGCTCATGGGTGTTGCTTACATGACAATTTGAAAAACAGGCAAGGCCATAGCCAACGGGAAGTTTTGGAATCCCCCCACCCCTTTCCGAAATTTGCAAATTTGGGGAATTTTTTTGAGTTATAAATCATTTATAACAAAACAATATTTTGTAATAAACCTTGAAACAACCCCACTCGCCCCCTCCCCACCAATAAAAAAATAAAAATAAAAATAAATTTGTAGCTGTAGCCTTGAAAATAGTACAAATAATTTTTATTCAAATTTGTAAACAAAAATTAATGTTTGTGATAAAAGCATTATAGTTATTATTGGTAAAGATGACAGTATGTAGATCTGTCGGTAAATTTGCGTATGAGAGGGTTATTATTATTATTATTATTATTATTATTATTATTTTTTGTTAGATTAAAATAAGGTATTAATTTTTTAAATACATTTTTTAAATGTTTTCTTTCTACAATTTACGATCTACAGCAAATAAAACTTTACAGAAAAATTACATTAATTAAATCATCATTTTTACAAGTACAGTATATGTTATGTGTATTCCTAATGTGTTAATTTCAGATAACTTAATTTCATTTCATTATCAAAATTTAGAAAGATTTTATTTTCAATTACTGACATATAAAAACAGAAGCTAGAACTTAGTATATAATTTAAATTCGTAAAAATTAGACTTTTAAAAATGAATTGTTAAAATACTGCTTTAATGAAAAGTACATATTATTTTCATATTATTAAATTACATGTTACTTTCATATCTTTTTTTTTTTTTTTTTTTTTTTTTTAATATATTTTATAATAAATTTTTCCTAAAAGTATTTTAGAGTTATTTGAAAACTAATGTAATTTATTATTTTTTATTTTCAACAGTTTCTCTGATCCAAAGATAATGTGTTGTTCTTTAAATTTTTTTTAAAAACAACCCCTCCCCCCCCCTCCCGTCCCCCGCCCCACAAATTGAATTTCTCTTTACTCTGAGTTTTAAAAGCTCCAAAATTTTCATTTTATTTCTAATTAAACTGTAAAAATTTAAACAAATATTTATTTCTGAAGTTAATACTATATATATATATATATATATAATTTACATTTTATTATTTGACTTACTTTAAAACCTTTATCGAACTTCTTAAAATCAAGATTTACAAAAGGAAATTAATCTTTTGCATATTTTCAAAGCCTTCTCTTCATTAAATGTGAATTCTCTTTTCTGTCTTCTAAGGAAGGTGGAGAAGGGAATCTAGTCTACCCCTTTAGCTATGCTTATATGTCTGCTGCATTTGATCACTACACGTCCGTTTAAATGCAAAAAATTCTAGTAATTTTTATCATTTTTACTATATATGTCAGTCAATTTTAAAAATCATACTCTTTGTATTAATATTTTTTGTATTTACAAAATAAAATTACAAAAAAAAAAACTCGTTTGATAAAGTTTAAAAGAAATGAGAATTTATAAATTTACTTCAAAATAAACTTCGTTTTGTGACAGGATCAAAATATAGATCTTTCAAGGCTATATTAAAATGTTGTTTTTTGAAGACATTAATGGTGGATAGTCTCCTTTTATGTATGTATGGATAATCGCACCGGTCGATTATCGGCCACACAGTCTTCCAATTACAAGCTCAATGGTCTACCATAAAAAGGCTACCGAGGTTCTAGTACATACTTGCGAATGAAAAGGATTCTTATTGTCAACTTGAATATGGTTATCTGTTATAATATCGAGACAATTAAAAACACTTTTAAAAAAGTTTTTATAAATATCTAAAGTAGCTTTTATTGTATGTGGTTGATAAAGTTGGTGATAAATATATTTTAAATTATGCTGATTTTTTCCCCTAAGAAATTTTCTCTTTTAAAATTATTTATTGTTTATTACGTATTAAAAATCTGTAGATTTGAAATGTTTATTTTAGATTAGTCCCTTATACATGTTAACCCTTTGAAGCAAATTTCTCATCAAACATAATTTTTACACTTTTTTGATAGTTTTAAGTTATTTTAGATCTAAATAAGTGGAAAATGTTATATTTAAAATTTTAATTAATTTTGGTTCTAAAATATAGAATGGGGTACCGGTGTCCCTTTCTGCGTTAAAGGTAAATTCATCATGGGACACGGGCGTCCCATGAATAAATATTTTTACAAACTGCACTTATTTACAATTACTTAGATATAGGAGTAGCAATAATTCATTACTGATCTTTTTTAAATAATCAAATTTAATTAGAAATAAATTTTTGAAATTAGTTGATAAAATTTTTTCAAACTACTTTTATTGAACATTTTTATTTTAGTAAAAAATTTACTCTGATAATCCAATAGATTTTTTATAGTAACTATTAGACTCTCTTTTATAATAAAAACTATCATATAATAATAATATTTGTAATAAGAGCGTCAAAAAATAAATAAGCAAAAGGGACACCGGTGTCCCATCTGCGTCAAAGAGTTAAAGAAAGATGGTGGATGCTGAAATTTTAACTTTGAAATTTCTGTCTTAGTGTTATGAAATTTTGCATACATATGCATTGAAATATAACAATATTAAATATATTAAAATTTCTCAAATATATTAAGATTACAAAAAATTTAAATTTAATTTTTTTGAAATTTTTTTTAATTTACAATACGATTGAGTTTTTTAAATTTTCACTCGCTTTTACATTATTATATTTTATCGAGGTATTCTAAATATTTTGTTCATTAACTAAGGGACTGATTGAAAAGTTAATTTAAAAAAGATATATATATATATATATATATATATATTTTTTTAGGTTTCAAGCTTAATTATTTACATAATATTTCAGCATTCAAACATAAACATAATTTTAAAAAATTAACTTACAAATCAATCTACTAAATTATTCAAAAAAGGTGTTTAGAATATATTGACAAACTATAAAAATGTATAATCTAGTGGAAAATTTAAAAACTCAGTCGATGAAGCATTTTAAAAAAGTTAAAAAAAGTTAAAATTTTGATTTTTTTTTCTAAACTTTAATGGTTTTTGAGAAACTTTAATACATTTAATATTGATACATTTCAATGGACATGTATGCAGACTTTCATAACTCTATGACAGTAATTTCAAAAACCTATTTTCGGGCCCCTTTAACATGACCCTAGAATCTTTGACTTGGCACCATTGAAATAGGGTTCATACAAAAGCTTATTTTCCATTTAATATTTATAAATATTAGACTTATTCAATGAAATATATATTCATGCAACAATTCTTATAGTTATTGATATATTTTTTACAGATTATTATTAAATTACGTATAATAAGGTCGATTTTTTTTTTTTTTTTCTCTTGAATTCATGCTCTTCAAACTGTTAAAACCTCTAAAGGTATGTCAAAAAGTGTTTTTTTTTTTTTTTTTTTTTTTTTTTTTTTTCCTTAATAAATAAATATATATATATATATATGTTGTTGAACCAACATAAAAGAGTTATGCACGAATTTTGAAATTACTTCATTAGTTTTTGAGAGAAATAAATTTACAAAATGCAAGTCTATGTAAAAATAAAAAAATTAAATTACATAAAAAGATTTTTGTTGCATTTTTATTTTTAATATATTTTTTCCCTTTTAAAATATGTTACAAAATCCAAACCTAATTCTTTTAAGTAGGTTCTATTAAATACCTAAAAAAAAAAAAAAAAAAAAAAAAAGTTTTTTCTTAAATATATGTAAAAGTTTCAGCATTTTGAAAATCACAAATTCAAGAAAACATGCAAACTGAGAAGACGCAATTTAAAGTTTTTAAAAATGCCAAAAAAATCTCAAAAATCATAAGAATTGTTGCCTGAATATATATTTTATTGAAAAAACTTATATGGTTCAATTTGTAAATATTAAATGGAAATATAAGATTTTATATGAAACTGAATTCAAGGGTATGAAGTCAAAGGTACCAGGTACCCTTACGAAATTTATTTTTTGTTACGTAAAAATAGAAACATACTAAAATTTCATTAAAAAAACATAAATGTACTGTAACATCACATGCAATAAGGTAGGTACTTTGAAAATTGAAGAAAACAATTAAAATTTAATAGTAAAGTTAAAAGCAAGAAAAAGAACATTAAAATTATTCAAAAGGAATCTTTTAAAATTTCTTACCACTAAGGAACAAAACAGTAGAGCTAAAATTGCAAGCTTCATTTTCTTATAATTTTCCGATGCTTTATTTGCTGCAAGATTTCGATTCCTGTAAAATATGTACCGAATACACATTTTAAACTTATTTATATATGTTTAAAATAACGCAATTCATTTAAGGGAGCACAACATCTGCTAAGATAAGTAAATTGAAGTTTCAGCATTCTATATCATTATTTTTTTGCGACTGTTCCTGATTTAGCGTTAGGATTTTGTTTTACTTCTGCTGAGCAATCAAATTTCTAAACCATTCTTTATTCAGCATTTATTTTTTCTTCTTTTCTCGATAAACATTATTATCTTTCAAAGAAAAGACCTGCCTGTGAAAGAGTGGTACTTCCGCGAAGTAACTAGAGAGAAATGCTGGATACGAACATAGGTACGTCGGTCTAACCGTTGAAATTTTCCGTTGTTTACGCTTAGAACCTTTTACGCTTAGGGCCTAGAACCTTTTGAAAAACTTTTCGTGTAGTCAATCAACCTTAATCCTTACACTACCTCATATATCTGTAAAGAAAAATAGTACTGAAGGAAATGACAAAACAAATATAATTGTAAATTTTATGTAAACAAAAAGAGATAATAATAATAATAATAATAATAATAATAATAATAATATCAATAATAAAAGCTAAATAGAGAAAAAATAATTAGAAGAAGAAGAAAAAAGAAAGAAAGAAGTGTAAAACAGAAAAATGAAATTAAAAAAGAATCGAAGCAACACTTAAAAGAATTTCTGAACAAAAAGTGTGTTTTAAAAATTAACTATGTAAAGTTTCATATAATGTGAACAATGGTGTAATATAGAAATATTACTGAAGAAATTTTACGCGACAAAATTCTTCGATCATAAACGATTAGAAATAATTTTTGACATTATTAACAGAAGTAATCTGGTGTGTCACTCACACAACTTTCTCTTACCCTGAAATTTAATACTATAAATACAGGTTGGAGATTAAGAGGTAAGATAACGAGTACTGTTATGTAAACCTATGTTAAACAGTTCAAATTAGGATTCGGAACAGTTTTATATGATAATTAGTTCTGTGCAGACGATTTCCATATTAGAGAAGCAGTATAACACTAAATATCCAAAAAAAGTTGAATTTATTCTCAATATTACATTTTTTTTTTTTTTTTTTTTTTTTTTTTGTTAAAAATGAAAAAAAAAATCGATAACTTTATTTTAAATTATCGCAGATCGATGGTTCAACCATTTGTTTTAAAGGTATTGGCGAGCTCTTTTGAAAGATACCCATCATGAAAATTTACTCCCCTCGAGGGGGAACTTCCCCTCCAGGACAGAAAGCGAGGCTCGTACATACACAAAAATTTTTTCCCAGTTGACTATCTCTATTACAAAAAAATATATATTCGTTTCATTTGGTTTTCGTATTCAGGGAACCTCAGAACGTGTAAATATAACAAAAACTCACGTTCGAAAATTTGACCCTAAAACAATACTTTCTCGAAAGTACTTTAAGAGAAAGTAAAAAAGTAGAAGTAGAATGAGTATATACTTTTGTAATTCTATCAATTCTGTAAAAGGTAATTAATATAGATATTTCAATGACAATTAGATTAAACATTTATTTATTTATTTTTACTGAACTGAAAATACATATAAAAAATATTTTAAATACTTTTTTAGAGAAAATATAATTTTGCAAGCATTATAAATAAAATATAAATTAACTTATTAAGGAAAATTTAAATTATAATAAATCAGAAATTTTTTACATGAGTACTCATTCTGCATCTGAAATTACAAATGCTTATAACGGCACAAATGGCTTTAAACTATAAGCACATAAGTTTATATAGAATTTCCATTTTTGAAATAGTTACTACGTTTTTTTTTTTTTTTTTTTTTTTTTTTTTGTCTATAACAACAAAAATTTACTTTAATATTTGCAATTTCTGTTTATGTTTCTTTCAATTTAGGCTACCAGTTTATATTTTAATAAAAAATATTAGATTAGATTTGTTCGAATATTTATATTAAAAATTATCGTACATCACACAACAGGACAGAGGTGCTTGTAAAAATTTTTTAGTCTCACAAAAATAAATAAATAAATAAAAATTGTGGGATTTTCCATCTAGTTAATAAAAGTAATTTTCTATTGACATTGTAAAATATTAAAAGTCATTGCTATTGATCAAATATTAAATCACTGCCATTGATCAATCCGATCCATCATTTCCATTGACCAAATATTAAAAAAATCATTATTAGAAGGTAAAGATTCGAAGCTACGCTGCTTCATTTTCTTCTAGTTCTCTGTTATCATAAATGTAATAAATTAATAAAACACAATAAAAAATAAATGTGTATAAGCGACATAATTAAGCAACACTTATAAATATTATTGGTAAGTGTTTAAAACACTTAACACAAAGGAAAATGTAATTCCAGCAATTTCCCATTGTAATTTTCAATGTGTCTGCATATTTTAGTGCAGCTTTATGAATCTTAATGCTAAATATATCATAATCTATAGAAAACATTTGTTTTGCATATAAATTAGAAATGTTAATTTCATTATGATTTGTGAATTACAAAAATATTTAAACATGATTTATAAAAAGGTCTCTCATAAAGCGCAATGTACTAGCATTTTTTGAGAATCCCTGTACGCAAACCAGTAGTGATATTTATACCATTTTAAATGAAGAATATGCTATAGTGAATCTGGATAACGTATGTAATTAAGAAGAAATTTTGAAAATATTTACGTACGCTAGAGTGGCCTCGCGAACAAGTAAACAGACGGACAGAAATACAGACAGTTAGACAAATTCAAATCATAGTCAATTTTAAGCATTTTTAGAGAGTGTTAAAAACGTATAATGAAAGAAAAGATGTAATTGCAGCAATTTCAATAATAACATTTAATGAATCTGAATATTTTTCTGTGGCTATGTAAATCGTAATGCTAATCATACTATATTCCAAGGAAAACTTTTATTTTATTGTTTATTTATTTCATTTTATTTCATTTTGTTTAGTTTTATTTTTTAATTTTAATTTTATTTTTATTTTTTACCTAATTAATTAATTAATTTATTTATTTATATGAATAATAATACGTCAATTTAATTATGATTTGTGCAAAATGAAAAGCATTAAAATATGGTTTATAGATATACCTCTCATAGAACGCAATGCGTTTGAATTCTTTCGACTGACCCTGTAAACAAACCAGAAGTATTATTCATTCCATTTTTGATAAAGAACATCCCACATTGAAATTAAATAACATATATCACTTTCAAGGCATTCTAAAAATGTTTATAGGAGCCCGAGCGCGTACAGACAGACAAATCAATGTCATAAACACTTTTCAACCTTGCTAGAAAATCTTAAAAATTTTGAAACTTGAAAATTTTAAAAAAATTTATGTGGTACTCTATACAGAGAAAAAAATCTGTTACAAAAATACGTAGAAACTAAATAGTGGTTCTAGTAAAAAAATTCATTGTCATCTTTATAAATTCTAGTTTCCTTTTCTATCGAATTCTAAAAATCTATTAGAATTCTAGAACATTACCATATACTATTGCGTTCAAAATTATTTAAAATTCTCTGCAAATAAATTCAAACACAAGAGGCGAGTTACAGTAAATATAATTTTGATTTATGATTCAGTTCTAGGAAATAAAGCGAGAATTTCGCTCAATATAAAGGATTCATATTATTCATAATATTGCTTCACCGTCTAGAAAATTATAGACTAAATATTCTCCATCATTTCGTCTGTTTAGGTTATTTGATTGCCTTATAGGCTTGATTCGGAAATGTATATTTATAATTTAGGGATTCAAAAAATGGCTTCTTATTCGTTCTAGATGAAAGTGGTATATCTTTTTCTCAATGTACTTGTTCAAAAATCCAATTTTTTCATATTATTATTATTTAACGGATTTTTTTTTCTTTGGTTAAGGATAATTTAAATTTATTACTTTCACTAATTTAAGTTTTTATATTCAAACTAAAAAATCTGGCGTGTAAAAACCACACGACTTCCATTACCCACTGTTATGCTTATTATATGCATATTTTGGAGATAATGTGGTCAGACATAAAATTGACCTAACAAATTAGGTACCATATTAATTTTACTCTAACAGAAAACTGATGTCGGTGAAAAGACTTACAAAAAAAGAATTTACATAGCGAATTAATATACATATATATATATATATATATATTGTTGAAAGTTTATACGGAATTCCTTATTTCTATATAAAACATTTCTTAGTTTCTCCTTAAAATTTAGGCTTTAGCTATCATAAAATAGTCAGCTTTCGCGCGCGTAGCTGTCGTTGTCTGTAATAATAAAATTTATATAAATGAGCCTATTTACAAACTTACCATATTCACCAAATCAAAAGCTCTGGCGAAATGTAATGTTATGATAAACACCCAACAGTGAAAAAATCTGGTGTGTAACAACCACACGGCTTCCATTACCCAAGTGCATATATTATATGCACTTTTTGAAGATACTGTGGTTAGAAGATATAAAATTAAACCAATAAATTAGACACTTAACAGTTTTCCTGTAAGAATAAACTAAAGACATATAAAATAAAAGTTACATAGCGAGTTAAAAAAGAAAAAAAAAAAATCGGTAGAGTCATTTTTTGAAACACCTATTTCAGAGGTCAAGCACTGAGCTGCCCAATCAGAATGACTGTTAATTTTCTTGTAGTAACCACATAATGCATGCGAAAGAATATCTGAAAAGGATTTTGTGTAATATAGCAATTTAAAGAAGAAAAAAGTTAGAGCCGTTTTTAAGATACCGATATTCACCAAAACTTGGAAAACTCATTTGTTGACCGAAAAACAACAAAGACATGCGAAAGGATATCTGATAAGGAGTTAAATGAGTATGAAAAGAAAATCCACATAGCCGCTTTTGAGGTAACGCACTTGCGACACCTCAAGTTGGTCTACATATACAGGGTGCCTATCAATTTTCCTGAACTATCCAACTAATATATACGAAAAAACATCTAATAGGGTGTTTAACAACTTTGAATAACACCGTTAGAGCTGTTTTTGAGAAACGGACTTACGGTCACATTTATCGTTTCCAATGTCCCCCTTTCGTTTTTTCAATTTTCACCAAAAGTTGGAAAAATCATCTGTGCACCAGACCTGTCTCAATTTTGAAGTTTCGTTGTTCTGTTTTTATTAGATTCGGAGATATGAAGTCAGAACTTACATACACTGTAAAAAAAAAAAAAAAAAAAAAAAAAAAAAAAAAAAAAGTCTCCTTTTCTGCCAAAAGTTTTCTGTAATTTGAGAAAATAGTCGTAAATTACGGACAAATTACGTTGACAAAACGTATTTATCTTTCATTACGGAAAAATTCTGGCAGCAAAGAGGACTTTTTTTTTTTTTTTTTTTTTTTTTTACAGTGTACATACACACACGCTGCCTAATTGCTGAAAACCACTTTTTTGGACTCAAAAGACCTTAAAACATGCAAATCAGGTGAAAACTTGCTATCGAATTTATTGACCGAATACAAAACTTCCATTACCTACGGTAGTCAGGTAATGGAAGTTCTATATAAATAGAAAGAATTTACAAAATTGTTTTGATGATATCACACTGTCACGTCATATCACACTGTCACATCACGAATAAACTTTCACCATCCAATTACAAATAAATATTAAAAAGTTACATTAAAAATTAAATATATTGTACCATTATATTAAAATATTTCCTCGTGTCTTAATTTTTATAAGCAATTTTCAATTTTAACGATAACTAAATATAAGTTTTTTAAGTAAATTATACCATATCGAAGGGTTCTTAAGCGAAAATTTTTGCTCTGTTTTCAATCGCTTTAAAAAATGACTTATTATTTAAATTAAATATACATTGATTTTGGAAATAGCATATAAACTTCATAAGAATTTTTTTCCTTGCACTTCTTACGCTTTTTCTTGTTCTTTTTAAGGCACAGTGTCATCTATGAGCCAAATTTGGAACTAATGTTTTTATATGCTTAAACAAAATTTTTAATGGTAAGAAGGCTTCTAGTATAAACCGCGCTCACGTAAGTCAATTATTTAATTTTACATTAATGTGCTAAAGACTTTCAGCATACCGTATATAATTTATGAAAGCTTCAAAATATTTCTTAGCTGAAAATATTGTACTTTGGTCAGAATTATTTTATAATGTACTTATTTGCTTTTCTATTAATCGCAAGTTGTCTTGTGCGATATTTTGCATCATAAAACACAATATATTTAGCTTAAAAATTAAAAAAAAAAAAAAAAGTGAAAAGTGAAAAGTATACCCCAGAAAATATTTTTTAAATATATTTTTACTTAATAATTTTATAAATAGACAGTTTTGTACAGTTTTTTAAAAACTTAAATAACAAAACTCCCAAGAATTAAAAAGTTTCATTTTTAATAGGTTTTAATTTAAATTTATCTCAAACCTAACTTTTTCTTAACCTTGACAATTTCGCAATTTCCGTTGTAATTTTAAACGGCTAATTTTATTATTATAGGTTTCATTATTTATTAAGATAATATTTTATGTCAATAAAAATAATATTTTAATAAATTTTATTAATTTAAACGATTTAAATCTAGTTTATTGTGGCCATTACAAATCATTCATCTATATTTTCTTATATAAATTCACCCAGTATAAATAATTTATTTAAATTATTTTTCACGTGGAATTCAGGCAATTTTTTTCTGTAGAAATATAATATTAAATTTCCAAAGTAAGTCAATTTTATGTTCTACAACAACGTCTAAAAAGTGGTTTTTTTTTTTTTTTTTTTTTTCTTTATTTGGCTTCTTGAGGAGGAGAAGCTTTACTCTTACTTGTTCAAAATTCCTAATTGACTAATACTATTATAAATAATTCTTTATAATTATATGATAATGAGTTGTTAAAAATAATTCTCATTATGCACATTTATAGAAATTTTTGTCTTAAATCGCCATGTAATAGTTTAGAAAAACTGGGATAGGAACGACACCCCTATTGGACGATTTTCGCCAAAAACTGATAGGCACCAATTTATGTCAAGAATTTATGTCAACTACTTAATAATCTGTACGGAATTCTGAGCACTAGTTCCTGAGATACAGTTTCCACAGTATTTTTGTTACATTCATACACACCAGACAGAGACAAACAGACAATTTCTAAAAATGGTCAGTTCGTGTTCTAGACTTCTCAAAACATGTAAATCCATCGAAAACCCCATGTCAAATATTTTTACGAAACCAATATTTTCTTCTATTAAATACAGAAGAAAGTAAAAACATTCATAATACTAATCTAATATGTAAACAGTATTTCGAAGGTTTATTATTTTTAAAATAAAATTATCTACTAACTTTTGGAGGGGGGGGGGGGGGTGTTATGTTACTGAAATTGAAGTACTTAAATTACAAACAATCTTTTAACATAATTTCCCGCTAATATTTTAAATTATGTGAAAAAATGTATATTACGCTTTGAATTCTAGATGAAAATAATTTAAATACTATTGAAAATGTTTAATTCACTGTCAAAATTTTCAGTTCAAACTTCAACCACTATTACTATTTGGAATAAATTTATTAGCAATACCATAAAAACATCACTTTTTAATTTTCTATTTATAGGTATTGAATTTCAGTTGCACCAAAACTTGAAGCTACCATACATCCACTCACAAGAGAAGTGTTTCAGCGTACATACAATTCTAATACCTTTTGTGTTCACGAGATGGGGCCATTAGCGTGCAGAAAATCACCAGCTGTCACCAGCTATATATATATATATATATACTAGCAGGCTTCGCCCGCTTCGCTGGGCACTATTTAAAGGATTTATTTTTAATTGAATAATTGAAACGTTTAAATAAATTATTTCGATTGGCGACTATTTTCTTCACAGTTTTAATATGGGATCTCATTGACAATATGAAATATTTTTTTAACTTCTCGAATCTGTGCAAAAAAAGTATTATTAAAACGAATATTCTCGAAAACAGTCAAATTGAAATGTAAATTCTTCGAATATTCTGGAAACAATTGAAGCTGTTACTCGTACAGTAAAAGTCACTATTCGATGAATGGTCGAATCAGAGAACGCACGTAAGTCGTTTTCACAGCAATCACTATAACGCACGTATTTACGTTTCACGCACATGAAAAAAAAAAATATATATATATATATATCACTGTACACCGCAGTGCATGAATCTCAGAACACACGAAACTCGGTTCTGTGGCAATCACTATCACGCATGTTAAAACCAAAAAACATCACTGAACACTCTTACTTCGCTGTGCATGAATCTGAAAACGCTGAAAACGCACGAAACTCGTTTTCGCAGCAATCGCTGTCAAGCATGTTAAAACAAAAAACAAAAAACAAAAAAACACCATTGGACATGGACACCCCTACCTAAAATGAATGAAAATCAAATAAACCAATCAAATCTCTCGTAATTCCTCATAACGTAGCTCTAGTTCAACGTAAAATACACTCAAATCAATGAAAATCAAATAAGCCAATCAAATCTCTTGTAATTCCTCATAACGTAGCTGTAGTTCAATGCAAAATACACTCAAATCAATGAAAATCAAATAAACCAATCAAATCTCTCCTAAGATTCTCCATTCTGCGTCATTATAGAAATGAGAAGTTTTATTTTCATATTTTAATAATTAAAAGAAAACTAATCAAAAATTCGAAAATCTGACTTCGATGTGCACAATCGCCCTTCGGAGGGCACCTTTGTGTTAAATCACGTGACTGTCCGAGCTACCGTTTTCGAGAACAGTGAAATATACATGTATATATATACAAATATTGCTCACTTAATAGTATAAGATATAAAACTTTTATAGTACGACAGGTCGTATCATTTATTTCAAACTGCATCGCTATCAATTTTTATCTATCACATTGTATGAACGTGAAAGCTATTTTATTTTTATCTAAATATATAAAACTGAAAGTTTGCCATCATATCTCTCCATATTATTAGATTTTATATATGTATAAGAAAAAAGAAAAAAAGAAAGAAAAAAGAAAGAAAGAAAAGAAAGAAAGAAAAGAAAGAAAGAAAATGGTACACTTATTTTAATGAGGACAAAAATCTACCTAACACCGTATTTTTTAATTCAATCGGATAATTAGTTTAAAAGATAGTCAAAAAAAACCTCATTTTAATTTTAAAAATATTTTAAAAAAAAAGATACCAAAAATTAATAAATAAATAAGCAAATATATATTCTTTTAATAACTAAAGTAAAATTGGGAAAAAAAAAATGTGTTAAAGAAATGGAACAGCTTTAGTATAGGACTTCTTCTCTAAATTTAAATTTCGCACCAAAGTAGCTCGGACCTTTCTCGTCAAGATCTTTACTTAGCATTTGCGATAGCCATTTTAATTGATTGGCAAAATGATAATAAAAACCAACAAGGTTCTCCTATACTAAAGTTATGCCAAAGAAATTTTAAGAAAAAAACATAGTAACCGATGCTAGGGAATGAAACACCATTACTACATGCGTTAGTATGAAAGAATAGATTAAAATATTCTAAGGAATG
Source organism: Salticus scenicus (assembly GCA_963930645.1). Classification (NCBI taxonomy): domain Eukaryota; kingdom Metazoa; phylum Arthropoda; class Arachnida; order Araneae; family Salticidae; genus Salticus; species Salticus scenicus. Next base: position 258,558,684 of record OZ005650.1, on the reverse strand, counting down.
AAACACACTCGCTGCATGCCTTAATATTGAAGAACAGATAAAAATAATTTGTGTCGTACAGTCGGTAACAAAAGTCTTCCAACACTAGCAAAAATTCCTATATAAAAAAAGTACATTTAATACAGTTTTGTTAAATAAATCCTTGTCGAATAATGTTCTTTGTCAGTCTACAAACAGAATTCGACAAGGATTTATTTAACAAAACTGTATTAAGTGTACTTTTTTTATATAGGAATTTTTGCTAGTGTTCGGAGACTTTTGTTACCGACTGTACAAAATTAAATTCAGTCTTATAATTCAAAATTTTAAATCTATTACTTAAAAACAAAAGTATGCTTTCCGTTTTTCATTTATTTAATTATTTCTTTTTTAATAATCTACAGGTAATCAAACATTTGACACCATTTAACATTTTTATGCAACTTTATTTCCTTTCTTTAATCGATTTTTACTTCCATTATCCTACTACCGTAGGAAATGGAAGTATTGTATTCGGTCCAAAAAATCGATATCGAGTTTTCTCCTGATTTACACGTTTTAAGGCCCCCTGAGACCAAAAAAGTAGTTTTGGCAATTGGTCAGTGTGTGTGTATGTGTGTGCGTGTGTATGTGTGTGCGTGTGCATATATGTGTGTATGTATGTGTGTATGTATGTGTGGAATATTCTGGCTATCATATTTCCGAAACTAATAAAGATAAAACTACGAAACTTCAGAATTAATACAAATCTGGTGTACAGATGAAACTTCCAAATTTTGGTAAAAATTGAAAACCGGAAGTGGGACCATAATTGGTGGTTAAAAAAATAACTCTATCAACTTTTTTTACTTTCGCTTACCCATAAGGTAGAGAGAGTATTGTTTTTGGGTCAAATTTTCGAGCACGAGTTTTTCTTATATTTACATGTTCTGAGGTCCCCTGAATACGAAAATCATGTTTTTAGCAAATGGTCTGTGTGTATGTCTGTGTGTCTGTCTGTTATCAGCATATCTCAAAAACAAATTATGGCAGAAAGTTCAAACTTAGTATTCTTAATCTGTATGATATAAGGATGCTACAGTTAGCTTTTCGTTAAGATCAAGCAAATGGTTCGTGTACAGGGACAATCAAGAGAATTCTAATACATTACGTCTATGGGAGAAATTGCAGGTAAGTAGAGTTTAAAGTCTATAGACTGCACTAAACCAAATGAAACGAATATATATTTTTTGTAATAGAGATAGTCAAAAGGGAAAAAAATGTGTATGTAGGAGCCACGCCTCCCCCTCGAGGGGAGTAAGTTTTCATGATGGGTATCTTTCAAAAGAGCTCGCCGATACCTTTAAAACGAATGGTTGAACCATCAATCTGCGATAATTTAAAACAAAGTTATCGATTTTTTTTACTTTTAAATGTAGGTGCATAGCCCTCCCTCACACAGATCTAATTATCGTATAAAACTCTTCTGAAGCCTAATTTGAATTGTTTAGCATAGGTTTACATGACAGTTCTCGTTATCTTACCTCTTAATCTGCAACCTGTATTTATAGTAGTATTAAATTTCAGGGTAAGAGAAAGTCGTGTGAGTGACGCACCAGATTATTATTTTTTTCTTTTTCCCTTCATTATATTTTAATTCGCTGTGTAAACTCTGTTTTATATGTCTTTACACGTGTATCAAGTTTCTCTTACTGGAAAATTCCAAAAAAACGCATATATCTCCAAATAATGCATGTAGTACGTGTAATAGTTGGTAGTGGAAGTCGTGTGGTTTTTTCACACAAGAGTTTTAAATTCTTGTTCCTTCTATGTTCGGTAGATAGTAGCACTACCCCAAATTTAACAAATGATGTTTCAGACGATTAGAAATTACTCGAAATTTCTCAGTAGTCTGAGTCACCTTGCTGCTTTTATAATGCACTCATACCTAGTTTTTTCAGCTAATGAGCTATTATTTTGAGCAAAAACAACTGTTGCGAGATTTTTACTTACAACGATATTTAGTTTAAAATGAAATATTATTTGAATTTAATTCACGTTAATACGATGTTTCAAACCGTAAATTTCTCAAAAGTGAAAATTATCTTAAAAAAAAAAAAAACGTGATTTTTCATATGTTATAAAAAAAAAAAAAAAACATATCTATTATCAAATATGCGTGTATTATATAATTTTGAAATTATTTTATCAATTTTCGAAAACAAATATATACAGTGCCGGCAAAAAAAAAATCTTTACACTTGAGCGGCAAAAAAAATCTTTACATGTCAATTGCCGTTTCCGCCAAAATTTTGTTGCGATGCCTAGTGATGCCCCGTGGTGTTAGTTGACCGCAGACAACCTTTCCCTACCCTACCAATTCTGAGTTCGCCTGGGGACTTCGCTGTGTGGTTGTATGCTCTTTTCTCCCGCTGGCCAGTATTTCGTTCATTTGTTAAAAGTTTGATAAACTATATCGTTATTCTCAATCCGCTCAACGGGTCGGAAGAAGCGTAAAATGGAAACGAAATTCCGTATCATGACTCTGCTAGAGAAAGGGGGTCTCTCTGATTGATGTAGCCAGATATATTTCAGTTTATTCTAGATGGAGCCAAATGGAGCCATCTGGAAAATTTAGCCAGAGATTCATGGCTAAACGGCTGCAGATGGTAATAAAATGTAAAGTTGCGATAACAAAATACTGACTGCAATGTAATATTCACAATAAACCACTCGATTGTTAAGTATTTGACTTAAATGAATTCATTTTATTGACCTTGTAAAAAATTTCTGCACCTGGCTACATCTAGAATGATCTGCCAGATCTCTGGCTATGCTAGTCACAAAGTCCAACTTCTCTAGCATAGTCAAGCTACAGCGTCTAGAATAAACAGTGTGGCAATCCCCTATAACCGTGATGTTAAAATGATGCTACAAAAATTAAGCTTACCCAGATGTCGCTGTGATCGAAGCTATTGCTCAAATCGAAGACCTGATTGGCTTTTCCCAGTTTCGTCAGTTTAATCACGTGATCTAAGCATATAATTAACCAATAGGGAGTCTCGGTTTTGTTGTCGTGACACTAGCTTCGATTACAATGACATCTGGTGACAGGCTTAATTTTTTTAGTATAATTTTATTCGCCGCCTTCCACACTGTTTATTCTAGACGCTGTAGTCAAGCCACGGGATTTCCCTTTCATTTTAAACTACTTTCTACCCAAAATTTGGAGTGGGAATATCGATGTAGGTTCTCAAACTTTTAACAAATGAATGAAATACTGGCTGGCGGAAGCAAAGAGTATACAGCCTTACTCTAAAAGTCCACGAGGCGAACTTAGTTTTGGTAGAATAGGTAACGGTCGTCTGTGATCGACTAGCCCCACGGTCATCAGTTATCACTGAGGTTCGACACATTTTTATGGTGGGAATGGCAATTGACATGCAAAGGTTTTTTTTTTTTTGTTTTGTTTTTTGCCGGCACTGTATTGAACGTTAAACTTTTAACATTCTAATTGGCGTTAATCACAATCCCAGTTAAACTGACAGCTTGATCAAAAGATGCATTCAAGCCGTTCGGAAAATTTACAAATTAAATAATTACCAACTTTTACACTTTATCTGTCAGATTCTTTAATTTTCTTCTCATTAAGGAAGATATTTATTTTTTATATTTGTGTTTCAAAAATTCTCAGAATTATATTGAAAATACTTTAAAAACACGTAAAATTAAATTTTACTTAAAAGATGTTAAAAATTTTATCCGAAGCTTTTCGCTTTTAAATAGTAAAGCATCATCAAGGATTTTTTACTCTTTTCCAATGAGCAGTTTTTTAAGTATTTTTCCTTTAAGAGTCAACAGTTAAATCTTTTAATAGCGTGAAAGCAAAGTCAATTTGAAGATGGCAAGCAAAGTCAAAAGACTTAACTGTTGACTGTGAAAGAAAAAATATTTTAAAAACTGCTCCTTGGAAAAGAGTAAAAAATCCTTGATGATGCTTTACTATTTAAAAGCGAAAAGCTTCGGATAAAATTTTTAACATCATTTAAATAAAATTTAATTTTACGTGTTTTTAAAGTGTTTTCAATATAATTAACAAATAACACGTGTTCAATTTAGCTCTTTTTTTTTAGAGATTATTTATAATTCTCAGAATGTTATCATTAATTTTAACTTAACAAAATTTTTTCATGTTTAAAAACTGAGGGATATCAATCTTACTACACAAAGAAATACTACAAAAAATATTATTATATTTGTTTTCTATATGTTTATTAACAAAAAGAGGAAATTGAAAATGATCTATAATACAATAAGCAAAAAATCTGGTGTGGAACAACCACACGATTTCCATTACCCATTATTACACATTTTTGGGAAATAATGTGATCAGAAAATATAAAATTGACCTAACAAAGGAGACACCTAAAACTTTTTCGGCAAGAGAAAGCCGATACGCATGTAAAAACTTACAAAACAGAGTTTGCATAGCCAGTTAAAAAATAAGAAAAAAAATTCGGTTGAGCCATTTTTTTAAACACGAATTTCCGAGATCTAAAGCTGACCTACCTAATCAAGATGACTGTTAATTTTCATGTAATAACCACGTAATACATGACAAAGGATATCTAAAATGGGTTGATGTAACAATTTTGAAGAATATCGTTAAAGCCGTTTTTGAGATACTGACTTTTACAAAAACTTAGGAAACGCAATTGTTGACCGGGAAACAACAGTTACATGCAACAGGATATTTAAAAGGGGGTTAATATAGCAAATTTGAAAAATAAAATGTGCAGCCGTTTTTAAAGGAATGCACTTTGCGATATCTGAAATTGAGCTATTTATACAGCGCGTCTATCAATTTTCCTGAATTAACCAATTAATTGATACTAAAGGGCATCTAATAGATTATTTATATAGCAACTTTGAAGAAAATGGTTAGAACGGATTTCGAGATACGGACTTACGGTCCCACTTCCGGTTTTCCTATTTTCACCAAAAGTTGGAATTATCATCTGCACACCAGACCTGTCTCAATTCTGAATTTTGGTGTTTCTATTTTTATTAGTTTCGGAGATATGATTGTCAGAAGATTCCACACACACACATACTGACCGATTGCCAAAAACTAATTTTTTGAGCTCAGAAGACCTCAAAACGTGTAAATTAGGTGAGAACTCGATATCGAATTTTTGAACCGAATACAATTCATCCATTACCCACGGAACGGTAGTCTGGTAATGGAAGTAAAAAGGGATATTGCAAAAGACTTCACTAAAGCAAAGACTAAGTTTCATTCTACGACACCTTAGATTATTGAAATCAAAACAACTTTCTGTTAATTGCTATCTATTCATAATGAGTCTTAATATTATTTTCTTGAGCCAGTCTGTGTGATGACACACATTATAGTATACTTTTAACTCAGTATTAAGTGCAACAATCATCTTACAAAATGTACATAATTACAATAATTTTACAGCTGTGTAGCAGATTTATAGCAGAAAATGCTGGCACCTAAATTGCTAGTATCTTATACTGTAAAATTACATATATATAAATTTATCGTGTACGTATCGGAATTAATCAATAATGTTTTCTTCCTTATATCAATCTGTATGATAACACTGGTGTAATACGTCTAAATCTTCCCTGATGCAACTTTCGTGGTAATACATCAACGCATACTAGATAAAACTGCCGGATATTGCATGTGATGTGTTGCTGGAAACCATCTGTTATTAGATTATTTTATAAAGTCACTTGATATACATGAAAATTATCGATTTTAAAACGCTAAGTTGACGTGAAAGAAATCAATCACATTTTATAACAATAAGCAATAAATTAGATTACCAAATCAGTGTCTTTGACATACTTGACTAATGGTACGAAGGATGCTAGAATGAATTCAAAACAATGTTTTCGAATACGCAAAATAACAAAACAAGTTGCTTAATTTCGTTATATATATATGTGTGTGTGTGTATGTGTATATAATTATTATATGTTTCAAAAAATATCTATTTCTCTTTTCTCTGCATTTATATTATTACGATTTTCTAATTAACAATTTCGGGAAATCTTTCATTACTTCCTACCAAACTGAAAATTCTTTAAAATTTAAATAATCGTTAGCTAGAAATCAGTATTTTCTTTTTTTTTTAGATCATTTTGATCAGATGTTTTTCGCGTTTATCTTTTTAAAAATGAACGTTTTAATGTAACTTTTGTCTTCGTAACATAGTCATCAGATTTATAATTTGCATTTGTCAGAAAAATACACCGAAGTTAATTCATTCGACTTTAATAAAAAATAAAAAAAAATAAATAAATCTATAATTTTCCAACAAAGTAAACAAGAACTAAAAATCATGCGTTTCGTCCAGTCATTTTTTACAGTAATTTTATTCTTATTTAATCGTAAACACATTTGGAGAGTATTACTCTGAAAATAAAGTGGTGTGAAAAAAGGGGCGTTTTTTCAAGGGGCGTTAACAATTGTACGGTTATTAATGAGACGGTTGACAAGTATGCATTTTTCTAGAAAAATGAGCCCCGCCTCCAGGCTTTCCTCTAAAAAAATACTTTACTCAAAAAAAAAAAAAAAAAGTGCTTCTTTAATAGAGTATTTACAAATTTAAACTGAAAGAGTTCAAACACAAAATTTATTACCAACTATATTTCATGGTGGTTTCATACTGGGAGGAAGAATACATCAATAAAAATCTATGTTTGGGATATTGAGATTCACGATGGTTAACACTTTTCTTGTGGGTCACGTAAAGTTACATTTTTCATGAAAAATGAGCCCCGCCTTCAGGCTTTCCTCTAAAAAAAATACTTCACTCAAAAAAAAAAAAATTACGTGTTTGTGTTTAACACTTTATATGCTACTGGTATATATATATATATATATATATATATATATATATATGCCAGTTACATTTACAGAATCAATTACTAAGAATAAGATTTGAAAAATTTAATCATGAATACGTAAAATCATTTTAATAAATAATATAACGCTTTAGAGGAACTCCAAAAGTCGGGATTACTGTTCAGAATAGGAAAATACCCCGACGACAATGTGTTAATGCTAATTTTCAAGCATGTTAATGTACTCAATTATAAGCACATAAGATTTTTAAATTTGAGTATATTTGCATCGAAGATATCTTGAGTATGTGCTGATGCAATTTGACTCAAATTTGACACAATTTTACTCCTTTTTGAGTATTTTTGCTCCATTATTTCTTTTCAGTGTGATTTCTTCTTATAAGACCTTTGTATGTATGTACAAATTAAATTGCTCGAGGTGGTTTATTGTTTAATAAATGTGAAATATCATGTGAAATTTACATTCTGCAATATTCTTTTGAATATAAAATTATAAAAAATTATTCTGAATATTTATTTTCCAACAATGCATAAATGACATCATTCATAACGAAAATTCATAAAAATAAAATCTTAAGATATTAGATTTTGTAGAAATCTATAAATTCTTTATATAATACGTAAATAAAATGAGCTATTACATGATAGTGCTACAAATTCCATTTTTTGCAATTTAAAATTAAAAAACTCTATTATAATTATTTTACATATTTTTGTAAGCATGATAGTACTAAACAATAAGGTTTCTCCAAAATAAGCTCTTCATATGAAAACTAAATCCGATATCTTTGAAGCTCGTTAAATAATCCTAAGAAAAAAAATTAAGACGATTAAAGGCATGTATTTAGCACAATGAAATATGAGATATAATGATAACAAATGTTTGAGAGAGAATAATAAATTTTCTGTTTCATCTTGGATAAACAATTAATGTAATATTTTTTAGGTACTGTTAAATAACATTGATACATTCAAATATTTTCATAGATAAATGTGAAAATCAGTACTTATAAGTACTGTTTCAGTTTATTGAGAAAATGTTTGTAAGATTTTCTAATTGTTTTAAAGAAGTATCAAAGTGAATGTTCAAATGAAATATTTTATTTAATGCAATAATTTAAACAGCATAATTTTATACTTTGATATAATTTAATTATTTATGAATAATTTGGGGTTAGTTTTAACATACTCCATCAAACTTTAACAGTATTTATGTATTTGATTTGTCTGTCTGTGTTCTCATTTCAATATTTTTTTCATTTAATTGCACAAAACTGATATATGACATTTAGTTTTTTTAAATTAACCATAGAAGGGATAAAGGGTTACATAGAGATAAAAATTTCATAAAATAATTATTTTTATTTATCTAATAGTACAATATGTCTAGAATACTGTCCCACAGTTTCAAGTCAATCGAAGTGAAAGTCCAGGAGAGAAATCCTTTGGAAATTCTCCTGATTAGGTTCGTTTTAATCTTACTTAAAACTTTTAATTGCTTTTTTCTGAAAACACTGTATTTTGTTAATTTAGGGGACACGATTTCACAGACACTAATACACCGATCTTATTTAAATTTTGAACACTTCTTTAGAATAAAATTGACTATTGATTGAATGTAAGTGCTTCTGAGTTCCAGGTATAGCAATCTCCAAGGTTTTGGTGGACCTGGGTCTCAACAGGTTGGATGCCCAGAAATCCTCCGACACATGCGTGCGGGGCTCTCTCCGAAAGGTTTCGGTTTGGTGTCGCTGCATTGGTGTCGAGACTTCCTATTTAGATTTGAGGCCATAGACTTGAACCGAATGGACTCCTTAGAGTCTTGGACGGTTGGTGGTGTGGACGCTTGCGCCCCCTCCTTGCATTATTTTCCGATTCTGATTCTTTTTTGTGGGTTATACGTGGCGTAAATCGCATCGAAATTTGTCCTGTTTTGCATAAAACTCTGCCAAAAATTCAAATTTCATTTTTTTTCTTTTAATATTTCGGTCAAGTATGAGTATGAGTATGAGTAATTATCTAATTACATACATACATTCGCTAAAACTGAATCTTGCTCTTTTTTTTTTTTTTTTTTTTTTTTTTTAAGTAATTGATTAGTGTAGGCCTATTTGATGTAGGCTTAAAGCCAATTGTCGGCTCGAAGGACTTAGGCCTGGTGAGTGCTCCCGCGAAGAGGGTCTTTCTAAGGTGTCCGAGCCCATATTCACCCGCATTTCGAAGCAAACTATAAAACGGAATTGAAAGTTTCATCAAAATTTTGTACTAATAATAATCCTACTTTTCAAAATATTGATCATTATCTGCTCTTTACTTCTTTATTAATCATAACAAACCTTATACCTAGAATTATTTTATCGAAAATAAATTCATTTTATAATACATTTGTATATCAACTGTATATGTTTAAATAAAATAAAATAAATAAATAAATAAAAACAAAACAAAAACGAAAATTGCTACTGATAAATTTCAAGTTGGGCATTATAAATATTTATATTTTAATATAGCTATCTTGTTTTACTCTCCAATGGAATATTATTTAATTTTAATAAAACTTTTTCAGAAAGTTTCTTATTATCTTATAAACTTTAAATGCTTCGCACTCTAGGCAACATATTTTTGAAGAGTCAAATGTTACTTGCATCTTCTTTAAAAAGGATGTTGGGAGAAATGAGAAAAAAAAATTACTCACAAAAAGTAGTTTCACAGTTCAAATTTTAACTTTATTCGCGTGTCTTGTTCTCCGCTTCTCCGAAAAATTCGGACATGTATCACTCGAAAAGAAGAATTTTTTTGTTCTTGCATGAATGACTGAATTTTTAAATCTTCGGATTATAAGGATTTCTTTTTTTTTTTTTTTTTTTTTTTTTTTAATCTAAATTAACCATTTTTCTTTCTTTCTTTCTTTCTTTTTTATTATTTTTTTTATTTTTGGTCATAACTTTTTTAACGGTACTATTTTACTGAAAATTGCAGTGTAAATGAGATTTACAATATACACCGAATAGCTAAAACATTATGACTACCGACATAATAATGCATTGATCGACCATTAGTCTGCAAAATAACTAGAATATGTTTCGGCATAGGTAGAACATTTCTGAGGAAGATGACGGGAAACAGATTGTATTAGATTTTCAAATAACAGTTAATCAATTCCTCGATAATCTGACGAGATTGTGTTTGGCCTCTGAGATGCCATTTCTTGACATCCCATATGTTATGTACACAGTATGATCTAGAGATATAAGTAGAAGGAGAGATTAACTGGAATTCATCATTATGCTCTTGCAACTGCTTCAGCTCAATTCAAGCTTGGTAACATGGTACGTTGTCCTGTTGTAAGACTTCATTTCTACTTAACAAGACAAACGACAAGTAAAGTGTTAACTGATCTGCAGTGATTTTGGCATTATCTACAAGTTTCTCAGTTCTACCACACCCGAGGGTTTTAACGACGTACATGTGAATGTCTTCTAATCATAATACCGACATAACCAGTCTGTTTATGCCCTCGATACATTGAAGAAGCAAATCTAGGAGGACGGCGAATTCTGATTCGGCAGTCGATGTAATGGATGAGAAGTCGTGATTCGTCCTATAAGGTATCCCACTGATCCATGGTTCAGTACAGATGTTCTCTGGCTCAGTGTAAAAGTAATATGCAGTGACGCTTGATAAACAAAACCACATGATTGTGACATCTGCATTGTACTCTCATATCCAACAGTATCCGCTGAACAACCCTAACAACAGACGTTCCACAATACATCCTGAAGATGTCCATAGGATGTTAATAGACGTCCCTTTCATCCATATGACATTCTGAGGATGTCTTTTGGAGAATGTGTTCTGTTAGGGTATGTTCTTCAAAACAGATCTTGCTTTGACCTGTATTACAATGTGTTATTTTCTGTCGATTTTTCTTCAGTATGCGGGAGAATCTCCGACGTCCGTTTTCGTTGTTAACTTAGGAAGGCCTAAAGCCATTGCTTTTACCGTTCTTGGTTTCACCATGATTCAAACATTTTACACAGATACTAACAACAGCAGTTCCAAAAAATTGTATGAGTCGTGCAGTTTTGGTGATAGTACTTCCGAGCGGTCGAGTCATTTCAATCTAATCTTTATCAATGTCGTATAAATTCTATCACATATACAGGCAAGCTTAAGTAACTTCAGAAGTAAAATATCATTCCTTCTAAATCGAGTGCTCTTAATACTATCCAAGCAAAATACTTTGATTCAAGCAATATGTATATGCAGAAAAGCCACCTATTATTATTATTATTTTATTACTAAAAATCAAGTAAACATTTAGTGCATGTATGCAAATTTTATTTAAAACGATACATTTTATTATATGTTTATAAAAATGCTACAATTTTGATGATAAAATTTGAAAAATATAATTTAAGGCATAAACTACCAAATGTATAAGTGACAATTAACTCCTAAATATCGTCAAAACATTAGTATTCTGGAATTATTTATTAATATGTCCGAATAGAGTATATTTTTAATTTAATTTATAGTTTATAGAAATTGTGTACTTTTTGGGGTTCATGTTTTGCTTTAGTTGCAATAGTTAGCATAGTTCAGAGAACTGTTATTACAGTTTCCTTTCATTATAATACGCAGCGGAAATTCTTAACACGTTGAGCGCCATGTCAGCCATTCTACATTCTAGACATTTTGTTATATAATCTCTTAAGTATTGAAGGAATCATCTTGAAACTCTAGGAGTGTGCAGAACATGTTATACTTCAAACATTTCAGTGAAAGTTTTAACCTGAAAGTAAAAGCAGTACCAATAAAAAATTAAATTTTTGAGCGCCCTGTCAGCCATCGGTGGCTGACAGTGTCAAATATGATATAAAGCAGCGTCAACCATCAGTGGCGGATATAAAATAGAATATAAAACTAAAAATATTACATTTAATGGTTGAAAATTTATTAAAAATTTACTTAATTTTTATTTATTACAGGAGGAATCATTATGGTATTTTAATGGATTTAAAGAATTTGCGTGGCGCTCAACGTGTTAAATGTCTACTTTGACAATTGAAGAAAAAATACTTATTAAAAGAATAATAATAATTATATTATAACTAATAAAATAAAATTACATTAAAAATACAATGAATAATATATTAAGCATCAATTGAAACTTTTGTTCAGCATTTATTTAAAATTTTGTTGCGAAATATTAATGTATAAAGCACAATTTACGGCATGGATATATTTTTTAACTTCAAAAGCAAATGTTTTTTTAATCATATATAAATACACAATGATACAGAGCATTGAAGCTTTTTAGAAATCGTAGACATAATTTTCACTCTACAGAGCATATCCAAAACATGAAATGGAAAATGGAGGATAGAAAAGAATTTGTATTTCTATAGATGTGATAAAAAATATGATGAACTCTAATGTGTCGTAAAAAGTTGTAAAAAGGAATCCTAATGTAGGAAAAATGCTTAATGAAAATTTAATGTTACGTCGTAATTATCCACGATTCTAAAAACTTTCCTGTACCTTTTAAAAACTATTTAAAAGAAAAATCGTGAACTTAAAAAAACAGTAGAATTTCTATATTAACAAAAAATATTTCTGATATAAGAAGGATTTTTAATGCTCGTAAATTTCTGGAAAGATAAATTATTTTAAATTTAGCAGCATATTACAGTATTTTCCTGCATATAATCCGCTGTTAAGATAAATCGGTTTCACACCAGAAAGTTTAATTTACAGATAAGAGTATATTTGATCGATACAAAACATCATTTAAAAATAGCTTTGTCTATTAATTAAAATTTCCGGTGTGAAACTGATTTAGCAAAATTGCGATTTATACGCAGGAAAATTAGTCCGTGGGCCAGCTAGGTATAATTTGGAGGTACTAATTTTCCTTTTCACTATAGTTAGATAGGTTTATTAGGATGTCAAAAAACCATGATTACCATCTCAAAGTGGTAGCTAATAAAAATGGCGGCCAATCCACAATGGCGGATGTTGAGTTTTCTCAGTGAAAAGTTTAGTGTAGCATCCCTATGTGATAACTATATGATACCTATTTAGAATACGAAGTTTGTAGATTCTACTATTATTTGTCCTTGAAATATGCTGATAACAGACTTACAGACACAAAGACACACATAGAAACCAACCGCTAAAAACATGTTTTTTAGATTCAGGAGACCTCAGAAAGTGTAAATATAACAAAAATTCAATTTCGAAAGTTTGATAAAAAAAAAAAAAAAACCTTTTCTCTGTCATATATATGCGTAAGAGAAAGTAAAAAGGAACTAACAAGCTTATTCACTAGCAGCTATTTTATCTTAAGTCAAATTTGCAATCTCCATCTCCATCTTCTTTTTTTTTTCTTTTATCAATCAACATTTTTTTATTAGATCATTACGCCAAAACGTTATAACAGCAAAATTGTTACTATTATTATTATTATTATTCTATTTATTTATTTATTTATTTTATTTTATTTTATTTTATCTATTTATTTATTTATTTATTTTGAAACTCATTGACTATGCACATTTGTTTAAAAATATGAAAATTAGCAAAAATCAATTTAACAGAAATGCGTTGCAGGCAAAAAAATTTAGCGCAATGAACTTAATAAAAAAAAATATATATATATTTTTTGGACAAGTTTTAATTTTTGCTACAGTGCAGACATTTTATTTATTTTTATTTTTATTTTATTTTTATTTATTAATTTTTTTTCCGATCTGTTGCTTTTTTTTACTATACTCTTCTTCTAATTATTAACTTTTTTTATTACTTAAAAAGTTGTTTAAAAAATCCTTTATTCTTTCTATTTCTTTATTAAATAAAGAAAAATTCTGATGTTTTTAAGTTTAATAATTGGTACTAGAATTTTCTTTTCAATAATTAGTCATAACTTTTTGTTATTTTTAATTTTTTCAGAAACATTTTCTAATAAGTGTAACGTGTTTTTAACGACTCATTTTTTTTTTTTCTTTTACTTTCCAGTCTTTTTCTATATTCACAGAAATTTTATTATGTTACTATTAATATTTTTTTCCAACTAATTAAAGAAAAATCTGCATCGAAAATTTAGGCGAATAATCTATTTCTGCGGGTTAGAAAATTGTAATTTATAAATTGGATTTTTTTTAAACAAACAAATAAATAAATAAATAGTAAAGTAAGCATCCTTTCTTGATACTTAAAACTTAACATAAAGCTATATATATATATATATATATATATATATATATATATATATATATATATATATATATATAACACCCTAGCAGGCTTTGCCCGCTTCGCTGGTCACTATATTTAAAGGAAACTCTTTTCTATATAGCTTTATGAAAAAAAGAAAATACTGAAATCGCTCAAAAACTCGCTTTATGAAGGCAGCGACTGGTTCATCCTCGCAGTCTCCGATGTCTGTCCCTATTGCCTGCGACAATAGCTTACCCGTGGGCTTTCATTTGGGTGCTTATCATATATGACAGTTCCGATAACGGACAGTATTGAAAAATTTGAAGTAACCCTTTTATATTTGAATCCCAGTTACAGATGAACAACATTATACGTGATGTACATAATATTTGCTTTCACGTTATTTCCAATATTTATTTGATTTAATCAATCAACCATAAAATGACAGCAATTTCAAGCCAAATATAATATTACAATATGCTATGATCGGCTACGTCTATCGCATGAGACAATTATTATTATTATTATTTATTTATTTATTTTTATGTGGTTATATATACTTCATGCTTAGTTAATAGTAGTTAGTACATAGAAAAATAAATTAGTAAATTAACATGTAAACCTGACCACGGTACGGCCTTAATACAGCTCCCCTTGGCGACTTTTGAATTTTTGTCGCCGTTTTAGACCAAAATATAATTTATGCGATTATTGTTCCAGTTTCTTTCTATCTTTTCTTTTCTTTCTTTTTTTCAATATTTTATAATTCAATTATATTTTTGATGCGCTACATCGCTTTAAGTGGCTGTGCTTGGCGAAAAATGTCCGATCTACTTCAGCATCAAAATTTAAAAAATTGTCCAGAATTATCAATAAGTAAATACCTTTAATATAATGCTGAATTAGCTTTTATGCTAAGCGTGATTCATCCGTGCTAAAAAAATAAAAATAAAAAATCTTAAGTTGAGGTATATAAAAAAATGCTATGAAATAAAATTCAGAAGAAACATGCTAGATTTGTATTATTACTATATTTTATTTAAAATTTATAGAGACCCAATTTTCTCGTTTACAAATTTAACACTTAGTATTTTTTTAATTTTTGCTAAAACATAATTCATTTTATGCTGAAAAAAAAAAATGAATTAATTAAAATAAATACCTCGTTAACTTTTTTGGCAACAGTTAAAAATTTAAATGGCTTATATTAAGGAAATTACCAGCTTGTTATTTTCATATTTTAATTTTAAAATATGTAATCAAATTTCCGGTATAAATAGTAGCCTATGTCCTATTCCAGACTATTATCTATCTCTGTACCAAATTTCATCCAGTTCCGTTTAGCCGTTATGGCGTGATTGAGTAACAAACATCCATCCATCCATCCAAACTTTCGCATTTATAATATTAGTATAGATAAATAAAACTTTTTATTTTTTCTAACAGGGTCATTCCATGATTAATCAACACAAAAAACCCTGCATTTTTAACCAGGCCCCCCTCAGATTTTATGAAATCGGGCTCATTTATTTTTTTCTATTGAGAAACGATTGTATATCAATTAATAAATTCCTATCTCTTTTAGTTTTTTATATACAGGGCTGCGAAAAATGCAAATTTTCATAATTCATCTACTGCAAATGTATTCATATTTTGTTTCCTAATTAACTTAGAAAAAAAAAATGGCATCATAAGAAAGCTTATAATAGAGGCTTTCAAATGATTTATCACATGTATATATTTTTAAAAGCTTTCATTTTAAAGCAAATCATATTGACCTTTGACCTTCAATAACTCACAAAGTACATATTTATTTATTTATTTTTTAATTATATGTTATTTTTACGTTTAGTATCTATAATTTTTTTTTCAACAGTGGACGGTCATGGGATGCTGAGTTATAAATTAAAATGCAACCCTCCATCAGTATTTTCATAATAACATAAAAAAAATAACCTTTTCCCATATTTTGTTCCCTAATTAACTTAGAGATATAAAATTGGTAACATTAGAAAGCTTATAATACAGGCTTTAAATGATATATCACATGCATATAATTTTAAAAGGTTTCATTTTAAGATCAAACATTTTGGTCTTTGACCTTCAATATCTCAAAAAGTACGCATTTAATTTAATTTAAAAATTGTATGTTATTATTATGTTTATTATCTATAATTATTGTAAGTTTAAACATAGGACGGCCATTTTTCTTTTTGTAAAACGTACGTTATGTTAGTATGCAAATACAGGTAGAGTTGAATTTTAATTTATAACTCAGTATTCCATGGCTGTTCCATGTTGGAACTTTCAATAATTATAGATAACAAACGTAAGAATAACATATAATTTTTAAATAAAAATTAAATGTATACTTTTTGAGATATTGAATATCAAAGATCAAAATGTTTGACCTTAAAATGAAACTTTTTAAAATTATATACGCATGATATATCATTTGAAAGCTTCTTAATATATAAGATTCCTAATGATACCAAATTTATATCTTTAAGTTAGTTAGAAAACAAAATATGGGTACATTTGTAGCAGACGAATTTTGAAAATTTGCAATTTTTACCCATTTTTGCAGCCCTGTATATAAAAAACTAAAAGAGGTAGGGATTTATTAATTGGCATACATTCATTTCTCTATAGAACAAATAAATGAGCCTAGTTTCTAAAAGATCTGAGGGTGTCAGGTTTTTAGCTGTGTTGATTTGACACGAAATGATTCAGTAAAATTTCAATATGTAAATTGAAAATTTTTGCTTAAATTTTTTTTTGCATCATTTTTAAAATAAAATGTTACACTTTCTTTGTACTAAACTTCTTTGTACTTCTTTGTATTTTTAGTATTAAAGCGGAAAGTGAACGCAATAATGTCAATCATCACTGTAATGAATGTTATCAAACATTATTACTGTTATTATTATCAGTCGAAACCCAATGTTGTCTACAATATTAAAACCTTCTGCCTGCTTAAGCTTTGATATCCTTAACTCTTTCAGCACCACGATGTACTTAAGTAATTCATCAACATATTCATTTGAAATATAGACACACATATGTACGTTCTCACATAAATCAAAAATTCAATAACAATCTTTTATTTTATTTTTTGTTTTGTTTTTATATCGCTAACTGCTGTTGTGGTTTGATTTTTAAGAGCCTTTTATTAGTGGTGTTTTTATTTATTTATTTATTTATTTATTTATTTATTTGTGTGTGTGTGTGTGTGTGTGTGTGTGCGTAACAGGGCATATATAGATTTCTAAGAAAGCACCACAGAGCTGGCGTTTAAGAGTAATTAGCACAAAACTTTGAATAAACGCCATAAAATACAAGAAATTGCAAGAATTGTTTCGGGTCTATAGAAAACATGACCCTTCGTCAGGCGAACAAAGTAGGCTCTAGAGCTGCAAGCAAAGCGGCAAGAAACAACTGTTGAGAGTTCTTGTATTTTATGGTGTTTATTCAAAGTTTTGTACTAATTACATATATAGATTTGTTTCCACGTTCTTGCAATATTTTAGTTGTAACAAAAATTCGAATATATGAATTCTTCACATGTGTTATTTGTTTATATTGAATTTTTTACTGTCACTTTAGAATTCCTATGAAAAATGAATAAATCATTATTTCATCTTCTAACAATATATGTAATTAAATAATTCAAATTCATTTTAAAATAATTGTATAAACTTCTTTTGTTTATATTTAAGTGATGGTATTGAGTATAATTTTACTAATTTGTATATAATGCCTAAGAGGCTAATTGCAAGGCAGACCTCAATTAATTCTGTTGATAAATGTTAATGCCATAAGATAATAATTGGTCGTTAAATATCGACATTATTACAGATTTTTTTTTTTTTTTTCAACAGTTGAATAAGAAACAAAAATGTTGGAAAGTACTAAAAACTTCAGCAGAATTTTCAGTCACTCTGCCGGTAATGCACACATTGTGTTATGTAGACGAGTTTTTTATC
The DNA here is from genome assembly GCA_963930645.1 of Salticus scenicus. Classification (NCBI taxonomy): domain Eukaryota; kingdom Metazoa; phylum Arthropoda; class Arachnida; order Araneae; family Salticidae; genus Salticus; species Salticus scenicus. Next base: position 258,540,616 of record OZ005650.1, on the reverse strand, counting down.
ATTACACACGGCATTGTGTTTAACACGTTGAGCGCCACACGAATTCTTAAGGAAATTCCCGTCAGGCCACGCTCATTGCTTAGAAGCGCGTTATATTTACCGTGTTTTAATAAAATCCATTAAAATGCCTTAATTATATAATCCTGTAATAAATAAAATTAAATTTTATATAATTTTTCAGTAATTACTTAAAACAATTTATTTATTTTTTTAGTTTTACATCATATTTGACACTGTCAGCCACCGGCGGTTGACGCGGGCTAAACGGAAAGTTCAGTGTCAGTCACCGATGGCTGACATGGCACTCAACGGATTAAATTAGATGTAAATTGCTTTTATGGTTGATTACGTACAGCACTAGATTGATACTGTGACCGTTTACTGTATAGCAATATACATTACTCTTTTTAGTCTTTATGTAAGGAAAATATCGTTTCATATTTTATTCTGTAATTTAACTTTTACAAATTGTAAAACTTATATAAACTGATATACAGTACAAAATAGTCGTTCAGGAATAAACTTTGAAAATACACACTATACGTGTTCCATGTTTTAAAGTACAAGCTTTCTATGCATCTTTTTTTTTTTTTTTTTTTTTTTTTGCAAATTTTTGAAACTCAGTCGAGCAGTAATAAAATCGTTTTAACTCAGTTATGAAAAATTCTAAAAACAAATAAGTCCCAGTTTAAATGACTAGCAAGTTAGATTAATTTGCAAATAAATTCTTCATATACGCACTTTATTTTCTATTTTCAGAAAACATCGTTACTTTAAGTTAATTAATTTCTCACTGACAATCAAATGCATATATATATATACAAAAAAAAAAAAAAAAAAAATTCAGCATATTTTTCTTGGTTTAATATATTTTTAAATTTTTCATCCTTTTGTGTTTGGTAGACAGCAGCACTATTCCTAAATTTTACAAAAGATGTTTCAGATGAAGTCAAATTCAGAAATCACTTTAAATTTCTTAGTAGGTGCGAATGCGTAGTTGCTGCTTTAATGATGCATTTGTGCTTAGTTTTTTCATCAGATGAAGAGCCATGCGACTATTTTCACTTGAAGCAACTATTGAGAGTTTTTAGCATTTTAAAGTGTTTACTTGTAATACCCAACTACATCTCCTAGCTCAGATCACCCAGTGAGGTTGTTTTACCAGCGAAGACCAATGACGAAACGCTTACGTAGAAGCAAACATAGAAACAAACGTAGAAACACTGAGAAAAAATATATACCGCTTTCATGTAGAACGAAGAAGTAGTCATTTTCTGAATACCTAAACCAGAAATATAGATTTCAGAGCTATGCGCATAAGGTAAACAAATAAACTGAATAAGCAAAATGATCGAGAATTTCTATCTTATACTTTTCTAGATGGTGAAACAATACTATGAATTATATGAATATTATGAATTTTTTGTGTTGCGAGAAATTCTTGCTTGATTTTTTAGAATTTGGTCATAAATCAAAATTTTAGTTACTAAAACTCACCTCTTGGATTCACATTTATCTACAGAGGTTTTTGAATAAGTTTGACCATGATAAAATAAGAAAATTCTCTATAATTCTAATAGGGATGTCTGGAACTCTCTATCAAAGAAATCTAGAATTCATAAGGATGACGTGGAACTATTTTTACTACAGACACAATTTAATTTCTGGATATCAGTCACAGAATTGTTTTTTCATTGTATCTGTGAAAGGATATGTATATGACGATCAGAATATTATTTATTGGCATAAAGTTTAATTCAAGAATTCGGTCAAACGATATTAATTTATAATCATTTACATAGTAATATTTTCTCTAATTATACCTTTTTCAAGATTATAAGCTCATACAATTTACTGAATTACATTTAGTTCGTAATAACTTGTTTCAAAATAAGACACAAATTTTAAAGAAATTTTAAAACTCCTCATTTAAACATAATCAGTTTACAAATTATTATTATCATTATTATTATTGTTATTTTAAGTTTTCGTAAAATACTTGAAATTGTTAGCAATAAAAAACTCATTGTAAGACTGATGTTGAAAAATATTAAAAATCTGTGTACGAAAACGCTATAAATTATTAAAAAAAATAAAAAAATAAAATAAAATAAAAAAAACCTCACGTGAAGTTATTTCTGCTTGAAATAATAGCACAAACCTCTGTCAGGGAAAAAAAAAAAATAAGAATGAGGTTTGTTGCCGGTTCGATGTTGCATTCATGACTACTTTTTACTTGATGAAGTGCCATTATTACTATTATTTCAATTAAAAACAATTGCTATGAGCTTTTGAAATTAATGGTGTATTTATTCAAATCTGTTTACTTTTAGGGCTCTGCCGATTAATTGATTAATCGGCTCGATTAATCGATCAATTCTTTGTCCCGATCAATTTTCTTAATCAAGTTAATCGACCCGATTAATTCGATTAAAATTTTTGAAAATCCGATTAAAATTTTCAAATTACGAGTAACTCGATTCAAGTAAAAATTTAAAATGCTATTTTGCCTACAAAATATTTTTTCACATATTTTGCTAAAATACTTTCTAAAAATGTTTCCTGAAATGATGAAAAAAAAAAAAAAAAAACTCAGTAGAAGTTATTACATTTTTGTTGATAGAGAAAAGAGGAAAGACAGTTCTTAAACAAAATGCTGTTTTATGCCCGTGGTGAGGGAATAGGATTCTCAGAAATAGGAAGCGTGCGTTTGTAAAGGACGGGAATGCAGAGAAGAAAAAAAAGGACTCTGGAAGATGTCAACAGGTTTTCGCAATAAATTCGAGCGTTTATTGTCTGTTCAGAATTGCTGATAATAACTAGTGAAGTACAAACAGAAACAACATTTTGTTTTCTAGTCTGAAGTGAAAGTATGTGACCTTTGTATTCTTTCTCTTTGGAAGGAAAGTTTAGGCCAGTATTTAAAGAGGGTGACATCTGTCCTTGTTCTCATGCGGCCTCAACTTGAAAAATATGAAATTTCTACAGCTCTCGATCCGCGGTTTAAGTCTCTTAATTGTATGTCTTTGGAACGAAGAAATATTGTTTGGGAAAATGTTTCGCTGATGAATAAATTTGAAAATACTACTAAGCTTCAAAATGTACAAAATGATACAAAAGCCAAAAGAAGAAAATTATGACTCAACGTTCAGTCAAAGTATATAGAAACTCCTCAAACTTTGCCCTCGTATGAAAATGAATTAAAATTATATAAAGAAATTGCTGAAATTGACGATGATTTTATTAATCCTCTTGACTGGTGGAAAAAAGAAAATGTAAAATTTCCAACTCTATCATTATTAGCAAAAATGCAATGTATATAAATACATACATAGGACAGTTTTATTCATTGTTCAAATAATATTATATCAAGAAAAGTGAAAATCGATTAAAAATCCGATTAATCGATTAATGAACTACGATTAACCCTGTTAAAACTCTTAATCGATTCCCACCCCTATTTAATTTTACTTACAATTGTCGTTTTATATGACCTACTTCCTATATTTGACATGTCAAAAGTAGTATATAAAAATAGAATGCTTATAAATCAAAGTAAGTTTTTTTTTTTTTTTTTTTTTTTTTTTTACATATAATCATTTTTATTAACTGATTTTTTTTTTTTTTTCGAGATACAATCTTGAGTAGTTGCTTTTTTTTTTTTTTTTTTTTTTAAGAATTATGTACAATGTATATTTTTAAATTGATATCAACACCTTTATTCCAATGGACGCCATAAAGTAGAATATCTTATTTCCACTTTTATAGAAGATACTTAATCTCTTCAACTATAACTTGAACAAGGACTTCAAATGGAGATTAAATGGACGTCATATCGTCTGAGGATGTTACTTCAGGTTCATCAGTAGTAACTTCGGGTACATCAGTACTAACTTCGGGTACGCAACGTTCATTAATTTTAATTTTTCCATACTGTTGAATAGAGAGAGAGAGAGAGAAAAAAAAAAAGAAGTATGTCAATTGGAATATAATTTGAAAATCCATTATTATGACTTCAAATATTAAATGAAATCAAAATATTAAAAATATATAATCTTTATTATAAAAGCATAATAACTCAATAAACATAATACATGATTCACAATGTCATCGAAATACCAAAAATTTCTTTTTCATGTGCTCTTTAATTTCTACAAAAGCAGTTCATATTTAAGTAAACAAAAAGATATACTCATTTACATCATTTAAAACTTTTCTTATATTAGACGAGAGGTAGCTAACCCTCGACCATAGTTTCAGAGCCTCTAGCTCAGACTCTTCCCCAGCTTCGGTTATTTTTTCTTGTCTATTTCGACCTTATATCCCTTCCGGTGTTAGCCCTTTTATATATATATATATTCATCACACTTGCGATTGTGAATTTTTCATTTCCATTCTATGCTATTTTTTTACTCTTTCTTCCCCGTTTTTTACATTCGGAAATGCAGTGTATGTAATTAATGCAAGACAGTTTTATTTAAAATCATAGTTTATTATTATTATTATTATTATTATTATTATTATTATTATTATTATAAATGGTAACAGTTTAAAAATTTAAATGTATTTTTAGAGTTGTATTTTGTAGCTAATTCTTCAATTCTTACATGTCGTATAATTCTGATATGGAAAGAAAATGATTAATCAAACTAATATTTTGTAACATGTGAATTATAATAAGATAAAGTTTTAAACCTTATTAGAATCCATATATTTTATTACATATTTCTTTAAAGTTTGTAAAAGTGCACAATAATAATTAATTTCTGCACTTTTGTCGAGCTAGTTAAAAATGAAGTATTGGATCTACAGAGCAGAAACCTGAATGCCCCATTGCTATTACTTATTTTAGAACAGTTATTTTTTATTTATTCTACATTAGGTATTACTATATAAGATATATAATTTTGTATGCCTTCGTTACTATGCCCAATTTGTGTATAACACTTTTGAAAATATACATCCAGTAGTTTCCACAAATAATACATAATGTATCGAAATATTTTTGTGTAGAATTTTTTATAGCAACCACTAATATTTTATAAAGTTTATTTTACTCATCTTTATAAAGTATGTTATTTCGTTATACTGAAAGCGATATAAAAATTTAAATATTATTTTGAAATATGCCATCTGCATAGCATTATGCATCGAAATTTATTATGTGCCCTTGCGCACGAATCCCAAAGATTATTCAAAAAGCAATACATTTAATCTAGTGTAACTTATAAATATTTTTAAGAAATTTAACATAATAAACTTTTCATTCAATTTTTGACGCAAACAGTTCTAGTGCAATTATAATTTAAAGAAATGTGTTTCCGTCATCTTTAAAGTTTCCCAGACAAAGTAGTAAATTTTATATTTAGCTAAATGTAGTGTTAAAAAATTAACAGTAAACAAAGAATATTAATTGTTAAGTAGAACTTTCTGTCGCCAGAAGCCAAAGTCAATGGGAAAATGATCCCCTTTATAACTCATTAACTAAGATATATTTTTCAATGCCGTTTTCATATTCAGAAAATTCATAAACTTTAAATCAGTTCTTATTTTCCAAAATAAAATTTAAAAAATCTTCAAATTACTTTAAATCTGTAATATACACAAAATTTCATACAGTAAAAATTCCAGCTTCAAAATAAAATACTAAAAAAAAAAAAAAAAAAAAAAAAAAAAAGAAAGAAAACTATAACTAATTTAAGAGATGTGAAATTTCTGATTGTGAAAACGAAAGTTAAAAATGTGTATTGCATTTGTACGCTTGTGTTTGAAATTAAGACTCGAGAATCCTAGACATGAGGTGGTGTACCCTCCATTGGAGGGGGGGGGGCTTTCTAAGTGATCCTAGCCTTCATTTACGCGAATTTCGAGGGAAACCGCGGAAAACTCTGAACTTCTGGTTGTCAAGCGTGACGTGGGATTGAACCCGTCACTTCACATTCAGCAGCTTTGAGTGCAGAATCACTCCAACACTAGTGGGGCTATAAGTATGTAATTGTTCATGAGTTAGAATGGGTATCATTTCCCCAAAGAATAACATTGGCATAGGTTTCCGGCGACAATAAGTAGAGAGTCCCCTTAAGAAATTTAAATTTCTTAAAACACACACATTCACGCATATATATATATATATATATATATATACGTGGGAGATCCCACAAAGCAACAAGTGTTAGTACCAAATAGATGATATCATAAACGAACAATATACATACAGATTATCATTTCTAAGAACATGTAGTATGAAAATTATAATTTGCATTTTAATTTTCCAAATTCTTTAATCTTTAACAGAAAACAAATAAATAAAAGTACAAAATCGTTTATTATTCTTTCTAATCTTTAAATACATTTTTTTCCACGCAAAATAATCGAAGATATCTAAACATTGATCTACAAAATAAAATTACATGCAAATTAGTCAGTATTTATTAATAACACAATAGCTAAATAATCCAACAGATAATGTGTAATTAATTTTATAAATTATCAGATGCTTTACTATGTTGATCTTGCGTTAATTTCGAAATAATTTTATGAATAAACGTTAAATTGAATAACTTTGTTCTAAAATTAACACAATGTATTCGCCTTTTTATTAAATTTAATCCTTTTGTATCAGAAGATTAAAATATAATCTTTATGTTTGTATTAAAATTTTTATCTTTTCCTTTATACCGAGGCTTTTGTGTGATTTTATTTGGCACAATAAGCGACATTATTTAGAAAATATATATTTTTAAGACGTTATTTCGGTTTTATTTTAAAAGGACTAATCTTAAATATATTTATTTTAAATGAATACTTTTTTTTCTAATAAATAAGAATAAATAAATAAATATATTCAGTATTTTATTTCTAACTTTAAATAAACAAAGTGTTATTTAATAACTTTATAAAAAAAAAAAAAAAAAAATACGGTTTTAGATTTTTAATATTAAAATTAAAGCAACGTTAATTAATATTTATAAAACGTTTCTGAAGAAAATTAACTTTGTTCAATTTAAAGTAACATTCATAATGCATAACTAGTTACTAACATTAATAAGGCATGATTAATATTTTCAAACTATGAAATTGTGTAATATCTCTCTTTTGAAAGTTTGCATAATTATATCAAGTTTATATAAGTTAATATAGTTATTATAGTTATTATGCACAATAATAGAAACTACACCACAATTAATCTTTACGATGATATACGATAATGAAAAATCTTTATTATACTGAACGTGTATAAAATTTTATAAGTAAAATCAACGTCTTTTTTTTTTTTTTTTTTTTTTTTAATATAAGAAAAAAGCTGATAATTTGGAATAAGTTCATTTAATTGGCAACTCAGTTGTTATGTTTTAACCCTCTCGCTGCGCATCCCGCGATTTCCACGGGCAACGTAGAAGTAGCAAAATTTGCGCAACCCGCGATTATCGCGGGGATGCGTTTTTGCCGTCTATTTAAGTGTGCAACCCGCTCTTTCCCCGTTCATGGTTTCATTTCGGCTTTTCTGTAATGTTTAATTGTTTATTTAGATGTCGACTAACAGATGGCGTTAGTTGTCCACGTTTCTGCGAAATATAAAAAGAATTTTTTTTAGCATTTTGCGCGCGCTTTTCAGAGCTCAAAGATGTCTGGCAGGAAGCGTTTCGCGAGTGATATGACCTATGTTCCTGACGATATTTCCGACACTGACAGTAGTTCTGACTCTGATTCCGAGTATATTGATGATATTTATAGCGGAACTGATGAAAATTTCTCGGATTCCTCTGTGGATAGTGATGAATCTGAATGATGTGATGAAACTTCATTTCTAATAAATGTTTTGTAAGTATTTTGCATATTTTTATTAGTATATACTTTTTACCTTTGTATTTTATAAAATAAATCATAATTTAACCAAAATTGATTTTCAAAATTTTACTTTTATATCATTATTCTTCAATTTGAATATTCCGACAACTTTTTTCTATGATCTAATTCTATATTGAAAAAAAACTCTTTTACAAAAAATTTTTGTATATTTTAAGTCTAAAATATATGTAGATTTGAAATATGTAATAAAAAAAATACGCAATTTTTGAACCTATTTTGATAAACAAAATACGCAGCGAGAGGGTTAATATGGGAAAGATTTTATAAATTACTATAAGACTTAAATTTCAAAAAGATGTCTAAAAAAAAAAAAAAAAAAAAATTGTTTATCTTTCTTATATAATTAAAAATTGACTACCTATGAAATTTAAAAAACTTAGAAATTTTTATAGAAATTTCAATTTTTTGATAAATTGCAGAGGTAAATAAGCCTTAGCGTAAAAATATGCCTAAAGAGGAATACCCTCAAACCGACAAATAGCACCTTTTACTTTAAAAAACCATAAAGTATCTAAGACGAATTTGTTGCAGTCTTATAAAAAACTCTCTGTATCAGGATTAATTGTTTCAGATATTCTATTGTATATATCACACTTTATAGCTTAAAGGTTTTCAAAAACTTTTTTTTTAACCACATTCTAACCATTCAAAATTTTGACGATTTTATCAACTAACTAGCAGGCTTTGCCCGCTGCGCTGGACATTATACTTAAAAGAGTTGTCAAAATCCCATATCATTATTAATAACCTAAGTTCTCGCTGTGTTCAGTAGAGGTTTTTCTCGCAACGTGAGGAGTCCGGGTCCCCACTGCCTACGGCAGCAACTTACCCGCCTCTTAAGCTTCCTTTAGATACTAGCAACATGCAGCGCGTCAAAACTCATAAATTATCCATTGTCCGAAAGCGACCCTTGACATTTTGCACACATTTACAATGAAGGACATTACTTTTTATTGCTATTTTACAAAAGAGACCCCCTTCTCATGCAATTATCGCACTAGGAGGTTTGGGAGCTTCGAATGCAGCGAGCGTCGATCTCCTAAACCAGATCAAAGAAATATCAATAGAGCCGACTTGTAGCTTTCTTAAGTTGCCAGTCTCTGAAGGGTCCTTTACTTTCCCTTCACCAGCGTGTAAGTTCGAAGTTTTACGTAATCCCACCAAAGTACGTTATACGTACACTTAATCAATATCTACACACCAAAATTCGTCATTCTAAGATAATTTAAATCGAATTCAAACGGAAAAATATGTTTTTACACGTGTTTATTAACCCTCGACCCCGGGAGGGAAAGTAAGGGAGTAACTTTGCAAAATCCTGTTACAATAAGTGTCGAATACGTATGAACAATTTACGCACTAAGTTTTGTGACCGCAGATCCTATGTATTTCCCAAAACAAATTTAGCGATCGCAAAAAAAAAAAAAAAAAAAAAAAACGAAAATGTGTTTTTGGAATTACCCTAAAAAAGACACATGGCTGTTTTCAATACCTTTGTACCATTTTTAGTAGAGCCCCACTCAAAAATCCGGAATTTTGAAATTTCCTTCCGAAAAACTATTTCCCCCCTCTCTCCTGTAAAAATCAAAAATTTCAAAATCCTACATAATGTTTTATTTACACTCAAGTCTAGTCTTCTCATGCGCAATTTCTTCACCGTGGAGTAATTTGGGGCCGAGTTATGCTTACAAACTTTTTTTTTTTGCTTCCTGCCCCCCAGGGGGAAAAGGGGAGGGGAATTTCGATAAATTCCATTACTTTAGGGGTGGAATAGACAAAACAATCCAAGCACCAAACTTTGTGACCGCAGCTTTCATAAATTTCTCAGGACAAATTTAGCGCTAAAAGGGCTGTCTCGAATTTGCCCTTCGTAACACATATCCTTTCCCCCCCCCCCCCCCCCGCAAAAAAAAAAATAATAGCAGATTGAAAAAAAAAAAAAAAAAAAAAAAAAAAACATAAATATGTTTTGGAAATAACTAAAGAAGACGCATTGGCTGTTTTCAACGTCTTTGTTCCCTTTTTGGTAGAGTTTTACTCAAAATCCGCAATTTGGAAAATTTCCCGCCAAACATCGATTTTCCTCCTCCCTCCTCTTAAAAATCAAAATTTCCTGAATCGCAGATGATGTTTATTTGTACTTATATGTGAAATTTGTACTTACGTGTGAAATTTCTTCACTGTGATGTAATTTGGAGCCGAGTTATGCTTACAGAGGTGTTTTTACCTTCTGTCCCCCGCCCCCCCCCCCTAGGAGGGAACGAGGGTAATTTTGATAAATCCCGTTGCTTTATGAACAATCCAAGCACGAAACTTCGTGACCGTAGCTCCCATAGATTTCTGAGGACAAATTTAGCGCTAAAAAGGATGTCCAAATTTTGTCCGCTCTTAACCCCCCCCCCCCCGCCAAAAAAAAAAAAAAATCACAAATCACAAAAAAAAAAAAAAATTATGTTTTTGGAAATATCCTAAGGATGTCGCATAGCTTATTTTAACATCTTTGTTCCATATTTGGTAGAGTTCTACTCAAATCCGGAATTAGCAAAATTTCTCGCCAAAAATCGTTTTTCCCTCTCTCTCCCCTTAAAAATCGAAAATTCCTAAATCGCACGTAATGTTTTATTTTTACTCATGTCTAGTCTCCCCATGTGCAATTTCTTTACTGTGAAGCAATTTTGAGCCGAGTTATGCTTACAAACGTGTTTTTCACTTTTGCTCCCTCCACGGGAGGAACGGAGGGGAATTTCGAAAATCTTGATAGATATAATTTTAAATTGGGTAAAGATCTAAGTTTCTGCCAAGCGCCGTTAATTTCCGTATAGCCGTTCTCAAGTGCACCTTGTCAAACACACACAGAGACAAAATTTTCTGACGTCATTTTCGTCTTTCAGGGTGTGTGAAACGTGAAGATATCGCAATTTTTTTTTTTTTTTTTTTTTTTTTTTATTATTCTTATAAATTTACAGGCAAAAGTCTGATTTTTTTTAATATAGATTACTCACAATTTTCTCTTGTCAACTTTTGTTATCTCTGTATTTGCGCATATTTATCACTGAATCCATTTAGCAAAAATATCGGAGTTGTTGATCAGTATATTTAACCAGTTCCGATAAAAATTCAATTGAAAATTATAAATCTTACATAATTAGAATTGAATGTTATCCACAATAAATGGAATGATTTTTCAGTTTTCGACTTTCTATCCACACGAAATATTTTGTAAATTTTTGAAAAAATAAGTGTACATAAATATTATAATGAACTGGCAAAACTACACTTAGCATCTATTATAAAAGAAATGTTATAACTCCCGTTTGAGATAATTTTTATTCTCGTTTATTCCAACATCTATGCAAAAATAGAAAGTCGATCAGACAGAAGAATGGACAAACTAAATATTTTTTAAGAAATTTATTTTTGATCGATTTGAAATAATCTAATTAAAACACACTCTAATCAGCAACTTCTCATCGTCAGAAATGAATTCTAATTTATTAATAGTTGTAAAGTAAATACAGTAAATGTTTTGTAAATATATATTGAAATCTTCTGTTTGTTTTTAACTCTTTATATATATTTATTAAAAGGAAAGAAAAATGATTATTTTTTCTAATTTCCTGACTTTTATGACCCGAATTTTAACTGGAGGTGCAGAGTGGTGCTACACAACCTGTAACGCTAGATAGTTTGATTTGTGACCCCATGAAAAGTTTTATAAATATTAACTTTAATATTTATTTTCTTTGCAATTATTCAATCATATCGTTTAATTTTTTTTTCACATTTTAAGTACCAGTATTTTAAAATAGGTTTCTTTGCTTCATTTGATTACAGGAGTTTAGGTTTTGTATAAGCGAACATTATACACAGAAACAATGTTATTCAATATGCGTAAAATTTAGGAACTATACAGCTATTTTTATTTAACATTAATGTTATTTTTATTACTAATATTATTATTTATTATAATAATTTAACTTTTTTTTAGGTTTTTCTTTTAATTTAGCTTAATGTTTGACCATAATTTAACTGTTTTTAGCGGTGGCTAAGAAAGAAAACCGCCAAATAGAAAGTGTCGGTCTTCACGTAACATCTATTCTTTTAAACAAATTTTCTCATTTTATTTATTTCAAACCACGGGTGAAATTTATGTTTCCTGAGTACATTGTTCCGATTGTCAAATCATTTTTTTTTTTTTTTTTTTTGCTAAATCATCTTTCTTCCCTTTATTTATTCATTCCTCCAATTTAAGATGATTTCTTTCTTTCCAAAATTTCAATACATTTTTGTAGCAATGACGTTAGTATCGAGCGTTAGTTTTATAAACTGAGGCTTTTATTTTTAAGAAGATTACCTATAAATCCAATTTTATAAAAGCTGGGACATAATATTCTTACTAATAATAACATCTATACTAATAATAACATCTATACATTTTAATATATGTAAACAGATATTAAAATTCATAGTGGCCTTCCATATCCTAGTTAGCTCTATTGAGCTCCCCTGCATGTTCCAATAACCAATACGAATAACCATGAACACCAAAGGGTTTTGCACAGTAAGCATAGACAAACCATTTATCAAACATTAAAATATACATGTGACATTTGATGTATTTTTTAAAAAGAGAAACATTTTACATTGACTAAGTGTAGAATTAATCAAAATGAAGTACGGTATTTTAACAACCCAGAATAAAGTCAATTATAAACACTTACTTGAACAATTTTAGTCCTACAAATTTAATTCGGATCCATCACGATCCAAAATTAGCATACATAAAATTTCGTACTTGTGTGGAATACTTTTTGTAAAAACAATATAGGAATTGTTACATAAATTTAATTCAAAAATAGAAAATTTAAAAAAAAAAAAAAAAAAAAAACGGTTATATATTGTAATCCAAAATATTGGGTCCATTTGTACTCATTTGGTACATGCAAAAACGAATGTCCATGTTGTCCATTTGCAATGAACACAGCAGCAGGGATGAAGGAAATGACAACTCAACAATTTTTATTGCATGCTATTATAAATGTTCGATATGGCTTCCTCGAGTCAGGCGGACAACTTGCAGTTGACAGTCCATTTCTTTCTGAATTCATTTTAGTGTGTCTGATGTTACTGAATTCAGAGAATTACTCGTGTGTGTTCTTAGGTCCTACAAATTGCGGGACAGTGAAGGTACATGCATTTCCTCTTTCACAAAACCACGCAAAATAATAATAATAATAATAATAACATGGGATGGTGTCTGGAGACCTGGAAGGGGAGGTGGGGTGACCATGGAACATCATTGTCATTTGTAATAGCGTGATTATTCAAGCTATTAAAAATCATATTGTTACTATTAAAAATCACACACTTCTAGTTTCACGGGGGAAAATATATGAATTTTCATTCTTTTTAAACGTTTTCTGATATGTTTCTGTTTAAAAATAGATCTATTACAGTATTTTAAAATACCGTACATAATTTTGAATAACCCTGTATATCGTAGAATGCTATATAGGGATCTTACTCCATTAAACTCCTTTTCCTCAGTAGGTTCGCAATTAAGTCCAGGTCCACAAGGGCAATGTATAATGAAACTTCCTCCAAAGAGCTCCTCTTCAAAACTGCTGCAAAACTCACCTATTCATACAAAAAAGGACCAATTTTATTTTATTTTTCTTGTCGTCCCTTAAATATTTTTTTACAATCAAAATGATTTTTTTTTTCAAATATTTAAACAATAGAAAACTATGTGACATGTACACTGTGAAATAATATTCTAATTTCTACGTCAGAGTGTTCTGGCGTAAATAGACGCCAAAATATTCTCTTGTAAATAAAATAATTTGCAGCAAAAACACTTGGAAACCGTATTTTTAGTGCAAAATTTTCTAGTTGCAGTAGAACGTGTAGACATCATATGAATTTTTTATAGTATACAAAATATACTTTTTTGACGATATATCTAAATTTTTCTTTTTGATAAAAATTTTTATTAAAATAAATATGAGAGAGGAGAAACATACATACGGATAGGTTATCAAGCAGAGAAGCTAAACTAGTAATAAAAATTTATAAAAACTTATAAAATATTTTACCAAATTAACAATGTTTTTAACTTTTTATTTCCCATTCATTAAATGAATATAAAATAACAAGTAACATAAAAAGAAAATTTTTTAAGTCAATTCCTACTTACAAACACTATCAAAAAAAAATTTTTTTTAATAATTTTGAATTAGGAAATAAAAAGCGCGCGTGAAAAGTAAAATAAAAATAATTATTAGATGAAAAAAACTTTTTATATACCATGTTTTAAATTTTCTGATGAATCATAGAGCTCTTATCAATATGCATAAAATTTTTAAAGTGATAATGACATCCATTTTTGTGAGATGGATAATTCAACGTTTTATAATTTTTTAACTTCACGTTTAATTAAATGTATTTATTTTTATGTCGAAAGAAAATGAAATCGTAATTTCTTTTTCTTTTTGGCAACAATCAAATTATAGCTAATATTTTAATGGCTATTTTAACGCTATTAGGATGTTATTATTTTCATATTTTAATTAATTATAAGAAAACTAATCGAAAATTCAAAAATCGGACTTCGAAGTATTGTGTAGTCACCATGTTCTGAGCAATCCTGGAAGTTTCAAATTTTTAGCTAGTCGGAAAGTTAGTTAAAAACCGATTGCAAGATTTGTACAAGAGGGAGAATGTTAACTAATAGTAGGAATTGAAAAGCCATTAAATTCCTCTATCCAACATACTTTTGCTGTGATTAATATCATTCGTAGGTTATATTTTATAAATGAAAATAATGCATAATTCAATGATGAATCTTACCTTGCTTAGCTAAAGGTCTGCAGACACCTTTTCGAAAAGGAAGAATTGATCTTGAAATACAGCATTCATTTTCATCACAATCGTCACTAGAATGGCACCTGGCTGATTTTCGTGCTGTTGCTACCACCTTAAAATAATGTATTAGTAAATAATTTTACTTATAAAGAATTTAAGCATCACAAATAACTTAAAATATACACTTTAATTCACTTCCATTACATATATTTAACATTAGCCTATTATTATTTATTTATTTATTTATTTATTTATTTATTTTATTTTATTTTATTTTATTTTATTTTTGTATATATTTTTTATTAGGTTTATATCATGTAATTTTCTACAAATATTATGTATTTTCAAATTATTCTTTTGGAAAAGAAAGAATTATTCTTATGAAATGAAGAGAGCCTAATCAAGGATCATGCATTGAATGTATTCCTGCAATGCTACAATATTTATAAATACCAGAGTTAAATTACTTTATATTTTTTTGTACAATGTATTATTTTTCTCTTAAATAACATTGTACAACAGGAGAAATGTCCTTTAGATGAACATATGTGTTTCATGTAAATTTTTGGCTAAAAATAACGAAACTGTAAATATTTTTTGTTAACCACGCACCATTTCTCCAAAACATCTACATTGAGAAAACTGAAAACGATGAAGATTTTGTTGATGACATAGTGAAATAATTCCATGTCTTAGTTTGCAATTTGTCATTAAAACTACACTTTTTGTGTTCACATCTGGACTTCTTGAACTAAATCAGACATATTTTAGTTCTCCATCATACTAGAGGTATAGGGAACATAGGTAATCGTGAAAAATTTTGACCTCGGTTTTTTGATTTTTTATACGTTTTCAGGTGTGAGGAATCCGAAAATGACAAAATTTGTATGGTGTCTGTCTGTAGGGTGTCTGTTAGTGTGTTAGTCCGTTAGTTTGTTAGTCTGTTTACACGGTATCTCACGAGCAAATGATCGCAGAGAGGTCAGATCAGATTTAAAATATTACTTTTAATACTTACAAGAACCCTATTCTTTTGCAACATTCGAATTAAAAAAATTCGTAAGTTATGGGAAATTTACGATTTTCTTAACATGGGAGAATAGGATAAAAATTCACTTAAACGTGCATTAAATAGAAGCTTTTTACTGTAAGAATGTCAGACCAGTTTTAAAATATCAGTTTTGATGCCGGAAGGAACATCAGTAGCTATAAATATGCTACTTTGAAAGTTTCGCAAGTTATTGGAAATTTACTGATTTCTGAACATGGCAGTATAGGGCAAAATTTCTCATAAACGTCAAATTTGAGAGATATTTTCATCGTAAAGATGTCAGACTACTTTTGAAATATTATTTAGGACACTGGCATGAATATTAATGACTATGAATTTTCCAATATAAAAATTTCGTAAGTTATTGGAAATTTACGAATTTTTTAACATAGCAGAATATAGCAAAATTTCGCATAAAAGTCAAACTTGAGGTATATTTTTATCGTAAAGATGTCAAACCACTTTCGAAATATTATTTAGGATACTGGCATGAATATCATAGACTATGATTTTTTCAATTAAAAAAATTCGTAAGTTATTTGGAATTTACGATTTACTTAACATGTCAGAATAAGGCAAAATTGAGTATAAACTTCCATTTTGAGGATTATAAATACATTAGACAACTTCAAAAATACATTTATGATATTGGTTTGAACATGATTGAATACAAATATTCTAATAGGAAAATTTCGTAAATCATTCGTAATTTACGATTTTATCAACGTAGCGAAATTGAAAATTTTTCATATAAATCTGAATTTTGAGGATTATTGTATTGGAAATAGTAGCATGAAAACTAAACAACGGAATTGACCCTGATAAAATAAATTAATAGATTAGAATAAGATAAATATATCGAAGTGAACTGTGAATAGCCTATTAGGCGGGGATTTCATTCTGTCACTGTATCAAGCTTTGGTTAAATTCATTTCTTTTAACATGATTATAATATGTCTGGCACTAGAAATTTGTGAGAACATAAATATGATGGGGAACTGAGCAGAGTCCACCTATGCCAACTAGTTTCATAACAATCCCATCACATATCAGCTTTCGTTCACTTATACACTATAGAAACTGACACGTATCCTTCCCGTAAAAAGTAAAAATAGAAAAGTCAACTATTGACCCATATATGTAAAAATTTATGTGAAAGTTCAATTAAATATAAGGTTTTGTAAGACTGGGGGAATTTTTCTTGTAATACTACACACATAAAATTTAAACAATACAAGAACAGTCTGACATATTTTAAAACTGGTTAAATCGAGTTCAGAACATCTCAAAACGTGTAAATCCATCAAAAACCGAGTGCATACAATACTCTCGAATTTAATAGTATAATTATATGTACATACAAAAATTAAAATTTGCTAAGTTGAATTACGTGGCTATTTGGAAGAAAGTCGAAACCACAATGTTTGAAAAAATTTATTATTTAATTTACAGATGCTGTTAAAATTTTATAATGAACTATTACTGAGAAAAATAAACTGATAAAATTAAATGTGTTCCATCGTCTTTATTTACTTACGTCTTTTTTAAACTGTATTGAAATTTGGAAAATTTCAAACTTTGTTAACTCCAAATTCACTATAATAATTTTTGAAGAGTAAAATTTTAACTTAACGTTAATTAAACGAAGTTTTAAGTTACAGGAAGAGTACAATTTTAATACAAAGAGAATAAAAACTAACGTAAATGTGAAAAATAGAAAGTAGACGCAGCAGGAATTTTTTTAATTACATTTTTCTTAATTATAAAGCGTAAAAATAAATTAGTTTATTTAAAGTAATATTTCTTAAAAAAATTCAGGGAGAGTTGCCGTTCCCGTATTTGCAATAAATTGCTATAACATTCAAAGTGTTAATCATTCATAATGTTTTCTTTTCTTTGGGAAATATGTATAATTTTAACGCACATTCTTTGTGAAAAAATGCATAACCTTAACGCACATGACTTTATTTCTATGGTCACTGACTGTAGCATTTTTTGCCAGTGACTGACTGTAATCTACCGCGTATAATATCTGTATTTTTTCATGCAAATAAGTGTAAACAAAATTTGGTAGGTTATTCTATATTACTTACCAATGAAATGGTGAAAACAGTTGCTAATAGTACAAACTTCATGGCTACTGTTGCTTTCGGAGTAGTCGCAAATAACGAAATTTACTTAGAAAATCACACTACTGATAAATATATCTTGCATATATATATATATATATATACTTTTGTTTTATAACTCGTGTGAATGAAACATCTGGAAAGATAAATGACGTGAAATAACTTTTACACGTCATGACGCATTTACATGTAACCTTTGGAAATATTTCACATTTTTAGAACAATTATCTTTTGAAATATTATTTTTACATATTATCTTTAAAATCAGAATATTTTATTTTTAGTATTTTTTAATTAAATACGTAAATATTAAATTAAAGATAACTTTTGTATTTAGATTTTGATAGATTAAGATGCATTTAAAAAGTTTGAACTCAATAAGATTTGTTCATTTTATTTATTTATTGATTTGATTTAATTTGAATTTTAATGATAGTCTTCTCTGTCTCTGCATGTTACTGAAATACTTTAAAGCATCGTAGTTCCAAACCTAATGTGTACAGTTCTCTTACACTATATATTTAATTGCATCTTAAGAAGAAAAAATATAAGCAAATATGATAATTTATGAAATCTTTAAAAAGTTGCTTTGGATTAATTAGCTAAATATGATCTTTCAAAAAGAGAATGAAAATAGATATGAATTCCCTGGGTAAAATAATAATAATAATAATAATAATAATAATAATAATAATAATAATAATAAACTGGCATAAAAACTGCAAGTATTTCGGACTTTCTATAACATTTTGCAGGCATTTTAAAGGTTTCCGCAAGTATTTTGAAGAAAAAGAAAAACAGTAAGTTTCCTTAGAGAAATATTCAGGTTATTTAAAGGTTTCTTACAGATTTACTTGAAACATATGTGATGTTTTACATGGAACAATAAGCTGCGTATTGCATGAGTGTAAATTTTTTTTATCTAATGAAAGATATTGTTTAATTATTTCGACTCGAAACAACTGTTCTCTCTCTTTCTCTCTCTCTCTCTCTCTCTCTCTCTTTTTTTTTTTTTTTTTTGTGTGTGTGTGTTTTTAATTATTCAAAACTAATTTATTTTGTGCTATTTTTAAACCTTATCCTGCATGGGGCATGGTGGTCCGGTGTTACCTGAACCCTCTGGTAGGATTCGGATAGGCTTGATTGAAAAAAATTTCTGCGAGCCGGTTATAGTTTTCAACTAGTCAATGGATTTGAGAACATCTTTCAAAAGCAATTTACTATAATAATTCCTTGATATAACAGATATAAACATACTATATTATACCCATGCTATTTATACTATATTATACACAGGATACCCAAACATTTCTTTATATATATATACATATATATATATATATAAGCATTAAACGGTAAACTGCAAACACTGAGCTTGAAGCAAATTTTTTGCGTACTTGAAGTATACAGCACACATAAATGGTTAAATACAATCATTAATCCAGTTTTCAGATTTTAATATTTTTAGTTTAGTGTATTAGTAGTTACATTTTCAATTCTTTTTAAGTTGGTTCACTAATATTGTGACAATGAAAATTTATTTTATAGCTTTAAAATGTTTGCATGATTTTAGATGAATCTTTAATTTTCCTTTAGTTTAGGGTATTGAGTCGGATTCAAGTATAAGTAAATTAGTTGCGGGTCTTAAAAATTGTTATTTTCGTTTCGTCTTTTAGGTTAATTTTAAATTCATCTGTCTGGTCCGAGTCTTGTAAAACCCGACCCCTGCAGGACTCTATTTTAGCCAAAATCTGTACCATTAAAGAAAATAATCGTTGCATGTAAACATCATCAATTGAATAAAATATAAACATCAACAATTTTTTGAGATCGTAATAATATCACGATTCTTCATCAACCTAAGTTTGTATTAATAAATAAAAAATATTGTATGTAAACATCATACATTGAATTAAATATCAAAATCAACTTTTTTTTTTTTTTTTTTTTTTTTTTTTTAAATCATATTATCACGATTTCTCATCAGATGGGCAAATTACGTACGACAGTAACAAAGTTTGCGCCAACACATAAAACCGAGACAAGATTAAGTAAATAAAAATTAAATTCAATATAAAAACCGGTATGACAAAAATTACAAAAAGAAAGAGGAAAAAAACGTTTTTTACAAGTACTAGTGTTAGAAAAAGTACAAAAAAGAAAGAGGAAAAAAAGTTTTATCAATAAAACAATAACGAAAAAACATGCAGCATGCATTGATTATTAACATTTTCTACCTGTAACTACTCGTTACATTGTTTAACCTTCAATGTTCTTTGCCTACGCTATCACACAATGGCTAGACTTATATTCATAATTATAATTCATAATTAGTCTTGAATAGTTTTGGAAAGTGTTAAAAATGCATAACACAACAGAAATGCAATTCTATCAATTTCGAACTGGGGCCCTATATATATATTTGTATATTTCAGTGTAGCCCTGTAAATCTAATGGTATCATATTCTATACCAAAACATTATTTTAGAACATAAACAATAAATATCAATTTCATTATGATTTTTACAGTACAAAGTATTTAAATACATTTTTATAAAAATGTCTCTCCTAAAATGCAATCCATTGGCATTTTTTGTAAGTCCCCGCGCACAAACCAGTTGTACAGGACCTATTAATGCCATTTTCAATAGGGAACATTCCATAGTTAACTTGAATAACATGTATCATTTTAAAGAAATTAAATATTTACGAATACTGGAATCTGTCAGACTGACTGATAAACTTACACAAATCGTATTCATTTTCAAAACTGTTAGGAAATGTTAAAATTTCTTAATGTAAAATGCAAGCGCTTAATGTAAATGTAGTTTGAATATAGTATAAGCGTAGTATGAATAAACATATTATAAATAAACGTAATATGAAATTTTATTTATTCTGTTTTAGAGAATGCATGCATATAGTTACCGGTATATAGTTATATAGCGCATTGTTATCAATGCGTAAATTAGTTTCATTATGAACAGATTTTTTTTTTCTGAAAAACTAAAATGTTTAGTTATAAAATATTTTTTTTTTTTTTTTTTGGCACAGTACATATTTCATATGTATCTATTATGTCAAAGCGTTTGAATATTTCAATAATTTTAGCTGCTATATTTGAGATAAATTCTCACTGGAAATCTAGTATTGGAATGTTTAAACAGAGTTATCTAAACAGATAATTGACTTGCAATTGCGAAAAATACATCTGTTTTTTATTAAGTAAAATTGTTAACAGGTGTTTGGGTTCTCAATAAAATCAAGATTCACGAGTTGCTGGAAAGAATGAAATGTGATTTCTTAAAATATAATATCAGTATGTAGTATGAATGATTAAATTGAATTAACGCTTGATATTGGAATTGAGTAATTGCTTTGTTACTAAATAAAAAATGACGCCTTTTTTTTTTTTTTTTCTTTCTTTTTTTAAGGAACCTTTTTAAACACTTTTTATCAAGAAAATCGCAATTTGAATAGTCGAGAATTTTATAATCTTCATTGTAATAAAATCCCTAGTTTCCCGTGTGTAACACTCGAAACTGATATCATAGCTAAAACAATTTATTAAATTAAAAAAGTAATATTTTATTCGTGGTTTTAAAAGTAATGAAATAATGAAAAAAAATTGCATCACATTTGCAACAACAAAGAAAATAAGCATTATACTTTGTTTGCAATATTAAGAAAAGATTATTTATAAGAAAATAAATAAAATAATATTTCAGTAAAATATATCATCAAAATTTCAGTTTATTGTTTTATGTGTGTAACTTTGCTTAGGGATTTACTTTTTTTTTTTTTTGTTGTTGTTGTTCAGTTTTTCATTAAGGAAATTAATGATTGTTGTTTTCCTTAATATAGTATTAAAAAATATCGTGTTATGATACTGTTTTTTGTTAAATATGCAGTTTATTCTTCCACATAACGCATTTTTCAAAATGCCCCAAACTTGTCACATTATTCCATCTTGACTTTAGAAGTTGCAACCCTTCGTTAAACAAATAATAGAGTAGAAAAGCGATCGACAAGATTTAGAGCGCTATTGGGAGAAAAGAAAAAGTGTTAAGCAATGTGGTAAGCTGAATCATTTTTTTTTCTTTTTTTTTTTTTTTTTCTTTTCATTGTTAATTAATATGCACACACTGGCAATAATGTACACCACCATGCAATTCTTGGATATATTGGTAGATCATGTGCATACTGCAATGTTTTACTCCGAAAATGACGGATAGTTTATGTAGTTTATGGACGATAACGAAACTATACTACAGCGTCTAGAATAAACAGTGTGGAAAGCGGCGAATAAAATTGTACTAAAAAAATTAAGCCTGTCACCAGATGTCATTGTAATCGAAGCTAGTGTCACGACAACAAAACCGAGACTCCCTATTGGTTAATTATATGCTTAGATCACGTGATTAAACTGACGAAACTGGGAAAAGCCAATCAGGTCTTCGATTTGAGCAATAGCTTCGATCACAGCGACATCTGGGTAAGCTTAATTTTTGTAGCATCATTTTAACATCACGGTTATAGGCGATTGCCACACTGTTTATTCTAGACGCTGTAACTATACATTGTGCCAGAATCGTTCGAGGTCGGTTCAGTAAACATTAATCTGCTTCCAACTGTTTTTCTGGCCGCCACAAAGCACAAATCTTAATCCACAAGAAAATATTTGGAACACGTTGGAATGGCACATCTTGCAGCAATCTCCCATTCAACCAATTTACAGATGATAATGTCTTAGCGTTAGCCAATGCATGGTATTCTATGCACTCCAGGAGAATTTACAGTCGATGCCCCCACGAATACAGACTGTTAGCTGTACAAAAGAAGGTGCAATAAAATGTTAATCTAAAATTTCAAGTTCATTGGCTAGTGCGTGTATTAATAATTCTTAGTACATACATAGACATTGATTTCCGGTTTCCAAGATTACCGTCATAACCGAAACAGCATAAAATGATAATATATAAAATGTAATAAAACTAAAACGTATGTAAAGTGTATTGAAATGTGCATGTGTGTGTTTTATTTTAAAGTGCGTGTGTATATGCTTCTATCAAAATGTTTATGGGCGTGTCTATGCAAAAAAGGGGTTTTTTATATATTATTACGGACTACAGCTAGACTTTGTCGACTATTTGCAACAATCATTGACATTTATCAGATGTATAAAAAATTATAAAAATACCGATTTTTTTTGTTATATGAAGTTTTTTTTTTTTTTTTTTTTTTGAATGAATGAATGAATGAATGACTTAATTCGCAAGCTAAATAGATATATAAAAAATAATCTTGCTTAAGTGACAATATATATAATTTTATTTAATTTTACACTAAGTATAAATACAGTCGAACCTCGTTACCGTGAATATCAAGGGGGATAAAAAATTTGTCCATGTTATCAGTAAATATACATATGACTAAACTAATCTTCATTTTGACGGGGATTGTAGAAACAGTTTGTGCTAAAAGTAATTCATCACGTTAACGAGGTTTGACTGTAATACCAACAGCTTCATACACCACAAACTGTGCTGTGTGAAACTGATTACCCTGAAGACGACACAGTTTGTAGTGTATGAAACTAGTTGGGTTTTATTTTTATTTAGATAATTTGTTTAATTTACAAGATTCTGTTTTGTAACACTTGTTTTTTTTTTTTTTTTTTAATTTTTATTAGATTGTACGATTTCGTTATACTGACTGCAGCTTTAAAACTTACTTAAACGGTTTCATTGTAATGTAATTGAATTAAATGATTAATGTATTACGTTTTAATTCTTGTAGCCTTTTGAACTTTAAAAGCATTATGTAGATTTGAGGATTTTAAAGATGCAATTACATTTTTAAGGATATCATTTAAACTGATGTTAAATGATTTTAAGCGACATGAGAACCAAAAAGAAAAAGAGTAATAAATTTGGAAATATGTTTAATTGAAATATCGGCCGCTAAATGAACAAAGCCCAACTCGTTGTTTATATATTTCATATTTAGATTGATCTAGCGTTGTCAAGCTTTCGGACTTTTCATACTAATAATTTTTACTTTCCGAACACTAACTATATATACTATAGTGTACAATACTTTCCTTACTATTGTAATCATATCAAAAATCCGAATTTGAGATTCTGATGTTTCTATACGTTTCGAGGTCCCCTGAGTCCGTTTTCACTATTTTTACGATGATGTATGTGTGTGTGTGTGTATGTATGTGTGTGTATATCTGTGAGTGAACACGCTAGCGTCTAAACGCTTTGTTCGAATAAGCTGAAACTTGGTACGTACATTGTAAGTCACCATAGTACGAACCCTGTTGATTTTGGTGAATCTAGCACTTATAGATTTTTTGCAGGGACACCAGGAAAAATTCTTTATCATTATGCCCTATGGGACCGAATTTTTAAAAGTGCGATAGCATCTAAACGTCACATTCAATTGATCTGAAAATTTATATGAATATTATAAATCACTGTTGCACTAACTATAAGCATTTTGGTGAATCTAGCATTTATAGGTTTTTACAGGGACACAACGAAAAATTATTTATCATTATGATCTATGGGCTCATTTAAATAAAACGTCGTGTAATATATGGAGAAAAATACTCAAACACTCTATTATGGTTTTCTCTCTTTTGTTTGTTTAACAACTCCTCTTTCTTTACTTTATCTACAAAACTTTTAATTACTCAATGTTCGGAAAGTCGAGTGGAGTCACTCCAGATTTTTAGGAGAAGTATTCGCTTTATTTAACCCTTTCCTTCTCGCTCCCGTGAAAATGATGGGGTAAATTTTCGCTCTCTATTTCTCGTGCCCGTAATATTTCCGGATTGGAGTGTTCAAAAGTAACGCACTAAATCGATTTTAAAACAAACCATTTCTGATACCCGATTTTTTTTTTTTTCTTGTTTTACACTCTAGATGGAAGTAGGAGACTATTTATAATGGAATTGGAGATAGTAGTAAGTTTATTTTAATCTGTCAGCGCTATCCAATTTTAAATATTTGTACTACTTATTTTGTAATCTTAGCTCAGTTAGGCTTTTGAATGCTCGTGTATTTGTGCTCTGTGGTAAAATATGTTTTTCTTTTTTTTTTTAACACGCTTTTATTAGTTTCACATGTATGTATGTTTGTAACCGCTCTGGGAGCAAACAAAAAATCTATATTGTAAAAAAAAGACTTTCCCTACGTGAAAGCTGTGGCTGTGAGGTAAAGCTCCTGGCTACGAACCTAAAAGTCTAACGTTCGAGCCCAGTCAGGGGAGATTTTTTTTAAATGGTTTTTGTTTAATTCTATATTATTTTAATTAAAGATTTAAAAGTATGTAAATATTATGGTGTGTCACTCACACGATTTTCGCTTAATCTGCATTTTAATGTTGTAAAGGTAAATATTTTGTGCTTTTAGTTCACATTTCAATAAAAGCGTGTTCTTTAATTTTTTAAAAGTATAATTTTATTTAATATTGTATACATTATGTTGTCAGAATCACAAACTGTCTCGGATTCTAATGTTAGTATTAAATGCTTCTGAA
Organism: Salticus scenicus; assembly: GCA_963930645.1. Classification (NCBI taxonomy): domain Eukaryota; kingdom Metazoa; phylum Arthropoda; class Arachnida; order Araneae; family Salticidae; genus Salticus; species Salticus scenicus. The sequence goes on along the minus strand of OZ005650.1, from coordinate 258,515,152 downwards.
AGTGATTCGGAAATAAGTGATATTTATGGAATTTCGGTTAGCGAATCTGAGAACAATACATTACACGCAAAATTCTTTTCATAAAATTCTGTTTTAATGTTTAAAACACATATCTTTTACTTTTTCTACTTACTGGAAAATTAACATTTAGTCATTATAATCCTGATTGTTGGTTTTACTGCAAAATTAAATTTGCATTAAAAGTTCGGAAGATTTGGAACTCTGCAATCTATTTCTCAAAGCCTGGTTTTTACATTATTTATTTATTTCTATTTTAAACATAGTTTGTATAAATTTATAACGTTTTAAACATTTTATGCAGTTTTTACTCTGTTTCATACATTATCATTTATAATCACACTATTTAGATTGTGTTAAAACAAATCCAATTACGTACTCGTACAGTTATTCGTTTAAAAATCCCTCAATAATTAACTGTCACTTTGTCACTTTCATTATTGAAAATATGTCACAAATAATTTATATTTAAGCAGATTTTATTTTTTGAGCAAATTAAAGATTAAAAATGCGAATTTGTATTTTGTGTTTCCTTATTTATCAATCCCTAATAAGTTTTTTTTTTTTTTTTTTCGACGTCGAAATATTTATTTTGAAATGATAGAGAATGAGTTAATGTGAAATACAGCTGTTTGACAAGTTTTACCTTCATACTATTTTAAATGTTAAGTCCTTTTTAATGACTAATAGCAAATTCAATATTTAGACTTTTTTTTAATAAATGGAAATTTGTGTTGAAATTACTTATAAGTATTTCTTACCACAGAATTTTCTAGTTTAATCCAGGTCTTAGATTTTTTACAAATCTAAAAAATACATAATCGGCTTGCATAGAACATTTACGCTTTCTACCTACCGGAATACTTAAAGAGAATTTTATTTTATTTAATCAGTGAATGCTGTCACAGAAATATACATAATATATAATAAATATAAGTTGACAGCTATCGATTTGGAGCAAGCCTCTAATATGTTTTGCTATACGTGCTTTTAAACGCTCAACACTAATTAAAACAAACTCTTATCGTTTAATAAAATATTTATTATAATATAATTACAAATATTGAAAACATATCAAATATTGTTTTGATTCAATTTAATTTCATGCGAAAGAATTTCAGTTCTTTAGTCTTCCTCCAGATCAACGCAGATTTCATTATGTTTCAGGAAACCAAACTGTAAATAAAATGAATAAATATATAGCCAATTAAAACTGAATTATAAATACAATGATTTTATTATTATTATTATTATTATTATTATTATTACAGAAATATTTCAAAAATATTCTTAATATTTCAATAATACACTTACACATAATAAAAAATGTTATACATATGACTTTATAATTGTTATCTTCCTTTTCTTATATATGATTCTGAGAACACGAAAAATATTTAATTTTGTTCCTATTGCTGCGAAAAAAATTTATTTTTTAAATTCTCACTATTGTAAAAGAACTTTTACAACTTTTACCCTTTCTCGATCCCGGTCACTGTTATCGCCTCATCTGAAGAGCCTTTGCGATATTGTCTATAAATTATTACTTTCAGTCATTTCCAGCTTCGAACCACTAAGACTAATATTTAGAAGTTATCTTGGTTATCTCTTGAATATATTCAAGCCTTTCTTAAGTCACGTCACTAAGCAACCTATAAGGGGTAAACTCAAAAAGTTCTAAGTTTGTAAAAATTGTGGACAATATCCTATAAGCACGGACTTAGTGTATGTCCATGCTTATAAGTTTAATACTCTGTGTCGTTTTTGTGCTTGTGAATTATGTTGTATAGCGACGTAATATACATTGTGTTCATGCCTATTGATTTTTAGCTCTTGTGTGCTTTTACGACGTCACAATGCCTATTAGAGCAGTTTTAATAACACTGTAAATAATATGTCCTATTTACTGACCGAAAATTTTTTTTAATTCGAGAAAATACGTTCTGATAACGTAATTTTTTTGTACGTTACATGTATTTTCTCAAATTACAGAGAATTTCTGGCAGCAAACAGGACATATTTTTTACAATGAACTATAAAAACAAATGGAATAATTTCTTCAAATGAAATTCATAATTCTGTGTATCAATTGTCAACGTACCATCTATATTTAAAATTCTAATATATCCGAAGAAGAACAGTAAAACACTTTTTAATCTTGATATATTTTTCAGACTAACATCATAAACTGTATAATACATTAACATTTTTGCGCTGAAAACGTATATATTTATAACTATTAATAAACATCACTGCTCTTGAAAATAAAAATATTATAATATAAAATAAGAATAAAAATAAGAAACAATATATATATATATATATATATATAGAGAGAGAGAGAGAGAGAGAAAATACTTTTATGAGTTAAACATTGCAATATTTTACAAAATTCAAACACTAACTTAGAAACCAAAATGATAACGAATAGAATTTTATAGACTGATAAATGAATCAATATATTAATATGTATAATTTTATAAAATAACCTAATAATTATACTATAATTGGAGTGGCAGGCAGATTTTTACCAAAATATGTGAACAATACGATTGCCAGGAATCGAACCCGGGCCTTCCGCTTAACGCGCAGACGCTCAAACCATTGAGCTACCCTGGCTGATAACCAGCTCGGCACTTCTCACATAATATACGTTGGCAAGGTTACCAACTCTGCATTAAAGCAGCTATATCAAGTGACAAATTTTGAACATAGCACAACTCCAATAGGCCATGAAATTCTAATTTACAAATTTCAATCCTCAACTCTGAAAACTCACTTCTGATAATTGGAGTGGAAGGCTGATTTTTACCAACATATGTGAAAAATACCAGAGCCGGGAATCGAACCCAGGCCTTCCGCTTAACGCGCGGATGCTTAAACCATTGAACTACCCTGGCTGAAAACCAACTCGACACTTCTCACATAATATACGTTGGCAAGGTCATCGAGTCTGCATTAAAGCAGCTATATCAAGTGACTAATTTTAAACATGGCCCAACTCCAATGGGCCATAAAATTCTAATCTAGAAATTTTAATCATCAACCCTGAAAATGCACTTGCTGATTTTTGCCAACATATGTGAAAATAACTGAGCTGCGAATTGAACCCGGGCCTTCCGCTTACCAGCCTTCCACTCAGAAGGAGTTTACAGGGTTGAGGATTGAAATTTCTAAAATAGAATTTCATAGCCTATTCGGATTGTGCCATGTTCAAAATTTGTCACTTGCTATAGCTGCCTTAATGCAGACTCGGTGACCTTGCCAACGTATATTATGTGAGAAGTGCCGAGCTGGTTATCAGCCAAAGTAGCTCAATGGTTTGAGCATCCGCACGTTAAGCGGGAGGCCCGGGTTCGATTCCCGGCTCTGGTTTTTTTCACATATGTTGGTAAAAATCAGCCTTTCACACAAATTATCAGAAGTGAGTTTTCAGAATTGAGGATTGAAATTTGTAAATTAGAATTTCATGGCCTATTGGAGTTGTGCCATGTTCAAAATTTGCGAAGCTGCTTTAATGCAGACTCGGTGACCTTGCCAACGTATTTTATGTGAGAAGTGCCGAGCTGTTTATCAGCCAGGGTAGCTCAATGGTTTGAGCATCCGCGCGTTAAGCGGAAGGCACGGGTTTGATTCCCAGCTGTGGTATTTTTCAGATATGTTGGTAAAAATCAGCCTTCAACTCCAACTATCAGAACTGAGTTTTCAGGGTTGGGGATTGAAATTTCTAAATTATACTCTAATTTTATAAAGTTTCATAAGTGCATATTTGTTCGTTTTAACATCAAGCACTATACATTACATGTTTAAGTTTTCATATATTAAAATATTTAAAATTGCATTAAAGTTATTTAAATCTGAAAAAAAAAATCTTTATTATTCTAATTCACATTACAAGGAATTTATTTCTTAGAGGTCATCAGTTATAGCCAACAATAAACGTTTCTCAGAAATATTTATTTTTAAATAGTATAATTTTAGAGTATTCATTTTGTAAAGCTAAAAATTAAAATCGTCACTTTTAATTAAAAAAAATATATATATTGCTTATTTTTAGATTTAAAATATAATTTAATCGATATTTTAAAATATATGAAAAGAAGATACTTCCAGGTTTTTTGTAACATGGAAATTTTAAGAATTCTAATTTATATCCACATTTCATCTAAGCATTGTACAGAATATTCTGTCAAATTCGCACGTATTCTAGGGAAAGAATGCCCAGTTTGTTAAATCCTAAAAATTAATAGCAAAGTACACTTTTATGACGCATACAAAATAAGAAGAGTTAGCGTAGTCTTAACGTTTCGCAAAAAAAAAATAAAGAAAAAATAACATTTTTGTTGCCTTTTTTTTTTTTTTTTTTTTTTTTTTTTTGTATAAACAGCAACATTGTGAAAAAAAAAATTGCACTGTAAGGAAAACGCATTTTTACACTGACATGGTTTAAAAAAAAAAAAAAAAAAAAAAAAAAAAGTTTTTTGCAAAAATTTTCCGGCAGAAAACTTTCTAGAAAATATCCATATACTATGGAGAGAAATACGTTCACAGAAATTTTCGAAGCAGAACTACATAAAAAACATTCGTATACAAAATATTTTTTCTAGTACACATCATAAAAAATTCCCTTTGAACAAAATTTTCCATTGCGACTAAACAGGATTGAACCAGAGTCCACCACATAGTAGGCATAAATAGTACGTCATCTCATCCACAGAACCATACATTTCATACTATTACTTAATATTTTGCACTTTTCCTTTGACGCCATGTTCTCCGTATAAAAAAAAAAAAAAAAAAAAAAAAAAAATGCAACCATCCCTTAACATCTGTACACTGTTAAAAAATTTGTCCTAGGTTGAACCACTGTAGCTGCAACCATGCGATGGTGAAACCTTATACCATTATTTGGTGCTTTTCCTTCAATACGAAGCAATAAATCATCGTAAAAGGCATCGTAAAAGGTTTCACCATCGCTTAATTGCAGCTGCAGTTATACCAAGTTTTGGTTAAACCTAGCAAGTTGAAGCTACTGTAGTACCGACGTATGGTTCAAATTTCAACTGAAATTTTTAACAGTGATAAGTGGTTACAGGTTTTGTCTGATTACGAAAAAAAAAATAATAAAAATAAAGACGTTACCTTTTGAAAGATTGGGGCGTACTTTTAGAGTGCATTCTTGGTAGAGTATGTAGTTTAAATAATTTTCGTCTACGGCACAAACGGAAAACCAAAGAGTCAAACGAGCACATACATAAATGGCATGCATATTACTTATATGCATAGTAAATAATTCTCTAATATATTTATTTAGTTGCTGTTGCTTTTCTTTCAACGTAAATTTCCATTTCCTAATGGAGGCCGGGGAGGAGAGGGTAGAATTTTTATAACATGTAGTTAAGCTCCGAATAGGACTGTTCAGTACTTTTTCCTTCATTTTATATTAAAATATGGGAAATAGGTATCTATAAAGTAGACTATGTTTTCTAAGTTAAATATACTATATAGAAAAACATTTACTGATGTCTAATTAAATTGTAAACATAAATTGTTAAGAATTTATAAAAATGTAAGCATGCAGTAAAAATTATAATGCATGCAAAGCTGTAGACTTTAAAATTATAATTTAAGTTTTAACCAAATAATTTAAACTGTCTAATAAAAATGTTCTCTATAAATTTTTAAAATATTGAATGATCAATTAACAGCATTTTCTTTTCTTTTCTTTTTAGGTAAGTACAGTCACACCTTTGAACTATACTACTTTATCTTAGGCAAGAGTTCTAAGGTAGGAGATATCATAATTAAAAATCTTAATAAATATCAATATATATATATAATGAAATAAGTCCTATAATCCTAAATAAATCTTAAAAATTACATAAAATATCTGTCAGCAAAGTTTTCTGGAAAGGTCTACACACTGTAAAAAATATGTCCTATTTGCTGCCAGAAATTCTCTGTAATTTGATAAAATACCCGTAATTTACGAAAAAATTACATTGTCAGAACGTATTTTTTCAAATTACAGAGAATTTCTGGCAGCAAATAGGACATATTTTTTACAGTGTACACTGTTAAAATTTACAGTTCAAACTTGAACCACTATATGGAGTAAAGAATGAAACCATAATATGTTTCAACCTCACTCTTAATTTTTCTACTTCTAGCGATTGAATTTAAGTTACACCAAAACTTGTAACTACCATACATCCACTCATATAAGGAAGTATTAATCAGTAAAATTCCTATTGAAACCAAATCAAGCTTCAATTAAAGAACGTGGTCGAAAACTTAAAGTAAAAGGCAAATTTTGTGCAACAACAGAAATTTTCTGTAGGAAAGTTAAAGAAACCTCCTGAATTTTAACAGTTTTTTTTTTACAGTGCAGTGTTACACTGTTAAAAAAATGCAGAAAAAATACAGAAATTCTCTGTAATTTCAGAAAAAAAGGCGTAAATTACGGAAAAATTACGTAGACAAAACGTATTTTACGACTTTTTTTCTGAAATTACAGAGAATTTCTGTATTTTTTCTGCATTTTTTTAACAGTGTACATTAGACGAAACCAAACGTTTACATAAGAAAAAAATGAAATTATCTTCACGTATATTGAGGCAAGAATTTGTGCACCATTTAATGTTTAACAATACTTACTTTAAATACAAGCCTTAATTTTTAAAAAATAGCCGTAGAGAGTTAAATCAATCAAAAAACAAGTGTACCGAAATCATGATTTTGAAGAATGAAAAATCAATATTGTATGCTCCAAAGAATTCTAATTTCTCTATATATTACAGATCACAGGTTTTAACTTTTATTAATAACGTTAAAACTATTAAAATAAGGGATCTTGCTGAAATAGATACGCAGATAAATAGACAAACTCATAAATGCTTTTCTGTAATAATAGGAACTCAATGCAGAAATTCATTTTCGTATACATTTACTGTTTAATTTTTACATTATAACACAGTTTATTACTGTAAACAGTATAACTGTAAAAACTATTACAGTTTTTAAGCTTTTTTTGCTATTTTGACAGAATATCTTACATAATAGTGTTCGAGCATTTTAAATTTAATATAACATACTTAAAATTATTGCACAAAACTAGAAGCAAATTAATTAATATTTAATAAAAAAGCACCACAAAACTGGCGTTATAAAAAATATTACTTACGAACTTTGAATAAACACCATAAAATGCAATAAACTAGCAACAATTGTTTCGGATCGAAAAAACACACGACCCTTCATCAGGCGAATAAAGTAAGCACCAATGCTGCAGTCAAAGCGTTGCCTCTTTGTTGTGTGTTTTTTCGACCCGAAACAATTGTTGCGAGTTTATTGCATTTTATGATGTTTATTCAAAGTTTGTAAGTAATAAATTAATTAATAGTCTTACTATTTTGTGATCCTCTGTCCATTCAGCTTCACATGATAAACCTTTTTCACAAGGACATCCCCACTCGTATTTACCGCTATATTGATCTTCAGGAGCACTGCACCGTTCTCCTTCAAAAGAAAAAAGTCATTACAAATTTCATTAATTCCACACTATGAATTATTTTTAATTAAATAAAAAATTACGAGAATCTAGTATGTAATTAATGTAAGTATGTGATCCCATTGATAAAAGACCCCTATAAATATCTGAAATGTTTTGTTCTCGAAACTGGCATAGGGGAGGAGCCGGGTTCGAATCTATTACCGGTTAGTTAGCCGAGTTCCCCGAGGTTTAGTTTCCGGAACCTCCTCGAAGAGCAATTTATTTTTTAACAGATTCTTCCAAGCTCTAGATCTTCAAGTAGACAACCAGCCTCGACCCAAATACCGTACCCCTGTATTCGTACATATATATGGCCACGAACCTGAAAAGGTATATTTTGAAATATTAACAGCTGAGACTTAAGAATTATCTGTGTCTTGTTTTGAAATACTCGTGTAGATCTTGGGTTGAATTTTGTTTCTTCAATTTTATAAAAAAAATAAGTGCAATATCTATCTAGATTTCCAAATTTTTTTAATTAGGAAAAAAAAATATATATATATACTTAATTATATCAAAAAAATTAGATGAATTTTTAATTTAAAGAACAGATAGTTTATTTTATACTGAAAAAATTACACCACAGCATGCGAGTTAAAAAATCACCAGCTCTTTGTGCAGTAAATTTACAGTGTGTTGTAAATAAACGCACCTTTGAAGGCTTAAGGCCACTATAAAAATCTCATTATTTTTAAAGGATAAAGTGCTGTAAATTTTCACAAAAAACATTCACCTTTAATAAAAAAAACACGTTTTACCAACTGGGAGTTCAACCAAAGCCATCTGTAAAGGGAAGCGAGAGCGTTACGAACAGATCACGGATTCCTTTGTCTCACTGCTCTTTTATAATTCACAAATAGTCTTGAGCAATATTAATTAATTCATCAAGAAAATTATTAAGCAACAAATGGATCGGCGGTCCATATGTAAAGTCAGTTGTCGCCTTCTACACGAATGGCCAGGTTCCATTCCTGATTGGTGAAACGCGACTATTTTATTTAATATGTATTTTATTTTATTTTTTTACTCGGACAGTGATGTTATAGATACTGGTTGAAACTGATTGGAATATTAGCTGAACAACTCCAATACACAAGGTACAACGCCTAGAATATACATGGTGGCAACGGCTTATAATCACAAGCTTAAACATTGCTCGGAAAATTAACACTCCCAGATAATGCCGCGATCGAGATTCTAGCTCAAATCATGAACATTGCATAAAAGTTGATTGGCTATTCTCAATCTCGTCTGTTGAATCACATGATCTAAGCAAATAAACAACCAATAAAGCAATTAATTTCTGTTTTTCAAGCTAGAATATCGATCGCACTGACCTCTGGGGACAGACTTAGTCTTTAGATTTTCTGAACAATTCCCACACTATGTGTTCTAGGCGCTGCACACAGGATATTCATCGCTTTGTGTTACAAAGGGACAAGTAAGCGCGTAAATTTAGTGATTACTTAAAAAAAAAAAAAAAAAGAGAGAGAGAGAGAGACTATGCCATTTTATTCTGTGATTTCTGTTCCGTTTTCATTTCATGAATGTGAAACAAACATTAATGATTTAAAAAACTTACCTTCTTTTGAATAAGGTCGGCAATAACCTGGACTCGTTGGCAATAAATTTGCATAACAGCACTCACCCGGCGGACATTCTGTATTATGGTTACATCTAGTTATTGCAGAGACAACCTATAAAAATTAAAAATATCGGTCATGATTACCACTTGGCACATTATGACATATCTCTCGTTATTACAATTTGATAAATTAAATCTTATGCAAACTATGTGTGAAAAATTATTCAAATCAACATTTTCAAAAATTTTTAATGAACTTTACGTTGTAGCAATAACTAATTTATGAAAGGAACCTAAAAATAAACTATATCTGTTCCAGATGATTCGCCTTATCCTCGTAACTCGAGGCACACGTTATCAATGATTGAAATGTTATAATAACGCGCTAAATTAACGTGAGATATTCTTATCCAACAAAAAAGTACGAATATTTGACAAGATTCTTTTATAATCCATAAAATATAAACGAAAGTCTAACATTTTAAAATTTCTGAGTAAACTTTAAACTATAAGAATAAATAACAATTTATATATGAAACCAAAGTAGATTTTTGTAGATGTAGATATGTATACAGTAGTATGGGCCAAAAATAGATTTTTTAATTACTTTATCAGATACGTAATTGCGAAAATGTTTGTTTTAGTTTTAAGCAAAATATTACTCCCATTACCTGACTAAAGTAATGAAAGTATTATATTCAGTCCAAAATTTCGGTATCGAGTTTTAACCTGATTTACTTGTTTTAGGGTCTGCAAAGTCCAAAAATGTGGTTTTGGTCACTTTGGTGCGTGAGAAACCTTCTGACTGATTTACCTCCAAAACGAAAAATGGTCGAACAACGAAACTTCAGAATTAAGACAGCTCTAGTGCACAGATGAATTTTCTAACTTTCGGTGAAAATTGGAACTTGGAGTAAGACATTAAAAATGGGAAGTGCGACCATAAATCGGGATCTCAAAAATGGTTCAAACGAGTTTCTTCAAAGTTACTACATAAACATCTTGTTACATCTCCTTTCGAATGTATTAGTTGATTAGGTCAGGGAAATTGGTAGGCGTCCTGTACGAGTAGATCAATTTTCGTTCTTACACTGCGTATTAACTCATATTTAGATTTTTATTTTAATGCGATATAAGAAATAAATATTAATTCAATTCTACTGAAAAATCATTTAAATATAGTGACCAGCGAAGTGGGCGTAGCCTGCTAGTATTAAACTATAAATATTCAGATATATTCAGGACTACAATTGGAAATTGCATTTCATAAAAGGATATGCAATTTCCAATTGCAGCTCTGAATATATCCGAATATTTTAATTTATCCCTATATATAGTAACGGTAAACATGCTAAAGTCTAAAATAAGCTTTTTTAAAAGCAATATACAAGCATTAAAATATAGTTTATATAAATACTCTGATAAAATGAAATGCTTTGAAATCCATTTAGATGTTCCTGTACACAAACCTGTGGTGATATTTACCCCATTTTCAATAAAGGACGTCATATAATAAACCTGAATGACGTATATCATTTTAAAGAATTTCTGAAAATATTTAACAACGTTAGATGCATACAGTCGTCTACATAGACAGGCAGGCAGACAGAAAGACAGACAAATAGATTAATTCACATAATAATCACTCTTAAATATTGTTAAAAAGTACTAAAAAAAAAAAGCTTACTAAAAAGGAAAATGTAATTAAAACAATTTCCAATTATAGCCCTTAATGTAACTGAATACTTTTAGTGTGATTTATTAAATATTATTGCTAATTATACTATATTAAACAGGAAAAAAATATGCATATGAATATCAAATGTCAATTTCATTATGGTTTTGGCGAATTAAAGCTATATGAAAATACCTGTCTTAGAAAGTAATACTTTGGAACTATTTTGAGTACCCCTGTACACAAACCAATAGTGTTATTTACTCCATATTCAATAGAGAACATTCCATTGTAAATTTGAAGATCATTTATCAGTTTCAAGGAATTCTATGAATATTTACAGGAGTTTAAGTGCGGATAGACAGGCAGACAAACCGAAGTCATAAACATTTTTCAACTTCGTTGTGGAGTATTATAAACAGACTACAAATCATTAGCTTATTTTTTTATTTAATCTATAAAAAGCGTTTGATAATCTATTGAATTAAGCGTTTATTTCTATTAAGTAATATAGTTATTATTATACGTCTATTATAAATAGTATTCTGCAGCTAAAACGGACAAGTAGTTGCTACCAACTTTAGTATGTAAAAGATTTACAAGATGCGCTCAAAAAATTCTAAAAGAAATAGTTTTGTTCAAAAATATCCATTAAGTGACACTTTATAATAAATTTTTTAACAGGGATAATGTCAAATAAGGGATGCATAGACAATTTGTATAAGTATTAACTATTTTATATCCCGTATAGCTTCACGCATTTGTCAAATTTGCCATTATTTGTGGATAGAATTCATCACCATACCTAATTTGGCAGCCGTCCGTTCGACCGTTTGAAGTGCCGGATGCTGTTTATAATTGAAGTTTAATTATAATCTACCTGTATTCTTTAAACTACTGTATCATATGACTTTTTAATCTTAAAACAAGTTACTTTGGATAGCATGATATTGGAATGATGGTAAATGATCCCTGCTTAACTCTATAATGAATGTTCACAACGTGCCTTAAACAACGATTAACTTCTACTTTTCTATTTCGACTATCTCAGGATAGAGTAGGAATCAACCTAAAAACGGTGTCGTCTAATAACGTATCTAAACTTCAAACATGCAAATACATATTTTCATTGTAATTAAAACCTAAGAATAATAATAATAATTAGAAAAAATGTGTCGAACCCAATAAGCCTTAACCCATATTTCACCATCGTCCTAAAAATAGTATACCATGCATAAGTGGTATTTATATAAGTTCTTTTGAATATTTCAATTCAAATTAAAGGTGATATATTATTTAAAGTCCAATAAATACATATGTGTCTTTATCGTTAGTTTAAATTAACGTTTAATATATTATTTTTAATTTTTAAAATGACGATTTTTGAAGATTTATTCATTACATTTTCAACACATTATTACTTTAAAAAGTTTTACGTTCAAGAATAACGGACATATAAATTTATTAAGGTAATATTCTACACTTTTGTACTGGTAAAACAATTATATATAATATATATATAGAGAGAGGGAATGTTTTCCTTATATTCCCAACTGCACTAAACCATTGTTCTATTTTTAGGGCACCCTGTACCAATTAAGTTAATGAAAGGTTGGTAAGTTTTTTGATTTTGTGTGTATACATAAGCTTAAAGAAACGTATATTTAATATTTTATAAAGAAAAAAAAAATTTTTCAATGCTTGGTACGATATGAGTTAAATCTACAGATATTATGGAGTGACTCAACCTAACATCAATAAGGGCTAAATCTAAATTATTCTTTTTAGACACGGCAAAACTTTTAACTGAACTAAAAGAAAAAAAATCTCATAAAATTTAAATTAAAATATCTATTCATTTTAGTTTATATTAAAAGTAAAATAAAACTGTTTAGATTAAAATTAGTCTGATAAAAAGTAACTTTACATAATTAAAAAAAAAGTAAGACTACTTCAAAATATTGCTTACCGCTATCAAAGCAATGAACGGTACCAGGACTGCGAACTTCATGCTTACTTCTGTTAATAAAATTAATCCAAATACCGAAATTTCTGTAGTTATATGCACACTCCTTGCCTATTTATACATTTCTTTCATTATTCAGTTGATATGTGCGAGTGAAACACCTGCAAAGATAAAGGCCACGAAATAGTTACGTTTCATATCCTGAATTTTTGTCATACTTGCAATTTTTGTGGGTATTACAGTTCAATAAAGACGCTTTCTCTCAGAATGCGAGTTCAGATATCTTTTCAAAATCCGTATGTTTTATCTGTCATTTCAAAGTAATTTTACAATTTTTAATCTTAAAATATCTCTGTACATTAATCTCTGTATATGCTGATTACTGCATTTTTCTTTCTTTTGTATTCATAAGCAAAAAGTATTGAATTTGTAAAAATTTTCGACTTCCTATTCTTAACAGTTTTATGTATTTTAAAAGGCCTCGAACGCATTTTGACTATTTTTTCAGAAATATGTGTGTGTGCTACAGAAATTTTGTGACAGCTGTAAATCTAGAACTAATGCACAGAATTTCAGGAAATTTCGTATTTCATTGCACCTTGTTTTAATTTGGTGTCTATCAAATTTTGGTTCATATTGCTCAACAAATAGTGTCGTTGTACCGTTTTTCAAAGTTTTTAATACGACAGCATAGGACAAAATTTCGTATAAATGTACACAAAGATAACTCTTTTCACCAGTCATTGTCAAATTAAATATATATATATATATATATATATATATATATTTGCAATAACAATAGTCAACTACAATAAGATTTTATATATGTATACGCAACCCTTCGAGAGTGTAAATCTTCAATATGAATATTTAAAAAAAAAAAAAAAAAAGTCAGCAACATTTTTAAAATGAGCAGTTGAAAAATATATCTGTGATAGTTTGAAAGAATTTTAGCAAATTTTTCATTTAAAAAAATCTTTAAAATCTATTTTTTTTTTTTTTTTTTTTTTTTTTTTAAGATGTCGCTTGTAAGTCTCAAAATTGACTTTTTTTTCCAATACTTAAGGTTATAATTTTCTCAGGTGAAAATCGTCTACACTCACCATAAAAAGTAATTTTAATAAATAATTTGCTGCGAAATTGTTTAGAAAAAGGTAGAACAAAGTTTCGTGATTGTCACAACCTATTAGTTTTATACATGGTTCTAAAAAATTATTGAAAGTGTATAGGTACAATTGAAATTCGAGTACAGTAAATTTGTATCTAAAAAAAAAATCGAAGACTATTTTTGTTTTCTAAGTAATAAATACATAATTCTGTACAAAAGGTAACTCGATTCAGTACGAGAAGGAATATTTTTTCGTCTATTTCTAAATATGAAAACTTGCGGTAGCTATGATACGATACACTTAGCAACTGTTATTATATTGTCCGTTAGTAAAGGTCGATCGTAAGAATTTGTAAGCACGTGAAAAACTGATTTGGAGCTTATTAAACAATCTACTTGATACAAAGTGAGCTAATATGTTCTTCTAAACATGACATCATGTTCAGAATTTGTCGTAAAAAGTTCCAGTGTTCCGTTCCGTCTTTTATTAGAAAGAAAATGTCTAAAGTACTTTTTCCTATATCGATGACATATTTATAAATTGGATTAAATTAAATTACTCTGTCCCATTTTATTTGATTTTGATGCTATATTTTATTTCCTAAATTCAATATTATTTAAATCTAATAATAATAATAATAATATATATTTTTTTTTTCACCAACTTGTTTTTCCTTTATATTGATTTTAAAGTAAAAATGGAATTTTTATTTTATCGTTTGAACCAATTATCCGATTGAAGCTTTAAAAAATGCGTCATTAGCTAGATTTTATCTTGATTAATAAGTGTACAAATTTTTATATCGATCAGTTGAAAGGTATGGCTTATGCAGCGAATTAAAACTATATATGTATATACATATGTAGATATAGATATATATACTTGATTCAAGGTGGGCTACTGCAAATTTTCAAAACGGTAAATTTGCTGATTGAAAACAAAAGTCCTATCGTATTAACGAATATATATTTGATATTTTTAACTTTATTGAAGAATTTTAATAAAGAAATATTTTATAATTTCTTTTTTTTTTTTTTTTTTTTTCTTTTTTTTTTTATAAAAACTTAGACGTTAATGCTATTTTATCTTAAAGCCAATCGTGACAGTAGGGTAACTGAATCGAAAAAAATGTTTAATTAAACAGGTCTATAAAAATATTGTTGGCAAAATTGGACTTGATAATGTTATCTTGTACATATGTTTCTGTTGTGCTGGAACCAAGCCTGTTTTTCTCTATCATGTATGCAGTTTGTCAATACAGAGTGCCTGCCGACACAATTTCCTCATTTTCGTTAGTTTCTCGTATGTTTATATGATTAATTATAACACAGGTCCACGATGATTTTTTTTTTCTTTTCCTTGAAGGGGATTTGTTCATCTGGGGTATTTTTGGATGCTGATTAAGTAGGCTGATCAGATCAAAGTACCTTTATAATAGAGAAGCATAAAAAATTGCTACAATTATCAAATTATAAATTATAGATGCATTTTTTCATTCCTAATAAATAAGGACTAAAAATAAAGTGTTACTGATTAATAATTTAGTTTCTACAATTTTTTAAAACTTAGAAAAATGCCTTCAAAAAAAAAGGGCGTCCCCATTTGTCCTCAGAAAATGGGGACGTTTGGTCAGTATATGATTAAGGAAAAATTGTTCGGAAATTTCCATCATGTACAATTCTGAAAAAAAAATTAATTATTTGACCTTATAGCTCTATTTTTTCAACTCCCATCTAAGTTATTTCCTAGAGAATCTGGGTAATGTAAGTGAAGAATAAGGAGAGCTATTTCATCGAGACAATAAAGAAATGTAGAGTAGGTATCAGAAACGATGGAGTGTTAACATCTTAGCAGGTTATTGTAGGATGCTGTCCAGAGAATCCCCCCCCCCTTCCCCACGAAGCCCTTAAGTCATTCATAAGGTAAAGAAAAACATTCGATGTAAAGAAAGACATTTAAAAAGTAATGCGTAAAGAATAGCCTACTTTGATGTATTTTGTACAGAAATTGTTTCGAATTTGTAATAGCTTCTGGGTGAATTCTTAGGATATTTAACCTTACTTTGTGAAAAATTCTTATGTGATAGGAAGAAAGACAATTGTTTCCATATTCCTCGTACCAAAACACATTTGAGACGCCCAACGAAGGAGAAAAAAAAATGAGAAGTACGATTTTGCAGATCTGTGTAATTAATCTTGTAAACATAGCTATGGGTACAACTATAATTCAATCATGATCAATTTAGTTATGATTAACAGTCAATCATTTGCTGCAACTAATATATTAATCACGATTGATTTAATCACGAATAATTTAATCGTGAATAACGGTTAGTCGTCTGCTTCTCGAATAATTTAATCATGGTTGAATTTTTAGTTGCAGCAAACGACTGAAATAATAATCACGATTAATTTAATCATGATTAAATTAATCGCAACTAATGGTTAGTCGTCGGTTTTTCGAATAATTTAATCGCGATTGCATTTTTAGTTGCATCAAATGAATAATCGTTAGTTGTGATTAAATTAATCGTGATTAAATTTTTAGTCAACTAATTAGCTGATTGTAAATTTAATCGATTGATGCCCAACACTGAAACATACTATAAAACAAATCTGGTGTGAAACAACCACACGACTTCCATTACCCACTGTTACACGTATTATATGCATTTTTGAGAGATAATGTGATCAGAAAACATAAAAGTGACCTAAAGAGAAAATCGTTAGAGCCATTTTTGAGATACCAACATTTACAAAAAATCAATTATTGACAGGAAAACAATAATTACATACAAAAGCATATTTAAACGTGAGTTAAAATGGCGAGTTTGAAAAAAATCCGTACAGCTGTTTTTAAAGGAACGCCCTTGGGAGACCTGAAATTGAGCTATTTATAAAGGACGCGTATTAATTTTCCTGAACTAACCAACTATATCATTTGAAAGGACATCTAATAGAGTGTTTATATAGCAAATTTGAAGAAAATCGTTAGAGCCGTTTTTGAGATACGGACTTACGGTCCCACTTCCGGTTTCCGATGTCCCACTTCCGGTTAAACTCAATTATTGACAGGGAAACAATAATACATACAAAAGCATATTTAAAAGTGAGTTAAAATGGCGAGTTTGAAAAAAAGCCGTACAACCGTTTTAAAGGAACGCCTTCGCGAAGCCTGAAATTGAGCTATTTATACAGGACGCCTATCAATTTTCCTGAACTAACCAACTATATCATTCGAAAGGACATCTGATAGAGTGTTTATATAGCAAATTTGAAGAAAATCGTTAGAGCCGTTTTTGAGATACTTACGGTCCCACTTCCGGTTAAACTCAATTATTGACAGGAAAACAATAATTATTTACAAAAGCATATTTAAAAGTGAGTTAAAATGGCGAGTTTGAAAAAAATCCGTACAACCGTTTTTAAAGGAACGCCTTTGCGAGGCCTGAAATTGAGCTATTTATACAGGACGCCTATCAATTTTCCTGAACTAACCAACTATATCATTCGAAAGGACATCTAACAGAGTGTTTATATAGCAAGTTTGAAGAAAATCGTTAGAGCCGTTTTTGAGATACGGACTTACGGTCCCACTTCCGGTTTCCGATGTCCCACTTCCGGTTTTTCAATTTTCACCAAAATTTGGAAATTTCATCTGTACACTAGACGTATTTCAATTCCAAAATTTCGTAGCTCTATCTTTATTAGTTTCTGAGCTATAGTAGCCAGAAGATTCTCCACATACATACACACACACACACACACACACACATACATACACACTGACCAATTGCCAAAAACCACTTTTTTGGACTCAGGGGACCTTAAAACGTGTCAATCAGGTGAAAACCCGATATCGAATTTTCAGACCGAATACAATACTTCCATTACCTACGGTAGTAGGGTAATGGAAGTAATAACCGTATAATTATATTGATGGAAAAGTCACAGAGCAAATTGTGTCGCTACACACTCTTTACTGTCAAAAATCTATACATGACAGAGAACAGTTTGTTTCGGTTTCAACACCCTAAAAAACATAAAGATCATCCAAAATTGTCAAATCAAATTTTAGATGTAAGACTGTGTGATTAAATACAACAGTTCACTAACAACTAAATTATACATACGTATAAAAATATCAGATTTATCTTTTATTTTATCAAACTCATAACTTTTATTTTATTTATTTATTGTTTTTTGCACATAATTAGGAAAATTTCCCCTCTTATCTAGCATTCTTGAGAAA
Source organism: Salticus scenicus (assembly GCA_963930645.1). Lineage (NCBI taxonomy): Eukaryota > Metazoa > Arthropoda > Arachnida > Araneae > Salticidae > Salticus > Salticus scenicus. The sequence goes on along the minus strand of OZ005650.1, from coordinate 258,496,996 downwards.
CATCCAATGGAGAGCATTCTAAAGAAATTCCTACTGCAAATAATCGGGCCTTAATTTTTACGCTGACAAATATTGCAACCCAGATTTTTACAAACAGAGAAAGCAATGTGTAGCTTATTCTATAGCTAACTGATGACTGAAGAAAAAAACATTATACTATTTTCTAAATTTATAAGAGAGGTTTGGAAAGTTTGGAATGTCAATAAAAAAGTATTTTGAAAGTTGTATTTTATTCAGCGTTTTAACATTATTTCAAATACGATACATATAAACAAATATATATATTCAGAGACAACTTTTGTATTAAAATGAATTCAAATCACGTTTCCGAAGGATTTTTGAATCTATGAATTATATTTTTTCAATAAAGTTCCATTTATTTTCAAAAATACATTTACTTTCTTATTTATCAAATCTAAAACATCATGTAACGGGAAATATTTTTAAAATAAAATACAATTCTCATTTTAGCCTTCCTTTTTCATACATATCATAAAATAATCATTAATAATGTCAAATAAAGAAAATTGATTTCTTTTCTTAAAATACAGTACATAAACTGCGACAACGTTATACTTTTAATGACTTTAAGATGATTAACTGAAATTCATTCTTTTCAAAAAACTTCGAATATATTCAACGAACATGATTGATCTTTAATATGATTTATGTGTGAATATAATAACCTTTTGAACTTAATTTAGGAGATCTGGCAGTAATACATCGTAGATTTAGAATATATTACTGTGCACATATTTAAGAGTCATTGTTATAAAATCTACAAATTCTAAATAAGAATTATTAATAAATTTCATATATTTTCAGAATCAAGTGCAAAAATCTTTCAAATCAAATATACATTTAACTCCCTATTCCTATAAAAATTAAATTTCTAACAAAATAAACAGTATTACTTGCGATAATTGAAATTTTAAATGCATGGTCAATTTTTAATTAGTTCCTTGTAACATTACATTCAATTCATTTCTTTCTTTTCCTTTCTTTCTTTTACGTTGATTTCTTTAGAAATCGACTATTGCAATCACTTCGTTTATCTGTGTATCTCTATAAAAATAAATATATATTATTTACATGCATGTATTTATATAATGGGAATTTTGTCATCACGATAACTGCCAAAATAATGATCAAAATCGAACCAACTTTTAATAGTAAATTTATCTTACAGATATGATGGAAGAATGCCATTTTGTTTTCAAGTGGCAGCTACTTGAAAATTTCAAATCAAATTTAAAAAGGTGTATTTAAATAAAAAAGAATTTGATTTGCTTGAATTTTGATGTATAGGGGAGACCCGTGTACCTAGGGCCGCTTTTTTTTCAATGTCCAAAAACAGAGCCCTCGACCTGTTTAAAATTATCAAACTGATATGAAGATATTTTTAGGACTAATTACTTCCAATTGGGATTAATATAAATACCTAAAATAATAAATTCCGACAAACAGAAGGTTTTAAAAAAATCTTGACACGTGGCCCTAGGTACAACACCTTCGTTGTACCTGGGGCCAGACCTCATTGTACCTAGGGCCATTCTCTCAAATTTAAATTTCACTTTGTAATGAATAGAAGTATATAAGTATAAGTATGTATTTTATATATGCATGTATGCATATAAGTATGTATTTTATAAAAGAAACAATATCAAGTAATATATTTATTTTTCATATAATAATTAGGTTGTTGCCTTAGTTTGAAACACGAAATTTTTCACTTTTTCTTTTTTTTTCTTTGGGATATTCTAACAGATTTTATTTTTTCTTCAATTTATTTATTTATTTATTTATTTATTTTTTGGAGTGTCTGGATTTCTAGATCTCTCTGGTTTTCGGTCACATCTTTTCTTTGATGTGGGAGGTTTTATTTTAGGTAAAGGTTATGCTTAGGTTCGTACCTGTTAAAACATAGCATACGAAAAGATGTTAGATGTTGAAGGTTTCGAAATTTCAACAGGACACGAAACAGAGACATCTAGTTCTATCATTATTGGTTCACATTCTTCCTGGAATTTTTTTTATTTTTTATTTTAAATTTATGGAGGGATCTTGTCTTCCAGTCACATTTGAACTTAAATATTCCTCCTCAGTGAATGTGTTTTGATTCACTGGCCCTATGCTGGACACACGAAAGCCTGATAGAATGTTTACGTTTACAGGAGTAAAGGCCGACAGATAGAACTTGCCAACATTATCAGCAACGTCATATATAGTGATTGGTTTACCAGGGTTTGCCAGCATTCAATTACTATAGGTTGTACTGTGTTTCTTAACACTTTCGCGACCGCTGACGTAGATTCACGTCAGTTGAAAATATGAAACTCCACCAGTGGACATTTCTTTTGCATTTTATATGTTATTTGTTTCTAAAAAATATACACAATATGCATATTTGTACAATCAGTATACTATGGATGCAAATACTTTGATTAGAGAGAGTATGATTATAATGCATATCCATTTGTAATATAAATGTAAATACGGAAAAATTTGTTTTGGAAATTTGTAACTTACGAGAAAAACGTCCACAGGCGGACCTTACTGTCAAAAAGACAAAAACAAGCGGTCGCGAAAGTGTTAAAAGGTCCAAACACACTGGCCCTAGGTACAAGGCAGCTATATGTGGCCCTAGGTACAAGTTTTGGTAACTTCATTCAAAATGCCTTCCGCTAAAAAATCCACATGCAGAGAGGACTAATTAAATATCTCATTTATTACTCAATATAACAAGCAAAATTATACACTAAAAATGAAAGAAAAATATTAAACGTTCCTTTGTAAAATAGCAAAAGAGATGAGCTACAAAATTTTACTTCAAACCATGTAAATTCGTTTTCTACATGTAACTTGTCAAAACTCTCTCCTCTAAAGTTCCAAAGTAGTTGTAAAAGTAGCAATTGGTGTTGTTATTCGCCCATTTGAATATTAAAACTTAAAATTAAATATTATTCAAATAAAGTGGGGTGGCCCTAGGTACACGGGTCTCCCCTACATACACCATATAAAGTCTCAATTAAATTGGCTCCCATTCCAAAATTAAATTTCTTATCACAATAACTTTTGAAATACTGAATAAATTTGAACCAAAATTTTAAGGGAGGATCACCAACTGTTCAAAAAGTATTTATACATGTTATATATCCTCTTAAAGGTCTAACTGTGTTGATAATGAAAATATCCATCTTATCGGCAAATACGCCTCAAATAAAGTTTGTAAATTACAGAATCTGGAGTAATGTATTCTGAAGATTTTCTATCATCATAATCAGTTTTGTAATAGATTAACATGTTAAATATGACTGTTTAAATTATCAGTAAAGTATTTTTCTGTTTGATAATCATTTTGTGGCAGCATTAAATTATAAATACTAAACTACATGAAAATTATTAAACAGAAAAAAACAATAAAAGTAAAAAGAAGTACTTGTAATTTTTATCTATTAGTTAATTGAACAGAAATTTATTAAAACAAATTTGATGCAAATAGTATTACGTTCCCATTTACTGGTTTTTTTTTTTTTTTTTTTTTTTTTTTTTTGTAATAGGAGAAAAAAAAATAAATGGGGAACTTTTCCAGAATCCAACTTTTCACTCATCTGTTGTAACTTTTACGTTGTTTTCGCCGAGGAAAAATCGGCGCTAAAGTTGGCTCAAAAATTCGTTGTTTCAAAAGTCACTGTGTCTGACAAGGCCTCCTACACAGAATTTCATAAAATTTTATATGTAGCTGCACCTTGCTATAAATTAATGTCTATCAAGTTTTCGTGAAAATCGTTTAACAGATGAAGTTGCCATCCGGCATTTTCTAAATTTTTGACACGGCAATATAGGGCGCAATTTCGTATGAATATGAATAACGAGAATTATCCTTTAAGAATTATTATGATATTGATAGTCAACAATCCGCGATTGTAATGAAATGCTCGCCCTCTGGTGGGCTAAGGTGAAATTATCATACCACTGCATATCATCATATTATGCAATCGATTTTCCATGATGTAATGGCGGAGAAAGAACAATAATAAATACACGTGACTATTATATTTACTAACAACTGCAGTTCAGAAAGCGCCATCTATCGATCATTACAAACGCGGATAGTGATAGTCAACTGAGAAAAAAATTTTTACGTGTATGAGCATCGCTTCCACCATTGGGGGAAGGTCCTGCTCCCGACGGGAACAAATTTTCATTATCGTATCTGTCAATAGAGCTCATCAATACTTTTCAAGCGAATAGCTGAACCACTGAAAAAAAAAATGCAATTTTTAAAGATATTATACAGAGAATAAAATTGACTTTGTTTGGATATTTAGAGCTATACTATTTTTCTGGAATGCAAATCGTCTTCATTCATCAAAGAAGATTATTTTAATAAACAATATTTTAAATAAATTATTTTTACTGAGTGACTTTGTATAGAAAAATACAGAAGAAAGGCACGTGGTGGCCACAACATACTAGTTTTCTTTCAAAGTAATATGGGTTTACAATGAAAGATCCCTAATTCTGCAACATTAAATTAAACAAATTCTCTATTATAATTAAACAAACAGTCTCTTCATGATATGCCCGGTTTCCCATAAGTGTTTATACATCTTAAAAACTCGTAAAAATTGAAGGATTTGATAAAATTGATCGCAGTTTGCTAAAATGTTATTCTTGTGAAAAGGGATATTTGTTTTTTCATAGGGAAAAAAATAGTAGTTATTTTATTTATTTTTTTTTTTTTTAATTAAGGATGCTGTACTGATCAAATCACATATTTTCATGAAAATATGTTTTCATGAATGTTTCCGTATTTATTTGCATGCAAAGTTTAGAAGTATGCGTCCGTCATAACCCCAAATTATCGTTTGTAAACACGTTACAACACCGCTAACTGCAGTTTCAGTCGGCAGGTAAAATAACTTCAGCAATAATGTTTGTCCGACGATATTGCAACTAAAATTTCAAGTAAGCACGTGCACAAGTAAGAAGGAAAATACGAAATGAGCTGTAAATCGTAATACCGTGTAATTTATAGGAGTTTAAATTGAATATTTCTTGGTACGCGTCTACGCAGCGCCCTCTATCGACACAAGTTTTTACTATAATTTTCTTAACCAAAACAAATCCCCTTTCTATAGAATAACTCCTTCGAAAACCCCGCGTTCACTTCTACAATTCTTTTATTTTTAATGAATTTTTCAAGGTGTCTACAGACTTATGAGACACCTTGTCTTTTACATTCTCTGTTCACTCTTTTTGCTCTTTATCTTCTTTATTTAATTCCCCCCCCCCCCCCCGAACACGGATCTTATAATGTTTTAAAGTAAGAAAGAAATATTCTATTAAAGTAAGAAAGAATTATTAAGTATGGCTTTTATAATCAACAAAAAGATACAAAAATTCATGCTTTTACGCAAAATTGAACAACAATATGCGTTTTACAATAAATAAATAAAACTTAGCGTATCGGAAATTTTACTGTAAGAAAGAGATTTATCGTCTTCATCTGTAATAAATAAGTATTCATTTTCTAAATTCCTGAACTAGAAACATACATTTCTCTCAGTTATGCATATAAGATAAACAAATAAACTGAATAGACGAAATGATCGAGAATTTCTAGCTTAATCCCTTTGGCCCTGAGTTGTGAATTGAGCAAATAAGAATCAATGGATGATTAGATATTCTACTTTATATATAAATACAGTCGGCTGCAAAATTATTCGAGCACTAGCAATAATCCTTGCCAAAAAAAAGTACACTTAATACAGCTTTGTTAAATAAATCCTTGTCGAATCATGTTCTTAATCAGTCTAAGAACATGATTCGACAAGGATTTACTTAGCAAAACAGTCTTAAGTGTACTTTTTAAACATAGGAATTATTGGCTAGTGCTCGAATAATTTTGCAGCCGACTGTAGCTTAATTATGAAGTATTATAATATTCTGCCAATTACCAAAATAATTAAAAAATGTTTTAATGGTAATATACTAAGTTATAATTAACTAAAAAGTGAAAATTTATTTTATGTACAATTTACAATTATTTCGTATGAAACATACTGAAACAATTTATTTGTGTATGAAAACATGAAAATACTGTATGTTTCTCTCAAAATGAAGTAATTTTAGTAGAAAAGATGCATTTGTATTAGTAGTATGGGTTTTGTGGTTAAAATTTTTGAAAATAAGGAACTTAGAATAATGGAAAGATGTGTTCTAATATTAGGATGACAGTGACGAAAAGGCTATACTTTTCTAGATGCTGAAACAATATTAAAAATATTATGAGTACTATGAATCCTTTCTATTATTGGAAATTCTTGCTTGATTTCCTAGAACAGCATCATAAACTAAAATTATAGTTACAGTCGGTAACAAAAGTGTCCGAACATTAGCAAAAATTCCTATGTAAAAAAAGTACACTTCATACGGTTTTGTTAAATAAATCCTTGTCGAACCCTGTTCTTAGTCAGTGTAAGAACATGTTTCGATAAGGATTTATTTAACAAAACCGTATGAAGTGTACTTTTTTTACATAGGAATTTTTGCTAATGTTCGGACACTTTTGTTACCGACTGTACTAAAGCTCGTTTCTTGCATTTGCATTTATTTGCAGAGATTTTTATATACGTTTGACCACGATAATATAGAATAATGGTCTAGAATTCTAATAGAAGTTCTTACAACCCACTAGCAAAGAGAACTAAAATTGATAAGGGAGATTTGGAACTATTTTTACTACAGCCCAATTTATTTTCTAGATGACAGTCACATACTTTTTTCTCCATGTACGATTTTTATGCAGCTAGAAACTTCTAATTTTATATGTAGATTATTTCTAATATATACATTCTTACTAAGCAGGGATTTTTAAAAATTAGAAATAAAAACGCGATGAAATGATTAAAAAAATTTCTAAAATTGCACTTTAGTCAAAATTCGATGCATGCAATTTAAATAGTTTATTGCGAATGTGTCGATATGACTTAGTGTATTAATATAATTAAAATTAAAATAGTTTTTATAATAATTTAGAATGACGTCACTTTCAGAAAATCTTCCAAATAAAGTTTTGTCGTCTTTGGAAATAAATCATTTCATGTAAGTCATTCGATGGAAAGCGTGTATTTTCATAGAAAAAACTGATACTCTTTACTATGATCACGTGGGGGATTTATTTACTAATAGTAGATTAACCTCATTGGCCCTGACGTCCTAGTATTAGAACACGTCTTTACATTACTGGCTATTAAGCCAAAAGATGTTAATCCACTAAAGATTTATTCATTTTAGGATGAATTATATTACCAAAATAACATTTTCCAATTACGGGTTAGAGTATAATTAAACCATTAAACGATTAAATTAGTTAAATGGAATACTTGATTATAATACTGCATTATAAATAAATTAAATAAATTTGAATTACTCACCCATCTGTCAGTATCCAAGGTAAGAATACGTCGAAGTTTACACATATTAATTACCTTACGGTTAATGAAGAAAATGTATATTTATTACCTTTCATTGCAGAATTTGTATTATAATTTATTATAAGAACATTCAGAATTCAGAGATCCAGAATATGAGTAAAAATTAAATTTTGAATATAAAGTTTGAATAAAGGTCTAGAAACAAGGACCTTTCTTAACGAATGTTTGAATACGACTCTGAATTATGTTAGATTTCTTAAGTTATTAGATTTCTTAGCAGTCTGCCACACGCAGACGAGTCTCACGAATAGTTTGAGTTCGAATAAAAACGTGAGTTGCTCAGTCGACGATATAAACCAGATTCTTTAGCGCAACATTCGGATATGAAGAAAAGTCACGGAATTATTTAGTGCTCACATCTCGTCGCTAAAGCGGCAGGTACAATCTCTTTGCATTTATCACCAATTACTTTAAATTCCTTATTTTAAAGAATTTTAACTTTAAAATCTAGTGTCCTACTAATAGTACATTACAAGAATATGTGTATGTTACCATTTTTGCTCTGTAGATGGTAGGACGTCCCCAGCAGAGAAATATTGGAAGCGTCATTCCCAGCCAAAAGCAAATACCTCTTTTCTACAATACTCTACAAATACAACTTTTCTACTAAAATTACTTCATTTTATAAAAGTTTGTGCAGTATTTTTGTGTTTTCACGCATAAAGAAATTGTTTCAAAATATTTCATACAAAATAATTGTAAACTGTACATAAAATAAATTTTCAATTTTTGTTTCATTATAACTTAGTATACTACTATTAAAACATTTTTTAATTCATTTTGTAATTGACAGAATATTATACTATTTCATATTACATATAAGAGATCACGCAGTAGGAGAGATTGTGCACATAGGGGCTCGGAAGGAAAGAGTAGAGTGGGCGAATTGAAATTTTAGGTTGTTGTACAACATCAATACTGAAGTGCCGACATGAATGTGCATATTGATTGCTTTAAGAGTTTAAGATAAAACGTGGTTATTTGTCTCGTTCTCAAAAATAAATGCTTGATTTTTCGTAATCCTTCCTAAGAATTTAAATACAATGGTAGTAGTACAAAATATTTTTAAATTAAACAATTTCCCATAATCTACTGACCTAAACTAACGGTACAAGCCCCACGATTTTTTATAAAGGTGAGTAATTATTTAACAAAACACTGCGCAATCTCTCCTACCAAAATAGGAGAGTTTGCGCTTTTGCTATTTAGGAGAGATTGCGCATTTAAAATTCTATACTAACAGAGATTTCGCAGCTTATTGGTAATAGCAATCAATACATTGATGATGAGTTTGTTCATTGCCTGAGACTGTACCAAAACCTAACTTCCATAAGTCATTGGACTAGTTCAAACCATTTGAGACGGCGCACCCATTTATGGAGACTATTCACTGAAAAGAATCTGAAATTGAACATTATTCAGGAGTGGCACAATCAACAAAAGCCACACCTCTGATGGGATTTACCTCTAAATGCTATTAGCCTATGAGAAATTTATCGCAAAGGATTTAAATGTTATTGTACATCTGTTTTCTTTTGCAATACTTTCGAGTATGATGCTCAAGCTTTGTACAGTTGTCGGTTGCTTAAACAGGAGAGATAAAACTGAATGCAAGCAAAAAATATCAGCTTACTCAATCTTCTTTTTAAGGAATGTAATCGTCTAAACTTCAATAAAATAAAATAAATAAAATAAACGTAAAGGATTTAAAGCATAAAGGATTTTAAAACGCAAAGGATTTTTTGGCGGAAGATTTTGAGGGGGGAAAAAATTAATAAATAGTAAATGGTGGGCGTATTCTGCGCTTAAAAATGGGCGGGACTAGCCACATATCATTGCACGCATGGTGTACTAACCTTTTTTTTTTTTTTTTTTTTTTTTTTTTGGAAATACAGACAGGTTCACTTGTGGCAGGTGATTGCACAATAACTTCATATGTACAATAATATGTGCAATGGTTGTGCATAACCAGAGATTCGGTCAGCAAACAAGAAACCACTCTAGCTGAAAATGTAATGTACTAATTTTAAGTTAAACGTGTTAACTAGTAACTTAATATTATTTTCTGGTCTTATTCTTTATTTTATTTTATTTTTCTGTTTCTTTAATATTTCTTCTTTAAATTAATTTTTGTAGTTCTTATTAAATTTATTTTCTTTTTCTGATTTTTGTAATTGTTGAATTGAAATATGCACTCCCAATGCAAAAATATGTGTTTACAAATACCTTACAACAGTGCCATTTAAGTCACTTACTGTTATTGATAATGTAATTGTAGTTATAATTAAGCGCAATCTCGCCTACCCATGTGCGCAATCACTCTACCCTATAAGGAGAGATTGCGCAAAATAGCTCTCTTGGTTTTATTACTACTGCTGTTTTAAATTTCAATAGAGCAACAAAATAGCAATGTTGATACATAGAAGAAGGACAAATTCAAAGTTATGCACCAAAAGTTTAGTAAAAAATTAATATTTCGATTTTTTAAATCATTCTGTTGAATTGTGCGCAAACTCTCCTAGCTTCACCTTCACGTAGAATATCTAACCATTCATCGATATTTGTATCTGCCCATTTCATAATTCAGGGCCGAAGAAGTTAAGTAGTAAGAAATAGTAATCCTAACTCTAAATTATAATATAATATCAAAAGGCCTTTGTGTATTACAAAATAAATATTTTATTTATCTTCATAACAAAAAGAAGTTCTAGGAATTAAAAAGCGGAGATTTATTATTATAAAAAAGATTCATTTAAATATAGTGACCAGCGAAGCGGGCAAAAACAGCTCGTTAACAATATAAAAACTTAACACTTTAAGCAAAAATGTCTAAAAAAGCATGCTTTAAATACAGAGGGAATATGTTGTCTATGGAGATCAAATTTTAGAACAATAATAAAGAAATCGTTAGATAACGGGTTATACGCAGTTTCAAAATATTAAATAAAATAAAATAAACGTTTAAAGGAAGGAACTATACATAATATTTCACAAATATACATAATATTAGCAAACATTGATTGATACGTACAACTGACTTTATTATAGAAATGTTCCTTGTTGTTATGCATTTTCCTCATAAATTTAGCAGCATGTTTCTTTTTATTTATGAAAATACAACAACCCTTAAGTTTCTGGAAATATCGTCAATATAGGAAAAATGAATACTAAAATCACGGATCTTATTATTAAAACAATTTCCTTAGCAGACAAATCTTTAAAAATAAGCAAGGAATATTGCTAATTTAGGCATCCGAAAAATATTTTGAGTATATTGACACTTTCAGTAGCAACATCCAAAAGAATATAATGTAACATGTGAAGAACAGTTCACGCTGGATAAATTTCTTTAAACAATTGTTATTTTATTTTTCCTTTATTTAATTCATTTAAAAAAATAGTACAATTATAAGTTATTCATTTGTAAGACTAATATATTTAAAATTTTATTCTATAATATCGAGCAATCTCTCTGTTTTCTTTTTTATATCAGATGATTTCCGTTAAATTATCTCGAACATTTATGAATCGAAATAAATATTGGAAGTAAAATCGCTCACATAAGATCAGCAAGTGTCTGCAGGATGTTTATGTCTGAACTGAACATTAAATGCTTCTTTCATGTGTAAACATATTTATAAAAATATTTCTTTATCATTGCTATTCAAATAATAAACAAAAAATTCATTATTTTCTTGTTGAAACCAGCAGAATAATTAAAATATGCATCCACATTCTGTTACATTATATGGAAATATTAAAAATATATCCAAAATTTGTAAAAAATGTGTATACATATGTGTTACATTAGTATTTACATATTATATGGGCACTAATAACATATTTAATAACCAAGTTATATTATGTGACATGTTTTATTCAATAAAAACATTTAAAAATATACGTAGCAAATTCAATAAATGTAGGCATTTCTTTATCTGTAAAAAATTCACTTGAAATCTAAAACTTTTTCACATACACCACAAAAATGCATATTTTTGGAACTTTTTATGATGATCAAAAAGCAGTAATTTAGCCAATTTTGTTTATTATTTATTTATTTATTTATTTTTTATTATTAATATTACTGTTATTCTCTTTATGTGTGCTTGTGTGTGTGTGTGTGTGACACTGTAATAATAAACCAAAAAATACTATTTATTCAAATTTGTTTATTATACTTTTATTTGTTCTTGGTTGCTACGTTTTAAAATTATTTATTTAAGCAACAAATAAATTTCTGACAAGCAACAAAATTTTAAATTGCATAATCAACAAATCGAGTTTTATCTTCTTTGAAAAATATCCCTAAAAATCCTTTAACCAAAATAACTTTTTAGTTGCACTTTTAATTGAATTTTTATTTTTCACGAGTGAGCTAGAAAATGATTTGAAATTTCTTAATAACAATTATTAGTCAATGGTGGCTTTTGTTGTCACATTTAGTAAGTTTTTTTCTCTTTCTTCTCTTGCTTTTTCTACTCGCTCAACTTCTTCCTTCCTTATCACATCTAGCAGTGAAATTAGGCTTGTGCTCAGACACATGTTGTAGATATTATATTCTGTAGCTTTCGTTAGAGGCTGAAATTAAAAGAAAAGGAAATTTGATTTCAACATTAGAAATATCTAAAGTAATTAACAGCAGATTGCTAAATTAATTTCTAGATTTCAAATGGTTTTATTTTATTTTATTTATTTATTTTTTTTTTTTTTAAATGCTGCATGTGTACTATTCCTTGTTGAAAGTTATTAAACCAGAAAAATATATAAGTGACCTTAATAGTTTGTTGATTTATCATCCTTTAAATTACTTACTACACACAGTTCCTTACGTTTTTTAGCTATAATTTAAAGATTTCTGTTATAGTATTTATGAATAACTTTCTTTCTTTATTAGACAAAAATATCAAAAATATTCTCCTGTTTGTAAAATTGGAGAGAAATAATTAAATTTGGGCTATAAATAGCATCATGCAACTAAAACACGCCAGCCGATTTGCTATGAGATTTGATATGTAAACGATTCGTAATCTGAACATAACGTTAAAAAAAAATTCCGCCAGATAAGCACCAGATGGAATTTTGCAGGATATTAATCTGGCGAGGCGCTCACATGACTTTCTTTTTCCCTACATTTCATTACTATAAAGATAAATCGCACTTTAAGAGGTAAGATAACAAGTACTGTTTTATTAACCTAGGTTCAAAAAAAAATGCAAACAAGATTGGGGAACAGATTTATTTGAGTAATAATTAGGTGTAAGGGAGGCTATGGCCCTCCTAAATCGCCGTTTGAATTTAGTCCCAACATTAATACAGAATACACAGCTGTTATTAAATTTAAAAGTTTATTTCAAATTGTTTAGAGAATTTTCACATCTTTATTTTATTCATCTTTTATTTTACCATCCTTTATTTTATATAGACTTAAAAATAAAATCGTTTCTTTTTAAGCTGTGGGGATAACCATAGCCTCCTAATCTAGATGCCTGTCGCGTGGCTCGGAAACTTGGCAACAATTCAAGTGGTAGACAGCGCCACGTGGTACAGATTGCGTGAAGTTTTTATTCAACAGCCACCAAAAATTTTTAAAAGTGGGATTTGATATACATAAAAGGCAAATAGTATCAAAGAACCGTCGATCATATATATCATATATCACTTCTTAAAATTATTGGTGAGTTGAATAAAAAAGTCAATTTGTACCAGGTGGAGCTGTCTACCGCTTGAACTGTTGCCAAGTTTCCGAACCACGCGACAGGCATATAGTTTAGAAAGCTATGTGATAACATACATACACAAAGATCAACTATTAAAAACTTGACTTTAGTATTCAGGTAGCCTCAAAACTCCTAATTATACAAAAAGAAAAGAAAAGAAAACAAGCGCTGAAATTTAACTTGAAAAAATATTTTATTTAACGTAGGGGTATGAAAAATTAATTTTCATTCACGATCATTTTTTCCGAATATGATAAAATATAGTAAAGAACTTCCATATATTCTATAAAAAAAAAAATAATAATATTTTCGCTTAATTATTGGTAACCCTGTATATCGTCTTTAAATTATAAACACACTACATTGTGTACTTAAATACAATTCAACATTAGAGAGCCGTACCAGATTGCTTTTTCTCAGTATTGAAAAGCCTTTAAAATAGAATTTTAAAGACTGTATTTTAGCTGTACTGCACTAAACTAGTATGATGTGGTAACCACATGACTTTCTTCTATATAATTTTACACAAAATTTATTCAATATAAATTATTTATTAAATTACCAAATTATTTTCCATTATAAATGCAGACGATTTTTATCTGACAGAATTATATTATCATTAAAGCCGAAAGATGTCATTTTTTTTTTTTTTTTTTTTTTTTTTTATCAGAAGAAATAAGATTATTTTCCAAGTTTTTTTTTTTTTTTTTTTTTTCGTTAAAAGATTAAAAAATCGATAACTTTTTTGTAAATTATCACAGATCTATAGTTCAACCATTCGTTTTAAAGGTACTGACGAGATCTTTCGAAAGGTACTCATATTGAAAATTTACTCCCCCAGGGGGAAAGCGATGCTCCCACATGCACAATTTTTTCCCCTAGTTAACTGCTACTAGTATCAATAATTCGTATGAATTTTACAATCACACAATTAAAATAACTCTCATTATCTACATTCATACGAAATTTTATCCTATACTGCCATGTTAAAAATTTAGAAAAAAATGTGATCACAGCGCCACCTGTTGAGCAATTGTTCCACAAATCTAATCAGCTCCAGTTTATGTCAGGGCCCAACAAAATACCAAGTTTGGTTAAATTTCGTTCATTGGTTCGTGAGATACAGTGTCCACAAAATTTGTGATGCACACACACAGATTCACAGACACACAGACAGACATTTTCTAAAAACAATCAAATCGTGTTCAGAACATCCCAAAACGTGCAATCTATCGAAAACTGGAGTTCAAAAATTTTCACGAATCCAATACTTTCTCTATATATACATATAGAAGAAAGTAAAAAGGGCAAGGCATATGTTTATATATATGTATTCAAGCTTCGGATTAATTATTTTGCGTTCTCCTTTAAATATTGAATATACCAACTCAATGTATAGACTGATTTTCTTCTTTCTCATAAAAAATTAAAAAAGAATACTGACTAGCAATTTTTAATACAACTAAATTAATGTGATGCGTACAGTCATACATAAACATGCATAAAACATATAAAATAATACTCATTTTTCGAATTTCATAAATATAATTTGTTTCAATAAAAAAATTTATTAACAAGCATTGTTTCTTATTTTATATTACACGCATAAAGAGTGAAATATTTTGACATTATTATGGCATTTTTTTGTCAGGCTTAAATTGCATTACTTCTTAGAAAAATGACATAAAATATCAAGCAGAAAGAAAATGTTGAATAATTCAGAATCTCTTGACGTAATGACAACGTGTGGTGAAAATCATCGCATTAAAAGCTGCAAGAATATGCAATAAATAATAAATAGCCTCCATAAAGAGATATTTTCTTTCTCAGTCTTATAAAGAAAAAAGACGTTTTGATTTCTTTTTCATGGTTTTTCAGATATAGACATAAATGTAAAATCTTTAATGCGGTGAAGATGTGGTGAAGATTGTGGAAATTTTAATAATAAACATAAAGAATTATAATGCATAGAAATTTATAAAAAAAGAAAAATAGCAAATATTCGACTTTGATTACTTATAAATAATTATTAATTATCTCTATGTGCCTAGACATAGCTGCCAGCATTCTAACTAATATTTCATAGTACTGTTAGTACCCGCCCCTTTTTCTACGCCACTTAATTTTAAGAGTAATTTTCTCCAAATGTAATTACGATTACATAAAAGGAAATATACTAAAAATAAAAACCGGTGCAAAAAAAGGGCGGGTACCAACGGTACTACGAAATATTAATTAGGATGTTGACATCTATGTAACTCAGATATAATTTCGTATAATTTTTACTCATGTAGATTGTGCATCAGTAACAGAAAATAATATTATAGTTTTAAAAAACTAAAGAACACGCTTTTATAGAAATGTGAACTAAAAAGCACAAAATCTTAGTATTAAAATGCAGGGTAAGAGAAAATCGTGTGAGTGACACACCATAGTATTCACATACATTTAAATCTTTAATTAAAGTAATTTAGAATTAAACAAAATCCATTTAAAAAAAATCTCCCCTGACTGGGCTCGAACACTAGACCTTTAGGTTCGTAGCGCAGGGCTATACCTCACAGCCACGGCGTTCACGTATGGAAAGCCTTTTTTTACAATATAGATTTTTTGTTTGCTCCCAGAGCGGTTACAAACATACAAACATACATACATACAAACATACATACAAGTGAAGCTAATAAAAGCGTGTTAAAACTAGTTGGCATAGGTGGACTCTGCTCAGTTCCCCATCATATTTATATTCTCAGAAATTTCTACTGCGAGACATATTATAATCATGTTAAAAGAAATGAATTTGACCAAAGCTTGATACAGTGACAGAATGAAATCCCCGCGTAATAGGCTATCCACCGTTCACTTTGATATATTTATCGTATTCTAATCTATTAATTTATTTTATCGGGGTCAATTGCGTTGTTTAGTTTTCATGCTACTATTTCCAATGCAATAATCCTCAAAATTCATATTTATATGAAAAATTTACAATTTCGCTATGTTGATAAAATCGTAAATTACGAATAATTTACGAAATTTTCCTACTAGAATATTTGTATTCAATCATGTTCAAACAAATATCATAAACGTAATTTTGAAGTTGTCTAATGTATTTAGGATCCTCAAAATGGAAGTTTATGCTCAATTTTGCCTTATTCTGACATGTTAAGTAAATCGTAAATTCCAAATAACTTACGAATTTTTTAAATTGGAAAAATCATAGTCTATGATATTCATGCCAGTATCCTAAATAATATTTTGAAAGTGTTTTTTTTATCTTTACGATGAAAATATCCCTCAAGATTGACGTTTATGTGAAATTTTGCTCTATTCTGCCATGTTAAGAAATTCGTAAATTTTCAATAACTTACGAAATCTTTATATTGGAAAATTCATAGTCATTAATATTCATGCCAGTGTCCTGAATAATATTTCAAAAGTAGTCTGACATTTTTACGATGAAAATATCTCTCAAAATTGACATTTATGTGAAATTCTGCCCTATACTGCCATGTAAGAAATTCGTAAATTTCCAATAACTGCCGAAATTTTCAAAGTAGCATATTTATAGTTACTGATGTTCATTCCGGCATCAAAACGGATATTTTAAAACTGGTCTGATCTTTTTACAGCAAAAAGTTTCAATTTAATGCACGTTTAAATGAATTTTTGTCCTATTCTCCCATGTTAAGAAAATTGTAAATTTCTAATAACTTACGAAGTTTTTAAATTCGAATGTTGCAAATGAATAGTGTTCTTGCCAGTGTCGAAAGTAATAATTTAAAACTAATCTGACCTCTCTGCGACAATTTGTTCTTGAAATATCGTGTACACAGACTAACAAACTAACGGACTGACCCACTAACACACTAACACACTAACACACTAACAGACACCCTACAGACAGACACCAGAGAAATTTTATCATTTTCGGATTCCTCACACCTGAAAACGTGTAGAAAAGTCAAAAAACCGAGGTCGAAAATTTTCACGATTACCTAAGTTCCCCATACCTATAGTATGATGGGGAACTAAAAATTTTCACGATTACCTAAGTTCCCCATACCTATAATATGATGGGGAACTAAAAGCTGGTGATAGGTAATAAATAATAGCATTGTAAAAAATTTAAAAAGAACAAACTGGCTCCAAATGTTTCAAATTTAAATAATGAAATGCAACCCTTCAACAAGCGAAAAATTTAGGCATGAGTTCTTCATTTGAAGATTTATCCCGAATGTACTTTTAAATTTATTATAAGCAATAAATGAAACCATTGTTTTAATGATTCACTATTTCTAGCTTAAACGAAATAATTGTGGTATTTCTGTGCATTTTCTGGTGTTTGTTGAAATTCTTATTTCTTTATCTAGATATATATAAAAAAGAGAGAATGTGTAATATTTAATTCCTTTTTAAAAGTATACACAAATAATACAAAATTTTGCAACCTTTTTTTTTTTTTTTTTTTTTTTTTTTCAATTAAATCAAAGTTTTTGTTTAACAAACAGAGCAAAATTTTCGATCAAACAAATATTTCCTCAAATAATACTTAAATGTAATTAAATGATTACGTAGCCCATGTAATACATGATAATTTATGTAATTTGAATTACAGAATAACGTCATATAATGTAATAATTTAAATATTTTACTAACAAAAAAATAAAATAATAGTCAATTCGCTGTGATTTTACTACCAGTATCTTTTATTTTTTTATCAAATAATCATTAGTAGTATTATTGTTATTGTTATCGGTATTTATTGATATAGAGCTATCAGTATTTTCCTTGTGTCATATTCTTTTTCTTCTTTGATGTATAATCACATCAAAGTTCATTTTTAAAGATAGCATTAATTTTTATCTTTAAAAAATGCATACTCAATAAATAGTTTGACATTATGTTTTTTTTTTTTTTTTTTTTTTTTTTTGGGGGGGGGGGGGCAGTATAATTTTTTTAATCGATCAAAACATTTCATTTCTCATTTATATGACAACTTACATGACTTGCTGAACTTACTCTTTTATGCTCATTTATCATACAAGTAAGGTCTTTTTCGCACGGGCAGTGCTCCCAGTATTTCTCATTAAAAGTTGCCGACTCGGAGCTGCATTGTTTTCCTGGGAAATAGAAAGAATAAAAAAGGGAAAATGTAACATTAACTTTACCATAAATTTCTTTTTACGTTTTCATTGAAAGTAAATAATCAAAAATTCAAATTACTTTAGGAAAAAAAAAAAAAACATCTGCGTGCATTATTATCAAGTATAAAACATTTATATGTTATTAATTAATTTTTACCATGTTTTTATTAAATCGCTTTCTTATTTGTTTATTTGTCCAGTATAAATCTTACAATCAATTTTTAACTAACTTCCCGACTAGCTAGACATTTGAAACTTTTAGAATAGCTCAGAACACGATGACAACGCAATACCTCGAAGCTCAATTTTCGAATTTTTGATTAGTTTTCTTTTAATGAATTAAAATAGGAAAATAATATCATCCTAATAGCTTTAAAATTAGTCATTTAAATATTAGCCATATTTTAATTGTTGCCAAAAATTATTTACTAGTTCATTTTCTTTCGACATAAAAATAAATACATTTAATTAAACGTGAACATTAAAAAATTATAAAAAGTTAAATTAGGCATCTCATAAAAACTGACGTAATTATCACTTTAAAAATTTTCTACACATTGATAAAGGGCTAATGTAGTTCGTGATGCTAATATATGTTATTCTAAAAGGATTAATATTCCATTTTTAAAACCAACGTTTTTTACCCTGTTTTTATTTATAATTTAATTGTTGACGAAACGACAGGAAAATAAACACACTTACTTAAACGTGAACAATAAAAAAATAAATTATGCATCTCACAAAATGGACGTTATTATCACGTTAAAAATTTTGTACACATTGATAAATTGCTAATATAGTTTGCGATAGTAATATATGTTGTACTATTTTTTTTTTAACTACTATTTTTTATATTCAAATGACATGTTGTTGACAAAAAAAAAAAAAAAAAGGGGGACTAACACCGGAACAAATAAAAGGCCAAAATTGACTAGAAAAAGTCATCGAAAAGCAGGAGGATTGGGTCCCTAAATCTACTGTCGAGGGTTTAATACGTCTCGCTTATTATGTGACTCGGCAAGCATGGGATGAAAATGAAAAAAACTCACAATGTTAAGTATGTTTAAAAAAAAATAATATTAATAATAAAAATAATAAAAATGTCTAACACCGGAAGAAATAAAAGGCCAAAATTGGCTAGAAAAAGTCATCGAAGGGCGGGAAGTGACATGGGGTGGGGCCCTAAAGCTATCATCGAGGATTTAATACGTCTCGCTTATTATGTGACTCGGCAAGCATGGGATGAAAATGAAAAAAACTCACAATGTTAAGTATGTTTTAAAAAAAATAATATTAATAATAAAAATAATAAAAATGTCTAACACCGGAAGAAATAAAAGGCCAAAATTGGCTAGAAAAAGTCATCGAAGAGCGGGAAGTGACATGGGGTGGGGCCCTAAAGCTATCATCGAGGATTTAATTCCTCTCGCTTATTATGTGACTCAACATAATTCATATGATAATTTAAACGACATTATACATGAATCAACAGGAAATTTAAAAACAATGGTATATAAATTATTTTTTATTATTATACGAATCTATATGATAAATTTTTCATTTTATATTTTTAAGAATATTTGCTTAATCCTTCAAGGCCGAAATAAATTCTACTGAACATATTTTGACAAAGAATCCAAATCTAAGTTACTGTATACTACTGAGAATAATAAACATATGTACATATATGAAATTCAAGCAATTTGAGCATTAGTTTTAAAGTTACTGCCTGTCCTTAACATTACAATGGAAAAATGAGATAACATAGTAAATGAGATCATAGATATTACTATTCAACTGAATTTTATTGAGATATCTGTGCGAAAAGAAAATGCATGAGCGATGACTGAGAAATCATAAAACGGCTGTCCATATTGAAAATATTATAACTAATCGCAAATAGATAAAAGGTCTGTGGTTATTTATAATACCGATCTCTACTGTCATTAAAAAGATCTAGTATGTTGTGGTTACCACAAGACGTTCTTCTATATTTTAATATACCAATTTACTAAATGCGAATAATTTATTAAAACTATTATTTTTAAAAATTATCTAACGTGATGAATGCAAATGATTTTCATCTTAGAGAAAACCAACACTAAATATCCAAAGAAGACAGTTTTAATGTCTATAAATAACATCTTTAAAATATTTTTATTGTAGCAGCGCCACCTATTGGTCGATAAGCATCCAAATGGAATCAGCATAATATCTCATAAATGGTCTTCTCACATATCAAGTATTGTTTGATAGTATGCAACAGCACCTGAGATACAGCCTTCTCTTAAATTGCAGAAATCGCAATGTAGCAGCGCCACCTGGTGAGAGGTTGACACCAAAAATCGATAAGCACTTATTTATGTCAAGGTGCATCTACATATAAATTTATATGTAATTCTGTGAAGTAGTTTCTGAAATACAGCCTTTCCTTAAATTGCGAAAATCGCTGTACAGCAGAGCCATCTGTTGACCGATAAAAGAATTCAAATTGAATCAGCATACTGTTTCATAATGGCTTTCTCGCTTATCAAGTTTTGTTTAATTATACGCAATAGAAATCGTTGTATAGCAGCGTCACCTGTTGGCTGACACCAAAAATTGACAGGCATTAATTTAGATCAAGGTGTATCTACATATAAATTTATATACAATTCTGAGTAGTAGTTCCGGACGTATAGTCGCCGCAAAATGTTTGTCTCACACACACACAGACAGACATTTTGTAAAAATGGTCAATTTGTGTTTTAGATCTCTCAAAACGCGTAAATCCATCAAAAACCGGAAGTCGAAAATTTTTACGAATTCAATACTTTCTTCTATTGAATATAGAAGAAAATAAAAAGCACATTCCTAGAAACTACAAACCTTCTACGTGTTATTTTATTAGAATATAATGGGCGTTAATGGGCGTTAATGAGTTAAACAATAGCAGTATAACCCTTTGTAAGAATTCATAATTCAGATTACTATATAAAAGTTTTTGATTATGAGAGTACCATTTACACATAAGCCCTAGAAATGTATTTAAATTATACAGACAGTAAAGTTGAAAACAATTTAATTTTTTGTTTTGCCAACTTTGTGAAGGTGGTTTGAATATTTAGCTTCATCTCTAGTAGCTGTATCACTAATCTTTTAGAAACCATCAATTATAAGTTTTGAAAAAACTCTCGAACATGAATCGTTTTTGGTGGACGTAACAAATCGCTTTTCTAAAATTCTATTTCAGAATTATGGAATTTTGAATGTATATGCTTTGAAATATATAATTTTTAATTCTATAGAAATTCTCGGAATATATTCAAATTCAAAAACTAAAATTTTAAATATTTTAAATGCTCCTGTTTTTTCCCTTCGATTTCACCTTATTATACTTTAACAATATATTTTGAATTTATTTGAGCCCTACTTTGTAGATTCATTGATAAATTCATTTAAAAAAAAATTATGTGATAATGCTCAAATTAAATGTAAATACTTAAAATTTAAACATAAAAGTATTTTTAAATATTAACTTATCGAGGAATTCACAAAGTAATGCCCAAATATACTCAGAACGCATTGTTAAATTATATCAGTGTAAAATCGAGGCAAAAAAGAAAAAAAAAAAAAAAAATAGAAACTAGTTAGCAAGAATCATTTTAAAATTTTTCAAAAGAAGAAAAAGTAAAATTTTGAATTTGCTTTTCATTTTCCTTTTCCTTTTAAATAGTTTTTGAGAAATTTCAATGTACTTTTATTGTTACATCTTAATACATATTGTTACATCTTAATGCAAATTTAACAACTCTCAGACAGTAATTTACAAAATCGATTTATAGCATCCACAATCCTTTTATTTAGAATATTGTTGATCCAATTAATATGATTTACAACACAAAATCATTTTGATTGGGTTAATAGTTTAAATTATATCTAATTTACAAAAACGATGAGTTTAAATAATATCTAATTAAAAATTTTAGGTGTTTTTCTTTTTTTTCCTTGGTGGAAATAGTCTTTGTGATTGCTTATTATACTTAGTATTTTAATTATATTAACTTCAACTAGCATGATGTGGCCACCACATAACTTTCTTCAATATAGTTTTACACAAAATTTATTCAATACAAATTATTTATTAAATTATCAAATTATTTTCAAATGCCAAAAGAAAGTTATTTATTTATTTATTTTTATTTTATTTTATTTTTATTTTTATTTTTATTTATTTATTTATCTTTTATTTATTATTATTATTTATTTATTTATTTATTTATTTATTTTGCAGTTATCAGAAGAAATGCGATTTTTTTTTTAAGTTTTTTTTTCTTAAAAAAAAAAAAAAAAAAAAAAAAAAAACTTTGTTTTAAATTATCACAGATCTATAGTTCAACCGTTCGTTTCAAAGGTATTGACGAGACCTTTCGAAAAATACCCATATTAAAAATTTACTTCCTCCGGGGTGGTACTTCCTCCCCAGGGGGGAAAGCGATGCCCTCACACGCACAATTTTTTTTTTTTTTTGCTAGTGAACTACTACTATTATCAATAATTCATATTAATTTTACAATCACAAGTTAAAAATAACTCTCATTATGTACATTTATACGAAATTTTGTCCTATACAGCCATGTTAAAATTTTAGAAAAAGTGCGATCACAGCGCCACCTGTTGAGCGAATGATCCTCCCCAAATCTAATCAGCATCCGTTTATGTCAGGGTCCAACTAAGTACCAAATTTGGTTAAATTTCGTTTATTGGTTCGTGAGATACAGCGTCCACAAAATTCGTGATACACACACACAGACACACACAGAGACAGACAGACATTTTCTAAAAACAGTCAAATCGTGTTCAGGATATCCCAAAACGTGTAAATTCATCGAAAACTAGAGTTTGAAAATTTTCACAAATCCTATACTTTCTCTATATATACATATAGAAGAAAGTAAAAAACAAAAATTTATTTTATATCTCGTGTTAACGAGGGATAAAATAAATTCTCCTTCATTCTGCAATGCCACTCTAGCTGTAACATTTGTATGCTATATGGACTCTTTTGAGATTTTTAAAATTTCTTTTTAAGCTAATCAAAAAGAGAGTAAAGATCAACATTCACTGATTTAATTTTCCAATAATAGATTAAAAAAGTTTTCTATTTTTAATTATTTTTTTTTAGGCGATGATTTTTATAGTGCTTTATAACATTAAAGATTCACATTAATAAAATTTATTAAAAAAAAAAAAAAAAAAAGAAAGAATATGACGTACTAAAATCTATATATTAAGAAAAAGCCGGATTTTCGATATACCTTGAAATCGATTTTCAGACAGTATATTCCCTTACAAGGAAAAAAAAAATATGGAGTGACTCCACTCGACTTTCCGAACATTGAGTAATTAACAGTTTTGTAGATAAAGTAAATAAAGAGGAGTTGTTAAACAAACAAAAGAAAGAAAACCATAATAGAGTGTTTGAGTATTTTTCTCCATATATTACGCGATGTTTTATTTAACGCTACTGAACTTTGAGCCCATACATCATAATGATAAAGAATTTTTCGTTGTGTCCCTGTAAAAACCAATAAATGCTAGATTCACCAAACTGCTTATAGTTAGTGCAACAGTGATTTGTGATATTCATATAAATTTTCAGCTCAATTGAATAAGGCGTTTAGATGCTATCGCACTTTTAAAAATATGGTCCCATACGCCATAATGATAAAGAATTTTTCTTTGTGTCCCTGTAAAAAAACTGTAAGTGCTAAATTCACCAAAATCTATACAGTTCGTGCAACTGTGATCTATAACATGTGTACAAATTATTTGCTCAGATTAATAAAGCGTTTAGACGCTGTCGCACTTTTAAAAATTGACCCCATAGGCCATAATGATAAAGCATTTTTCCTGGTGTCCCTGTAAAAAAAGTATGAGTGCTAGATTCACCAAAATCAATAGGGTTCGTACTATGGTGACTTACAATATAGTACCAACTTTCAGCTTATTCGAACAAAGCGTTTAGACGCTAGTGTGTTCACTCACAGACATACACACACACATACATACATACATCATCATAAAAATAGTGAAAACGGACTCAGAGGACCTCGAAACGTATAGAAACATCAAAATCTCAAATTCGGATTTTTGACATGCTTACAATACTTTCCTCACTATAGTGTTCGGAAAGTAATAAGTTTCTTAATTGTTATTAATTCCCCCAGCATGAAGTGATTCATAAACAATGAAATATGGATGTTAAGGAAACAAGACTGTATTACATAAATATATTACTTTATCAGTTGTCAATAACAACGAAAAAAATATTAAAGCCTTATCTAAGCTTAAAAAATTTCAAAAAACTGAAATTCTGCAAATTAATATTCTATCAAAAATAAAAATTTATCCCAAAAAGAGAAAAAAACATTTTGAGAAAACAATTAGTTTGAAAGACGTATATATTCTGAAAACTTGAAAAAAAAAAATAAATAAATAAAAAGAAAAATAAAATAAATACTTTTGTGAAAAAATTATCAGAAATAACTAAATATCTCATTCAGGTAAATTAAAGTAAATTGATATTATCTGAATTAACCGATAGATTTCACTAAAATTTATCAGAAGAGTTCTAAGGAACTAATATAAAGTATCAATCATCAAATTTATGGTATATATTAAAAGATGTAGGATTTTTTTTTTTTTTTTTTACGTAAAATAATTAATTTTTAAAATAAAAGACGTATTAAATTTTTACTGTACTTATAATTTACTGAAACTTTTCTGTGCATTAAAACACAAGACAAATTACCTATCCCCTTCCGCCTATGGCAAACGCCTGGCAGAGAAGATGAAAAGGGTCTCATTATACAGCATTCATCTTCACTGCAGTTTTTGCTATCATTGCATGGTTTTCTCCAAAAACGTAAATCCTGCAAAAGAACAAAAGTATGCAAGAAATTAACTTTTATTTACTAATAAATTTAATTACATAATATTATTTTTTCCGTATTGTGACACTGCGTGTATTTAAGAAAGTTACTGCAGTGAGTTACTTCGAAAACAAGGAAGACCTGAACTAGACGGGTCGCGGTAGCCCAGTCCGTAGAATGCAGAGCTCGCAATTGGAAGATTGCGGGTTCGATACTTGAGCCGGCCAAAGACCGTCCTGTAAACTAATGGTGACTGGTGTAAGTAAAATCCATCGTGGCCGCAATTTCCTCCATGTTTCCATCCAAATTATACCTCTGGGGGTCACCGAAACAGGGGAGCCATATCCTCCGTGTAGGATCAAAATTGTGATGGCATGTCTCCGGACCATCCTTAGGGGGTGCACCCTAGGCCTTTGCTAATTACCCATTGCGCAGTACTGGTGCGACATTAAACCCAACCAACCCAGCAACCAACCAGAACTAAACTGTTATAAAGAAATTCTATACTATACCATCCGAAAATTTGTTTTCGAAAGAAGTTGAATTAACCCTTAAATGGCCAATTTAATTAAGCTCATTTAATTTGGAAAGTCACCGGAATTTACGAGCACGCTAAAAGAAAATATATACAGGGTGTTTCAGTGAACCGTTTTAGAACTTCTAAGAGGGGTAGGGTACATCCTGACAACTCGAAATCATATAGCAATGTGGGGTCGGAAATGCTTTCCTGAAGCGGTGTTGTACACTAGAAGCACCATAAAGAAAAGAGACCGTAAGTGAGAAATCGTTTTAATAATACATGAAAAGAAGTAAAAGGTACATGGATTAAAGTAAGTGTTCGAATTTTCTTCCACGGGCTACAATGCACGCCTCACATCTCCGACCCATGGACATCCGAACATTCTGGAATACTCCAGGCATATCTCGAATTTCTCCGGCAGCTTCTGTGTACAACACCGCTTCAAGAAAGCATTTCCGACCCCACATTGCTATATGATTTCGATTTGTCTGGATGTACCCTACCCCTCTTAGAAGTTCTGAAACGGTTCACTGAAACACCCTGTATATATCAAAAACAAATGCAAAACTGGTGTACAAACGATATAAAGGCAATAAGACTTCTTCACACACCATAAATTTTAAGCCAGCACAGCCGGTTTCGAAAGGACGTAGCCTTCCTTCATCAGGTGCAAAAAAACACGTGCTTTTGCCTCCAAGGCAGTAGCACGTGTTTTTTTGCACCTGATGAAGGAAGGCTACGTCCTTTTGAAACCGGTTGTGCTGGCTTAAAATTTATGGTGTGTGAAGAAGTCTTATTGCCTTTATACCCTGTATATATATTTTTATTACTTTTTTTTTTTTTTTCCAATAAGTTTTAAAAGTAAAATTCTGTTGAAAAATTCCGGAATTAATTCATTCAGTTGGGAATTAAATTAGGTGGTAATTATATGTACCATCGCCTTTAAAAGGGTAAAATATTAAACTTTACTGCAAAAGTGAAGTTGTGTCAAACGAAGAAAGAATCCCTATTCTTTATTTCAAAATAAAGGTGTAAAAATTATTTCTCTAGTATGTTCTTATGATTTAAATCCATGACATGTCAATGACATTTCACATGTACAGATCATAATTTTTTAAAGATAAAAGTGAAAAAAAAGTTTTAATATATACTTCATTTTACCTAGAATGGTGTGCGAATTACGCATTTCTTTTTATTTAAAAAATTTTAAACCAACAGCTTTTGAATTATATATCTTTACTCTATTTTGAAATGTTTAAACACGTTTCATTCAGTTTTCAAAGTTATGTTATTTATTGTAAACATCTTTATTACCTTTCTACATGAATATTAGTTTTACTAACTTCAAACATTAGTTGCGCAAATGTAATAATTATTTTTTATTAATTCATCAATTCCTCATTTACCACAAAGTGCAAGTATAGTACGAGGCTTAAAGTGGTGTATTATTTGTGGGCTTTTACTTATTTATTTTGTTAACGAATATTCAGTCTGGAATTAATTTAACATTTTATATATTTTTTTGAAGTGCATAAAAATCTAAATGTTAAATCAAAATTTGAAAACAATTGGCTCATGAAATGAAATAGTATTTTTTTCTTCTTAAAAATGTGACAAAGTAAATCAAAACTACATCAAATTTAATATTTCAATATTTTCAACGCTTTTCTTAAATTTACATATTGAAAATTACTTGCAAAGCGGCTTCATTTAAATTATATATGAATAAAGAAGTACATTGTCTGAATATTTAAAGAATTTGAAATAAATGAATATATTAATAAGTACAAAACTTTGTATAAACACCATAAAATGTAATAAACTCACAACAATTGTTTCGGGTTATTTTTACATTCGTCTTTATGTATTTTTACTCTTCACTTAAAACGATTTTGTGTGTTGCCACATTGACTGCAACTTCCCTGCCTACTTTGTTCGCCGAGGAAGGGTCGTGTGTTTTCCGACCCGAAACAAATGTTGCGTGTTTGTTCCATCTTATGGTGTTTATTCAAACTTTTGTACTTATTACTTTAAAACGCTAGTTCTGTGGTGCTCTCTTATTATAAATGAATAGATTAACAAAATTTACACTTACCTGAATAATATTAATAATAATAACAATAAACCAATAATAATACAAAGTGTATAAGGTATTAAAAGAAGGCACTGCCAAAAATGAAGAAAAAATAATATGAAAGGACAATGATTTTTTTTTTTTTAAAGAGTGGCAACGGAGGAATAGAATAAAGATGTGCAGAAGCTATGTATACGAGTATAGAAGCTATTTTTTCAGATTAAACAGCAGAAGTTCCCCTAATTATGTACTTCAATAATAATAATATTTGACATCGAGTAAAACTATGATTATGCCAATGTATCGGCAAAAGAAAATCAAAATCAGCACATACTCTCAACGATAAGAATGTTTACAAAAGCATTTGTGTCCACAATGTACACTCGAATTCCGATGTTCAGGGAAATGCATAAGTCTTGCCGCAAGGACTTAAAAAGGTAGTCGCATAAACCTGTAGTCCTGTATTTACCTATAATCAGTAACATACAGAAATGTTATTTGCGTACAAATTGTATAAGAAGTATGTTCGACAATTACAACTCTTTGAAGGCCTTGTAGTACATTGTACAAGGGAAGTGGTTAGATCTATCGAATAATTCTAGAGCCACAAGCTCTACCTTTCCCGCTTTTTGATTACTGTACCTTTACTATTTTTTCTGAATATTTTGGCCAGTGTAAGTTGATTTTATGCTTTATTTTTCACACTTGTGATTTTTTTTCTTTTTTTTTTCTGCATATTTACTACTTTGATCTCTTTTTCAAAAGAAAAACTAAAGTGGCAAAAATATTCTTCTTTTTTTTTTTTTTTTTTTTTTTTTTTGTGTGTGTGTGTGTGTGTGTGTGAAACTGATCGTGATGTACACATTTAATATAAACTATATTTAAGATATTCGAATTTAAATTTACTTAATAAAATTGAAAACTTTTGTTTAGTCATTATTACTCAATTACCGTTGTAAATTAATTAAAGCAATTGGATAGTACGAATTTTCTTCAAAAGACACTGGATATGTAAAATAACTGCTCTCGCTAGCAGAATGTCGTTTCAATGGATATAAATCAAACATTAATAATTGAAGATAGAGGATTCACAACTCTACGGTGCTGTTTTGAGGCATCGTTGAGGTTTTTGCTGTTTTAAGCGTTCGAATTCGTAAGAATATGTAGCTGACAAGTAAAACAGAACAATAAATAAATAAATAAATGAACAAATAAGACATCATTTAAGAAATTTAATTTTAGACATAAATATTTCTCAAATAAATTTCATTTTATACATTAAATATTTTGTAACCGAAGATTTTAATAAGAAAGAACCACAGAATTGGCTTTTCAAATTATTACTTACAAAACTTTGAATAAACATCATAAAATGCAATAATCTCGCCGCTTTGACTGCAGTACTCGGGCCTACTTTGTTCGCCTGACGAAGGGTCGTGTGCTCTTTCGACCTGAAACATTTGTTGCGAGATTATTGCATTTTATGGTGTTTATTCAAAGATTTGTAAGAAGCAAAGATTTTAATAAACAAGTTGTTGTAAGTAACTTTGTAGTAACAAAGTAATTTGTAAGTAACAAAGAATTTAATTTATAACCCTCCATAAATACAAGAATTTCTCCAAAATAGGCAGTTATGTAATATGTACTTCACTTAATAATATCTCACGTTATAATTCATATGAATTTTATCTTATTAAAGTTCTTCAGTTATTATTTAATTATAGTGATATAAAAAAGAGTAGTTTAGAGAATTCAAATATTTAAAATTTAAAATTTGTTCTAAATGAATAATGTGTGTAAAGAATGTTAAGTTATTTATCTTACAGGCTTACCAGCTAAGAATAACATTTATTATATACCTTTAAGATCTATGAATTTCACAGTATTGAAGTAAATAAATAAATAAATCTGTAATCGAAAATGTAGTTACCATTTTTACTTTTTTCTATACAATTATTTGAAATGTTATTTTTTTTTTATTTTTATATTTAAAATGCATGGGTACACATCAATTCTAAAATACAGAATTTAGCTCCTCTAATTTGTGGATACAGCGTAATTATCACATCAATATTGCTAATAGTATACACAGTCTGTCAATCAGAGGCGGTAGGTGATAAATTGTAGGGCATTAATGCTGCATAAATTGTCTAATTATATGCGTACCCAGGATGACCATTAAGCGTAACGGAATTGAGACAAGCAATGTATATAAATGATTTGCCTATAGCAATGATTTATCTGCCCATACTTGACGCTGTATACATACACTCATACATATATATATATATATATATATACTACATACTAAAATCTTTCTGGGAAATTTATTTAGATTCTTGAGATATTGTATTTTATTTTTGCTATATTAAGAAGATAAGCTAGAGAAAATTTTAATGCATTACAAAGAAAGAATGAATGATAAAATTTAAATTGTGTATAAACATAAAGGATCTTTGGACTTCAGAGCTAAAATCTCTTTTTAATACGATAATATATTTTTAATAGTTTAACAATATCGCTAATAATATTTGAAGGACTAGAAAGTAATGTCGTTTTCTTTTTTTTTTTTTTTTTTTTTTTTTTTTTTTACAACAAATTCAAACAAGTTTTTATTTTTAATGTATGATGTAATCACCCTCATTATCAACATCCTTTTGTCATCTAGCAAGCAAGTTTTCAATGCCGGATCGATAAAAATCAATTGATTTTCGAACAAAATATCTGGAGGTCGCATTTTGAACATCATCCAAATGTAAAATTTTTTGACACTTAGAAAATATCGTAGCGATCAGAATAAAAGGTAATCTGATGGGGCTGTATAAGGCAAGTATGGTGGGTGAGGTAATACTTCCCACTTCAACTCATTACTTTTTTTCCAGGGTTCATCTTGCACAGTGCGATTTTACATTATCATGTTGCAGAATAATGCTTTTTCTGTTGACAAACGCTGCGAACTTTTCAGTTAAAAAATTGATTTATTTGATCCAATTTTTCACATTAATGTCTACATTCACAATTTGTCTAGGTTTCAGAACTTCAAAATGAACACCCCCGCAAATATTCCTCCTAACATACAAAAGCATCTTTTTAGTTTGTAAACCTAACTTAGCTGTACTTTGTAGCGATTCATTCGGAGAGATACACTGCCTTTTTCTTTTATTGGATCATGATAAAGGACTCATTTTTCATATCTAGTGATCAAGCGATCAAAAAACTCTTTTATATTGGGCATTTGCAGCAATAGGTTGCATGTGGTCGATCGGTTAGCCTTGTTTTCTTCAGACAGATTATGCTGTATCTAAACAACGTCTCTGCTTACTTTACCAATCTGCTGCAAATATTCTCAGGCGGTCGACCAAAGTTGGTTAAGAGTGTTTGACAGTTCGATTTTCTGACACGGATTTGTTTCCACTTCCGCTCTTAAAGTGTCATTGTCTGAAGTAATTGTTCTTCCTAATCAATACGAGTCGAAAAGATCAAAATTAACGCATTTCACTTTGAAAAATCACTGTTGGCATTTAGGAATGTTTAATTTACTTGGATAAACATCGCAAAAGTTTTTGGTAGCAATTGTTGCGTTCCTACCCTTTCGAAATTCAAAAAGCCTACAATGGCGAATATGTACTTCTGCTGGTATTTGGTTGGCCATTTCAGTATAAATTGCTAAAAAGTATTATATTTACGAATAAACAGGTCACTCTAACTTTGAAGTCTCTTTGGTATAAGTTTAAGAACACAGTAAGCTAATAAAAGACAACCGAATAGCGACATACGCAGAAACGACATAACTCTCCGGTCTCCCTAATAATACCAAACGGACCTTTTAAATGTATATGTTCTATTCATCGTAATACATTTAGAAGTTCATTTAATACGTTTTATTCAATATATATTTAATTGCATTAATTTATTGTATTTAAAAAAAAAAAAAAAAAAAAAAAAAAAAAAAAAAAAAAAAAGACTTTTTTAGATAGTGTAAGATGTTTATTTTGGTCAAATTTTAATCTTCTCTTTTTAACCTAAAAGATTATCTTTAAATTATCATCAATCTATTTAGGAATAATTTTAGTTGATAAAATTCTATGTATGTTGTAACAAAGGCTATTGAAAAGTTTAGTTATACGTATTAAAACCCTTTATCTACTGACGGTACTTTAAAGTACCATTACTTTAAAAAGAGTGTAAAATCGAATTGATAGAAGAAATGTCAAAGATATTTATAAGAAAGGAACAGATGTGCCTCCCTTTAGTCTCACTACAAAGCATTAGAAGATACATATAGCCGTTTTTGTTCCATAAAGGATTTTATGAAGTACATTTGCTGTTTTTGCTTGATATTTTTCGCAATCTTTATGTGCGTTATAATTAATTCCTATATTATTTCAAGAATATCCCACTAATATTAGAAAAAATATGAGGAACATAAAAAGTAAATATTTCTTTACATTTTTTTTCATGTCGAAATACTTTTTTCGACCTCTATGTACCAGCGGTACACTAAAGTACTCCCTTACAAAATTCTCATTAATTACTATGTTGAGGTGATATGCATAATTTTTAATGTATGCATCTTTAAATAATGCTTTATTCTTTAATTTATTAACTAAAAATATATTTTTCAAACACAATTTTTGTCTGTTTCAAAATGCAGTAGATAAAGGGTTAAATTGTTTCAAAGCCTTCCCGTTTTTCCATAAAATATATTACCACTGATTTTTAGCATAAATATTTACTATAATTTTTCTAGAAATTTCCTATGGTATTGGAAAATACTATCAGAAAATAATGGTGTTGGGCAATTCTACCATAAATTTGACTTTTAAGTCCCTGAGGTATAACTTTTAAAAGAATTCATATTTCTATTTTTTTCCCCTTAAGCTGTAAAGATAATCTTTACAGAATTATACAATATGTATTAAATAAGCTAATTAAAAAAAATTATAATAGAAAATGTTGTTAAAAATTCCTTACTGTCCCTTGTCCCTAGAGTCAATTTTTCAGTTTAGAGCTCAAATTGATAAATTTATTTGAGGGAAATTAGATCCATTTAAATTTATAATTGAACTGGCATTATTTTTTATCAACAATATTTAATAACTTTCAGACCTCGGGCATTTTCAGTATTAATTACTCTTCTCTAAACTTTGTCCCTCGATTTTGGTATCCTTACCGTCCCGTAAGATAAAGTGAGGAAAAATGACACTAGACTGAGCCACTGTGCCTGTTCAATGATAAAAATATGCTGAAAAATACCTACATTTCTGTTGGCAACAGCCATTTTGTCCTATACTGCTGTTGTGTGAAAAGCAAGCTCAAACAACAAAGTGAAACCAGATGGGTAGCTTTATTGGTGGTTTTACCGTCCCCAAGGCTTATTATAAATAGAACTTTAGTAGGTAAATTGAAACTTTTTAAGTTTTATATTTCAATTTAAGTGAAAGGTGTAAAAAAATCATGTTTGTGTGTTTGTAGTTAGACTTAACATACTGAAAACCTGGAATATATGATAATTTTCCTTACCGTCCCTTCCTTACTGTCCCTGTTATATTTTACTAATGAAAGGGACGGAAAGATCTGCATTGAGAATAGTAATAAATTATGAATTCATAATTAGTAGGGAAAATAAATGACTTCATGGCAATATTTATGTAAAAAAATACATATTTTTCTATATTTAGCAAGTTTTAAGTATTTCAACTACACAGTACAAAAATAAAACAAACTTGTACTTGCTAACATATTTTACTAAAACACTAGGTTTTAAAGAAGCCACATGGAATTTCACTGAACCAGGTCATGGAACGCCAGGAAAGTTTTCCTGATGGCGTTGAATGACAGCTTAAAACAAAAGCAGACGAGCTTATCGCATATGACGCAGACATTACTGACTCTCAGACTTTATATACAGTATTGGCAAATTCTAGATTTGAAGTTAAATTGTTCAAAATATCCAATAACGATATTCAAGCCATTTCTGTTCAAGTTACACAATATTTGAAACCAATAGCACATACAATGAAGTTAAGGCAAGTTATATGGAGTTCTACATCTTCAAATCATCTTGGTCTCCATAATATTTCGTGTTTTGCTTATAGAGGAGTACAGTACAAACAATATCAATCAAATCCAAGCATCTAGGACTTTACCAAAATTTCAGCATCTCATAGAAAAATAGTATCTTCTTAAAAAGATGATGGATGACAAAGTTGTTGTCTTAACTCAATACCTCAACTAAACAATAAACTGTAAAACTTGGTAAAGTTTTAAAAGGACAATGGGTTGCTGTAGGGTATAACAACTCTTGGCATCCAGGAATTGTAGAAAAATATGATGTTAATGTAATAACTGTTCTGTATGTACATCGCTCTGGCAACAAGTTCTTCTGGCAATTAGCTAAGACCGCCATTGCCTGTCAGTGACTGAAATAATATGTAAAACTGAGATTCCTCCACAAGCAATATCTGTTGTATAAACAATGTCAAGGGTTATGACAAACTTTTTCAACAACTCTTTCAAGAATGAAATTTTATTTAGAATACAGTTTTATCTATATATTTTACAAATTCCAATTTTGCAATTAATTTCAGTTAGTTGTAATAGTTCCCTATGTTGACCTTACCGTCCCCCACTATAAAATATTTAGTAAATAGTTTTAGAATTGTATATTAATATAATTAATCCATTTTCTACGTACCCAGCATATATATTTAACAGATTTTAATACTTTGAATCTACTGTCCATAGCTATATAATTGTAAAGTTAAATAAATGAACACAAAATTGGAAAAAATGTTACATTGTGACATTTATGGCAGTGTTAGAAGAAAAGGCAATTTCACAATAGTGTATATTTGTGTTTATTAAATTTAAGTATCATATAGTCACCACCAACAAGCATAATAAGTGCAAGATTTGCATAATATGAATCGTTACAGAATTTGAACATCATGGGGACGATAAGGAAAATTGGATACAAAAGCTCAGCATATTTTGTTAGTTAAATAAAATCCCTTCATAAATGATCACTGCTGAATATAGTATTTTAGCAATTTTGAAACATTAATAAAAATTTACAAATTTATTTTATGTTACTTTCTTAAGTTTTATTTACACTAGTTTCATTGATCTGAAAGTTAAAATTATGGTAAAATTGCCCGGCTTATTCTTAAAAAAAAAAAAAAAACTAAAAAAAAAAACTAAAAAAAAAAACTAAAAACTAAAAACTAAAAATTGGCACCTATGCCTGTAAAATATTATTAAAAATGCATATTTAAAAATAAAGAACTACTTTAAGCCCAGAATACAATATTTTGTATAATCTTCCTAGATATTTTACACATGAGAAAATTTTTTTAACTTTTTAAATAATTATAATTTTTTCAAAATATAGCCGGATTATTAAAATATTCGTTAAAAGAAGAAAAAATTGCATTAAATGATATTATTTTTATTTATTATTATAATGATCTACCTTCGTTAAAAAAAATCTATAAAAAGTATAATATTTGAAAGTAAATTTATTTATTATTGCTTACAAACTTTGAATAAACACCATAAAATGCAATAAACTCGCTTCAAAGTTTGTAAGCAATAATTTTTACAACGCCAGTTTTGTGATGCTTCTTTATTAAATTTATTTATATTACATTTTCTAATTATAGTGATTTACGAAAAAATTCCAAAAGATACAAGGTTAAATTATACCTGAGAATTATTTTCTAAACTCGTTGCCAATCCAACTGCAAACGCTGAGAGTAGAACAACATATAGATACTCGTTCATTTTTTACTTTTCATATACAATAAAATTCAACAAGAATGTATAATCTTTCGGGACTTCTATTTATACGTAGCATCCCCTGCAAATGAAATGCAGTTCTACAAACACATATATTCCTTTAAGCTGTCACAAGTGTTCATTGCAGAATAATACTTTGGATTGTTCACCTTTTCTGGGAGATATTATTCTTATGTTTTCGAAAATCTGCTGTTGCAAATTCTATTTTAATAGAAATTGCAAGTTTAGAATAAATTTTATCCAAACAGAGACGTTATAAATTATCTACATTATCTGAATATGTCTTCAAAAAAAATTGCACGATTTTATGCTTATACATATATATTTCTTATTTATTTGAGAAAGGTGAAATATGTTATACATACATGTATCTAAGAAATTGTGAGTCAAGTTATTTATTTCCTGGTGACATAACATCAAGAATACATGCATCTTTGCATGTATCAAAATGTATAGTTTGTTTACTTCTGAAATATTTCTGTGTAAAAATGAATATTTGCATTTCGGTGTTGATTACTCTTGTAGATTGCTTCAGTAGCTTTTTGTCTTTAAATTTAAATTTAGTCATCTTCTAAAGATTAAAAAAAAGCATTTTATTCTTTTTTGGTATATATAAATTTATAAATTCTTAAAACAAACAATATAGTCATTTTAATATATGAATACTAATCTTTTTATTCAAATAAAATTTTGTATAACATTTGTCACAATAATGAACTAGATGTAACTCATCGACTACATATGCTGTGTTTGATTTTGCTCTGTCTACATGTTGTAAAAGTATTAAGAAGATAAAGTTATATATATATATATAATAAGTACTCAATACCGTGTGTCTGTCTATGCTTAAAAATGAAGTCAAGGGTTTTTGATGTGGTAAAAAAACCGTATTAAAAAGGCTGAAATATTGTTGCGGAGATAAGTCTTTCAGATCGAACAACGGTGGAGAGTTCGTCAATCAGTTTCAGAATTTCTTTGGGAAGAAAAAGAATTCGTCATGAATTAACTAACGTTTATACTCCTCAACAAAACTGTGCTGCAGAACGTTTTATGTCCACTGCAGCGATTGGTATCCGCATTCAGTTAATAGAAAAGAATCCTTGTTTATAGCCAGAAACTCTTAAATATTTTGTCGATACTTGGAAAAGTGACTGTTCATCGCACTTTAGAATGAACAAAATGGGGATTCGGGTGAGGGAGGAGTCAAAAATAAATAGATAATAGCATGGGGTGAAAATGAAATAACGCACAATTAAAAGTGCTTTTTTTTTTTTTTTTTTTTTTTTTTTTTTTTTTTTTAAGAACTTTGCATTAAGAAGAAAATAAATCAAAAGTAAACAAGAAAAAGAAACCGAACCTACTCAGTCAAAAATGATTTATGTGAAAAAATAGGACTATTCTCAATATTGACAGAAGTACTTGGACACTTTCGAATTTTTACGTTTTGTCGAATGTTCCAAAAATATAATTGATGTATTCTCTTAGAATTTACACAGAATGTATTTTAGCGAAGGTTTTGTACAGAAGGCATTTGGATTCAAATTCTAAAAACTAACGCTACAAATTTATTGTATCCGTACCGAGCGTCAATAAAATCTCATTTGTATAATTTAACACCCAAACGTATTGAAATACATCTGTAAAAACCACATTTAAGTATCATGAAAATTCAAAACGCTATTTTTGATAAAGGAATCGGATTTTAACTTCTCTCAAGCGAACAAAAAAAAATTATTTTTATTTATTTATTTATTTGTTTAAATTCAGTTAAAAGTAATACAATATGCTTTGATTGAAAATAAATAAGGAGAAAATCGCATTTCATTTTACTTAAATGGCTCTTTCTTCTAAAAAATGAAAAGAAATAAAGATTATTTATAGATTACTTTTTTAAACTTAAAATTTTAAATATTTGTTGATACCAACTGTAAGATCTGACTTCTTAATTTTGTTTCCAAGTCTAAAAGAAAGAATTGCAATCTATGTAGTCCATTTAAACCACAATTTATACAATTACTTCTGATTAAAACAAAATAAAATAAAATAAACATTTTTATATGCACATATTTTGGAGAAACTGCAATGGGTTATTTGTATTTTGTTATTTCGTACTAGCCGCCATTGTCGATTTTTTGTACCACCGCTAGGGGTGAGTCCCAGGTTGTCGCCAATTGCCCATTGCGCAGCACTAGTGTGACGCGAAACCCAATCAAGGAAGCATTGTCGATTTTTGACGGTTCTGACTTTATCGAAACCATGCACAGATCCTTACAGTTTAATCCAACATGTTTCATTAAACAATTAAGACTGGCAAACAGCTCAAGGCTATTTCGGATTTGTGCAAATCATCACTGCATCAAGCTCAATAAAACTTTCAAGTGAGCAACGCCAGGTCTAAATGAGCAAAATAATAATAATATTAATAATAATAATAATAATAATTCCAGATAATAAATCGGCTGATTTTGAATACAATACATTCGGTTAACACATTTCCAAGTGTTAGCAATTCTTTTTCAAGGTCGAAATTCTCAAAGAGAGCAAACAGGTTGGTAATGTTTGGTAATGCAGAGGGCATTTCTGATCCGAAGTTTGTATGGTCCGGTTAAATCTGTTCATTGAAGCGAGAGTTTGCCACATTCAGAATTTATAGGGATCACAATCCAGCTATTTGCCACAGAATGTTAGTTTGAAATATCAATGCCATATTATTGCAACATAGTGATAAGGTTTATTCAGATAAGGTTAAATATTTAAACAAAGTTAAATATAAGCTTTTTTTTTTTTTTTTCTTTCCCCGAAAAGGCAAAAAAAAAAAAAATTGCCTTTTTTTTTTTTTTCATTCTTTAATACAAAGTTTTATTAGCTAAAAGTACTTTTCATTGTAATTACTATAACTATTTGAAAGTTTAATAAAAAGGAAGATTGTGTGAGAATTGCATGTTACAATTTCACTAAACATCGGTTCACAAATCAAAATTTTGTAAAAATGAGTAATGAGAAGAAATCGTTTGAGCTTTAATGAAGGGTTAAACATTGCTCGATAGAAAAGGACTCTCGTTTTATTTTAGTTCAATCTAAGTGATTTACTGCATAAAAGACAATTTTCAGAAAGAGTCCATGAATTTTAATGTATAAAATACTTCGATGAAATAAATTGCAATTTACTTACATGTCACAAACATTTGCACAAATCATTATACTCCAGTAAATGTCAAAACATGAAAAAATAAACAATTAATTTAGGTAAAAAATACATTCTAAATCAAAGATTATGCAGTTTAACGTAAACAATTCTCAGTCTCAAAAAAAGATTGAGCAATTGTCTTTTGTTTTATTTTAACTGAAAATTACTTTATGCTTAAATATTAAATAACTTACTTACATTATCTTTTCCATAAGGAAACAAGTTATGGTATTTAAAATAAAATTTTCATTAATTCGTGAGATCTCAAGCTCAGTTTTCGTAGCAGTGTCAGACGTTGCGATTTTTTATGTAATCCGAATTGGTTTGTTAGTTAAATTAAGGCAATGGGCGGAATTGGAGTATTATTTAAAAAAAAAGGGGGGGGGAGGGGGTTGTGTGTGGAGTTACAAATTTTAATATAGTTCTGTCTGTCGGTTGCATTTGTTGTATAGTTAGGTTTGGAAATATTTTGGCTGAAACTCAGTTAGGGTAATTATATAAATTGATTCTCCAGTATGATCAATTTAAATTGAGAGTCATTCAAAGAAAAGAGAATTTTTTAGAGAATTATTATGATGTTTTAGAGATATTCGGAAAGAATTTTTTCGGCAGGATCTATCACGGTCTAGAGAAGTACCTAGCTTGATTTAATTTGAACTACTGTCGCCAATAAATCAGGCAAATCACTCACTCTATTTCAATTTCTATTTAACCTGTTATACTTGAGCACTTCAGTTGGCAGGTGGCAGCCCCTCCCCCTCCCCCCCCTTTTTTTTAATGTATTTCATAAATCATTTGTAAACTATCTCTAAAAAAAAAAAATTATTCGCCATCGGAAAAATAAATTGGTAGATATTTATTATATAGCGAATGTGGGAGTTATCTCATATTTTCTAAAGTGAAAGAAGATAAGTACTAAAACTTAAGTTCAACTGAATTGATATTAGGTTAACTTCTTTTGGCGTAAGATATCAATAATAAAGAAAGAGGAACAACGAGAATTTCCCGAATATTTAAATTAATTTGACTAGATAAATACATATAACAATACAATAAGATATATTGGGAAAAAAGATAATTATTCAAACTAAAAACTTCTTCACACACCATAAAACTAATGAAAACACCACCGGTTTCGAAAGGATGCGGCCTTTCTTCTTCATGTGCAATCACGCCTTGGCGGCAAAAGCAAGACTGAACACAGGGCAAAATCCAGAGATGGAAGAGCAACACAACCAACCAATAGGAAGCAGGAAGCAAAACCAAACAAAGAGAGAACACAACAGAAAACGGGAAACAAGAGAACAAACACAAAAAATGGAGGGTAGGGAATTTAAAATAATTAAATTAAATATTTTCAATTTTTGTAAATACCTAACATTAATTTATTATTATTATTATTATTATTATTATTATTATTATTATTATTATTATTATTATTTAATTTGTGTTTGTTAATTTAATTAATATTTATTTTACTTTATTTCATTTATTTATTTATAATTATTTAGTTTTATTAATTTTTAAACTAATTTTTAGTTTATTTATTTTTATTTTTAATCTGTATATTATTATTTATTTTTACAAAATGTAGGAAATCATTTAATCAAATTAAACAAATTTTTCCAAGCTGTAGACAGCAAAGTGGAATAAGATTTTTCATTTACAATGTTAAAGGGAATTGAAATTTATTAATAGGTTTAAAAATAACATGAAAATTAACACGTTTTAAAACTTTGGCTAATTTAAAACATAAGGGAGGGTAAAAAAGGCAAGACAACTGAGTTATCAGGTTTAATTTTAGCCTCATTAGTAAGAGTAGGCTAG
Organism: Salticus scenicus; assembly: GCA_963930645.1. Lineage (NCBI taxonomy): Eukaryota > Metazoa > Arthropoda > Arachnida > Araneae > Salticidae > Salticus > Salticus scenicus. The sequence goes on along the minus strand of OZ005650.1, from coordinate 258,456,308 downwards.
ATAAATTCAACATATTTAATTTAATTATTTTAAAACCTCTTTCCTCCATTTTTTTTTGTGTTTTTTCTCTTGCTTCCTGTTTTTTGTTATGTTCTCCCTCTGTTTGTTTTTGCTGCCTGCTTCCTATTGATTGGCTGTATTGCTCCTCGACCTTTTGGTTTTGCCCTGCGTTTAGTCTTGCTTTTGCTGCCAAGGCAGTAACACGTGCTTGTACCTGAGGAAGAAAGGCCGCGTCCTTTCGAAACCAGTAGTGTTTTCCTTAGTTTTATGGTGTGTGAAGAAGTTCTTAGTTTTGAATATTGATTGTACACCAGTTCTTTTATCTAATAAAAGAAAGTTAATCTAAGTAAAAATGTATAGATAAAGATTTGTAAAAATTTAAATGCCCTTAGTGTTAGTTGAAGTACCATTTCATATTAGGATATTTGTTAGTATTTATGCTAGATTAAATATTTTGAAACTTTTAATGATTTGATTGAATTTTGCTTGTAACAAAAATTTATTACTATTTAATACATCAAAAAAGTACCTTGTAATAAATTTTCTCTTTCATTCTTGGATCATTTGCTTATTGAAATAGTGAAAATGTGTTACAAATAGTGCACGAAAATTCAATAAATTATTTATTCTTCAAATATTAATATAAAGTTATCCTAACACGCGTATCAAATCTAAGAAAAAAAATTATTCAAAAAAATAAAAGCTAAGTGTCCTGATTTTTTTTTTTTTTTTTTTTTTTTTTTTTTTTTTGGGATTTACTTTAATGAACAACTCGTGCACTTGAAAAATTTGTTTGTCTGTTCATTATGAGTTTGCTAACAAACTCCATTATTTCTTTCAATATATTCATACTCTTAAATTGTGCCATATTACCTTGTTACGGAAATATGTCTTGAAATTTAATAGAAGACACTGTACAGACCAATAACAGTATATTCAGCCACCTCTGTTCTTTAGAACGGCGAACGTAAACTAATCGTCTCTCCTCTCATTTAATAAAGTGAGGAAAAGTGTCAAAAGAAATTTTCTTTTCTCAGAACATGTGCAAGAAACAGCAGGAACAAAATACCAACTCTCGGGTAATATCCGTTTTATTTATGTAAGACGAGAGGAAGGCCCGGAAAAATGTTCGGCGTCAAAAATGCGGCAATAAGCATAAAGTATTTTGCAGCTAGAAGCGGGTCTGGGGCTACGATTTACATAAATGATAGACCCGTTCCTCTCCTGGCCGGAGAAAATCCGGAGTATCAATCACCATTATCTCCAATGACTTGTAAAGTCTTCGGAGAGTATTCCTTTCCTAGAGAAATTTCGTAAAGGTTATCGTATTTGGCAAGTATCAGCAAAATTTGGCGATGGAAGAAGAAATTCAAATGTATGTTCACTATAAATGTGTGGGTTTCTTTTAATATTTTGCAAAAAATGAGTTTTGGTAATTCTAAATTAATTTTTTTTTCATTAATGTCAAACAGAGCGTTGCTAAAAATGAATTTCAATTCATTATGTACCCAAGGTTTTTTTTTTTTTTTTTAATAGAATTAAACAAATTTTCATTTTTTATTTTTTAAATCATGTTATGATTGCAAGGTTTGATTTTAGGTTGTGAGGACCCGTTCTTTCACTCGTGTGAACGTTCACATGTTTTCTGTTCAGACTTTAATAAAACTGTAGCTAAAAACTAGTCTTAACTCATCTTTAATTTTATTGCACATCTTGTATTTTGAAAATGTAGCTCTGTTTTCTTTGAAAGTCATGTTGTGAGTATAATATTTGTTATCACATTGAGAATACCCGATTCTCAACTGATACGAACATTTATATCTTCTATTTTCAGACCTTAATTAGTTTGTAGATTGTAGATTTAAAAAAAAAAAAAAAGGCGGGGGCCTTGTAACATTATTAAATTAAAGTTTTAAGGGGTAACTTTCATTTTTTTTAAATATATCAATAATTATGTAATGATTTCAAGCTTTTAAAAAAAAAAGTAGTAATTTTTTTGTATGGAATTTTGTTAAGAAACAGAAACTTATTCTTCTTGCTGAAGAACCAGTCGCGTGTGCATACAGTCAAACTTCAATCTAATTATATACTTCTGTGTTGTCATCTTATTAACAGTCTAAGATTTTCTTTATTTTTCGCGAAATGTTAAACACATTATTTTATACGGATTTAGTCTGTATGTAAATTATGCAATCATTGTAATTTAGTGCGACCTTTTACAAAGGCATGACTGTACACACTAAGGTCATATGTATAATCATATGTATGTATGGATTTTGATAATCTTAGAATATATTTAGTTTATGGAGTGTACCTAATATTCCAAACTGCCTATAATAATGGATTTTTTCAATCCAACTTTTCCAGTTCATATTGTTAAATTTTAAGAACGAAATTTGGGCCTAAAAAATTTTGATCGATACCGTATTAGATTTTCATTCAGTATTTTGTTATGTACTGCAATATGCTGCAGTTGATAGCAAATATTCAGTATTAGCAGTAATTGTGAATTTTTATTACTAAACAGAATATATCGTACTTTATAAGAAGAAAAAATATTTCATAGTTTAGAAGGAATGATATCAAAAATTTAATGTAAGACTCTTAATTTTTTTTTATTATCAGTGATTTCAGAAACTTTTCTTTGTTTTCAGAAATCATAAAAATTAAAGCAATCCATATTTTCGGAAATGAATACGATTTAGTAAAAATTTTAAAAATTAAATTATTTTAAAAATTATTTTAAATTATTTTAAATTTTTTAGTTTACCCTTAAATTATTTTCTCTACCTGGTTTTCAGCTTCTAATTTTTCTAAAAAATTACGAAGTAATTTTTCAGCTATATTGGGTATAGTAATTTATTTAGCAAATGTTATTTATTTACCAGTCAAATTTTATGACCGAACAAAATTGTTGTAAATTATATTTCTAGAATTTTTTAGATAAACTACAAAGTTTGAAATGTAAATCGATAAATAATTAACAAATTTAAAAAAATCTTCATTCCAAAATTTTATCATGGAAACCTGTTTTTCTTATCCCTTCCTATCTAACATTCAAAGATATATTAATATGCTACTCGAGAAATTAGAAGAAAATATCATTAAAAAAAAAAGTCCTAATTGCCCATCATTAAAATTTTGCATTAGCAGAAAAAGTGTAATTGAATTTCTTTTAGAAAGTGAAATCACACTTCTTTTAGATTTCTTTAAGTTATTAAGGAATATTTTAGATTTTATCGAAACATTTTTCATCATTTCTATTGAATAAGAATATTTTGGAATACAAACTTGGCGTTATGCAGCCAAAATGTGTCGTTGAATAATTTAGAGCTAAGTAACCTTGTTTGTTATTCAGACCTTAGTAATAAATAAAGACGGGCAACAAACGTGTATGATAAAAATTGACAGTTTTGCGTGAATCCTTTAAATGTTGCATTTCTGTAATGTATATTTGCAAAAGAGCAAAGAAAGAAAAAAAAAGAGCAAAAAAAGAAAAAAAGAAAGACATGTGTCATGCGTAATAAGATTAATTTGATGATGCGATTTTTTTTTTTTTTTTTTTTTTTGTGTGTTTGTGTGTGTATTCTTTACTGTGCATTTGTGTAATTCATGTATTCACGTTTATGCATTTTTTCATAATAATTATCATTTTATAAAATCACTGACACACAAATATATATATTCTATATATATATTTTCTATATCTCAAAATATTTTTTTAATAAAGAATATAAATTTGTATATAAAATATATACTTATCGTCTGATGGAAAATAATTTAAGTTTGAGAAAACTGTTGTAACGTGTTCTCAATGAAAATTACTTTTTGAATGAGTGAAGTTTGTTAATAAAAGGGTACTTAAGCAACATTTTTATTTATTTATTTCTCTCTCTCGCTCTCTCTTATGGTTGATTTAATTTTTCTCTGTGATGACGACTTATTGGAATTATTTGCGTGTTGTCAGGTGTGTAAAATCGTAGTTGTATTTGCAGATATAGCAGAAGTTTGGATGTCAATTACATAAGAACGGTAATAAGTCCGTTACTACAGAGTGGGCGAAAAGTCCGTAAATACTTTAGAAATTCATAAAACCCGAAAAGATTACCCAAATAAAAAACGGTTTGCAGGTTTAGCATTGATTACTTACGAGATTTTTTTTAAGATAAGAAAAAATTTCAAAAAAACAGCCGACAGATGGCGCTAGTACGAATGACTTAGTTGGAAATGTGCAAATGAGACAGGCGATTATAAATACTTACGCTCTTGATCCAGCTATGGGGATATTTAAAATCCTGGGTGTATCGATCCCGCCCATCCAATCTGTCGGAATTGAAAGATGCAGTCCGCTAAGAGCTGTCATGTATACAATCGGACATGCTGCACTCTGCCGTTGCTGCATTTATGGCATGCCTGCAATGTGTTATCACCTGTGGTGGTGGACATGGGGAACACATATTGTTATAATAAATGTTTTGATAACATTATTTTTGTTATTTACATACCTTTTCTTTCCCCTGTGTACGGAAACGCCACCCATCGGCTGTTTTTTTTTTTTTTTTTTTTTTTTTTTTTATCTTAAAAAATAAATCTCGTGACTTATCGATGTTAAATCTAGAAACCGTTTTTTATTTTGGTTACTTTCGAGTTTTATGAATTTTTAAAGTATTTACCGACTTTTTGCCCACCCTGTATTTGAGAACGTATTGTCATCTAAGTTACACGTGTATCTCATTAAGTTGCAATTTGAAAATTTTCAGTAAGATTTTTGGATTGAGTGGGTTGAGTTTTTTCAGGGTTGAGTGGGGCGGTAGACTTCCGTACACAGAATTATATGTCAAATAAAGCTGTTTCTAACTCCTTTTAGATTTTTTTTAAGGTAGAATTATCTTTATTATCTTTCCTTATCGATGTTACGACTTAATCTGCAATCTCTCTTTATAGTGTTAAAATACAGGGTAAGAGAAAGTCGTGTGAAGGATACACTGTATTATTTTTCTATTATTTTACAACAAAAATACTCGTATTCGAATTACAAGTTTTAGGGATAATACTGATCTTATGATGTAAAGTCTCAAATTAGTATGGAAGTTTTTTGCTTTTTCTAAATAAATAAGCTGATTTAGAATGTTTCTTCTGTAATTAGTGGTACTCTTACATTAACGTACTCGTTTTATGTAAGAATATCGCTCACTTAAGCACTCAATTTTCCTAATTATCCTAAAAAAGGACATTAAAATACCTAGCCAATTTTTTCACTAAAAAAATATTAATTGAAACATGAGCCAAAAATTAAAATTTAAAAAGACTTTTGTATGATACTAGAGAGCTTTTTTTTTTTTTTTTTTTTTTTTTTTTTTGCAGTACAAAAAGTCTTAACTTTCTTTTATGCTTATGTCTTATCTCACAAACTATTTAAGTCCATTGTAAATAAAATTTAATAATATTATTCTTATTTTTCAATTAATTAAGTTGCAATGGATACTCTAATGTGTCTTTAGGCTACTTAAATTGTACAAATTTACTAATTAAAAAACTATTCGAAGATTTACTCAAAGAATTTATAATAATAAACATTTGTGAAGGTTTTCTAACTTTCCAATTTCAATAGAAGTATATTGAAAGCTATTATGTACTTTGAGGTACATAAGTTTAATAGACATTTTTTTTCTTTATTTTATGGGAATGATAATCGATGCATTTTTTGACTTATTTTTCCAAGACAAAAACACGGCAGCACCTAAAGAGAAAAACACAAGAGACACGTACTGTTCAATATAAATATTAAAGGATTGTTTTTTAAGAAAATTGCCTTTTTATATAATAAACATTCATTTAATAACACTAACTTAATTCAGCTACAGTTTTGCCTGAATAATAAACATTTTTGAATTATACACAATCTTAAAATTCCTGTTAATAAAAACAAAGAAATATGTGTCCTAACAAAGGAAATTTTGTAGCGTCAAAAAAAAATTCTCCTACATAAAAACATCGTAGTGACACCACAAATTGTTTTCTCTGTAAAATGTAACACGTTTTTGAATAGAAAACTTTGTAAATAACGAAGGAAGTTTGCGTATTACTGATAAACAATATTTTTATTATTATTACAGTACAACTTGGATAATTCGAAGTTGAAGGGACCTGAGAAAAATTCGAAATATACAAAAATTCGAATTACATATATTGTTTCATACTTGCCAACATACTAATTACTCTAAAAAATTGGTGTGAAAAAAAGGTCAGGACTAACAACAATATGGAATATTAATTAGGATGTTGGCAAGTACGCTATTTTGTCAAAAAGAAGAGATAAATTAAAAAATTAAAACTCTACGATAAAAGATTTAATATATAAACTTTATATCTAAGAATACTGCTACATCCCCCCCCCCCCCTCCCATTAAACCAAATCAATATTTTTTACGAGCTTAATTATTCAACGCTTTTTAAAAAATAGTCAGATATTTTTGATTGCTTCTTCAAGTACAATCTTTGTGTCATAGCATATGACTTCAACCTATCAATTTACAAAAATAGAACCTTCTACATTAGACATGACTTTCAAATAAAAAAACCCCTCAAAATTCATGTATATGCACCATATCTTCTGATGCAGTAGGTAGGGACTTCTCTTGTATTTCCTTATCCTTCTTTTGAAAGACTGATAAAATAAATAATGCACTTTAGTTGAGAAAAATCTCGGGAACAAATTTTACTGTAATATTTTAAAGGTAATCGTATGAAAAATTCGAATTATCCACTATTTTTTAACATTACTTTAATACAAAATTCAAAGGACCGGGTAAAAAACTCGAATTATCCAGAATTTCGAATTATTCAAGTTTCCCTGTATTATTAATATTCATAGAATGAAACTTCGTGTTATATTTATTAAATTATTCGTAATATAGTTTATTCCCACAAACCCGGCACTGCATAAACAAAAATTTTCCTGTCCTGCAACCCTAAAACACAACTCATCCTGTCCTTTAATACCCCTTAACTTCAAATGATGCAGTAAAACAGTGCTCTATGTATACAGTTTTCCAAAACATGTAACCATATAGTTTTGTTTATTCTCTCATTCACTCGATAAAATAAAAAATGAATTTGCAGTGTCATAATGGAATGGCTTTACAAGATGCCATAACATTACATTACGTATACCCACTCCATGACATGTCGTCCTCTTAAATTTTAGAAAGAATATTTTTCTGAAAAATTCTGTGAAAGTTGCATTTTTCTGAGATGCTTCCTTTGAGGATACTCAGAGATCTAATATTTCCTGAAGAAAAATAATATGAAACTTTTTTTTTCCCCCTTTAAAATATCAGTTTTTTGAATCTTTGAAATAAGAGAGTTTTTTAACTCTAAACTTGTATTCCTATTTTGCTAGTATTTTATAAATTTGAATAAATATTGAAAAGTAACAAACTTTTTGAGTTTTTACTAAATAAATAACTTTCTAATTTTTAACTTTGATAGAAACTTTTGTAAATGAACAACTTGTGAAATAAGTTTTATATACTTTAATAAAAAGTTTGCGTAGTGAACTTTAAGTTAGACTTGAAAGAACATAACTGTTAGAAGATCCATAAAATTGATTAGTGCATATGGTAGAGAGAAAAGAGGTATTTAAATGCGAACGTATAACTATAGTTGTTAAAACTCATTAGAAAACTTGTTTTTGGATTAAGAAAAGTTTCTAAATGAGTATTATTTTTTTTTTTTTTTTTTTTTTTTTTTTAAATAAAAATTTATTTTACTTTTATCTTTATAGATATCTTCACCTTATCTTGGTTGTATGCAATTTTTATTTTGAAGTTAGCTTGAAAATAATATAATTTTGAATAAATATAACTCTGTAAAAAAGAGGGAAAAAAAAAACTTATTTAATCAAATGGAGTTTGCCTTTAACAAAATCCTGGTGTTGGTGTAGGTGCTAAAGTCAGTTTTCGGTACAAGAGATGGTCTTCGTTGATTTCTCTCCATGGGGGAGGGAAGGAGTTCTTAGTATTCTAGTCCGTATTTACTCAAACAACAAGATCCTGCAGAAAAAGGAAATTTAAACGATTTCATTGAGAGAATCTTGCTATAATTTTAACGTAACCTTCTAATATAATAACACAGGCCGAAGATGAAATTTTTTTTTCCTACAAGGTGATATGCTTTTCTGATGTATTTTTTGATACTGTTTAAGGAAAACTATTCGAAAATTTCCCTACAGTTTTGACAAAAAAATGGGATTTTTTTAGCCTAAAGCTCCACTTTTTCAACTCCCATCTAAGTTATTTCCCGAATAATCTGGTTGATGTGAGTGAATAACAAAGGTAGTTATTTCATCGAAAAAATGTAGAGGAAGTATCCTGAACGTGCTAGCAGATTATTGTTGGATACTGCATAGAAACCCCCCTCCCCCACAAAAACTTAAGCCGTGCATAAGGTAAAATGCTCTAAAGGAAATTTCGACGTAAAGAAACACATTTAAAAGATAATGTGTAAATAATAGCCTATTTTAATATACATAAATTGTTTCGAATTTGTTATGGCCTCTGGATGAATTCTCCCGATCTTCGCCCTTACTTTGTGAAAATTCTTAACGGGATAGGACGAAAAAAATATCATTTCTGAATTCAGCGTATCAAAACACGTTAGAGACGATGAATGCAGTCAAAGAAATTTGAGAAAATTTTAAAACTATTTGTATGTATGTTCGGTTTTTATGGCATCGGGTGTTGCCTTCCGACACAATCCACAAGTCTGTACCAGGTCTTCCGGTCATGGGTCCACTCTTCTTTCAGACCCCTATCCCTCATCGCTATTTTACATTATCCATCCAAGTCTTTCTTGGTCTTCCTTGTTTTCTTTTCTAATTTGGTATATAGTTAAAAGCGATTTTAGGTAATCTTTCATCGTTCATTCTTTTAATATGACCAAACCAGATTAATTGCTTTTTTTGAACCTCATCTAATGTGGTTTTCTTTATTTTCATAATTTCCCTGATTCTCTCATTTCTCACTCTCTCCATTCTTGATATCCTGCATGATGTTCTCAGGGCATCCATTTCAACAGCAGCCAATTTCTTTTTTGGGGACTTAAAATGAACCATTCTCTCCATTCTTGATATCCTACATGATCTTCTCAGGGCATCCATTTCAACAGCAGCCAATTTCTTTTTTTGGGACTTAATGAATTTTACTATTTAATCAACTCAAAATATTAAAAAAAAATTTCTGGAATAGAACGGTTCATTTATTTATTTTACAAATTTTACCGCATTTAATTATGCATTAGTACACTTTCAAAAACTAGAACCTCACTACTAAACTTTAGCTGTAAATTTTATAATGCTATGCGTATTTTACAACAAATTGTAACAAGTATTAAAGTATTTATAGTACGGAACGTCCATAAAATTTACAGGTAAATTTTGACAAAGAAGTTACAGTTTTTTACAGTATAGTTATTTTAAATATTTTTGGTGTGCAATCTAAAATTGCTTTTTTGTGAAACAAAATGAAAATGGAAAAATCTGAAATACGGATACGATTGAGTAGCTATCAAATATTACATTTGTATCATGTAGCTAATTTAAATACTTACGTTACATTTTAAACATAATTTAACTCATTTGAGTAGTTTTATCCTATACACATAAAGCATTTTACGTCATTTATACTTCGAACCCAACTAGGGTTAAATTTGTTTTTCACATTATTTATTTCCCGTCTCTTAATTTCTGGTAGTACAGTAAAACTAATACATTTCTGCAGTGAAACTAGCGTGTTTGTGCATATTGTACAGAGGTATAAATTCTTTAAAAACAAACGCCGTAAAAAGTACGTATAAATCCAGCGTGAAAGCAGCACTCATACCTACTTTTGAATATTATGATATTGTTTACAAAATTCTATTTCATATCTTGTTTTCTTATATATTATTATTATTATTATTGACTACAGTAAAATTATGATTGTACACAGAGGTATAGTATATCATTTTCGAAAAAATATAACCATATAATACGGCTTATTCTTTCATTTACTATGAAAAATGAAATCGAAAAAATGCAGAATTTGGTGAAAACAAATCACCTAATAAAAATTTATAAAACTGCACTGTGCCACCACATCGATATGTCGCCTTTTAAAATTTTACAAAAAAAAAAAAATCTTTTTTTCTTTTCTTTTTTTTCCTTCAAAAAATCTGTGAAAGTTACATTTTTTGCAATAGTTCCTTTTGAGTATACTCAAAGGTCTAATATTTCTAGAAGCAAAATTAAGTAAAATGATTTTTTAAGGTACCATTTTTTTTTTTTTTTTTTTTTTTTTTGAAATGGGTTTAACCATTATTTTTTTAAATGGGAGAATTTCCAACGATAAGCAAAATTTTTTTAAATATTTTGATTCTAAATAATCACTTAAAAATCGCTTATTTACAAATTTTTAATATAAAAGGTAAGTCTTGGTGGTGACAACCTTGAAATGAATTAAAAATAAAATAAATTTTACGATACTTTTTTCAAATTTGTATAGATTTTTAAAATTAAATTTAAAAATTAGTATGTTGTGACCACTACAAAACTTTGTTCTATATTTTTCTGTACAGCTTGTTTAATGTGCTCAGTAAAAATTGTTTAGTAAATTTATTATTTATAAAATAAGTTTCAATGGTAGAGGTGATTCAATGCCCCTACATGTACAAAAAAAAAATCTTACTTGACAATAAATTTATGATTTATTTTTCTCATTAAACAATAAATAATGATTATCATTATGTATATTTAACGAAATTTTGCCTTGGACAGCCGTATTAAAAATTATGAAACACGGGACGACAGCGCCACCAGTTGAGCAATTGATCCTTAAATATCATCAGCACGAATTTAAGTCAAAGTTCAATTACTTATCGAGTTTGGTGAACTTTCTTTCATTGGTTCGTGAGACAGAAATTTCCTAAAATGGTCAAGCCTTATTCAGGAAGTCTCAGAACGATTAAATCCATCGAAAAACAGGAAGTCGAAAACTTTCACGGATCCAATACTTTTTTTTTTTTTTTTTTTACTGAAGAAAATAAAAACAAAACAAGTAGGTTATTTAACTATTATATGAAGCAGAATAAATAGAAATATTCAAATTGCATAAGAAGAAGCACTATGGAATATCAAATTTAAAATCATTTTTATTTATAAATTCTATTTATAAATAAATATGATTATAAATTAGATCTTCTATTCAGCTTAGTTAACTTAAGTTTAGGTAAACAAAATTCTCAAAAAATAAAAAAGATCTTTTTAACTACCTACTATGTTTAATAAAATCTTTTTTTTTTTCCTTCCCTTGTGTGTGTGTGTGCGCGCGTGCGTTTATAATATTATATTTTCTAACAACGCATAATGCACAGAAATTATTTTAATTATGAATAAATATATTATTGTCAGACTTTAATTTCAAGTATTTTCAGTTCTATTCAACACATTACTTCTATTTTTTACTAAGATTCTGTATCCATATATGTATATGTACATGTGTGTGTGCGTGTATGTAACTATTTCCTGACGTTAAAATGTTACAAGACGGCTTTTAGGTTATTGAAGAGTTTTAAAATTATGTTTGTGTGTTTTCTAGTCTCATTTAAGATGACAGCATCCAAACGGTAAGTTTGCTTGGGGATAGATTTTGTAGATATGTTACAATATATAAGTTTGTTATATTGTTAAAAAGACAGTTTTGCAAAAGTAGGCTTACAAATTTAATACTTAAGCCAATTTTTAACAATTTTTCAATAAATGTATATTTCTGAAGAGATTAAAATTAAAATTGGATGACTTCAATTATCAAAATTAACTTTTAATTATTATTGTGAAAAGCTTTTGAAAAGCAGAAAGAGACGTACCATTTATTTTTCTGTACTAAAATATTGATAAAATTCAGATCTTGTTAGAGTAATTATTATTATTATTATTATTATTATTAGACTTGAATTACATTCTAGAAACATGCATTTTAAATTTTAATTGCTTTAACTTTTCTTATAAAACCAATTGTACGTAAATATCTTTTTCATGTTGTAGCCGTAAATTTAACTCAGCCCTTTTCTTTAATATGACGTAGATGAATCTATCAATCTAATGTTTTACTTTTAAGTTCATTATTTTCTTAAAATATACTCTTTCGTCTATTCTCTGTTCCCCTGTGTATGATGTAGAGTCCCTCATTGGGAAGAGTTTTATAAGATAAAGTAGCATTTCGTTATATCCACTTCATAAAACGTAGACTTTTAAATGTCGTAAGAAATATTTTCCTGAAAAATTCTTCAAATTTTTTTTTTTTAAGTTTCTCTTCTTAATGCTTTCCTTTTGCATGATTTTCTTTTCCCCCTTTTTATTTATTTTTAATATTTTTTGATCAATTATGAGGAATATTATCCCTCCAAAAATATCTAAATAAATCGTATCTTCAAACATATTTTAATTTTACAATTAAATACGCCTCTAGAGATATTTAACAAATTAGTGTTTTAAGTGGAATAAATTAAGGAATAAAAACTCAGACATCCGTGTAATAACATATTTTTAAATAAATGTATATCTAATAAACATGTTTGTAAATCAATTACTCTTGAAATAAGTTCCATACAATTTACATAGATATTTTATTAATTTAATACTTTTGAATAATTAAGAAATTCATATAGGCAAATGTAAGCAAACAGAGCAAAATAATAATATTTTAAGATTATTATTTTTTATGATAATTAGAGCTCTTATTAAGCATGATATATGAAACACATTTCTTTAGAACATTTCTTTAACATTCATTTTTAAATAATTTTATCCTTTGATTATATTTTTTGAGCAAGTATATATACAAACTAGTATGTTGTGGCCACCACAAAACTTTCTTCTATATTTTCCTATACAAATTCCCTCAGTAACAATATTAAAAAAAAAAAAAAAAAAAAAAAAAAAAAAAAATACAATTTTTTTTCCAAGTTCTTTTTTTGTTAAAAGTAAAAAACAATCGATAACTTTGTTTTAAATTATCACAGATTTATAGTTCAACCATTCGTTTTAAAGGTATTGACGAGACCTTTCGAAAGATACCCATCTTGAAAATTTACCCCCCAGGAGGGAAGCGATGCCCCACATGCACAGAATTTTTTCCCGAGTTAACTACTACTATTATCAATAATTCATATTAATTTTACAATCACAAGTTAAAAATAACTCTCATTATGTACAGTTAAACGAAATTTTGTCCTATTCTGCCATGTTAAAAATTTAGAAAAAATGCGATCACAGCGCCACCTGTTGAGTGATTAATACCCAAATGTAATCAGCACCAGTTTATGTCAGGGACCAACTCAATAGCAAGTTTGGTTAAATTTCGCTCAAAAAAAAAACTTTTTTTCCCCCTGTTAAAAGTAAAAAACAAAAAAAAATCGATAACTTTGTTTTAAATTATCACAGATTTATAGTTCAACCATTCGTTTTAAAGGTATTGACGAGAACTTTCGAAAGATACCCATCTTGAACTGGGGGGACCGATGTCCCCACATGCACAAATTTTTTTTCCTAGTTAACTACTACTATTATCAATAATTCATATTAATTTTACAATCACAAGTTAAAAATAACTCTCATTATGTACAGTTAAACGAAATTTTGTCCTATACTGCCATGTTAAAAGTTTGCATAAAATGCGATCACAGCGCCACCTGTTGAGCGATTGATCCCCAAATAGTAATCAGCCCCATTTTATGTCAGGGTGCAATTAAATACCAAGTTTGGTTAAATTTCATTAATTGGTTCGTAAGATACAGTGTCCACAAAAATCGTGATGCACACAGACAAACATTTTCTAAAAACTATTAATTCGTGTTCAGGACATCCCAAAACGTGTAAATCCATCAAAAAACGGAGGTCGAAAATTTTCAAGAATCCAATACTTTCTCGATATTACATATAGAAGAAAGTAAAAAGGCAGATTTTAGGGAACTTAATATTTTGTTCTTTATATTTTTGTACATAGAAATTTCAAAGAATGCATCTTATGAAACATATGTTCTAAATCATGAGAGACATTTTCCATGTAATTAATATAATTATTTTGTTCAAATCTGCTAATATGTATACAAAATCTCTCCCACTTTACAACTCTAACTGTAATCTAGTCAGTCTTATTATATCATTTAACTTCAAATGGCGCAGTAATGTAAGAGATATGTGTACCATTTTCCAAAACATGTAAATGTATAGTTAAGTTTATTTGCTTATTCTGTGAATAGAACGAAATTTCAGTTACGAAAGTCGTAATAGGATGGTTTTACAAGATACCACAGCATTATATTATATGCTCCCCTCATGATATGTTTACCTTTTAAACTTTGCATGATATACTTTTCTTAAAAAAAACCTCTAAAAATAACATTTTTTTCCGCAACACTTGGTTTGAGGATATTCGGCAATCTAATATTTCTTGAAAGAAATATAATATGAAAGTTTTCCTTCCGCAAAATATTGGTTTTGAATCCTTGAAATAAGATTTTTTTTTTTTTTTTTTTTTTTTAACTTTTCTTTTTTAATGTATCAGTTTAAATAAATGTTGAAAATTAAAGCTTGTTCATTTTTTATTTCGACAAAAAAATATATAACTTTCTATAATTCTGTACTCAATTTTGCAATGTAGAGAAAATTATAAATTTCGAATAACTTATGAAATTTTCATTTTATTATATTTGTAGTCAGTGATGTTTAAGTCCTTATCATAAATGATATTTTAAATGTGGTCTGACATCTTTAAGAAGAAAATGTCCTTAAAAATGGATGCTTATACGAAATTTTGCTATATTCTATGCTGTTAAGAAATTCATAGTTTCAAATAACTTACAAAGTTTTCAAAATTGAATATTCGTGATTACTGTTGTTCGTGCCAGCATGATAACAGATATCTAAAGCTATACAGACATCTTTACAGCAAAAATTTCCCGTTTAATACACACTTAAGATTTGTCCTATTCTCCCATGTTAAGAAAAACTTAAATTTCGAATACCTTACATGATGTAGTACTAGTGCGATGTTTAACTCAACCAACCAACCATCGAATACTTTACGATTTTTTTTTAATTAGAATGTTGAAAATATATAGAGTTCTTCATAAATATCGTAAATGATATTTCAAAATTGATCCGACTCTCTGCGAGTAATTTTTCTTGAGATATTGCGTACACAGACTAACAGACTAACACACTAAAAGACATTCTAGAGACGAATAAATACCTATTTTGTGATTTTTCAGATTCTTCACATCTCAAAAGGTATAAAAAAGGTCAAAGAAGTCAAGTATGATGCGGATTTAAAAGAACTTATAAATTATTTTTAAAAAATAGACATTTTCTAAGCGAACCCTCTAAATGTGAAAAGCATGCGACAATTGTTTCGGATGAAAACAATTAAATCCTACCCATCACTAATCGTAAACAAGTATTCTGTGACCCTCATCAAAGTTCCCTCTATGTTTTCCTGTATTAGATAAAGGTCAGTTTTGTGTTTTACAGACGACATTTTTAAAAATACTTTTATATTTATTTTATTTATTTATTTTATTTATTTATTTTATTTATTTATTTTACAAATATAAAAGATTGATAACTTTGTTTCAAATAATCGCATACATAAGATTCAACAACTCATTTTAACAATAGTGTCAAATTTTAAAAAAAAATTAAAAAATTATATACTCACACTGAAAATTGACATTACCGGGAGAGCGTTTTATGCTTTTTACATACATAAAAGATTTATGCTGGTTGATTACTACAATTATAAATAGATTTTTTATTTTTATTTATTTATTTATTTTTATTTTTATTTTAATATTTTTATTATTATTGTTGTTGTTGTTTTTGTTTCGATGGTTGGTTAAAAATGATTCCCATTGCTTAAATTTACACTAAATTTTATTTATTAGGTAGATTCCTTATAGAAGATCTACCTATTGCAATGGTTCTCATGACACGACATCTGGAAAATTTCTTCATATCTTCACCGATCATGACCCCTAGAACCCAAAACCACCCTCCGTTCAAAAGTTTATATATATATATATATATAGGTATATATATATATATATATATATGTATAACGCTTTTTCCCATGTTAAGTTGTGAACACGATAACTGGAGTAATTTTTATTTAAATTTAACCAGCTCGGGATATGTTGTCAGGACAGTAAAAATCTCGGTCGAGTTCGTAGATGGGGTCTCCTGCTCAAAGGGGGTGGAAATGGTGGGGGGTGGAAATTTTCATTTGCCCATAATTTCTTTAATATTGAAAATAGGAAAATAGTTCAAATCAGGCGAATTACCGCCTTACCCTAAAGAACAACTTTTGTATTTAAACTTTTTCGATAACTTCAATTGCTTAAAAGTTATAAGTTGAAAAGTGATTTTTCTTGTGATGAAGTCGACATTTTCTATAGCTTTCATTGCAAAAATTTATAATTTGATGCTTATGTCACGTGCAAATGATAATAAAAAAGATCACTGAAAATATAATAAAATTTTAATCATGTTTTTAAACAATATAATAATCTGATAAATAAAAAAATAAAAAAAAAAGTTTAATTTAACAGAAAATATGACGTCACAATTACAACAATGTACTGAGAAAAATGAAATAAAATTTTATCCGTGATTTTAAACAAATAAAATAAAAGTTAATAAAAAAACAATAAGTAAATAAAATCAACATATATTAGGGCTAAGCAGATTTAGACTTAGCTTTATGACATAGATGCTATAATGTAAAAGACAAATGTCATCGTTAAAAAAAAAAAAAAAAAAAAAAAAAAAATCTTGTAAATCGATGCTAAACGAATTAAACTGGCATGGTAGAAAAAGTTATAAATTTGGGGACATTTAGGTATCCCTTTAACAAATGAACTAGGGACTATTTTAATGAATTTTCCGTTGAAGTTTATTTTCATGAAAATTTAGATTTAAATTAAAGTATTACATTACTCGAATTCCCTTATTTTGATAAATAAAATGATAGCATTTTAAAAAAAAATAAAGAACACGCTTTTATCCGCGATTGTAATGAAATGCTCGCCCTCTGGTTTGCTAAGGTGAAATTACAATTAACATGCTTTAATTCGGCTTTCATCAAGCCACCATTGTTTGCCGATGTTTAGTTTCACATATATTTATTGAATAAAAATGAATAAATCCGGTAGAAAAAGATAACACACACTGTTGTGTGCTACAGTGTAACTCCAAAGGATCAAGAAATCCGGAATTAAGCTTCCATTTATTTCCAAATGACAAATTTAAAATTTCAGTTGGTTCGGCTAATGGAAGTAAAGAATTAATCAGATGATTTGAAACTAATATTTGTTCAACTTCAGTTAAAAATCTACTTCCGATCGAACTTTGAATAAACTGAAATATTTTTTTTCCAAAAGCAATCAATTTTCCATGATTTAATGGCGGAGAAATTATAGTACAAATATTAAGTAGAATAACAAAAAGAACAATAATAAATACACGTGGCTATTCTATTTACTAACAACAAAAGCTGAAAAAGCGCCATCTATCGATCATTACAAACGCGGATTGAGAAATGAACTAATAAAGGTTTTAGAAAACTATTACATACTTTTAAATCTTTATTTAAAAAAAAAAAAAAATTAATTGTTGCCACTCGACATTATACAAATACATCCAAATCCTGTGTCACATACGATAGTTTTGTATAAGTATAGATTTTTTGTTTGCCCTTGGAACCTGCCCCTGATGGGAAAAGTGCCTGGAAACACTTGTATCTAGTATTGTCATTGATTATGAAGTCGTGTGCAAAATTTCAGGTCTTTTGGAAGACAAGAAGTTGCCGAAAATTGAATTGAAAAATTCCGTTACATACATTAATAGTTGCATCATATCAAGTTAATAAAAGTGTGTTAATTAAAAACCTTGTTAAACGCTTTAATTAATCATTTAAAAATATAAAATTAAAATAATACGTCAATCTTAATACAAATATCTTTTGTGGTGAATAGTTTAGAATGTCAGTTTAGGCAAGAATTTAAAATTTACGATTGAGAGTAATACGTTACAGCTTATTTTGATCTTTTATCCTGTCGAAACAAGATATTGGACTGTGAAGAGATATGAGGTTTTCGCGTGAAAAGAAAATATAATGACGCCAAAGCTGCCTTTCTCCATCTCCAAGCTCACCAAATTTTGTCGCCAAGTCAAAAATTTTGTCGTCAACTATCAACTTTTGCCGCCAAATCACAAATTTCATGGCTAAGTCGCAAGTTTCGTCACCAAAATCTCGCCAAATCATGCAATTTACTAAATTCATAACAATTAACATTGAAATTCAGCGGTGCCAAATGCTCAAATGTTAACTAATGTTAATGTTAATGTTCCAGCTTATGTGAACCAAAACAGTTTCACTTTACAATTTTTACTCATCTGACAATAAGAATCACAAAAACACAATACAAAACTTTCAATGATTCAATAAAAATTACAATGAAATAACTATTAAAAAACTGCTACCACTTATCTGTATTTGACTTGACCATAACAACGCCAGGCTTACCAGAACTATAGGGCAGTTCCTTGTTTGTAAACAAACATCTCAACTTTTATGAGTGGTTGGCAAAAAAGCTTGGGAAAAGCATAGCGATGGCGGATCGCTATGCGGTTAGCAATGGTGGGCGGGGCGCGGGAAAGTCGAGCGCGCTTTTTTGCCAACCACCAGACGTCATGAGGAAATGCTCTATTGAGATCACAAGTGCATTTTCACGTTTCTATTACTTTTTCTTTTAAAAGAAAGATATTGAACAACAGTTATATGGATTTTAAATAAAAAATATAATTTTGATTAAGCTTGGGTGGGGAGAAGGGTGTAGCCCAATAGCCCCTTCCGGGATTCACCATTGCTGGGATTGTATATCTTTAAGGCTTTTATTTGTTGAATGATTGTGAGCTTGAATTTTAAAAAATTGAAACATTTACAAACCAATAAATTTAGCCTAAAATTTTAAGTAGAATGAATAAAACCCTTTTGTAGTTGAAAATTAAATTTCTTGAAAACAGAATAGCGACGTAAATAATGCAATGTGTGGGAACAAAGCCATTGGCTAGGTAATAATGCATATGTAAAATTTCTTTACAATTGAAACATTAACGAAAAGGAATCTACCTTTGCCTTTAAGCTTACCGAAAAGGGATTTTTTTTATTTATTATTATTATTATTATTATTATTATTATGAAAATATAAGACGACAAGGCCAAGTGTTGAGCGATATGCACCAAAAGTCTGCAGACTTCAGTTTGTATTAAAGTACAAAATCTCAAAATATAAAATATAAAATTTCATGAAATTTTAAATAAATATAAAATAGGTTCATTCATTCTTTATCTAGAACTGTCTCAATTTTTTTTGTAATACACAGTGACATACAAGCAGACATTACAAAATGGTCAAAATGCATTCGGGACCATTTAAACGTACATTAACTACAAAAAAAAAAAAAAAAAAAAAAAAAAAAAGCGGTGGGGAGAACTTGATGCTATTTTCTAATGAATATAAAAAATATATGTAAATTGGCACAAAAGTAACATGAAAGGAAAAATGGCTTTATTCTTTCAGTGTGCTTTTTTTTTTTTTTATTATTATTATTATTATTATTATTATTATTATTCTCTTTCTCTCTCTCTCTTTCTCTCTGTCTCCTCCTTTTTAAAATATTTTTCCCCTTTTTATTTTGAACACCAATTTATTTCTGATCAATCATTCCAAAAATTTTCGTTTTAAAAGTTCACCATGAATATTAAAATGAGAAAAAGACTAAATTATTCCATGTATTTTTGTAATTCATAGTATTTTGCATATAATGTTTCTGTTCTTTAATACTCATGATTCATTTAGTTTCAATGTTTTCGTTATGACTAGTTATTTTTCTTTAACAATTTTTAAAGACATTATAACAATAAATTACCAAAAGTTTTTAATTTTCTACAACTGCGAGTTATTTAAAACCTTTTAAGATAAAAAATATTATCCCAAACCTTTTTAAGATTTCCCCCCTAATATTTCTTCAATAATAT
This sequence comes from Salticus scenicus, assembly GCA_963930645.1. Taxonomy (NCBI): domain Eukaryota; kingdom Metazoa; phylum Arthropoda; class Arachnida; order Araneae; family Salticidae; genus Salticus; species Salticus scenicus. The sequence goes on along the minus strand of OZ005650.1, from coordinate 258,436,176 downwards.
TATTTTCTTATTTTTCAATAACAGCAATATTTCAGTGATCATCTACATTTTAAATTAAAATTTTATTAACAGAAGCACCCGATTTTACATGAAACTTTATATTTTAGGTGAACAAAAATTTTATTTTTCATTTAGTCGCAAAGCATCTGCATAAAATGCAAAAATTAAATAAAATGTTGAATTAAACTTCGTAAATAGTGCGTCTACGAAATTGAAATCTAGTCTACTTTTTCTAAATATTTATTTAGGAGAACAAAACTGTCTTGTATTTATCCAAAATACGTGATTTTGTTTGCTATTCTGATATATTGTAACAAATTTTCTAATTTATATTAATTCTAATCTATCTCGAAAATATTACATATCAAAATAAATGCAAAACATTTCTTTTCTTCTTCATAAGGTATGAAATATTAAGCATTTTTATTATTATTATTATCAATATTGCTTCTAACATGTAATATGTGTAAAATATATATATATATATTCATTTCAATGATGATATAAAAGAAAAACTATGTCGAAAATTTAATTTTTATATCATTCATCCGTCGATTTGTGAAAAATTCGCATTTAGTCGAATTAATAAGAATATTCATATACATAGATCATTTTCCTCAGTGTTACACTTAAAATAATATGAAATTTAGAGAATGAAATTTCGAAAAAGAAAAATTAGATTTCGATACAAATTCTCAATCTTTTTTTAATTGATGGATAAATTTTATTAAAATAGAACATATTTTGAACATTTGATATGGGTATGCACATAATTAGAATTATAAAGCTGTTATTATGAAAATCATATATTAGTTTAAGTTTTCTGTTTTTATTTCAGTTAATAATAAAAATTATTATAGTTTGCAGTATCAAACAAGGAGGAAAAATCATGCCGGCCGCAAAGATTATGAAACACAATGGAACATATCTGCTCCATCATTTAATTTTCAAGCAATTTACCTCTTTTCATGACACCATAAAGTATATGATTTTCAAATGTGGAAAAAAAAAATTACAAAATCTATATTTTCTGTTTTAACTTTAAAGATAAAATATGAAGTAACCTTGTAATTTGTCTTAAAATTGCATACAAGACATATTAGTACTAAAATTTTAATACAGTGTATTAAAAGAAAAGAAAAGAAAAAGAAAAAAAAAACCTTCATCAACCTTCTGAAATCCTCACTTCAAGCTACTACCACTGGTGTAGAAGAAATATATCAGAATACATTTTGTGTGGCCCTGTAAACCAATAATTAATGCTAATTTAATTACATATTCTTTAAGAAACATGTTTTTGTGCATTTAGATATTGTACGTTATTTTTGTTATGTTTTGTTCAGAATAGAAATATTAAAATAGTCTTTAAACAAACGTCTCTCATAGAACGTAAAGTATCTAAACTCTTTTGTAAGTCCCTATACACAAGCTAATCGTTCTATTTATAACATTTTCATTAAGAAATATAACACTGTGAAACTTATTGATCTATATATGTTTCAAATCATTAAAAAATATATATTTACAGGACCTGGAATGCACGCACTGACGCACCATCTTTTAAAAAAAAATTTTTTGTAATAATGTTTACGAAATAAATAAACAAACGGAAGAGGTTAAAAATTGATTGTAAATCATAGAAACGCGTATATATTGTGAAAAATAAATAAACAAGATGGAAATTCTACCTTTTTTTTTTTTTTTTTTTTTTTTTCCCTTAAGTCAAATTCCCACTTTCATATTTAACCCTTCAACGTTCATTACTTAATTTATTTTTAAAAATACAAAACTAATTTTAAAAATGGCTTTTAGACACATAGCCGATCATAAATATTTAAAAAATAAAAAATTAGCATTTTTCCTTTTTGAGAAATTTTTGGTTTGAAACATCTATAAGTTAACCTTATGAAATTCAAACAATATTTAATTTAATAAAAAAAACACTTTGTAAGTAAACATTATCGACTACAAAAACTCGTAAAAGTTGTTTCAGGTGAAAATAATAGTCCAGCTCTTCATTAAATGAAAAAAACTAGACATGAATGCATCATCAAACCAGCAATTCCCACTCACGCACACAAGAAACTTCAAGTGACGTATGCATTTAGCTTCCTTTGAAGCATTATTTGCTAAAGTTTGGAATATTGCTTATATCTACAGACATAAAAGAAACAAAAGTTTAAAACCTGATTAAAACAGGGGGGGGGGGGGGATGTTAAAAAAACTGCTACAAAAAAAAAAAAAAAAAAAAAAAAAATCTTAAATTATGTCAAATGTTTTGTTTCGATGCGAAACCAATGAACGTTAAAGGGTTAAAGAGCGAAATTCGTAAACTTAAATGTCAACTTCTTTTCCACGTGTTTTTCCCTATAAAATTACATAAATCTCCCATTTCACCGAGTACGGACTGCAGTAACTCGGTTGGTAAAATGTCAAGCTTGTAATTAGAGAATTTCGGGTTCGATACTCGAACCGACCAAAGACTATCATATATATTAATGGTGGCTGGTGATCCGTCGAGGTTGCAATGTTGATCATCTTATGTAAAAATAATAACTCTAAGGTTTATCAAAGTAAGGTAGCCATCACCTCTGTGATGGATCAAAATTATGAGTGTATGTTTCCGTATCACTTCTAGGGGGTGAAGTTCGTCGCCAATTTCCACTGTGTAGACCTAATTCAGTACTTTTTTCAGTGTAATTTTTTCCCTGCTTTTTCAAATGGATAGCCAAGTATATCATTAAATTATACAGCTAATTCTAGAGATCTTGGTATGATATCTGTGAAATCTTCGCAAAATTAGATATTTTCTCCAGAAGTTTTCATGAGACAGATAAAAATCCTATGAAGTTGCCGCAGCAATAACTCATTGTTTTTTAGTGATAATTACAAAATACCAATAAATTCTTTCTGCCAATTTAAAATAATCCAAGTGGTATTATTTTTAATGTCGTTGAAATTGTTTTTGCTGACTATTATGTGATGATGAAAATGTGTGATAATATTGTGTAAAATTTACGAAAATGTGCGACGGTGATATTTTTAGCTGCATAATTTTTCAATATTATTTGTTAATAGAAAGCTGTTTGTAATATAACTTATCATAATTTATATTATAAATCTTTTTTTAAGTTCTGGGTGAATCAAATGTAGTATTTAAGTGTTTATATAGCAACCTCTTTTGTTGTATTTATGAAAATTTGTTTAGTAAACTATCACAATTAAAGATTTTCTTTTAAGTTCATGATTTTTTATTTCTTTTATGTATATAAAACACAAATATTGGATTCTTGAAAATTTTCGACCTCCAGTTTTTTAAGGATTTATACGTCTTGAGATGTCCTAAATAAGGTTTCACTATTTTTAGAAAATGTCTCGTCTGTGTGTGCGTGTTACTAAAATTTTGTGAACGCTGTATGTCATGAACCAGTAAACGGAATTTAACTACTTTTGATATCTTGTTGGAACCGTAGACTTACAAACATTTGAAACAAATTCATTTTTTTTCCCCTTATTAAAAAAGTCCCAAAAAAAATGCATTTCCAGTGTCATACAAATGGCCTTTGTAGGACACAAAATTGTCTTTCTTTAGACATTTAGTGTTGATCGTCTTTATTTATAAATAAAATTGTCTACTTAAATAAACAAAAAAACCTTACTTTAGCTTTACCGATGTGACACTTTTTGGCGAAGTACTTTCTTATTCCCCCCCTCATCGTCATCGTCGGTCACTCCATTCTGTGCGCTTCTGAAGATTTTCTGCATGTGTTTTAATTTCTTTTCTCTTTTTTAGGATATGGCGCCAGGTGGCGTCTATACTTGTTGTTGGTTGGTCCAGGTTGCATGCGTTTGGTTGGGTGATAATTTCAATGGTTTCTCGAAAAAGTGCATAGTTGTGACTGTTATAGTTCACGATTTTTTCGGTATTTTTAAAATCTATTTCGATATTTTCATTTTTATATGTTTGTGCTAGCGCGGTGCCGTATTTGCCAAATTTTATATCGTTAGTATGTTCCTTAATTCTTGTATTAATTTTTCTCTTAGTCATTCCTACATAGCAACCGTTGTTATTGTTTGGATATTTAAAGGGGATCTTGTAAATGCCGGCAGATTCGAGGGGGGGGAATGTTATCTTTATCGTTTCTGATTATTTGATAGATATTTGGGTTTGGTTTAATTGGAATGTTTACATCTAGTTTGCTTGCGATATTTTGAATTTTCACTGCGGCTCCGCGATCATAAGGTATTGCACTAGTGTATTTTTTATTTGGTTTTTTGGTTAAAAAATACACTAGTGCAATACCTTATGATCGCGGAGCCGCAGTGAAAATTCAAAATATCGCAAGCAAATTAGATGTAAACATTCCAATTAAACCAAACCCAAATATCTATCAAATAATCAGAAACGATAAAGATAACATTCCCCCCCTCGAATCCGCCGGCATTTACAAGATCCCCTTTAAATATCCAAACAATAACAACGGTTGCTATGTAGGAATGACTAAGAGAAAAATTAATACAAGAATTAAGGAACATACTAACGATATAAAATTTGGCAAATACGGCACCGCGCTAGCACAAACATATAAAAATGAAAATATCGAAATAGATTTTAAAAATACCGAAAAAATCGCGAACTATAACAGTCACAACTATGCACTTTTTCGAGAAACCATTGAAATTATCACCCAACCAAACGCATGCAACCTGGACCAACCAACAACAAGGATAGACGCCACTTGGCGCCATATCCAAAAAAAGAGAAAAGAAATTAAAACACCTGCAGAAAATCTTCAGAAGCGCACAGAATGGAGTGACCGACGATGACGATGAGGGGGGGGGGGGGCTAATAAGAAAGTACTTCGCCAAAAAGTGTCACATCGGTAAAGCTAAAGTAAGGTTTTTTTGTTTATTTAATTAAATTTGTAGCTTTATATGTTTAAAATCGTAAATAAAATTGTCTACATTTCAGAAAATTATGGAGTGGAGGGCTGATTTTTTTTTTTAATACCAACTATGTAAAAAATACCAGAGCCGGGAATCGAAGAATCGAACCCGGGCCTTCCGCTTTACGTGCGAATGCTCAAACCATCGAGCTACCCTGGCTGATTACGAGCTAGGCATTTCTCACATAACATTCGTTGGCAAAATACCTATAAGAAGAAGATGCCTGATGGAGAAATGCCTAGCTGGTAATCAGACAGGATAGCTCGATGGTTTGAGCATCCGCACGTAAAGCGGAAGGCCCGGGTTCGATTCCCGTCTCTAGTATTTGTTGTTAGTATAAAAAACCAGCCTTCCACTCCATATTTTTCTGAAATGAACTTTCAGGCTTGATGAAAAAATTTCTAAATTAAATTAGTCTTCATTTGTTATGGAAAAAAAATTAATAACACAAGCCTTTAACTGAAAAAGTGTTTGGAAACCAACAGCTCATACTGATAGATTTTTGGACGTTGATTTCAGTAAAAATAGTCAAAAAATTCCATGACATACCAGTTTTTCAAAAAATTTTAAAATTAAAAGAAATGGAGGTAAGATATCGAAGTCAGATATCAAAGTAGATGGAGCGTTAATATGATAGTGGACTATAGTTGGATGCTAGATAGTGAAGTCCCCCGTACTGCTTACAGTAGATTAAGTGTCAAAAAGAGCTTTCAGAGCAAAAGGAAAAGAAATCATTAAGGTTATATGAATTCAGGATGTATTAAACACGATAAATATTAACTGTTCTAATTAATGTAATTACCAATTAATAAATAATCAATATATATTTAGCATATCGCTTCTAATTATTTGTTATATCAATTAATTCGCAAATAAAATGCTTAAAAATATTTTGAAAAGACCTTCTTTTTCCCGAATATGTGAAACATGTTTTCCTTCCCATATATTTAAGTTGTGAAAAATCTTCACATGATTGAGAAAAATTAATGCCATATTTGAAACCAGTCTACCAAACAATATAAAAAAATCAGTCCTTACATTGCAAACAGTTTTTCTTACTCAAATTTTTCTGGCCTGTGTTATTAATTTGCACTACATTAATGTGATACATGAAATGAAAATATCGAAAAATATTCTGTGATATCAACAAAATATTAGTTCATTTTTCTCATTTGAATTCATAATTTATGCAATAAAAGACTAAGACTAAATATTTTTAATGATAAACTTTTATGGCACATATAATATGTAATAAACGATAAAATAGAGTTTCCAACGGAAAATATGTAATTAAAACCTTTTGACCATTTCAAACAACGACTCTCCTACTTCTGTGACATTTTCGTAGTTGATTAGTTTGCCATATGAGAATGGAAAATGAATTCAAAATATAATACTTTAGCTTATAATAGAAATTTAATAATTTTCATTGAATGAACAAAATCCACTTATATTATTGGATTAAATTTTTTATCTTTCTGTATGCAGATATGATCATGATACAATAATGAAAATACATCTATTTTTATTTTTCATTTTCCCTTGCAATAGAAAGTATTAATATAAAATATTTTTAAATTAATGAAGTTTAAATAATAATAAAAATCCACGTAAATTTTAATTTTAAATATTTTATGGGTTTAAATAATAAATTTTAAAATTCTGATTATTTTTTTACTAGGGTAGGTACTTCAAGGATTGACATGCTCCAGTAATTGACACCTTCCTCAAAATAATTAATAAATAAGTAAAAAAATAAAAGCAAATACTTTACATGTAAGTATTGTAACATTGTACGTCAAACACTGCCTAATTATTGGTAAAATGAAAAATTAGAGCGTCAAACACTGGAGCATGGGGGGGGGGGGGGGGCAATTACTGGTAAAATGAAAAACTGGCAGCGTCAATTACTGGAACATTGAATTGGTGTAAAATAAAAATTCATTAAAAAATAATTGTTATTATTAAATGTATGTATATTAACATATATGTGATTCTGAAAGTCTTTCATGCCATATATGTTAACTTAAAATTTCAAAAAATAGTTTCTGATGACTAAAACATTAAAAGCATCAGAAATTGCTCTAAAAGTGTCAATCACTGGAGCACTTACCCTATATGTAAGAGTTTTTTAGCCTTTAATTTTCTTATGAATAAATTAATAAGGAATGTACCAAATTTCATATCTATATTTGAATATAGAGTTGGAGAATACACTTCAAAGTATCTATATCTATACCCGGCAGGTAAAGCACACCGTGTAACAAAAATGATTTTTTTTTTTTTTTTTCAGAAATGATGTTACAATGAAATTCATTAACGATATTTGTCATCAATAAAGAAAATGGACATAGTTTTATGTGTACTGTCCTATTTCCTTTATAGGAACTGGGCATAATGCTTAATATGCCTCTATGTAAAGCAAAGAATGTATATCATAAGCATAGTGCTAACTCTTTTTACAAATTGGACATGGTGTCCTTTACCTCCGGGGTACAGATATAATAGTTATCTAATGGGGCTAGATTAAACTTTGTCGAAACGATAGAATAGTGACATAAGGTATTTCGTTGGTCAATCCAGACTCAAAGCACAAAATCAGCGGCTAAAGATGAAGCTATTATACACGCTTTGACTAAATTTCGGCTCTAAATATTTAATTTTATACACTTGAAAAGCACAGTTTCTTAAAGAAATTGAAAAAATATTAACTTTTTGTGTTAAAGCTCATGCTTAAAATCTCATATTTAGAAGTATATTTTGAAGAATTTAAATACAATTTGTTTCGCATTTAATAGTGGATATTTGGCAAAAATTTGGTTGCGTTCTCTATTTTTTTATTATTATTATTATTTTTTTTTTTTTTTAGATTTTTTATTCACTATGAACGCTATTTCTTTTTATTTCATTATTTATTCTGTACCCACATTTATCCACTGTGGAATTTATGTTATGTATAATGATAGGGTAATTTAATTCCACCAAATTTTAGGAAATAATTGATTTTTAATATAACAACAATAATTTAATTCTAAGAATTTTTAACTTACCAGTGAGAAATATTGTTTTCAAAAAATTGAAATTATGAAGTAAAAGTCAAAGATATAAATCTCTTTTATTAATTAAAAAATAATAAAAGAAAAGAAAAGAAATTTTCCAGTGATTTTACTCATGAGATTTTTCTGAAAATCATATTAACCCCTTGGGTACGGATTTATTTGAGAAAATATTTGCATGTGGAACGGATATAATTTTTGGTTGCTTGGAGTAGTATGTAAAAGCAGTACATTTTACCTAAGAATTTATTTATTTCTAAAATATTTGTGATAAATGTAGTATTAAGATGTTTTCAAGTAATTAGAATTGCAAAACAAAAACAAAAAAAAAATGAATGACGTGTCTCAGACGTCAAATGTACCCAAGGGGTTAAGTATGTATAGGTACTGTCAAGCAGATGTTCTGCGGAAAAGGCTAGTATATTGTTGTATTTTTATCAAAAAATAGCATTTTAAACCTTCTAGATTTTTTATAAGAATTAATCGCCTATGCAGAAAAGAGACCAACAAATATTCAACTTTTCTCATTTTTGTATCATTCCTTTAACATCTTTAAATCATCAATTGTTAGTTCGAAAATATTTTTAGAAATACTCTAAAAATGTCATTAGCTGATTCGTTAAAATGAAAAAAAAAAAAAAAAACACGTGCTGATGTTGGTGTTGATAAATTTATTTTGAAGAAATATCAATGTTAAACCTCACCGAACTGGAATATCCAGTGCATTAAAATTAGGTGGGAATGTAAAGAGCAGGCCTTAATTGAATTCCGGACTTTAATCCTATAAAACAACTTGACAAATGCCTGTTTTAAGTCCTTCTCCAAGTTCATTAAATTAGCTGCAACAAATACTCTCCCTGCATGGATTTTGTTATATTTCGTGATGTCCGGTACATTTAAATATTGAAATTAGATTTAGCTAAAATGGAATATATTCCTTATTTAAACATACCTTTATGAATATGGACATTTTCTTCCAAAGACTGTTTTGATATTTTTTATTTATACTGTAAATATTTTTTATTTTCATTTTTTAACACCAGTTTGTAAATAATGTAGAGTGTATAATTTTAATAGGTGACTTCTTTGAATAGGCGGTATATACAAAAAAACAAAGTGGCAAACAAACAAATGCATAAATGTTATACATGCATATCGAATAGTTCTCTAATATAGGGTATTTATTTAGTTGGTACATTTCTTCACACGTAAATTTTAGCTTCCTAATCGTAAAAACGGCATTGTTTTTATAAATATTGTTAAACCCCGATGAGAACTTTTCAGTATGTCACCTTTACTTTTATATTAAAATATCTGAAATAGTATGCGTAAAAATTGATAATGTTTTTAAAATAAATGCATGTACTAATACTTGCCAAAATTAAATTGACGATTGCGAGGTTATAATAATATAAGTATGTGGTAAAAAATTTAACGTATGCAAATTTTGTGTCTGTAGAATTTTTAACTATAGTTAAATATTAACCGTCGGATTTAGACTATGAAATGAAAATATGTAAGTTATATTTTTATAATGTTGAATGATTAATTGATTGTATTTTCCTTTTTTTAGGTAAGTACAACCATATGTTTGAACTATACTTATGTATCTTAGGCAAACATTCTAAGGTAGGAGATTTTATTTTTCTTGAACAATAACAACAAATCTTAATAAATATCAATATATTATATACATACCTTTTGGTTTAAATATTTTCATAAAAAATGTAATCACGCGTTCAAATACAGAAATTTTTATTTTCAAAACATATTTAATTGTTATGTTTCACAAGTATCCTATCTTGGAGAAATAATTTTTTTCTTTTTACCAATTCGTAATGTCTGGGTAATTCATATAAGTTAATTTTATAAATATAAAAATATATTTTCATAGCTTTCTTGCTTACGTTAAATTTATTTTTCCATTGCATGGTAATTACACTTACACGTGTTTAAAAAAAAAGAAGAAGATATGAGCAATATTATTTCATTAGAAACAATTTACTTTTTAAAATTATCTCTTACTTCCTCTGAAATTCCTTTTAAAAAAACTTGTGACCTTCAAAAAATATAACTTTTTGTCCTTCTTGCCATTCAATAGAGTTTTATTGAAAAAACACAAAATAAAACTAAAATAAATTTTACTATAACGTTTATTTATATGGTCATCTTAATCTTAGAAAATAATTAATTGTCTTAAATTAAATTAACGATTTTTTCCCTCCTTATTAATAGAACACATACATTTACGAATTTCTATGGTTTACCACTTAATATAAGAGTTTTCGGTTACAATTTTTATTTAACTTAAAACAGAAATAAATCACACAATATATAAAATACATGCACAATGTCTAAAGTTAGTTATACATTATATTCATTTCTCAGTTCTAAGACGAGACGTTAAAGATATTATTCAAGAGAGTGGTCATTTCTCTAAGGCTGGCATTCGTACATGTCATGCTTTGCTTTCTGAAAAACAAAATACATCGTAATTATTAAACTTTTAGTCTGTATATAGTGTGGAATACAAAGAAAATAAATACAAATGACAATTCTACTATAAAGAAAAAGTTGCAATATGTCTAATACATTGAAAGTTTGTATTTAAAAAAATGTTTATATATATATATATATATTTAATAAAGAAGCATCAAAACTGGCGTTGTAAAAATATTACTTACACGCTTTGACTGCAGCACTCGTGCTTACTTTATTCGCCTGATGAAGGGTCGTGTGTTTTTTCGACCCGAAACAATTGTTGAGAGTTTATTGCATTGTATGGTGTTTATTCAAAGTTTGTAATATATATATATATATATATATATATATATATATATTGTTTTCATTTAAAATATTTTTTTATTGTTTTATTCTCTCTTTTTTATTGAAGTAAAATGATTACAGTTATAGAATTAGAGATTAAAAGAAAAAAAAAAATAATAATAAAAATAGCATCATATAATGTATGTAAAACGTAGTCACAATGTACTGGATCAACATTATTTGATAACACGTTAAAAATAATTATACAATGCTAAAGCGCATATGATTTTTATTAATTTAGGAATAACATGCCCCATTCCTTAGTAATTATTCATATCGTATTTTTTAATTCAGAATTCGAATAAAAAACTAAATGCCTGATAATGTAATTTTTTATGCATGCAGGGGAAAAAAAAGAATCATATTTATTCTTTTTTTTTTTTTTTTTTTTTTTAATTTTAAATATGTACAAAATATACGTAACATTAAATGAAAAGAAATTTGCAAAATTACTGACATCTTACTCAAAAAAACTTTCATCGCCTTACCTCAAAACGTTCTACAAAACGTAAATACGATTACTAACTTACACCAAAAAAGATAAAGATCAGCCAAAATTATAAAATCAAAATTTTACATGTCGACCTGTGTTATTAAATTGATGAATAATTCTTACCGTAGAAGATTTTTCTTTTAATTGACAGCTGAGTCCCTGATCACAAGGGCATGCAATGCGGTACCTACCGTCTTCAGTTTTGTCTCTTGGATTTGGATTGCAGATTTCTCCTGTAAAGATGAAAACGGTTAAAGACTTATAAAAAAAACTTTGTTTCAACGAACTATTTTTAGAGATGTTTTGCTTAAAAAATTAATGAATTCTGATGTCACTTTATTTTAATGACTTATTTTACAGAAATTTTACATACGTATTATAAATATATTAGTAAATGTTTTTCCCTCCATTGCATTTTCCAGTCAAATAAAAAATATCTCCTTTACAAAGTTAATTACTTTCTTCAGTTTCTTACTTGTTCAGTTTTGGTTTATGCAATTGTTACAAGTATATTTATTAATTTGATGTTATTTTTTACTTCAGCTAAGCCTATTTTTTTTCACATAAAATTAAAGAAAAATATATTCTAAATTTCGTATATAGTAAAAATTTTTGAAAGTTTAGAATAATGTTAATACATTGCCGGATTTTCTTCCATTTCTTTATAATAACGATATTTTACATTATCCAATTAGTTTTTCCTTTACTAAATATTGTTACGTTTTGGTTATAACCATGCATCAAAAAATGTATTCCGTTAACTTACTTTAATTTTTAAATCACATTTCCTAACTGAAATATAAAAGTCAAATCACGCAAAATATTATGAGAATAATAGCATTTTAATCTATTTACTTTAAAATAAAAAGTAAAATTGTTGTTTTATTTAAAAATTTAGAAAAATAGCTTCGGAAAATGTAAATATTTAGTTTTCTCGGCATATATTAATAATAATGAAATACCAAAAAATGTTTCTTTTACAAGATTATGCATAATTATTTAAGATTTTCTGAGTTAAAAACTTTTGTGGCAAATCGGTAATACTCTTTAACTACATTTCGTGCGACCATGGAAGCCTCTGCTCAAGTGCGGATTCAACGAGTCCACTAGTAAAATAGGGGAGACAAGCCTTTTCGTTGAGAGAAAATAAGCGATAAGGTAATACCGAATGACTGGATGTTTACTAAATTGAAACCTGTTGGTATACTTGAAAACCCTCCAAGATTTTCGACTCGTCCTCACTGCTAGGCGTAGGAAACGTGGTTACACTATAATTCGTATCGTTCATAATGTATTTTTGGACATAATTAAGTACAAATATGTGTGCTGTATAAAATCAGGAACACATTAAAAATCATTGTATTTGAAATTAGTTCTAATATAATGTACTGATATGTAGTTGGTTAATGAGACTATTCATTTTCCAATTTCACTAAAATGTAGGAAGTGAGAGCTCGTTTATTTGAACAGGTATGGTCAATTTTTGCTCAATTTTATTTTGGTCGTTCAAAACTGAATAATTCCCCCCCCCCCTTTTAACCCTGGTGGACACGCTTGTCTCATTGTCATTGATTTCATCAATCTTTCCAAGGTACTGGCGGGCTTGGTAATTCATTAGGGGGGAAAAAACGTTTATTTGTGTTCCAGGTGACCCGGAGGCCCTTTATATTATGGGAAATTTGTTGTTGGTCTTGTTCAGTGCGATCTGCTAGCATCTTTTTGAGGTTCGCCGGGATTCGTGGGAGTTGTCATATCAAAACCCTCATCATCTTCTTGGCAGGAGGCTGAGGGTGAAAGCTCTTCACCATGAAGAAGTGATTCAGTCTTTAAACTGTAATTAAAGAAGGCCAAGCTATATCATTGCTACGTCAACTGACTGCATACCTACTATGCAAGCGAGCCTCATGGAGATAATTAACATAGGATGGATATCACAGAATTCCAAATATTAGAAACAAAAGGTTATGCACTGTTAAATAAATGCAATTTTGTTGCCAGAAATTCTCTGGGAAAATTACAGAATTCTGTGAAAGTTACAGAAAAATACGTTTTGTCAACGTAATTTTTCAGTAATTTACGACTTTCTTCTCAAATTACAGAGAATTCGGTAATTTTCACAGAGAATCTCTGGCAACAAAATTGCTTTTTTTTAACAGTGTGTAGATGCATGCAATCACAGTGAACCACTCTTTCGAAAACCTTCCTAAGCAGCGCCTCAATATGGTGCACCAGAATAAAAAAATATGCGATGAAAAAATTTACTTACCAGTCACAAAAATAATGAAATAGAGATTTTTTCTTCGTGACGCTTCCAAACAGACTGGTGACGCTGGATAGTATACATTCCCCGCAAGTAAGATGACAGCACTCCATGTCTACAGAAACAGGAAATAGAACTTGTGTGCCAACTAACCCCGGTTTCCTCTACCATTTAATTTTTCATTATTTTCTATACATTTTTAGGTTTTTTGTGGAATGAAATACAACAAACTAAAGGCTTTTATTTATTTATTTACGTCTCCAATTTATAATTTCAATAATGGTCGCCGTATTAATATTTTTAGAGGCATGAAGCATATACCCTAACAGCACAGTTAGGGTTAACTTATCCACAGTACATCTTAAGGACGTTTCTGGGATGTCTTTTCATCCAGAAAACATCTTGAAGATATCCTGGGGAGGCGATGTGCTGTCTGGGTATGTTCTCAAGCAAGGCCACAAAGTTTGTCTACTTTTTAAGCCGGAATACGAATTAAATGCCATTTGTTTTATTAATTATTTTTCATACCAGGTTATAGTCAAAGAGGTTTAGATTTTCAAATTCGCATAAAGCGAGTTGGCCATAATTCACAATTTTTAACTGTAATTTCTCAGAAAATTTGAACCAGTTTTAGCCCAACAGAGATAAGCCATTGTAAATAAAATATATTTTACAATAGTTCCCATGATTTAAGAATTTACAAATAATGGCTTGTTTATAAATAGACCTTTAGTATTTATTGAGCTTTAAATGTGCAAATGAACATCTACTTTTTAAGTTTTTTCGGTTGATTTTTGTTTATTACATTGCGTTTAAAAGCAATAGGTACTCTAGTGAAAATTTATGCCTTCTTTTTTACAGTTCAATTCTATTTTATAAACGATTTTCGTTAACACACCTTACTTTTTGCTTTCTTAGTTCCATTAATTAAGTTTATTTTTCATCAGACACAAATTGTAGCTCCGTCATGAAATTCCTTTCAAATAAATCTAATGTGTTTATTCTGATAATACCATTAATTATGTATTCAAATATTCTTCTTAACTTTATCATTGCAGAAATCTGCGGAATGCAGTAAGATATTTATTTGTTTACTAGAGAATAGTGTTAGTTATATTTAGCCATTTAATCCCTTTAATATATAAGAATTTTAAAAAGCGTTGCATAATTTACTTAAATACATTTCCAAAACAGATTACTAAAGATAGCGATAGTTTACATTGCATTAAAATAAGAAAAATGCTATTAATGCTTTGATATGAAAATTATATACCCCTTTATGCATTCATGAAAGTGTGTGTTGTATTATGAATATTTAACAGTATGCTGAACGTATGTGTCATAATAATATATCATAATGTAAATATCTTTCATATATAACCCATTATCCATTACTTGAACTATAAATAATCTAAACTTAGAATAGGAGACTACGAATAATTTAGGGAAGTATAACATTTACTTATTTATTCACTGTAAACTTTGATATATTATGATTGCAATCATACATTAAAATTTGATATTTTAGACAGATATAAATGTGAATTTTTTTTTTTTTTTTTTTTTTTTTTTTTTTTTATCAAAATCTATCCGTTAATCATACTACGGGGAAGAAACAGTACTTTATCCTAAAACTTTAAAAAAAAAAGATTATTTTGATAACATTATATATAATATACTTTATATATTCATGAAGTAAATTGCAGGCTTAAATTATGAATATTTAATATTATATTCGAAGCGTATGATAATAACTTGTATGACATAGTGTAAAATATTTTTCATCTTTAGTAATATATTTTATAAGCCCTTAAGATTTCTCGAACCGTAAATAATCGGAAGCTAGGATGGAAAACTCGAAATAATTCAGAGCATTTATAATGTATTTATGCTGCATAATGACTCTCAGTTACATCGCCTTCGTGATCCGTTGTTTAAATTCATAAATGCCTCCCCAATAAATCATTCCGGTTGAAATCAGCTTTAATATCGTGCCTCGAAATATAATTGGATATCCAGGCCATTTATATGTGAATTCTAGCGTTCTGGATAAAGCTGAAATTTGAAAGCGAAAATTTAACACATTTTGTTTTCCATCGAGGAAATGTGAGCGAAATTTTCTCATAAATGTGAATTTTGTTCGGATTTTTTTTTTTCCCTCCTGTTTTCTGTTTTGAAATTAATATCAAAATTTTATTTATTCTAAATATTAATCAAGATACACTGTGAGTGTTGACAGGCAGTATTTTGTAGAAATGTCAAAAGTTGCGAAGGTTTACAAAAGCTTGCTTAGTTCGAATGGTTTTGTTGGTTTAAGCAAGGTATTAGGTGAAATTGGAGTGTCGTGAATAAGGTTGCGAATGAAATAAGGAATTTTTAGTAGAGTTTCGAGTTCTAATGGAGTTACGGCTTTCAGTGAGATATTGGTGTATAGTTGGATCGAAAAGTATTTTAGTTGCAGTTTGTTGTAGAGTTTATTAAAGAGACACTTCAGTGCAATCTATTTAAGTATCGAATCTTTTAACGTAAGGGGAACTTTTACCTTGGGAAGTTAGACATCAGAAAAGTTTACCAACGAATTTTGGAGAAGATTGAACGCACTCGGAAAGATTTCAAAATACATTCAGAAAAAAAATATACCGCCTTTCTCTAGAATGAATAAGAGGCCATTTTCTAAATCCCTAACTAGAAATATAGATTTTTCGAGCTATGCGCATAAGGCACACCAATAAACTAAATAGACGAAAGTATCGAGAATTTCTAGTGTACACATTTCTAGATGGTGAAACAATATTCTGAATACTCTAAATATTCTGAATCATTTATATTGCGAGGAATTCTGTTTTGATTTTCTAGAATTTGGGTAATAAACCAAGATTATAGTTGCAGAAACCCGCCTCTTGTAGGCTCATTTATTTGCAGAAATTTTTAAATGATTTTGCCCTCGAGAATATAGGCATACGCTCTAGAATTCTTATAGGGGCTTCTAGAACTCGCTTTCCAAGGGAACTAGAATTTATAAGCAACATGGAACTTTTTTTTTTTCTAGAGCCACAATTTAGATTCTAGATGTCAGTTACAGAATTTTTTCTCAGTGTAGATATATATATATATATATATATATATATATATTTTTTTTTTTTTTTTTTTTTTTTTTTTTTTTTGAGAATAAATAGATATTTCAAATCACAGAAGTATAGATGTTAATATAATCATGCTCACTGGACGCAAGTCATTTTTTGCGAAAAATAGGCTTCACCGTTTCTTCATTGCACGTAACGTAATTTATTCTCGGTAGCAATATTCCTCTTCAAAGTTTAAGTAGACTGTTGAGTTTTACGATTCTCGTCTTTCTTCTTTCACCATTTATACATTCCCATCTGCAAGCATGTTGAAAGTAACAACAAAAACTCAAAACATTACATTTAGAAATTATTTTTATCTAAATAACTGAGAATGATTATTCATTTAAAGCTTGTTTAGATATACAATTTTTTTAAGATTAAAGGAAATTTAAAATATTTAATGAGTAATCTAAATGTAATAGAAATTAATATCAAGCAGAATAAAAATTGAGAAAAAAGTTTCAAACTATGATTAGATATCTTGCATAAAACAAAGCAAAATTATGCGCTACATATTCCAAAGACATACTAATCCTCAATAATACAGACGTTAGCATAAATCTTTTCTTCATTCCTTCATTGGTATATTTATAATTGGTTATTATTGTATGTCTTAATTTTCATCTTTTAAGCCGTATTTTTATTGCAAACGAAAAGCTTTAACATGTTGTATAAACAACTTGTTACTAGAATTCTGGAACTTTTTTATATTTTTTTCTTTTGTATGTATAATTATATTTTTTAAATGAACTTCTGCGTAAATAGTAACTTACATTGATGCAGATTCGTGTTAAATTAGAATTTTTTTATCATTTTCAAATTATAGCTTTTTTTTATGTGAAAGCCTTTTGATTTAAAAAATACTTTAAAAAGTAAAATATTTTTTTTCTTTTTAAATTAAACAATAACTGATGATTAATAAGATTTCTAAAAAGTTTCGATTGGCTTTGCAGACATTTACTATTTACACATGCAAAACATTTACGTTATTCAATTATTTTAAATATTAAAAAATAATTTTTCCTGCTTAATATTAAGTAATATATTCTGTATTAACTTCAACTTTAACTTGGTTTTTAAAAATAGCTGAATGCAAAAAAAATGCATTCTTACGTGATTTGTTATATAACCTTCGCAGCAAGCTGCGATCAGAGACTGTTATATTTAATACAAAACAAAATACAACTTTTTGACATATTTAAAGACTAATACTTATGAATAAAAAATAATAACAACAAACAATCTTGTAATTACCGCAGTTTTTTCATATGAGTTCTAAAATCATAAAATCTATGATCATAAGCAGCGCGTATCACATTGTGGCAAAAATGGAATTAATTTTATCAGTCACATAAAATTACTCCGAAATGGTCATCATATAGATATTTAAATGGTACTTCTCCGTGTTTCTTCATAATAACACATCTCGTTATATCACATGGGAATCCTGTAAAAGGCATTTTATAGTTGAAAAAATGTTAAAGACACTTGATTAATATTGAATAATTTTGTTTTCAGGTAATACTATTTTAGTCAAGATTCTATTAATGAACATCACAAGTATGTTTACTAATCGCAATTTCTAACTTCGACCGAATGTAAATGAAAATTTTTGGTTTCTAAAATGTTCTAATTTTTCATTTTATATAAATAATGTGTATATGGACGGAATATGAAAGACTGAAGCAAGTGGTTTAATGTGGCACTAGAGTTTAGGCAGCGATCAATTTGCAATATGTAAGAAAGTAGTTGTTCTAATATGAACTTGCAACTATGATTAGATTTTCTTCCAATATTTTAAAATGCTTTATGAAGATTTAAAAAAAAAAAAATCCATTTTTAAATTTTACGTAAAATAAATCTTATTTATTTATTTAGTTAGTTTTTTTTTTTCAAAATCGGTGACTTGTTATTACATATTAAGAGTAATTTTTAGTTATTTTAAAAAGTAAAGATTAGAAAGAAATTAAATTTAGATGCAAACAGTTTTAAAGTAGAAGTTATCAAAAATATCTCTGAATATAAATAATAAAGTTTTACTTAAACTTCTATGTGTTTTGTTTGTTAAGATCTCATTTTCTTTTGTGATTCACGTGTTTTCGATTTTCTTATAATTTTTAAAACTTATAAAAAAAAAATAATAATAATAAAAAAAAAAAAAAATAAATAAAAAAAAAAAGAACGTTGAAAATCACAAATGTATTTACCTTTACAACGTTTAAAAAAGTGTTTATTTTTGTTAAAGAGGTTGTTATTTATGTCATAACACAAACATGCCATGGTACGGTAAATTTAATTTTCTTCAATTTATTTTAAAGTTGCATCACATGACAAAAAAATGAAATACCCCAATTCAGTTTTAAAGTAAATAAAATCTTATCTTTTGAAACGATAAAAACAAACGTGACTGATTACTTTCGGGATAAAATATATTTTACTCCCTTATCTAAAAACAAAGAATTAAATGAAATTTCAACTGAAAGACAAACAAGTACAAAGATAAATTATCATTCAGTTTTTGTCTTTGAAAGTTGCTTAAAAGTTACGCATTGGATATTTCATTAATTTCTTGACATGTTAGTTATATTCTTTTGAAAATTCGGATATTATTTTTCTCAAGGAAATTCGTCCTATAAGTATGCGAATGGGGCCAATTGATTAGTAATAACGTCTAGTTTATAACGGTATTGGTAGATTTTGCTTAGGGGATCGTTTACATATTAAAACTGGCATCAACTTCATTTTTTTTCTATGGCAACTCCCCTTTTTGATAATTTTTCGGGATTATTTGGATCAAATGAGCCCTGAAAAAATATAGCTTATATATTTCTCTCAATTTTTCATAGAGTGATAATTTGGCAAAACATGGGAATGCTAATGTTAAATAAACGTGACAAACATTAGTTCACATCCTCCAAAAAAATTATTATATTCAAATTTCATTTTTTATGCGTTAGATTGAAGTGGCTCAAACATATTCCATGCATATTATTGATAATATTATGAAAATTATTAATAAATTCATATTTCAAAAAATTATGATTTATAGTCTATATTAATTTTTGCACGAATAGAACGGGTTTCATCAAAAATATGGGTTACCAAATTTACAGCTTATTCCTATAGTTATTTTTCGAGTTTAAGTGATATTTCAATTTTTATTGCTCTTAGGGGGCTGTCACTTGTTATCATTTGTTTCACGAATAACTTTACATACACATGATTTAAAATAGTTATTCAAATAAGTTTAGAGGCGCACATTATTTCTTAATTAGCATTACTTTAGTTTATTTTATATTTAAAATTGCCATACTTCTTTTCCGGTTATTATCTGAATGGACATAAATACTTTTCCGTGGGAGATCTTAATATAATTTTTTTTAAACATAGGTATTTAGCCCTAACCCATTTTTGCTTGTAACTCAATCAAGAATTAATTTAAAGTAAAAACTATACCTTTTTCCGAACCGCCCTGATTGGAATTCATATTGGAAGTTGAGGTAAATTTTAATATCTAGACAAATCCCTAAGCAAAATTGTTGCATCAATTCAATAACTAACAAATTGATCGGCACCCGTCACACATCTCTACGATAATTTAAGGAAAAGTCAGTCGGGAATAGCCGGGGCCTTCGGAGAAGTCGTCGTTTCATCCTTTTTCTAGGATGAAACGACGACTTCTCCGAAGGCCCCGGAATAGCCTGCTTTTTTTCCGACGGTAGAAACTTGATTAGGAGGTAAAAAACACAATTAGAAATCATAATCAAATAGGAAAGTGAACTTTCGCTATCTGTTAATACATTGTCGTTGAATTGTTTTCGTATTTATAACAATATTCTGCACTGTTTTGGTGTTCCTCTGAACCATTACATTATTTAAAAAAGGATATTTACTTATTCGTGTTCAATCCCTTAAGTTCCATTGTCATATACATCCGCCAGCGGCATTTAGCACATCAATTTCTCGGAACAAAATTATTACGTTATTATGATTCCTAACTATGTTCTCTCTCTCCTTCCATATTTGCAAATAGATTTACAAATTATCCTGTAATAATATAGTAAAATTTAATTACTGCTAGATTTCTATTTACCCTACAGATAAGATTAAAACAATTTTTTTTATTTTTATTTTTATTTTTTTTTTATCAATCAGTGCACTAATCAATTTATCCGTATACACATACTAGTTAAGTATTTTAGGTGCATCGTACATTACACACAACATGCTTAACAATAGACGTATACATGCATACGTACAACAATTGTTTTAACAATTGACTGAAGAAATAGCAGTGATTGTATTATATTTTTTAATACAATATTTTTCACAGTAAATGAAAATAATCAATCCTCTGTCGTCAAAAATGCATTTTAAATATAGTATAAAAAGTACATAAACTAAGGTAATTATACAAGTAGTGGACACTGTAAGAATTTTTTGTGCACTGTTGTGTACTTAATTTTAGACTGTAAGTATATGAAAATATCGTTGCAATTTTCTCAATATTGACATTTTTAGTTTTAAGAAAAACTAATCATTACTACTATTATTATTTTAATGTTTATGTAGAAAAAATTTATTTATTTTATTTTTTAATTTTAAACTGATTTTTTTTTTTTTTCCAAAATTGATTAAAAACTCATCTTAATTTCAGATATAAGCTCAAGATCTAACTGTTTTAAATTGATTGCAATTAGTATTTCGTTTTTAAAAGCAAAATGTTGCACACAAGAATGTTGCACACAAGAGTTGAATATAAAATATTTTTTTATACAATTTCTAAAATAAAAAAATAAAAAAAAATTGAAAACCTCATAATATATATTAACAATGATCTTTTTGAGTCTCGTAACGAGTTTCGTAAAAACTTCAAAAAGTGTTTACAAGTTTTTGAAATTTATAAAGTTTACTTGCAAAGTTTATCCATACACATATATTAATTAATATATCTAGAAAATGAATTTTGAACATCAGCAGTTCAAAAAAAAAAAAAAAACTCTTAAATATTTTAAATGAATGCATTTTAAAAACTGATAACATTTAGATTAAATTTTGTAAAATACTTAAAATAAAAATGAACGAAAAAGTCTTTAGATTTTCTTTCAAAGGCTTAATTATAAATCATTGAAATCTCAAAAATTTCTGTTCTAAAAAAAAGCTCAATCCCATTAACCTATGTCTTCCACAACTCACACAACGCGGTACATTGATTAAAAGATTGGAAGATGTTATAGAAAGAATAAATTTTCCGTTGTCATGAGAAGCTAATTGCATCTGTTATCTATATAATTAAAAACAAAAATATTTCATAAAGTTACTTTATTTAAAGCAATAAGTTTGATGAAAAAGAAAAAAAATAGCATCGCTTGTGCTCGCATAACAATTCTCTATAGTTTTAACATAAGAAATTATTCCTACGGTAGATATTACTTCTATAAAATTCAAGCTATGTAACAAAATGAAACCAACATTGTTGCTTTCTTAAAACCATTTCTTAAAACATTTTTTATACATGCCACACGCACCCCATAAACCTTAAACTTTACATCTACTTTTTATGATAGCTCGCGATCATGTTTTATATAAAAATTAAATCATTAAAATCATTTTTTTACTTATGTTTATTTCATTTTGCACGCGCACTTTTTATTTCCTAATTCAAAATTATTTAAAAAAAAAAAATTTCGATAGTGTTTGTTTCGATACTGATTATTATTAATTTTCTTTTCGTTTTCATTTTCTTCAAAAAAAAATGATTTTGATGAAATTTTGGCAAAAGCAGAATTTAGTTTAGGATGGAGGACTATTAGTTTTTTTTTTTTTTTTTTTTTTTTCAAATTATAACACCGCTTTCAAATTATTCAATTATGTTTTCGATAAATGTCCAACTATCGAAATATGACACCGCAAAAATCCCAGATTGAGAATAATAGTCCTCAGTCCTAAAAAAAAAAAAAAAAAAAAAAAGCTTAAACTATGAAATTTTAAATATATAAATTATTATTTGTACTGTCGTAAGCATTGTGTGTCTATGCCATTTATATTAGCTGAGATGTCATTTTATGTTGAATTCAACATCGAATAATTGTTGAGGGAAATTTATTTATTTAATCATATCTAGTGCTCCCATAAGAATAGTAATCAATCATAGTATTAAAATGTGTTGAAAAGGTTTAACATAATAAACTGAATAATGATATATTTTAAACTTGATAGAAATAGAGAGAGACATTAAATTTTATTTTAACACTAGTATATTCTAAAGTAAAATCCAATAGGTACTAACTTTGAAAAAAAAAAAAAAAAAAAAAAACAGGAATTTTGTAAATAAACATTATAAGCTACACAATCTTTATATTTCATTATTCACTATTGAAAATTCTGGTGCTAGTTTGAACCAATACTTAGTGTTACATTAACTGCAACCATAAAATGGTAAAACCTTTTACTATGATTTAATACATATTGTTGGAGAAAAAACGGTAGATCATTGTAAACATCAGTTTATGATTGCGGCTATTTTATTTCAAAGTTTTGGTTTAACTTAGCATCAAATTATTAACGAGATTTAACATCAGTTTATCGATGTAATTTTTAGAAATATATCGATTGTATCTATCCATTTTAAACACTCAAAAGGTATTATGAGCTCAATTTTGAAACCATAGTAATAATGAACAAATTCAAATAATAAAGAACATGTAAATAAATATATATATATATATATGTATGAAAATATATTTTATAATTCCAATAATAAATAACATGTAAATAAAAATCAAGATATAGAATTTTAAACTGTAATTATCCATGAGATCTAACAGTAAGTTAAAACGTTATAAACGTTCTTAATATTTTAATATATTTTTTACATCTTAGAACTTAAAAAATAGAAAATATTTTAACTGTTGCAGCATTGCGTAAAAAAATAAAATTTTAACTCTTTTTTTTCCCCTTTGAAAAAATATATATATAATTTATTGATCTTTTTTTTTTTTTTAATAAAAAATTACAGTTTTTTTTTTTTTTTTTTTTTTTTTTTTTACGCCGCAAATCCCACAGTCGTAGAATTTCAGATGTTAGAAAGTTTTAAAACTAAGAAAAATATCAGTATACTACTGAATTTCTCATTTGATATCTTCCGCGGTAAGTTTTGGACTTCCTTTTCCTTGTCCTAAAAAATCAATTTATCTTTTCTAGTAGCAATTTTTCTTGTTCGAAAATGTAGAGTGCATGATATTTTTTAGGACATTGGTATTTTAAAATAACTATTTCAGTATTAATACTGACAATTATTTTATTTATTTATTTATTTTTAAAAATATACGAATTTTTCTATGCGATAGTTCGAGAATAAATTTATATAAAATGATATTTTTAATACTCTTATTCTGAAGTATGAGAAAAGACGAAACTTGTTCTGATTATATACATTATTGTGAGAAAACTGTTTAAATAGTGATATATATATATATATATGTATATATATATACATATATATATATATATATATATATATATATATATATATATTATGTAATTTAAGTGCCATTATAATGTTTTTAATAATTTCACTTACTTCAATAACATTTAACGTGTGCTGTATTTGATAGCTCAGAAACTGTAAAAGTTGTCTTCTAGTTCTCGCAAAATATTCTTTACGTGTCTTCTGTAAGAGAGAATCTTTTGTCATAGTCTACTATTCTTTAACGTCAATAACTGTGGAAAAGACTATCTTTATTTAATACACCCCTTTTGTACTTTTTTCTTGATTCTTCAGGGGAGATCAAAAACATTGTCTTTTTCTCTGAATTTATCATACCGTGACTTCATTGTCCTTACACCGTGAAAATTGTGCTGATAACAACATTAAATTTCACGTTGATAATGAATGTAAAATTTCGTTTAGTTTTTATGTAAAGCTACACTGAGGGGGAGAAAAAATGCTGGAATACACCCCTACGACCAAATAAAAGAAAAACTGCCAACATGCAGGATTTTTTTAGGGAACGCTGTAAAAAAAGAACTCTTGAAGTTTTATAACATGTAGGGCTATGAATTTGTTCAAAATAACATGCACATTAGATTAAATACTCTCGTTTGACAAATCAGGAACTGAACCAAGGCCAACCGCGTAGGAGACGAGAACGTTACCACTAGACCACCAACCTATGTGGTTATACTGTTACTTAGTAATCCACAAGCATTCTTCATCACGATTAGTTATTTTATCGACAGAATTACTAAGTAAAAATATTACACGTGGAATGGTTATTTGTTGGTAATCCTCTTTGTCTTTCCTCCTAGGCAGATAACCCTGATACGATTCCCGCTTTGTCAAAGAGACTATTTTATTTTATTTTATTTTACGCATAGTGTTCATAAAAAATTCAACCATTCGTTTATCTACAACACGCTTGAAATTTATTGCAAAGACTTGGTGAGTTTTTAACCGCACGTTGTGTCGTATTTTTTTTTATTTTTTTTTTTTTTTACAGTTTATGACACAAAAAATTAGAATAGTTTTTACTTTAAAATGGTTAAAAGTGCACCCGTAAATATTTCTATTTCTAATTCAATCAAAAATATAAATGAATAATCAATATGGAAATTAACAAATTTTCAAGTACATATGAATTTTGCTATTTTTAATTAGTTTGTAAAGAATATCACGAAATATTTTATGAAAAATGGCTATATAAATTATTAAGTTCAATCAAAAGGTTTTTGTTTCATCAAAACATTCAAAAGTATTTTAAATATATTTTAAATCATCCTCGTCCTATAATTGAATATCTGGTTTACTTAGGAAACTCATTTGGTATTAATATATTTATAAAACACCTATTATAACATTTTAAATAGACTCTACATTCATTAAAACCTGATTTTGCGTGATGAAGTATAAATTCATGCATTAAATGAACACATTCCCGCACAGTTTTCTCATAGCATTGCTACTGGATTGACTGAATGATTTTGTTTGAGCCATGCGATATTATTTAAAACAGTCACGCGAAATCCTGGTCAAACTAAAGAGCAGACATACTTACAATTTAATCACAGATACGAAATCACGAATGCGGTAGTTTTGGGATCACTTACCAGATATCGTATTCCATTATTCATCATTTTGAAAATCTACTTAGTATTGTCATACATGCTTTAGTTTCCGTTTATTCATTCATGTTCAATAGTAATACCTTTATTGGTGTGGAACATAAGTGTCAAGCAAAATTCAAAATTCATAAGGACTGTATTACGATTGTATATTAAAACTAAAAGTACAGTGTGCATTTTTAAATAAAGATGATACATTATTGATGTAAAATTGACGATTTATTTTCATATGATTTAATTTTATGGCAAACTTTATATTTTACGCCTAAGATTGTACGTGTGGAAGCTTTACCTAGAACAGACGTTATAACAATTTAATCATAGATACGAAAACACGAATATAGTAATTTTGGGATTAATTACCAAATCCCGTATTTCATTATTCATAATCATGAATACCCCATATTACATCATGTTTCACATTCCTTTCTGTTAAATACTAATAACTTTATTGCTAGCATAGATAATGTCAAAATCAAAATGCATAGAGACTACTTTCTTATTTTATATTAGAATTACTATTATTCAGCGTATTTTTGTAAATGCAAATATATAATTGATATAAAGTTGAAGACCTAACTTTATATGAACTAGCAGAAGTATTATTTTGAGCATAGGACTGTAAAAAAGATGTTGGAACATTGATCTATCTGTTTATCGATTCTTGATTTCTGCCATACTCAACAAAAAATTATGTATTTATTTATACATGCAACGGCGATAACTCAATATATATATATAGGAATTTATTATGTTGTTGTTTATTATGCCACTCGGAAATTCCGAGCCCTGTTAGTGGAAGTATCCGGGTTTAAGGCAGGTGGGGGCGCCTTCCGTTTTTCAGAGGAGCGCCACATAGGGAGGAAGAACGACTTAGCTCCAGAAGCTGGCGAAAGATGGCAACACCAGCAAACCACAGGAACTCGAATTTTGATCCGGACCAGGGCCGAGTAAAACCCATGTTCCGGTACCCTCAGAGGTATAATTTTAGAAGGGAACTTGGATGACTTTGGAACCACGGCGGAATTTACGTGCACCAGTCGCCATTAGCGAACACGACGGTCTTCGGCCGGCTCGAGGACCGAACTCACAATCTTTCGATCATGAACTCGCTACTCTTACAGACCAGGCTACCGTAGCCCTCAGAATTTATTAGATAAACCTTAAAGTATATGTCAGACTTTATATGTCAATTTTTTAAGTATATGTCAGACATAAAAACTTCTTCACACACCACTGCAGGACGTGTCCTGTCTTTTTCAAGTACAAAACAACGTTCTACTACCTTGAAGGCAAAATCAAGACTGAAAGCAACGCAAACCTCAAAGAGGGAGGAGCAACAAAGTCAACCAATAGAAAGCAGCCTGCAAAATAAAGCAGTAGCATGTTGTTTTGCACCTGAAGAAGAAAGGACAGGTCCTTTCGTAGCCGGTAGTGCTTTCATTAGTCTTATGGTGTGTGAAGAAGTTTTTAAGTTCGAATATTGATTGTGCACCAGTTATTTCATTTACTATTGTGCTTAAAGTATACAGCTTTTATTTTTTATGCCTATTTTATTTTATTTATTATTATTATTATTGTTATTATTATTATTATTATTATTATTATTATTTTACACAGTTTTGCAATCTTTATTCTATTTATCTTAAGCCTTAAATAATGAATCCGTTGCTAAATCACTGATTTATGTCACCCAAACTGTCTTTATTATAATTGGTATTTGCTGTGATTGACTATTTAACGAGGAAAAATAATCTTGTTTCCAGCTGTTTCTATTTTTGAATTGTTCTGAAATTTTTCAGAAACATTTAAAAAAAAAAAAAAAAAAAAAAAAAAGTTATAATTTAAGACAAAGCAAAACGGACAATACACTGTAAAAAATTTGCCTTTTTTGTTTCCAGAAATTCTCTGTGAGAGAATTTCTGGCAACAAAAAAGGCAAATTTTTTTCAGTGTAGTATAACGACATTAAACGTATGAGTGATAATATATTTATATAATACATAAGTTTTATTGAAGTGACCTAAAGAAGTATTATATTAAGTTTAAAATGTCTTAGAATCAAATTTTGTAGACAATTTTCAATCATTAATGCTTAATTTATGTATATTGAAAGCAAAAATACGTAAATTAAAACCTTAATCCTTGAAATGAAATTTGCTTTTCTTAATTCGATTTAGGTTAAAAAAATAACTTCAAAACATTTCAAACGGTATTCAAAGTGCTTAATTTATGACGCAATAAAAGAAATCATGATTAAAATTTCTAAACTTTTCGAAATCCTTTCTTTAAAAAAAAAATGGAGAAATGTAAAATAAAAATATCTCCTTTTCTCTTTTCTAAATTAAATTTTTCGAAATATTAATACCTAGCTTTCAAATGTATTTATCAGCACCATTTTACCATTCTATCGTGATGAGTTATAAATACCACTCATTATAACATTGCAACACCTTCGTCCTATTCTCCATTGTAATAGTTTCAAGCAAATATGATCTATTGCTGCAATATCCGCAAAATTAAAGCAATATATTGTCGAAAGCGCGAAAATATCTTTATTACTTCTATTTTTCCAGTTTTTATTATTATTATGATTATTATTCCTGAGCTGCATTAAAGTTATTTCCACCATACGCCTCTCTTTTCTTACGGAATAGAACATTATTCAGGATTTACCGACAGCTTTTCGGCTCTTTCATAATCTCACTTTTGACATTCAAGGAAATTGTGTTTTCTCTAAGAAAAGAATAGAAGATAAATTTCCTTATCTTCTTCTTTAATCTCAGACCTCTCAGATGCTCACGATAATTAATTGTTTTATTTTTCATACTTTAACTTAATATTTAAATTGAAGCAGTACCTATACTTAAAATCATAAATAAAGTTAAAAACAATCTAGAGAAATGTTTTCAAAGTTATAAAATAGGAGTAGAAGTATAAATGAAATTAAGCAAGAAGAAGCTTTCAAAAGAAAGGATTATCTGTTTTTTTTTTTTTTTTTTTTTTTTTTTAATATGTTACATTCACTCATTTTTAAGTAATAAAATTGTTCGGCTAATGAGAAAAGTGACTTTTATTACCAATTAAAAATGATATTAATTACTTTTAACTAATTTTGCATAAAACAATAAAATAAGTTTCCTTTAAAACAGCTAATTTTTTATTTTCTTTAAAATCCACATAATTCTATATTACAATTTTTTGATTAGTAATTTTTTCATATAAAAATCATACCTATAAGAAATGAAACCATAATCATATACTCATATCTCTATACTAATTATAAATTAAAGGGGGGTATTTACAATCTTCAGGCAATAATGAAAAACTATAAGTTTAATAAAAAATTTATTAATATATAAAGCCTATTGGAATAGCTTTCAAATAAATTTGGGGCATAATCTTACGAGTAAAATTGTAATGTGTAAATTTTATTAGAATTAACTAAATGCAAATTTTTTTTCTTTGAAGAATAGTTAAAAGCTGGACGATTCTGTTTTCATCTATAATATAACTTCTCTGTAGCGAATTTCGATGTAACCAATATAACTAATAGATATTAGTAGTGTCATAAACTAAATTTGAACAGGTTTTTACTCTAAACATATAAATTAATAATAGAACATATTTTGAATATTTTAACCAAAATACATGATAACTGTACAGTATTTTTTTTTTTTTTTTTTTTTTTTTTATGTTGATAAAATTTTATAAACAACCATAAATTATAAAATCCATGTTTTGAAGCTTTTTATTCACAATGTAAATTTTACAAATTGTGTTTCCTAGAAATTATCTTATTATTCATCTTTCAACATCGTTTCTTTTTTGTACTTTACTGAAAGTATTGAGTTTATCTAAATTATTTAAAACATGAATTAATCCTGAATTATAATAAATCATGGAGGAAAAATCTCAAAAATAAGGTATATCATTCAAATGGTTCAATCAAATATGGCACATAATGAGTTGTTAAGATTGTGTTAGATAAAATTTACGGGTTTTAAAAAATTCTGCTCAATATCATTTTTCCTATGTTTCATATGACTCATTCAAATAGTTCATTCAAGTAAAATGAATATCAAACTATGTAAAATTTTGTCAGATAAAATTTATAAAATTTTAAAATTTCTTCTTCATATTTCCAGTTGTCTCCTATGAAAAAATGCGAGTGAATCTACAAAGAAAACACATAACTGATTTTTTTACTAATAAAACTTCATGGACACTATTTTAAATCCTGCTTATACTTTTCTTTGCCAATTCAATTTTAATTTAGTTCAAGCACCGTTTGAGGTTGTTTTCAGGTTTTATTAAATGTACCAAGTTAACTGAAACCATATGAAGATGCTGAAACCTTTCTTTCCTATTTTGGCAGCCTGAGTTAAAGATTAAGACGAAAGGCTTCATCCAGGTTATTGCCACTGGTTTCTTGCCCATTTGATCCTATATATTTTAGAACGACGAGATAAAAATTACAAGGACAGGAAAAATTAAAAATAAATCAGACTTATATATATATTGCACAAAAAAAAAATAAATAAATAAATAAATAAATAAATAAATAAATAAATTACATATGTTTAAAACTGCCAAGAAAGTTCAATATTTTTAATTTAATTACAAATTAATTTAATGCCATGCAGATATAAAAAAAAAAAAAAAATGTTTGATATTAGCATTGTGCCATCTTGTATGCTGAGCTGTGTAATCCGTTCTTTTTCATACTGCACTTCGGGAAAGATAATGCAGAATAGCGTCCAGATGTTTAAGTGGCTATATGTATATTAATTGCTTTATTTCTTATTTTCAGTTATGCGTTAAAAAGACACATGTTTAAATATTTATTTTTATGACAGTGTACTACTTGTGGAAGTATATATATATATATTAATTAATTAATTAATCCTTTCAAAGAGCAACCAGCAATAGAAATTTAACACTCTGCATTATTTTTTGAATTATATATATATATATATATATATATATATATATATATATATATACACACACACATTGAAGAATTTAATACCTTTATAAAATTTAGAAATTAATAGATACATGATAATACCAACAACACACACTTAAAAGTGATTGTAATTCAATTTAAATGTTATCACATATTTTTTATAATTTAATTACAGTACCAATTAATAGTGAAAGCATTTTTAATTACTTACGCTGAAGTGAAAATCTATTATAATAACACAAAGACTAACGATGAGAGATATTTTTGCGATATTCATAAAAGTTATCATACTTAAACCAATAACTTTATGAAAAGAAAGATAACAGGGAATGAGTAAAGGATTAAAAATTATGAAAAAGGGATAACTGGATAAGAGAACTGGAATCAGAAATGCTCAAAAAATCGAAGTGTCCACGCTTCAGGAAACTTGCACTTCTACGAGCAAAGGAATCGCAAGATTTCAGAAAACTGTATAGCTAATTCAAGCCAAAAATACAGTTCAAGTTTCGATCTTGCGACAAAACCAGATTAAAAAAGGAATGAAATAATTCACCAACACAAATCTGCAGTGAATCAATTTAAAAAATTTAAAAAAATAGCCACATGTCATGCGACGCCTGATCTACTTTGAATCTTCTTCTTTTGAAATGATCTTCTTTAGAGATAAAAACGTAAAAGTAAAAATATCTATCCTGGTCTGTTAGCTCATTTGAATAGAGAATCAGTTTAATAACATCAAGGTAGCGGGTTCGATCGTCCAAGGACTAATGTGTTATTTTTTGCAAAGCATTAATAGAAAAAATGTCAATTAATAAAAGAAAATAGTTCAGTGTCTTCACAGTATCCTAAACTAGAAGGATGACGAGGAACTGCAAAAAATGAAGTTAAACTTAGAGGTACGTTGGTCGCTTTTAAAGCAAATGTCTGATCGCACAGCTAGAAAATTTTACATGGAGGTCCATTTTGACCTTTTCTGATTCATCTCAAAGCACGTTTTTCGAATTTTTTAATTATTTTTTTAATTAATTACAATTTTTTCAGCTTGAAAGATTGTCTGGTGCTGCCACCTATTGTCATAGAGTGAAGATGATGATTTGTCCGAAAATTTAATTCTTGAATGAAAGTGGCATTACTTCTCGTCTAGTTAGCATGTAAATTGAAAAGTCCGGTTAAATCGCAATTGCAAGCAGTGAGGATCCGGAACCGATATAGGGGGAGGCGAGGAACACGCTGTCGAAGTTCTCCTCGGAAATACTGTTCCAAAATTTCTCTTGCATTAGTAGATCGATATGCAGTGTTGACAGGTTTCAGGATATTCCACCCATTTTGAGGATTTTTAAAAAGGGAAAAGATTTAAGGACAGGAAATTAGTTGGAATTATTTGAACAATTCTAAAATTTTTGAGGGAAAACATGGGGATTTTTCTTAATGTTAGTAACAAATTACTTTTTCAGCAAAATTTCCATAAAAAAGATTCTCAAAAAGTAAATATAACAAATTTTTTATGTAACAAAATTATTTGACAATGATGCTATTTCAGAAATACAACAAGCAACATTTTAAACCTTCTCTATAAAAAACTTTTACCGATTTTACCCTTCGTATTTCATGATTTCAGGTTGAGGTTGATAGGGTTTAACTAAATAAATGCATCTCACAAATGCTAAAAATTCTTTACTTCTTTTTCTCCCGCCCTGGCATAGTACCAGTCGGATTTTTGTTGTTGTTGTTGTTGTTGTTGTTGTGGACCTATTTTGACTATATTGCTGAATAATTTACTTTTGACCTTATGACGTCACACATATTCCGCGGAAATTCTCTTTTCTATTTTCCAGATCCTCAATGTTTCGCTCTCTCTCCCTATTTTATTATTTTGTCAGATTTTTATTTTTACCAATTTTAATAATTTCCTTTTTTACAAAAATTTCTTTAAAAATCATTATATCAAAGGTAAAGAGCATCTTCAGCTCCAAGCACTCTATTTTATTACTTATATCAATCTCGCACTAGAGCTATGCAGTAGACAATTGGCAATGCTCTGAAATTCCCCTACAGAGCTAGTCCAGAGAGACAAGCTACTATGATTTTCCCTTTTGTTTATTTAACTAAGTCTCTTACTTAAATTTATATAAACTTGTGTTAATTACTAAATGTGAAGAAAGTCGAGTGGAGTCACTCCAAATTTTATTATTTTCTATTTTGATTTCTATAATTATTATCTTGAGAAACCAGAAAAACAACAAATGAATTAAAATAATTAGAAATAATTTAATAGTTTTTAAAAATGTATAAATAATTAGATTTATTTATTCGATGTAAATTTAAAATCATATAATTTTTGAATATATGGTAAATATAAAGAAATTTTGAAATGTATTTTTTAGATCTATTTCCATTATTTAGTTTTTTATATTACTCATGATATTTCAAATTTATTATTATTATTATGTATTATTATTATCCGCAGATTTCTCGGTTTTAATATATATTTATTTTAAAATAATGACGCTTTTAAGGACTTAAAACTAAGTTAATCTAGTTTGGTGTAAAATAAATGCATAATATTGAATTGAAAACTTAAATCACATAAATACTCGGATATCATTTAAAACTCTAATAGAAAATAATTCTATAAATAGAAAATGAAGCTAACTAGATTTATTAATTCACGTGAATTGTTTTTCGAGTTGCATTTCAGTCTCCGGAAGTAATTATTTTCTAACATCTGTTATTACAGTATTTGTAACAGAGGGTAAAACGTTTTGAAGTTCCGTGTTTAAAAGAAACGTATTTCTATATTAGAACATGTAATCATAAATTAAATCCGAATTCGTTAATTTATTATTTAATATCGAATAAAGGTATGTACTATTTTGTTTTGTAGTACGCGTAATTAAATATCGCTTTGGAGAAAAAATTGATGGAGCGTGATTTTGAGTAATACTTTTCTTATCATGTAATTTGTTAATCAATTTGTATTTCGAACATTACGTATTTAAAAAAATAGTATTTTTACGTCATAATGCGAAAGTATAAATTAAATCTAAATTTGTTAATTTGTTAATTTATTATTTAATATTTATTTAAAGAGATTAATTTTATAATTTCCGCTACTTGTAATTAAATACCGTCTCAGGAAAAAAAAACTGTCGGAGCATTGTTTCGAGTAATATTTTTCTTATGTTACTTATTCGCAAATTTTCTTCTGAATTTGTATTTAAAACATTGGAACAGTTGTTTTTTAATATCTGTTAATCTGTATTTGCGATTAATTTCTGGTAATTTTCAATGTATGTATTTAAGATAATGAAAATTATAAATTCAATTTAGAATCATTTCCTTTAACACACATATATATATATATATATGTGTCACAATAATACAGAAAATATATGAATCACTGTAATTTTAATTATTCTTTATCTTACGTCGTATTAAAATAACATTTTTTAGTCAATAATAAGCTTGTTACATTAACAATTTACTTTTAAATATTGCCATTAATTGTTGTTATTACATATATTTAAATCATTTACTATAAAAAAATAAATTAAATTATGGCCATTTTAAGTTTTTTAACATTGATAAAACATAAATAAAGTTACATATACTTTGATTTCTTTATTGTCTGAAAGTTTATATTAAAAATTTAAGTCTGTGAGCTCAAAATTTTAACTTGCAATAAAATAATAAAAAATTTCGTTTTGTACAGCTTTCTATTTACACTATATCTTTTAAAAATAGAAAAAAAAATCGTTTTTGGTTTCTATTTGTTAAAACATCTATTTATTATGTACTAAGATAGCACTGTTAAAACACCGATTTTATATTAATTGATTCTAATCTTTTGAATAATTTATATTTCTTTAGTGACATTCTTATTCAGTTAAAAATTGTCATATTATTTTCTCTATTATTATAAATTTTTTTTTCGTCATTTAAAATATTATGACGGCTCAAAGTTCACTGCACAATTGTTGTCCACAGTGTAATTGAACAATATATTTTTTTATTTTTTAATGAATAAAAATCTTTACACATTAACGCCAATTTAAAATATCCCATATGGGAAACAGTGAAGAATTTAAATATACTTTTAAAATTGAGCTGTGTTCTAACAAGCTGAAAAGGTTATTGTTTTGAGGGAACTTAGCATCTTTGATTTCACACCACTCAAGGCTTGATATAAAAGCTTATATTCCCAATTAATATTTATAAATTGAACTATATTAGATTTGTTCAATAAAATATATATTCAGGCATCAATTCCTACGGTTTTTCATGCATATTTAACAGATAATAAATCTTTAAATTGGAAGGGCCGCGGTAACCCAGTCGGTAGAGCGCCGGCCTCGTAATTGGAAGATTGCGGATTCGGTACTCGATCCGGCCAAAGACCGTCGTGTACACTAATGGTGTCTGGTGCACGTAAAACCTGTCGTGGCCGCAATGTCCTCCATGTTCCCATCAAAAGTTATACCTCTAGGGGTCACCGAAGCGGGAGTGCCATCCCTTCTGTGGAGGATCAAAATTGCGATGGCATGTCTCCGGACCGCCTCTAGGGGTGTGTCCCAGACCGTCGTCAATTACCAATCTGCGCAGCACTAGTGCGACGTAATACCCAACCATCCTTTAAATTGCATTTTCTCAGTCTGCATATTTTCATGAATTCGTGAAATTAATAATGCGAAAACTTCTTATAAGTGTTTAAGAAAGGACTTATGTTCCGGAATGTTTAATAGAACTTACTTTAAAAAAAATTAAAGATGGATTTTGCAATATATTCAAAAGAAAAAATATTAAGAATAAAAATATAACAAAAATCGTGTTTTTTTTTTTTTTTTTTTTTTTTTTTTGTTTTTTTTTTTTCTTATTTTTTGCAAATATTTACATAGGCAGGCACTTTTTATTTATTTTTTTTCCCCAAAACTAATTCTTAAATTTCAAAATCCATCCCTAATTCGTTTAAGTAGGTTCTATTAAACATTCCAAATCAATATTACGTCATTTCTTAAACATTTGTGGAAGTTTTAGAATTTTGAAATTCACGAATTTATGAAAAAATGCAAACTGAGAAAACACAAGTTAAAGATTCGAAATGTATAAAAATTATAATAAAAACAATAAGAATTGTTGCCCGAATATATATTTTATTGAAAAAATCTAATGTAGTTCGATTTATAAATATTAAATGGAAATATAAGCTTTTATATGAAACCTTCAGTGGTGTGAAGCAGGGTTACCAAATTTGGCCTTTTTTTTATTCAATAGTCACTAATAATTTTGAGAAGTGACATTTGATATACATAATAGACTATCAATCTTCGAAGTGATTAGTCAAACGTTACAAATAAAAATTATTGGTGACTATTGAATAAAAAAAAGGGCCAAATTTGGCAACCCTGGTGTGAAGTCAAAGATGCCTAGTCTCATTAATGTGTATACTCGGATCTTAGATTAGGGGGTGGAAGGGAGAAGAACGTAACAAAGTAATGATTTTATTTTATTTTATTTTTATTTTTTTAATAAATCACACAATCCGCGTTACTTTCTGTAATTTTTTCTTTAAACATATATATATATATATATATATATATATATATATATATATATAAGCTGTACTTAAAGAACCCTCTTAGCTTGTAGCCTCAAATGACATTTCTACTTAAAAACAATCTTACTGTCTAAAAAAAAAAAAAAAAAAAATCTTATTGACTACTCTATAGCTTCATGATTTTAAGTTACAATTTTACGTCTCGCACGATTTGGAGAGACTTTTCTTGCTTTACAAAAATCAATCTCAATTTGTTTGAAGGGTGTTGTCTATCTGAGTTACAAAAATCCGGCTCAAAAGCTTAGAGGATTTTAATATAATAGCAGTTTATATATTCACTTTTTTTTTTTTTTTTCAATGATCATTCAATATGTATCTTTCAATTACATGCAAAAACAATTTACAGCATATTTCTAGATCCCTTGTCTTCCTTCGAAACTGATCATGTTCTTGTATTACTTGAAAATAACTCCGCTAAAATTTTCTGTGATTTATTGACCATGTGTTCATTGCTAAGAAAATTAATGAAGTATTTTCCATGCCATATGATTTGTTGCCTAAGACAGATTTTATTATGCTAGAAGGAGAAAATTTTGTGGGACTTAGTCCGCAAAATACCAGAAACATAAATATTTAACAAAACAATCTAATATTAATATGAAAACTATATTATCTTAAAATGTCCTTTTTATTCTAA
Organism: Salticus scenicus; assembly: GCA_963930645.1. NCBI lineage: Eukaryota > Metazoa > Arthropoda > Arachnida > Araneae > Salticidae > Salticus > Salticus scenicus. The sequence continues at coordinate 258,399,127 of OZ005650.1, read as the reverse complement.
TTTTCATAATTTTTTTAAGCATTTTAAAATTTCTTTCGTTAACTTTTTCCCCTGTATTTATTTTTTCAATAATTACTGTGATGAATGTCGAAAATTCATTCTCTTCAACTAAAATTGGTGAAATCTTCAATCAAAATTAGCTGTCATTTACAATCTACAGTGATTTATTACCCACTTATTAAGAAAGCTACTGAAGGACTTATCATATTGAATAATTTGTTTTCTGAGAAAGTTTAATTATGCAAGCAACGGAGATTTTTAAGTCAGATGCTCTAAATAAAATGAAGTACACGTGCTTAACAGGATGAAGTGGTTGCATTATTATGACAAAGTAAATTTAGTTTGTTGTACATTTTTAACTTGATACGATTAAATGTAAAAGTAATAAATAAATTTAGTTTATTGACAGTGCTTAATTTATTTTTTTATTGGAAACAATTTAACGTCTAATTTCCAGTTTACTTGAGAGGGCTTACCATTATAATGTGTTAAAAATAAATAAATAAATAAATAAATGTAACATCTCACACCCTTTAAGATCAAGCGCTAAATTTCCTTTTTTATGCACATATGAAACGAATGTTAATACTTCTTTTTGTAAGTGTAATTATACAGTTAATTATCTATGTGCATACCATGATGCATAATTTAATTGCTAAATAAGTGCCTTTTCGTGTCATCATCAAAGAGCCCCTCTATCCTCTGTCTGAACCACTCTATTTCTGTAAAACTGTATAATTACTTTCTTTGGTTATTAATATATTCAAATATATCTTTTTATCATTTTACCTTTTTTTTTTTATCGCATTTGTGTATACTTGTTAAACAGAACTTGCCAGTCAACAAGAATGACTAATTTAATACCTTTTAAATTTCAGCTAGAGGAAAAGATGAAATTTGTCAAACTCTTTGCTTTATTTATATAGATTTTCACATAGTTAATCAAATCTTTGATTCCTGTGTCTTAATCGTACCAAATAGTACGACTTACATTTTTTGTTCTTAAATGCAGTTTATTAATTACTGGTATATAACCCCGTCAAAAATGACGGAACGTGAAATCAATTGAGGTAGTGAATCAACGAATCTGCATAAAACCATTAAATACATAAGTAAATACATAAATAAATCAATAAATAATTTTAAACTATCTTTTAAAAGACTGTCTCAGACTTCTTGCATACACACTTAATACTTATCAACCAAGTTTAAAAATATTTTCGAATTAGGTTCGTCTTTCTTTTGGTCTGTACATGCTTTCAACTACATAAATATTTTTAGAGTAGTTTGAAAATGATATACGCGTTATTCAGATACAATGTAGCGTGTTTCTGATTGAAAATATATAAATAGCATTGCTGCTTTGTGTGCTGAGAGTTTCAAAAATATTTTTCTAAATTTTTGTGAATTTAAATCCTCTATAATTAAACACAAAGTATTTATGGCATCATCGTGTAAGTAAAAAAGTATTGAATGTTGAACAATATAACAGGTAGGTACAACTATGGAAAGTGTTTTATTGTGCATGACTAACCACATGCTATTTTTCCTTTAAAAAAAAAAATTAAAGATGTATATGAAAAGGTGTAAATTAGTACTTATTTTTCCTATAGAACATGAAAAATTGTATCACTTACAGTAAAAATCAATATCATTTGCATCACTATAAGTAATACTTTTCAGCAATATTTTAAAAAGCCTCTATATAATTTAACAAAAATAAAATATTTGCTATAAAGCTTTAAAAATAGAATATATATATATATATATATATGCACCTTTTTGAGTGGGGTTACTACATATCCCTGCAAAGCCCGGCAGCCTTGTTTCTGCTTCTATGCAGCACTGATCCCAATCACAGTCATCTTCTGTACGACATAACTTTTGAGCATAATGCGCTGATTGCACCTAAGAAAAAACTTTGTTCATCATTATACATTCAGGCAACATTAATAACATATACGGTGAATAAAACTAAAATAAATAAAACTGACACAAACTGTTACAAAATGGTCGGAAAAACTTTCCAAATTTATACTGTGAATTGAAATAAAAGAAACACAGATATAAACAACATCTGAATTGGTATGGAATTAATGTATGGAATTTTTAGATTACAATCTGTATGTTTCATGGTACCGGAAAGCAGCAGAAAGACTCCTTTTTCATTTACTGATTAGATAAGGAAATTTTTATGACATTTCACACCATCACAAAATTTTCTACATTAGTTTTAGGCAATGAGTAAAGTTAGTTTTACTTCTACTTTACTATAATTCGTTAGCTTCCTACATTACATTATAAAGCAATAGTAAAACAAATCTTTTATTTAAATCTCCAAAATTAATTTTTTTTTTTTTTTTTTTTTTTTTTGTGAAGAGTGTAGAATTTTATGGAATCGCACAAATTTTAAAATTTCTTTCCTGAAATAAATTCCGGACAACAAAAATATCGAAGACTACATATGTTTTTATTCGAAACCTATTACTTCTAAATCGTAATCTCATCATCATAATCACAGAATCTTAATTGCATCCTCTTATATCGCAGCATCTTAATTATTACACTGTTAATAAATAATAGTTCGACGTTTCACTAAAAAAATGGTGTTTATGAGGCATTTTTAGCTGCAACCAATATTTTGGTGCCAAGCTTCACCATTTCAATGGAGCTTACTACTGTTATGGCACCAGTAAAAGGGTGAAACATTGCACATAAATATTGGTTGCAGATAATTGGAAAAAAATTTCTATTAATACGTAGAATTTTATTTATAACAGTGTACACTGTGACAAATAAAATGGTAAGATTCATCGAAAAAAAAATTTTTTTTTTTTTCCAAATTAATTGCAACTAATATTTTGGTGATAATTTTCACCATATTAATAATGTCGTTTTTGTAGCTAGCACTATTTAAACGGTGAAACTTAGCACCGAAATATTGGTTACAGATAAACTGAAACCATTTTTCTGGTAAAATGTATGTACCATTTTATTTTTCACAGTGTAGAAAAAATAGTAATTTTCAATTAAAATATTCACTTTTGCCACAGATGTTTGGTTGATATCATTGGTTTGTTTAAAAAAAATTTATTCGAATATATTACAATGTTTTGCTTTCACGTACAAAAGTATGCATGATGAATTTCAATTAAAATTTAATTCGTCACTAATATTTTGATAACTTAATTAATCAGAGGTTATAATTTATAATGAAAGTTAACAAATAAATTTTAGTTTGAAAAGTTTCCTTAAAAAAAAAAAAAAAAAACTAATAACATATTTTTCTTATTAATCATTATTTTATTTAATTAACTGGAAAAGGGAACAATGAATATTAATAAATTTTAGGCATTAATAAACGCATTTTTACCTAAAAAAGATCTGAATTTGAGTTAAAAATCCAAGTTTTTTTTTTTTATATATATATTAGCTAATGTTGCGGAAGTCTCTTTTTTTTTATGAACATTCAAAAATATTGTGTATATTATTTTCAAATATTTTTTGAATAATGTTAATTTCTTCTGAATATTTGTTCTGAATAACTGTTAAAAATAATTGATAGATCAAATAATGAGAAGTTGGTTTTTTTAAATACAACTTTCTGCATTTTTATTAACAATTGAAAACTATCAACCAAACAACTTTATCCAAATTATTTTACAATGAATAACATTAAAAAGGATTTTTATTTATTAAAGAAAAATACCAAAATCATATCAATTTAAATGAATGTTTGAATTTTTTAGAGAAGAAATAATTGTATTTCTTTACTTATCCTTTTACAGTTATTCTAAATCATCATTTTATATAAATTCCATTGAAAGGGCGAAAACATTTATAATTTACTAAACAAAAGTGGGTTTAATAATATGTTCAGCAGCTTTATTTTTAATAAATAATAATGGAGTAGGCTCCCTAGTGTTTTAGTTACGGTTACAGAAAATGTTTCTCATCACAAAACAATATTTATGATGCAATGAGAAGAAAATCACTTGAGATAGCAAGAAAAGATTACACATACCGTCTGCAAGAAAGCGACGACTAGAAACAGCGTAGGTACAGCAATCATCCTGATGCTCTTTGGACGTTAATATGATAAAAGGAAACAGGACTCCCAGTTTTACTTTCCTTAACAAAGAGCACCGCATAATAATAACCCCGATTCTCCATTTATCTTGTAACTAACTACGTTAGCAGCTGATGTGTGGTGTAGATTTCAACACCTTTTCGGTTGCTATGGAAGTTTCTTCCCAAGATATAAATAATCTTATATGTAGTTTTACTTAACAGTCGCTAAATAAAGGTCTTTTTTTTTTTTTTTAATACTTTTGTAATACATGCTATGTAAGAAAAGTGCTATAAACATGAAATTTTGCAACTATGAGATTTTTACCTATATATATACGATTTCAAGTCTCTTGAATTCCTTTTTCTATTTTTACAGTGATACATGTATGCGTGTGTGTGTTTGTGTGTTCATGCATGTGAGTGAGCACGATAGTTTCTAAACGTTTACTCAATTGAGATCGAAATTGTAGAAATTCTTATGAATGAGTGCAGGTCATTTGGTTCTTTACAGAAGCATACAGGATAATTATTTTTCATTAAAGCCTATGGGCTCAAATTATTGAACGGCTTAATTATTTCAGCCATTCAATATTTCAATTCAAAGCCATTTAATTTGAGCCATTCAAGCGCTAGTGTCTATACCTCCGATTAGGTCAAATCAGGAAGGAGTGTTACCGGTTATCTGCACAAGAATTATATAGATTTTCCTGAGTGTAGGATTTATTGATTTTTACATGATGCAAAGAAGAATTCTTATAGTACATTAATGTCTATGGATTCAAATTGTTTATAATTTATTTCGGTAAGGTCAAATTGTTTAAAACGTAAAGAATGTATATGTAGGTTACTTTCGTTTTCTAAAGTATGCTCCGTTTGGAAAATAATGTACTCATTACTTACAGTATGTTAGGAAAACATGAAAGAATTTTCACATATGAAGGCTGGTTATTTGAGGTACATTAAATTATTTAAAATAGAATGAAACAGATATGCGCTTTATAATTTTGCTACAGCCTGGTCGCTACCGGAAGTTCCCCGTTTACAATTTACAAGAACTCGGATATATTACTGTCCATTGTACAAACAATTCAATTTTTAGAAAAATACTTGCACACTCTATTAATACTTATCTTTTAGTTTATTTACTGATTTATTCTCTGATTTAAAATTATTTAAAAAACCATTAATTACTTAATGCTTGGTAAGTCCAATGGAATCACTCCAGATCTATTTTAATTAATTTTCGTGAAAAAGAGAAAATACACACTGTTAATTTTATTAATAAAATATATTGCGTAACATTATTTTCGGTTTGAAACATCAATGTTAACATGATTAAATTCAAACAATAATTTATTTAATTTAATAAAATCACTTTGTAATTAAACACTATAAATTGCAAAAACTTGCAACAGTTGTTTCAGGTCAAAATGATAGAATGGCCTTTCATTACACTGTAAATTTTTTATTTGCTATATTACACAACAATATTGAGGCAGCCTACTTGCCACAACTATGCAGAAAAATGTTACCACCTGTAACTGTGTAACCTTACACGTTATGCAGGGACTATACAGGAACACTTGGTAACATTTCTCTTTGTGGTTGTGGTATTTCTCTACATCGAAAAAATAAAATGTTGCATTAATACTGTTGTGTAACATTAAACAAATTTTTTTACAGTGTAGGCGAAAAAAAATAGACATGAGTGTACCATTAAGTTAGCAGTGGGAACGCGTGCCTACTAAGAAACTTAAAGTAACGTCTACATTTGATGTCCTCTCAAACATCATTGGTTAAATTTCGGAGTAGTTCTCCTATGTACCAAGAAGAGAAGGAAGAGAAGTTTAAAAATCGGTTTAAACAACAGAGTAACCAATGAACGTCAATACATTAAGTGGGTTCTAATAATAATTTAAACTATATAGTACTTTGCAATTCTGATATCTGAATAATATTTATTTTTTCATTACTTTTTTCATTTATTCATCCATAATATCATACGGAAGAAATGACATTGTCTAAAAATTCTCTCATTTTGAAGCCTGGTTCTTTTCATTCTTAAGACACTCACTGATATTCACTCAAGAAACCCGCAGAACCCGCATTGTTATTCTGAAAAGTCCCAAAAGCTATGTAAAACGAAACTAGGTTATTATATGTCCTTTTAATGCTTTGTATAATTTATTACTTTTCGAACATATACTGTACAAGAAAAATATTGTAACCGTGAAAAAACTCTGGAATGAAATTTTGGTGTATTTATACGCTTCGAGGTTCCCTGGATAAATATTTGCTACGTTACGGTGTTTTATGTGTGTGTGTGTGTGTATCAGTAAACAAGATAGCGTCTATACATTTTATTCGATTAAGCACAAGTTGGGTAAGCTTGTTATAAGTCATTGTCGTATAAGTCAATGTCGTGTTTTACAAAGTGATATGAACACCAATTTTTCAAGCATTTAAAAAAAAAAAAAGACTGGAAAAAAAAAAAACCTTAAGATTTATAAATTTTAGAAATGGAACAAATGTTTTTATTTTATAACAAAATATAATTCAAACAGACATTTTCTTTTTAAGGTGTTGCATAATGATATGACCACGGACCAAAAATATGAATTAATAGCCTGTGTATGAATTAATAGCCTGTGTATGCGCCAAATTTTCTAATTAATATGAAAACGCGGTCAGGCATGCAGAGGATCAAGCATTTTTATGCATTTTGTTCGATTATTTTCCAGTGGTAGATGGTAGAAGTTTTTAATTCTGAAATTGTGGCATACTGTTTTCCATTTACATAAATTACTCTAACCAGTAGGCTCTAAACGTTTTATATTGGGTTTAAATCAGGAGAAACAGATGGCCATAGAATTACATGTATACCATTATTTAGGAACCATTCCCGAGTGCTGTTTGCCATGTGGATGGCATTGTCCTGTTGCAACATCCATAAAGATCAACCAAATTCCTTCGGCAATAACTTTTATTCAAGTAGATCTTGGTAGGTTATTGTATTCCTTCTGCCAGAGGGAAACGCAATTTTCACTTTGCTACGAAATTGAAACGCAGCCCAAACTCTGAGTGACCTTCCACCATGCGGCTGTTTTAAAAATGCTACAAGTTCTTTGCGCAGATCGTACCAATAATAAGAAAAACCGTCAGGATCATCTAAATTGATATTTTTATCATCAGAAAATATTATTCTTTCATATTCTAACATCCAGAACTTGTGATCTTATGCCCAATCCAGGCAACTTGACTGGTGCTTTTTAGTTATACGTGGTTGGGACTTTCTTTTCCTGTACTTCAACACCTTAGAGCAACTACATGACTAATTTGTACAAAGTAATTTTTGACACCGCTATCGCTGGATCTCTCGTACGTTCGCCAAAAGTTGCTTTCCCATCGCTCATTCTTTTTATGATGGCTCATTTTTCCCTTTTCGATAGTTTTCGCGGACGTCCCGAAGATTTCTTTGCTCCATAATCTTCTTGTATTCGAAGAAAATTCAATATTACACCTGGGAATATGTTCAGTTTTTTTAATAGTTCTTGTTTAAAGTCCTTGATCATGAAAAGCCACAATTTTACTTTTTTATAACCGCTTAAAGCACTTTTTCCACCCATACTCCTAGAACTCTTTTTGCAGACTCGTTTGAAAGTTTCCAAACCTGCGAAGCACATTTATATGCTAAACTAATTTGCATATTTCAGTTTCTTCCTCTCGGACTCGTATGCGATATTCCTGATCCGTTTATATATCTCGTTTAGTAGTAATTTCGATCAGTGTTCATATCATTTTCCAACACCATTATTTTAGATAATTTATATTTTCAATAAATTTAAAGTTTCATACTCATTTTATCGTTATGTGTTAAATGAGATTATCATACTTGTCCCCAGAACAGTGTTTTCTGATAATTACTTATGTATTTTTATCTTAATATCACAAAATTACTAGGTGTTCATATCATTTTGCAACCCAGTTTATATAGATTTTCATTATGTAGATCTTATAATTCTTTTAAAGGGTTGCAAAGTATAATTCTTATACATTAAGAACTATCGACATAAATTATATGAAGTTAGTTTTAGTAGTACTTAATTTTTAAAAAAGAGAGAAAAATATATATACATATTGTTTTATTAAAGTGTGATCATTATGGGAAATAAAATATGCATTACTTATAGTTCTTTTGCAAAGAAGCACAAAGGAATTTACACTATAATGTCCTACAGGGAAGGCTATAAATTAATTAAAAGAGTGTATTAAATTAATTTAAAGAGAATAAACTTGATGTATGTTTCAGAATTTTGCTTCAGCAGGGTTGCCACTGCATATTGTGTGCATTCACATGCATTGTTATAATATTTACGCCTATTACAAATTGTTTCTTTTATAAAAAAATATACAAAAGAACAATCATTTGTACAAAAACATGACCAGGTTAAAAAAATACTGAAACATCTTTTTTTTTTTTTTTTTTTTTTTCTAAATCGCACTTTTCATTATTACTAAAATATTCAATTAATAAAATTTGTTTAAATTCCTACTAACTACTAAATTTTCTAAAAGTTCTCCGTGTGAAGTCACTCTAGAATTCTTTTCCATTTAATAATAATTTGATATTGTTCAATGTACCATATGTATTGAATTTATGTACTATTTTAAGATTTAGAAACTTCAGTTATTAGTAAAAATATCACAATAGGATTCTCAGCCGTTCCAACTCGTCTATATTTTAGCTACAACAATTCTTGTATAAGAAAATGAAAGAAAATTGCTACAAAATTTCTAAAATGTTTACTATTCACAAGCAGTAATAATAGTAGACAAAATATAGACTGTTGGGGCTTCTGGACTCTTCTTATTTGAATAGTTTCTTTTTGAGGAAAGGTAGCGCTAACAAATAATATCTACACTTCGACAGAATTCAGATTTACTCAATTTGAAATAAAGAGCAAGTGTATGCATATCAAATAAATATATATATTAATAGATTTTAGCCAGTATCTATGGAAAAAATACGTAAAAAATGTACCAAAAATATAAAAATTACTAGAAGAGCTTTAAAAATCATTGAATTTAAATTTAAATATTTTTGTCTTTGAGAAAAAAATATAAATAAAATATAACTTTAAAAAAATAAAAAATAATATATATATATATATATCAGTGGCGTATCGTGAATGACGTTTTGGGTATGCTCCATACGGGTGGTTAGAAACAGCTTTTTTCACGAAAAGCTTATTCTTCTGATTGACTGTTGAAATGTCGTCATACCTACGTTGTTTCTCAAAATAAGCGAATCAACCAATAAGATGATTGAATATATTTTTAGTTCCCCATTATACTATAGGTATGGGGAACTTAGGTAATCGTGAAAATTTTCGACCTCGGTTTTTTTACTTTTCTACACGTTTTCAGGTGTGAGGAATCCGAAAATGACAAAACTTCTATGGTGTCTGTCTGTAGGGTGTCTGTTAGTCTGTTAGTCTGTTAGTGTGTTGGTCTGTTAGTGGGTCAGTCCGTTAGTTTGTTAGTCTGTGTACACGATATCTCAAGAACAAATTGTCGTAGAGAGGTCAGATCAGTTTTAAAATATTACTTTCGACACTGGCAAGAACCCTATTCATTTGCAACATTTGAATTTAAAAACTTCGTAAGTTATTAGAAATTTACGATTTTCTTAACATGGGAGAATAGGACAAAAATTCACTTAAACGTGCATTAAATGAAAACTTTTTACTGTAAAAATGTCAGACCAGTTTTAAAATATCAGATTTGATGCCGGAATGAACATCAGTAACTATAAATATGCTACTTTGAAAATTTCGCAAGTTACTGGAAATTTACGAATTTCTTAACTTGGAAGTACAGGGCAAAAATTCACATAAACGTCAATTTTGAGAGATATTTTCATCGTAAAGATGTCAGACTACTTTTGAAATATTATTTAGGACACTGGCATGAATATTAATGACTGTGAATTTTCCAATATACAGATTTCGTAAGTTATTGGAAATTTACGAATTTCTTAACATGTCAGAATAGAGCAAAATTTCACATAAACGTCAATCTTGAAGGATATTTTCATCGTAAAGATGTCAAACCACTTTCGAAATATTATTTAGAATACTGGCATGAATATCATAGACTACGATTTTTCCAATTTAAAAAAATTCGTAAGTTACTTGGAATTTACGATTTACTTAACATGTCAGAATAAGGCAAAATTGAGCATAAACTTCCATTTTGAGGATCCTAAATACATTCGACAACTTCAAATTTAAGTTTATGATATTTGTTTGAACATGATTCAATACAAATATTCTACTAGGAAATTTTCGTAAATTATTCGTAATTTACGATTTTCTCAACATAGCGAAATTGTAAATTTTTCATATAAATATGAATTTTGAGGTTTATTGCATTGGAAATAGTAGCATGAAAACTAAACAACAGAATTGACCCTGATAAAATAAATTAATAAATTAGAATAAGATAATTATATCCAAGTGAACGGTGGATAGCCTATTAGGCGGGGATTTCATTATGTCACTGTATCAAGCTTTGGTCAAATTCATTTCTTTTAACATGATTATAATATGTCTCGCACTAGAAATTTCTGAGAACATAAATATGATGGGGAACTGAGCAGAGTCCACCTATGCCAACTAGTTTAATATACTGTTTCTAACTGCTCGAGTGGAGCACACCCAAACCGTCATTCACGATACGACACTGATATATATATATTTAAATAGTGATGTGATTGATGTAGAACATTAAAAACGATTTTCATATTTCGAGCGCTAAAATGAAAGAAAAAAGTGATTGTATTAAGTGATTGTGAGGCATATAAATTGTTTAACTAACCATAATTTTTCCTAAACAATACAATTTAATATTTTTTAAAGCAAAAGGAAACAAAATTTTTACTCTCTAATGTATAATTTGTTATGATTTTCTCTTATCGATTCACGCTATTTGCCATAAAATATTTCTTTGAAAAGCCAAAATTATACATTGAAAATTATTACCTTAAACATTAATTCACATTTTAATACCAATCAGCTATATCAACCTAACAAATTCTTTTCAAAATCCTAATTAGATATCAACTATATGCATATTTTATGTTCCTATCTATGCCTTTTAGATACATAATATTTGCATTTCACTTTATTTAAAAGCTTCAATTAAACTATCAAATAAGGCTGAATGTGTATCCTTCACTAAAAGTCTATTATTTCATAACATTTTAGCATATTATCTCTTTTTGAAAAGAAGTTCCGTTTGTAACTATTTTGAAACACATGACAGTTCTCTGTCAACAAAAGAATGTTATCACAAAATAGGAAGTTGGTCATTGTCTTCGGAGAGTCAATTTCAAATGAAGTTGTTAACGATAATTATATAGTTTCGAGTATCTAAATCAACATAAGCTTTTCTCTCTTTCAAAATTTAAATTTTCTAGTTAAATATTCTACTTCAACTGTTGCAAGAATCGGTTTATTCCGTTGAAACTTGCTCGAAGAACTCTGGGGAATTTCGACAATTTAAAATCAATGGGAATAAATGAAAATATTAATATTTTCCACGAAAATTTACTGTATAATAAAATATTTTTAGTCGTTATATATTCTCTTAAAATTGTTGAAAGGATCAAACTGTTACGAAAAATTACGTCGAAAGAAAGACTGGGGATTTTTATATATTCTATAAACATGAGATAATGAAAATATAGATATTTTAAATTTTATAGGCATAGTTTGATGTTACATAATAAAATATGATTCTGGAGTTGTGGATAATATGGTCTTATAGGTATTGCACGTTGTAAAGTCGTTTTATAATCTTCTTTCAATGCTTTAAAATTGAAATAAATTTAAGCAGATATTGCCAGTTTTTATTTTCTTAAAAAACCTCTTCAAGAAATCTCTAGAGAAATTACTATATTTGAATATTATTAGAATTTTAAATGATGCATCCAAAGCATGGTTTATTTATGGGGAGATGTAAGACACGTTCGAATTTAAAGAAAATCTTGTATCGAATTTGATAGTACTTTGTACACATTTAGAACTAAATATAAGCAACTTTTACAAAGTTTTTAATGATACAAAGTATAGATACAAAAAATAGTTTTTATTTAACGAACTGCATTTAAAATTCAATAATATCATAAATGGCGATGACAATCAATCATATTTCTGTACTGATAAAGTATAAAGGATTTAAGTCCAAAAATGTCGATTTTGAGTTAAGTACATAGTCACACTCAGAAAAAAATTCTCTATCGATTGGTATAAAGGATTTAAATCCATGTCATTTAGTCTTTGAGAAAATCGTTTGGTAAAAAAAGATTCAAGTCAGAAATTTGGCATTAATCTTTGGTATAAAATATTTAATTCAATTTTTTCCCTGTATTAAATGAAAATTGACAATCACTGAATGGTATAAAGCGTATAAACCAACATAATCTCTTTTTCCAAATCGATTCTTCTGTTTAGTTTTTAGTTAGTTTAACTTTATTTTTCGTCTCCTGAAAAATCAAGAATATGGACTTAATTCCTTTATACTTATCAGTACAGATTTATAATGACAAATTTTTGTTTTTGATAAATCAATATGATTTTATCCGCCGAAGGTTGGGATTTTAAAGGACTAGAAGAAAATCTTAGATACAATATTTAGATTTACATTAGGATTTTTTCATTTGCTTCATATACTGCTGTGAGACATTTATGAGGGCGAATTTCCTTTAATAAATAAATGCTTGCATAATCAGATGATGTCTTGTAACATGGTGCGTGTTAAAACAACAATAATGAGAATTTGGTACCTATATATTGAGGCAGCTTACTTGCCAAAACCATGTAGAGAAATGTTACCAGTTGTAATTGCGTAACATTCCACTGTATGCGCCTCTATTACACAGCTATAGCTGATATAACATTTCTCAACATGGTTGAGGAAAATAAGTTCCCTCAATAATGTTGTGTATTCTTACACAAAATTTTTTACAGTGAAAACCACTGAATTAGACGTCACCTTTCTCATTGTATTATATGTTATGTTCCGAGAAACCACTTTATATTTATCACGCTTGCTTTAAAATAAAGATACTAATAAGTGCTTATAGTATGATATATGTCTAATATCCACTAGAGAAAAATTTTAAACTAATGCAAAAGCTGTTTTTAGTGTGCAGTGCATATTCAAAAGAAATTTGTCTTTTTACCAAAGTTCTTATTTAATCATACCTGCCAAAATCCTAATTAATATTCCGTAGTAATATTAATAGTACCAGCCTATTTTTTCACACTTTTTTTTAAGGATATTTTTCTTCTTATTTAATCGTAATTACGCTTCGAAAGAATTACACTAAAAATAAAGTGGTGTGTAAAAAAAACGTATAGAATAAATATAATTAAATCTTAGTTGAAGGGGGAGAATAAATATATATAGGGGGAAAAAAACAGAAAACTAAAATAGAAAACGCTTAATTTTATATTAAGAAATCCTTTTTTAGTTACAGAAAACTTCTGGCAGCAAAGTTGCCAAAATATATCTATGTGTAATGCGAAAAATATATTGACAAAAATGTTCTGTAACAGAAACTACACAGAATATTTATGCACAACATATTTTTTTCTGCAGCGCACTCCTTAAAAATTCTCACATTAAGTAATGTTATTCAATTTTATTAGCAGAATTTCACCAAAGTTCACTGTATAGTAAGCGTACTTGTTACCTAGCAGCCACGAAAGCACTATTAAGAGCTTCTGAATCCTGCTTTGATACCATTTTTCCATATGCAAACTAGAAAAAATATGTAATCAGCAGATAAATCTGTTCTAGTGTGCTTACTGATTTTATTTGTTTAAAAAAAAAAAAAAAAAAAAAAAAAAATTGACAGACTGAGATGTAATTTTTAGACTAAATTTCTGTATTGAAGTTTTATTAATGGACGACTAGAACGAGGCGGAGTTTCCCTTTGTTTGTGGGGTAAATTAAGGCTCCTATAGGTTAAATTTCATCATGACGTCAAATGACGACAGAAGGTCAAGTCGTCAATTAATTCATCAACCATGAAAATTCCTTTTATAAAGATTGTAAGGTTGATTTTTTTTTTTTTTTTAAACTACCAACTATGTGAAAAATACCAGAGCCGAGGAACCAAACCTGTGCCCTCCGCTTATTACAAATAATACTTAATAAACGGTTAGTTGGTTGGTTGGCTGGGTTTTAACGTCACACTAGTACTGCACTATGGGTAATACTTCATAAGCGGATACAAATAATACATAATAAGCGGAGGGCCCGGGTTTGATTCCTGGCTATGGCATTTTTTACATAGTTGGTATAAAAAAAAATTACCCTTACTCTCCAATTTTTCTAAAATGAATTTTCATGATTGATGAATTAATGAATAACATTTCTAAATAGAAATTTGGTGCTGTTTCAGTTGTGCCACGATTAATATTCGCACTTGTTACATCTGCATTTACAGACACAGTGACCTTGCCAACGGATATTATATGAGAAATGCCGAGCTGGTTATCAGCTAGGGTTGCTCACTGGTAGAGCATTTGCACGTTAAACGGAGGGCCCGGTTTCAATTCCTGGCTCTGTGATTTTTCATAATGCTGGTATTTTTTAAAGAAATCAACCCTACGCACCAATTTTTCAAAAAGAAAATAAGTTTCTGTAGTTTAAGAAAACATAAATTTTATGTAGTAAATTTACGATTTTTATAGATTTTTATAGATTTTTTTTTTTTTTTTTTTTACAATGTAAATGGTGATTAAGGAAATTTAGTTTAATGAAATATGTTTCATGTATATTAAATACAGAAGTTGTACTTAACTATGACGAGCAATTGAAAAAAAAAGCAAGAAAGACTCGTTTGAAATCTCACAAGAATAAAATATGTTATTCTAGAGTGTATTTTGAACAAGCAATTCTTATGAAGAATTAATGAATGAATGAAACATTTAATATTTTCGTTTACGTGAAACAAGATATCTTTATAAAATAAATAAATAAATTGAGATTTAAACTAAAATTATTAAAATAATTTAACTACATGTAAATAAAAAACGTATAAAAACAAATACGTTTCTTGTTGCATTAATGTGCTAAATCATATGTGTCACCAAGTAAAATAAAATTTTTACTCCTTTGCTGTTACGTAATATGGTATAGTTTTTCTAAAGAACAATATCTTCATTTAAAATAATATTTTTAAGAGTCTTCAGGTAATCAAAACACTTTAAAATTCTCTAGAAATATTACAATTTTATCGGAAAGACTAACAGTTTACTGTACTTAAGATTTAATTAATGTTGTAAAATTTTATAGGTACTTAAGGCACATTAAATAAGAATTTAGCGGTAATTTTTAATATGATCAGATGTGGTTTGAGTTACATACTTATTATATTGTTTAGTTAATGCAGAAATGTTTTTGTAATATTTTACAGTATATACTTATTAAAAGAAATTTCTCTTTCTTAAATAGTTAGAGAGAATGGTGAAAATTATGTCATGTTTAAAGAAAGGGTAATTTCGTTCCTACGCAAGCATTCGAGTATGATTTCATAAAAATTATGCACTTATCGTTCTGTTGACACGAATATAAAAATACGCGCCGTGTATAAGAGACAAAAAATAAATAAATATGTAAAATTAAATAAAATATTAAATGTGATTTTTTTATATTTGTTTAAAATTACCTCTTGGAAATCTTAAGTTTTTTTTTTTTTTTTTTTTTTTTTTAATGCTTATATTTATATACTGATTTTAATTAAACTTGTAATTTATTTACATAAATTTTATTTATATAGCCCTTTTCCACGATAAATTAATTAGCTAAGCTGTGTTTTTTTTTTTTTTTTTTTTTTTTCGTTAGAGCCCTTAAAATCAAGCAGTTATTTGAAACCGTACAATTTTCGATTTCGTGCACACATCGTTGAGATACTAAAGCGAGGGAATTATCCTTTCCAGGGAACAAAATGATGAGGACAATATGCCATGAATAACATTAATATATAGATTAATAAATATATGAAGGACCAATCCAGACATCATCCTTAACTGCTCTACGTATGATAGCAAACACTTTTGTGTGAAGTGACAAACCAATCAATAATACGGATCTTTTATAGACGGAAATAAACTTAAACAGTTCAAAATTACTAAAAAAATATCAAATATAAATATCAGTTAAAGTTATAGCCATATATTATTTTTAAGAGCTTAGTTAAGTTTCGTAAGCGTTCGAATATCTTAAACAATAACGAAAAATTAGATTACTTGTTTTCATGAAATACGCAAAAGCTACTAAAACAGCTACACTTGCTATCATCTGCTTCCTCTCCTTCCAGCACAGTTTTAAAAAATTACATATAAAAGTAATTTTTCAAAACTGTGGTATGCCTGTTTAATTCAAGTATGACCAGATTTTCGGTTTCTCTAGAAAATTGGTAGTGCACACCTTATTTTCTATACCACTTTTTCGGGAGAGTGGTTTTTCTTTCTTAATTAACTGTGAGAGGTTGAGACTGTAGAAGGTCACCACAGTTTGTTTAACCCTGCTGCTGTGTTCGGGTCCATTTCGACCCAGCATTGACATACATGAAATTTTGTATTTATGTAAACTACACTCCGTAAAAAGATTATATAAAGTGTCATATAAATTTAATTCAAAAATAGGAATAAAAAGTACGGTTATATATTGAAATTAACAACCTTTGGTCTCGTTTAAATTCCATTTCGTACATTTAAAAGTGAATGTCCATTTTGTTCATTCGTAATGAACACAGCAGCAGGGTTAAAATTAAGCTGGATCAAACAAAGTATTAAGTTGGGATGGTTAAATCGCTTCGACGCCAGTGCCTCGGGGAAAGTTTGGGTCGGATTAGTTTTGTGTCGACATGGTGCTGCAACGAAGGAATTAGGTTGTGAGAGGTAGATAAATTGGAAGCGATTTTCAAAGTTTAATTGAAATGAAGAGAAAAGTTGGTAGAAAGTAGTATAAGATGGAGATGGCTTTCGTAAAAGGTGGGGAGTAGTGGAGTCTTGTCCGACGTTTGTCTAAGACAACGGCTAAGTAGTAGAGTGTAAAGAAAGTTATATTTCAGTAGTTGAGATTAAGTGGTGCTTAAGTTAAGCAGTTTGATAAGTGTTGTGATGCTTCAGTGCGAGAATTTGAGAATGGAAACTGATTCGGGCGGAAATCCACGAATCGGTTGCAAAGTCACACTATCTACGTAAAGGAGTGCATCCGTCTAACTTCTACTATTCTGGGGTGAGATATTTTCAAATTATCTAAATTAGTCATTGTACATTTATTTGATAAAGTATTTAAATACGCTGACTGAGCTACGTGTTCCAGATCATCCTCCCATTATCCTAGCCAAATAAACTCTTAGTTTTTTTTTTTTCATATACCCGAGTCTCTGTGCTAATTTCATATCTAATACTTAAGTAGTTAAATTAACTAAGTTAATCATTGAGTTAAGATGGGGTCTGCGTCAACGCAAACCTCACAGCTGTAACTACATAATGAGAAGTAAATTACTGAACAAAAATGTTTTATTGAAAAATATGTGTGTACTAGTAATTCTCCGGAAAAATCGAAAAAGTTTGCGTATCTCCTTATGTCCTTCGTTATATATATATCCCCTTTCGTGGAGGATCAAAATTGTGATGGCATGTCTCCGGACCACCTCTAGGGGTGTGTCCCAGACCGTCGCCAATTGCCCATCTGCGCAGCATTAGTGCGACGTAAAACCCAACCATCCAACCATCCATCCATCCTTCGTTATATAATGTGGATAATGGCATTCAAAAAGAGTAAAATTTTTTCCACTTTTAAAAACTCCTTCTCACATTATTTCTTTTAAAAATTTATTTAAGTTTAATTCCTAATGTCTTAAAATTAGCGTTATATACAGAGAGGGATTAAAATTAAACTGACGGTAGTCAGGGTGATCAACAGCTTCAGCTCAAATGATCAAATCCAGAGAGAGTTTCAAATGTGTAGTAAATAAAAAACTTTGAATAAACATCATAAAATGCAGTTGCCGGTTTGTTTGCAGCATTTGTGGATATTTTGTTCGCCTGACGAAGAGTCGTGTTTTCTTTCGACTTCAAAAATTGTTGTGAGTTCTTGCATTTTATAATGTTTATTTAAAGTTTTTAGTTTATTACTTATAAACACCAGTTTTGTGCTGCGTTTTTACATTTTACCATGTTTTTATTAACTTCGATTCTTGTTTGTTTGTTTGTTTGTTTGTGAGTTTGTCAGGGACAAATCTTGCAATCGATTTTTAACTAACTTCCCGACTAGCTAGATATTTGAAATTTTCAGGACAGCTCACAACACGGTGACAATACATTTTTCTAATAATTTTAGTCAACTATTTCAAGTCCCGCTGCCTTCGGCAGCGCTTATATGATTCGACAGAAAATTTATTTAACTAACTTCCCGACTAGCTAGGCATTTGAAACTTTCAGAATAGTTCAGAACACGGTGAAAATGTATTTTCTTAATACCTTTAGCCAACTGTTTCGGGTTCCTGCTGCCTTCGGCAGCGTTATCAGTACAAAGCTTGCAATCGATTTTTCACTAAGTTTCCGACTAGCTAGACATTTGAAACTTTCAGGACAGCTCACAACACGGTGACAATACATTTTTCTAATAATTTTAGTCAACTATTGCAGGTCCCACTGCCTTCGGCAGCGCTTATATAATTCGACAGAACATTTATTTAAATAACTTCTCGACTAGCTAGACATTTGAGATTTTCAGAATAGTTCAGAAAACGGTGAAAATGCATTTTTTTTAATACCTTTAGCCAACTGTTTCGGATTCCTGCTGCCTTCGGCAGCGTTATCAGTACAAAGCTTGCAATCGATTTTTCACTAACTTTCCCACTATCTGGATATTTGAAACTTTCAGGACAGCTCATAACACGGTGACAATACATTTTTCTAATAATTTTAGTCAACTATTTCAGGTCCCACTGCCTTCGGCAGCGCTTATATTATTCGACAGAAAATTTATTTAACTAACTTCCCGACTAGCTAGACATTTGAAACTTTCAGAATAGTTCAGAACACGGTGAAAATGTATTTTTTTTAATACCTTTAGCCAACTGTTTCGGGTACCTGCTACCTTTGGCATCGTTATCAGTACAAAGCTTGCAATCGATTTTTCACTAACTTTCCCACTATCTGGACATTTGAAACTTTCAGGACAGCTCATAACACGGTGACAATACATTTTTCTAATAATTTTAGTCAACTATTTCAGGTCCCACTGCCTTCGGCAGCGCTTATATTATTCTACAGAAAATTTATTTAACTAACTTCCCGACTAGCTAGACATTTGAAACTTCCAGAATAGTTCAGAACACGGTGAAAATGCATTTTTTTAAATACCTTTAGCCAACTGTTTCGGGTTCCTGCTGACTTCGGCAGCGTTATCATTACAAAGCTTGTTATCAATTTTTCACTAACTTCCCGACTAGCTAGGTATTTGAAACTCTCAGGCTAGGTCAAAACACGGTGACAATACATTTTTTTTATACTTTTAGTCAACTGCTTCAGGTCCCTACTGCCTTCGGCAGCGTTTATAAGATTCAACAGAAATTTTATTTAACTAACTTCCTGACTAGCTAGACATTTGAAACTTTCACAATAGTTCAGAACACGGTGAAAATGCATTTTTTTTAATACTTTTAGCCAACTGTTTCGGGTTCCTGTTGCCTTCGGCAGCGTTACCAGTAGAAAGCTTGCAATCGATTTTTCACTAACTCCTGACTAGCTAGATATTTGAAACTTTCAGGATAGCTCAGAACACGGTGGCAATACATTTTTTTAAATACTTTTAGTCAACTGTTTCAGGATCCTACTGTATTCGTCAGCGTTCATATGATTCCACAGAAAATTTATTTAACTAACTTCCCGAGTATCTAGACATTTGAAACTTTCGGAATAGTTCAGAATACGATGAAAATGCTTTTTAAAAATATTTTTATCCAATTGCTTCGGGACCCTGCTGCCTTCGGCAGCGTTTCCAGTACAAAGCTTGCAATCAACTTTTAACTAACTTCCCGGCTAGATAGCCATTTGAAACTTTTATAATAGCTCAAAAGACGATAGCAAGGAATTTTTTTAATACTTTTATCCAATTGCTGTAGTCCCGGCTGCCTTCAATAGCGTTTATATGATTCAGCAGAAAATTTAAAAACATGATTTATAAAAAAAAATTTTATCTTATAATTCTTTCTTTTTTTTTTTTTTTTTTTTTTTTTTTAACAATTGAAAAGTGTGTTATAGAGTTCATAAAGCCAAGGATTAGATGAAAAAAAAAATACTTGTACATATTGGCAACAGATAATGCTTTTTGGATTAAAGAAGATAGAAATAAATAAGAGAAATTTATTTGAATTTTGCTATAAAAACGTTTCTTGACATTATAACAAAACTCATTTTTCTGTTGTGACCATATCAATAGAGAGAAAAATGTTTTTTGCTGTTTTCATAACAAAATTCATTTTCATCTGATTTAGGCAGCAAATTGCTATTTTTTGCATTAACAACGAATAAGTAAACGCAACAAGCATCAATAGTACAGACTAGAGGCGAAATTTATTATATATACATTCGTAAACTTCGACCTGTTATTTAACATACATTTGGATTTTCATTGGGATCCGGTAATTAGAACTAGAACTATTTGTCTCTAAATAGTGTCATCTAATTTTAATCACTTTGTATTTAAGGACAGTTATCCTGTATGAAGATAACGAACCACTAAAAATTATCCTTATAAAAAATAAATAAAATAATAAATTTACTAAATAGGTGAAATTAAAGTATTTCTTAATCAAACTTAAAATAAATCTCCCGTATTCAGAATTCAGAAACAACATGTATACCTAACAACTAATTTCATTCTAAAAACTTATCTTTATGTGAAAAATAAAGAACAGCGTTTTAGCATTTTTCACGTGTGAAAATCTGTTGCATTATATCCGAAATTACTAACTGTTACTTTCACAGAAAATTGGTTTTATTGATCAGTTATACATCTTGCAACGAAAACTAGCAGACTCTCAGTAAAGTATTAATAATCGACCGAGAAAATAAGAGCTTTAGTGCAAAAGTTGCGAAATATTTTCAACATTATCAGAATATGGAGCATTAGATAAAAACATCTTTCTCATTTATGAATATTTATTAGTTAATTCGTGAACACCTTAAAATTTATGAATATACTGTCTCAAATTCTGTATCCGATAATACAATTGACAATCTTCGCTATTATCAATACTTTTAGATTAACTGCATACATAAAATGTTTATAAACTATTGGACTTTTTTTATACCAAGTAAAAAAGTTTGAAAAAACCTGTTTAATTATTAAAGAAATAAATTTAAAATTTGTGCATTGCCTCATTTTATGTATTTTGTAAAATAACCATAAGATGCCAAATTTCCTTCAAACTATTTTATTGTTCTGAAATATTTTACATATAAAATATCAGCAATTTTTAGATTGCAAATATTTTCTAGCTGTTTTTGCATCATATAATTGTCATAGTTGCTTACTTTTTTATGTATTCCTGATCTATTCATGCGATTTGTTTTTGTCAATTAAGGACGTTGTTGGGTTTTAAGGCCGATTAACTACGCTAGGATCCTAGGAATATAGGTGGAATGCCCTCCGTTGGGGTCTTTCTAAAGGATCCTAGGTCATATTTACACGAGTTTCATAAAAAACCGTGGGAAACTCTGAACGGCTAGGTCGATGAGCGCGATGTGGGATCGAACCCGACACTTCCTATCTACCAGTTTTGAGCGCAGAGCCGCTTGGCCGCAGGTGGGCCAATTAAGGATAAATCCGAAAATAATTATCTGTCGCTAGATAAACAATGAAATATGTTATTCATAGTTGTACTGTCGATATGAACTGTTTTGTATACAATACAAATAGGAGTAATTATAAACTGCGTCCATAAGTGACCATCAATACACCGTCGTTTCAAATTAAAACAATTCAATCTCTGTCTGCGCAAAGAAATAATTTCAAAAAGCAGCAACCACTATACACCCAGTCAAAGAAAAATGCATTGCAAAGAACTAAAAAGCCTTTCTAGAAAAAAACACTTAATATTGTGCATGCTAGTTTTCAGTAAATGAACCTAATATCCTCTTTCCATTGGGCGTTCTGATATTGAAACATACTTAAATAAAAACAATCTTAATTATCTTGTGTAACAAACTAATTAAGCATTTAAGCATGACAAATACACATAAACGCATGTGATATAAATCTTACGCAATTTAAATTTCCAGTTAATTAGGTACAAATATATTTTATCAATAGTTTTCGTTAGTAGCCGCATAATTCGATACCTGGGTGCTTTTTATACATTATGGTAAATGCGAAAAGAGAAAGATTGTAAAATGGAAATAAATAATAGTTAACCACGAAATTTTGCAGGGAAAAGCTTAAGAAATATATCTGGAAAGGGATAATAAAACTGCAAAACATATTAGAAATAACGAGAAAGGGCATCTTTCTTTAGTTATGGTCAATACGTAAATAACTTCTATTAAAAGAAAAAAAAAAAAAATTACTTTTTTTAATTAAAAGACAAAAATATTTAAAAAACATATTAACATGGGAATGAAATGCGTTAATAAATGTCGACATACTCTCTAAATTAAAATTTATTAAATTTAATTTTTATGCATTTATTACACAAATTGCAAGCAGCTATAGCAGAACCAAAAATAATATGTAGTATTTTGCACATTGATTTACTCAATTCTCGGAGCCTTTTACAAAGCTATTGATTTGGGTTATTTGGTTGATTTAGTTTTGTCGCGCCTATAATCAATTTTACACACTTATTGCTGTTCTAAGTATTGAAGGCAATGCTTTAAAGATTAAATATAGACATAGATTAATAAATTTGCTGTTGCAATCTGCGTAATTTTATTTAGGGCAAAAAATGTCCTGCGACAGTTGTCGAACCTGCTACCTGAGACTTAAATTGCCGATGTTGTCCACTGAGCTATCTCGAGCAATTTAGGAAGGAAATATTTATGATCTAATTCTTTATATGTGTATCACAATCTAAAGTGATTTGCATTAGCAGCGATAAACAGTCCTGAAGGAACAAAGGACATATTTATCATTTTGATACATTCCATTGTATTTACTTTAAATTTAAAATAAATAACACATTTCTTAGTATAATTGTTTTAATTTGCTTCTTATAAGATAAATCTAAAATGTGATAAATTATAAATAGCTGGACGTCAACTGTTAAGAAACGCCAGGCTTTATTTTACTTTGTTTTGATTTTCATTTATTTATATTTTATTTATTTATTTATTTATTTTATTTATTTATTTATTTTATTTTATTTTATTTCTTTTTTGGAGAGGCTTTCTCAAGCATTTTGGGGTGAGGTCCCCCATGTTATTCTTGCCGGTACTGCTGACTGGTGTTTTTAATGGGTTACATTTCTCTTGGTTCAGGTTTTGTAAAATGCAAATTGCGATGATAAAAACGGCCTTAAAAAATTCCTTGATTAGAAACTATCCGAGATAGCAGAGTGGTCACGTTTCCTGACCCAGGACATTTTCCCCCTCTAAATAAAATTATTCAACTGTCAATTCCAAATTTATAAATTAATAAAGTAGAAGTGAAAATTTTAATTCATAACATAGACATAAAATTATTGCATCATAAAAATAATATATAATGTGTTTTTATGTTCATAATAATTATTTAAAATTTGCTAACGTTTACTAATAAATCTGGATTTATTATTTATATTTTACCAATATGTACTAATCATATTAAAAATCCATGTACACCTAATTTATGTTGCTTTTCTTAAAAAACAGTTATCAAATTCAAACACGAAGAAAGGAAAATCGAATTATGAGATCTTATTTTCATATTATCACGTTCCTAGTAAATAAAAATTCTGATAAAATAAAAATGTTCCAAGTATAGAATAATTTTTTAAAGGAAATCATTCCGCTAAATCTTTTTGGTAGTTCTTATCGACACTTTACTAGATAAGCCTGAATTACTTATACATCAATCATTTTTCCGATGTCAGCCATTCATTTGTCAAATCATTTTACTTCGTAGTCTTTTTATAAAACCAAGAGTCAAATAATTAATTTTGACACGTAAAAACATCTTTACGGGAGGTTAATTTTAAAATTTTTATGTGTCGTGAATGATGTATTATAATGGAAAATAACATACTTAAAATTAAACGTTTTTATTTGTAAAAAGAAAAATACAGTACTGAAATTTTTAGCTAACAAAAGGTAATTATTGTATTAAAAAAGTTTATTTACTGTTACACGAGAGAAAAAATAATATTTTCTTTTCTTTTCTTTACATTGCAATTCAATGCGAAATTTGTTTAGTAATACTTCATCTTAGTAATGACAATTTTCATTACTTAATTTGATTAATACTAAACTATAATTAATATTAATGTTATAATTAATGTTAATATTAAGTTTAAATTAATTAAATAAAAACTATAATTATTATTAATATTTAATTATTAATGAAAGCTGTTTAAATAATTAGTCCCTTTGAGCATATTTTTCGTGCCCATTCCTTTGTTTCCTCTCTCTACATAAATACAGGGTGTAACAAAACTAATGATCACAACTGTAAGGGTTGATGGAACTTACCAAAACAAACACTATTTTCCGTACAAATACAAAAAGTGGGCCGCAATAAAGCCCCTACTTGATGAAAATAGAGAATACAATAAAGACGAATAGTGAAATACAAAGAATCTTTATTAATGTAAATTTTACAGCAAATGCTCAAATATTATCAACTGCAATATAAGCTTCACGTTGTTGACGAATTGAATCACGTAGTCATTGGAAGATTTCTGTTATTTCCCTGACGTCTGCAGCTGCGCCACTAATTCAAGCTACGAGATTCTCTGGTGATTCGACAGTCGTGTTTAGATCTCGATTGGAATATTGCGGCATCTTAGGTGATGAATAGCAGCTAAATGACGGGTACTATCAAAAGTAATGTTTCATCCACTCCACACTGAGAAAAAAAAATATGCCATCTTCATCTTGGACGAATAATTATTTTCTGAGTCCTTATACTAGAAGTATAGATTTCCTAGTTATGCGTATAAGATAAGCAAATGACGTGGATAGACTAAATGATCGAGAATTTCTAGTTTATACTTTTCTAGATGGTGAAACAATATTATGAATCCTTTGTATTGCGGAAAATTCTCGCTTGATTTACTAGAACTAGGTAGACCAAAATTATAGATATTAAAACTCATCTCTTGTGTCGTATTTATTTTTAGAGATTTTTAGATAAGATTGACTTCACGACCATAGCCTCCTAAACTATATGTCTGTCCCATGGCTCAGAAACTTGGCAACAGTTGAAGCGGTAGACAGCGCCACCTGGTACAGATTGCGCGATTTTTTTATTCAACTGTCACCAATAATTTTAAGAAATGATATATCATGTATATAATCGACGTTTCTTCGATTCTATTCGCCTTTTATCTATATCATTTGCCTCTTTAAAAAAATTTTGGTGGCTGTTGAATAAAAACGTCTCGCAATATGTACCAGGTGGCGCTGTCTAACGCTTTAACTGTTGCCAAGTTTCCAAGCCACGTGACAGGCATCTAGTTTAGGAGGCTATGCCACGACAATATAGGAAAACTTTATAGAATTCTAATAGGGGATTATAGAACTCGCTAGCAAAAGGTACTAGAATTTATAAAGATGACATGGAACTATTTTTGCTAGAGCCACAATTTAGTTTCTAGATGCCAGACAAAGAATTTTTTCTCAGTGCAGAGAAGGCGACCTCTATTAGTTTTGTTAAACCCTGTGTGTATATATATATATATATGTATATATATATATATATATATATATATATATATATGCGCGTGTGTGTTGAAACACAGTTATTACAACCAAAAAACTTAGAACTTTTTAATTCCCATCATATTAATAGGTATGGAGAATTTAATTACTGGTAAAAACTTTCGAGATAGATTTTTTGACGTTTTTATATGTTTTGAAGTATGGTAAATGAAAATATCACAATATCCATATGGTGTCCATCTGCAGATAAGTCAGTTTGTTTGTTACTTTGTTTGCATATTTGATTGTTAGACTATGTTAAAATTATCTCAGGATTGAATTATCGTAAAGAAATAGAACCAGTTTTAAAATATAATTTATAATACTAGCAAAACTACTAGTGAGAGCGATTTTGAATAGACAAATTTTAAAATTTCGTAAGTTACTCGCAATGATGATTTACTTAAAAATTATAGAATAGAGTAAAATTTCACATAAACATTTATTATGAGGATTATTTTCACCGTAAAAAAATCAGACTAGTTTGAAAGTACCATATATAGCGCTGGCGTGAACGTTAATGGTTATCAGCATTCTATTTTAAAATTTTCACAAATTATTCAAAAATAAAATTTTTATAACATAGCAGAACAGGACAATACTTCGCTTAAATTTAGATAATGGAGATTATTACACTGGAAATAGCATGGAATTGCATGAAAATTAAAATATGAAACTAACCCCAATAAAATTAATTAACAAATCAGAATAAAGTAAATGTATCACAGCAGTGGGGAAGGGTAGGCTAGTGGGTAAGGCATTTCAATCTTCGACTGTACCAGGCAGTCAGCGTATTTCATTTCTCCTGTTATGAATTCAGTGTGATCTATAGTAGAAACTTGTAGGAACAATTATATGATGGGGGACTGAACAAAGTTCGCCTATGCCAAAGAGTTTTGTCTTGTTTTTAAATTTCGCAGTCAAAAGGTTTTAGTTTCAAAGTCAAAATGTTTAATTTGATATTTCACATTCTATTATGAGATTAGAATAAGATTGGATTTTTTTCGATTATTGCATAAAAATAAATATTACTCTCGTTAGTAATTATCTTTACTAATAAACATAATTGATTTTATTTGATTTTTTGTATAAAAGATCTAAATTTAAAAAGAAGCAATTGTTATAAATATATAGGTAATAAAAACGGGGATTGTCACCGTTTCTGGAGGCAGTAAATAGCAGTCTGGTCTCAAGAAACACTCATATGATTGCGATGCATAACGTTATTTTAATCCAAAATCATGGGGACTTAGCAGAAGAAAATGGAAAGTTCCGATTTTGCAAAACACAGAGTTCGATTAGGGTTTCATTTGACACTGTTACCGAACTCGCCGTGACATACTTCTCAGGTCTAGTCCGGTGGCCGGCGTAGAATTCGTTAATTTATTGATAGCAGAAGATAGTTCACGGAGTGTGTTTAATTTTGGCGAGCTTCATCTTTTATAATCCTAATTTTGGTGTATTTTTGGCGTAGTTCTAACCTCCTCCCTTATTTCTTTATTGGTTACATTAATTGATGACGTAATACTTCTTTGTTTTCTATTGGCCGGGGTTACGTGCTTACTAGACAAAGTGGTGTCGATAATCGCAAAATCGCCAATTCATAAACAACAATATTTATAGCTTTGTATATGACATTAAGTAATCAAACCCTAATTTTTACCCAATTACAGTCATAAATATTAAATCACATCTCTAAACATCATTAAACTTATTCATGGAATATTTTCAGGCATCAAAATGCTCATTTAATTTAGATTATTAACTTGTTTATTAATTTTCGAATGATAGCGATTATGAATTTCCGTTTTTTATTTTTTATACATTTAGAGTAACTTCATGAGGTTTCCTTTAATTCGTTTTGCAATATTAATTTAAAGTATAAAAGTAATACCCTAAAATATAAAAATAATTTAAAATATAAAAATAATAATTTAATTCTAACCTCTTTTTTATCCTATTATATATATACAGGATGATCCAAAAGTCACAGAAAATAAAAATATTATTCAAAATGTATTAACTGTAGCATTATGCAGTTTTCACTGAAATTTACAGAAAGACATAGGATTTTTTTAGGTAACAATATAATTATTTGAAAATTAGTTTAAATTTCCTTCATAAGGTGTCACTATAATTGTAAATTTACTTTTTTTTTACAATGACGCAGTATATTCAACAATGTAACTAGCACTGTAAATGCTCAGAGTAATGCCCGTCATTTACTAGAAAGATCGTTAGATGTTGAACATTGAAAATTCTCATAAAAAAAGCTTCAGTTTTTGAAATATGGTGTGATTTGGTCAGACGAATCTGTTTAAAATGTGAGAGGATACTGGGAATACAGCACGATATGTTGATGGAAAAGTAACTAATATTTTTCGTACATATATTTTTAAAAATACCATGTTTTGCTGTACATTTCAGTGAAAACCGCATAGAGCTAATAGTCAGTATTTTTTATTTTATTTTGTTTTTTTCTGTGACTTTTAAATCACCTGGTATATATATATATATATATATATGTATATATAAATCTCTTTATGCGAATATTTTGTAAGATATACATTCTTTTCCATATATATTTATATTAATTTTTAAAATATCCTATTAGACTTTAAATATTTTATAATAAGCAGATTCTATAGTTTATTAATTTTTTACCTTTTTTTACCCCACATTTTGCATTCATGCATTTGCGTTTATACGTTCAAAGTTTATTTTTAACGGAGCAAATACAACTCTCTTCCACTATTAATATTTCTTCACCGTGCTTTTGGTATGTTATGTGCCGGATTTTGTCTGCTTTAAACTCTCAGAAAATAAAATATTATCTGCGGAAAACAGTTATCCTCTAAGCTCTTTGGAGTTTAAACAGCGACTTCCTATGTGTACAAAACGGCGATTTTAAATTCTATAACTCCAGGCTTCTTTATATAACAGTTCATCGTATTCAATAGCTGAAATCCATGAGACACAGTGAACCCATTAGTGCAGAATGAAGATTAATTACGTTAAAATGATTGTATTATCGTAGACAGCACATACTGCAGTAGATGGAAATTGCAAATATGTATAAAACTATTCTCACAGCAAATACCCAAAATGCAATTTAAGCAATGAATATCTAATTTTCGTGTGTTATGGAAAAGAAAGTTGGAATAAATGTACTAATCTGGTGTAGCATTCACACTACTTTCTTTTATCCTGCATTTCTATAAAACGGAATAAATGCAATTATAAATATGTATAAAACTATGTAAAATTATGTATAAAACTATTCTCACAGCAAATGCCCAAAATGCAGTTTAAGCAATGAATATCTGCATGGGATATAGAAAAGGAAGGTGGAATAAATCTACTAATCTGGTGTAGCATTCACACTACTTTCTCTTGTCCCACATTTCTATAAAACGGAGTAAATGCAATTATAAATATGTATAAAACTATTCTCACAGCAAATACCCAAAATACAATTTAAGCAATGAATATCTAATTTGCATATGGTATAGAAAAGAAAGGTGGAATAAATCTACTAATCTGGTGTAGCATTCACACTACTTTCTCTTGTCCTACATTTGTATAAAACGGAATAAAAGAGACACTATTTAAAGTTAGTGAGAGAACTTTTTTATCAAACCACTCTTTGAAATGTATTCTACTAATTATGGTTAGTCCCTGTATATTGACTGAAAATCGGTTAAGCACAATATAGATTTTTTTTAATTCTTCACAATAAGAAAAACGCTTGACACAACTTGAAATGAGCTACTAGCTATTTTTAGCTGTAAATCTATATACTCAAATTCTTTCGCATGGTTCTGTAATCGAATGGTGAATGCTTTTTATAACATTATTTTATATGAAACATGCTTTTCTGCATATAAATGAAAATGTTAATTTCATGAAGTGTAATGCAGTTTTGGGATGATAAATATACCAAAGTGAAATTTCACCCATAGACGTAATGTATTTGAACTGTTTTATATGTCCGTATGCACGAAAATTTGTGAGATCTCTATGAAAAGCTTTAAGTAATATTCCTTTGTGATACAGATTCAGAATACCGAGTTTGGAAATCCTGCTATTATCTGTTTTTTAATTATGCTGGCAAGATTCATAGACATACACACAGAGCAAAGTAAACGCAGAACAGCTACTAAAAACTTCTTTTTCAGATTCAAGGTATCTCAAAATGCGTAATCATTGCAAAAACTGGATGATACAGAGTGCCTAATTTTCTGTTTTATATGTTGATTAAGGAAATTCGGTTTGACCCGGAAAACAATACTCACTGTACCATTTAAGAGAAAGTAAAAAATGTTATAATGCAAAGAATACAACACATAACTGACACTACATGCAACATGTACAACACATAACTGATTCCATGTACAACACGTACAAAACCTCCCAAAAGCAAAGTTAAAAACACACTAATAAAATTATTTGAAATTTTTTTGCTATATAGTATATCCATTCTTTTTGTATTTATTTAAAGCGCATAATCTATTTTTCTTCTACTAAAAAGTTGTAATGTACCTACTATAGTACTATAAAAGTTAGTATCATTTCTCATTTGAAATATATCAGAAAAAGAATCATCGCATAAGGATTTTTAAAAAAGAAATGAAAAGTTGTGAAGAAACAAAAAATGAAATTTTCACAACAACCTCGTGTAATTAACCACTTAACTGTTTCTTTTTTCCGTCATATTATGTAAGAATTAAGCATATTTTTGATATACAATTTTATGGTGAAATCGGTTATATAAACTCAAATTAGCAGTCTGAACTATTAAAAGTATTGAATTTAAGGAATTATGCTAATTTTTATTTTCGTTGGACAAAATACATTTTTCCTTAAAAATGGCTTTTCTCAGAAGGAAAAGGCGAACTGGAAGGAACACTTTACAAAAATGGATGTTAGAATCGAAAATGTTTTATTGTACATACAATAATTATCTTTTTAAAATTCAGTTTTTGCGTGGTAAATTTTAAGTTAAAGCGGGGGGGGGGGGGGAAGTTAAGTTATGTAAGTTAAGCATAGTCCAAGATCACAATCTGGATAAATATATCACGTTTCTTTCCTCATCCGTTTTCCAAAATCGTTTCTTTTCTAGCAATACACAAAACACTGCCTTGTTGAAAATTCTCGACTTTACTCGCATACAAGAATGCAGTAAAATCTAACCTTTAAACCGCTTTAGACTTGTTTTGAAATTCTAACTTTACTGGAACTACTAGAGTCATCTGTTAGAAACATCGCACACTAAACAAGCAAAAAAATACGGCAAATCAGTACATTAGTGTAGAAAAAAGGTTGCCCGAGTGCCGCTCGGGCAAATCAAGGAAATGTCATTTCAAGTACCCGAACGGAGTTCGGACAAAACAGGCAAGTGGTTAATACTAAGCACACTCGCCAAAGACAGTAACAGAAATATTTCACTTGTAATGATGTTACATACTTAAGTTCATATGTAACGCAAGGAAACTTCCCTTATAATAAAATTATCAAATATTATCCTAAAATTACCAGCATCACTTGAATAAATTTATTCTTGATTTCTAAATTAAATTAAACAGCGGACAACAAATGATGTTTAGTTAGAAATATCTCGCAAAAATATGCATTCGAGTCACTAGAGAAAATGCTTCCAAAGATTCCTAATAATTGAATCGATATTAATTGAATCTATAATAAGTGAATATATAATAAGTGAACGAATAGTTGAATAGTCTAATACTGTCATGATATGAATTCACTTAGTAACGATGAAGGGAGTGTAAAATCGCTATATTTGTGCTCTAATAGAATTTTGTACGAATGAAATTTAACTGGGTTTTATTATTTTGAATAAAAAAGAGTATTTTGTGTTTATGAATTAAATCGATTTCGATTATTTCAAAATGCATTTTTAATGCTGAAAAAAAGAGTATATAAAAAAGTGCTTTGTTAAACAAAAGACAAAAAAGAAAAAAATGATGTCAATGACAGGGGGAAAAAAAGAAAAGTAATTTTACTAGATTACCAGAAACAGAAAGACAAATAAGAACAAAATTTTCTTCTTCCTACTAAACAGTTTTTAGTCCTTTTTTTTTCAGTGGTCTAGATTTATTTAAAAATATATATTTTAAAGAATTTTTTAACAAAAAATTCGTATGTAAATTACTCCATGCCTTTAATAATAAAAAAATAAAAATTCAATTCAATTAAAATATACGTGCAATAATTTCAACACAATAAGTGTAGTACAATTCATTAAATCAATTCATTTAACACATTGCTATAATGAAGAATTAAATCTCGTTTTTTCCTTCTTGAACATTTAGAAAACTAATACCAAAACTAACAATTAATGTTAAGAAAATTTGCAGTTATTAGAGCTCATTAAGAGCTATTACCTTCGGGAATGAAAGGGGAAAAAAGGTGCTGAATGCCTCATCAGTGCTAATTACTGTTAATGAACGCAGTTAGTATACATTACATTGTATCTTGTCATGTACTATTCGATGCAACAAGCCAATTTGCTAGTTTACAGTAACTTTGGTAATAGAACACTTCTTTAAAATTTCAAATTGACACTATTATTCTTAATTATCGATCTTACAACTTGTTACAAATTAATATATTACAATTAAAAACCAACAAAATCGGAAAGCATTTTATTGAAATTTAAATGAAATAAACACGATCAATTATTTTTAATTAGTTTTGATTTAAATAATGCCTGTAGAATACAATATTTTACGCTGCTCTATTGTAAGTCGTATATAAAATAACAGTATAATTGAAAATATATATATATATATATGTATAGAAAATGGAAGAAGAGAGTGGTAATTTTTTTAGTTTGGCGTCAAACACGACGCGTTAGCGGCAACAAAGGATATTTTGCTTTCAACTTAATGAAAAACAAGACGGAAAAGAACGATCGACATTCAGTAAATGCGATGTTTAGATGAATGCGATGACTCAACGAAGTCATTTAACAGATTCAGAAGTTTAGAGAGTTGTTGGTCGGTTAGAGGCAGGCCAAATACCAGCTAAAGTAGTAGAATCCATTGGAGTTTCACAAAGTGTGGTTTCCAGGATCTGAAACTGTTTATTGGAGACTGAAAATTCAAGCTGAAGACCAGGGCAAGGTCGCAGATGTGGAACACCACCAAATGAAGATAGATATTTAATGGTAACTATTTGGAGAGACCGAAATATGAATTCCACTCTCCTTCAACAACACATTTGCTCGACTACTGGCATCACAGTTTCGACTCAAGCTGTCCAAAACCAGCTTTACGCTGAAGGCCTGTATGCTCACCGACCAATGATATGTGTTACGCTAACAGCATTGCACCGTCGCGCCCGTAGGAAGTGTGCAGTAGAGCATGTGAACCGAAGGAGAAATGAATGGTGCAATATTCTTTTCTCTGAAGAGTCCTGTTTGTCTGTTCAACCTGATAATAAGTGTATTTTCATCTGGAGGGAACGTGTCATTAGAAACAATTCTCTGTTCGTTCACGAAAGTGTCAGATTTCGGGGGGGGTTGGGGGGGGGATATAGTCGGCAGCAAAATTATTGAAGCACATATCAACATTTTTCCAATTTTTTTTTTTTTTTTTTTTTATAGCGTGAACCAATTTTTATCATCAATTTACTTTTTTAAAAGCAACATAAAGCTAAGATCATACCTCGACAAATATTTACTTAACAATTACCATTAGGTGCACATTTTTTAGATAGGAATTATTGCTAGCACTTCAATAATTTTGTTACCGACTGTAGTCTATGCTACCACCTCCACTGATGGGTACACCGATCTCCACTTCATTCGAAATAGAGTTCTGACTGGTCGCCGTTACAAAGGTGAGATCTTCAGAGGTATTGTTACAGCCTCGAGTCACGATCTTAGTCTTTATGTTGTTTAAAAAAAAGTAAGTTGATGATATAAAATAAAGTTCAAGCTAAAAAGAAAGAAAGAAAAATGTGGTTGTGTACTTTGATAATTTTGCTGCCAACTATATCACCTCCCCCTCCAACGTCAAATCTGAAACTTTCGTAAACGAGAGAATTGTTTCCAATGCCATGTTCCCTCCAGATGAAAATACACTTATTATCAGGATGAACAGACAAACAGGACTCTTCAGAGAAAAAAATAGTGCACCATTCATTTCTCCTTCGGTTCACATGCTCTACTGCACACTTCCTACGGGCGCGACAGTGCCTTGCTGTTAGCGTAACACATACCAATGGTCGGTGATCATACAGGCAGGCCCTGACTAACGGCAGGGCATACGGGACAAATGCCCTGGGCCCCCCTTCTGAAAGGGGCCCCCTACAGGCGTATGCAGAAATTCTGCAACCTAAAGAGCTCTTATGCCACTGCAAGGGGGCCCCCAGAATAGGCTTGCCCCGGGGCTCCAGGTAGTCTAAGTCGGGCCCTGCATACAGGCCTTCAGTATGGAGCCGGTTTTGGACAGCTTGAGTCGAAACTGTGATGCCAGTAGTCGAGTAAAAGTGTTAATGAAGAAAAGTGGAATTCATATTTCGGTACTTATGTATTATCGCAACCAGGCCAAAATTCGCATAAATCGCCAAATTTGGCGACCCTACTTACGGCAACCCTACGTGTTATACGTGGTTTTTCGTAAAGAAATTATTTTGCTTACTGGTTAGATTGAATGCCGTGAAATACTTTAACTAATACTAATAACTTAACTAATAATAATAATAACTTAATAATAATAATAAAAATAATAAAAATATACAGACACGACATTATTTCATTATTTAAAACATGAAAATCTGACATTGACAGATTTTAATTTAGTGCCAGAGGCCTACTGCTAAACTTGTTAATATTGACAAATTCTTCTTTAGTTAATTCGTGACGATCTAAATTCCATGATAAAGTTTTCATTAAATCAAACCAATGTGTTTCAGCTGCAGATACTGTAACAAATAACTTTGGAAGTCCAAACTGTCTTATAGCCGCAAAACAACGTTTTTTCTCTTTTTCCCAATGAGGGGGAGGTGTGCCTTGGGGGGGGGGACTCATGTCAAAGTTGGGCCTTGGGGGGAACTCATGTCAAAGTTGGGCGGGGGGGGAGTCATGTCAAAGTTGGGCTTTGGGGGGACTCATGTCAAAGTTGTACCTTGGGGGGGACTCATGTCAAAGTTGGGCCTGGGGGGGGACTCATGTCAAAGTTGGGCCTTGGGGGACTAATGTCAAAGTTGTACCTTGGGGGGGGGGACTCATGTCAAAGTTGTGCCTTGGGGGGACTCATGTCAAAGTTGTACCTTGGGAGAATTTTTTATATTTTTTAAAAACTTGTAACCTTCGTTATGAGTAATCAAATTATCTACAAAATCTTCATTCAATAAATCCCCATTCAATAAACCGACTGAAATATGCCCTTAGCACTATTAAGAGTGACGTATAAAAATTCAACAACGCTGTACCGACTGAAATAGGGGTACCTTGGGGGGGGACTCATGTCAAAGTTGGGCCTGGGGGGGGACTCATGTCAAAGTTGTGCCTTGGGGGGACCTCATTCAATAAATCCCCATTCAATAAACCGACTGAAATAGGCCCTTAGCACTATTAAGAGTGACGTATAAAAATTCGACAACGCTGTACCGACTGAAATAGGGGTACCTTGGGGGGGACTCATATCAAAGTTGTGCCTTGGGGGGGACTTCATTCAATAAATCCCCATTCAATAAACCGACTGAAATAGGCCCTTAGCACTATTAAGAGTGACGTATAAAAATTCGACAACTGTACCGACTGAAATAGGCCTCTAGCACTAATAACTAATAATAATAATAATAATAATATACTTATAATAATAATAATAATAATAATAATAATAATAACTTAATAATAATAATAACTAATAATAATAATAACTTAATTAATACTAAAAACTTAACTTTCTTACTCAAACTTACAAATCGCGCCAACCTGGTTGCGATAATACGTAAGAACCCATATTTCGGTATCTCCAAACAGTTACCATTAAATATCGATCTTCATTTGGTGGTGTTCCACGTCTACGACCTTGCCCTGGTCTTCGGCATGCATTTCCAGTCTCCAAAAAACAGTTCCAGTTCCTGGAAATCATACTTTGTGAAATTCCTGTGGATTCTGAGACTTCGACCCTGAGTGTTTAGCCCCCTCTAACCGATCAACAAATCTCCAAGCTTCTGAATCGCTTAAATAATTTCGTTGAGACATCGCAGTCATCTAAACAACTTACTTACTGATTGTTGATCATTATTTTCTACTTTGTCTTAAGTTGAAAGCTAAATTTCATTCGCTGCCACTAAAGCGTCGTTTTAGACGTTAAACTCAAAATCAGAAAAATTTGGATTTATGACTATCTTCTTCCATTTTCCGGAAAAAAAAAAAAAAAAAAATTATATCGTTATTTCATATAAGACTTGCAATAATTTTTAACTGTTTCGAGCAATGTATTACACTAGTTAATGTTTGATACAATAATTCCTATACTCATATATAGATTGCGAAATTGCTCTTGAAAATGCAATAATAATTAAAATTTATATGATTACTTTATTTTTAATATTAATCAGTAAAGTTGTAGCGGTTGCTACATTCTAAAACATCATTTTTCAGTTAAAACAAATAAAATTGTACTTTTTAGTCTTAGAATAATATTATTATTTATTTTTAAAACGCTGTTCTTTTTTCCAACATTGTTTTACATGAAATTTTTTTAATCTCCGTTGCCATTCAGTATAAAAATAAAGTTGTGGAAACAAAGATTATATATATGGCGCATAGAGGTTACAAAGTCACGTATGATTTCACTTTCCGTTGAAAATTGTAAATTTCTATTGAAATATACGTCTGACTTGACACAGAATTTTTCATTAAAAATAGCAAATGCTTTTATGTATCAAATGTGAAAATATTTACTGTAAAATTTGTACAAAGTGTTTGTAAAATGATTTTAAGAAAATCCATTTACAATATAGGAAATATCTCACTGCGTTAGATAAACAGATATTTTTAAGAAATTAAAACATTTAAACAAATATCATAATACGAAAAATATTGATTCCTATCAGATAGAAATAATTAAAATGTTAAAAAAGGGCAACAAGTGGAACGAAGACAGACATGTTTCTTGTGAAGAAGAGAAGAACGAAGACATAACGTGATAATGTCAGACAGCAAAATCATTGCAAAAGAAAGGAAATAATCAAGAAAAGAAAAGAACAAAAGAGACGATGTATAAGCAAGACAGAGGTGGTTCACGATTTGAAGATAATTAACAGATGTAAGAGAGAAAAGAAATGAATAAAAGAAAAGTGAAAAACTAAGAAAATAGAGGAAAAAGATGTTTTACGAATCAATAAATATCCCTTTAAACTGACGAAGAAAACAAAACAAGCAAATAAAGCAATAAGCAATAAGCTGAAGAAGAAGAATTTATAAAATTTTGCCAAACTGCAATGCATAACATAACCAAAACCATCTAAGTTCTCATTTTAATAATAACTCTGTGAGAAAAGTGCTTTAAAATATCAGATTTAGATTTCACATTTTAGTAAGTGTAACATTCTGCATAAATTACTTTTTTCTGAATACCAAAAGTTCCCGTATATGGATTTCACACTCCCAGGATTTTCAGGACTAGATATCAGTTTCACTCATGTGATTGTAAATCCTGCATGTGCTTTATTTTTGTCTTTTATAGAGAATTCTTTTTATATTTATTGACACTGTAAGACAGTTGTGTAAAATATCAGTATAATGTGATTCAAGTAATTTTGAATAAATTTAGCTTCAGTTTTATAAGTACTACTAAGATATTTTTACTGGATACAAGAATAAATATTTTAATTACAGTCATCTTCATAAGGGATTATACAGTGCGAACGGTAAAGAATACAATTTATTTCCTTTCTTCCTTTATTCTTTCTTTCTTTCTTTTTTTTTTTTTTTTTTTTTTTTTTCATCAGGTTAGTAAATGTGAGTTCCTGTCTAATTTTGGGGTGTTAAATTCAATGAAAGAATCAGATTTTTCTTTATAACATCGCATTTTCTATATATATACAAGGAAACATCAGAATATTTTATCTTATGCTTCCTTTAACTTGAGTGTTTTTCAGTATAAGTGTGACAGAAATTACAATCAGTTATGTGCATTTTTGCTCGTGCCAAACAAATGAAACAATAATTTAAAGTCATTTTTATGCATTTAATACAAGTTATGGAAAAAATAAGAGGTACCCATTTTTATCCATATACTCATATCCACATACCCATATCCATATTCTCAAGAACACAATGAAAGTATACTTTATAAAACTTTTAAACTAATTTGATGAATGAATTTCCTTGTGCATTTGAAGTAAACTAGCTATACAAGCAGCAAAAGTTATCAATGTGGTTGTTGCAACCACGATGTTTCATGGATGCCATTATGTTACTTCACATTTTATGCCATTATGTTACTTTACATTCATTTACTTCAACCAAAAGAAGTGTTTCAAAGTTACACTAATATGTGCAAGAAAAATAATTCTGAAGAAAGGTAAAATAAGCAAAAAAGTGGAGAAATAAACAAAAGGG
This sequence comes from Salticus scenicus, assembly GCA_963930645.1. Classification (NCBI taxonomy): domain Eukaryota; kingdom Metazoa; phylum Arthropoda; class Arachnida; order Araneae; family Salticidae; genus Salticus; species Salticus scenicus. The sequence continues at coordinate 258,360,463 of OZ005650.1, read as the reverse complement.
TTAAAACCAACTGTTCTGCTGCTTGTTTCTTTGCACAAGAATTATACTATCCTATCATCTCTATATATTGAAAAAAAGTTACTGTCACTGGCGTCAAATTTTTTTGTCTGCGACCACATCTTCTCGCGGAGGGCAGGGTCCTTCGCGTCATGAAAGATGTCAATGTGTTCCAAACACTCCAAGAAAAACATTTCAGCTGCTTAGAAATTTCTATCATTTTAATTAAAGACGTTATTAACAAAAAATGACGGGTTTATAAAGGTACTCTATTTGGCACCTTGAAAAAAGTTTCTCCCAGTGAGGTTGTTCTTCTGTCATGAAGTCATTTTACACTGGAAAATTAAAATATGATCCATGGTTGTATGTAGGTTGTATGTATGTTGGGTTTAACGTCGCACCTGTACTGCGCTATGGGTAATTGCCGACGGTCTGGGATGCACCCCCAGGGACGTTCCGGAGACACGCCATCATAATCTTGATCTTCCACGGAGGGGATGGCTTTTTCGCTTTGGTGATCCCCAGAGGTATAGTTTTGATGGGAACATGGAGGGCTTTGGGGTCACGGCGGATTTTATGCGCCCCAGATACCATTAGTGTGCACGACGGTCTTTGGCCGGCTCAAGTATCGAATCCGCAATCTTTCAATTACGAGCTCGGTGCTTTACCGACTGAGGTACCGCGGCCTGGGTCCATGGTTGTAAAAAAGAAATAAAAAGGGTCATATACTAAATCTGTGATGCAAAATGTCAAAGATATTACAAATTTCTTCACCCCCTCCCCCCCCCCAACCGAAAAAAAAAAATTACTGATTTTTAGCATAATTTTCATTTAAAAATAAATAAATAAATAAAGTAAATAATGCGGTATTATTATTTATTTCAATTTGACATTGAATATGGAAATTTTTATGATATTTTTCTGATTTTGTTTTGTGTTATGCACTATTAATATTCTTATTCAGTGAAAAACAAAGCAGCGGGCAGAGCTCAGCATGGGTTAATAAATAAAGTGAGTCGGGGAGAGGTGAAGCCTCCCTCGAGGGCTGGTGAGTGGAGCGAGCAGGGGGCAGAGCCGCCAAGTTTTGTAAAAAATAATATAAATTTTCTCATTTGTTTAATAAATCGAAATAAAAACTAAAACTTATAGTCATTCATTTCAAAATTGTTTTGCTGTGAATAAATTTGGAAAACTATGAAAAATATATATTTTTAAATTATGGTTTGAAATATATTAAAAACCTCACATGATGTGACATTACTGAATGCTAATTCCGATTTTACACGAAAAGAGAAAAGGTATAGTTTTCGATGATACGTCGCATTAAGGTATTCGGTGAGCAGTTGTCGATAGTATAGGATTTACGCCTAAGTGTGGTCCAGAGACATACCATCAAAATTTTGATTCTTAGCGTAGGGCAGGGGTAGTGAACTTTTTCATACCTACCGCCCACTTTTGTATGTGAATTAGTAGCAAAATTTTCTAACCGTCCACCGGTTCCACAAAAATGGCTATTTATAAAGTAAGGAAGTAACTTTACTTTATAAAATTCATAAAACTGAATTATAACAAGTTAAAGCATATAATATTAAAGTATTTTTCCATTTCATTGTTTTTGAAAAGTCAATTAAATTTGAAAAAATGAAAGTGTCTCAGTATCGGACAGAACCTTTGCCGCCCACCATGAAATCTGAAACGCCCACACTGTTAAACATTTATATGAATTTAATGTAAATACTTATCCAAAGTCTATGTAAATTTACAGTAATTCTTAGTTAAAAGTGAATAATCGAGATTCTCGATCTTTATTCTGTATTTTTACCTAATTTTATTATTTAATTTTTTAATTAAAATTAAAAATTACTATTTCTACTTTAGAAAAAGCATTCCAAGTCCGAAATATATTCTCACCAATATTTAATTAAATTAATATTGGTTATTAAAATGAATGTATAAAATAAGTTTTTTTAACATCTCCATTTATTTTTCTGTGTAATTTTACGTAAGACTTAAGATAATAGATTACACAGAGTTTTCTGTTGAAATTTTTAACAGTGCACAAGTGGGCGGTAGAGACCTAGTTCAGAGAGAGACTGCCACTGGCGTAAAGGACGGCTTTCCCCACTTCATTAAGTTTCAGTGTTTTTTTTTTTTTTTTTTTTTTTTTTTTTTTACGACGCATGATAAACATTGCAGCTACTACAGATTTTACGTGCACTAGCCATCATTACTGTAGACAGTGATTTTCTCCCGGCTGAAGTATCAAACCACAATCTTCGATTGCGAGTTCAAAGATCTACCTATCGGACTACCTCCGCCCTAGAAATACACAAGAAATTGTTTATTTCAAACCAGATGCAAAGTAGTAGTGGATTCAGTGCGCGTATTAGTAAGTAATAAATCTGTATTTGCCAGCAATTTGACATAAACAATGTAAATATGAGTTGCCTGATTACACAAAATAATTAGAGTCACAAGGTTCATTAATCAGTGAAAGTCCTCAGTAAGGTTACTGATCCGCATTGTTATCGTTTTCACTTTAACTTGGTTACCATAGATGCATTTTGATTAGATAGTACAAAATCTCATCTGTTTCGAAACGCTTACACAGTTAACGCAAAGCGTATCAGTTTAGAAATGTTTCAAGTATTTTAAGTGCAAGTAGATTGTTTAAAGTGCAAATAACATAAAATAACTTCGCAGATAATTTGCTTTGATTTTAAGATGATTATTTTTCAAATTAATGAACTTTCTTTTTCTTAAATTAAAGACAATAAATACAATTTACGACTGTAAAACTTGGAGAATATGTTATTTTTCACAAAAAATTCTGGCGATAACTAATGATTTGTGTTTTTTTTTTTTTATGTAGTACTGAATTTTTTCAACATAAAATGAAAAATATTTCAAATACAGGGTGTTTTTAAAGTCCCGGACCCATTTTGCGATGTTTAATAACTCATAAAATAATGAAGATATAAACAAACTTATGGCATTTATTGATGGAATAACTCATATATTTTCTTTTCAGGTTTGAATATCTTTACTTTTGTAAATATTGTCTGCGCGTGTGGTTAATTTCAGATAATTTCATTTTCCAGTCTAAATATCTGTACTTTTCTAAATATCGTCTGCTTATTAATTGCATTTTTCTCTCTTTTGTTTTTGGCAACTATTGCAATGTTATGTTTACTTTTGATGTGTTTGTTCTATGTAGTACTTTAGTATGTGAGGTTTTATTCGAGCGGATATTAAGGAGAATGCATACACCACAAGAGAAAGCACAGATTTTATGGTGGTACATAGAAACGAAATCGATAGTGCAAGCACAGAGAAATTGCAGAAGAATTTACCAAAAAGATCCTACATCCAAAAGCAGCATCTTGCGGTGGAAAAATAATTTTCTAGAAACTGGAAGTATCGCAGATAAGATACGTTCCGGACGTCCCTGCACAAGTCATTTTGATGTTGACCGTGTCAGAGAGACATTTTTACACAATCCTAGAAGATCTGTGAGATCAGCGGCAAGAGAATTGGATATGCCAATTTCGACGGTGTACAAGGTTATTAAGAAAAAATTAAGACTACATGCATACAAAGTTCAAATTGTTCAAGTTTTGGAACCGAACGATAGGCCTAGGAGGATGGCCTTTGCAACAGATATGATAAGGAGGATAGAAGATGATGCTGATTTTCTGAAGCACATAATGTTCTCCGACGAAGCATCCTTTCATATTTCTGGCATTGTTAATCGCCATAATGTGCGCATATGGGGATCTGAAAACCCCTATGAATACCGTGAGGCACAAAGGGATTCCCGAAAGGTTAATGTGTGGTGTGGACTAATGCACGACCGAGTCATTGGGCCTTTCTTTTTTACAGAAAAGACGGTCTCATCAGTCGTATACTTAGACATGTAGGAAAACTTCGTATTTCCACAACTAGAAGAGCTTCAGCCACATGTCTTTTTTCAACAAGATGGTGCACCCCCTCATTGGGGTACCATCGTTCGTAGTTCTTTGAATGACCGTTTTCCAGGAAGATGGATTGGGCGAGGAGGTCCAATTCCTTGGCCACCCAGATCACCTGATATCACGCCGCTGGACTTTTTCCTTTGGGGATTTGTAAAGGTCAATGTTCACAGGAGGAGAGTGTCGAACATTGATGACCTAAAAGTCAGAATTACAACCGCAATAGCCTCTGTGGATGCCGACATACTTGCCGCTACCTGGCGTGAAATTGACTATCGACTTGATATTCTCCGTGCGACGAAAGGGGCACACGTGGAAGTTCATTGACAAGGGTCATGAAACTTTTTGAGTCTATCTAACCATTTATGTTATTAATTTTAATCTATCTTTATTATTTTATGAGTTATTAAATATCAAAATGGGTCCGGGACTTTATAAACACCCTGTATATTCGTATGTCTTTGCACGAGAAGTTGCTTTTTTGAAATTTTTTATGATAATCATTTTCTAACTTTCACTGATTTTAAAGACTGGAAATACTATTACAAGCATTACATTTTTTAAATGATTAATAATTTACGGTAAAAGCTTGCTTTGATTTAAGAATTTATTTTAATCTTTTTAAGAAAAAATTCTTAGTGACAGCACTAAAATATTTGTAACAAATATTAAAATTTTCAATAAAAAATACATTAAAAAAAACTTTTTGAATTTAAGATAAGAGTTAAAGAATAAGTGACTTCCAAAGAAAAAGTAAAATGCAGGTAAAATAAACACGCATTATTTGAATCATCTCTCAGAAAATATTTTTGAAGTATCATTACTTACTTACACATTATATTTTTAAGAATATGACTTGATAAATTTTACAAAACGAATCCTAAAATATCTAACTAAAATACACATAAGATATAGACTGTTTCAATATTTTCATTTATTATATTTTTATCTTTTTAAATTAATCTTGATAACAAATAATACATTATTCATATATTTGCATAAAAGAAGTATCTAAATTTTAACATTTCTTTGAAAAGGAAACAAGCAGGATATAAATAATTTTCATTTTGTACAACTGAATTCGCTGCTATTCATGCATTTGAAATCATAGAATTTGGCGAGCTGTTATACAATGCAGCTTTGAACTCTACAATTCAAATATTTTCGTTTTCTATGCATAGGAAGTAGCTGTTACAAATTTCAAGAGCTGGAAGTATAATCGTTTTCCGTAGATAAAACGTTGTTTTCTGCGCATTAATAGACAAAGAAATTTACCATTATACATAGAGTTTAAACAATGAAAAGTCATTAACAAAGTAAATCGTCGAATTATAGAGTTAAATAAAAACCACAATAGGAAATAAGTTTAAAATATTAATAAAGGAATGTATAAACATATTTAACAAATGCAACAAAAACAAGTTATTAAATACTGAAAGTATAAAAATTACTATAGAAATAATAAAAATAGATTTGTAAAAATAAAAATGTAACAAGAAAAATCTCACTGAAGGAAATTTTCTTTTATTGAAATGTACTGAAAACTATTTTTGGCAACAACAAACGTGTCCAAAATATTAATAAAGCCTTATAATAATAAGGTGCTGTTTACAACTTGATAACATATTGTCAATTAATAATTTGCTAAGAATCACTTTTTTTATATTAAAATAAATAGATACCGACAGAGACATAATTTATATAATAATATATATATGAACAATATAAAAACAATTTTCTCGTAACATCACGAGAAAAACACAATTTAAGAGTTTGAATGGGCAACACCAATGAATTCTCTAAGTATTCTATAGAATTGAGATCTAATGATTTGGGTATTAGACTAAATATTCCAAAGTTAAAAAAATGTTGAGACTTTTTTTTTTTTTTTTTTTTTTTTTTTTTTTTGACAAAACTAAGTGGGAACTATGAAAAAGATTATATATCGTCTTCAAAAAAAAAAAATAAAATAAATAAATAAATAAATAAATAAATATGCTTCTAATTACACTGCACTGCAAAAGAAAAAGAAAAAAATTCGAGCCCTGATACCATTTTTGCTGATTCTTATGAAAAATGACCTCCTAAATCCGAATATAACTCCCATTTTGCCCAGTCACCCACCGTTTTCTAAGGACACCACCCCCTTCCCCAATTTTTATCACTGTTCCGTAATTTTATGGCCATGAATTTGATTGGGAAAATGAAAAAGAATTAATTTAACACTTAAAAACAAAAGAATATAATGTTTAATAAATAACATTAATAATATATTTTAAAAATATAAGAAACGTAACACATAATTTCAGTGGCAATTCCCCCCTCCCCCTAATTTTCCCCTTGCCGCAAATGTTCATGTTTTAGAATTTTTCAGCTCTGTAGCCTTTCAGAAGATATTTAATAGTAAAATTAATCCTCCCGCCACCCTAAAAATAAAATTTATAGCCATAAATTTACCGAAAAGTGATAAAGAATAGAGGGCCGTCCCTAAAAAGCAGTGGGTGATAGGGCGAAACGGGTGTCATATTTGGATTCAGGAGGTCATATTACATAAGAATTTGCAAAAATGTTTTGGGGGGCAGTTTTCATGTAGAGCAGTATTATTTGCCAGTATACTAAGCGAACATGCTAAGTAGGTCTCCAAAGGCATAGCTGCCAATTTTTACGTTTTTGGCTAACGGAAATTTTTTATATTTTTATCAGTTTTCTTCGATTAAACTTGATTTTTTTTTTTTTTTTTCGAGAAATAGTGGTGTTAAAATACCGTACATGTTGGCATGTATGTAAAGGATAAAAAACTTTAAATTATTAAGCAAAATATATTTCATCACAAAATATGTTTCATCACAAAAATTGGTTTATAAAATTTCATTACAACACTTTTTTTTAACTAAACTTGCCTTTTTCAATCATTATAAGACAGAAGAAGCCTTGGTTCACCTGATTAGATACCGCGCTTTTCTGATCATCACCAGTTCAATGATGGCGAGGTTAGACTAAGTGAAGCTTAGAAATTTCGTGCTTTTTAGATAGCAATAGAAAGTGATATAGTCTTCGGGTGTTGTAGCTTACTTGTATTGTTCTTCAGAATCTTATCTGCTAGCATTTATCTGTACATGCGCCTAAATTAAATCATCTAATGAATCGCTGAAAAAATAGCATTCGATTCTATAACTTTCTACTCCAGACAAACAAGTTTCGGTGAGCTCCAATAATAAAAATTGCCTTTCTTCTTTAATCGTTTGATCGTATTTAAAAAAGAAAATGTTTATTTCTTTTTCTTTTTTTTTTTTTTTTTTTTTTTTTGACTGTAAAGTATTTATAAAGTACTAATAAGCAAATAATGCTTATTTGAACTCGAGATTAAAAATATTACTATGCACCCTAAAATAAACATCAAGAAAATTATTTTTAACCTTCATGTTTCCAAAGTAAGCTAAAAATTCATAATTATATACTTTTAAATAATAAATGCATTGTAGAGAAAAAAAAAAAAACAGCTCACAAGGAAACATTCAAAAGGTGTCATCTTCAAAAAGGATTGAAAAAAATATATGAGATTCTACTCTTTCTAAAACACCAGAAAATGAAAAAAAATATCGGCTGAAATGAATTACAGCGACCACAAAAAATTATCAAAATTAAGCATATTTGGCGATTTTACATTGTTCGGCGATTGATTTTGAGTACTTGGCGGAGAAGCAAAGCACGGTTCTGTTCGTACACGGCAATCTCAGTGCACAGATTATTATACAGATAGGACACTCCCGTATATTCTTCGGTAACCGGAGTTTGACTGCAACGACGCTATTGTCAACGGCTGTAAGTTTCTCGAGCTCTCCAGCTTATGCAATCACTCGTCTTATTTTTATTGTATCTATGTTCATATCGTAATGTTAGTGCAACGTTAAACCCAACATCCAACCGACTAACCATTTATTGATGTTTACGTTTGGACTTCGTTATTGTTTACGAATTTGATTGTCGAAAACAATTTATTTTAAGAAGCAAGTACTAAATATTAAGCAAATAAATTTCGAAAATATACAAAAACCAGAAATATTTTTTTTTCATTTTAAAGCATTTTGTATTATTTACACCAAGCAATGTTAAATATTTAAGATTTCATACCATACTGCTATTTCAGCATTACAGTTTGTTATATTAATTTGAATTTGTACTCTTGAACACGAATGTGTTTGGAAGAATTTATTTTCAAACATAATAAAAATTAGTTTTATTTCTTAGAAAATAGCTGTGAATGTTATGATTTTGTAAATTTAAAAGTAGTAGAAAAAGTGAAGGAAAGAAAACTGCACATACGTTTCCGTTGGCAACTTTATTATTGTTTACAAACTTGATTGTCAAAAGCAATTTATTTTAAGAAGCAAGTGCTAAATATTAAGAAAATAAACTTTGAAAATATACATAAAATAAAACCTTTTTTTTTTTTTTTTTTTTTCAGGCATTTTGTATTATTTAAACCAAGCAACGTTAAATATTTAATGATTTCATACTGCTATTTCAGAATTACAGTTTGTAATTTTAATTTGTACTTGAATATGAATATGTTTCACAAAGCATATTTTTAAACGTTATAAAAAATAATTTTTATTTCTTAGAAGAATAGCTGTGAATGTTTTGAGGATAATTTTGGGAATTTAAAAACAATAGAAAGTGAAGAAAAAGAAAACTTCCCATACTAACCTGCTACTAACTACTCGCGAAATAGAAAAACAATTTTCGATCAAAGATGCTATTCATGTAGACTTAACACATGTAGTTCCCCTCTGTTGACACTAGTGGTACTACTATATTTCCGGTTCGCGTTTTAGCTTCACTGTCCTATCTGTATGATAATCTGTGATCTCAGTGCTAGCCACGGATTAGGATACAGGATGATAAACTAGATAAGGCGGTCAGCGTGGGGAACGGAGCTTTATTTTCCGCATTAATTCAGCTGAACAGAGTAAGCGATCCGATCGCCGCCTGGTGTAGTATCTTTGAAACTCATCGGAAGAAAGGGAAAGCCCGCCCCTTCGGCTTCAGTCATCCAACGAACGAACAGCCAGAAATGTAAAAACGCGCTGATTGGTGTATTTTCGAGATTTGGTCGCCCTCTATCTGTAAGATGAAAATTACTACCATTCCGTAACATTAGTAATACATCCTTCTCTTTTAATCCGTGGTGCTAGCGAACGTATCGCCTAACAGCGCTAAATCGCCAAAAATACATAATTTGATAGTTTTTTGTGGTCGCTGTAATTCATTTTAGCCGATAATTTTTTCAATTTCTGGTGTTTTATAAAGAGTAGAATAACATATATTTTTTTCAAAATTTTTAGAAAATGACACCTTTTGAATGTCTCCTTGTCAGTTAACGGATATGTCTGTCAGCGTCGATCAAATGATTGAATATACGAATTGTTATAACATATGGTGAACTTTCGTTTTATCTTAAATGCTGTAAATTGAAATAATCTAACTGAATTATTACATAAAAATTTCAGTACTTAATTATGAAAATTCTGCTTTTTTTAATTTCGTCGTTAGCTCGTTACCAAAAAAAAAATTTTTTTTTTCCTTTGCTAAACCACTCGAATGAAAAAAGAAAAAAAATCTTACAAAATCAACCTTATAGAAACACTGAGAGAAAGTTTATTCCGTATCAGAAAAGTGTACAATCATTATTTTTGAGATCTTATGCTAAAACGCATTAAAAAAAAAAAAAAAAAAAAAAAAAGTTATTTACCCTTTCAAAATGTATTTCATTTTTAGAATTTTTGCGTAGTTAAAAAAATAAAATAAAATAAAATAAACGAGGATACCATATACTAATCCTTTTTATAAAAATTACTGTATTTTCAAAAACGGCAGTAAATTTAATAAAATATTTAAGGAAAAAAGGCTGTTTTTAATATTATTTATTCTCAAAACTTTTGTCTGTAATATGATTAATAGACTTTTAAATAAAATAAATTTTAGTTTTAAAATATTTAACAGTTTGCTATAGTCTCACTTACTCTAAATTTTACAAATAAAAATGTTTTCCTTTATATTGAAAAACTTTCGGTTAGTTGGTCAACATGTTTCATTCTTTTTTTCTTTTTTTTTTCTTCTTCTTCTTTTCTCCTGAAAAATAACAGAAATATCACAATCTTTTTATTAGTGATAAATTTATCGCAATTCTTTTTCTAAATTCGACAAAGCAGCCGCATTTTTACTCATATCTCGATCGATGACAACTTTTTCTCTGATTCATAAATACGCTTGAAGTAGTGTTTCCTATACATATACTTTAACTTATTGTAATTAAAATGAGTTAATTAAATTATCTTTATTATACTAAGGTTTATGCAGTATATAAAATTTGAATTTGAAAAGTAAAATTCCATTGAAAGAAAATAATTAAATTGCAATGGCAAAGTTACATCACTTACTGTTTTGTTCACTTATTAATTTCGGTTTTCAAGATTATGTGCATGCTCGTTTTCTAGTTATTTAAAGACATAAAATTTCCAAGGCATTTACCATAAATTTCCTCTTACTTAAAGATCTTTAAATTGCAATTATTATGTAATATATTTTATTAATGGTAAAACAAATATCTGACGGTGAACAAATAAAAATAATTAATCACACATCCTTTTGGTTTCTTCAACAGAAAGTCTTTAAATTCTTTACAATAAAAATATTCGGAATTAAAATACACAGCAAGAGAGAGAAAAATCTTTTCAAGAAAATTTTAGTTGCAATCTACTAAATATTTCCATTTTAGATCAAATCTAGATTTCCTTAAATAACTTTAACAATACTGGAAAATTTAATAATATACAACGGAGTTTATTGTCCGAAATGCAATGTCTTTGTATTTAAAACAACAATTAGCTATTCGGTTAACTCACTCAAATGGATTTAAAAACAAAATGAACTTATTCTTCGACCACATTTCATGAAACCATGGAAGCATCTGCGCTAGTGCTAACTCAACGAGTCCAGTGTTAAAATAGGGGTGACAGTCATCTGACTCAGAAAAATGAGCAATAACAGAGCGCAAAATTACTGGATGTTTTCCAAATTTCAAACTGTCGGTCACACTGGCATCCCTCCAACATTTTGGACGCGTCCTCACTGCTAGTTTTAGGATATGTGGCCACACTGCAATGTTTTTGGATGAGGATGGTACCAGTTCGGAAACATTGCTTGCCAAGATAATATTTCAAAAAAATTGGCTTAAACATTTTTTTTTTTTTTTTTAATGTTAAACATGTGGATGAAAATCTGAATAGGGATAGCTGAAAAATTAGACTGAACTTTTCTGTGGTTTTTTTATTTTCTCATAAAAAACGGAAAATATCTTTGAATTTTTACTAAATTGTATTCATGTTATTAAATATTAGGGATAAAATTTTGGATAGAGGAATAAAAAAATATATGCAATATATTTAATTTTTTACTTTCTTCTATATGTATATAGAGAGAAAGTATTGAATTAGTGAAAATTTCGAACTCCAGTTTTCGATGGATTTACACGTTTTGGGATGTCCTGAACACGTTCGACTGTTTTTAGAAAATGTCTGTCTATCTGTGTGTGTGTATCACGAATTTTGTGGACGCTGTATCTCACGAACCAATGAACGAAATTTAACCAAACTTGGTATTTAGTTGGACCCTGGCATAAACTGGTGCTGATTAGATATGAGGATCATTCGATCAACAGGTGGTGCTGTGATCGCATTTTTCCTAAACTTTTAACATGGCAGTATAGGACAAAATTTCGTATAAATGTGCATAATGAGAGTTATTTTAATCGTGTGATTGTAAAATTATTATAATATTAATTAATGATAATAGTAGTAGTTAACTAGGGAAAAAATTGTGCATGTGGGGCATCGCTTCCCCCTGGGGGGAAGTCCTCTCCCTCCCCCCGCGGGGAGTAAATTTTCAATATGGGTACCTTTCGAAAGATCTCGTCAATACGTTTAAAACGAATGGTTGAACTATAAGATCTGTGATAATTTAAAACAAAGTTATCGATTTTTTTTACTTTTAACGAAAAAAAAATCGCATTTCTTCTGATAATTGCAAAAAAATGGCTTTCTTTCGGCATTTAGTAATATAATTCTGTCAGATAAAAATCGTCTGCATTTATCATGAAAAAAATATTTTGATAATTTAATAAACAATTTGTATTGAATAAATTTTGTGTAAAATTATATAGAAGAAAGTCATGTGGTGGCCACAACATACTAGTTTTTTATGAATTTCCGACCCATAATGTATTTTATAAAAAGTTAAAGCAATTGGAAATTTCATTATCGTATCTTCTTCATCGTTGCTAAAATTGTCATAAAAATCCCATTGCATCTAGCAGATTTTTTTAGAACCTCCGGAATTTTTTGCAGTGTTATTTATTATACAAAAACAAATAAATAAATAAATAAACTAGTCTTCTATAAATATCCTCACGATAGTTTCAGTGTTAAAATTATTTTGAACAAAAATCCAGTAGACTTAAAATAAAGCCCTCTGTATTTTTCACTGAATAAGTAAATTGTGAGTGGAGGCTTAAGGCAAATATTATTTGTATTGTTACATACTACTAGTCCTCCTTTTTAACACTTTCCAACAAGGTTGAAAAATGGTAATGACTTCGATTTGTCTGTCTATCTACCCGCGTTCTAACTCCCGTAAACATGCACGGAATTTCTTGAAACTGATATATATTATTCACATTCACTATCGGATGTTCGCTATTGAAAATGGAGTGAATACCTCTACTTATTTGTGTACAGGTAACCCGAAAATATTCCAAAACATTGTTTTTTATGAGAGGTATTTCTGTAAACCATATTTTAATAATTTTATTTTACACAAATCTTAATGAAATTGAAATATGTTATTCAAGTTCACTATCGATGTTGCCCATTGAAAATAGAGTAAATACCATCACTTGTTTGTATACAATGGCACCCGAAAGTATTCCAAAGCATTGTGTTCTATAAGAAGTATTTCTATAAACCAAATTTTAATAACATTTCTCTACACAAATCTTAATGAAATTAAAATATTTTATTCATATGCACAAAAGACTTTTTTTCCATAGAATAAAGTATGATTAACATTAGATTTACAGAGCCACACAAAAATATTCATTTACATTAAGGGCTATTATTGGAAATTTGCTGGAATTGCATTTTCGTTTTAATTATACGTTTTTATCTTTTCTAAATGTTTTTTAACTATGACTATTATTTTAATTTGTGTATCTGTCTGTCCGCCTGTCCATCTGTCTATCTATCCATCGGCCCGTCCCCATCGTCCTTAAATATTTTCTGAATTTTTAAATATGGACATATGTTATTCAAGTTCACTATGGAATATTTCCTATTTAAAATAGCTTTAATATATCATGTACAACTGGTTTGTGTACAGGAACAACAAAAAAAATGCCATTGCATTGCGTTTCAGACAGACATTTTTATAAATCGCATTTCAATAACTTTATTCTTCTTAAAAATCATGAAGAAATTAACATTTATTGTTAATATGCTAAAATAATGTTTTGTATAGAATATTATATGGTTAACCTTCAGATTTATAGGCTACGCTAAAATATTCAGATACGTTAAGAACTGCTGTTAGAATCTCAGGGCTGCGTGTTCTTTTACGCTAAGCAATTTTAACACTTTCCAACAATGTTTAAGAGTGATTATGACTACAATTAGTCTATATGTATGCCTTTCAGTCCTTTTGTCTGCCCGTTGTCTGATAACGTGGGCAAAGAACATTGGAAGTTATACAACAAGTATGTACAGTTGGAAAGTGTTAATAAACAATGGGTACCACATGATTTTTCGTTTTTGTTTTTCCTAGAGAAAAATTTTGTAAATACTGAATCTTAAAGATTCATACAACAATATTTTTGGTATGAATAGTAATAAGAAATTGTATTAAATTATATATTTAAGATCTTTACCTTTTATATTAAGAACTTATTTTTTTATTAAACATTTTTGTCAGCTCTCAGATATAAAACAGCTGCATTTACTTAGAAATCATATACGGAAACCAAACTGTACTCCATTAATCAGGGCTTCCCTTTGAGCGAGAAAAATAGTTATATTTCCCCATCATACGCAAATGAGCGAGCATTATAACTATGTCAGATTTCTCATTCATTAGTCGACTTGTTCAATTTTCAAGCACTTTCTCTGTAGGTTCAGGCGCATATTTTTCTGAGGTAGTTTCCATAAATCAAGATTTGTTGTCAGATCTCTATTTTAAATTCATGAGACAATTGACTCAGTTAAGGCTGAAGATTTTAACATGAAATTAGAAAACTTTTAAAGATTTATTAAACTTCTCTTGAGATAATCTGTACGTCTAATTGTTTGGCGAATAAATAATACCTTAAGAAAAGAACGTGGATATAAACTGCTTTTTTTTTTTCATTAATGTGGGTTTATGTTACTAATTACTTTCCGAAAATACATATGAAAGGAAAGTGTTGTGATACGTCAAAAATCCGATTTTGAGATTTTGGTGTATCTACACGTTTAAGGGCGATAGCATCTAAATGCCTTATTCCGTTGAGCTGAAAATTTATACACGTGTTCTAAGTCACCATCGTACAAAATGTATAGATTTTCATAAATCTAGTACTTATAGTTGTTTTTTACAATGACACAAAGAAAAATTCTTCATTTTGAGCTCAAATTTTTCAAAGTGCGATTGCGTCTAAACGGCTCATTCCATTGAGCTGAAAATTTGTACACATGTTATAGGTTACAATTAGACGAGCGACATGCATTTTTGTGAATATAGCCCTTATAGTTTTTTTACAGGGACACAACGAAAAATTCTTTACCATTATGCCCTATCGGCGCTCAAATTCTTTAAAGTGCAATAGTGTCTAAAGTCTGATTGAGGTGAAAATTTATGTACATGCTATAGATTACTGTCACACGAACTGTGTGAATTTTGGAAAATCTAGAACTTATAGTTCTTTTACAGAGACGCAAAAAAAGATTATTTATCAATGTGGTGCTCAAATTATTCAAAGTACAATAGCGATTAAATGCTTTATTAGATTGAGCTGAAAATTTATATGCATGTTATAGATCACCGTTACACGAACTGCACGAATTTTGGAGAATCACTAATAGATTTTACAGGGATACAAAAAAATATTCTTTATCAGTGTTGCTTATGGATCAAATTATTTAAAGTGCTATAACGTCTAAACGCCTCATCTGAATGAGCCGAAAATTTATATGCATATTATAGGTCACCGCCAAACGAACTATATAGATTTTTGTGAGTCTAACACTTGTAGAGTTTTACAGGGACACAGCAAACGTTTCTTTATCATTATGATCTATGGGTTCAAATTATTTGAAGGGAAATAGCGTTAAATTAAACAACATACTATACGCAGAAAAATATTCAAGCAGGCTATTATAATATTCTCCTTTGTTTGTTTAACGGCTTACTTTTATTTTTTTTATACAACCGTTAATTACTTAATGTTCCTAAAGTCGAGTGGATTTTATTATTATTATTATCGCTAAAGGCTTGTGAAATTTTTTCGAATATGATACGCTAAATTTCTGTTTAAATTAATATTTAAAGAGTCCTTTTTTTAATGTAAAATTAAAAAAAAAAAACAGTATGGGAAAAAGAAATTTTGCCCTTAGAGTTATGCAGATAATTTAATGCAGGTTGGCTGATGAGGGGGGGGGGGGGTTAAAAAGGGTTGGTTGTCAAATTACCTCCTTCTCCCTCCCCATGTAATCCATTGGAACTTTTGTTGCTTCGTATTATAAGGCTATCTTGATGAAAAATGAACTTTTACGAATTTTATTTTTTTAATTTCATTCTTTTAACATGCCATGTTTTATCTTAGGGAGCAATTTAAAAATAAAATTAATATTTTATTTAATTTGAGTAAACTTAAAACTCTTTCGAGATTTTTATCGAATATATATTTTTCAGTTAAAATAATGAATTGGTCTTTGCTTATCCTAATTGTAAAATCAGAGTGAATAATTTAGAAATAATTTCAATATCTGTAATATATTATTTAGTATTTTTATATTTGGTACTTGTATACTAATATGTTATATTTCTTTTTAGGTAAGTAATATTGATGAATATTTGAGTGACTTGAAAAAAATCACTATACCACAGTTTATTGAAAGAAAGTAAGGATTTAAAAATTTTTATTTTATTATTTAAACTGGAGTTTGAAATTTTTCTTTTAATCATTTTTTAATTTCATTCAGATAAATACAAATAAGCATAATTTAAATAAGTTAGATTTTGATATGAATAACTTTCTATCCTAAAAGCTTCTCCTATGAAAAATTAATAACAATGTGCTTTTCTTATATGTATTAATATGATTTTCTTTAAAATGTTTTCTTTTATTTTTATTTATTTATTTATTTATTTATTTATTTATTTTATTTATTTATTTATTTTATTTTTTTATTTTTTTTTTATTTTTTTTTTTTATTTTTTTTGTTCTTTTGCAATTAGTCTTGCAATATTTTATTGGTAATAATAAAATTGATGTTTGTGTAATTTTACATATTCTGAAAAATATATTACTGTAAAAATCTCATCCAGATTAATGCGATTTATCACGAAATATAACATTGAAAGAAAATTTAAAAAAATATTGTTTTAGTCAAGTATTTTGACATTGTCATGTATTTATTTCAACATTTAATAGCTGTCTGTACTTTTAACAACTCTTAAAATAGGTTTTTTATACAACGATTTTGGCAACAAAAGATGAAGGAGTAATAATATCCATAGTAAATATAAATAAACAATCTGCATTTGAAAATAGTTCGAAAAACTTCTTAAACATTGAATTCTAATTAATCAGAAAGGGGTTAGTTCAAAGTGTATGGCTATACATAATAAATATCCGTAGAAAGGTTTTAAGCAAGGTTTAAAATTTTTAAAATTTCGTTATAAAATAACAGAAAAGAAATGTGAATTATAATTCTTTTTAATGTATAATTCTTTTTATATATAGCGATCATTTTCATGGACAATATTTTTATAATACGGTTTAAAGTTCTGTTTTATTATTTTTTTTTTTTTAAGGCCTCTTGTTGCATTAATATTAGAAAAGCAATAAACTGTGTAAAATATATTTTGTTACGCTGCCGGATGATAATAATATTTTTTAATTTATTTTAAGACTCGTTAAATATGTAACAGACATTTTAAATCGAATTTGTATGCAAAATTAAAAATAAAAAAAAAAAAAAAAAAAAAAAAAAGTTATTAAAGTAATGTTTTAATCTCTCTAACCTTCCATTTCCTTTTGCATGCAAAAAGCATACTAATTTTCTAAAATACGGAATGCTACTGTTATTAGTTTTATGTTCGCTTTGGGAATTGTTTCTAGTTTTGCTTTGTTCTTTTGTGTTAGGATTTATAAAGCAACTACAATGTGATATAGTAAGAATATTTTACTAATCAATCATTTTACCCTTTGCGTGTTCACAACAGTGTTAACATGCCCAAATGATATTAAATGTTTTTTTTTTTTTTTTTTTTTGTTTTTTTTTTCCTTAAATATAAAAACATTTGTGTTTTTCTTATTCGAGATTTCGCTGAAAGACTTTTTTTTCAGAAGTTTTCTTATAGCTTGATTCACGTTGATTTTCTTCTTTTATATTTTATTTTGACTGTAATGCTATTTCCCTTCTAAATATATTTATTCGTGTAAGCAATAAGAAAATAATTAAAATAGTGACTTTAATTATA
The DNA here is from genome assembly GCA_963930645.1 of Salticus scenicus. NCBI lineage: Eukaryota > Metazoa > Arthropoda > Arachnida > Araneae > Salticidae > Salticus > Salticus scenicus. The sequence goes on along the minus strand of OZ005650.1, from coordinate 258,342,704 downwards.
AGTTTCCGAATTTTCGTAAATCAAATTAATCTCGATTTTTAATCAAAATTTAATTTTAAATTATCACTTTTAGGTTAATTATTAAAAATCACACAGTTCACTCAACTTTATCGTTCAGTTGACAAATACAATTCCAAAAATAAATTAATCGTTCAGTTAATTAATATGATTCCAAAATTAACTGTGACTTTATGTTTAGTGATCAAGCTACTTATACTAGTTTTTCATGTGTAATGTATGTTAAACTTTAGTTTAATTAATTATTACTGGTAATTCATTTAACGATTATTATTAGTATTTCGATTAATAATTTTGAAATTGCTGCTTGAATTTAAATAAGTTTGATTCTCATTTATTTTTTACATATTATTCTTTCAGTTCAAACTTTTCCTTTTTTGGGGTGTTATTGGATATAGCTTGTTGTAAATGTTCAGCAATTTGCATACAACAAGACAGAAATAACACCTATTTTACATCAGTATTCATTCTATACCCTTGAAAACGTAATGAATTTGCATGTTTCAATTTAAGGTTGCTTGATATTCGTAAACTCTTTTGTATTTTTATGTATTTTTTCTGTCTCATCTTATTCAATGTTTCTTGTTTTCATCTAATCAATGTTTGAAAAGGTTTTCAATATATATATACACCATAATTTTCATATATATAATGTATTTTGATGGAAAGGCCGATTTTATACATAAGAAAATAAGGATTGAAACGAGGATCTTTTTTATTTTTGTACCAATGCTCTACCAACAGGTCTAACTGTTATCTGGAATATGTTTTGCAATTCAACAAATTCCAGCTTTCATATAAGAGAATTGTATCAGTTAAAAAATAACCAGATTACCTCAGACCTCGAATTATGGCCTTTTCTTAAAAATTTTGTAATATAAAAAATAATCATATCAGTGAAAATTAAAACAAATTAACATTTGCATAGACTTTAACAATTCGTTTCATTTAGTTACATAAATACTAAATTTTTAATTACAAAATTTTAACAGAATTTTCAGATTATTTTTAACCGACTTCAAAAAGGAGGAAATTTTCAATTCAAACCGTATGTTTTTTTCTTTGTTTGTCAGCTCATAACTTCTTAACGAATGAACAGATTTTGGTTCAAGTAGCAGTTCAGTAACGTTAAATAAAACATCGTGTAATACATGGAGAAAAATACTCAAACACTTCTATTATGGTTTTCTCTCTTTTGTTTGTTTAACAACTCCTCTTTCTTTACTTTATCTACAAAACTGTTAATTACTCAATGTTCGGAAAGTCGAGTGGTCACTCCAGATTTTTTTTGTTGTAAAAGTCTTGGATTGAAATAAGTCCCACTATGATATCAAAAAGATCTGAGCAAATACAAGATGCTGACTAAAGTCCGTAACACTCTTTTAGCATCTGAACGGCTGCAGTTATAGTCACATAAATGGTTTCTAGGTATAGAATTACTAAATAGATGCAGGTATATTAAAAGGGGACTATGCAGTGCAACCGCTTACAGCGTAACCTGGTAGAAAACAGCGGAATTAGCGTTCCTATCTCAGAATCGGTAGGAGGTAAGAGATAAAGGGAATTACAAAGTTGTAAAGCATCATCGATTTAGTACGAAAAGATAGCTTGTAGACATGAATGCTAAAAACAGAACGCTCACAATGTGGTTTTTTTTTTTTTTTTTTTTTTTTTTTTGTAATTTTCTACACAATAACGTACCGAAACGATCTAAAAAGAAAAAGACAACACCAAAATTCCAAAAGGTGTTCTCTGTTCTGTGTGGATGTTACTAGTATATAGTGATAAAACAATAAAGGAATAAAAGAAACAATAAAGGAAATATAAAGATGGGTCATTTGCGACAAATTGGTCTCAAATTGGCCCTCTATTGGCCTCAAAGAAAATCTGTAAAGTATAGTAAAAAAATCTGTAAAATATAGTAAATGAAGTCTGCATTAATTAATTTTATGCCGACTTCAAAAGTTATGATTAATAGTAGAGTTTATGTTGTCTGGCGAAGAAATTTATTTTATACTTTTAGGTGCAATTTATAATTCCATTTTATGTCAATTTTCATTTTACTTTTTAGTAGTTTTTATAATAATTATAATGTATTTTTGATGTAAGTTCAATGTTATATATATATATATATATATATATATATAATATTATGTTATGTTAAAATTGGTTTTATAATTATACTTTCTAAAATATAAAATGCACATATGCCATGCAGTATAAAAAAAAACTTCAAAGTACATACTTACACAAAATTTACTCAGACAAATCTTAAGCTTATATAATATTACAATTACTTTTCTTTTATTCATGAGCTGATCATTATTTATTTTATTTTACTTTGTTATCAATTCAAATCATACTAAAACTGAAATTTGTCGTAAATTCCACCTTTTTCTTTGAATTCATCTATAATAAAAAAAACTACAGCTGTCCATAATGTTTATTTCAAATCTCTCGTTCCGAGGAAACTTACTAGTACACAATTCATGGCAGCGTTAGAAGATTTTTAAAAAAAGTAAGTCTGTTTATGGGAGGACATTGCGAAAATAAAAGCATCTTTATAAATGTGGCGTTTCACTGCTGAAATTGTCCTTTCGAAAATAATCCTTTTTTACAACTATTTTTATGCACTATGGTGTTTCTTCTTTCTTGACACTTTTTCAATTTTTGTTGTTTCTGAGATGAAGTTTCTTTCGATTTAACGTTCTTTTTAGTATACGGGTAACTTTTATTTTGGGTTTTAAATCATTATGTTACAATAAAAGAATTCGAAACTGCTATAGTCATATCGACACAGATTCGTATTACTTTGTTTATTGCATTTTTATTTTTTGAGCAGGGAAAAAACAATTTCATGCGTAAACTAGTAAGTTGGGACCATCACAAAAGATTTTACTAGATATCGTTTTATATAACAGAGCAACTTACCAGTTAACATGCACAAAAACTTAAACAAATTGCTTTCAAACATACACACATATACAAAGAATTTCTCTTGTGCAGTTTGGTGAAATATTAACCAACAGTCGCTGAGATATAGCCATGGGAAATCGTAGAACGTGAGTAATAGCGGCGACACCTGTTAGTCGATATACACCCAAATTAAGTCAGCATTCTCCTTTATAATGTTTACCTCGCATATCAAATTTGGTGCATTTATATGCTATAAAAGCTGAAGTATAGCCTCCCCATTAACAGGAACTATTTGCGAACAGCAGCGCCAGCTGTCGGCCATGCATGTAAATTTAATCAGTTTCGTTTTACATAATTGCCCTATCATATATTAAATTTTATTCAATTAGACTGTTTAGAAGTAGAGATGTAACTTTTTCGTAAAAGTGAAAAATTGTAACATAGCAGCCCTAACTGTTGGGCGTTTTCTATAAAAACTGATAGACACCAATTTATATCAAGTTGAAAATAAATATAATTTTTTATGAAATTCTGAGCATTAATTCTTTATCAAAAGCTGCGACAAAATTTTCGTTAAACACAGACCATACCATTTGAAAATGACTTAAACGATTCAGTCAGACACCCTCTTTTCTGCATTTCCATGTAATCCAATGGGAGTTTTGTTGCTTTGTCTGGGAGTTTTGTTGCTTTGTCTTATCAGGATATCTTGGTGAAAAGTAAAGTTTTTCGAATTCTGTTTTTTAAATTCCACCCTTCGAACGTATCGCCCTTTCCCCACAAGGACGTGGTTAACTACATATGTTGACAATCCTATTTATAAGTAATACATTTTATTTTACTAATTTACAGAAACTTATAATAAATTATTCATATATGAAAATAATTACAAGATAAAAAAAAAACTTTTATATACCATGTTTTTAAATTTTCTGTTGAATCGTATAAATGCTACCGAAGGCAGCGGGAACCCGGAACAATTGGTTAAAAGTATTAAAAAAATCAATTGATATCGTGTTTTGAGCTATTATAAAAGTTTCAAATGGCTAGCCGGAAAGTTAGTTAAAAATCGATTGCAAGCTTTGTACTGGTAACGCTGCCGAAGGCAGCAGGAACCTGAAACAGTTGGCTAAAAGTATTAAAAAATGCATTTTCACCGTGTTCTGAACTATTCTAAAAGTTTCAAATGTCTAGCTAGTCGGGAAGTTAGTTAAATAAATTTTCTGTCGAATCATATAAACCCTGCCGAAGGCTCTAGGGACCTGAAACAGTTGACTAAAAGTATTTAAAAAATGTATTGTCACCGTGTTCTGAGCTGTCCTGAAAGCTTCAAATGTCTAGCTAGTGGAGAAGTTAGTTAAAAATCGATTGCAAAATCTGTACTAGACAAACAAACAAACAAATAAACAAGAATCGAAGTTAATAAAAACATAGTAATAATGATGCCAAAGCTGCAATAGAGTGCCACTCCTTATCTTTACATCATTGAAACACCGCCGATTTACATAAAATTTACAGATTTTCTAGTTTTGACCATATTTGGATATATTTATAACTTACTTTAAATCAGTTTAAAACATTTTAAACTATTTCTTTTTAATAAATTCAAATTTATCCTGATATTTTTCATTAAAAAAAAAAAACTACAGATATCGTTAAAGTTATTTTAAAACTTTTATTTAAAGAAAATAAACTCTGGCGCTATTCATAGCAGCATTAGAAGCTCAAGTAAGTGTGTCTCTTTACGCGAGAACATTGTCAATGTAAAATCATTCCTATAATCGTGACATTCACTGCTGAAAATTTTTTCCTTTGGAAAACAATCTTTATTTACAACAATTTTTATGCAGTATGATATTTCTTCTTCCTTTACGCTTTTCACCTTTTCTTGTTTCTGAGATTAAGTTTCTTTCAATTTGACGTTCTTTTTAGTATAAAAAATAACTTTTATTTTGCGTTTTAAATCATGCTACAATAAAGGAATAGGAAACTGGTACACTTATAACAGCACAGATTCTTTTTATATGGTTTAATGTATTTTTCTTTTCTGAGAAAAAAAAAGAAAAAAAAGTTTTCGTAAAAGAAAAAAAAAGGGGGGGCGTGCAGATTATTTTTTTATTTACTTTTGAATCACTCAGTCTATAAATATTTAAAATTTAATTATATTTTTATTAAAAATCTTCATTAATAATTATTTTCTTAATGAGAGAAATTGACGCCTGCCAGAGCCACCTATTGGGCGATATGCTTCAAAATTTAATCAGCACCAACCTTGAGAAGTTGCAACCAAATATAAAGTTTTGTTGTATTCCGCTTATTAGTTCAAGAGACACGTCTACAAAATTTTGATTACATACACTTAAATCGACACAGAGACAGAGACGCAGACAAACATTTTCCAAATATCGTCAAATCGTTTTCAAGGCATCTAAAAAAGTAAAATACATTAAAACCAGATGTCGAAAATATTCACGAATTCAATACTTTCTTCTTATGCATATAACAGAAAATATATATATATATATATATATATTAAAACTTAATTTTAGATATTATTATATATATATATATCACATTTGGATTTATTATTGCTTACAGTAGGTAACAAAAGTGTCCGAACACTAGCAAAATTTCCTAAGTAAAAAAAGTGCACTTCATACGGTTTTGTGAAATAAATCCTTATCGAATCATGTTCTTACTCTAAGAACAGGATTCGACAAGGATTTATTTAACAGAACCGTATGAAGTGTACTTTTTTTACATAGGAATTTTTGCTAGTGCTCGGACACTTTTGTTACCGACTGTACTTTGAATAAGCTGAAGACATTTTAAAAGGAAATTTTCTTAGCAAATTCAATTTTTTTTTTTTCAAAGATTCTATCATAAAAAGAAATTACATATATCGGTAATGTTTATTTTACATATCCTTGTTCAGAGAAAATGTACCGATACAGTATTCTTAGGGGCATTAGAAGCTCAAGAAAGTAAGTCTGTTTGCGTGGAGACATTTTCAATGCAAATTCCTATTTATAATAGTGGCGATCATTGCTGAAATTGTTCTTTCGAAAACAATCCATTTTTTACTACTGTTTTTTATGTACTACAATATTTCTATCATCTTCTTAATTTTTTTTTTTTTCCTAATAAGAATTTTTTCGTTATTTAATACTCTTTCTGGAACAAAAAAAAGTTTTGTGTCCAGTTTTAAATTATTATATTACTATAAAAATTAAGTAATTAACTAATTAAAATTAAAATTAAATAAATAGATAAAACAAAACGTAATAATGAGAATTATTTTTAAGGGAAAACAATAACATTTTTTTTTTTCATTTTTTAAGGGTAGGAACGTTAAATACTGATATCTATTAGGTCTTGGTATTATTTTTTTAATTGTGTTTCAGAACGTAGTACTACTATAGGCAAACAGTTGTTCAATAACAAGCAGTTGTTTTTTAAAAACACGTACCACATATATGCATCATTATCATTTAGCTAATTTTGTGTGCCGTTTTACTTTACTTTATTTTTTATAATTTTTTTCATATAGTTTAGTTTCCACGCTTTTTTATGCGATTGCTATAAACATTGTAATAACTATAAAAACAGGCAGCAGTTAGGTCTTATATTTTCCCTCTTTAGGTCATGAAAATAAAAGGTTTCTAATAAAACCATCTCTTTATTTTATAGTTCTCAATAAGCACTTTATATTTACAAAATAACAATGTAAGAAAACACAACAATAAAATGACTTCTCTTTTTTTTTTTTTTTTTCAATCTGAATATTTTTAAAGTTTCTAGGAATTTCTTATACAAAACTTTACAAAATAAAATAAATTTAACGAAATTAATTCGTGTATATTTTATTCCCTACTTTATCTATTTATTTTCAATAAGCATTTTAAAAATGACTTAATTTTTTTAATATTGATTTCAGATGTACATGGAAAGAACTTATTATGAGTAATAATAATTTTCAAATTAAAAAAAAAAAAAAAAAAAAAAAACTGTAAGAAAAAGATACATAATGCCATCTATTGGCTCTAGAAACAACTACAATAAATTTACTTGTAATGCTTCGCCCGGGCAAAGGGAAAGAATCTAGCCCGAGATAATTCGGGATAATAATTTGAATTAAAATGTTCAATCCGAATTAACTCGTGATAGTAAAGTAGGGGTTTAAAAATTTAAACGAAATGAGTTTTTATATGAAAAACATGAGATACTTATACTAAAAAATTACTTAAATTCTAAAGATTAAACTTTAATGCATGAAATTTGTTGGAAAATGCCTTTTTATTTATAATTTTTACAAATAATTATTTATATATATAGATGTATATACTAAGGGACAAAAAAAAAAAAAAAAAAAAAAAAAAACCGCACTGCAGAAAAATTGACTTATACCTTTTTTATTTGTAATAACTTCAAAACTAATCGTTGAAACAAATAAAACTGTTATGTTTGCATAATATCAAAGAAATGAAGTGATACTTAAAAATCTGTATAAAACTTTCTTTTTAAACGTAATATAACAAATATATGCTTTGTATTCTATTATGATTTATTATATGAAATAAACAAGTTGTATTTTAATTTATTAAATAAAACTACTTATTTGTTAGATCTAAACAAATACTTATTAAAAATACGCATTCTGCATTGGGCAATTCCCCCTTTACATGAAATTACTACTTTAATGCGCAATTGCATAGTATTATACAGTGTTTTAATATAAATCTTAGAAATTTCACTGTACCAAATAAATATATTTTTTTCCTAGTTCTTGCAGAGTTGTAGGCTGCAAATTTCGAATCCCTCCCCCCTTTCCCCCGCCTTCTTATAGACTAAACTTTTTCGAGCGAATTGAGATTAGGACTATTTCAAGGTCTGGTGAAGAAGAAATTCTACGATATTTTTTGTGGGATTTAACTTAAGGTTAGAAAAAAATATGATTACTTACAAAATTATAGGTGCCCATGGGAATGGATAGGTAATTTTAACAATTTGAATCAAATAAACGCACCACAGACGCCCTTTATCAAAATGCAATATCATCTTAAAATGCTGTTTGCGGGAAAGTCTGAGATACCTTCAAATTAGTCGGTCAGGCGCCACTTTTATAATGGCCGCGTTTTATTTCGAGTCAACTGATCCCTTGAGCATGAAAATTTGCCCAACTCATTGAAAAGTTATGCACCTACGTACCATAATGTGCGGAGAATGTGTCACTGTTTTAAAAGTACAATTTTCATTAGGTCGGTCATATTTTTGTCGTCCTACTAGCTTTTATCATCAGCCCGAAATAAATTAAACTTGACTAATCAGAGAATATTTCTTTTTTAATTTTTGGTCAACTGAAATCTTTTTTTTTTTTTTTTTTTTTTTTTTCATTTCTTTAGTAATGGATTTTTTTTGTAGATCTTCTGGTTTTTAACCTACTTCTGTTACAAATCGATTTTTTAACCTTTTTCTTTTTAACTTGCGGTCATCTCGCTTGGATGGGCAACATAGCCGTCTAAAGCCAAATTTCCAGTTTAAACAGCCAAAAATTTTTATATCTTACTAAAAACCATCTCACTAACATTTCGTTAACATTTAATTATTAAGCCATCTCACGTATTAAAACGTTTTTTTTTATTTTCATAATAAAATTAATACTTTTTGTGACATCGTTAATTGTCTTATTCTTGCAATTTTTGAAATACTTTCTAAAATTATAATTGTCCTGTCAATTGCATTTTGTTTGTAACACTAAGCTCAATTCTAATCTGTACGTGGAGGACGAGGTAGTAAAATCTGCTCAAAAATTTGCTTTTTAAACGATAAAATTGGCGGTGCAGAAAGAGAAAAGGAAGATATCCAAGTGCGGCCTTTTTTTTTTTTTTTTTCTGTCCCTTAGTGCATATGAAAACCTTTTCGAACATATCGTCACTACCATGTCAAACTATTGAATGTGCAAATATGCTTTTTCCTCATTTGGTATTTTCCGCTTGCTTTTAGAAGTATACATGCAATGCACAAGAAAAATATACCTAACCAGCAACTCAATAGCACATGAAATATACAAAATTAAGTTATTTTTGCCTATCGCGGATTTTGAGTTCACGATTACAAATTTTTTTTACTGTCTCAAAAGTAGTCATATTTGCATTCGATAGTTTGACATAGTACCAACGATATCACAGGAAGAAGGTAATATTTAATAGAGAAAGAAAAGAAAATAAACTCATACACCAAAAAATGAATACATACGATATTTAACACTTCATCGGAGGACAATAACTGAAATATTGTACGCAAATATAGGTGTATTTATATCAATACAAAAAACCCTTAACGGGTTAAAAGTTTGTGACGCAGCATTGTACTTTATGGCTATAAGAATTAGAAATACGGGTCTTAAAAATAATGATATCAAATTTTCAGTGACGCTTTGATATTAATTAAATTATACATAGATTTTCTTATTTGAATTTGCTTTTTCCTTTTATTTATATTTACAGTGTAAACGTTATTTTCAACATAAAATAATATATAGCATTTACTCATTGATACCTTTCCATTCACATCTCTTATACTATGAAAGTATGTGTTTTAAAAGAAATTATATGAAATTCCAGTAACGCAGTGGTGTTACATTAAGTGATTTGTTTTTAAATTTCTCTGCAATTATTTTGTTTTGCATATTAAAGTATATGTGCACATTGAAATATTGCTTTTAATTTTCAAATACGCTGTCAAATATATCACTTTCATTAAGCTTATATTATGTACTGAAATATATTTATTTCAATGAATTATTCTACCTTTTGCGTCACGCCATCCAAAACTGAAAAAAATTTCACAGTTTTTTTCTTTGCATCACGATATCTATTTGCATGCATTTTCAATTTATTTGGATGAAATGACACAAAGTAAACATTTCCATATATTTTACTTACAGTTTTGGATGGCGTGACGCAAAAGGTAGAATAATTCATTGAAATAAATATATTTCAGTACATAATATAAGCTTAATGAAAGTGATATATTTGACAGCGTATTTGAAAATTAAAAGCAATATTTCAATGTGCACATATACTTTAATATGCAAAACAAAATAATTGCAGAGAAATTTAAAAACAAATCACTTAATGTAACACCACTGCGTTACTGGAATTTCATATAATTTCTTTTAAAACACATACTTTCATAGTATAAGAGATGTGAATGGAAAGGTATCAATGAGTAAATGCTATATATTATTTTATGTTGAAAATAACGTTTACACTGTAAATATAAATAAAAGGAAAAAGCAAATTCAAATAAGAAAATCTATGTATAATTTAATTAATATCAAAGCGTCACTGAAAATTTGATATCATTATTTTTAAGACCCGTATTTCTAATTCTTATAGCCATAAAGTACAATGTTGCGTCACAAACTTTTAACCCGTTAAGGGTTTTTTGTATTGATATCATTACTTTTTAGGGGTTAATGATCAAAACGCAAAATTAAAGGAGCATGGTAATAACACTGTATTAAAAGTGTTGTTTTATAGGTCACACTCGAACAAAATAACAAACTAAATAAAATTTCAAAATTTTATAAAAAGTGATAAAAAAGATGGACCATGCAACATTACAAAGGCATAATATAGTACATTTTAAAAATGACAAAAATTTCTTATTTATATTTATTTCTTATTATAATGTTTTAGGTATAGATTTGATTTAAAAGAGAAAAATAAATAATAATAGAAAAATCTTTAAAAAGTGAAAATTTTATACTGGTAAATATTTAAGTAGTATAGTTTGTTATGAATTTAATTTTAAAAAAAATCTTAATCTATTCAAAATTTTATTATAGCTTAACATTTTGTAATTTATATATTATATATATACTAGAAACTTAATGAGCAAATTAATTATTTTCAAATTCTGTTTTAAGAATTTTTTCAATCCGTAGTTTAAGTGATTTATCACCTAATTTTGAAAAAATTACAAATATTTGCATATGATTATCATATTATTTGTCATTTTTATGAAAATAAAGGAAAAATTTTTTGTTGTTGCAATCACCTTTTAAAATAGAACCAATTTTGAAAGTTAACAACGTATCAGCATAAAAACAATGTAAATACAAAGAATATTTTTGATAAACAAATGTCATATAAAATACAAGTACCTAAATAAATAACTCATTTAATATATATATTAAAAAAAGAAAAATATTTTTTATTTTATTTTTTGTGTTTATTTTTGACGCTCCCCGATAGATGGAGCCAAAACGATTATTTGATATTCAGTATTTCAGATGGAAGAGAAGAAATTCGTCCGCGAAACTGCCGCATCACGGTATTTTCGGAGTAAAAAATAGTTCGATTTTTAAACTGAGTTATAAAAAAAACAAGAGTTTTCCTAGGGAAAAGGGAGATGTCAGGCACATCAGATAAAAGCGATTAATATCATATATCAATTAAACTAAATTCGCTCGAGCCATATTCGAGAAAAATTTGTTCCTTACATACGCCGTCCATTTACAACTTAAATGAGCCAATTCATATCTCGAAATATATTGCACGCAGAAATGTAGGGATTTCAGGGTAGGATCAGACAGAAGGTGAAAGTCTATTTTGAAAATATCAGAACATATCAGAACATCACGGTATTTTCGGAGTAAAAAATAGTTCGATTTTTAAACTGAGTTATAAAAAAAACAAGAGTTTTCCTAGGGAAAAGGGAGATGTCAGGCACATCAGATAAAAGCGATTAATATCATATATCAATTAAACTAAATTCGCTCGAGCCATATTCAAGAAAAATTTGTTCCTTACATACGCCGTCCATTTACAACTTAAATGAGCCAATTCATATCTCGAAATATATTGCACGCAGAAATGTAGGGATTTCAGGGTAGGATCAGACAGAAGGTGAAAGTCTATTTTGAAAATATCAGAACATAACCTCCCATATTTCCTGAGATATTAAGTGTCGGCTTTCAGCGGTTACTTTGATCTTAAAATTCCTGTATATATAAGTGTCGCAGTTTTCGTTCGTTTTTCCGTTTCCGCTGAGTGTCGTGGCGTTCGTTTGTTTTTGCGCTTGCGTCACTAGAAAAACTGCCGTTTTTCATGATAGATCTGTAATCATAAAGCTGAAAAACGACAGATATTAATGCCCGATTCACCTATAAAAACGAAACTAATTGAATAAGAAATTATGATATATGTAATCCAAGAATTATAAAAAGATAAAATAAGGCTTGCGTATATGCAATTGATCTATCAATATTGAACTTTTTACTATATTTTATATCCTCATCTCAACTCCACTGGGACAAATGTTTGCCATTTACAAAGACCTGTGGAACATATATGTTCGACTTTTGCAATTGCCCCTATAGTTAATTTTTATTTTGGTAGAATATTGCTATTTCTATTTTATTTGGCCTATTAAAGCCCTAATTTACTTTATTTTTGGAAAATAAAAAATTGATAGCGAAAGGTTAGGAGCTGCAGTCAGTTACAAGGAACCAAAAACTAAGAAATTCTTAACTTTTTGAGAAGCGAGGTAAACTTGCTCGTTTAAAATAAAAAGCCGACAGAATTTACAAACAAGTTTAGAAGAAAAGAAATAAATGAAGTTTATTCACTAAATTATAAAAATAAAATTTTATTAAAAATTTCTGTGGCGAGTTTTTACAGTTGGAACTTGAAATTAAGTGGTATTTAATACATTCCACCACTCTTCTAAGGGTTGAAAGAAAAATAGCTGTTTCCTAATTTTTATATTATCCTATTACTCAAATACTTAACTTTTAAAAAACATAATCACTGTCATTAATATTTTCTAACTACTGAAAATAATGACAAATGCATGGTTTATTTTTTTTTTTTAATTCTTGAAAATAGGTACTATTGTACATGTAATTTTTAATTATTATTCTTCTCTGTAAATATTATTTTAATTGTCATTTGAATTTGTCCATAATATATTTCTCTTATTGGTAAATAAATGTAAATGGCTTTACATAATTCAATTTAATTATTATTTAGATCAAACAAAGGAGAATTCATTTTATGATTAATATTTCTCTTTATTTAATAATAAATAAATAAAAGGCATATAAAATCACTTTTATAGTCAAAGCAGTATATTTCATTTGAATACTGAGTAAACACCACTGATATCACCTGTAAGTTTTTAATATTTTGTATAGATCAAATATATTCTTTATGCGAATTTAATTCAAAGAAAAACCTAAACATACAGGTAAATCGAAATGAATGATACTGTGGATTATTTATTACGTGAAAAGCGCTTTTTTCCAAGTTTTTCAGAACAATTTCATTGTTGTAAAATTTAATAATATTAAACGATTTTTCTCAATAGCTTAACAACTTTAATTTTTTAAAACGAACTTCCGACAAATTAATATTTCTTTGAATTACAATACATAAATAAATGAATAATTCATGCATAATTTTAAATTGAATTGATTATGCAAGAACCCATAGAACAATTTTTATTTATAACAGAAATTAAGGGGCGGAATTTTTAACCTTTTTCTTATTATTCCAATACACCATGACACCATGCCGTCAGTTATAATACTCCAGATATGCTGACATAATTGTATTCCAGACAGTGGATAAACATTAGTTCATCCCTTGAGTTTTCAGCGGCATTAAACCATCTAATCAATCATTTGATACCCCCACACATATCAACAAGGGCGTATCCAGAAAAAAATTTCGGAGGGGGCCCAACTTTCATTAAGATGTTGGTCGTGCACCCGCACATGTGCACACCAAGAGTGTGTGCGCTAAAGTTCCCCCCCCCCCAATCACTTTAACTTTAAGAAAAATATAAGTTGTTACCTTAAGCTTCTTGTCAAGGCATAGTAAAATGGTTATGCGCTATAAATAAAATCAGTTACAACGCCGCATGTCGGTAAACAATAGAATTAATGTTCCTAAAATCGGAAATGGCAAGAAAAGATTTAATCATAATAATAATTCTAAAAAGTGCCTTGGGCCTAAAACTGATGGAACTAGTCCTTTAAAATGCTTAAGTCTCTGCTAGAGAGTTCTTTAATCCGTGATATTCTAAACCACTGACAGACGGAGAAAATCACCAAAAACTGGACTCACGGTAATCCAGTTAATAAGGAGTCGAGCTCGTAATTGAAGGATTGAGTGATCGATACTGGAGCCATCCAAATACTGTCATGTAGATTAATGGTATCAGTTGCACGTAAAATCCGTTGTGTCCTCCATGTTTTGTAAATGTAATAGCTCGTGTATACTGAAATTGGGGAAACATCTTCTCCGTGGAGGTTTTAAATTGTGATGGTGCGATTCCGGATTACCCTAGAAATGAATTCTAGACTGTTGCTATGCTGTCTGTCTAGCTTTAGTACAATGTTAAGTCCATTCAAATTTAACATACCAGAAACTGGCTGACGTCGTAATTCAGTGGTACAACGTAATATTTATGTGCCATGCACAACCATGTTTCAAATACTTTTCGGGTTTTTTAGATATATCTCAGCTGCATTAAAAAGAAGCTATATCTTTCCCATAAAAAGAGAAGTGTTTAAAAGAAAGGGGACACATTACAGTGTTTCAACAATAAGTACCATAAAGTTCTCTTTTTAGTGTTTATTACAAAAAGCTAATATGCATTTCGGTAATTTAGACTTCACAAGACAGAAAATTGCTGAAGGGTTACATAAATAAGGTTTCACAAGCAAACAAATTAAGAAGAAAAAGATATTGCGGAGAAAAAATTCATATTTTACATTTTTTTTTCTGGTCAGTAGAACAAGAAAAAGTTATCTCAGAAAATTTCGGGGGGGGCTCGAGCCCCCAGAGCCCCCCCTCTGGATACGTCCCTGCATATCAACTCCCAGATCCTCTTTCTTCTGGACAGAACAAACAAAATACATCCAGAAAAAAGAGAAGAGAAGATCCTTCCGAAAATAATATTCTTAAGCTCTCTTTTTTTCTGACTTGACTGGTCTTCCTTTTTTCCTCTCTCGAGAAATCGATGTCGCTGCCCCCCTTCACCTCACGAAAACTAAGTCTCATATGAAGTGAAGTGAAGAAGGATGATCCGTCTGTTCTTTATCTGAAAAAGTACCTTCGTTTTAGTTACAAATCGACTTGGTCAAGTGCATGACAAAGAGAAAAATGGAAGAATCGGGAAAACCCAGAGGTAACCCACCTCTATTGATGATATGAAGTGATTTATCTTGTGCTTGTTTTTGCTTTAATGCGAACAATACAATTGCGGAAATGTGATCACAGTTTTTGATGCCTCATCAACATTGATTTTGTTAATTGAATTTTTTTTATTATTATTTTTCATTGTAAAAATACTCAAAATGGTGATGAATTACTAGAGGCTTTTTAATGGAATAAAGGTCAATTATTAAAAATATTGTATAAAATTCATTAATGAGGTTAAAGCAATTAAGTAATTTTATCTTTTTAGTTTTATTAGTTAATTTGGCTATATAAAATATATTTAATATTTTGTTACATGATAGATCTGTAAATTGGATTATATTTAGGTATTTATGCGAAGCAACCGCTCACTAGTCTATAAAAGGAAACAACAATAGACCTATTATAAGAGTGGACGGGACAATGGTAACCTTTTTCACTGGCAAAGATAACTCATAAAAAGGTCATGTGAATGTTGATCTACAGGAAGCCAAACTGACTATATTGAAATTTACTCGCCATGCTCTAAACTCTGCTTTTTATTAAGCAGACGATATTTTCCCTTTTTCTTTGAAAGTTTTTTTTTTTTTTTAAGTTTAATTTCACTTTAAAAGTTAGATTGTTCTGAATTTAAAAAGAATTTTATAGCAAGAAATAATAATTAGATGTACTTTAAAAACCCTAGAAGTTATGTAAAATAAGGATTTTATTTCACAGGTAAGATTCATTTTAATATTTTATTATTTCGTTCTTTTTAAGTAACTATTTTTATAAAATGCTTATAATTGCTATACTTATTTCTCTAAATTGAATTAATTTAACTATATTATATCTTATATTATTTCAAAAATGTCCATATTTATTTATGAGAGTTAAAACGAGTATAGACAAGCCAAAGTTATAAAAACTTTTGAACTTTGCTTGATGGTACAAGGTAAAAATAAATTTCAGCAGCTGTAATATTTTACACTAATTTTGCTTGTTGTATCTTTTAATAATAATAATAATATATATATTTATATTCAAAACAAAAAATTGCCAATGACGCGATAAATGCCAATAAAGGTAACCTTTTTCAACATTCACATGGTTTTATCTTTGCACCTTTTCTTATATTCCCCTAATAATGGAATGCTCCGTCCACTCTTATAATAGGTCTATGGAAACAAAATACAACATTTATTTTTTATTTTCAAAAACATACACTTAATTTATGACACCTATGTCGCTTAAAACGTTATCATTGTTAAATACGTTTTTAAATGACGTTTACAAACTTTAAGATATTTTTTCATATAGCAGAGTGTCCATAGGATACTTCGTACTGGCAAATATTCTGTTATATATTTCTTACTCAAAAATTAACAAAGTCAAACTTGCATGTTATTTTAATAATATAACAGGCTTAGACGGCCCTTCCTTTTCCAAGGACTCTACCACCACTATTATTTTAAAATAAATTTCTTATTAACTGCACAATGTGCATTTAAGAAGAATTTAATTTTTTAAAATAAGTTGTAGAAGAATTCTTGGAAAAAAATCGAGCATTGGATGGTACAGTTGCAAGCATTTAGGAAAAGTGTTTTTAAGTTGCTTAAACACGCATTTAAATGTTAGTCATATATAATTATGTAGACAAACCGTTAAACTTTCCTTCACACTCATCAGTAATTCTTTAAATATTCCACAAGGAAATGAAAAATCAAAAACCAAGATCTATGACAAACAGCCTCGTTCTCCCTTACCAAATCTGTATTTAAAAGAAGGGGAAAAAATAGATATTGGTAGTATAAGTTATCTTCTTAAAACTGCATTTCGAGTTATGAAAGTTTCATTAAAAGAGCGACAAGTTACTTTTTCGTACTCTTTAAAAATGCTAATAATAAAAATACATTAATAAAAATCAAAAATACTATTATTTTTTCCACAAAATTTCCGATACATTTTTTTTTTCCTTACAATTTTTTAAAGAAACTTTCAGTGGAAAGTACAGTTGATAACAGTTTTTAATTTTAATTGGGGTTATTTCTTGCGTAATTATCATGAAACGATATTTTTAAGTGAGTCAGCAAATCTGAAGGCATGGTTTTTTCTATCTCCCTAATGACATAAATTTATTCTTGCCCGCTTTATGATTTAAAATAATTGAATGCAGGCTGGAAAAAAAAAAGAAAAATTAAGCTCGAGAAATTATTTTCTAAATAAAAAAGATAAGTTTAGAATATGATTAAAGAAATTAGACAAAAAAAAATAATAATAATAATAATAACCTCATCACCAGCTTAAAACTAGTATGTTGTTGCCATCACAAAACTAAAACTTTCTTTATATCATTCTTCGATATTAATTAGTTTAAAAACTACGTAAACTTCAAAAGGGCTACATAAGAAATCTACCTATCGGCTTGCATGCTCTCAATACTATTAACTAATTTTTTCATGAAAAGCCACCTTACATGTGACGTTTGGTGAGCTTATAAACAAAAAATATCTAAAATATATCCTTCCCATAAATAGGAAAATTACAGTATAGCAACGAGACCCTGATAAACACCCAAAATGATTCAACTTAGCTTTTCATAATATAGATCTTATGTAAGTTTGGTGCGTTTAGGAACTAAGAAAATGAGATACAGACTTTTGTTATGCATGGGGAAATTTCAGTATATTAGCAGCACTTATCAGTCAATATGAATATA
This sequence comes from Salticus scenicus, assembly GCA_963930645.1. Lineage (NCBI taxonomy): Eukaryota > Metazoa > Arthropoda > Arachnida > Araneae > Salticidae > Salticus > Salticus scenicus. The sequence goes on along the minus strand of OZ005650.1, from coordinate 258,324,857 downwards.
AATTAAATCAGCACAATTTTTCAAAACAGCTATCAGATTTATAAAATTTGATGCACTTATAGAAAATTGAAACTGAAATATACTCTTCTATAAATAGAAAAAAAAAGGGGGGGGCAGCATGATAACGCCATCTGTTGGTCGATATATTCCCGAATATAATCAACATCCATTTAGATCATGTTCTAGTTAAATATCAGGTTTTATGAATTCTATGCATTCTATTGTGAGATACAGCGCACAGAAAATTTTTGACATACACATCAGAAAACATCAACAGATATTTTCTAAAAATAGTTGAATCTCGTTCAAGACTTCTCTAAACTTGTGAGTCCGACGAAAACAGGAAATTGAAAAATTTTTATGAACCCATTGTATTTTTTATGTGTATATAGGAAAAAAAAAACCTAAAGAAAGACATGTTCCAAAGGGAAATCTAGAAAAATATAATTTTTTATTTGAACTTAGAAAAAAATACATCTACACAATTTTGTGTTATCTTAGAGTTTAATATAATTCCCTTTTATTTTAAAATATATTTCACCCTGAATTAATTATAGCTTCTAAATAATATTGCTAATGTTCCGTAATGTTAGCTGGAAATTTATCAATCAACAAAATTTAGCATTATTGATATTCTACATATACCACTACACATAACCAAGTCTGTGTTTTATGTCTTCCATACAAACTAAATATCCCAAAACAGCATCAATATAGTAAATATTTTGCATAGTTTGAGTAATTGCTAATCATTAGAAATCTTAATGTAGGATAATATATTTAGCACTTTATATAAATTAATTTTGAAGATAATATAGTATGTTCATATTTTGCGTCATCTAAATAATCACCAAATTATTAAAATCTTAACTTGTTAAAGTCAGAATTAATTATATTAAATTTATTTTAATGAACATTTCAAATGGTTTATTTCGACTACTAAGGGTAATGAATGTTAATTTCAAACAACTTTTGTGTTAATAAAATAACACCTGATACTCATTTGAGGACGATAGGCATTCCAATAAAAAAAGTTAGAAATAGAAAAATTTCCAGACAACAAATAAATTTTCTCTCATATATTCTAACTCAGACTTCTAAATTAAAGTATTGTAATAGCTACTATTATTCATTTCAAATTTAGTCAGGATACACGCGCAATAAACAAATGCATATGCAAAGAGTAAAACATTTTAAAACAATTATCAAAAGTATAAATTATACTTAACAGCAGATACATGAAATTTTGTGGGAACGTTTATAACATCAATTATTACTAAAAATAACATTAGTATATTGGGACCACCTAAAGATTTTTTCCTAAACAAATTCACTCAATACAAATTGTTTATTAAAAATACTATTTATTAAAATTATTTTCCATGATGAATGAATATTTTCATCCCAGAGAATTGTAACACCCAATTTCCAAAAAAAGTCAATTTTGTGCCGATATCTGAGAATTTTTTTAAATAAAAGTAAAAATGAACGATAGTTTTGTTTTAAACTATCATAAATCTGATTTACACCGTAAAGCACAATACCGTTTGTTCAAGAACAGTACTCCACAGCTTATGGCAGAATCTCTCATTGATAAATGACCAGATTTTTGCATTAACCCTCGCTTTCCCAAGGTCAAGGTGTTACTGCAGAAAAGTTATTTTCAGGTGTCGCTTGACACGTTTGGCGAAAATCACTAGCACCGCGCCTTTTTGTATCGTTTAGAAGTTGCAACATTCTACTGGTTACGTTCGCTATCTCTGGCGAATTAGCGCACTTTTTGAATGAGGCAGGCTTAAATAAATTTCAATTTCAAAATGGGGTCAAAATCTTGGAAAAGCGAGGGTTAAGAAAATCTGTGATTTTTGCATTAAGAATGCACTAGTGCTGGACGATATCAGAAATTAAATATCGCGATATATCGCCAAGTTAATATCGATATTAGCGATATATTGCGATATTTCTTTCAAGGCAGAAAAAAATAGACATTTGTTATTTTTTAAAGACATATGCACACGAATTTTAAAGTATACAAGTATAGAGTGTTTTCCATGTATTTTCTGGTATATTACTACCATAACTTTACCATAAAAAAAAAAAAAAATCATAAAAAGTGAATTAATGTTTTGTGTTTCTTATAACTTATACTATTGCGTTTTAGTATACCTCTGTATAGTTTATCCTCTATTCTTCCCATTTTAAGCTTTAATTATTTAAAAATCATATTTTAACACAGCTAATATGTGATCTGTGTTTTATTTGTACCAAGTATATCAAAATTCATAATTCTACTAAAAATAAAGCTTCAGAAAAATTGTCTTAAGATGCAGGTATTAAATAAAAATGAAAATCATTTTAATTAGTTCAGAATTGCCATTATAAATAGTTCAGATGGTGTTAGGGATTAAGCCGATTGACAACAGTGGGGTCCTAGGCCTGAGGGGGAGTGCCTTCCGTGGAGGTCTTTCTAAGGGGTCCTAGCCCGTATTTACGCAAGTTTCGGAGGAAACCACGGAAAACTCCGAACGGCTAGGCCGACGAGCGCGACCGGGGATCGAACCCGGCACCTCACGTCTACCGCTTTGAGCGCAGATAAATAGTTCAGAATTGCCATTGAATACACCTTTTTTTGGTTGTAGAAAGTAATATTTTTACTTAAAACTCTTATATGCATCCTAAATGTCAGTTACTTGTCATTTTTATTTTTGTATCCTCTTACCAAATCATTACAATATCTTTTAAATATATATGTTCAATTCACATTCGTAATAGTTTCACAGTAATTGAAATTTGAATTACATATTATAATGTGTGTGTGTGTCTGTGTGTGTGTGTGTGTATTTATGTATACATTGTCAGTATAAAAATTATATTATTTAAACAAAATTATGTTGAAATTTCATTTTGTTACTTAAAGTAACTCATTTTGCATTTAAACCAATTTTATTTAACATGTACGGCTTTAAAAATAAAATAAATAAATAAATAAATGGAAAGGGAAATATAAATGCTACATAAAAAAAGTAATAAACTATTCAATATTATATAATTCTATAAAGAAACTGTCACTGTAAAATTACTGACGATAAAACTTTATTTTACATCAGTTAGATAGCACCCTTTCTCCCTTCCCATGTTATCCAATAGGATTTTTGTCGCTTCGTTTTATAAAAATATTTTATTCAAAAATGAACTTTTTCGAATTCTGTTTTTTGAATATTACTCTTTGAACAGGTCGTCTTTTAGCTTAGTGAGCAATTTTTCGAAAAAATAAATTTAAATATTTTACTTAGAGATCCACACTTCCATAATTTACTTATTGAAATAAAATATTTAAATTAATTTTTTCGAAAAATTGCTCACTAAGCTAAAAGGCGACCCGTTCAAAGAGTAATATTCAAAAAACAGAATTTGAAAAACTTCATTTTTTAATGAGATATTTTTATAAAACGAAGCAACGAAAATCCCATTGGATAACATGGGAAAGGAGAAAGGAAGCTATCTGACTGATGTACAGTCTTAATAAAAAAAATATTTTATGGAAATATTTAATAATAATAAAATAATATTAAAAAAAAATACATTCCATAATTGCTTATATTTTCAGTAGTTTTTTATTAAACGCTAAGAAAATTTGCAAAAAACTCTTCTAGTAGATATCAGTTCAGTGACGCCAGATGGTCGAAAATTATTTCCCCAAACAAGTCTTCAAATTTCCCCAAATCACGGTTTTTTTTTTTTTTTTTTTCGAAAAAATCCCCAACTTGATTTCTACTAAAAAGGGAAAATAAAAAATTTTTCAAAAAAAAAAAAAAAATATTTAGCAGATTTTTCTATGATTTAAGCTCAGATTTTTCCCCAAATGAAGGCAATTTTTGAAAAAATCCCCAAATAACAATAAAGCTATTGAAAGTCTCTAGACATAGGGATAAATCATTACGTTACCAACATTGACAGAAAGTTGAAAAACGCCCCAGATTTGTCCCCAAAAATTTTAGAATTCCCCAAAAAAGTCCCCACAAACATTTGGTCTCCAAAATTGTCCCCAGAAGCCTCAAAACTCCTTAAAATGGGGACAAAATCCCCAATCTGGCATCACTGTATCAGTTCGGCTTTGATGATCTTTATTAAACACATGTTGAAGCATGTTATTGGCCATTTTATATCGACACTTTGAAATAGACCGATATCAATGAACCAATAGCAGGAAAGGAGCTAAAACAGAAGATATTGTTTTCATTCGTCATATTGCCTTTTCTGTGGTTTCCATCACCTACGATATGCATGAATGTAGAGTGGGAATCTGGGAAATCAGTATAGTGTAATATATCAGAACCCATAATAGATATCTCGGATAGGGATATATCGTTTCGACTAATATCCTAGTAAACACACCTGCTGATTATAGGTATTGTGATATTGGAGTATGTCTGATGAATTTTTTCTGAAGGGTTAGAACCGTGACCTTGAACGAAGTCAGCTTATTCACGGGATAATCAAAGCAGATGGCTTTCAATAAATATTTTTTTTTTTTCTTCTTCTTCTTCTTCTTCTTATTTTTTTTTTTTATGCGGTGGCCTTTTTAAAGCAGTGATGTTTAGATTTGAGTTTATGAAGGATGAGGAAGTATATGTATATGTGTTGCAATAGAAATCGTTTGGCGTGGGGCTATTTTTTCTAGTTTATCAGTGAGTAATTAGAGGAAAGTAGAAAATGAGTATTAAAATAAGATATTCGGCGCTTTTTTTCTTCCGGTTTCGCTCTCGTTAGCTGTTGTATGTTGGCTGATCGGGTTTCATTCGCTCGAGTTTCGTACACTCGGGTTCGGGTGCGCACTCGGCAATATCGTTAAAGGGATATATTGAAGGAGCTAGATCTTAAATATTGTTATCGGGATATTAAAAAAATATCGATACTTAGGGATATATTGATAAATAATCCAGCCCTAGAATGCACAGATACATGTACAGCTCAGTGATCAATTTAATTCAATCGTGTAAATAGCCTTCTTTTATATTCTTTGACGAAGATTAGGGCGAAAAATGACGCATTATACCAAAAATGTTGATTCCATTTCAAATTGAGAAAGGGTGAACTGATTCTGGCAAACCTAAAATTCTATTTTCAGCCAAATTTGGTGGATAATCTCATCAAGTTCGTCGCCAAAGTCGACCTCGACCTTCACGAGAAACTTGGCGATTCGGCAACCAAATTTGGTGAAACATTACAGTTTAGGAGTGTCAAAAATTCGAAAGCTTTAACTTCAGTGAGAACCGAGTTCAGGAATTTAGCGAAATGATTCACTGGTTTCTAGTGCGAATCAACAGATTCGCATTTCAGCAAACAGCGCAAATTTCTATTGCGAAAGTTCTATAAATCACTAATAAAATTACAAAAAAGAGAAGAGTCTCTCTCGAAGAATTAGGTTTGTGTTCATACTTTGAACAGTCGTCTATGAGAGATTGTGTTTTAAGTGGCTGATCATTGTTCCTGAATTAGAAAAATACTGCACTGTTGTGTATTTAAGGATGTTCGTTTGAATTTTGTGTACGAATGACTATTTTATTGAAATATTCTGAAAATGTTTGTTAAATTGCATTTGTCGACTGCAACTTGTCTGTTTCTTTACTAATTACTTTTTACGTTTTTACATGCAAGAATGTCGAGATCTTCGTAACAATAACATATTAGACTCTATTATTAGCATCTGTTTCATTTTTCCCAGAGTGTGAGGTATGCCCACAACATGAAGCCCACTAAGCATACCATTTCTATGTTTCTAGACCTTACCAAGGCCTTTAGTATGGTTTGGAAAAATAAGCTCTTCGTGAAATGCCATAATGAGTTTAACATCAGAGGTAGAGCCCTCCCATGGACTTCAAATTTCCTGAACAACAGATCTTTTCGAGTCAAGTATCAGAGTGGTATCTCCAACATTTACAAATCCTACCAGGGTATACCACAGGGCTCTGTTCAGAGTCTCAATTTGTTCTCATTATTTGAGGCTGGGATGGAAAAAATTGTCACTTCGTGTAATATTGGCCTATTTGCTGATGATGTTGTGATTTGTAAAAGTGATGAAGCCACGATAACGATTGAGAATTCTTTAAATGAGAACTTGGTTGCTATTCAGAGTTTTGCAGAAGAGCGTAAACTAAATTTTAACTCTGCAAAGTCTTTCACTTGCATTTTTACTACGAACAGACATATGTTCAACTTGCAACCAAAAATTTACCTAAAAGGGAACCTACTTGAAATAACAAAAATTCCAACATATTTGGGCTTCACTTTGGACACAGAGATTAACTGTGGCAAACATATTGCCAAACTTGTCGAAAAGGGAAGGAAGCGTCTTCAACTATTAAAGTTCATTTCTGGCAGGGACTGGGATGGCAATTCTGGAACTCTTAGAATGACTTACACTACGCTTATTCGGCCTGTTCTGGAGTATGGCTATCAAATCTACCAAGTGGCCTCTCAAACGAATCTTAACAAATTGGAAAGAGTACAACTCAGTGCAGCTCGTATAATTACGCGTCTCCGTAACTGCTGTCCCAAAGCTATTGTACTGTTTGAGGCCTTTGTCATTGAGAAGACAAACTAATTCTGCAAAATATAGTGCTAAACTAAAATGTCTCGGGTCATTTGATAGAATTTCAAAATTTATTCTGCAATGGACAAGCAACCAGAGATTGAAGAAACACAGCCCAGTTGGTGCTATGTGGAAGCGAGGTTTTTTGGATTTTGACATTGAACCATGTATTTCTTTTAGCTGTTTGACGCAACTACTTCTTTGGGTAATGTTAGTTTTAATGACCATTTATTGACAAGTGCCTCTAAGCACACTCTACACCCAGAAATGATGAGACAATTATCACTAGAAGTAATCAACAACATCCCTTCCCCGGCCCTGGTACTCTATACTGATGAGAGTAAATCGGACTCTGGCAGGACTGGCAGTGGTTATTTGGTTTTCCGTTGCAGATTTCGTAACCCAGATAACTGTTCGGTTTTCCGTTCGGAACTTCTTGCAATCAGAGAAGCCTTAAATTTTGCCCTCCGTTTTGAAAATAGCGACATTTACATTTTGACAGACAGCAAAAGTTCAATCCAGTACTGAAGAAATTGGCCAAAAATTCTTGAAAAAAACGGTCAAGAGGTTATTTCCAAAATTGCTACACTTTCACAGAAAAGCAGAGTTTGCATCCAATGGATTCCATCCCATGTTGGAGTCTTTGGCAATGAGGTGGCGGACTTGCTTGCGAAAGAGGGAAGTGGTTTTCCTTCTGCCGCCTCTAATGAACTTTTTTCGCGTCTGAATTTTTTTCTGTTCACAAGACTAAAGCTAATTCTACTTGAAGAATCCCTCCCGTTTACGATTGGTATGCTGGTAACCGTCCTGGTCTGTCTCTTCAGTCCGGAGGCACAAGATCCACACAGACTGCGTAGTGGCCACATCAAAAGCTTCAAATTCGTCGATAAGTAAAGACTTATTCATCTTGCCCTTGTTCCTGTCCTGCTTCTCCTGCTCATGTCATTGACTGTATTGGCGCCTCCGCGAGGCAGCTGGGGAGTGAGGAGGGTAATGAACTTGTGGTTCTGTTAGAGCGACATGCGACCATGGACCTATTCTAGAATTTTTGGACAAGGGGGGCGTGAAACAACAACATTAGCATCTGCTGAAATGTGTATGACAGGGGTTAATATAATAACCAAACATTTTGTGTTTTTTGGTTATTCTAAATATATTTTTCGTGGACATTTGCAAACCAGAAAGTCATATAAAGACCATAAAGGGAGATGTAGAAGTGTTTGTTATAATAAACCTACATACAAATTATATTATATCCTATCGTTTTAGAGTTACACACATACTTACACACACGTGTTCATAACATTCTCAATTATAAATTTACAACGAAGAAAATGATTTCGTGAAATACGGTTACGTGCGAAAAATTGATGAAGAATACCAAACAGAAGGGCAAGAAAATTATAATAATGATGATGATAAAGCAAATAAAGCGTGTTGCAGAGGATGTGTCTGGTGCAAAATTTAGCGATAATATATTTGCATTAGGTAAGACGTTGCGACATGCTGAATCCTAAAGCATAGAAGAAATGTGCAATTTCAGAAAATGAAAATAATGGCGAGAAACAGAGGATAATTTTCACGCCGATGAGGCTGAGTCCACAGTCGGCAGCAAAGTTATTGAAGGACTAGCAATAATTCCTATTTAAAATATTCTTATTTAATACTGTTTTGTTAAGTAGGTATTTGTTGAGTCATGATCTTAGTCTTATTATATGCTGTTTATAAAAAAGTAAATTGGTGATAAAAATTAGCGATTAAACTAAAAAAAAAAAAGTATGAAAAATGTGAATGTGCGCTTTAATAAATTTGCTGTCGACTGTATACTATGATCAAGTATGTTTGACGTAATTGTGACGTTTAAAAATTCATGAGTATTTATATAAGCTAATGAAGTTACAGAAAAGGACAAGAAAAATTTTGTAAATCTGAAAAAATTCCCGTTTAATTTATAAAATGAACGAAAAACCCAACATAAAATTACAGATTTTTAAAAATAAATTTTATTTAATGTTCTACGACATTGATTTATTTCTTTGACAATTTGGAAAGTAAGAAATTAGTTTTTATTAGTAGTATACTATATACGTTGTGGGTATTGATTCATAAGCATTGTTTTCTTCGTGTTTTGACTTTAACCCGCATTCGTAGTTTTCCAGCTTTCACCGTTTTTTTTTTTTTTTTTTTTTTTCACGCATCCCGTGTAAAACGAGGGATTGAGGTTCTACTGTATTATGAAAAGGGGGAGCTCGTATCAAGACGAAAATTGAAGGTGTACAATTAGACGTCATAACATTCTCAATTATAAATTTACAACGTTCTACGACCAACCGTTTTTGAGCTCGGCAAGATACAAAAGCCGTTTCGTAAATCAGTTTCACAATACATTCTTATACTTTATGTAAGAAAGTAAAAAAAGTATTCCAAGAAACCAAAAATTATTTCATGAAATCCAAACTCCACCCGCTATTTTATTAAAGATCTGTAGATCTGTAGCTAGTTATTAATGGGTTAAGAAGAGAACAATACTTGTAAGCTAAATATCTATTAAGATTTTAAAATTTCGAAGAAGTAATATTTCAACTAGTTTGCTAAAAATAAAAAATCAATACGATTTTCAATCCTTAAAAGAATTTTTCCTGTCAGTTAAGAGAAACCCTAACTTTCCTTGCAACAAAATGATTCTGAAGGCTTTTAATTTTTTTAGCCGCCTGCACTCTATCTTGTGTTATAGAACTGCCAAATGCTGTTAAGTACCGAGCACTTAAAAGTTTCCTTAAAATGAAATACGAGATCCTTATCATAATTATGATAAATAGCCAGCCACAAAGCATCATTTACTTTCTCGTATGGCCCTTGTATACGGTACTCAAGAGAGTCGTATATTTTGAATACATGGAGAGCGTATAAATGACGAGCGATTGGACGAGAAGGAATTATTTAAGTAATGAAGAATAGAATTTATTATATTCTTTTACCTAAATAGTTGAAAATATATCGAGAACAGATGCGGATTACCTTAAATTTATGGATGAAAAATATTTCCGGGTAGTAATTTTTCCCATCATAAATTATTTAAGTGATATTTAATTTTTATTTTTCCTCGTATATTTGATAACGCGAATAGTTATTTGTGGAAAAGAATTCAATACATTCCGTTAAGAAATTATAAGACCTCTTTAACTTTGAAAATTATGAAATAAATAAAGATTCTAATTATAATTTAAACACTTGAGATATTAAATAACAGCATATTTATTAAAATTATATTACAATAATTTTGAATAATGCAATAAATGATTAAGTCAACAAAAGTGTAAGCAATAATTGAAAAATACACTGTTAATAAATTATAGTACCACTTGTCAAAAACAGTATATATATATATATATATATATATATATATATATATATAACATATTTGTGCGTGTGTGTGTAAATTAATGCGATATTGTTCCCTTATAACCTCAAACACTCTGTTTTTCATTGAAGTAGGTAGGTAGGTAGGGTTTAACGTCGCAATAGTACTGCGCTATGCTTTTCATTGAAGTGACCAGGTGATTAAGTTCAGATTCAAAAATAATATGCCTTTACTTTAAAATGGCTGTTTATTACTTCATAAACTTTGCGAGATAATATACTTTAAACATTTTCCATAGGGTTCAAATCTGGACTTCGATTTAGTCAAGGCAAAGTATTATTATTATCCTTTATTATTATTATTATTATTAAACCATTCTTATTTGGATTTAGGCATATGCAATGAAACATTATCCTACTTAAACATCCAATTAACACCACTTAAAAAAGAACCAAACCGGTATCAAATGTCCACACAGCATGGCTTTATATTGCGCTGAGTCCATACGTTCGTAAATTCACTGTGACTAACACAATCCATATCTAAAAGCTTCTCAAACCATATCTGATCCTCCTCCCATTTGTCGACTAAAGCATTGTTTCAGTTCCTTCCTCAATGCAAAGATTTTTTTTTTCATCTGAATATATCACTTGTTTCCATTCATTGTTTTATGACATGACATTTTTAGTCTATATTAGTCTTTCTTTTTTTATGATATTTCAGTAACCCCGATGTTTACAACAGTTTCAAATATTTTGCATTGCTACATAAAGACTCTTCCAGGTTTTACGTGTAAAGTGCATTTGCTGAAGCATTCCAAAATTTTACGAATCAATTTACTTTTTTAGTTGATAATCGAAACGTTTTTCGTTCTTCTCGTGCTCTCAAAATCCTTTTTCTTTCAGATCATCATAAATGAATCATTTTTTTTTTTCTAATTAACGCATTATAAATGGCAGCTTTAGAAAGATTCATTAACCTAATTATTTCTCTTTCAGATTCATCAACACCCTTATAAAACAAAATGTTTTTCACTTTGGTTTCAGTCAGAGAGCTCTTCATTCAACACGCGGCATCTTCAAACATGTAGAGAATAACACAATCTAAACCTGCACCTTTGTTTCTCGGGAACAAAATGCAAACTCATAAAGTTCTCTAACATCTTAAATTTTTTTATTATTATTATTATTGTTATTAAACTATCGATTTTTTAACTGTTAATGATGGCTAATCAACAGTGATTGCGATCACAAAAATTGAATTAGCAACATGTTTAGACAAAAATCTTTCACTTAACCCTTTATTCTGAAACAGACAAAAAATATATTTGGAACTTTTTTTTTTTTTTATCATTATTATTAATATCTAAGGGTAATTTTTTAAGACATATGCAATAAAAATTATGCATATATCACCTCAAAAAATAATTAATGAGAATTTAGTGAGGTGTGTTTTAGTGAACCATTGTACATTGAGGTCAAAAAAGTTATTAAGACCTTAAAATGTCTTAAAAAACAAGTATTAAATTTTATATATCTTTTTTTCTAACATTGATGGAGAATTCTTGAGGTAATATAAGAATTAATTATAACACACGTGAATATTGTGGAAAATGAAAAGCTAAAACAATGAGAACACTCTATAAAATCCATTCTGGAAGAAAAACGACTATATGTAGCGTCTAGTGCCATGTAGTGAGATAAAAAAGAGGTATATCGCTCTAATCTTATAAATAATTTTGACATTATTCCATAAATTTAATTTTATATGCTTTTTTAACTAATGGTACTTTAAAGTAGTGTCATTAGATTACCGTATTTTAGTGAAGATAGGCCGCGGGCTTTAAAAAACATCGACATTGGGGGGGGGGGGGGAGTAGAGAAGAAATAAGAGTACCGCGCCAGTGGAGGTGCGGAGGGACGGAAGTGAGGATCCCTCCACCGTAGATAAGAGCCTCCACCGTAGATAAGAGCCTCCACCGTAGATAAGAGCCTCCACCGTCGATAAAAGAACCTCCACCGTCGATAAAAGAACCTCCACCGTAGATAAGAGAACCTCCACCGCAAATAAGGAAGTTGTTGTGATAAAGAATTTAATGAATCTTTAATTATCGATTTTAAAATTAATTTTAAACTTAGTAAAAAATTATAATTTTTAAAAAGAGAATTTTAATGATCAGTGGTGTTAGTCGATTTGAGAGAATTTAACGGGAGGGAATGTATTTCGAGGACTTAGCATTTTTCACGATGGTCAGAAAATTTAATTGAATGAATTTAGGTGTTGTCATTCGGAGATTTATATTAGTAAATTTTTATAGAACATGTTGATTTAGGAGAAAATAATTATGGTAATGAATAGTATTATAAAATTAAGTGTTTTTATATACAGATATTTTTGAGGTACCATGATCCAATCAAAAGCATGTATTTTTAATAAATAGTATTATAAAATTAGGTATGAGAGTTTCTAAGTGATTTTAGTACGGAAAACTTTAAATATCTACCAGCTTTGAATCTGGTATAAAGAATGGGTTTAAATTATGATGAAATTACTTACAATCTATCTAGATAATAATTAAATTTCTACTATTTAAACGATAAAGATTTTTAAAATTTCTTATTAACTAAGTCTTTTAGTAAATTAAATAACTTGTGAAAAAAAATAAAATTGCTATGGTATATACTATAGAAGCTTAATTTCAATAGGGGTTTTTTATGTCAGTTATGTTCAATTAACCCTTTCATTCCCAACTTTTTCCCTCCATAAAACAATAAATCTGATATTTAGTCATAAATTTATTTCAAATTTAATGTATATAAATATTTTTTCAAATAGGAGTTATAGCAGAGTACGAATTAATATAGCTAACAAAGCAACTGATAGATGTTTATTTATGTTTAATATAACCATTGATGCCATTAAAAATCATAACTTTCAATAAATAAAAATACCAAAATTTTGGAGAAATTCATATTGCAATTAATTAAAATACATATTATAAGCATTAAAGAATAAAATAAAAAATATTTCAAACAGTTAATTTACTTAAATTACCCAAAACAGGAAACTAATTCCGATATTATTATCAGAACAGCGAAAAATATACTTTCAATTATCAACAAAAATAGTGAAGTTATCCAAAATAGGTATTTTTCGGTGGGAAAATGTATATAGATTTTAATATTGTTCATTTTGAATCAGCGGGAGTGTTAGATGGTAGGAAAGAAAATCTGAAATGTTATGATTCCAATTGGAATCACGGGGAAGGAAAGGGTTAAGGTACTTAAGTTTTTCTTTTCATATGATTAAGCATCGTTTTCGTAGATTTTTAGTGCATAATTAAGGAAATTAACTATTTTTCAGTAAAATAAGCATTATTTTTGGTGTTTCATTATTAATTTTAATGAACAATTGTGATATAATATAATTTAAATAAATAAGACTTACCTTCAGTGTAGATGCATCACGTCTTGTCTTTTCAATCAAGCAGGATGAAATGATAGATAACAATTATCTGTTGTTTTGTCATACGGTGATAGTACCTTCTGACGTAGCGAAAACAACCTTTTTTTTTTTCAATATTCTTATATATGTGGTATTTAGATACAAATATTTTGAGGACATATGAATTTTATTTTTAGAAAGTTTCACATGTGGGAGATTTAAATATTATGTAAGAAGGTATTTTTATGTAGATAATTGCTAGATAAGCAGTTTTCGTTTAAAAAATATGTGATTTAGGATGAAACTTTGATAGGGAATTCACATAGATAATTACTGAGTTGCGATAACTGATAGCGTTTCCCAAATATTTAAAGTGTTAACCAATATCAATCGTTTTTATTTTCACGGATAAAGTCTATTGATATATTTTTATCAACTAGCTATTAATAGTGTAAAGTTTAACTAAGAATTAATTAATAATTGCGTTGAGGTTTTGAATGTGTAATGATGATATTTTTAGACATGTACTCAGCTTTGTTATGACGTAGAATTGAACCCGTCACCTTTCAACTGAAGTCTTAACCAATTAGAAATTTATTAAATTTGGAATTGAACCCGATACTTTTCAACTTAAGTGCTCATATTTAATATTGTATTTTTAGATGAAATGAGTGATTATTAAAAGTTAAGCATAATAGAAAAAGTAGCATAGGAATTCACCCTAATGAAGTGATTTAAGATTAAAATTAAACTAAATTTGAAATATATAATCTATGTTTAATGAAATGAGTGATTATTAAAAGTTAAGCATAATAGAAAAATAATATATGAATATTTACAGTGCTTACTGCAACAGAAAACAAGCATAGAAAAACAATTAAAAATAGGTCAAGAAAAACATAAACTATATACAATCTGTTAAAATAAAATCAGTCTCAGTCCCTTTGATGACAAACGATACATTGCTGAAGATGAAATAACAAGTTTAGTATATGCACATTGCGAAATTGATTAAGATTTAATATTGCAAACTTAATTATATTGAGTGAAATTATAAACAATACTTATTAAATAAGTAATACTTGTAAATGATGCAAAAATTTTAAAGTACATTAAGGTTTAATAGTTACTTAGTTACATTTTATGTGCATATATAGTACTTTTTGTGATGTAATGCAGCTTATTAGGTGAACGATACTTATAAATGATGCAAAAATGTTGAAATATATTAAGGTTTAATAGTTGCTTAGTTATATTTTATGTGCATATATAGTACTTTTTGTGATGTAATGTAGCTTATTAGATGTCCAATAGTTATAAATGATGTAAAAATGTTGAAGTACATTAAGGTTTAATAGTTACTTAGTTATATTTTATGTGCATATATAGTACTTTTTGTGATGTAATGTAGCTTATTAGATGTCCAATAGTTATAAATGATGCAAAAATGTTGAAGTACATTAAGGTTTAATAGTTATATTTTATGTGCATATATAGTACTTTTTGTGATGTAATGTAGCTTATTAGATGTCCAATAGTTATAAATGATGCAAAAATGTTGATGTACATTAAGGTTTAATAGTTACTTAGTTATATTTTATGTGTATATATAGTACTTTTTGTGATGATATGCAACTTATTAGGTGAACGATACTTATCAAGCAGAAACGGTCGTTTTGCCAAGCCAAGCTCAGAGAAAAGCAGAACAAACAAACTACCACTAACACAAAGCAGAACGCGCCAATAATAAAATCGACAGAAATAACCCAAGATCGTTAAATGCTTATTATACAGAAACCAATTTTCCCATGTTAAATCGGCAAATTTTTTTTCCGCAAAGTTTTAAATATTGGACGAACCAAATATCGCAGTAAAATGAAACAAAAAGTAAAATATTCGTATCAACGAGATCTTTAATTTGAGATAAAAACGAACTTTCTAAGTTAATAAGTAAAAAAATGGGAGCATTTTCAATTTAGCGTAAAATTAAATGTTTTGACAACTTTTTGAAAAAATTTCTTCTTCAAGAAATTTTTTTTAAAACAAGCTAGAGAATTCATAAACGTGCAGAATTCTTTGAAAACTGGTTTTTCAGATAGACAATTACTTAATCTAGGAACTTTTATAAAATTTAGCTTTTAAAAATTAAAATTTCCTATCTTAATTGCTGAAAAACTGTTAAATATCGCCAAAGAGACATAAATCGCCAAATATGAAATTGCTTCATCTCAGTTTACCCGAAAAATATTAATTTCAAATTGAGCTGCTTTTTCTTTTTATAAGTTATTTTTTTAACCAAAGAATCATTGCTTTTATTATTTTGTACAATTTTAAATTTTATATCCCTGAAAACAGAAATGAATACATTTTTGAATAAGATTTGTTTCAAATCTATAGCTTGAATTGCTGATTTTTTAATATTTTTCATACCTTAGAATAAGAAAGTCAGTACACGATATAGTATCCAATTTTAATATCCTTCAATTCAATCTGGCAATGATAATTATGATGCATAAAGATTTCTGCTTCCTTCTATATAGTATACTAGCAGGTTTTGCCCTCTTCGCTTGTCATTTTATTGAAATGAATTTCGACTTTCGGTTTTTAATGGATTTACACGTTGTAAGAGATCCTGAAAACAATTTGACTATTTTTAGAAAATTTCTATTTGCGTGTGTGTGTTCTATGTGTGTGGCGAAAGTTTTGTTCCAACTAGATATCAGGAGCTCCTGCTCAGAATTACATATAAATTTATATGCAATTGAACCTTGATGTATAATAGCGTTTATCAATATTTGGTGTCAATTGCTCAACATGGTGCTGCTATACAGTGATTGCCGCAATTTCAGAGAAGGCTATATCTGAGTAACTAATACATGGAATTTCATAAATTTACAAATAAATTTACATTGTTACAAATTATAGTGCTTATCAACTTTTGTACCAATATCTCAACATGTGGCGCTGCTATACAGCGATTTTCGCAATTTAAGGAAAGGTTCTGTTGCATATAATGAAACAAAACTTAATATGGGAAAAGGCCATTATGAGACATTATGCAGATTCAATCTCGATGCCTATCGGCCGATAAGTGAAGCTCATATACTACAATTT
Source organism: Salticus scenicus (assembly GCA_963930645.1). Classification (NCBI taxonomy): domain Eukaryota; kingdom Metazoa; phylum Arthropoda; class Arachnida; order Araneae; family Salticidae; genus Salticus; species Salticus scenicus. Next base: position 258,308,346 of record OZ005650.1, on the reverse strand, counting down.
TTTTTTAGAACTGAAAGGATGCCATCTGCATGGTGAAAATTTACTTCCGTTGGACATTTTGTGCAACAATACCTCTCTGAGTTGATAATATTCAGCATTCATAATGAAAAAAATAATAAATAATTTGTGCTGCGTTAATATGTATAGGAAAATGTAGAAGAAAGTTTTGTGATGGACATGACATACTAGTCTGCATGGAAAACCCATGGATAATGTCTAGCAACCAGAATTATGGAAAGTTTAACGCAAAGAAAACTTTGTAATACAGTTTAACGCAAAGAACAACATCGCACGAAAGCTGAGTTGAAATCCAGGACATATCTGATGTAAAGTATCAGGTTAATTCCAGTAAATATAAAAACTATTTAAAAAAAAATAAATGATATCTACAAAAAAGACACTTAAAATGTACAAAAAAGCCAAACTCAAAGAAAGAGAATTGATTAAAGTTGTGTCTAAAAAGGGTGTGATATCAAATTCCCAAGCTTACATTCAAATACTTATTTAATATTCCCTTTTAACTAAATTTTCACATGTGAATCAAGTGCCTTATGATATGTTGATAGAAATTCTTCTTTCCTGTACTAAATACATCATAGCGTGTTTCTGAAAAATATTATTATTTTTATTTATGTATGATGGACTTGGCGGCCATCTTTCAAGTAATGAATAAACATTCACACAATTTGAAAGAAGTTTCTTAAAATATATCTCTTATAAAATTAATTTTGCTATTCCATTCAGCAGAGACGGAAATATTTCGATAACATGATTTCTTATAATTATTTAGTATTAAGTGCACTTCCATCCTATAAATGCCCGGAATAAAGAATATAAAAATTTAAATTAACGTAAAAACATGAAGGAGAGGGGGGAGGGAAGCATAGAAGCTTCCACCCCCCGTTATATTTACCCAATTTGAATTTAGCTTCTTGGAATAAATATCTCGTAAAAATAATATGGTTATTCCATTCAACAGGGGTTGAAATATTCAGATTAAAAAAGAAAAAAAAAATGCATTAAAAACATCGCAAAAGCCCCGTTAAGCACACAAGTTGAATCAATTTAAGTTATAACAGTGTTAAGTTTGGCGCACTCCCATCCTCCCATAATATAATTATTTCTCATTGCGCAGCACTAGTGCGATATAAAACTCAACCAACCAATCAACCAACTCATCCTATATTTGATGAGATTTATAGAATTCAAACTAACGTAAAACTTTAAAAGATGGCCGCCAAGCCCATCATACAAAATTAAAAAATAATAATATTTTTCAGAAACACGCTATGATGTATTTAGTACAGGAAAGAAGGATTTCTATCAACATATCATAAGGCACTTGATTCACATGTGAAAATTTAGTTAAAAGGGAATATTAAATAAGTATTTGAATGTAAGCTTGGGAATTTGATATCACACCCTTTTTAGACACAACTTTAATCAATTCTCTTTCTTTGAGTTTGGCTTTTTTGTACATTTTAAGTGTCTTTTTTGTAGATATATATTGCAAAAATGTGGATGCACATTAAGGTTTAATAGTTGCTTAGTTATATTTTGTGTGCATATATAGTACTTTTTGTGATGTAATGTAGCTTATTAGATGAACAATAGTTATAAATGATGCAAAAATGTTGAAGTACATTAAGGTTTAATAGTTATATTTTATGAATTTATATTGTACATTTTGTGATGATATGTAACTTATTAGGTGAACGATACTTATAAATGATGCAAAAATGTTGAAGTACATTAAGGTTTAATAGTTATATTTTATGTGCATATATAGTACTTTTTGTGATGTAATGTAGCTTATTAGATGAACAATACTTATAAATATTGCAAAAATGTTGAAGTACATTAAGGTTTAATACTTACTTAGTTATATTTTATGTGTGTATATAGTACTTTTTGTGATGCGAAACAAAATATTCCCGAGGGGATAGTAGTTTTCAAGCGATTTTAACCACAGGAATACACTCCGTTTAAGATAGAAATAAGTGGACTAGTATTGAACATGGTGGCTTCTTTTGTGGTTACGTGATTTTTTTTGACCAATCAAAAGCATGGATTTTTAATAATTATAAAATTAAGTGATTTTAGTACGCAAGTTTCGGAAAAACCATAGAAAACTTTAAATATCTACCAGCTTTAGAATCTGTGATGCGCAAATTATTTGTTTTAACATGTTGATAAACTAGATTGCATTAAAATGATATATATTTGGTGTGAGAAACAAGGTTATAAAAAATTTGGCTGCTTTTCCTAGTGTATGAATTTAGGATATACAATTTGGCGTGATTTCACCGATAATTACAAATTTGATGGTAAACCTGCAGTATAAATGCACTCGCAAAGTAATTTTAATCAGTTGCTGCTATATTTTTGAGGAGTGCGAACGTTTGATTTTGTTACTTGGATTTCGTATAACACACTACTTTCTAAAATTGTAGTGAGAGATGGATTTATCTGAAAAGGTGTCTATTTCAAATGAGTTGTCATCAAGCTTGGATACTAAGAAAGTACCAAAAACTTTTAACTGTGTTTCTTGCAGTATGGTATTTAAACGAAAATGGGATTTGCTTCGTCACATAAAAATTCATCTCAACGAAAAATCTTTTATTTGCAATGTATGCCAGAAAGCATTTACCAGATCAGATGAGTTAAAGAGACATTTAAAAATTCATGAAAAGACTCCTATTGAACATAGATGTGAACAATGTAGTGAATCCTTTAATCGCAAGTATCAGTTGCTGATGCATATTAGAAAACACCATCGAAAACCTTTATCAGTACATTCATGTGATCAATGCGCAGAAGCATTTAGACAGAAATATAAACTTTTAGAGCATGTTAGAGAAAACCATCGAAAACCCTTATCGCAAGCAACATTAAAGGGAATGTCAAATTTTGACCGAGATCTGCTCAAGGAGAAAATTATGCATTTTAAAAGAAAAAATGCTCTTAATACATTTACAATAACCACATTTGATAATAAAAACAAAGATTTGGATTTGACGTCATTTTTTAATAATTTAAGAACTGACATTTTAAACGAATTAAACTTTCAATTAAATGACCAAGGAACATTGAAATGGTATATTAACGTAGAAGTTATTTTTAGTTGTATTTATGAAAATGGAGAGAAGGATTTTATTACTCAAAATTTTAGGTCGAAAAGTATAACAACTCTTTTAATAAATGATTTGTATAATGATCTTGAAAGCGCTTTTAACAAGATGAAAAAGTGTTTTGAGGAATTTAGTGAACAAGGATCAGGTTCGACATTAACAGAAATTTTCAAATTAGAACTTTGTATCACTAAATATGGTTCTTTTCAAATGTAATATCTGATTTTACTATATAGATATTAAAATTTGTTAGTTGAATCTTATTGTAAACTTTGTTACAAAAAACGATGCATGTAAAAATCTTATAATTTGAAAAATAAAAGTATGTGTATAAAAATTGTATTTTAAATTATTTACCTCATATAAAAATTTTATGTAAAAGTTTAAACTATTAATCGGATTTTTAAAATAAATGTACTTATGTTAATGTAGAGGTATTTAAATATAAATGTTTTATATTTATTTTAACTAAGTAATATATATATATTTTTAATATGATTTTAAAACTATTTATTTTTATAAAACGTTATTTCATAAATAAATTGATATATTATAGTAAATATAATCTTACCAATTTTAGAGATTGCATCAAAAAATCATAAACTTTGCAATTTTAGCATTAACCATTTGATACATAGTCTAGGGAAATACTAACCTACTTAAAAGTTTAACTTTTCTGCATGCATGAAATTAGACATAAACAAATTATTTGTTTTAACACGCTGATAAACTAAAATAGTTTACAAGATTTTTTTAATGTATTTGAGGATAAACTAGAATATTTTACAAGATTTGGGTATTAAAATAACATATCTGCTAAGATTTGGCGAGATTTTTTAATGTATTTGATAGTAAATACTAATTTTGGTATTAAACATAGAGTATAAATTCAGTCTCAGAGGAAATTTTAATCAGTTGCTGACTTGTTTTCGTGGTGTTGGTTCAGTTTTCATATAGCATTTTTAAAGTTTTACTTTGATTATATTCATTATGACGGATCTATCTGAGCAAGTTTCTGTTCATCAACAAGGCTCTTCATCATGTTTTGAAAATGAGACTTTACACTTAAAGGATGTAAAGTCATATATTTGCGATGTGTGTAAGAAAGCATTTAGTAGATCGTTCGATTGTAAGAAACACTTAAAAATTCATGAAAAACCTTCCACAGGATATGGATGTGAATACTGTATGGAAAATTTCACTCGTAAACGGGATTTATTAAAACATAATTCAAGAATTCATAAAAAGACTTTACATAAACACGGTTGTAACGAATGTACTGAAGTGTTTAGGACTAAACAAAATTTATTAAAACATAAAAAAATGCAACATCGAAAGGTTTTACCTGAATATCTATGCATTGAATGCAATGAAACTTTTCGATATAAGTATGAATTATTACGACATAACAGAAAAAATCATCATAAAGATTCTTCTGCTTACGTGTGTACAAAATGCAATGAACGAAATACTCTACCAATCAACAACTTAGTCAGTGGAAATATGAACTTAACGAATTTTTTGAATACTGTTTTTTAACCAACAGCTATTCTTTAGCCAAAAGCTTTCATGATGAAAATAATAATATGTATTTATTAATATTTTTAAATAATGAAAATATGAATACCGAACGCATAATACAAAATAATGACTCACCAACCAACAACTTTGAGAGTGTAAATGCGGACTTAACGAATTTTTCAGATAATCAAAATAATGTTTTCGGTTCATCAACCGGTGAAAATGTTATCTTATCAAATGTTTTGGATAATAATGCATACAACGTTTTACCCACTGCTAATGAAAATATGAATACCAAATGTTTAACACAAAGTAATATTTATGACTCACCAACCAACAACATTGAGAATATAAATGTGGACTTTATGAATTTTAATGAAGAGTGTATGAGTAATCAAAATAATTTTTCACTGGTGAGCACTGATAACGACTTGTTGAAATTTTTAGATAATTTTAATGTAGATTGTATGAGTCAATATAACCTTAACGATTTAACAACAACAATTTAGATTTTTATGAAGCTGTTTATATATTGATAATAAAATATTTTAATCAAAAATTGTGTTTTTATTATGAAATTACTTTCTACACAACATTTCATCTTACAATAGATACGTTAAGTCACCAAAAAAAAAAAAAAAAAAAATCTAAATATGTGTAAACTTTTCTTACTCATAACATATTGTAAATATATTTTTTGCTTTCTTATTATCTAAATCGTTTATATGCAATAAGACTTAGTGATTTTAATTCGGTTTAAAGAAATGTGTTTTATATAAAAATTCTCCCCTACATACTGATATGGAACGAAGTGACTTATAAAAAGTGGCTATCAATGTACAGGGCGAATTGTTGCAAACCCTTAATGGTATGCCTAAAACCTTTATTAAAAACAAATTTTTGTTATCCTCTATGCCCAAGGTGCGAAACCGTTCAAATGTAACACTATATTGTATAAGTTTTTAATAAAAATATTTTTTAATGTAAAACACATATCTCTTTATTTATGTTTAAATATATATATATATATATATATATATTAAATAAATGATATAAAAATTAGACTTACCTCAACACAGTTGTTAATTTGCATCCTTCTCTTCCAGTCGCACGAGGTGAAATGAGCGATAACGCTATTTCTTATCAAAATCACGTGGTAAGCTTTCTTAACTAATGTAGTATATGTGACGTAGTAGATACGTACTAGATACGTCATATTAGGCAATGCCATGTGATTTTGATAAGAAATAGCGTTATCGTGCATTTCACCTCGTGCGACTGGAAGAGAAGGATGCAAATTAACAACTGTGTTGAGGTAAGTCTAATTTTTATATCATTTATTTAATATATATATATATATATATATATATATATATATATATATATTTAAACATAAATAAAGAGATATGTGTTTTACATTAAAAAATATTTTTATTAAAAACTAATCCAATATAGTGTTACATTTGAACGGTTTCGCACCTTGGGCATAGAGGATAACAAAAATTTGTTTTTAATAAAGGTTTTAGGCATACCATTAAGGGTTTGCAACAATTCGCCCTGTACATTGATAGCCACTTTTTATAAGTCACTTCGTTCCATATCAGTTTGTAGGGGAGAATTTTTATATAAAACACATTTCCTTAAACCGAATTAAAATCACTAAGTCTTATTGCATATAAACGATTTAGATAATAAGAAAGCAAAAAATATATTTACAATATGTTATGTGTAAGAAAAGTTTACACATATTTAGTTTTTTTTTTTTTTTTTTTTTTTTTTTGTGACTTAACGTATCTATTGTAAGATGAAATGTTGTGTAGAAAGTAATTTCATAATAAAAACACAATTTTTGATTAAAATATTTTATTATCAATATATAAACAGCTTCATAAAAATCTAAATTGTTGTTGTTAAATCGTTAAGGTTATATTGACTCATACAATCTACATTAAAATTATCTAAAAATTTCAACAAGTCGTTATCAGTGCTCACCAGTGAAAAATTATTTTGATTACTCATACACTCTTCATTAAAATTCATAAAGTCCACATTTATATTCTCAATGTTGTTGGTTGGTGAGTCATAAATATTACTTTGTGTTAAACATTTGGTATTCATATTTTCATTAGCAGTGGGTAAAACGTTGTATGCATTATTATCCAAAACATTTGATAAGATCACATTTTCACTGGTTGATGAACCGAAAACATTATTTTGATTATCTGAAAAATTCGTTAAGTCCGCATTTACACTCTCAAAGTTGTTGGTTGGTGAGTCATTATTTTGTGTTATGCGTTCGGTATTCATATTTTCATTATTTAAAAATATTAATAAATACATATTATTATTTTCATCATGAAAGCTTTTGGCTAAAGAATAGCTGTTGGTTAAAAAAGCAGTATTCAAAAAATTCGTTAAGTTCATATTTTCACTGACTAAGTTGTTGATTGGTAGAGTATTTCGTTCATTGCATTTTGTACACACGTAAGCAGAAGAATCTTTATGGTGATTTTTTCTGTTATGTCGTAATAATTCATACTTATATCGAAAAGTTTCATTGCATTCAATGCATAGATATTCAGGTAAAACCTTTCGATGTTGCATTTTTTTATGTTTTAATAAATTTTGTTTAGTCCTAAACACTTCAGTACATTCGTCACAACCGTGTTTATGTAAAGTCTTTTTATGAATTTTTGAATTATGTTTTAATAAATCCCGTTTACGAGTGAAATTTTCCATACAGTATTCACATCCATATCCTGTGCAAGGTTTTTCATGAATTTTTAAGTGTTTCTTACAATCGTACGATCTACTAAATGCTTTCTTACACACATCGCAAATATATGACTTTACATCCTTTAAGTGTAAAGTCTCATCTTCAAAACATGATGAAGAGCCTTGTTGATGAACAGAAACTTGCTCAGATAGATCCGTCATAATGAATATAATCAAAGTAAAACTTTAAAAATGCTATATGAAAACTGAACCAACACCACGAAAACAAGTCAGCAACTGATTAAAATTTCCTCTGAGACTGAATTTATACTCTATGTTTAATACCAAAATTAGTATTTACTATCAAATACATTAAAAAATCTCGCCAAATCTTAGCAGATATGTTATTTTAATACCCAAATCTTGTAAAATATTCTAGTTTATCCTCAAATACATTAAAAAAAATCTTGTAAACTATTTTAGTTTATCAGCGTGTTAAAACAAATAATTTGTTTATATCTAATTTCATGCATGCAGAAAAGTTAAACTTTTAAGTAGGTTAGTATTTCCCTAGACTATGTATCAAATGGTTAATGCTAAAATTGCAAAGTTTATGATTTTTTGATGCAATCTCTAAAATTGGTAAGATTATATTTACTATAATATATCAATTTATTTATGAAATAACGTTTTATAAAAATAAATAGTTTTAAAATCATATTAAAAATATATATATATTACTTAGTTAAAATAAATATAAAACATTTATATTTAAATACCTCTACATTAACATAAGTACATTTATTTTAAAAATCCGATTAATAGTTTAAACTTTTACATAAAATTTTTATATGAGGTAAATAATTTAAAATACAATTTTTATACACATACTTTTATTTTTCAAATTATAAGATTTTTACATGCATCGTTTTTTGTAACAAAGTTTACAATAAGATTCAACTAACAAATTTTAATATCTATATAGTAAAATCAGATATTACATTTGAAAAGAACCATATTTAGTGATACAAAGTTCTAATTTGAAAATTTCTGTTAATGTCGAACCTGATCCTTGTTCACTAAATTCCTCAAAACACTTTTTCATCTTGTTAAAAGCGCTTTCAAGATCATTATACAAATCATTTATTAAAAGAGTTGTTATACTTTTCGACCTAAAATTCTGAGTAGTAAAATCCTTCTCTCCATTTTCATAAATACAACTAAAAATAACTTCTACGTTAATATACCATTTCAATGTTCCTTGGTCATTTAATTGAAAGTTTAATTCGTTTAAAATGTCAGTTCTTAAATTATTAAAAAATGACGTCAAATCCAAATCTTTGTTTTTATTATCAAATGTGGTTATTGTAAATGTATTAAGAGCATTTTTTCTTTTAAAATGCATAATTTTCTCCTTGAGCAGATCTCGGTCAAAATTTGACATTCCCTTTAATGTTGCTTGCGATAAGGGTTTTCGATGGTTTTCTCTAACATGCTCTAAAAGTTTATATTTCTGTCTAAATGCTTCTGCGCATTGATCACATGAATGTACTGATAAAGGTTTTCGATGGTGTTTTCTAATATGCATCAGCAACTGATACTTGCGATTAAAGGATTCACTACATTGTTCACATCTATGTTCAATAGGAGTCTTTTCATGGATTTTTAAATGTCTCTTTAACTCATCTGATCTGGTAAATGCTTTCTGGCATACATTGCAAATAAAAGATTTTTCGTTGAGATGAATTTTTATGTGACGAAGCAAATCCCATTTTCGTTTAAATACCATACTGCAAGAAACACAGTTAAAAGTTTTTGGTACTTTCTTAGTATCCAAGCTTGATGACAACTCATTTGAAATAGACACCTTTTCAGATAAATCCATCTCTCACTACAATTTTAGAAAGTAGTGTGTTATACGAAATCCAAGTAACAAAATCAAACGTGCGCACTCCTCAAAAATATAGCAGCAACTGATTAAAATTACTTTGCGAGTGCATTTATACTGCCGGTTTACCATCAAATTTGTAATTATCGGTGAAATCACGCCAAATATATCGTAAATTCATACACTAGGAAAAGCAGCCAAATTTTTTATAACCTTGTTTCTCACACCAAATATTTATCATTTTAATGCAATCTAGTTTATCAACATGTTAAAACAAATAATTTGCGCATCACAGATTCTAAAGCTGGTAGATATTTAAAGTTTTCTATGGTTTTTCCGAAACTTGCGTACTAAAATCACTTAATTTTATAATTATTAAAAATCCATGCTTTTGATTGGTCGAAAAAAATCACGTAACCACAAAAGAAGCCACCATGTTCAATACTAGTCCACCTATTTCTATCTTAAACGGAGTGTATTCCTGTGGTTAAAATCGCTTGAAAACTACTATCCCCTCGGGAATATTTTGTTTCGCATCACAAAAAGTACTATATACACACATAAAATATAACTAAGTAAGTATTAAACCTTAATGTACTTCAACATTTTTGCAATATTTATAAGTATTGTTCATCTAATAAGCTACATTACATCACAAAAAGTACTATATATGCACATAAAATATAACTATTAAACCTTAATGTACTTCAACATTTTTGCATCATTTATAAGTATCGTTCACCTAATAAGTTACATATCATCACAAAAAGTACTATATAAATTCATAAAATATAACTATTAAACCTTAATGTACTTCAACATTTTTGCATCATTTATAACTATTGGACATCTAATAAGCTACATTACATCACAAAAAGTACTATATATGCACATAAAATATAACTAAGTAACTATTAAACCTTAATGTACTTTAACATTTTTGCATCATTTACAAGTATTACTTATTTAATAAGTATTGTATATAATTTCACTCAATATAATTAATTTTGCAATATTAAATCTTAATCAATTTCGCAATGTGCATATGCTAAACTTGTTATTTTATCTTCAGCAATGTATCGTTTGTCATCAAAGGGACTGAGACTGATTTTATTTTAACAGATTGTATATAGTTTATGTTTTTCTTGACCTATTTTTAATTGTTTTTCTATGCTTGTTTTCTGTTGCAGTAAGCACTGTAAATATTCATATGTTACTTTTTCTATTATGCTTAACTTTTAATAATCACTCATTTCATTAAACATAGATTAAATATTTCAAATTTAGTTTAATTTTAATCTTAAATCACTTCATTAGGGTGAATTCCTATGCTACTTTTTCTATTATGCTTAACTTTTAATAATCACTCATTTCATCTAAAAATACAATATTAAATATGAGCACTTAAGTTGAAAAGTATCGGGTTCAATTCCAAATTTAATAAATTTCTAATTGGTTAAGACTTTAGTTGAAAGGGGACGGGTTCAATTCTACGTCATAACAAAGCTGAGTACATGTCTAAAAATATCATCATTACACATTCAAAACCTCAACGCAATTATTAATTAATTCTTAGTTAAACTTTACACTATTAATAGCTAGTTGATAAAAATATATCAATAGACTTTATCCGAGAAAATAAAAACGATTGATATTGGTTAACACTTTAAATATTTGGGAAACGCTATCAGTTATCGCAACTCAGTAATTATCTATGTGAATTCCCTATCAAAGTTCATCCTAAATCACATATTTTTTAAACGAAAACTGCTTATTTAGCAATTATCTACAGAAAAATACCTTCTTACATAATATTTAAATCTCCCACATGTGAAATTTTCTAAAAATAAAATTCATATGTCCTCAAAATATTTGTATCTAAATACCACTTAATTTCATATAGCTATTATTGTGAATTTAAGTTTCAGCTCTCTCACATATATAAGAATATTGTAAAAAAAAAAAAAAAATGTTTGTTTTCGCTACGTCAGAAGCTACTATCACCGTATGATAAAACAACAGATAATTGTTATCTATCACTTCATCCTGCTTGATTGGAAAGACAAAACGTGATGCATCTACACTGAAGGTAAGTCCTATTTATTTAAATTATATTATATCACAATTTTTCATTAAAATTACTAATGAAACACCAAAAGTAATGCTTATTTCCCTGAAAAATAATTAATATCCTTAATTATGCACTAAAAATCTACGAAAACGATGCTTAATCATATGAAAAAAAAAAAACTTAAGTACCTTAACCCTTTCCTTCCCCGTGATTCCAATTGGAATCATAGCATTTCAGATTTTCTTTCCTACCATCTAACACTCCCGCTGTTTCAAAATGAACAATATTAAAATCTATATACATTTTCCCACCGAAAAATACCTATTTTGGATAACTTCACTATCTTTGTTGATAATTGAAAGTATATTTTTCGCTGTTCTGATAATAATATCGGAATTAGTTTCCTGTTTTGGGTAATTTAAGTAAATTAACTGTTTGAAATATTTTTTATTTTATTCTTTAATGCTTATAATATGTATTTTAATTAATTGCAATATGAATCTCTCCAAAATTTTGATATTTTTATTTATTGAAAAGTTATGATTTTTAATGGCATCAGTGGTTATATTAAACATAAATAAACATCTATCAGTTGCTTTGTTAGCTATATTAATTCGTACTATGCTATAACTCCTATTTAAAAAAATATTTATATACATTAACTTTGAAATAAATTTATGACTAAATATAAGATTTATTGTTTTATGGAGGGAAAAAGTTGGGAATGAAAGGGTTAATTGAACATAACTGACATAAAACACCCCTATTGAAATTAACCTTCTATAGTATATACCATAGCAATTTTATTTTTTTTCACAAGTTTTTTAATTTACTAAAAGACTTAGTTAATAAGAAATTTTAAAAATCTTTATCGTTTAAATAGTAGAAATTTAATTATTATCTAGATAGATTGTAAGTAATTTCATCATAATTTAAACCCATTCTTTATACCAGATTCAAAGCTGGTAGATATTTAAAGTTTTCCATACTAAAATCACTTAGAAACTCTCATACCTAATTTTATAATACTATTTATTAAAAATACATGCTTTTGATTGCATCATGGTACCTCAAAAATATCTGTATATAAAAACACTTAATTTTATAATACTATTCATTACCATAATTATTTTCTCCTAAATCAACATGTTCTATAAAAATTTACTAATATAAATCTCCGAATGACAACACCTAAATTCATTCAATTAAATTTTCTGACCATCGTGAAAAATGCTAAGTCCTCGAAATACATTCCCTCCCGTTAAATTCTCTCAAATCGACTAACACCACCGATCATTAAAATTCTCTTTTTAAAAATTATAATTTTTTTCTAAGTTTAAAATTAATTTTAAAATCGATAATTAAAGATTCATTAAATTCTTTATCACAACAACTTCCTTATTTGCGGTGGAGGTTCTCTTATCTACGGTGGAGGTTCTTTTATCGACGGTGGAGGCTCTTATCTACGATGGAGGCTCTTATCTACGGTGGAGGGATCCTCACTTCCATCCCTCCGCACCTCCACTGGCGCGGTACTCTTATTTCTTCTCTACTGGGAGGGGGGGGGGCATTGCGGCTTATCTACCAGTGCGGGCTATCTGATAATAATGCCAAATTTCGTCGACCATATTTCTCGGAACAACCAATCTCCCCGAAAACAGAAGTTTAGTATTCGTAGTTTTTTTTTCGGTAAGTGAAATAATTTTGTATATATTTATGAATTTGCATATACGCCCGGAGTCCGCCATCTTGTTCCCTTGTTTCTCATATTCGTTGCATTACATCTGCATACTGGTATAGATTGAAATTTTTTCTTCAAACAGAATTATTGAAGTAAAAACTTCTTTAGGCGCGTAAAGCACTTTTGGGTGAACAAAAATCATTGAACTCGCGTCATCGTCAGCAAACGCTTTCCATCCTTGTATGATACAAATAATGTATCATACAATTAACTGGCTAATGTGAAGTGTTAATAATTATACTGTATATTGTTTTAAAATCTAGTGCGGCTTTACATGACTTCTCTCGTCTCCGGGCACTGTCTCTATTGCAGTTAGACCTCAAAAAACCTTGAGAAAGCCCAAAGCTGCCATTTTTCTCACGTTTTTACAATCTGGTGCGGCGGCTCTACACGACTTCTCGGAAACGTTGCAGTTAGACCTCACAGAACCGTGAGAAAGGCCAAAGCCGCCATTTTTCTCACATTTTTACAATCTGGTGCGGCTCTACACGACTTCTCTCATCTACGGACACTGTCTCTATTGCAGTTAGCGCATTAAATAAAATTGTAATATAATTTTTGTAGTAGTAGTTTATATTAATGAATAAAAAAACACTTCATTTAAAAGTATTTCCTGCACAATAAAATATTTCCTGACGATTCAAAAAATACACACGTAATTGTTCACGTTTTCACTTCTGTCGCCACTCCCGGAGTTCAACTTTTTTTTTAGTAAATCTTTTGCATCATATATTTAAATTTTCTTTTATTAGTCACAGTAATGCTACATACAGTGGGAAAAACAAAAGTTTCTGATTAAAGTCATCATTTAGAAAGTTACCAGCTATATGTTTTGAGCAACTTGCTCGAGAAAGAGGTTATTTATTATAATACAAGAGATCTGTGGTTGCTAATCAGAATTTTAAATGTCCATTCAATAAGGGAGGGGGGGGGGGGTATTATTTTTATTAATTTGCGTGGATGCCAGGAGACTGCCATCTTTTTTCCTTATTTATCTGTTATATTACTGTAACAATGCTTGCATAAGTTGCGGGTTATCTTTAGGTGCGGTTTATCTAAGAGTATTGCTTTTTTTTTTTTTCGCTACATTTTAATAAGCTGCGGCTTATATACACTAAATTACGGTAAGAGTCGAGATTAAAATAATGTAAACTAATACAGTAATTTCCTCTTAATAACTGTCTAAAGGTTTGCTTTTTAAAGATATAAATGGATAAACTTTAATTTCAGAAATACAAACAATTGTACCGCAAATATATATTTTTGAGAGACTTCCATCATTAAAAAGACCTATAATTTTGATTAATTCTAATAAGCAGCCATACAAAAATAGACATAGCTTAGAAGGAAATAGCTCTAATAAAAATCAATATAAAGAACAAATACTGTCTTTCCCAATATTTATTTGCCCTTGGGATTGATTTGGTGCTGAAATATAAAAAGTTGTGTCATCAGCACTTTTGTAACAATGTGTTCGTAATTTCCTTTTCTTGTTTCAAATGATTTGGAAGATAGCCTTTTAGGTGGCATTTCAACTTCTCTACCTTTAATAAATGACTATTCATAGATTATATTTTAGAAGTATTTTAAATTGAATTAGTAATACCTTAACTAGGACGTGTATATTATTGTATATTATTACTTATATTACAAAAAGTTTCATATTTTGTGATTTTTTTTTTTTTTTTTTTTTTTTTTTTTTTTTAATCTTTTATTGAAAAATCTTTCACGTTCATGAAAACTTCGATTTGATTTCAGTAAAAAACTAATGTATAAGAAAGTTTTATGTACTAATATTTGATTTTATTTAATAGTAGAAATCTGATGCTTCTATAAAACAAGGAGAGAGAATATGTAACATACATACAAATTACTTAGAAATGTATTTTTAAGCATTTCTCTTCAATGAATTTACAGACAAGATACCACATATTTCGATTTAATAACAATAGCAAGAACAAAAAAGGCAGAAAGATATGCATGACAAAATAAGTGATTGGATTAAATTTGTAATGTATCTGACGTAACAAATTTTAATATGATTTCTTTAAAGATAGACTAATAATAAAAATGTTGATTGTTTAACTTTCTATGAATCAATACAGAAAAGAAAGAAAAAAAATGTTATAATATAAAACCTGCTTTCTGAAAATATAATTATTTTTCTAATATCCCTAAAATGAAATCAAACTTTCAAGTACAAAAGTTTTCTTATAATGGAGCTTTAACTTCTTTTAATGAGCTGTATGGACATTATACTAATATACTTTACATATACTAATTTTATACTCCCTTTAACATCTGTAAATAGTGTGCTATCTGCATAACATCATATTTTTATTTTCTTGCTAAGTTTTAAATGCCTGTAAATATCTCTCTCTCTTTTATTTATTTTTTCTTTTCTTTTCTTTTTTATCCCGTTAAAGTGAAACTCTGCGACCAGAAAGTTATTCAATATAAAAAATATCTCAATACTTTTCGAAGTATTAAGTAATTTGTACACGAGGTTTTACCTTCAAGCTAGCTCTCTCTCTCTCTTTCTCTCTATTATGCGTTAAAGAAATCGTTGTGAATAAAAGAAAAATCTCACATCCTTACAACTAAGTTAGAAATGCTGTTATTAAATGCGCCATTAGTAAGCTTCATTTACTTCAGGGAGCGTTTTCTCCACGCAGTTTAACCATATGCTTTTATCTGAATTTCTTGAGAGATGAAAACAAAATTAGGAAAAGACCTAAGTAGGCAAGTTTGTAAGCATTTATTAGGTTGCCTCTGTGAGGTTAATAAGGAAGTGTATATTTATTGAATTAAAGTCCTTTTTTTACTGGTAAAAGTAAATTTAGCAAGAAAAAAGTATTACAAAGTGACAAATCAAACAAAAATTTCACATAATCAAAAATTAATTTAAAAAAAAAAAAAATCAATATCTTACATAATTAAAAAATATATATACAGTAAAGGAAAATTAAACTAATGTCTTTTCTTTATTTATTAGTACAAAATTCTCAAAAATGAAAATTAACTCATTAGAGTAAACAAAATACTTTTAAAATGAAAAAATGTTTTCAGAGTAATTTAAATGGTGATTGAGCTTTATTTAGTTCCCTAATAATTCAATCATCATTTAAATTACACTGATGATGCTCCATTTCAAAGGGAAAAAAAAAGTTATTATTTCTATTGTAATAAATAAATTTTAGTTTCTGAATTTGTAATTTATTTTATTATTTTTATTTTTATAATCATAAAATTATCCTTCTATTGATTTTCTTTTTTCTTTTTTTAGTAATAAAACCTTAACCAAAATTTAGATTATTGAGTTAAAGTATCACATAAACTATTACTTCTTTAGTTTTCAATTTAATACAAAACTTTATGTGCAATGTATTTTTTAATGGATATTTAAAAAATAATAATAATAAATTACATTTTTTTTTTATTTTATTTAAACTATATCATTTCTTTACTATATATATATATATATATATATATGCGAATGAATTAAGAAACATTAAACATATTTTGAATTTCAAAAATAATAATAATAATAATAAATAAAATAAAATCTTTGATTTGTGTATTTAAAATAGTTTTAACGGTTTTGTGTAGTCAAAATTTTAAAGATATGTTCTTTTTATAAAAAAAGTTATTCTTTGAAAACAAACATAATACGAACCTGGGAAATGGTAAAAATTTTGAAACGTGCTGCATTTGATTTAATTATAATTTAATGTTTAAGCTAAATTTTCAGTTTTCTTTTGTTTTTCGCGTGGAAACTTTCTTTTTTAAATAATCTGCTACAGTTAGAATGAATATAATTTCGATATCATCAATACCCTATTTAACTATATTATTTCAATTAAAATGAGCCCCAATTTAGTTAAAATTTTTCAATTTTCTAACTGCTTATGCAAACCTTTGAAAAAGAAAAGAAAAAAAAAAGTACTTAGGCTCTTTGACAGAGGAATATTTTCCGGAAGTATCACACTTAGGTGCAATTATAAAAAAAAATATTGACATATGTTGAGATTAAATTTAGGAATTTAATAATGCTAATATTGATATTAACATTTAGATGAATATTTTATTGATATATATAACTTTTCATAAACATATTCATGCTGAGATAGGCCTTTGAGGAAATATCTAAGTAATCAAGATTTAGTAGACTTGCTCCTGATTCAATGGTACAGGAATACGGGGCACGTTGGGACATGGTGAACAGGACACCGAAAAATTTACAGCTAATTTTGTAAAAAAGAATTATTTTTTTTAGAACATCATAGAAGTTTGAACAGCCTATTTTCAGTAATCTTTCACATTTCCAGTAAAGATATAGTCTTTATTTTGAAATAGGTTTATGTTCAGAATTATACCAGTATACTATTTCATAAATGCATATTTTATGTAATAAATAAAATGATTTCAATGAAAGCCTGTACTTTTCTAATAATTTTAATGTTTAAATATATATTTTACTAGAAGTTCTAAATTTTTATAAGGATTCATGTGGGATAAGTCCGGACACAGTCTTAAGCTCATCCCCTCCTATGCAAATGAAAAGAAAGCATATTTGGATGCAATATTGACAATTATTATAGCTTTAATTGTGGTTGAAGTTGGGAAAAATGGCTAATTTATCCAGAAAATGTGTTTATGGCTTTTAGATAAGTTATAGTAACAACAATGTTGAGATGCAAGAAAGAAACTAGGGGGTTCACTGTTATTTAATCTTCTATACTGTAGAAAATGGTTTGAATTCTATAGATTAAGAAAAATAACAGTTAGTTTTACTTTATATTTGCATGCCTGAAAATTTCATTGTTAGTACTCAAACCTTTAAAATTATTCTATATACGGCAGATAAAAATATTATAAAGTTTTTTTTTTTTTTTTTTTTTTTTTTCCGTGAAATTTACCTTGAAGCTTTAGAATAAATTTATTTAAAGCAGAAAAGTCTCTACCTGTCAAATTTATTTTGATAAAAAATGAATATATAATAAAATTTCGAAAATTCGCTACCAACTTATATCCGTATGGGCTCCAAATTTCCCTACCAATATTTCTAGACTAAGACATTTTTTCCCCCACAAACTTATTATCCATTTGAAATATTATTGTATAATGTAAAGTAATTTAGACCATTATAAAATTATATAATTTCAGCATTTTTAAGAGCAAAATTGTCTGAAAGAAAAAAAAAATTCAAATTATTCTGAAGCTTTTGTTTATCAGTGGCAAAATTACATCGCAGTTGATTTATTACTGGCGAACAGATGGAAATGTGCTTTTGATTTTTAAATGAATAATAGCCCCAGAAATCATCAGGAAACTTTTTTCCTCTTGACTAATTGATCTTTTCTCCAAAATATTTTCTTCTACTTCGAGAAAGTTTTTCTCCGCATCTGCATCTGGCAGCAAAAATTAAAAATACAGGTAAAGAATGGATGGAAAATCAATGCAGATTTTTTTTTTCTTTCTTTCTTTTAGACATGACTTATCCTGAAGAGGTTTTTATTTTTTTTTATTTTTATGTTTCTATTTTTTTTTTTTTTTTTTTTCTGCTGGAGTCTAATAAAATATTTTGAATTTTCTTTAAACTAGCACTTTTTTTTAAAAGTATTATTCAATACTTAAGAAAAATAAAATCTTAATCAATCATCTTTTAAAGTATTACAAACAACGTATGATAGATTTTTAATCTGCTCTTTCAGGATCTTTATATATATATATATATATATATATATATATATATATATATATATATATATATATATATATATATATATATATATATATAAAAATTTGTAGTTTATTGCCTGTTCGACTTCTATTAAGATAAAATAGTTAATTCGATGCATGGATTTTCATGTTTGTTTTTAAAAACAAAATAAAAAATTATACAAATATAATTTAATTCCATTTTTACTTTTCCCAAAAACTTAACGTTGAAGGCAATATACGTACAAATCAGAAATACTTATACTTTATTTGTTAAATATATAGTCATTTATTGACCTATGTAAACTCTGTTTGCGTTTCTTGCGTAATTTTTCAGATACTGTGTGTACAGTTTTTAAATAAACTTACTTTAAAGAATTAAATAATTATTTGAAACTTATTACATTTCTAAAACTTACATTGCGCCTGTAGATATTACATATATGGCTTTTTATTACATTTCCATTTATAAATACAGCATTTACAAATAAAAATGGAAGAGAAATAGTAAAATATTAAATTCGTAAAATTTAATAGTATCTATAGCTTTATATTAAATCCATATATTTTATTTTATTTGTTTAACTTAAATGCATTGCAAAAAAAAAAAAAAAAAAATCATTTATTTTCTTTTATAAATATTAGTCATTGTCGCATATCAAAGTCTGTTCAAGTTAAACTGATATCGCAGGTAAACAGTAAGAAATGTGATTTGACGACATTAATACTATCTCCTTTACGATTGGCGGTGGGAGATAGACAATGAATTCTTTGTTCTATAGGGTAAGGGTTAGCAGAGGGGTTGAAATTAAGACACTATATATTCGTAAATAAGGTCGCTATTTCAGCAGGAAAAACGCAAAAGTAGAATACCATGGCCAAAAATAATAATAATAATAATAATAGCCCATCTGTTTACTTCTGGTATCAGTTTATCTTGAACAAATTATAGCACTGATTACTTTCTTATATAAACTAGTATGTTGTGGCCACCACATGACTTTTTTGTATATTTTCCTATACAAATTCATTATTACACTAAATATCCACACAATTTTATTCACTATATGATATCTTAAAAAATGCTTTTTTTTATTATTATTTTTTTTTTTTTTAAATCGATAATTTTATTTTAAATTATCGCAGATCAATGGTTCAACCATTCGTTTTAAAGGCATTGACAAGCTGTTTCGAAAGATAACAAGTAATAAAAATTTGACCTCGTCAAGAAGCAAGCAAAGCTCCAGCATATATAAAATAAGTTCCCAGTTGACTATCATTATTATAAATAATTCTTTTGTATTTAATAATAATTCTTAAAAAATAATACTCTTTATGCATATTTATACGAAATTTTGTCCTATACCGCCATGTTACAAATTTAGAAAAAGCGGGATGGCAACACCACCTCGCCAAAATTTGATAGGCATTTCTCCAAAATTTGATAGGCATTAATTTATGTCAAGGTACAACTACATACTAATTTGTATAAAATTCTGTGTAGTAGTTCCTGAAACACAATTGCCACAAAATTTTGTCACACACACACAGACAGACATTTTCTAAAAATGGTCAAATCGTGTTCTATACCTCTCAAAACTTGCTCACCTTGCTCTTTATTCACATCACCCAGATATTTCGGAAAATAACTCGGATGAGAGTTGAAAAAGTAGAGCTTTAAGATAAAGAAAAAAAAAAACCTGTTTTTTACCAAAACTGTACGTGATGAAAATTTCTGAATAGTTTTTCCTTAATTAGCGTAAACAAATACACCAGAAAAACACATCACCTTGACAAAAAAAATTTCATCTCAGGCCTGTGTAATTGCTATTCCTATAGAATCAAACTGTCCTTGTGTATCTTCGCTCATCTAAAGCAAATTCAAATTACATAGTTTGGTCAAAACATTTATTAGTTCAAACTAGTTTAACTTTTTTAAAGCTATAGTATTATTTAGGCTTGATATTTCCATTACAAACAACAGCATATCTCAGCATTTTTGCATCGCATTGATTTGAGTAGAAATACGGATATTTTAATTCATAACTTGCTCAAAGAAATACTCCATTGTGTCCATATCGCGATTGAAACTTATTATAATTTTTTTATGTGATACCATCACAAAAATAAAACTTTCAATTCAAACGACGATTAAAACACTTTTATTATGTTTGTACCATTAATAAAGATTACAACTTACCTTAATATTTTTATATCGGGTTATGACTATATATGACGGTATTTTAAGCCAAAACGTTGTCGAAAATTAACTCCATTACATGTATAACATTAACTACGATTGAAAAAGCAAAGTCAAAGCTCAGAATTAATTCTAATGTTTCGCTTATGCTGATACTCCATGTTTACATACAGCAGTAGAGCCCAAACATGATTTGCGCTTTCAGATGCATATGTGGACATTTACAAATGCTGTAGGAATGGTGGAGTCCAAAGATAATGGTGCTGCTGCGTGTTTTACACATCAAGAGGCGGATGTTCACGTTTCTCAATAAAGATACTGTTTTTGAGCTTAATAATGATACAGACACCCTGCATTTGAGAATAAAGAAATCGACATAAGCAACATCACTTACATGAAAGGAGTTTAAAATCAAACCGTCTACTCTCGTATTAGATATAATGCTATAAGGTTTTTCCAAAATTTAAACTGAAAACTAACATTAATTAATTTTTCCCAAAATAAAATCAATTGGATTACTTGTAATATACTCTTTTTCATACCAGTTTATATTTTATTCTAGAAAAATATTAATTTTCACCTATACTAGCATCTATAATTTCTGTATCTTGACAGCAAGAGAAAATAGAAATGCAATATGAAAAAAGTATTGCTTTTTCTCAATATGTATTAGCTTACACTTACAAGAAAAGACGTTGCGTTTGAAGTCCTTTTTTGAACAAAATAGTTTTTTTAGGGCTTACTTCCTTTAAAAGAACGTTAGGAATTTATTTTTTGATTCTTTTTGTTTCCTTCTAAGATTGGCTGTTTTCCAAAATAATAGTATTTTTATTCAAAAGAATTTGAATTTTTTATTAGGAAACAACATTTTTGTTTTGAGATTTTAGAAAATATCTTACGTTTGAAACAAAATACTTCTACTACATGTATTTGTTTATTATTTACTCCTCTTTTTTTCTTATTACTGTCAGCTTTTTGATTTTTCTCTTTTATGTTGTTATAAATCTGAATTTTTTTCCCAAAGATTTCTTTAAATCGCTATGTAGATACACTCATATGTATATTTTAATACTTAAAGTAAATGTAAACTATCCTATTTTTCTGACATTTAAATCAGATATATACAGTAAGTTAATAAAAATTATGTATAATGGATGGAAAAAAATAATGAAAAGCAGCTTATGGAATTTTTTCTTTATATGAATTATTATTAAAAGACTTAAGGGGACGGTGGGCATTATAAATAAATATTTTTAATTTTACAGCAAAAGTTTTAATTTTTTGTATATATATATGCACTGAAGTGTTACAATATTAATAACATAAAAATAAAAATTATTTTATTTTTATTTTTATTTAAAAAAAAATTTTTAAATTTTAAAAATTTAAAATGTCTCTCACGTTTATATTTTTCATATATTTTTTATTATTTTGCTTGATTATTATTCATTTATATATTTTAAATAAATATGAGTATCGGATTTTCTATTCGTTCAGAAGTTTAGTTTTAAGAATAATGTTTGTGAAATATACTGATTTTTTATGGCAATTTCAATCTCGCGCATAATAAAACAGAGTCTAAAAAATCTAAATATAGGCAAAACTTAAAACGGATACCCAGATTTCACTGAAATGTAACATAAAACATCTTAAAGCAATTTTTATTAATTTTAAGCCAATATTGTGACACGAGAGACATTTGAAAGAAGGGAAAATCGTTAAAAAACACATTAAGAGAAAACTGCATTTAAATTGAGTTTCACCAGTTATCATTATTTATCAAACATTTTAGAAGACTATGCATTTTAAACTGTATGTTTCTTAACTATTTTTTTAACAAAATTAAAGTATTTTTAAAGTTAAAAATATATATGATCAATCTCCGCCGACTATACTGCTTGTTTTTTTTGTTTTTTGTTTTTTGTTTTTTTTTTTAACATTCTAAAGGGCATTTAATCAGATTATTATTTTTTTTTAAACCCTTGTAATTTTTGAAAATAGCAACTTAGAAGCATGCAGTTTCTTGCAAACATAACAAAACGAAAAATTGATGTTTTCCGTTGCTTTTTACGATTTTCAAAGCCCCCCTATCCCCTTAAAAAACGTAGACACAATATAAAGCTTTTCTAAAAAAAATAATTTAAAGTTACATATTTTTAATTAAAAAATACAAGATTAAAATATACTTATTATTATTATTATATTATTATTATTAGAAAATTTTAGGGTAATCGAGATGTTACTGCATCATGTATAGGTGACTAAATAAAACAATATCGGCAAATTTGCCTAGGAGATTAGCCAAATCCTTTATATGATTAATTTTAATAATTGCTGAATTTATCTTGGCACAATAACTTACTTTATCAGATATATATATATATATATATATATATACTAGCTGACCCGACAAACGTTGTTTTGTCATATAAATTATTTCTAGAGAATATTTTGCTAGAAAAAAATAACTAACTTATTGTAAGTGTGTAAGGATGTGGTATATAAGTGGAAGATGTATGAAGCGCTGTGAACGGTGAAAGAATATAAAAATAACAAAACACCAATCATTTATTTTTTTAATTTATTAACACGTTAATCGCCACGATAATATCAGAAAAATGTTCACATGGGCCATGGTAACTTTATTAGACAATTTAGTTAAAAATGCGTGTTAAAAATGCGTCAGGCACATATGACTGACATGGCGATTAACGTGTTAATAATTACTCGTCGTATATCATATAGAGCAGGCGCACGTGACGTCACTGTGACAGATGATTCCGCACGTACTTTAGAATGTAGGCAAAAGGTGGGATAAAGCACCAATGGAAAGGCAGATATTTTGCCTACATGCGCAAAAGTTTCAGAATAGCGTCATTTGTTTATAAACATGCGCCTGCTCTATTCCTTTTAGGGTTATTTCCTAGTTAAAAATGCGTGTTAAAAATGCGTCAGACACATATGACTGACATGGCGATTAACGTGTTAAAATTGATTCTTTAAAATTATATACATATCGCTACTTATAACAATATTACTAAAAAACAGTATCAATCCCTTAATGCAACTGAGTGTACAATATTTTTTGTTATCCCATCTTTCGCCAATACAAACAAACTGGATGGTTTGCCCACTCGCGAGCCACGTATAATTGTCCGTGTGGAAAACATGATGTGCTCAAATCTAAGCCACAGACAGACATCGTTTGGCCCTGAGACTTATTGATAGTCATTGCAAATGCCAATCTAATTGGAAATTGAGGGCGTTTAAATTGAATTGGCACATCTGTGGTTATAATAGGGATTCGCAGTAGTAATATATTTTCACCTCGGAATTTGTCATTTAAAATGATGGCTTCGATAACATTTTTCATTAATTTTTTTATGACTAATCGCGTGCCGTTGCACAACCGTGGTGGGTTCAAATTACGAAGCAAAATAACCGGAGATCCAACCTTCAGTTGTAAAATATGCGGTGGCATGCCTGGTAAATCCAATGAGTTTAAAAACTTTGTTGGATAATTTACAGCTTCGGTGGCATCGCAAACTGTATCATTAGATTTGTATGACACCAAGTCTCCTAGTAACAAATGTTGTATCTTGAGATTCAATTCGTTGACGTCCACATTTTTTTATGCTAAAATTGCTCTTTCTGCCAGCCACTCATGACTTGTGTATCGTCTGTGTATATCGGGAAATATCTGGTCAATAAGAGCATCTTGAGAATCAATGATTGTGCAGAAATCGGTCGGTAATTTTATGCATCCAGTTTCATCTGTTGTAATTTTTCCATCGCCGATATCTAACAATTGTTTTGAGAATGTTTCAGCGGATGAATCTTGAAGCTTTTGAACGCACAAATTTACTTTCAGTTGTACTTTTTCAAGATTACGCCACAATGACGATGATTTTACGCACGCGTTGATCTCATCAGCGTATGTTGAACGCGGAATAACGGGAAGTGCTTGTCTGAAATCACCTGAAAAGAGTAACAGAGTGCCGTCAAATAGTTTGTCGTTGTTTTTTATATCTTTAAATGTCCTGTTCGACGCCTCAATCGAATGTTTGTGTGCCATAGTGCATTAATCCCAGATAAGAATTTTACACTATTTCAGCACTGTGGCCATGGACGATTGTTTTTTTATGTTGCACACTGCGTCTGGGTTATTTTAAATATTTAGTGGCAGTTTAAATAATGAATGAGCTGTTCTGCCTCCATCCAATAAAGTTGCCGCAATGCTAGATGATGCAACAGCCAATGCGATGCCATTATTTGATCGTATTTCGGCGAGAATTAGCGAAATAAGGAATGTTTTGCCAGTTCCACCTGGTGCACCCAAAAAAAAAAAGAATCCACCTTGTCCTGCCCAAACTGCGAGCATGATGCGGTCGTAAATGGTTATTTGTTCTTCATTCATTAGTGGGACATTGCGAGCAATAATCGCTGCCATTTCTACAGTATTGTACTGTAGTTCACGCTTCAATTCAGTGCTTATTAAATCAGATGCATTTCGATTTGTTGAATGCATACCGAAATGACTGAGTGGTAAGTTGTCAATGATAATGCAAAGATCTTCAATAGCAATCAATGCTTCATTGTACATAGCGTCACTGAATACTATCGTTAGATCGTTGCACCGTGAACGATGTTGATGCAATATATCATCAGTCATTGAATCTTTGTGATTATCCCATAATGTCTCTGCTCGGGCCGGGAAACATGTAGTCAACACTATAGTGAATAGCAGACGAATTTGTTTTGCTGTACAGTTCAGTCCTACTTCAGCAAGCATACACTCCCACTGGTTGTCGTCTTCCAGCAAGCCGAGTGCAATTCATGCATCTTTATACGTTGGATATTGTTGTCCATTCACTTTACGTAAATCTTGAAATGACAAAGGGCCGATGACATTAACCAATAACAGTCGAAGATAAAAGCACTCAGTCTGCCTTGGATTGACTGTAAATACACGTCCCAAGGTGTTTGATTTGAATAAACCGGGACATGCATCAATCGGCGTGCCTTGCTTGCGGGGCATCCATTTTTTTGTTGGAGCCCATGTGAGAATGCGTGGTACTTCTGAATAGAGTAATGTCCGTGCAAAAGCACCAAAAGCATCCGCACGATTACACAATTCAAAAAAATCGGTGAGTGTAGTTTTTGGTGGATTTATAGCACGATCAATCGCTGTCTCGCTCGTGAAATATACGCGCTGGCCATTTTCAAGATGGACAGCTAAATGAAGAACTGCTGGATCCCGTTCATGAATTGGGAAACCAAAGATACGCCAAACAGCTTCATTGGAGCTGACGTACCGGCCAATTTGGTAAAGTGTTATTTCATCGTTGTTATTCACCGGAGGAGCATTCACATTGGTATTTTCAACTCGAAATACAGCCATATCACTGCCTTTATTTATATACTTGCAAATGTATTTGATGCTCTTCACTGAACTGCAGAACTGAACATTAATATGAGCATTGAATGTTTTGCTCAGCAGAGGCGAATATGGGACCACCCAACGGTTATCAATGTCAATATCTATGTTGTTGACATAGATGACCGCCATAGATGATAAGATTGTCCGCCATTCTCGGGATTTCTTCGACGATATATTGGATATCCGTCAACATTTGTGATCATGAAATTTTTCGGAAAACTTTTAGTACATTTTCCATCTGCACAAATAATAATGGCCTAAAAATTCATTTTTCATTTTAACATAAAATAACTCCGTCGGATATTGACGAATTTTTTAAAAGAATATACCATTTTAACTAATTTTAACATTTTAACAATATTAACGTTGAAAAAATATTTTAAACACTTACGGTTAAAAATTCATTTTTCATTTCAACATTAAATAAATTCTGACATCGTGTTTACGATTCTAAAATATTAACTTTGAAAAAATATTTTAAACACTTCGTAAGATACGGTTACGATTCTAAAAATATTAATTTTGAAAAAATATTTTAAACACTTCGTAAGATACGGTTAAAAATTCATTTTTCATTTCAACATTAAATAAATTCTGACATCGTGTTTACGACAACTCACGCCATCTAGGTGAAAAAGTTGTTGAAAGAGTTGGTTAAAAATTAATTAAGAAAGAACTAATTAAGTTACAACTTTCATTTGTAAATCTAAACCATTCTCGAATCCACCTGAAGACACACAAAAAATTTCATTAAACTCAGTCCAGCAGTTTAGGAGGAGTTCAGTGACATACACACGCACAAAAGAAATATATATATAAAGATATATATATATATATATATATATATATATATCGTAGATTCTTATTGTAATCGTATCATAATTAATTAAAATCATTTTAAATCCTTTTTTAAAAATTCTTAGAACATCGTACATGTTTGTTAGTTCATTTCTTTATTAAATAACCATGAGTAACACTGTTACGGTCAAGGTCTAGGTGGCATTGATATCGGACATTATTATTCTCCGATTCATTTATCTAATCTCAAATATTTGTTTATTAGAAGTTGCTTAAAATTAGATAGATTGCACAGGACAGAATCTCATACTTGCACACTGAGAAAAAAAAATATACCGCCTTCATCTAGAATGAATAAATGGTCATTTTCTAAATCCTTAAACTAGAAATATAGATTTCCGAACTATGCGCATAAGGCACGCCGATAAACTAAATAGATGAAATGGTCGAGAATTTCTAGTCTACACATTTCTAGGTGGTGAAACAATATTCTGAATATTCTGAATCTTTTGTATTATGAGAAATTCTCGCTTAATTTTCTATATTTGGGTCATAAACCAAGATTGTAGTTGCTGAAACCCGCTTCTTGTATTCACATTTATTTGGAGATATTTTCAAATAGGTTTGTCCTCGATAGTATAGGCAAACGCTCAAGAATTTTAATAGAGGTCTCTAGAATTCACTTTCGAAGGGGACTAGAAAATTTTTTTATAAGAAATTTATAAGGACGACATGGAACTATTTTTTCTAGAGCCACAATTTAGATTCTAGACGTCAGTTACAGAATTTTTTCTCAGTGTATTGGCGTGCCTTATACTCATAGCTCGGAAATCTATATTTCTAGTTTAGGGATTTAGAAAAGGACCACCTATTCGTTCTAGATGAAAGCGGTACATTTTTTTTTTCTCAGTGCACTTAGAATCAGGAATTATAGACAAGGGAGCGAAACCTGTTTCTAAAAGTCGAAAACATTACATGAACACTTACAAAGGAAGTATGAATGAGTAAGTTTCCTACTGAAACCAAACCAAGCTGAAATTAAAAAGCATGGTCGAAAACATAGGGTGGAGTGCAATTTTTAGCAAAAACTCTCTATGAGGCAACATATGACCCTAGATAATTTAGCTGTTTCTATTAAAAAAAAAAAAAAAAAAAAAAAAAAAAACGAAACGAAAGCATGGAGAGCGAAAGCGTGGCGCAGTGGAAGATTATTTGCCTTGAAAAGGAAAAATCACGGCAAGGTCATTTTTTTTTTTTTTTAAGAGAAAAAAAATGCTTAAATATTTAATTAAATTAAATTATTAGTTTAGGAGTAAATATTCATTATATGTATATTTATATATATATATTAATAAGTGCATCAGTTAATAAAATATTGACCAGAAATTTAAAAATGTATGCTTATTTAATTAAAAAGAAGAAAATCATGTTTAAATTTACAAATTTAGTTTCTAATTTATTGTGACTATGATTAGAAGTAAAAAATTAACTAAAGCACGAGCATTTTTCACAAGGAGCACAAGATATGATAAATTGATCACAATTACAATCTTGTTCACTGTCTAATGATGTTGTCACGAAAATATTTTACTTTTCATTGAGATAACTAGATTTTTTAAATTAATGTTTGCCCACATTTTGAAATTTTTGAGATGTAAACTGATTATAAATTAATGCAATGATTTTGAGAAAATTTACCCTTGTGCTCAATCTTATTGTCAGTTCCTCCAAGAACACGAAATTTGACAGTTTTCGTAAATCTCGAAATTTGATCAAATATTTGAAGTAAAAGTTAAATGCGACGTCGAATGTTTGAGCAACAAATTTTTTCCATTCAGGAATTTTTATGCAAAAAATTGCATGATTAATAAGTAGCACGATTAAAAGCAGATGATCAATACTTACTATCAATCTACACTTGCATAGATAAAAAATACTAATTAAAAATTTACATAAAACACTAGCACAAATCATTAACGAAATTGTATCTAAATCTAATATAAAATTATTTCCCCTTAAATTATTCATTTATTTTAATTTAAAATAATTAAAAGATTTTTTTTCAGTTTTAAATTTTAAAAAAAAATTTAAAAATTTGACCGAGGCGGAAATCGAACTCAAGATCTTTCTTACTCAAGCCAAATACTCTATTACTGCACCACGCTTTGTTGCTGTCTGCATGTGTTTCGATAGAAATATGTGATTTTGATAGAAAGGATGTGAATTTTAAAAGCATGTGATTTTGATAGAAACAGCTAAAACTTCTTGTGTCATATCTTGCTCCATGGAGGGACGGATGGGGTGAGATTGTTGCACATAATTTGTACTCTATCCTTTGTTTTCGATCATGCTCTCTGATTTAAGTTTGGATTGGTTTCAATAGGAATTTTCTTAATTCATACTTCAGTTCTTAGAGGTGTGGGGCAGAAATAAAGTCATATATTTTGCTCTCAACCTACTAATGAACTGGATTGCTTTTTAAACACCCTTATGTTGACATTTTCATCACAGAAATAAGGTAGACGGTTATTTAATATGTATATTAATACTTTTTTATCAAAAATACAAAGTTTACATTAATTGGAATTTTCTTTTGTTTAAAAAAATGTTGTAACGTAAATATTTACGCATCATAAGTGAAAGAAAACTTTATTAGTTCCATAAAAAGGATTTGAAAGAAAAAAAAAATATTAACTCTGTTAATTAAAGTTCAAATTAATCTCATTCTCTCATAGTACTAATATTCTAGCTGTTTTATAATTTTCGCATACTTTTCAATTATTTTTGAAAATTAGAAGCATCAATGCAAAATCATCGTTGCAATTAAGACAGTTTTTAGACAAACAAACAAAAATAAAACAAAATCACTAACGGTTTTTAAATAAGCCATAGACGACCAAATGCTTTTCTTCCGCTAAAAAGCTCCACAAAACTATAAAAAAACATATTAATTTATTATACGTATTATACATGTATGTTTAATGAAACTTCTAAATGATGTTAACACAATGCTTAAAACGCAATATTTATGCTCCAAAGATCTTGTTAAAATGTGTTTTAATTGCCTCTGGTATTTTGATTTTAATATTAGATCTTATTATAAATTCATCATTCATTTTGACACCTCGGATTACGTTCATGACATTTCAAATCTTTCGATTCGATGCCAATCTTTGAAATAATATGATGAATGAATTCATTATTCATTTTGACATCTCATATGACATTCATTGCATCCGTATCTTTCGATGCGATATTTATGTTTTAAATATATGGAAATTTATTACTGTTATTTATTTATTTATTTATTTTATCCATTGGCTGACATCATGGTGTTGAATTTTTCTTATGAACGCATCATTTATCAAAAAAAAAAAAAAAATAGTAGTTTCAATTCTTTTTTTTTTTTTTTTTTCAACATATTGATTCATATTAGACGTAATTTTAATGTAATTAAAATGAAATTTAGACGTAATTAAAATGAATGTTCAAAAACCTTATTAATTATTTTTAAAACACACAAAATTTATCAAAAATTAAAATTTGCAGAAATAAGAATTTTTCTAATATTTTTACATATTGACTCATATTAGACGTAATTTTAAGTAAATAATTAATAAAATTAAAAGAAATGTTGAAGTCCTTATTAATTATTTTTTTAACAAACAAAATTTAGCTAAAATTTAAATTTGCAGAAATAAGAATTTTTCTAACATTGTTTATAACATATTGATTCATATTAGGCGTAATTTTAAGTAAATAATTAATAACATTAAAAAGAACGCTCAAAGTCCTTATTATTTATTTTTTTAACAAACAAATTTATAAAAAATTTAAATTTTCAGAAATAAAAAAATTTCCTTCTTTTTTTTTTCTTTTTTTTATGTGCGTGAATCAAATTTATAAGCTCAATTACATCTGTAAATAAATATACTTATTTAGATTATTATAGCTAATTATTTAATAAGACTTTATTATTACATTTTATTAAATTTTTTGGAGTACTCTCTCAATAATCCAAGGTGCATCCGATTCGATTGTACTTCAAATTAAGAAAAACAAAAATCTACGGTATATTTTCTGGAAGAAAATAGAAGTTAGTTAAATTGATTAGTATATACAATTTCAAATTTAAATGAAATAATTTCGCATAGTTTGTATAGATAATTAAGTGTCTTATTAATAAAAATTAACTTAGTGAAATTCGATATAATTTGTTAGATATTAAATATTATATTAGTTTTATCTCAATTATGAAAAACAAAAAAAAGAAAAAAGAAAGAAAATCAATTTTATTTTGTAGGTAGTAAATTATTTTGTGTGTAACATTCACAAAATGCAAAATCCTGCATAAATGTGTTAAATTCTAACAAAAATCTGGAAGTAAGGAGTTTTATAATCGTTATTTAACTGTGAGCAGGCGTATAAAGATTTTAAGATCGAAAATTTACACGTTTAATTAAAATTTAGCTAATTAAAAAAGTCATGTAGTAATGTTTTGGAAGTTAACTTATCTAGGATAAAGTAAGTCAAAGGAATAAATAAATATAAAACGAATATATATTCCTGCTCAAAAGTTTAGCAAGATTTGCTAACGATCAGTTTTTCTCAATTTAAAAACTTATCTCCAGATGAAAGGTTTACAAACATTGGGTATTTAAAGAACTGGGCCTTCTTTATGTTTTTCAGTGAAGATTGGTT
Source organism: Salticus scenicus (assembly GCA_963930645.1). Classification (NCBI taxonomy): domain Eukaryota; kingdom Metazoa; phylum Arthropoda; class Arachnida; order Araneae; family Salticidae; genus Salticus; species Salticus scenicus. The sequence goes on along the minus strand of OZ005650.1, from coordinate 258,276,419 downwards.
TAAGACAACATTTAAAGGGCCGGTAACAAATTCAGCAAAATCAATATCTCATATTGATAATTGATATCTGACGATGAATAGTTGCAGTTCAAGAATAATTAGTATTGATTTTGGCACTTCAGATTGAGCTGAAAAAAAGTTAAGTTTAATTAATTAAAGATGAAAACTGGTTACCCAAGAATGCATCCAAGAGGCAATATATTATTTCAGGTAAATTTATTCCATATACCAATAAAGCAATTTTGTGGCGTGACCATAGAGGAATTAACAGTACGAATTTTTTAACATGGAGTGGGGAAACAATCGCGAGGAACAGGCCGAGCCTCAGGCCCGAATCGCTCTTGAGCTTTTTACATCTTACATGGTCAGTAAACAGTAAGAAAGTGTGAGCTACTAAACTGAAGCAAAAAATGACAATGCATTTGGCGTTGAATTATACAAGCCAAGTACAAAGTTTAAGATAGAGAATGGTTGCATTACATTAGGAATATTCATATGTATATTTTTTTTAAAGTGACGAGTAATTTATTAACCGTTGTTAGTGAATGTTGGCATGATTTCGCCAAGCTTTAGACCCTGGGAAAATAACTAGCTAAGCAAATATTCTATTTAACCGTTGATGTAAAATTGGCGACAAGAGGTTGCAGGACTTACATTTCGATGTAAGATTAAAGGAGACCGAATTAATTATTTTCTGGTTTCACAAAACAATAGGATAGAAATAAGACAAAACATTATCATTTACAGAGCGAAAAGAATTTTCAGTACATTAAGCTTGTTAAGTGAATACTGGGAACAGATCAAAGATTTTTGTTTCATTTACATTGAAAAAGACATGAAAGGGAAGATATAAAAATTAGAAAACGCATATAGTAAATTTCTTATTTATAGGTTAAAAACAGTTATTCCATTATATTTTAAATAGTTGATTTAAGATTAAAGAATTTAATTTATAATTTTATTTATTTAGAGAATTTACCTATCCTTTAAAGAGAAGAATATAAATTTTATAATATGTGATAATCTATATCACATGTATCGTAAAATGAACGAAATGATCTGTAGCTTTAGAATATGTTAATATAGGCCCAGTACAATTTGTGGATGAACTTGTGTGACGATTGTGACGATAGCATGTTAAATAACGGAGATATAAGCATTTATTTTAAAACTGAAAAAAAAAAAAAAAATCAGCATGTTTTTTAATTATAATATACAGGGTTTTAAACGAAAATTATTTCCACTTTCAAATAAATTGAAAAAAAAACTTTTGAAACAGTATACTGCAATCGAAATACAATATCTTAAATATCTCATGAAATATGAGCCTTTTTATGAAAAACGTTTTCACTGCGCGTGCACGAAAGACAGAAAAAATTTTATTACATAGGTTGAAAGCTAGATATATTGAGCAACTTTTGTCAAAAGTTCCTTTGAATAGAGTAAAAATTAAGCAAATTGTTGGCAAAAGAACGAGCTAGATTGTAGATATTTTTCCAGAGTTGAAATTTCATAAGGGATTTTTCACCTGCCGCGTAATTAATTTTGAAGATCCAATTATTTCAACCACGCTCCAAAAGTACTTTTTTGTGACAAACCCCTTATAAGCTTGTAACTCTAACATAATTTTGTTTATTTACTAAGCTTTGTGAGATCATAAGGGGTTTTTCACAAAAAAAAAACTTTTGCAAAGTAATTAAAATAACTGGATCTTAAAATTAATTACGCGGCATATGAAAAACTCCTTATGAAAATTCAACGCTTGGAAAATACTTAAAATCTAGCTTGTTCTTTGCCGACAATTTGCTTAATTTTTACTCTATTCAAAGGAACTTTTGACAAAAGTTGTCCAATATATCTAGCTTTCAACCTATGTTATAAAAAGTTTTCTATCTTTCGCGCATGCGTAGTGGAAACATTTTTCATAAAAATGCTCATGTTTCATGAGATATTTAAAAATATTTGTATTCCAATTGTTTCAAAAGTGTTTTCTCAATTTGTCTGAAAATAGGAATAGTTTTCATACTCTGTATATTATTATTATAATTTAAAAACATGCTGATTTTTTTTTTTTTAATAATGGCTTATATCTCCGTTATTTAACATGCTATCGTCACACAAATTCATCCACAAATTGGACAGGGTCTGTATTAACATATCCCAAAGTTATAGATCATTTCTATTAAATCACACAATCAACTGTGGAAGAAAATCATATTTATTGATTTTTTTTTCCGACTGAGTGAAAATAATGCCTGGACCGGGAGTCGAACCCCGGATCTTTGACTTACAAGGTCAAGGTTCTACCAATTGAGCTATCCAGGCCGACAACCGGTCAGCATTACTCACTCAGAAAACCTTTAGGCAGAAACATCTCTGATCTATCATGTAGATAGCTCAACAGAAATAAGCAGCAGGTTGGTGTTTTCCATTTTCTGCGGCTTATTTCTGTTGAGCTATCTACATGATAGACCAGAGATGTTTCTGCCTAAAGGTTGTCTGAGTGAGTAATGCTGACCGGTTGTCGGCCTGGATAGCTCAATTGGTAGAGCCTTGACCTTGTAAGTCAAAGATCCGGGGTTCGACTCCCGGTCCAGGCATTATTTTCACTCAGTCGGAAAAAATAAAAAAAAATTCAATAAATATAGATCATTGCATTCACTTAACGATACAGGGTGATCACAAACATTATTGATTTTGCTCAATTTGTTACCAGCTCCCTAAATATTGTCTTAAACCAATCTTCACTGAAAAACATGAGGAAGACCCAGTTCTTTAAATACCCCATGTTTGAACACATTCCATCGGGAGATAAATTTTTACATTGGAAAAAAAATAAGCTGATCGTTTGCAAATCTTGCTAAGCTTTTGAGCAGGAGTGTATATAATGTATGCTGGCGTCAAAACCTCTGACGCTACTACTTGTAAAAATGTCTCATGAACCGTCCATTAGCGCAAGTTCACCTTAAAGGTCTCCACTGTTCCTAATATTCAACTAAATAAATAAACCAATAAACCAATAAATCAATAAAAAATAAAATAAAATAAAAACTTAGAATAAATTGTAGAAATAACTCTCTGCATTATTTAATAGATTTTTTGGGATACAACTTACCCTTTAATGGTATATTTTCAAAAGAATTTTAGGTATTAAATAGAGTATTAAATTTTTACTTTAAATATACCTTATATAAAAATGTATCAGAATTCCCAGCCTTCCGGATTTTTGAATACTAATAATTTTTAATAGACATATTTTCTTTGTTTTTTATCGAAAATTCTGTTATCAAATAATAAGACTAGTTTTCTCGAAACAGTAGTATGAAAACTTCTGGAGAGTTTTCAGCTCTAATATATGTTATATTTCTAAATGTATTAATTTTGTCAATATCTTTTGCTTCGTATAAATCTTCACTATCATATGTAATTGTTTATTGATTAATTCAAGTCCTCCTTCCTTGTAATTAATCACTTTAATTATGAATTATTATTATTATTATTATATAAACATCCCGTTTAATAGGGCATAAAATGTTGCTCAGGTATTTCATTCATTACAAAATGTTAAAATTTTGTTTTATTTGTTCAAAATCAAATCATGATCAAATTTAGGTAAATCTTTAACTAAAAAATCCTTAAACTTTTTCTCTAAAATTAAATTAAACTCGCTGTATTTACTGTAGCCCATCATAAATACCACTTGAGATATTTCCTAAAATAAGGAATTTGTTATTTTTGAAGTAATTTTCTGATTACAACAATTTGCATTAATTTTATTTGTCCAACCCTTTATTCAAATTAGCATTTTATTACCTCCTTAGAACAAGTTCAGCGAAAATTACGCATTTGTGCTGCAACAATTTTTCGTATAAAATAGAAAGATATTTTATAACTCTATACCATTACATTTAGTATGCATTTAAAAGTATTTTTGAAATTGTATTTAAAATAATATAAATAACATTGGCTTTATAATTTCTCCCTTATTTACTAAAGGCATTCATTTCAAACAGAAATCATATAGATCATATTTGACTTGAATTTTGAGCATTTTTTGAAATAATTCTTCCTATAATCGAATTACTTCTAAAATAATTACAATGATCCAATTAATCTTAAATTAAGCGTATAAAATAGCGTTATTTAAGTCAGGTAGTGATCTTGCCATTAACAATTAACATTTCAAAATTTACTGTGATTCGTTTACATTAAGTGTACCAATAGTGGAACGCTCTTAAATTTAAATTCTAAAAATAAGTTTTCTAAGTTGTGCACGCAGAAAAAGAAATGTTTGGTTGAAACAACAAAAAAAATTTTTTTAATCAACCAAAAATTTTTGTTGATACAGCCTAAACAAAAATTTTGTTCGGAGAATCCAAGTTATTTTGTTGTTTTAACGAAACAGTTTGTTAATTCAATCAACATAAGTATTTTGTTGAACCTTGGCACCTTTGACTTACTATAAACTTTGAATATAACTTATTTATGGAAAATTATTCTACTTGCTTTAATAAATTTATTTGAACAACTAAATGCCATGCAAATTTCATTATTCAGAATATTCATCAACATTCGCAGAGGTATCTATTAATTATAACTTCTGAAATGTAACTAATGTTAAGTTATTAACGAAATAATTGCACTGAAGGGGATTCGGCACCATTGACTGCAAGACTGAAGTAGCTTTTATATAAAAGCTTATATTTCCATTTAATATTTATACTCTGAACAATATTAGGTTTTTTCATTGAAATATATATTCAGGCAACAACTCTTATGGTTTTTGATATATTTTTTTTACAGATATGAAATCTTTAAATTGCGTTTTCTCGCTTTGCATTTTTTCATGAATACATGGTCTTCAAAATGCAAAATCTTCTACACTGAAAAAAAAAAAAAAAATATATGCCGCTTTCCTCTAGAATAAATAAGTGGCCATTTTCTAAACCCCTTAACTAGAAATATAGATTTCCGATCTATGCGCATAAGGCACGCCAATAAACTGAATAGATGAAATAATCGAGAATTTCTAGTTAACACATTTCTAGATGGTGAAACAATATTCTGAATAATGTTAATATTCTGAATCTTTTGTATTGCGAGAAATTCTTGATTTTCTAGAATTGGGTCATAAACCAAGATTATAGTTGCTGAAACCCGCCTCTTGTAGTCTTATTTATTTGCAGAGATTATTAAATAACTTTGCATTCGATAACATAGACAAACGCTCTAGAATTCTAATAGAGACTTCTAGAAGTCGATTTCCAAGGGCACTAGAATTTATAAGGATGACATGGAACTATTTTTTCTGGAGTCACAATTTAGATTCTAGATGTCAGTTACAGAATTTTTTCTCAGTGTACAGATATTTGTGTACGAACAAAACCGTGTTTTGCTTCTCCGCCAAGTACTCAAAAACAATCGCCTAAAAGTGTGAAATCGCCAAATATGTTTAATTTTGATAATTTTTTGTGGTCGCTGTAATTCATTTCAGCCGATAATTTTTTCACTTTCTGGTGTTTTATGACGAGTAGAATCACTTTTTTTTTTTTTTTTTTTTTTTCCTTGAAGGCGACACTTTTTTAATGTTTCCTTGTTAGAAAATATTAATTTTTTCGAAAGAACACACAGAATACTAGAAAATATTGGAAAGCAAAGCTGTAAATCTCTATAATTAAAGAGCAATACCCCCCCCCCCCCCCCAATAAAAAAAAACAGCCGCAAAATTTCTTTAAAGTGTTCACTACTGGTATAAATTACCTTATATTTTATCTAGAATTTAATTTTCGAACCTTTCGGCAGAATATGCGATTCCCAATAAAAATGCAGCTATATGGTTTTCCAGCATATTTTAATAAACTTATGAAATATAATCTAAGTGTCCTCTGTCATCATGAATATTTTAAAGCGTTTTTAAATTCACTTCTAATGGAACTTCTAACTTTTTTCTTTCATTTCTCATAACTCTTTATTTACTTATTAAATCTATAAGTAAATTTGCAAGAAAGAAATTACTACGACCTATATCAGCTATTCAAAAATCATAAAATAATCCGCTATAAAGAATTATAATAAAAAATATTGCATATTTAATGTTTCTATAGATTTTATCTCTTAACCAACAATAATCTAATTCATATCATACAAATTAACCTATCATCAATGTCAAAAAGAAATCTAGACTCAATTTTACAAAATGTATTAATATTACTGAAATAATTTAATATTTAGATAAACTTTATTAATATTTCTCTATCAAATTTAATTATTATTTATTAATTATTTATACATTTAATACTTATTTTATGAATAATTGTAATATCTATTTTTTTTTCTTCCAAATTCGAATATGTTTTTTGAATACTTTTATATTGCCTAAACGTTTGTATATTATTAAGTCTTCTTTTCACTACAGCTTTGAAACTACTTGAATCTAGATTTATTTTCAAATTTTTCATACTTAAATATGCATATATAAAATCAGATGATTTGTACTTCTTAGTAAATTCAGCTTAAATTTGTAGATTATTTTCTTTTAATCAAATTTTACAGACCACATTGAATTTAATCCCAGATACTACTTATAGCAATTTTCTAAGATAATAAACTCCGAAAATTCGAAGCAAACTGTTAATCAACATAAGATGAGTTCCAATTTATTCTGAAGAAGTTTCATTCAAAACTTTATGTTATTGTTTCCCTAGTATTTCTCAAACGAAAAATCACGCTTTTGCAATATAAGGAAAATTTTACAGCCTTTTTCCCAAATCTTTCGCACGCACTTAGAACATTTTTGAAATTGCGTTTGAAATATTTTAAATAACGACCGACGTGCAATTTCTCTCTCGTTTACTGAAAACGCATTTATTTCAGACCGGGATTGCCTTGATCATTTTAAAATGCCCTGTTGAGCGTTTTATTTCTCAAATAACAATTCCGTGATTCATAATTTAAACATACGAGTTATGGAAATTTACTTTCAAAAGAATAATTTTGAGATTTATGCAAAGATTCAGGGGAAAAAACTGAAATTGTTTTTGACTGTTTGTATAATTTCTGTCATTATTTCTTTGTGGATAAGTGAACAAAACAAATATTATTGATATTAGATTATGGGACATACTTAAGAATAACTAGGAAACTGGCTTAATTACAAATATCCAATTGTCTAAAAAAAAAAAAAAGAATTTTTTTAATACAGAAATTAGTTTATATTGCGCTTAATTCACGTGTTTCTAGCAATTTAAATAAATAAATATAAAAATAAATCTATTAGCGAATGTTAAGAAATGTTTTTTTAAAAATCTGTTAATGATACATTGCCGGTATTAGTCAAAAATGATTCCTTAATTATAATTTAAATTATACCTTACAAAGCTCTGGATACTAGATTGAAGTATTTTCTGGGCGGATCCGCCCTTTCGTCAGCAACCATCAGTGTGGTCCACTTTCGTCGAAACCGAAACTGTTCCTTGATTTCTCTGTTGTTGACTCTTTAATTCCTTAATTCTTAGATTTTAACGGCAATTTTCCTTTTGCGCATGCGTGCTCTTTCTGAGCCTCAGTATGTTGCATTTGCTGAGGAGATTTTATCTAGGATCGAAAATAATTATGATTTTTTTTAACTGCATCATTTTTTTTTTTTTTTTTTTTCTGATGAAATAACATTTCATGTGAGGAACATAGTGAATAGCTGCAAATTTTGGGGCTCAGAAAATTTCCACGCAGTACAGAAAGTGATAAAAAACATTCAAAAAACCAATGGATGATGTGCTCTTTTATATGATTCAGCCACAGGGACATTTTTCTTTGCTCAGACTTTCATGACGGGGTATACTTATCTGGATATATAGCAAATTTATGAATCCAAATTCAGTATTTACAATCCTCTGATATTTTCCAACTAACGTTTGAAAACTTACGTGTCTCAATAACCGATGCTATCACCACTATGACTACGATAATGCTATAGTAAACACGACTGGAATTAGATTGCCGGCTAAATATCTCCAGGAGAACAGAATGTGTAAAATACCCGTTTGTTCGGTCGAGATTTCCCTAACCCGTAACGTTAAACAAAAAACGAGTACGAAAAGAAAGTAAATCATGAAGGGTATTTAAACTACACTGTCATTTTCGAATATGAATCATGCAACCTTGCACTGAATTATGACACCAGCTAATCTTTGGTCAAAAAAGTGAAGTTCGTCCTAGTTTTTTTTTTTTTTTTTAATGTCACGATGTCGAGTAACTGTTGGTTAAACACAAGGTTTACAAATTCTCTTTTTAAAATTATTGTACCAAGGTTTCTCTGTGGTCTTATCGTATGAAATCAAGAATGCTCTATGATCGAATGCTTTACAATCGATAATAAATTACTTTTATTCCGTATCTCTTTCAGTTTACGTGATAAAAACGCTAACCCTTCGGTTTACTCTCAGGTAGCACTGTAGCACTTTACAAAGCTTAGACAATACGTTTAAGAAAATGGTATACAGCCTTTCTCAAGTTAAAGTGAAAGTGCAGACCTTTAGTGGATACCCTAAAGTCTGCTGACCCTGTATATAAATTAAGATCACTGTATTAAAACTTCCCAAACGCTAATCTATTAATCATATGAATAACAAAATAACTAATTAATGTTAAAACAATCATAAATTCTTTGTTAACCCGTTAACGCCCGAATTAATTTTTCAAAAAAATTATTAGCTGATTATTTCACTTCTAAATTAATATAGACAACTGACAGTAACATATATTAATTTCAACAATTCTTCTGATAGTTTTAAATTTAAAGCCTATCCTCGTTTATTGAAGTTTAGTGTTCTAGCGAGAAAACTTCGAGATAGAAACACTTTGAGATAACAGATTAATTTCCTATTATACCTTGACAAATATCTCGAAAGTAAAGTGTTATAACATATATTATTATTCAACTTATTTAAGTTAGTATACCTGCGCAAAAAGCAAATATATGTGCGACAGATGAAAAATCATAAAATGGCTGTCCAAATTATGAAATAATAATTAATAGTAGGCACATAAAACTTTCAGGGATCATTCAGAGTGACGCTATAAACTGTCACTAAAAAGCAGAAATCATTCGAAGAAACCACAAAAAATATACGTGCCATTTTATTAGCTGTCCTCAAATGAGGACACTGGGCGCTAACGGATTAAGATCATTGAATTTTTCAAAGCAAAATTGTTTTGATGTTTCAGTTGAAAGTCTAGCTAAAACACATCCATTCCTTTAATCAATTCATTAGAAAATATGCATCAAACTATGTATTTAAATATTTGAAATAGTATACCCATGTTGAAAGACATTGTTTCACTTAAGTTACTATAATAAAACCATTACAAAAGAAAATGTGAATTTTTTATTCTTTAAAAAATAGCAATTGCTCTTCACATTGAGAATTTCCACTGTTATATACCCAAACTTCTTTCACGTATATGTTAGTTTCTTACTTAATGAATGACAAGAAAATTAAATAGAGAAAGAAAGATAATCTCTAACAGTTTAAAGATTTAAAAGAAAAAAAAAACAGGTACTTCAGGTGTTTCAGTACAAATTAAAAATACGCTTTATTTCAATCAACTTATCAGAAGTTTTATATTTAACCGTACACTTGAACATTTTAATTTAAAATAATACACTTATGTGGCGTTCTTTATGCATTTTTAAACTCTTGTGATTACGAAAGTTTTTAAAAATAGTTGTCAATGTAGGGAAAAACTTCAAAAATCAAGCATGTATGACATTGTGTTTTTAAAAAGTTGTTAACATTCATTGCTCTCAAAGTTGAAAGGGTATTATTTTCTTTTCAAGTAACTGCTAACTCTTTAACCTTTAAAATAAGTTTTAAGTGTTTCTAAAAGTGATTAAACAATGAATAATGAATTTATTCTTTTGTAATTTTGTAAAAATGTGTATCTTGATAAATACTTTCGAAGTGAGAAGAAAAATTAGAGGAAAAAAAAATGTATACTACTTTGATAGATTAAATTTATTTTCAACTTTTTTACATTGCAAAAAATACTAATTTAGGAAATACATGGGAATAGGAGTTGAAATTTATGTCATTCGCTAAATTTTTCGATTCCTACTAAATTTTTTTTAATACCTGTTGACCATGAACGAAAATACTCAAATGTTTTTCTAGTATATTTTCCATAGAAAAATAAATTAATTATTAGAATTTACGAAAAAGAAAAAAAAATCTTTTAAGATATCTCTATATGCTATGAATGCTTAAATTTAGTGCTTGCTTATTTTACCTTGCTTATTTTCCTTTAAAAAAAAAAAAGTTTCTACAATATTGTGAAAGATTATTCAATGCATTATTTTAATGCGGAATGATTAAATGTCATTTTTATATATATATATATATATATATATATATATATATATATAATGAAATGTAAATGTGAAACATAATACAATTTTTCATACAAGAGATACATTTTAATGTCAATTTCATCCAAAAAATTAAATAAAGGTATGAATAGTGAATTAAAGATGAATTTAAATATTCACGCTATAATGACTGACAAAAACCACTCACGCCGATGATGAATTATTAGAACCAAAGAAATTTTTTTTAAAAAGGGGGGGGGGTGCATTATTCAGTTACCTTTAATATTAAGAGGATTCTAAAAAAATTAAAAAGAAGTGGAACAAAAGAAATTTAATAAAAAGTAAAAGTGAAAAATGCTCAAAACTTGAAGGGTTTGACATCAGGGAACATACAGTCTTTTGTAGAGCTGAACATTGCAATATTTCAAGTACTATATAGCTGTTTAAGCCAAAATAATAATAATAATAATAATAATAATAATCAATATATGTCCCTATCTTGCGACTGTACGCAGCATTGAAAATAATAAAGAGATAAAATGAACAGTCCATAGATAAACGATTGTAGAAAGCTAAAAATATTGAATTCTCATACAGATGGTCACAAATACCAGATTCAAAAAACAAGTCGAGTTGCCATCGGCAATTTATAAAGGTCAGTAAAAAAATTAAGCCTAAGAAATAACACAAATGAACAAGCTAAAGAAAACATCAAGGTGGATCAAATCCAAAATTAATGTGTGTGTGTGTGTCTTTAAAAAATATTAAAAAATATATCTCGATATAATATTACCTACTCAGTAAAAAATAAAATAAAGTAAAAAAATATTGAAATTCTAAAGCTCAACAATTAAACTCTAAATTTTTCAGCACAAAATATTTTTTTTTTCCATAAAACATAATTATTTTATATTTAGTCATAAATATATCTGAAAAGTAGAAAAATACTGTTGAAAAACTTGCGTATTAGTACAAATCAATAGTAAACAACACAGTAACTAAGAATATTATTCAGTTGTATACAACTGCCGTCTATGACATTTATAATCATAACACTTCAAAAATACAAATACGAAAATTTTGAAGGAAATATTTATTAACACTTTCGCGACCGCTGACGTGAATTCACGTCATCTGAAAATTTGTAACTCCGCCAGTGGGCGTTTCTTTAGGTTACATATGTTACATTATTGCTTAACAATACACCCAGTATTCACATTTATACAATCAATACATTATGCATACAAATACTTTGATTAGAAAGAGTATAACTGTAATCTATATCTATTTATATTATAAACATGAATAGAGAAAACATTGATTTAAAATAATGTAATATTCAAGAATAATGCCCACGGGCGGAGCTAACTGTCAAAAAGATAGAAACATGCGGTCGCGAAAGTGTTAAAAATGGTTTAATACAAATTATTATCATTAAAACTAAAATAAAAAAAGATTATTAGAAACCTCAAAGTTACTTAAACAGCTTTAAAAATAAGTTCATCTCGACATCTTAATCAGATTAAAGTAAAACATCCACGCATTCACCAATTGGGCAATTTTTTACTGGTAGTAAAAAAATTGAGAAATATATCTGTTTAAAAATGCATGTAGATTATAATAGTGTTTGTTTGGAATTAGTGAGAGATTTTGGTGAGAAGAAAAAAAATCTTAAATTTTATTATTCAGATTTGCATCTCTGAGACAAAAAGGTTAAGAATAATTATTAAATAAAAACATGTATTTTAATCACTCTTTTATTGAAATCTATTAAAAAAAAACTTTACTAGATATTCATGTAAATTTTTAAAAGTTTTCTAAAAAAAAAATTCTTCTAGAAGTCTCTCAAAAGAAAATTTTCTCAAAAAACATATATCAAATATTTCTCATATTTTATTAACCCTTTCAGGGGCGGTGGCTAGAGGGTCTATCCACCTACTTTAGAAATGTTTCTCTAAGTGTACAGTGGCTACTTTTTTTATCCATTTTTATGAAAAGTTAATGTGTACTCCTAAAATTGAAATAGAGATGGCAGAACTACAGTAACTTTAAGCAGGATGTGCCTGTGACTTTTTTAAATGGACAAGTTGCGGGAAAATTTTTTGAAGTTTCTTTTATATAATTTTATGAAATATAATTTTTTATTCAAAAGTATTTGGTAGTGTAAATATACTGTAATGCACCTTTTAAATACAACAGATTTACATATTATCTTAGATCATTAATTTTAGTTTGATTTTTAGGAGCATCTTTTAGGTGGATAGACACAGTGGCTAGAACGCCTAGCCACCACCCACAAAAAAATCCCCACATGCTGAATTTTTTTCTTCATCAAATATGACTTCTAGCCCTCTGAGCGTGTGACCCCAGATGGCCTAGCTACTTCAAAAATATTCTTACCGAGAAAAGAAAACCACCCTAATAATTCGTCACCAGTTTCACTGAAATGCTCTAAAAAAATTCGAACCTGATTTTCCCCCATTCTTTAATCTATCAGCTTTTGAATTGGAGGTGTGTCGGTGTGTCAGTTCAAAACTCCGAACAACTCAGTTCTAAACGCCTTTGTGTTTGAAGGTCATTCCAAAGTGGGGTTGAGACTTTACTGAAATTTCAAATACTTTTAGAAAGCACATCAGTATAGAAGTTTATCATTTCTGTGTAAGAAGAATGAATTCAAAAAATTAAAGCTGCAATTAAGGAGAAAAAAAAATGCAGCACAAAATACTTTTTTTAATTTATTTCAAATTCATAAATTTTAATTTCCACTAGTTTTATTATCAGAAATGGTGTAAGATTAATATATTATATGAAGCACAAACTATTTACATTTTTAAGTAATTATAATTTTTTTATAACTATTTAAAATCTTACTAAAAAAATCGTAAAACTTTCTTATTTATAAAAATATAATAAATAAATAAATAAATAAATAGTAATTCTGAAATAGTTAGAAATAGTTCTTTCTGAATGAATAAATTAATTTGTATGTTATTTTACAATTCCTTGCCGCTTTTTAATTTAGATTTATAATAAAAAAAATAAAAAAAATTTTAAGAAAATCCGCATATATATATATATATATATATATATATATATAAAGTAACTTAAGGGCCCTCTTCACTCACCGCCGCCGGAAGCCGAAACTAATGTAATTCTATGGGAATTTTTTCTTTACAAACTTATTAACTAATATATATTTTTAAATTCTGTTTTCACATTCTGAAAATTCCTAGCTGTTAAATTGACGGACCTTTTTTAAAAAATTATTTTTTTAATTTTTTATATTTTATTTTGAAGCTGCAAAATACGAATTTTCAATATGTGAAATTTTTTCATTTTGCAATTTCAAAATAAAATATTAAAAATTAAAAAAATACATTTTTAAAAAAGGTCCGTCAGTTTAACCGTTGGGAATTTTCTGAATGTGAAAACACTATTGAAAAATATGTATTAGTTAATGAGTTATTTGTAAAGAAAATTTCCCCATAGAATAACATTAGCTCGGGCTTCCGGCGACGGTAAGTGAAGAGGGCAGTTAAGTTCAGGGCAGTAAGACTAACTATGAAATTTGAACAACAACAACAACAACAACAATAATAATAATAATATAATGAAATGAACCGAGCAACAGAGGATTTCGGTTCATAAACAATAATCTATAATAATGCTATAATTCTTTTCTAATTAACCAGCTTCAATGAGAGCTTAATCTGGTTAACCAATAAATGTATAGACAGTTAAGTACAATAAAATTAACAAAATTATTAAATAAAAAGAATCTCTTATTATTATTATTATTATTATTATTATTGTATTTTATTTATTTATTTATTTTTGCTAATAACCAATTTACAAAGAAATATTGCTGCATTACACTCAAAAAAAATTTTTGTGACTGACATTTAAAAACTAAATTGTGGTTCTAATAAATATAGTTCCATGTCATCCTTATAAGTTCTTATTCCCTTTGGTATTGATTTCTAAGAATTTCTATTAGAATTCTAGAGCGTTTTCCTATATTACCGTAGTTAAACTCATTTAAAAATCTTTTCAAATAAATGCAAACACAAGAGGCACTTATTAACTACAATCTTGGTTTATGGCCCAATTCTAGTAAATCAAGTAAGAATTTCTTGCAATACAAAAGATTCATAATACTGTTTCACCATCTCGAAAAGTATAGACCAGAAATTCTCGACCATTTCGTCTGTTCAGGTTTTTTGTTTACCTTATACGTTATAACTTGGAAGTCTATATTTCAAGTTTGGGGATTCAGAATATGACTACTTATTCATTCTAGATGAATACAGTATATATATTTTTTTCTCCATGTATATGAAATAGTTCTTAACTGTGATAACACAACAACATACTTATTTAGATACAGAAAAAAGTGCCCTCAAAAGTTCAGATATCCTAAAAGAAAAATTAAAGAAATGGTTAAAAATTACCTCATTATAAATAGAAACATGACTACCTCAAATAAAAATCTAAAGTTGAAAAAAAAAAAAAATCTTCAAATTAAAATTATTTTTAAATATTTATTAATTATCTTATATCTGAACAAAAATTTGCACCGAATATTTTAAAATTATAAGAAAATGAACAGAACTGGTGAGTACTAATCATTAGAAAATTTAACATAGAAAATGCAGCTGTTTAGAAAAGCATTAGACTATATTTCTGCACATCTCCATTTGAAATTCATCTTCTTTTTTATAAAACTTACTTACTGTTTGATAGTTTTTAGAGTATACAGAAAACGCTTATAGCGGTTTGATAAATTCACGTCCATATTTAACTTTTTTTTTTTTTTTTTTTTTTTTTTTTAATAATGCATTCTGCCTAATATGATTTTATCTATACTATTATATAAAGAGCAGAACTTTGTTTGTGGAGGGTAATCTCTGAAACTACTGAACCGATTTAAAAATTTCTTTCACTGATCAAAAGCTACACTACTCCTGAGTGCAATAGGCTATATTTAATTTTGATAAAATAAGCTTTAGTTTAAAATATGATATTTTTAATTAAAATCCCCATAAAAGCTATAATAGAAATGTAAATAATGAAATATTAATATATATATATATATATATATATATATATTGCATTTGTAGGAAATACACATGATTAATAAGAAGTTTTTATGAAGAATGTTTATAGAATCCAACGAGCTATTTTTGGCCCTTTAGTCAAAGTATCTTTATTCTTTCACGCGTGAAATTTGAAGATTTCATAATATTCTAGAAAACCAAATAACGCTTTTCGATATATTTTCTAAATAATAGCATAGGTCTTTTTAGAAAAAGATATTAAAAAGATCACTTTGTGCAAATTTTTGTAATATGATTTTTTTTTAACTATTTTTAAACACCCTTGAATTATTTATAGCAAATGTATTATGATTTGTAGATATTGAAATGTGTTTTTAATTAGTTTTTCCCTAGTATTTTTTATTTTATTTTATTTTATTTTTCATATATTATACAAATTTTAAATGGTAAAACAAAATAAATAAATAAATAATTCTGAAATTTGTAAAACTGTTGTAGCGCTTTACAAAATGTCAGTAAGTTCACAGTTAGAACATATTCTGATAAACAGTTACACGGAATATGGTCTATTCAACTATTCTATTTGGGAAGTGCCGGTAATTTTTAGGCATTTAACTAATTATATTTAGTAAAAGAAAAATAAATAAAACGTTTACGATACTGTCCGTTTTGATGCTGATTATCATTAATTTTCTTTTCTTTTTCCTTAAAAAGAAAAAAAAAAAAATGATTTTCATGAAATTTTGGCAAAAGCAGAATTTAGTTTAGTACGGAGGATTATAATTTTTTCATTTTATTTTATTTATTTATTTTTTTTTTCAAATTTTAATATCGTTTTCAAATTATTAGGACAGAAGGCTGTTAATCCCAATCTACGGACTTTTACGATACCAGTTTTACGGTAGTTGGACATTCATCGAAATTGAGAATTTATCGAAAATATAATTGAATACCGTCGAACATCGTTAACATGAACACTGTTAACGTGAATTACTTTTAACATGAAATGATTCCATCATCCCGTCAAAATGAAGATTTGTTTAGTTACATGAAGATTAGTTACTGATAGCATGAAATACTGATAACATGAACAAATTTTTTATCCTCCTTGAAATTCACGTTAAAAAAAAAAAAAAAAAAAAAAAAAAATAAAAAACTAACAGTTCTCCGTACTAAACTAAATACTGCTTTTGACAGAATTTCATCAAAATCGCTCTTTCTTTTTCTTTCTTTTCTTAAGGAAAAGAAAAGAAATAACGGGCACTTTCAAAATAAACAGTATCGAAAAAGTTTTTCTTTTTTTTCAAAAACTTTATTTATTTATTTTTGTATTATTATTCGCGTGAAAATGTATTTTCCTATACGCCGAAAAATAAATTAACTCGTAAATTTTTTTTGGTAACAATTATAAATTAAAATATTAACTAGCAGAAACCCGTCGAATTCAACGATCACTTTATTGACTGTAATGTTTCAAAAATCATCGCATCATTATAAATGTATTTCAAGTTAAAAACTGTAATATAATTTACGACATTTCACTCAAAAAAAAATAAATTTGGAAAAATACTTATAAATAGAAATACTATATAAGACATCACTTTCTACAAAGTGCTGTCAATGTGACGTCAAACTGACTCCAAATAAACAGTTCCTATCTTTTATTTTCTATTCCGTTAAATACTACATGTTAGCTGACCCGACCGGCGTTGTTCGGGCCTATGGTAATATTGTATGGTTTTACATCTTTAACACGATTTTGTTTGAATTTCTATTTTTAAATAAAAGCATCGCAAAAGAATAATCAGTTGTAACAAAAAAATTGCCTCGAACCGAACGAAACCCTGCCTTGTGACCCCGGTGCCTTCGGCAGCGTATACGCCGGTCGCTAATAACATAAAAATATTCCCAAAAATTATTCTGGAACCAAACGAACACGCTCGCTGTTGCCCGGGCCCATGATACCTTAAATGAACCTTAAATTTGTATGATTTTATACCTTTAACTCGATTCTGTTTGAATTTCTGTTTTTAAATAATAGCATCACGAAAAAAATGATTAGCTGTAACAACAAAAAAAAAAAAATTACCTCGAACCGAACGAAACTCTGCCTTGTGACCCCGGTGCTTGCGACAGCGCATACGCGGGCCGCTAATAACATAAAAAAATTCCAAAAAATTAACCTGGAACCGAACGAACCCGCCCGGCAATGCCCGGGCCCATGATAATAACCTTAAATGAATCTTAAATGTGCATAGTTTTATATCTTTAACTCGATTTGGTTTGAATTTCTATTTCTTAATGAAAGCATCATAACAAAATAATCATCTGTAACAAAAGAAAAAAAAAAAATTACCTCAAGCAGAATGGAACTCGGGCTCGTGACCCGGTGCCTGCGGCAGCGTATATGCTGCCCGCTAATAACATGAAAAAATTCTCAAAAATTAATCTTGAACCGAACGAACCTCTGACTCGTGTTACCTCTGCCTGTGGCTTCGGCACCGTATAGCAGGCATGCTACGCACGCGCTGCAAAATCCACTTTCTTTCACCAGGGGGCGCAGTATGATGTATACGAACATCACCAATTGCTTTGAAATTACAAACCCTTTCATATAAGGTGTCACATGGTTGTGGTAACTGCAAAATCCTTTAGTTGCACTTTCTACCGCCAGGGGACACAGCGTGTTCTATACGAACAACACCAACGGTCAGGAAATACCAAGACCTTTAAAATAAGGTGTAACATGATAGGGTCAACTGCAAAATCACCCAGTTCCATTTTTCACCACCAGGGGGTGCCCTATATTGTATACAAACATCTCCGACTCTAGTCCCCATATGTACAATTTCTTCACCGTGAAGTAATTTGGAGCTTAGTTAAGCTCGTAAACGTGTTTTTAACCCGTCCCCCCGGGGGGGGGGGGGGGAACCGTTCGACTTTTTTTTATTTTTCTCTTCTCATAGCACATCTACAGACCAAGACCTTTTTTTAGACACCTCAACCAAATTTTTCCACCAAGTAGTTCTCTCAATATAGTGGAGACAGACAAAAAACATGTTTCAAATTAATATATATATATTTAAAAGTTTAGAAGTTAGAATTTCTAATTTTATTATTGTTTTTCAACTCGCTATGTAAACTCTGTTTTACATGTCTTTATATTTATATCAGCTTTCTCTTATAGGAAATTTAATAGGTGTCTACTTCGTTAGGTCAATTTTATGTCTTCTGATCACATTATTTCTAAAAAATGTACAATATAATACGTGTAATAGTGGTTAAAGGAAATCGTGTGGTTGTTTATACAAGATTTTTTATTCTCTACTGATCACTGAAATTGCCAACTATTGCATTTTAAATTGATGAAACTTTATTTATTTATTTATTTCACATTTACAAAATACGTGTTATTATCATTATAATTATTTTATTTTATTTTATTTTTCACAGACGTCATTTGGACGATATATCTGGCAAATTTACTTTGAAAATACTTTTCAATAGCCTGAATAATTTAAACAATTTGTGCAAGTTAGTTATTAATAAATACTGAAAAAAAAAGTCAGTTTATAAATAACTTATAATAATGTGAACATTATTCTTGAAAGAATCAGAAAATGAATAATGTTATTTCTTTTTATTTATATATATATTTCGGGAGCGGGGGTGGGGGTGGGGGTTAATTGTTGTTGAATGACGTAACCAGTAAAAAATACACCAACGGCAAAGCGGTTCTGCGCTCAAAGGTGGTAGACGTGAGGTGCCGGGTTCGATCCTAGGTCGTGCTCGTCGGCCCAGCAGTTCGGAATTTTCCGCGGTTTTCTCCATAACTAGCGTAAGTACGGGCTAGGATCCCTTAGAAAGACCTACATTAAAGGCACTTCCCCTCTGGCCTAAGACACAAGAGTAGTTAATCGGCCTTATTCCGCAACACCAACACGAGTAAGAAATAAAAAAATGTATTAATTAGTTATTATTTTTATCTTCAAATCATAATAATGTTAAAAGGCTCACAATAATGATAAAAGAATTATTTGATATATCATGTATTTTAAAATGAATTTTGTAATGTTCTTGATTTAGAGATTTCTTGTTCAATTATATTTTCGATAAATTTTCGATTTTGATAAATGTCCAACTATCGTAAAACTGGTATTGTAAAAATCCGTAGATGATAATCTTCCCTACTAAAAAATAATAAACGTTCAAAAATAGAAATAGTTGGGATTCTACTATGTAAAGGGGGGTTTGGACAGAAGACAGAAATAAATATTTTCTTTCTTTTTTTTTTTTTTTTTTCTTTTTTGCAGATTTTAGCTTAACTTTGAGTAACTATTACTTACTGACTTACAAATAATGTTTTTGGTGTTATATATATTTGAAAGGAACAATATATATATATATATACAGAGTGTTTCAAAATAATATATAAACTGGGTTTTTAATGATGATGAATAAAAACTATGCATGAAAACGAATCCAACATTTATTTCGAATCGAAATAAATTAGTATCACACTTTACCAGGCTTAAAATTAATATAAAAATTTGTTACCCTTCTTGTATTTTCATCTTAATGAATACGTCTGTGCTTTAATTCTGCACTCGTGCCTACTTTTACGTCTGGCTAAAATTCATGCTACTTATGTTTCGACATTTTTAATTTAGAAAAAGTAATAGCGCTTTCTTTTTTCAATAAAATTAGGTGGGGGGGGGCAGCCAGTTTTGATATTATGCGTATATTAAGCGGATTCGATGTCTAATTATCCCATATATATCTGTAGGAACCTTATGCAATTCAAAAACTAACCGATTTGGAGAAAACCAACATCCGAATTTACATTCTCTTAGTAGAGGCGAATTTCCTGCTGTTTCGTCTAAAAATATCTTCATGAATGTTTTTACTTTCCGAACACTATAGTGAGGAAAGTATTGTAATCATGTCAAAAATCCGAATTTGAAATTTTGATGTTTCTATACGTTTCGAGGTCCAATGAGTCCGTTTTCACTATTTTTGCGATGATATATGTATGTGTGTGTGTATGTATGTGTGTATGTATGTGTGTGTGTATGTGTGTATGTGTGTATGTGTGTATGTCTGTGGGTGAACACGCTAGCGTCTAAGCGCTTTGTTCGAATAAGCTGAAAGTTGGTACGTATATAGTAAGTCACCATAGTACGAACCCTATAGATTTTGGTGAATCTAGCACTTATAGTTTTTTTACAGGGACACAAAGAAAAAATTTTTATCATTACGGCCTATGGGACCAAAATCTTAAAAGTGCGACAGCATCTAAACGCCTTATTCAATTGAGCAAAGAATTTATACACATATTATAGATCACAGATACTCAGTCTGTATAAATTTTGGAGAATCTAGCACTTATAGTTTTTTTACAGGGACACAAAGAAAAATTCTTTATCATTATGACCTATGGGGCCAAATTTTTGAAAGGTGATAGCGTCTAAACGCTTTATTAATCTGAGCAAAAATTTTTTACACATGTCATAGGTCACAGTTGCACCAACTTTATAGATTTTGGTGAATGTAGCACTTAGAGTTTTTTTACAGGTACACAAAGAAAAATTCTTTATCATTATGGCCTAAGAGACCAAATTTTTAAAAGTGCGATAGCATCTAAACGCCTTATTCAATTGAGCTGAAAATTTATATGAATATTATAAATCACTGTAGCACTAACTATAAGCATTTTGGTGAATCTAGCATTTATAGGTTTTTACAGGGAGACAACGAAAAATTCTTCATCGTTATGATCTATGGGCTCAAAGTTCAGTACTGTTAAATAAAACATTGTGTAACATATGGAGAGGAATACTCACACTCTATAATGGGTTTCTCTCTTTTGTTTGTTTAACAACTTCTCTTTCTTTACTTTATCTACAAAACTGTTAATTACTCAGTGTTCGGAAAGTCGAGTGGAGTCACTCCAGATTTTTTACTTTGTTGAGTGAAGAAAAGATATTTTTCAGAACTTTAAGGAACAATATAAAGAATAAAATATTTTTGAACTATAAAAAACACTTCCTGAATGCAGATTTCTCAAACTCAAATTATTTTTAATTTTTTTTTTCCTTTTAAACAAGTTTTACAGCATGAAAAGTAACCAACTGCCTGCTAAAATGGTTATTTATTGTCAGTCCACTTTTCTTTTCTTTTCTTTTTTTTTCCCCTTAAAAATAAATAAATAAATAAATAAATTTAAAATTTGCATTTGGCTAAAACACGTATTTTAAAATTTTTCAAGTTCAAAGTTTCTTTCTTCCTTTCATTTTCTTTTTCTTCCTTTATTTTTCTTTTTCTTTTCTTTTTTTTTTAATTTAACAATTCTTTTTATTTTGATGATACCCGCTTATTTCAGTGAACTGACTCTCTTTTACAATCTTTACACTTTTATAAACTATTAAAAATATATGAAATTCATACAGGTTTTCTCCAAAACTTTTTATATTTATTTATTAATTACTATATATATATATATATATATATATATATATTGTTATTGCAAAAAGTAATAACTTGTACAGTCGGTAACAAAAGTGTCCGTACACTAGTAAAAATTCCTATGTAAAAAAAGTAATAAAGTGACCGTATGAAGTGAAAGTACACTTCATACGGTTTTGTTAAATAAATCCTTGTCGAATCCTGCTCTTAGTCAGTGTAAGAACATGATTCTATAAGGATTTATTTAACAAAACCGTATGAAGTGTACTTTTTTACATAGGAATTTTTATTAGATATTGCAATTACAACGCAAAATAGGCTATACTATAACAATAATGAATATTTATATGCTTTAAAAGATAAATACCATAAACTAAAATCGTTGTAAGGAAAACCAAACTGAAATGTAAGGAAATAAAAATGATACAACAAAATTTAACTGGAGTGTGAACTAGAATGCAACGTCTTCCATTGCTTTTTCCAAGAAATTGTTTGCATTTATTTTTGACATCTGTTACCCACTAATATTATTCAACTATTCTTAACATATTAGTATTTACTGTCATAGAATGAGATGGATTATGCACCACACCAAAATAGTTTATGTGATTAAAATTTAAGCTTCTGATTCTTATACCAGTCATTCACAGTATCCAGATTGTTAGTTACCTTTCTATTCAATCCTTTTAAAGCCCTGAAATATCTTTAGTCTGTTTAAACAATTCATTCTAAAAGAAATATTATGTTACTCTGATTTTTCAGATATCATTCAGATATTTTGTTCAGATTTCACAAAACATTTTTTTAATCGCTTGTCTCTATCTACATTTGAAGCACAATACTCAATATGTTTGTCATCTTTTTAACTAATATAATACCTCTAATCCATTTTGACAGTGTTATAGCTAAGTAAATTGGCACTATTTCTTTGTTTAATCCTATTTGTGCACGATATCACAGCAACGACATTTGGTTTACTTTGCAGTTCTTTCAAAATCTGTCAAGATTTAGCGTTCTTTTGTTTTCTACTCCCCCACCCCCCCTTATTTTATCGAAGTGGAACAATGTGCTTTATCCCATTTCAATTGTTGAGAAAAATGCACAATACTTGACATGCACATATGTAACAAAAAAAATATAAAATTTCTTAAAAATGTAAGATTTCAATAATTAAAAAAAAAAAAAAAAAAAAAAAAAAAAATCCCACTATATTTTCTGCTACTCTCTGGTCGTAATTTTTTTCTGTAGACTAACTTGTATAAAATAGACCTTCGGCCAGGCCACATGCAATAAAAGTGCAATAAATGCCTCTCATGCAAAAATAAGTTTCTTTTCTCTTCTTTTCTTTCATTTTTTTTTTTTTTTTTTTTTTGACAGAATTTTCTTTCGTCACTCGTTCCTTCCTTTCTTCTTCTTCTAGTTTTTTTTTTTTTTTTTTTTTTTTTTAATCTTTTGCTTAAAAGTTAAAATACTGATGGTGGAAAATCATTGAAAAAGTGAGTATCTACCTTAAATAATGTTGCCTATCGTAATTAAAACTAGTACTGTTATTTTTATATTCAGACAAAAAATAAAATAAAATAAATAACTTCGGAATTTTATTTATTTTCAGTATTTTCATGTCAGTAACATTGCGGCTTATTCTTTTAATTCACTAACCTTCGCATATTTTGAGAATATGTACGTAATTTTAATTGATTTATTTATTTTTGTGCACTAAAGCAAAAATATAATATACAGCATGCATAGAAAAAAAAAATTTCTATGTAAATTTCCAAACATGATTTTTTCTGAATGAATTGTCGAAAATTTTCTCAGAAATTTTTAGGCCAAAATAATTATTGCGTGTTTTTACGATTTTATGGTGTTTGCTTACTTTCTGCATCTTTCAAATACTAGTTTTGAAGTGTTATATATGGTTATATTCGGTGTTTTATTATACGTCAAGTAGATGAAAAATATATTGTACCTAATTTATGTAATTGGGAGAAAAAGAAAAAAAAAAGTATACATAAACTATTTCTATTTTTGTAAGAATTAGTATTAATAAAATACAGTTTTAAAAATAAATAATAAAAAAATAAAAGACTTCTTAAATAGAATACATTTATAAAAGTTTCCTAAAATATTAGAAATAAGAAAATTTTGAAAAATTATGGTCAGCTTCAAGAAAAATGTAATAATTTTTTTCAAAACATTAAAAGTTGAGTAGTTTCTTTTTGTCTAGGCGTAACTATACCTTCGTCAAGTTTAGATACTTTTCAATTACTATTTATTTTTTGATCTATTGATTGATTCATTTTCATTCTTCTGACGACAATTTTCAAAATTTTTTTTTTTGTTTTCCACTTTTTAGGGTTCCTCTATAAACGTATTCTGTTTAAAATATCACTTTTTTTTTCACCTTTTATTTTAACTTTTTAATTGTGTTACTTATGTTACATAGCTAAAAAACTATCTTAGCTGTGTAACTCCAGAACCTTTTAGAAAATTCTGAAAATTTTTTGAAAACTAAATTTTTCTAGTAGATTTCATGAAATTTCTAGATGTTTTCAAGGAGACTCCATGAAGTTTTTAGAAGATTTCATGAAGTTTCTAAATATTTCAATGAAGTTTCTAGAAGATTCATGAAATATCTAGAAGATTTCATGAAGTTTCTAGAAAATTCCAAGAGGGGCCAGCAGTTGAATGGTCCAGCGCTCAAAGCTGTTAGACAGAAAGTGCTGGGTTTGAACCAAAGTCCCGCTCATCGACTAGTCGTTCGGAGTTATCCATGATTTTCTCTGAAACTCGCGTAAATACGGGTTAGGACCCCTTAGGAAGACCACTATAAAGGGCATTCCAATTACATGTCTAGGACCCTAGTGCAGTCAATCTGCCTTAAGCTTACAACAAAAACTATAACGTTCCATGAAAATTCTATATTTAATTTATATTAAAGAAAATTTCAGATAGACAAACCGATTAAATATAAAAACATTCTAATAAAGTTCTTATTATAACAGATATATTTTATGGTTTTTTTTTTTTTTCTTTTGTCAGTTTAGTATACTTAATTCAACTATTCCTTCAATATATTATAGGCATTTTTTAGCGTATTTTTTATGGGATAAGAAAAGGGAAAATAAAAAATAATAAATCTTTCAGCTGAAGAATTATTTAATGGTACGGTTATGATTATGATTATTATTTTTTTAAATTATTTATAACCCTTTGCCGGTCCTATTTAATACCACTCCTCTTACCAGTGTTGACAAATTCCGGGATATTTTTATTCATTATCCACCACAAAATTTTAACTGTAACGGTTGCTTAATCCCTTCGAAAGTAATTCGTTCATTATGTATATCAAATCCAATACTCAGAATTATTTATGATAGCTGAATAAAGGTGTTACTAAATTTGGCGACAATGTTTACAGCACTTAGGAGCGTCTGGGCTGGCAAAGGGTTAAATTTAGAAAGGTAGATTCTAATCTAAGTTACAAAGTAATAAATGTTTGCCATGTAGGATTAAATCATTTTATGTTTCGAAAAAAAAAGTAATAATTTATTCATCACATTTCTTACATCTCACAATCAAATTATTTATTTATTTATTTATTATTATTATTTAATTCATATTCACATTTAGCAAAGTTTACTATTCAATTTAATTATTTTTATTTATTTAATTGTATTTATAGAAATAATATTGTTATATAGTGAAAATAATTAAACTTATTATTTTAATTATAAATGTAATTAAAATTTATTTTTATTTATACATTTATAATACAATTAATGGCAGTATAATTATAATTTTTTGCACATGCAATTTTATTATCAGAAAGCAAAATCTAGAAAAAACGTGTAATCATGTCTCACTAATACATAGTGCCAAAACTAAAATGTTTAATAGAAGCTGGTATATAGTTGTCTGTAAAATTACACTTCTTGAATAAAAGCAGAGCTACTTGTTGTTCTATAAAAAACCAAATTGAAATGTCCGGATAAGATACTGACGGTAGTGGGGACCTTGGAAACGCAGTACCGGCGAGGAACACTGTCGAATGTAGCGAATACCTGAAGCAAAATTTATTTTTGTATTTTATTTTATTTTATTTTATTTTATTTTTACGATAGGACTATTTGTTTCAGACACCGATTTTGTGCTGTCGCCTTTTATTTTATTACACCTTGATATGTATATTAAGACTTAGATAATACTTAATTTAGAAAATAAAAAGTGCGCATGTAAATTGAAATTAAAAAGTATTGGATATTTTAATTTCAATTTATAGAGATGTCAACGATATTGAAAAAACTATTTTGGCCATTTTCTTTCGTTTAAAAAACAGAATGAAAAACGGATAATATTTTATCTGGAGATATTTTGTCTATTTAGACCAATTATCCCCCCCCCCTCCTCTGGCATTAAGTTAAAAAAATAATTAAATAAAATTGAAAAAATTCTGCTAAAGCAATGGAGCAGCTTGAACCTCTTGGCAAAATTTGAAATTTATCACCAAAATAGCTCGGTCGCTTCTCACCAAGATGTTTATTTACGTAATTGCGATACCCATTTTAGTTTATCGTCAAAATGAAAACAAAAATATAAAAACTGTCAAGGGGCTCCTGTGCTAAAGCTGTACTAAAGTAATTTTAAGAAATAAATATAGTAACCGTTGGTAGGGAATGAAAGAGTTCCTGCATGTCTTTATATGAAAAATGTGACTAAAATAAGATTTTCTAGATTAGAAACACATCCGATTTATCCTCTTTTTATCGAAGATTACTTTTCATTGCTAACCTTCACTTCGTCCGTGAGAAAATATGGCAGAAACGGGATTTTTTTAGAAACTACTTGAATGATTTTGATAAAAATTCAGATTTAGGGATATTTTGAGCATTAGCATTCACGGGAAATCCGCGTTTTGTCAGGGGGAAAAAAAAGTAGCTAAGACTGCGTTTTCTTCGAAAATACTTGAAGGATTAGAAAAAAAAAAAAAAAAAAAAAAAGATAGAGTTTATGTGTTTTTTCGACGATATTTTGATATTATATATTTTGATCTTCAGGAAAATTATCGTTCACTGGTAATTCGCACTAAATCCGGAAAAAATATGACAGAAATTTGGTTTTGTTGGAAATCGCTAGAACAATTTAAATAAATATAATATTTAGATAGTGATAGAGATTTTTTTGAGATGAAAAATATATCTGATTATTAGGTAACAGATTTAAATATTAGCAAACGCAAAACCTAGAAGAATATTTTCTAGGAAATTCCTAGATTTAGGTGTTTCCGATGATAGTTCGATTTGAATTTGTCTTATATCCATGAAAATTAGATTTCACTGGTAGCCAGCACTCCCCCGAAACAAATATGTATATATATATATATATATATATATATATATATATATATATATATATTGGGGGGGGTATTTCATTTTATTCATTGATAATTTATTCCTATATTTAAGTTTTGCATTTCCTTTTGTAGCAATTCTGCGCATTGGCTTGCAATTCTCTTTTTTTGTTTTTCTTATCTGTAAACTCATAAATTCGTTAAAATAGTTACCTATATATATATAATACACTTCCGAAAACGAATCATTGTATTACACTATGAATAATTTTTACAATGAAAAGAAGTAAACTGTAATTCAGGTACTGAATATAAAAAGAGAAAAACCTGTTTCAGGATATTAAAATGCTTTACATTAATATTTAATTAAAACACTGTTTTATGAGAATATTCGGTTAGTTCATAAATAATAACAATAATAATAAAGCTGCTGATTTAACAAATAATTGTCATTATTTTATTCTAACAATAATGTCTTTTATTATTAATTTTAAGATTCCTATGAAAAAAAAAATCGTCATCTAAAAGATGTAATTTAAATTGAAAAAATAAAAAGTTTTTATGCGAAGTTCTGTTTAGCCAAGCAGTATACTGATTTTACAAATTATCAACAGCTCTTGAACATTTTTCACTATTGTATTCTTTTGTTATCAACCCTCTCTTTCAACAAAGAAGCATATCAACTGTCAGCTTACCTTATCGTCATTGTCCGCCCCTTGTTAATCCGTGTTGGTAAAAGGGGGAAGGGCCAGTTACAAGTTTCCGTCTCTAACGATTTTGGAGTAGTTATTTAGAGTTACAAGAATCAGGTTCGCACGATTTAGAGAGAGATTTCTTACATTACAAGAATCAGTCTCAAACCGTTTCGAGGGAGTTTGTTCGTGTTACAAAATTCCGGTTCAAACGCTGAGAGGGCTAGGGGATGTTTACTTTATGATATATATATATATTTAAAAGGAAATTCAATCATTTTTACTTAGTGCCCCTGAAAGGGTTAATGTCTACCGAAAATATAAATTTTCAAAGTTTTTAAGATGTAATTTAATTATGTTTTCGAATAGAAATTGTTCGAATGTATTTATATTTTTAAAACATTTTATTTTTATTGCTCTATAAATTTATAATGTGTTAAAAAAAAAAATTAGTTCTTAAGGATTTAATGTATTTTAACTATTTTAATTAAATGTTTTATCTTCTGTCTCTAATATTACATTAGAAGCTTTCTCCATTTGTTCAGATGTAAATTCTTAGCCCCTTTAACAATATTTTCAATGTATGATTTTTGTATGATTTTTCATGTGAATTATTAAACATTTTAATCTCTAGTAATGTGTATTGGCATCGTTATTTGAACCCAAGAATAAGCAGCGAATTTTATGGGAGCATTTCTCCAGGTTCTTTCATGTTCTGAATATTAGAAAATTTTGAGCAACATTTTCATATGCGTAAAACCCTCCTCTCTGCTATTTTATGTATAATTTGATGTATCGTTGTACACGCTCACTTTAACATTTATGTGGGCTCAGAACCAATTTTTCCACCACCTTTATTTGCATAATTCAGGAGCTGTTGAATGGAACGAAGGAAAAAAATCATTACCCAATTCTTATAAATTTTGTGTACTTCTTTCTGCATGACAAAAAAGAGAAATGTGTTTCCATGGAAAAGGAGAAAAAGGAGAAAGACGAAAGACGATTTTATGGTAAAACAGGAGAAGAAAAAAATTTTAGACAGTTTACAGTTATTTAGTCACGTGACTCAATTAAAATAAGGGAAGAGGAGAATCTTGCTATTTTAAAACTTTTTTTATACATTTTTATATTAAAAAAAAATTCTTAAGGGATGGAAAAAAAATCTCAGCAAAAAATCTAATTTTCTTTTCTGTTTTTGGTGAAGACAATTTTAAGTTAAAAACTGAGTGTTTCTTTCTTTTTTTTTTTTTTTTTCTACTTTATTATAAGATTTTTATTTTATTTGATCTTCACGTCTCATATTATACAAAATTATGATGCTGCCAAATTGTAAACATAAAATTAAATTAAAACTTTTGCTTGTATTGCATAAATATTGTAGCAGTTTCAACTTTCGATAAGTCAAGCTTAATTTATGAGTATTACTTTTTTCTAAATTTATTTTACTACATTAATATTTACAGATTTATATAAGTATTATTTACATTTTGTTTCACCTCACAGTAATGTAAAATACGTACTATGAAAAGATAGTTTTAATTAAGAAGCATTTAAATTTAGCTTTTGGTCAGATTAAATCAAAAGATTTTTCCGTACTTTTTTATTACTTATTATTAAAGTAACTATTTAAAAATTTATAAAATGATCTTTAGCTGAGAGAAATAATTTGATACCTTTTTTTAAAATATATTTTTAAACCTCCTTTCATATTATTGTTAAAAATATATCTAGATATGTATTCAATTGCAAAAATATTCAATTTTTCAAGTGCTGCGCAACCTTCAAAAGTTACATGTTTTTCTTTTAGCATTTTCTGTCTATTTATTTCACTAAATCGATCTAAGACAACAATTAATTTTTTTTTTCTTTTTTTCAACCTTCCATTATTTTTACTCATAAGGATTTTTCTATGATTGTAAATATTCACACGCATTTAAAATCTTAAATTCTGTACTGATAAGTATAAAGGATTTAAGTCCATATTCTTGATTTTTCAGGAGACGAAAAATAAAGTTAAACTAACTAAAAACTAATCAGAAGAATCAATTAGGAAAAAGGGATTAGGTTGATTAGGCCCTTTATATCATTCAGTGATTGTCAATCTTCATTTAATAAAGGGGAAAAATTGAATTAAATATTTTATACTAAAGATTAATGCTAAATTTCTGACTTGAATCTTTTTTTACCAATGGACATTCTCAAAGACTGAATGACATGGATTTAAATCCTTTATACCAATCGATAGAGAATTTTTTTCTGAGTCTGACTATGTACTTAACTCAAAATCGACATTTTTGGACTTAAATCCTTTATACTTATCAGTACAGAATTAATTTCGGATATTTGGACAATGTGTTTCAGAAAAAAAGAAAAAAAAATCATAAATCATAAATTATAAATTATAAAATAAAACTAAAAAACTAATCACAATATTTTATATAATAAAATATTAGATATTAGATATTAAAATAAGTAAAATATAAAAGTTACGTTTCCGTTTGAGATCCGCTATGCTATTTGACGACTCATAGATACGGCGTGATCCACCGATAATGCTATCGGAGGAATCAAATCATTGAATTTTTTTTTCTCTCTCTCACGCAATTCATAAATTAAAATTCTGTCTTAAACAGAACTAAACTTTGGATGATAGGAGAATTTTCTATCTATTTATATTTTTTTAACTGATTGTTATCAACATACTGCTTTATCTAAGGCAGTTTACCGTAAAATAACCTTTTTGTCTTCTTCTTGTTTGTTTGATGAGTACATGAGATTTATTGCTTGCCTCTAGGGCCGCTTATATCTTGAAAAATCCACACCACAAGGGTTTACAAGTTTTATTACAAGAACAAGTACATGAACACACAATAACAAGGACAATACATCCATGTCTTCTCCGGCATTCGAACCCAGGCCCAACCATGTATAAGTCAGGGACGCTAACCATTACACCGTCTGGACGGCCTTCGTCTTCTTCTTGTTATTATTATTATCTTTTTTCTTTTAAGGATAACTCTTTTACCGTTGCCATTCAGAATTTAAAATGCATCAAGTGAAATACAAGATTAAAATCCAAATTATACTCACGAGCCATTTCTCTTTTTATATGAATGAAGTAATAATACAGGTTATGGATTATGATAATAGTTGTTAAGCATTATTATTTGCAATTAGTATTTAACTTTACAAATAGTTGAAATTTTTCTCAATTATCAATATTTTCCTTTTAAAATGAAAGGTAATTAAAGAAAAATAAATCACACATTTATAAAAAGTAATAATTGGAGATTTGTCTTTTAGATAAGTTTCGTGATATATTTTCCTTTCGTAATCTGTCATGAATTGTTTATTTTAATTTGATATAAAAAAAAAAAAAAAAAAAAAAATCTGGTGTGTCACTCGTACGGCTTTCTCTTACCCTGAAATTTAATACTATAAATACAGGTTGGAGATTAAGAGGTAAGATTTTGAGTACTGTTATGTAAACCTATGTTAAACAATTCAAATTAGGCTTCGGAAGAGTTTTATATGATAATTAGTTCTGTGTGAGGGGGCTACCGCCTCCCTCAACCCCCGTTTCATTAATGCACAACATTTATATAGAATTTAAATCTGTTATTAAAATTAAAAGTTCACTTAAAATTATTCAGACAATTTTCACACGCAACATTCCTTGAAGCTTATCAATCTTGATCAAACTTCTCCAGCAACAAATGTACATTAACTTCAAAATACAACATTTGGATCTCCTAAAATTATTCGTTTTTAAGTCACTCTAAGAGACACAGACAAAGATCAAACGTTAAAAAACTTGACTACGGTAAACAGGAAACCGAAAAACGTGTAAATATACAAAAAACAAGCGATGAAAATTTAGCTTAAAAACATACATTATTTACCATATCTCTATGAGGAATTCATTTCAATTCCCGAACAGTTTTCCTGGAAATGGTAAAATAGTATTGTAAAGCACATCCACTAACAACAAAAAAGATCATCGCTTAAATATTTGCAGCCCTGTATATCTTCCGAAGATTATATACAGACCACGTGTGCACCTAAATGTAATCCTATATAATAATACATGGCCCAACCTGAAATACACTTCCATCAATTTACAACTGTTGTCGCACTTTTATCTAGTTCTTTTGTGTAGCCCTGTAAACAAACAGGGAATTTCTCTACCATATTTTACATGAGACATGTTTTTACGCGTATAAAAAATGCGTATTCGTTTCATTTGGTTTAGTGCAGTCTATAGATGTTAAACTCTACTTACCAGCCCTTTCCTCCATAGACGTAATGTATTTTAATTCTCTTGGGCGTCCCTGTACACGAACCATTTATTTCATCTCAACGAAAAGCTTATTGTAGCATCCCTATATCATACACATTTAGAATACCAAGTTTGAACATTTTGCTACTATTTGTTCTTGAGCTATGCTGGTAACACACACACAGACAGACAGACACACAGACACATAAAGCATTCACTAAAAACATGATTTCCGGATTCAGGGGACCTCAAAACGTGTAAATATAACAAAAACTCACGTTCAAAAATTCGACCCTAAAACAATACTTTCTCTATCGATTTCCCCCTCCCTCCACTTAAAAATCGAAATTTCCTAAACCGCAGACAATGTTTTACTTGTTCGGAGACTGTGAAGTAATTCGGGGCTGAATTATGCTTACAAAGGTGTTTTTGCTTTCTGTCCACCCGAAGGGTGGAACAGGGGCAATTTCGATAAATCCCGTTACTTTAGGTGTCGGATACATATGAACAATCCAAGCACCAAAATTCGTGACCGCAGCTCCCATAGATTTCTCAGGACAAATTTAGCGCTAAAATGTTTGTTTCGTTTTCGCTTCCTCGTAACCCTCCCACCCGCCACTACCAAAAACAAAAATGCGTTTTTGGAAATATTCTAAGAAAGTCGCACAGCCTTTTTTTAACATCTTTGTTCCATTTTTAGTAGAGTTCTACTCAAAAATCCGGAATTTGCGAAATTTTCCGCCAAAAATCGACTTCCCCCCTCCCTCCCCTTAACCCTTTGCCACTCAGTGTTCCACTACATGGAACACCTAACTTCGCTAGCTTCTGCAACCGTTAAATTCAATTGCAAATGCATAAAAATAGGTTTATTTTTTACTTTGAACTTTCCTTTTCATCCTTAGATGGCACCAGTACACAAGGCAATCCATGATAGGGACGAGCTGGGACGAGTTATTTTAAACCCTCGTATTTACAAGAAATTTTGTATATTTTTTTGTGATACAAAAAAGATTTATTGAAAAAAGATTTCTATGTTATATCGTTGGCTGTACTCTAAATTATTTATTCTATATTAATTTTAATATTTTATGCAGGAAACATACGATGAATCGCTGAATAAAATAAGGTGTTCCATCTCCTGGAACAATGCGACACTAGCGCTTTTCATATTATGCAACCGAAAACAATGATGAGAGAAGACAGCTGTCTTTACGTGCTCTATTTTCCTCTGTTTGGAGGGAATGACGTCAAGCTATAAGATGCTGCGAGGAAGGGTTGGTTGTCTATTAAAAAAAAGAAAAAAAAACGCACAAAACTAGTTTCATGTGCAAAACCTACAATGTTCGTTTGTGCTTGCACCAAAAGAGTGTGACGTGATTCCAAAAATTTTATGAAGCTAAAAAATAGACTAATTGTAAATATTTTTGCACATAGGACCTGTATATATGTATACTAACTGTAAATATAAAATTATTTCATAAGAAGTCATGTAAACAAGATTTTTTGGGGGGAGGGCGGAGGGGGGGGAATGGGGTGTAGAGTAGCAGGTCTCCCGTGATGCACCATGGGTCATGCTAAATCTACTACACAGGTATAATACAGTGTTTTTTAATTGAAATGCAAAATCTTCTACATATTTACGTGCTTTACTGCGATGCTCTTAGAAGCACTTTTCAGAGCTCTAGTGGCGCAGTGTTCCAGCTGATGGAACACCCACAGATTCAGAACGGTAAGTACTATCTTTACAAAATTATACATGTGTACTCCTTTAGACCTAAGTAGATAGCCTACAACTTTTTTTGTTGAAATTCCAACTTTAAAGGGTAGTGCGCCGTAAAGGTTAAAAATGAAAAATCCCCAAATCGCAGCTAGTGTTTTATTTGTACTCATGTCTAATCTCCTCATGTGCAGTTTCTTTACTTTGAAGTAATTTGGAGTCGAGTTATGCTTACAAGCGTGTTTTTGACTTTTGCCCCCCCACCCAGGGGGGGGGACGGAGGGGAATTTCGGAAATGTTAGTAGATATAATTTTAAGTTAGGTAAAGATCTTAGTTTCTGACAAGCGCTGTAGAATTCCATCCAGCCCTTCTTAAGTGACACCTGGACAAAAATAGCGTTACAGACAATACAGACACCATGACACACACACACACAGAGACAATTTTTTCTGAAGTCATTGTTGGCTTTCATGGTGTGTGAAATGTGAAGATATCGCAAAAAATTTTTATTCTGACAATTTTACAAACAAAAGTCTGATTTTTATTAACATAGATTATTTAAAGTATTCATTTAATTTCTTTAAAATGTAATTTTCTGTTAAAAAGATAAAAATAGATTTTATTTGAATTATTTAAAAAAAATTTTAACATTAAAAATTTAAGTAGTACCTATACCATTTTTAATTCATGTCGAATAACAACTTTCAATGTAAGCCAATATAAAAAGAAAACCATTCGATAATTTATATTAACTAAAAAAAATTATCTTTCGAGAATTAATGCATGTATAAACATAAAGTTATTTGCAACTTTTTTTCACCCTAAAAATCGTATGTATCCAATTTCCTCTAATCTCAAATAATTTACTACATCGCTGTTTTTCAACGAAATACATTTTGTCAAATGTCTCATATTACGAAATCATAAACTTCGCAAATTAAATCTATCCCATTTAACCGACCTAAAAAGAAACGAGATTAATAAAGAATTAGCTCTAGAAAAAGTATCATATTTCTTACTGAGCACCATTCATATCCCACTTTTTGATCCTATTGGTGACGCTATTGATTTTCAGTCGTCTGCAAGCTTGTGTATTTTTTCTCTTTTGTTTGATGGCAGCAGCTGCTTTCGCACTTGGAGCGCCATCTTTTGATACAATTTTCTTCTACGCGAATTGGGTTACTGAAAAGGTTAATCTTATATATAAATGTTTAATTTACTGTATTATAATCATAGCAGTAGCGTTTCTAGATTAAGTAATATCTGTTGGGATAATTAAATGCGTTACTCTTTTCGCAGCTGATTTAGAAATGAACGAATTTACTATTTCTATTATGATTATTTTATTTAGCGTATTCTGAAATTCTTGCATTCGGGGAATTTATTTGTTTCGTAAATATTCAGTTCGTACTTATTTTAGTTTTATCTTAGATATAAATTCATGAATAGTTTTGTAGATGATACCTTAAGTTTAAATGCAAAGTTACGCATTTTAGAAGTTACATTTAATTGAATGCGCGTTTATATATTTAAACTTTATTAAAACAGGCAAAATCTACTATAAAAAAAATTAAATTCAGCTGCATTTAGGTTTCTCAAATATTTTGCGTTTTGAATACCCTAATTTAATTTCTTCTTCTATATTTTAAGCATTTTCGAGTTTCAATAAATATCTACGACTTTATATTATAAGCCGAGTGTTTATTGCAGAACTTTCTTTGGCATTCCATAAATATTATCTTCTGCATGTAATTAAAATTTATATAAAATCAGATTTAAGTCTTTTTTTCGCTTTTTTTAACCCAAAAAATGTTGATATTAAAAATATATTAAATTACAGAATAAGTAATAATCAGTTATAAATTGGGTTTTATCTTTTATTAGCATATAAATTTATTTTTAATTTTTCATGCACGATCTGTAAACTGTACAATAAATAGTAATAGCACGCTAATTTTCACATTTAAAGTTATTTATTAACTATGTTACGAAAAATTCTGTATTTTTTCAAGAACCATGTTTTGTTGTAAGCCACTGCGCCATCCTGTTATATTTTGCTTCTAAATTTAAATATTTCTTAATTAGAAGAAATAAGAAGTTTCAAACTTTGATTTTATTAATCCATATATAAATATATATATTAATAAAAATACTTTACAAAATGTATTGATACATAAAATAAAATATTTTCTCAGTATATATATATATATTACAACAGACAAAAAATTGACACATTTAAGAATTCTTCAGCAATATCTTTCATCATTTTTTCAAAGAAAAATTTTCAGTTAACCTGTAAAACAAGTTTCGCAGCATCGGTACATACGTTGCGTAAAAACAACTTCAAATTAAAAGAATTTTTTAGTTTCATAAGGCATTCGAAATTCGATATCCGCAGAATTTAATTACCGTACATATTATTTGAAATTAATTTAAAGGCCGTTAAACATGACAAAACACGGGAAAATTTTAAGAAACTGAGTCAAATAAAAATAATTTTTCACTTTTTTACTGGAAATAAATATCAAAAACATCCAATAAAAGCTTTTTTTTTTTTACTGCTGTTTTGCTGAGAATTCGCTTATTTTTAAAAATAAAGAAGCAATTGATATAATATATTTTCAATAATCCATATCAATGAATCTTAGTCTAATATTTTAATTTAGATAGAACGTATACCACTGAAATTTCACTTGTAATATTATACAAAGTACAATCGCACAAAACATTTTTAAATAAACAATTTATATATAAAATAAATTACTTTTTACTCTTTTATAGAATATTTACACAGAAGAGATATTATATTACTTTAAAAGGCTCATAAAATAATTTTTTTATGAGTTTAAATTTTAAAAACGTGATAGCATACATATCAGCCTTGCTTTTTGTGTAATATCAGAAATTAAACTGATTTAGCAGCGTATGGAATTTCATTTTTATAAGTGATGGACTTTCTCAACTTGTCGTAAACTACAAAATCTTAGCTTAGAACTAAAAATCTTGTTTTTCATTGTTTCAATAAATGTTTTACTTTTGATTTCTTTATATTTTCTGGTCAGATAAGAAAATTTTGAAGAACATTCCTAAAAATTTGGCGCTCAGCTGAGACAAATTATATTGCCGTGCACCCAACTTATATATGTTATTTATTTGTAACGATGTTGATGTAACACATTTAATTTATCTATTTATCTTAAATATCCCCATTAGACATATTTATACATACAATAATTAAATATTACTATGAAATTAAAATGAATTTAGTATGAATTTTCTACTGCTATAGCAATGCTGATGTAGCGCATTTTTATTTACCTATTTAGTCTGAATACCCCCCATCACACATATTTATACATACAGCAAAGTAAATATTACTTTTAAAACCAAATGAAGTTAGTGTGTATTTGCTGTTGCTATAGCAATGCTGATGTACTGCATTTAATTTACCTATTTAGCTTAAATATCCCTATTAGACATTTTTATATGTTAAACAAAATAAATATTACAATGAAATTTAAATAAAATGAGTATAGATTTGCTACTGCTATAGCTATTCTGATGTGATGAGTTTAATTTATCTATTTAGCTTAAATATCCCCATTAGATATATTTCTATATACAGCAAAGTAAGTATTACTATGAAGTTAAAATAAAATTTGTATGTATTTGCCACTCCTATAGGGATGCTATTTAATGCATTTAATTTACCTGTTTAGCTAAAATGTACCCTTTCTTTAGACATATTTATACCTACATCAAAATAAATATTATTAGGAAATTAAAATAAAATTAGTATGAATTTGCTACTGCTACACTGATCTTGATATAGCGCATTTAATTTATCTATTTACGTTAAATATCCCCATTAGACATATTTATATATACAACAAAATAAACACCATTATGAAATTTACAGGAAAATAGTACGAATTTACTATTGCTATCAGATAACGCTTAAAACATCGTTGTCGGTAATTATGCCCTTTATTATTGTATAATTATTCTAAATTTCCGATAATATATGCCGCTTTTGAATTGAGAATTTTTTTTTTTTAAATATACCGGGTGATCCAAAAGTCAGGACAAACTTTAAAAATGAATAATTCGAAAACGAATCAAGATACAAAGGTACGGTTTGCACCAAACGGATGAAAAAGAAACCGGGTTTGTGTGGCAAACAAAAAAAATAGTTCTGCTGGCGACCAACAAATGGCGCTATAGTGTTTTATTTCACCAAAAGATGATTTACAAATGAAAAAAAAGGCTGCGAACTTACAAGTCAGCTTAATTACAGTTAATTAAAAACACTACAGTAACTGTTCAATGTCCATCATTCAGAAGTACAGCTGTGAGACGATTCACCACATCGTTCGCAGCATTTAGTAGCATTTCTTGCATTATGGCAGACACATTTTGGCGGATGGCATCTTTCAGTGCTGCTAGTGATGCCGGTTGGTAGCGGTACACTTTTGACTTCAAGAATCCCCACAGGTAAAAGTCACAGGGTGTCAGATCGGGAGATCTTGGAGGCCATGCGTGATTAAAGTAGCGACTGAGAATGCGATATTTCGATGCATATAAGCTTCGACTACCATTACCTGCTGTAGTTGTTCCTTTTTATATCGTTTGTTGCTTTGCATAATCCTACATCAGATATCTGACTGCACGATCTGTTGGTCGCCAACAGAACTATTTTTTTTTTTTTTTTTTTTTTTTCGTAGCCACACAAAACCCGGCTTCTTTTCCATCCGTTTGGTGCAAACCGTATCTTTGTACCTCGATTCGTTTTCGAATTATTCATTTTTAAAGTTTGTCCTGACTTTTGGATCACCCGGTATATATATATATATATATATAATTTATAAAGATAACATTTGCAAATTTTATTTGCGCACTAAAGTGCAAAATATATATTCCAAGAACTTAAAAAAGAATTACATAAGTTAATTTTCCTTTGTTATTGTTATTATTATTATCATTATTATTATTATTATTGTAAAGATTTTACTTTAATGGCTAACATAAAAAAAAAAAAAAAAAAAAAAAAAAAAAAATTGTTACTCAAATTTATAACTTATCTCATCCTTTTCAATTTTAAATATTAATAGATACAACCAGCCAAGTACCTGTCAAAAATTTAAACATTCACTTTTTTTTTTTTTTACTTATACTAACATTACTGAAAGTGAATATACTTAAACAAATTTGACACATTTTTAACTTTACATTAAACATTTTCTTTCCATTTTAGGATTTTTTTTTTTTTCTGTTTTTCATCGCCTTTACTGATTTCTATTCATCTGCTAGATTCCAGTTTTTATTTTCTCGAGTCCAACTGCAGAATGGGCTGTTATCGTATGAAGTGGGACTCCATTTTTTCCAAAGCGTTTTCCACCTAAAGGCATAAAAAGAAAAGTAAAAAGGAGAGTTTACTTTTTGGAGAAAAGAGCTATATTGTCGTCAGTTAAAACGAGAAAGAAAAAACATCAACTTCTTTCGCCGCTCGCATTTATTGTGATAAAAGTGTTAGTTTTGAGCTAAAATGTACCCTGAAAGGAGCTAAAGCTTTCACGAAAAATCGCCATAATGTAACAGGGTGGCGATATTTCTTATCGTAGTATGCTTGGGGATTAAGGAGTAAGTATCTCTTATACTTAATGCTATTATAAATATAGACGTGACTGTTTACGTATTTCGTTGACTGTAAAATGGATGACGAGAGAAGGGATTCAATAAAATATTGAATTTCTGTTAAATTGATGATTTTCGCTTTAAAAGGATGGCATGAATAAGAATAATTAATATAAAATAACAAAACTGAAGTTATAGCAGTGTAATACAAGCATTTAGTTAATATTTTTAATTTCATTTGATCAAAACTTTAATACGTTAAGGTATTTTTGTATTATAATAATCGTTATATATAAAAATAAAATATTAATCGAAGTGTGCATATTCACACGTGTGCATGTATTTTTTTTTATGCATGAATATGTAACTATTATATGAAAAGGAATAAAATATGAAATTATGTATACACACACTTGTGTAATTATTTATTTTATTTTTATTTTATTTTTTATGAGTGAGACAAAAAGACAACGTGGAATAAATTAATTAAACTTTTTTTTTCTGCATGTTTTATCCTTACACGAATAAAATTCATTAACTATAAGTAAAATATTCATGTACCTTGTAGTACGACAGGAGTTTGTTTTCCGACAGCGATATTAGCATTGTGTAAATTGCAAAAGCTCACCTTGAATGAAGCATATATACATAATATGTCAGATTTTAATTCGCTATTCAAAACTAACTGTTCAACCAATCGCTGCGAAAATTGGTATACTTATTAATACACACAAAATCTAGCTTACGCAGTATTTTTTAGTTCAATCGGATAATTGGTTTAAAAGGTATAAAATAAAAAAAAACCATTTTCACTTTAATATTATAGAAAAAGAAAACCATGTCGATGCCAAAAAGAAAATGAACGTGTAATATTGTTTCTTACTTTAAATTGAGGGGTAAGACCTTCTTTTTATACTTTTTGTACATTTAGTTATATTTTTGTACTAAATGGAAAAAGACTAACTTTAATTTTCATAAAAGTCTAAACGATTTAAATAAAATTTGGAGGCATTAATAATCGACTTAAATAAATATTAGATCATATTTTAAGTTTACAAGGAAACATTCAAAAGGTGTCGTCTTCAAAAAATATTGAAAAAAAAAAAAAAATGTGATTCTACTCTTCCTAAAACACCAGGAAGTGAAAAAATTATCGGCTGAAATGAATTACAGCGACCACAAAAAATTATCAAAATTAAGCATATTTACCGATTTCACATTGTTAGGCGATTGATTTTGAGTACTTGCGGAGAAACAAAACACGGTTCTGTTCGTACACGGCAATCTCGGTGCTAGCAAACTGAACGCCTAACAGCGCTAAATCGCCAAATATGCTTAATTTTGATAATTTTTTGTGGTCCCTGTAATTCATTTCAGCCGATAATTTTTTCACTTCCTGCTGTTTTATGAAGAGTAGAATCACATATATTTTTTTTCAATATTTTTTGAAGACGACACCTTTTGAATGTTTCCTTGTTAGTTTAAAAGAAACTCTTACTTAATTCTGTATCTTTGAAATAAAGCATAAGAAAAATGTGCTGGAATCGAATAATAAGCTGCTTAGTGAAAATACATTATCATACTTATTTATTCAAACAGGTTAGCTCAAAAATAGGCCTCATATCCGATACCGCTATTTTTATTCAGGTTACTTTATAAAAGTAATAGAAAATTAATCAAACTCCGTCAAGACATTAGACTGTTGATTTAGTGTTATATAATTTGGCAAAAAAAATCAGTATTTTTTATTGGTCTTTTTTTTTCTGAGTTAAAGTATTTAATAAAATAATAATGCAGTTGCCCATAATCTAAATTGTTGTTATTATTAAAACTAATTTTATTTAAAAATGTTCCTTACAATCCCGGTTACTTACCACAATGCAGGAAAGATAAAATATTAATCAGTTAATCATAAAAACAAGTAATATGAAAGAAAATAAAATTAAGTAAATTCCTCCTTACAAACACTATCGAAAAAGTATAAATATATATATATATTAGGAAATAAAAAGTGCGCGTGAAAAATGAAATAAAAATAATTATAAGATTAAAAAAAAAAAAAAAAAGAGAAAAGAGAAAAATATTTTATGTTCCATGTTTTTAAATTTTCTGATGAATCATAGAACTCTTATCAATGTGCATAAATTTTTTAAAGTGATAATGACGTCAATTTTTGTGAGATGCATAATTTAAATTTTTATAATTTTTTAATGTTCACATTTAATTAAATGTATTTATTTTTATGTCAAAAGAAAATGAACTCGTTTTTTTTTTTTTTTTTTTTTTGGCAACACTTAAATTATAGCTAATATTTTAATGGCTAGTTTACCGCTATTAGGATGTTATTATTTTCATATTTTAATTTATTATAAGAAAACTAATAAAAAATTCGAAAATCGGACTTCGAAGTATTGTGTTGACACTGTGTTCTGAGCAATCCTGAAAATTTCAAATTTCTAGCTAGTCGGGAAGTTAGTTAAAAATCGATTGCAAGATTTGTACAAGATATAGGGAGAGTATGAACTAATAGTAGGAATTGAATAAAACGATTGAATGAGCAATATATATTATACAATGAGATTGTAGTTATATAAGAATGCATCAGAAGTTTTTTTTTTTTTTTTTTTTTTATAAAGTATATCTACTTTTAAAAATACAGACATAGAATCAAATATTTAATCTAATTTTATTGAAGGCATGCTATTGGCAGACGGAAAAAATATACAGTTAAAAAAAAATAATAATAAAAATAAAATAAACATCATTTCAAAACGAGAAAAAACTAGTATGTTGTGGCCACCACAAGACTTTCTTCTATATTTTTCTATACAAATTCACTCAGTAACAATATCAAAAAAAAAAAAAAAAAAGATTTTTTTTCCAAGTTTGTTTTCGTTAAAAGTAAAAAAATCGATAACTTTGTTTAAATTATCACATATTTATAGTTAAACCATTCGTTTTAAAAGTATTGACGAGACCTTTCGAAAGATACCCATCTTGAAAATTTATCCCCCCT
The DNA here is from genome assembly GCA_963930645.1 of Salticus scenicus. Lineage (NCBI taxonomy): Eukaryota > Metazoa > Arthropoda > Arachnida > Araneae > Salticidae > Salticus > Salticus scenicus. The sequence continues at coordinate 258,233,845 of OZ005650.1, read as the reverse complement.
CCCCCCTAGTGGGGAAGCGATGCCCCCACATGCACAATTTTTTTTTTCTAATTAACTACTACTATTATCAATAACTCATATTAATTTTACAATCACAGGTTAAGAATAACTCTCATTATGTACATTTATACGAAATTTTGTCCTATACTGCCATGTAAAAATTTTAGAAAAAATACGATAACAGCGCAACCTGTTGAGAGATTGATCCCCAAATCTAATCAGCACCAGTTTATGTCAGGGGCAAACTAAATACCAAGTTTAGTTAAATTTCATTTAAAAAAAAAAAAAAAAAAAAAAAAAAGTTTTTTTTTTTCGTTAAAAGTAAAACAAATCGATAACTTTGTTTTAAATTACCACAGATTCATTGTTCAACCATTCGTTTTAAAGGTAGTGACGAGACCCTTCGAAAGATACCCATCTTGAAAATTTACTCCCCTCGAGGGGGACCTCCCCGCCCCCCAGGGGAGGTGGCAAGGCTCCTACAGATACAATTTTTTTTTCCCAGTTGACTATCTCTATTATAAATAATTTTTGAAAATTTCATAATGATTACTAAAAAAAAATTCTCTTTAGGCACATTTATACAAAATTTTGTCCTATATCACCATGTTAAAAATTTAGAAAAAGCGGGATAGCAACGCAACCTGTAAGACAATTTTTACCAAAAGTTGATAGGCACTAATTTATGTCAAGGTGTAACTACATACCAATTTGTATGAAATTCTGTGCAGTAGTTCCTGAGATACAGTTGCCACAAAATTTTGTCACACACACAAAAACACAGACAGACAGACATTTTCTAAAAATGGTCAAATCGTATTCTACAGCTCTCAAAACGTGTAAATCCATCAAAAACCCGAGGTCGAAAATTTTTTCGAATCCAATACTTTCTTCTATTGAATATAGAAGAAAGTAAAAAAGTGGAAAAACAGAACGATGACAAAATTTCATTTTAGCGTATAGAGAAACTCATATTTCAAACGCAGTCTGTCTACTCTAAAAAAGTAATAATAATAATCAAAAGTATATGTAATCAGTTTTCTCCAAAAATATACCTTGTATACAGAATTTAGTTCAGAAAGATTCTTATTCAGAATAGGAAAAATATTTTATTGAATGAACTTTTGAATTTTTTTTTTTCTTTACATAAAAATTTGATGCACAAAATAAATAGTAACCCAGAATGAATATTGATGTGGAGAAAAGAAATGTACGGTAAATAGATTGATATTGTATATGTGAAATGAAACTGAATAAGGAAATGATAGAAAAGTTTGATTGAAATAAACGAAATACAGTAAAATCTTTATTTATTCTTGATTTGTACACTGATACACTTTGAATTGAATATAAATATAAATATCCAACTAATGTGAATTTTAAAATAAAAAAACTATTTTTTTTTTTTTTTACAAAAGGTAAAGTTGCATGAAGAAATGTTGAAAGCATGTGAAGTTTTTCGCCAGCTTCATTTTTAGAATGAATTCAAACTGTAATTAAAAATGCTATCATTAATAACATTGTCATTACCAGATAGAAAATCAACTAGAATATCAGTATTATCCTGGGTAAAAAAAAAAAAAAAAAAAAAAAGTTTATAAAACAATATATTCAACCAGGAAATTGCATTTAATCATAGTATGTCCGTTACCTGTGTAATATTTATAAAACAAGTACTTATTTTCATAAGTTTAATATTGTACTAACAAAATTAAGTTAACTTTTACATCACCATGTATCCTTTTAACTGTTTTGTACTACTTACATTACATAACTTTAAAGTTTATGTAACTTAATTAACTCTAAAATTAAAAAAATAAAAATAAAAAGTAAAAATTGAGAATTTTTTAATGAGATGTATTTGTTTACTGAAATCAATTTTTCACATTTTTATTTTGTTAGTAATATTACTTAATAATTGCACGTATGGATAAAATTGTTTGTGTTTACGAATTCTCGTTTTATGTAATTTTTTAAAACCTGAATTTATTGTTACAAAATAAATCCTGTTGAAATTTTTATTTATTTATTTATTTTATTTTATTTTATTTATTTATTTTTTTTTTTTTTTTTGAGCTATTCTTTTGAATATATTACTAGTATTTTTAGTGCTTAAATACGGAGTAAAACTGATGCAAACTTTAAACAAAACTTATTTATAATAAAATGCATTCCAAATAAGCCTGATAATCCATATTTAAATGTATTTTTAGTCTGATATTATTAAATGAGTAATTCTTGTTTATATATCTATCTGTATAAGGGTTCTCGTAAAAGGATCCAACAATTTTCATAAAACCCCATGTGTTGATTTGGGCAGGAGAAAATGATTCAGCTATGATCACGACTTCTTCAATCACCCTTCAAACGAACGACCGTTTGTCCAAGCTATAACTATCATAATAATGATTGTAAAACTACAAAATTTATTTCACTTATTCAGGAAGCCTAATGCATGTTCCTTATTTAAAATGAAGTATGTACCATACTTGTTTATAGAGATGTTTAAGTTGTTACTGATTCAATGCGTTTGAAACATAACATCAGTTTCGCTAGAAGCTTCTCACACGTGCAAGTTTAATTTGTGTTTAAAGTTTTATTTTAGTTTCATTATTCACGTATTAATAATTTCATTCCTTTTCATGTCCAAAAAAAAAAAAAAACTTTTTTTTTTTTTTCTTTTTTTTTTTTTGCGTATTTTGTTGTTATTGGCATTAAAGGTCGTCCTCGAAATAAAGATAGAAAATAAAATACCTATATAATGGTTGTCTATAAATATTGTCGGTTTATTGCATATACAAAAAAGAAAAAAAAAAAAAAAAAACACCGATTAATGGTTGTTCTGTCAAGTAGTTATAAATTATACCTAAAGGGTGTAAAATATTAGTAGTTTTCCAATTTAAAAAAATTCAATAACAAATGAAAATGCATGAAAATTAATCTAAAAAAAAACAATAGTATATCTATTCTAATATCTACTATTGACTGTTTTATTTTATTTATTTATTTATTTTATTTTTTATTTTATTTTATTTTATTTATTTTTTGCCATTCGGTGAGATACATAAATTAACGCAGAATTGTTTATAATTCAATAACAATTACTATATAATATTGTAATGCACTTCGAATAAACTTAATAACCTGCTTGTTAAATGCATTGTTAAATATATATTGTACGTAAATGTTATGTAATATTAGTAGCTTATCTGTAAAAAGGGTGTAATAACAAAACAAAATTTATGGGGTTAATTTAGAAAACAATAATATATTCATTTTTATAGAAACTATTTATTTTACTATTATTTTTCTATGCTATTCAAACTTGTAATGAGACACAGAAAATAACATAAAATTGCACTCTTTTAAATAATAATATATTTATAGAATACTGTTACTTAAAAAATTATAAAAATAAATAATTGCCTTAATTTATTTTAACAAACGAAACATATTTTTTAATAAATATAATTTTGTTTACCATCTTTCAACCATATACTCAAAAGTATTTTCGGCTATAAACTTTAATAATTGTGTCTGCAATTCTCATTTCTCCATCTTAAATGCATAGAAAAAATAAAACTCTTGCAATTATGTATATCATTAAAATTATGTGTAATGAGAAAGATTATTTGCGTGATTTGTTTAATGTTCATTAAACAACATGAAATTTAAATGAATTTTAGTCCATGTATCTTTTAAACCAACGTTATAAAAAAAAAAATTTCTTTTTTCTATAAATCTAAATAATTATTATTGTGGTTGTTATTTCTTAATTTTAAATGAGGAAAAAATTATTTTGTTATGTATATCGTTCATACTATACGTACTTATAAAGATTATTTATGTAATGAGTTTAACATCATTAACTAAAATGAGAATTTAAATTAACTTAACTGTTCAAGTGCATAGAATTATTTTTTGCTACAAATGTCGAGAATTATGAGATTATTATTTTTATTTCTTAATTTTAAGATAGGCATGTGAAATTGCTATCATGTATAATATTAATTCTGTTGTATGTAGTCATAAAGTTTATTTACGAAATTCGTTTAATCATAATTAGGTGAAATGAAGATTTAAATTAGTATAATTCCAATTGCTCATTCTTTAACTGCAAACTATTTTTCTTTTTTTTTTTTTTCAGAACTTTTTTAGTTGTTTTCTGACTTTAATATTTTCTTAAATTTACGCAGCTAATCAATATGCGCGGAAATACACATATTATTTACAAATATCATTTACACAGTTTCTTTAATGCATATCAGACAAAACACATACTTTAAATAATAATATATCTTTTTAATAATAAAAGCCGAAGTAAATAATAAAAGTAACCCTGAAAATGATGTCATAGCTAAAACAATGTATTGAATAAAAGAAGTAAAATTTTATTCGTGATTTCCATACGTGCATTTTAACTGAATATAATAACGAAAAAGGATAATTTAACAGGATAACTTACATTCCAATAGGAGCAGTGTACTGAAATAAAGAAAATAAAATTGTAAGTAAATTTGCATGGTTCTGAAAGATTCGTTCCTTGGTTCTTAATAAATAAAACAAAATAATTTCTATTTTTAGAGTAAATTCTGCGGAATTTCAACACGTCAGGAAAAAATAAAAATTATAAATAAAGTATTTAAAATTCAGCTACGTCACGAGAGATTAATAATATAAATAAAAACAGATTATTGTGTCAATTTTCATTCCTTGGAGACGTTTGAACTTCAAACAATATAAATATCATGATGAAAGATGAAACAATTTGTTTTAAATAGCATGCAAGCCAATGTTTTGTAATTTGAACTACCACGGAGAAATAAATTTGAAAATGCATATGTAAAATTCGAGCCCGCCTGGCACTTGATTTTTACACAAACAGTTGTAAATATTAATTTATATACACCTGCCTTCTTCAAGTTCATATTTTTGTAGTTTAATAATACTTTAGTCTTACTTCTCAAATTTAGAATTATTCTGTCTATTACTTAACTGCACAATTTCTGTAACGAAAATTAAATAAAATTATTATTCAAATTTATTTTATTCCATTTATGCATCTTTCAAGCGCGCCCTTAAAATAATTATAACACTACATAAACTTCAGATTATAGTTATGAACCACGGGAAAATTTTAAAATCAGCATAAATATTATTCTTGTTTTAACTGCAACTGTTCATTTCTCAGCCAGCAGGCATTCAGCGAAATGAAATTTATTTTACTTAGAATTTCTAGAAAAGATTTAACCCGCACATATCGTTTAACACTAAGCAGAACCCAGTTATGCTAATTTCGTGCGGAATACTAAATACAAAGATGATACCATTATCTTTCAGATTTACAGAATAGAAAAACTGAAAATGCTGCTAGAAAGCAGAACACGTACGTGAAATAATTAAAACACATAAAATGTTGTATATTTAAAACTTGGAATTGAAATCTGCAGAAAAGTGGTGATATATATTTCGGACACATGAAAACGTTTTTAGCGTATAATTAAATTTTTCTCTTCTGTTCAATTTCCAGTTAGAAATGTATGAGAAGCAAAATCTTAGAAAGCTTCTTTTGCAAATAATGGTTAACATTTATAATTATATATCAGTGGTTTTTGTCTAATTGTGTTTTATATTTTTACTAAAAATATATACAAACGATCATATTTTTGGACCCCAGAATTCACTCCCAACTTCATTAAAAACAAATTATATATATATATATATGGGTGCGGGTCGAGTTAGTATTAAAGTTTGATCTGGGGGTCTTCCAGCAAAATATTTTTTACACATTTTTTTTTTTTTTTTTTTGCCTATTTATGAACGTAATATTTTGAATGCAAAGTTTGAATGACGTTAGCTTCCTTCATAGCAGTTTAAAGCAATATAACTCACAACATAAATTTAATTAGTAAGGAAGAAATACATATTATATTAATGCCCTAACGTTTAAAATGTTACATGAGAAAAATTATTTGCCTTCCAAGGTATATTTGCATCCTTATTTTACTTTTCTTTTTAGATAATGTAGGGATGTTTAAAATAGTAGATTTTTTAAAAGCAAATGTAATACACAAGAAGTTTTGTTTATATTTTTATTACAATTATACACTAGTGTTAATATAATTATATACTTGTAATATTTATGTAATAATTAATTCAATGAAAGATTTGTTCAATAATATAACTGTATTTCGTGAAATAGAATTTTAACTCAGTTTCTTACATAATGTAAATTGAACAATATTTTTTTACGGGCCATGGGTCGAGTTGAGGGTTTAAAGCTTTCCTATAAGTCGGATGCGGTTCAAGTTTGCTGGAATCGCGCGAGACTCTAATATATACGAGGGTAAATCATTAAGTAAGTCACAAACGCATATGGCATGATTTAAAATAGTAACAGATATCTCCAAAGAATGGTGATAGATGACAGCACCATACAGCTTTATGATAATCAATTTATATTGAGTATGTAGCATTCACACGCATGCGTAATGCTGTTTCGAAAATGGCGATGTGCTGAATGTTTGTACGATAAAAGAGCAGGGTGGTGTGGTCCGATTTTTGTGGGCGAAAGGACTTGAATAAAAAAATATTCATAAAGAAATGTTACCTGTTTATGGATGCTACAGCATCCACCTTACAGCCCAAGCTTAACTCCAAGCGATTTTCATCTGTTTGGTCCACTGAAACAACATCTTGGAGGCAAACAATTTGCAGATGACGACAACATGAAGTCCATTCAACATGTCCTACTGTAGATGAAACAGCAACCCAAAGACTTTTATGCAGCTGGGCTCTGATAAAAAGGTGGAATGAGTGCATCAACGTTGCTGGAGATTATGTGGAAAAATAAAAATTGTTTCCAAGTGATTATCATGGTGAGTTATTTTTTTATTATCATTTGTGACTTACTTAATGACTTCCCCTCGTATGTATATATATATATGTCTTTTTCCCAGAAATTGTTCGAGATAATTGTCTGATATTAATCGCATGTAACTTTTGAAAGAAAGCGAATTGAAATACATACTAAATCACCTATTTTACGTTATACGTTCATTTTTTTTATGTGCACGACACTTTATCATTTTGATGTAGACATGTATCATTGACTTCGCGGAAATATTTTAGTAGAATCCGTTATATTTTGTGATAAACAATATTATAATCATTATGATTCCAATCCTTTCCAACAACTTCAAAATTTTTAAAGCAGAAAGATTTTTTAAGTATATATATATTTTTCAATTGCCTTCCGACACGTAAAATTTTTTTTCAAATAAAAAAAAAGGAAAGAAAAAAGAATTACTAATCAATGAGTTTTAATTGAAATTGAGAAGACTCATTCCAGAATATAAGCATAATTATTTTCGTAACATTATAGTAAAATTGAATCGTAAATAAAATGGCTATTGGTAATCGGTTTTAAAATGTCTTTCTTATTTTATTTCTAACAAGATATCAAGACTTATTTTTATAGCAAATGTTAGTTTCTATAATTAGAAGTATCCACTAACAATACCCTACTTAGTAACAAAAAAAAATAAAGTTTTTTTTTTTTTTTTTTTTTTCAAGTTTTTTAGAAAGTTTTTTCTAAAAATACAACAGCAACCACAAAAAAAAAAATTAATTCAATACAGTATTTTTTTTTTACTTATTTCGATAATGTAATAACATTATCGAAAGTTAACAATTTTCATTTATAGAAAGATTTTAATGTGTTTAATCAAGTTCGAGTAAGCTCAAAGATTCTAAATTTGTCAATATTTACTAATTATATCCTCCAAACGCAATGTATCACAGATATGTCCGTGGAAATACCGCTAAACATTCTAAAGTTTTTTATTTGACATTTAGCTGTTATAATTAGGGACTAGTTGTTTAACCCTTTCATGGGGGGTAAGATATATTATTTCCACCTAATTTTGGTTCTCAACTGCAAAAGTTCATCCCGGAATTTTTTAATAGAATTTTGTAACTTACTGGAAAATATTCATTTATATCTTTTCTTCTCCTAATTTTGCTTGTAAATTCTAATAGTTTTCGATATTAAATTGCACATGAAAGGATTAATAAAGCATTTAATTTGGTTTACTCTTTACAGTTGGATGTTGTATTATGCAGTGTGCCAATTATGGTAATTTTAGAGCTAGAATAGAGACAAAACTTTATTTTTCCTTTGGTAAGAAGGGGCAGTTTTATATTAACTATTCTCTAACTTTTTTTTCTCTATTTTTAAATTAAAAAAAATATATATAAGAGAGTTTAATACTATCAAATATGAAATACATGTTAAAACACTATAAAATTGAAAAGAGATTATAATAAAATTATATTATTATTAAAATTATTAATAATAGTAATAATAATTAATTAAAAGATAAATATTATGACATTTTAAAACAGAAAACATTCACAATAAATTTCTTTTTTTTCCCCTAACAAAAGTATTTTGTTTTTTCTTACAAAAAAAAAAAAATAATAATAATAATAATAAGTTTTATTTACAAATAGACAGAAACTAAGGTAAAGTTAAACAAGATATTTTGTTAATATAAGCAAATGCAAAGAAATTTGGTTGAAATTTTTTAAATGTGTTAGCAATATATCTTGAGTCGTTGTAACAAAACTTATATTTTACTTCTACTGAAATTTTTTTGTGTAAAACAATAAGATAAACCTCAACAAAACACATTTTGCAATTTTAATCAAATCTTTTCTCTGTGTGAAAGTGTATTTTTAAATATTATCAACCTACATTGTAATTGATTGTAAACGAGAGTAATAAACAAATTTCCATTTATAACTCAAAACAATAATGAAAAAGCGATGCACATTCTGACACTTGCGCGGCTCTTCCGCATATTTCTCTATTTCTATTAATCCAAAATGTATGCATCATATCAACTAGCAAAAGCAAGCAATAGTGAAGAGGATACCTGCTGTTTAAAGAGTCGCAAGCAGTAAAGCAACAACGCGTATTAATTGTCAATTTAAGCATTGCCAATCCACTAAAAGGCTTTTGACATTTCCCACTCTGATCCTTGTAAAACGATTTTTAGCCAAATTCTATCTCTCGCTTCAGTGGTTTCTTTGGGCGAAATGAAATTAAGATGGCGAGAATGAAATTTAAAGAGACAGATTTAACTTGAACGTTGACTTGAGTGGCTTTTAAGCGAAAGTATCTGAGTGAATTAGATTAAGGAAAGATGTTTTGAGGATAAGCGAGGTAGTAAGTTCATCAATTGACCATAATTAGATTTCGTCTTAAGAATCTTTGTAAACATTTCACAAGCATTCCAATTAAATTGATTATTTCTTCCTTTAAAATTAATTCTGTGTTCCTTTATTATAATTCATTAATAATTCATGATATTCATTACATAAGGCACATCAGTTTTCTGTATTATTTAATTAATAAAAGTTTATTAGAAAAGATTAATATAATTTAAAAGCAATTGCTTATATATAAAATCATAACATTCAAAAAATACGTATTTTATTTAATCTTTTTAATGAAAATAAAAAATCTGGTTTTAATCAAATTCTTTTAAAAGTGTTTATTATTTTCTCTTGGGATTAAATATGGGATGTTTCAAAATAAATTAATTGAGTTTATCTCATTACATTTTATTACTAAACTGAAAACAATAAGATATAATTTTATCCATAATTCAGCATTTTAAACTCAGGTAGCGATCATTATCGTAAATAACATATTCAAATAACTAGTATGTTGTGGCAACCACAACACTCTCTTCTATATAATCTTACACAAATTCATGCAGTACAAATTATCTATTAAATGGGATTTAATATATGGGAATTATTTTCCATTACAAATGCAGACGATTTTTATCTGACAGAATTATTATACTAAATGCCGAAAGAAGGTCGATTTTGTGCCAACATCAGAAGAAATGCGACTTTTTTTTTCTGTTAAAAATTTCAAAAAACTGATAACTTTGTTTTAAATTATCACAGATCTAGGATTCAACCATTCGTTTTAAAAGTACTGACATCTTTCGAAAGATACCCATGTTGAAAATTTACCCCTCGGGGCTACTTCCCCCACAGGGAGGAAGCGATACTCTTACATGCTCAAACATTTTTTCTTAGTTTACTACTACTACTATTATCGATAATCCGTATTATTTTTACAATTACACGTTTAAAATAACTCACATTATGTAACGTTTATACGAAAAATTGTCCTATACTGCCATGATAAAAATTTAGAAAAAATGGAATCACATCGCCACCTGCTAAGCGATTAATCCTCAAATCTAATCAACACCAGTTTAGGTCAGGATCTAACTAAATACCAAGTTTGGGTAAATTTCGTTCATTGGTTCGTGTGATACAGCGCCCACAAAATTTGTGATACACACACACACATTCAGACAGGCACACAGACACACACAATGACAGACATTTTCTAAAAACAGTCAAATCGTGTTCAGGACATCCAAAAACGTGTAAATCCATCGAAATCTGGAGTTCGAAAATTTTAACGAATGCAATACTTTCTCTCTCTATATATAGAAGAAAGTAAAAATGAATATAATTAGCACAAGTGACTTGTTGCAAGTGACTCGCTGTGATCAGAAGGAAATTTGCTTCATTCTATAATCTCACGTGAACAAAGTTGTAATGTTGTTAATGTTGTAAAATAATGTTGTAAGATAAGTTTTTCAAAAGAATTGCATGTACAAAGAAATAAATGATTGATTTGCATGTAATTGTAAAGTACAAAACGTCTCATCACATGCAACTATTTTAGAACTGTCCAGTATTACCATATCAGATAAAAATTATGATAATCATTTCTACTTAACTGCGCATGACTATCTTACATATTTAGAAATTAGATGTAGGTTAGACGCATACAACGTGGTGAAAGGATTGGAATACCCTATACATTATTTTCCATAATTATTATAATGCTTTTAATGTAACATCAAAGAACAAAAAGCTTATTTAATTTATTTATAACTTTATATTTCAGAAATTTAATTTGATATTCAGAATAAGCGGCAAATCGTTTTTATTCATCTCTTTAACAAGCATTTTTATTTTCTACTCGAAATATTTTTTCTCGTATTTCTTTCAATTTCGTTTTCTTCAAGTCTCAGAGAATATCACATTTTGTAATGAAATGTGATTTCCGTTTTGAACAAAGAGCATAAATTATTTCTTTTCCAGTTTCATCTGAGATTCTACATTTTATTTTTCTACATTTTCCTTGGATTGGATTTATTGATAAATTGTGAAAATTCGATTTTCATAAATGCTTTTGGTTTGCTTTTAAATAAAATAAACAACAAAATTTTCGATTATTGGATGCTAAGTTTTAAATGGAATAGATGAAAATAGATTAAAACCGAAGAAAGCTAACCTTTTATAAATGCACTCATATATAATTGAAAAGATACTCAGACTATAAATTGCAGCAACACGTTTAAAAACTTTGCAAGAACTATTTATTGTCCAAACGCATTATTTAAGGGAGGCAAACAAAATTACACGCATACATTTCAATTATTCTTATAATGTTAAAAAGAAATGATATAATTTGTACTTTAATGATTAAATTTGGATAAATTTTAATTTGTTATGTTGTACACAACATACTAATTATCTAAATACAAACTTTTTTCAAAAGAAGTATGCAAAATCTTATTGTTCATATTTGTTAAACACGCGTTTCTTAGGACCGCTTCTCATAGACCTACGAGTTGTTTTGAGTGAATGTGATTTCCTTTTATTTTTTCAATTACAAAACATGAAAATTTTAAGAGTAAAGTTTTTTGGTTTTAAACTTAGAACTTGGTTTTACAAAGTTAAAAGCTAAACTTATAATAAAAACAATAAAAATTTAAAATTCTGTGTGAATTACATACAACGTAACTAGTTGCACATTAATTTTTTATTTTCGTATACTTCTATTTTACAGATAGAAAAATTCTCTGTTTAGAATATTACATTGATTTGAAACAAATATTTAAAATTTCTAATGATAAAATGCAACTTCTAAAGTGCCTGTTTTATTTAATCATATATTTAAAAAAAATGTTTGACGGTAGATTGTAGAGCAAGATTTTTTTTTTTTTTTTTTTTTTACGATAGTAAATATGTAAACAAGGCGTAAAACCGAATATCTACATTCCGAAGTAGAATACCGATAAGAAAAATTATTGATAAATAAGTTGAACTTTTATAGTTCTTTTACATTTTTTTTTTTTTTTTTTACGATAATAAATATGTAAACAAGGCGTAAAACCGAATATCTACATACCAAAGTGGAATACTGATAAGAAAATTTATTGACAAATAACTTGAACTTGTATCGTTCTTTTACACTTTTTTTTTTTTTTTTTTTTTTTTTTTTTTTTTTTGTACAATTAAAAAGTTATATACCTCTAAGTGTGTACAAGTTTTCAGATATTCGTACTCGTATTTTCCAAGCATGTGGCAGATTTTTTTTTCGTTTTATTATAGAAATAAGATATATTTTTAAAATACTTTAAGGTATTTTTATGTCGTGTTAAAGACATAAAATTAGGAAGAAAAAAAAAAAGTGTTTAAAAACAATTATTATTAGATCAGAATTTATGAAAGGTTATTATCCTATTTATACGTAAAACAAAATAAACATAATTCTCTTTATAACTAATATGTGACAACCTAGAAATAGAAATTTTATTTTTCCGACTGAGTGAAAATAATGCCTGGACCGGGACTCGAACCCCGGATCTTTGACCTACAAGGTCAAGGCTCTACCAATTGAGCTATCCAGGCCGACTGGAAAGCTCAGTTGGTAGCTCAAACTGGATAGTTACAGTCGGCCTGGATGGCTCAATTGGTAGAGCCTTGACCTTGTAAGTCAAAGATCCGGGGTTCGAGTCCCGGTCCAGGCATTATTTTCATTCAGTCGGAAAAATAAAATTTCAATAAATATGATTTTCTTCCACAGTTGATTGTGTGATTTTAATAAAAATTGTAACCTAGAAATTGTACGCATGTTTAAATTAAAATAACTTCGAAACAATGGCAGAAATGATAATGTTATCAAGCAGGGAAAGTAACAGTGTTCAGAATCCTTCTCAATACATTAAAATAAGAAAATCTTATTAACGTATTAGTAAAAAATAAATAATGATAATAATAATAATAGTGTGTATAATTTATCTTTTAAGGGAATGGTGAGACGTTATCAAAGTTTTTTTTTTATAAATTTTTGTACAGTTTTAGCATTATAAAATTTTGCGTATACATATACATTGAAATAAAACCATATTAATGTATTAAAACTTTTCAAAAATTATTTTAATAAAAAAAAAAAAAATAAAATTCTAAATTTTAAATCTTTGAAAATTTTCTAAAATTCTCCCTGCTAACTATTTTTTTCCCTTTATATTCCATTATTAAAGTTTAACAATATATTATAAACATACTTAATTATTACTTTATGAATTTATTCATAAGTGAAACATTTAAAAACATTTTTATGTTTAAATGCTAAATATTTGCATAAAATTTCAGCAATATATATATTCTTTAAATAATTATCAAAATATATTTGTGCGAAATAGGCAAAAAAAGCACCATTAAAAATTATACAAAAAATTATAGTTTTAAATGGAAGGTAAAAGTAAGCATGATATGTTTACCATGCATATATACATACATATATATATATAACAATGAATCCAAAAAGTAATACTCAATTAAGTTTAGAATATATTGTTCAGCAATAATGACGTAAATTCGGTAGAAAAAAAGATTAAAAATCAGTTAGCAGGAAACATTTAGTTTTTTTTTTTTTTTAACTTCAAAATTTTGAAAATATATTTAAATAGTTTTTAATAACACTTAATATACTTAATATTTTTGCATTCCAATGCATATGGATGCAAATTTGCTTCTTGTACTTTTGAAAGCATTATTTCTTTCAAAAATTCAAATATATGTACAAAGTGCATTTACCAATGTAATCGGTATGATAAGGAACATTACAAACAAACATTTAAAATAAACAAAGAGAGTTTAAAGAGTTTTGTTAGATACATTAAAACACTTTAAAAACACGTAAATTTAAATTTTTATTTAAAAGATGTTAAAAAAAATTTAATCCAAAGCTTTCCGCTTTAATAGTAAAGCATCATCAGGGATTTTTAATAATTATTCAGGGAATTAAAAATTCCTGATGATGCTTTACTATTAAAGCGAAAAGCTTTGGATTAAAAAATTTTTAACATCTTTTTAATAAAAATTTAAATTTACGTGCTTTTAAAGTGTTTTAATATATTTAACAAATGACACGTGTTCAATTTAACTCTCTTTTTTTCTTAGAGATTATTTATAGTTTTGTTAGAGTTTTACTTTAATTTTAGCAGGTCTTTTGTTGTTGTTGTTGTTGTTAAGTTTTTTTTTTTTTTTTTTTTTAACAACCAAACTCTAAATGTTACTTTATTTATTTATTTATTTAAGAATATTTTTATTTGTTTTCGTGCTTCAATAAATAATAAATACTTTTTTAATGAACATAAATGAATATAAAGTTTATCGTTTCCAAAATAGCAAAATTTCAGTTTTGTCTAAACTATTTATTGTTTAAATGAATAATAATAATTATATATATATATATAATTTCGTCCTATGCAATATTTGAAAAGGTTTTAAATATATATATTAGGAAAACCTTTTCAAACATTGTACAAGGTGAAACCAAGCATCACATGAAGAGCTAGAGAGAACATGAATAAGATTTCTGGGGAAAAAAAAAAAACATTAAGCAACCTTTTAATGAAGTCATGCAACATCATTTCTTTTTTTAAGGGCTCAGATTGAATACTGCATGCAAATTAGGTGTTATTTCTGTCATAATATATGCAATTTGCTAAACATTTACCGTATGGAGAGCCCAATAACACCTAAAAGAACGTGTAAATAATTTCAAATTCGAGAAGAAAAAAGAAAAAGAAATTCAAACATACTTTTAAAAACTACAATCACTAATGCTATCCAAAAACTAAAATTATTCCAAAGAGAAATAATAAAACTAAAATTATAACTTACTTTACAATTACAACAGTCATAATTTGCCTCAAACTTTTAGTTTATCCACGAGGCTAAATAGAAATATATATATATATATATATATATATGAAACTGTTCACTTATTGCTCTTTTCTGCATATATAGAAAAAAGTATTGAATTCGTGAAAAAAAAAATATCTCCGGTTTTTTGGTATATTTATACGTTTTGAGATTTCCTGAAGACGATTTCAGCATTTTTAGAAGACGTCTGTGTGTGTGTATGTTTATACAAAATTTTTGAACGCTATATCTGATGAATATCTGAACGAAATTTAACGAAATTTGATATTTAATTGAACCTTGACTTAAATTGGTGTTGGTGGTATTTGGGGATCAATCACTCAACATCTGTCATGCCGATTTTCATAACTTTTAATATAGCAGTGTAGCACATAATTTCGCGTGAACATAGTGAAAATTGATTTTAATTTTTCAATGTAAAGTTTTAAAATATATATTTATAACAGTAATAGTTAACCAGAAAATAATTTTTTTGTTTCGTTTCTCCCTTGGGGATGAAGTACCACTCTAGAGGGTGTATAAATCCAATATGAGTGTCATGCAAAAGAATTCCTCAATACCTTTAGAAAGAATGGTTCAGCTATAGATCTGTAATAATTTAAAACAAAGTTTTTTTTTTTTTTCATTAAAAAATAATGATAAATAAATAACAACTTTTCCTCACAAGGAAACATTCAAAAGGTGTCCTCTTCAAAAAATATTGAAAAAAATATATGTGATTCTACTCTTCATAAAACACCAGAAAGTGAAAAAATTATCGGCTGAAATGAATTCCAGCGACCACAAAAAATTATCAAAATTAAGCATTTTTGGCGATTTAACGCTGTTAGGCGATAAGTTCGAGATTGCCGTGTACGAACAGAACCGTGTTTTGCTTCTCCTCCAAGTACTCAAAATCAATCGCCTAACAGCATAAAATCGCCAAATATGCTTAATTTTGATAATTTTTTGTGATCGCTGGAATTCATTTCAGCCGATAATTTTTTCACTTTCTGGTGTTTTATGAAGAGTAGAATCACACACACACACATATATATATATATATATATATATATTTATTTATTTTTTTTTTTTTTTATTATTATTTTTTTTTTTTTTTATTTATTTATTTATTTATTTTTTATTTTATTTTTTTGAAGATGACATCTTTTGAATGTTTCCTTGACAGATGTATTTCCAAAATTGAATGTTTTTGGACATTGTGTGTTATACTCCCTGAGAATCAAATCGTCTGTATTCGTCATGAAAAATAATTTTAATAAATAATTTGTACTATACGAACTTGTATAGGAATATACAGAAGAAAGTTTCGTGGTGTACAGAACATACTTTTTTTTTTCAACTTGTATATATTATCTAACTTATTAATTATCATTTTTAAAAAATGCAAACTAAAAGAAAAAAAAAAGATGAATTATAATTTTAATAAATAATTTGTACTGTGTTATCTTGTATAGGAAAATAGAGAAGAAAGTTTCGTGGTGGCTATAACATACTATTTTTTCAATTTGTACATATTATCTAACGTATTAATTATTTTTTTACAAAAAATGAAAGGGAAAAGAAAGATGATTAATTTAAACAACAAATATTAACAATGGTCTGTTTACCTTTATAATTAAAAACTTATAAATACAAGAGAACATCTCTTTACTACATTAAAGTACGTAACAAAACTTTTCTACTGCATAGCCCATTTTATGACTTATGTCTGGATTTCCAACTTAGTTCACATTAGTGAAAATTTATTACGCGTATAACTTTGTCGCGAAACATAACTTTTGTACCCAGAAAAGTGCATGAGCAAGAGTACTTATATCATATTACTGTAAGCACTAAACATTTTCAGCTACTTATCAACTAAAGCATTCTGCTTTTGTTATGCTTTTATCATTTTCCAGCAGTAGTGTAATTTCTATACATTTAGAAGGCTGATACATCTTATCTTTTCTTTTATTCCAAAATACGCTACAAAGTATGTTTTCCTATGTTAGCATTTTCAATTTTCATGTCGAATATACTATTAAATGTAAAATTTACAATCAATGCATATTGAGTATACATATTCAAGTAATCTATCACATATATATTTTTTCATTATTTTGTTATGAAAGAATTCCTAAAAGATTTTGACCTCCGGTTGCTTTATTTGCTCGTTATGAGATGTTCTGAACAGGATTTGTCCATTTTTAGAATATGTCCATCTGTCTGTGTATGATGAAAATTTTGTGAAAGCTCTAGATCAAAAACTAATGTGCAGAATTTGATGAAAATTTGTACTTAGTTGCACCTTAACATAAAAAGCTGTCCATCAACCTTTGGTGCATATCGCTCAACAGAGGCATTTTCATCCCGTTTCTTCATAATTTTTAATATGACAACATTGGACAAAATTTGGTATGAATATACGCAATGATGCTATTTTTAACTAATCATTGCGAAATTGAAAATTTTTATGTATAATAGTCAATCAAAATGAAATTTGTCGTCTCTGTAAGTAACATTACTCCCCCACCCCCCTTCCCTCGAAGGAAGTCACCGCTTTCGGGATTAAATTTTCAATGTAAGAAATTTTCAAAAGAGCTCGCTGATACTTTTAATAACGAATGATTGAACCATACATCTCTAAGAATGGAAAACAAAGTTATGGATCATTTTTAATTTAAAAAAAAAAAAAAAAAAAAAAAAAAAGTTTTTGCTCGTCATTTTGGATATTTTTAACCTTTTTCCGCACACAATCTGCTGTAGTAACTGTTTTAATCCAAATTAAATGACTTTGTGTAAGAAAGTACAGAAAAAAGATTTCCGATTGCCACAACATATTAGTTTAATTTAGAAACTTGTATTTATTAGCATGATTTTATTGTAATTCCTAATATACAAATAGTTTTTTTACTGAATTTCGAGAACTGGTTTTAAAAAGTATCTATTGAGGAGAAACGTGATGTGCATTAAATATTTATACCAGGAATCTAACAAGAAAACATTCAAAAGGTGTCGTCTTCAAAAAATATTGAAAAAAAATTATATGTGATTGTACTCTTTATAAAACACCAGGAATTGAAAAAATTATCGGTTGAAATGAATTACAGCGATCACAAAAAATTATCAAAATTAAGCATTTTTGGCGATTTAGCGCTGTTAGGCGATAAGTTTGCTAGCACCGAGATTGCCGTGTATATACAGTCGGTAACAACAGTGTCCGAACACTAGCAAAAATTTCTATGTAAAAAAAGTACACTTCATACGGTTTTTTTAAATAAATCCTTGTTGAATCATGTTGTTAGTCAGTCTACGAACATGATTCGATAAGGATTTATTTAACAAAACCGTATGAAGTGTACTTTTTTTGCATAGGAATTTTTGCTAGTGTTCGGACACTTTTGTTATCGACTGTATGAACAGAACCGTGTTTTGCTTCTCCGCGAAGTACTCAAAATCAATCGCCTAACAGTGTGAAATCGCCAAATATGCTTAATTTTGATAAATTTTTGTAGTCGCTGTAATTTATTTCAGCCGATAATTTTTCCACTTTCTGGTGTTTTATGAAGAGTAGAATCACATGTATTTTTTTCAATATTTTTTGAAGACGACACCTTTTAAATGTTTCCTTGTAAGTAGTTGGTAACTTAAATTACTTTTTTTTTTTTTTTTTTTTTTTTTTTTTTATCAGTTGTATATTTTTTTTCTTTAATATTTTAATCGTACTGTTAAAATTCAAATGCGGGCATATGTTACTATCTCCTGAATAACCGATGAACGCAGAAAGATGCAGACGATATCAAAAAATTGTGAACTTGACCATTTAAATAAAATTATTCCAATTAATCAAAGATATCAAACCCCGAAGCCAGTACATAATAAGAGACACAACGTACTGCGTACGCCAGCTGCCTGAAGTGGTTGGGGGGAAACACAACCACTTTTGAGCGAGTTTAATGGATTTTAATTAATTTATTTATTTATAAAGGGATATAAAAGACATTGATTCTCTTTATATATAAATATATTCATATATAACTCTTTATATGAAATGATAATGAAGCGGGCAATCCTGCTAGTTTATAAATGTAATCAATTTCGATATCATAATTACTGCACCCTTAGCTATGCTAATAAGTAGTTTTAGAAATATTTTGTGGTATTTTAATCAAGTTATAAATGAATTTGATTCTTATTTCATATATATAGACTATTATAAATATTTAAAAGTAATTTTAAAATTTTATATATATTGGTTCTGAAATAGGACAATATTAGTAACGCTTTCAACATACACAATTTCTCTCAGACACACGCATTCACACACACACACACACATATATATACATGTATACAAAACTGATATTACGTGAAATATCACAGGACTTAATCACAATAGGACTAAACATTATTATATATAAATTAAACAGCATGACTAACGATGATTAGTGCTCATTTAATTCGAAATCGATAGTTAGTACTAAGTTATGTTCAAAACTGATCTATATAGAACCACGTTATACATATCTAGTGTTGTGTTCATTATATAACAGTGTCTTTTGCCCTACATAGTTGTATAAAGTTTTAAGAATATTTTCTTTTAACATTTATTCTTAATTATTACCACTACAAACTTCTACTCTATGCCTAAAATAATAATAATAATAATAATGAAATTTTAATTTATCAACTTTTATAATAAAATAACAAACAATATTACAAGGAAAGTACAATTCTCTTATATTTACAATAAGGAATGCTAATCTCTTCTGAAACAGATATAGACTACATAGAGCTGCAAATATTTAGTCGTCTTCCAATTTACTTCTTCCTCAGAAACTGCCTCATAAAGTTACTACAACGGCTTTGTCCAATCTTTCGTCTCAGAAGAGTAATAATGAAAGTTATTCATCTGTACTGGACTATCGTCAAACAATACCCATATAATGTAACGAGGATAAATGTTTGAATTGCTCGGAGGAACCATTAAGTATCGTCAGACATTAGAAGAGCATTGTTTGCGAAAGAAAATTGGTTCAATCATGTATCTCTTTTCCAAGTGATACACTTTATTTCTCATCAATCCAATAAAAAGATTTTTTTTTTTTTTCTGTCATATTTCACTTTTCTCTAAGGGAGAATTTAATTCAATACACAGTATTTTTACTTACATATTTACACTGCATCAACTTTAATAATGGACAAGAAGGGGAGCAGACAAATATTTTGAATTCGATTTCCATTATAGAACAATGACCAAATAATAAAATGTGATAGAATAATAAATTTTGTAAGATTTGCTTTCGTCACATGGTACAGAAAAAGAATCGTCTCATTTGACAAGTTTGAAGCAACAAAAATAATTAATTTCCTTACACTACTTTTCTTAAATAGTAAAATTGTGACAACGTTATCCAAATAATGTTTTTATATTTAAGCTAAAATTATTTATTTGGGCTCACATCTGACTTACGATATAAGTAGTCTTAATAAACCGTTCGTGACGGCATTGGATTGTAATTCTCAGACGACATTTTCAGCTCTCAATGTTACTCATTTTAAAAGTCACATTTTAGTCGCGGCATAACTAGCGGTGCTTCTAGCCATTTACTGTCAGTTGCTGTTTAGTCACTAGGAGTAAAAGTTTAGCCACTAGGAGCTGTTTAGTCACTAGGAATAAAGTTAATCAAGGTTCTCGGGTCAATAGAATCTGGAACTGTTTAATTTTATTAACTTTAAAATCAAGTAAGATAAGGAAATAAGGTAAACCGCATTGATTATGAAACGCCTTCCAATATTGCGAGATGTAGCTACAAAGAAATGAGATTTGAGAAATTTTTTAACAATTATACGACCATCACTAAAAATATGAATAAACTATTTGACATCATCAATTAACAGTATATAGTGTCGACAAATACAGCAGTTGTATATGTCAAAAATATCATTCGTAACCTTAATCGTATGTAACTCATCACGGTAAAAACGTATAAAAATTGACTTTTCCCTAGTGCAGAAATCGCACTAAGCATATTTAGCCTGTCATCTATCACTTTGCATTTTCCTAAGTGCACCATGTGTTATATTTCATACACCGTATCATTTCCAAAATATATAATGAAACTTATTGTGCACTATTTAGAATACTATCTTACTCAGTTTGTTTAAAGAAAATATCTTTAGCCCATTTAAAAATAATGTTAAAAGTATAAAATTAAAATTTTCATTAAAAAAAAGGGGGGGGGGGGAAAGAGTAGACATAAAGAATATAAAGAGACTTGTATTATGTCTTTTGGTCAAACTTTTCACAGGTTAATTGTAGAGTGGTTGTGCTTCAGATTTTTTAAATTATTTAAGATAAACTGAAGGATAAAAGAAATTTTAATTAAAAAGATCTCATTCTACCAGACAGCTGTGTAATTAAAAGAGCTTTTTGTTGTAACGACAAAAAAAAAAAAAAAGAAAAGAAAAGAAAAAGAAAAAGCTGTATTCAACGTATTTCAAAGAAAATTATTCCGGTGAAATCGGTGAATGGTTCTTTTTTTTCATGATGGTATAAGGTTCTATTGTTTCATAATGCAAATGAAAAGGTTTCTTAAATATTTATTTTACTTTTTTTTTTTTTTTTTTTTTTTTTTGTAGCTATTGTTAAAATCACTTAAGATCAGATATTATCTCAAAAGAAACTATTTCTTAGAAGATACTTGTATATTATTTTCTGACATAGAAGTTTTAAAATAATTAAACTTCGGCTAAAAAAATATAATGTTGTAAGTTGAACTAAATAAGTATCTCACTCTCTCTCTCTCGTAATTATAAAGCAGCAGTTTTTAAAATATACTTTTAAATTTGTCTTTTAATAATAAAAATGCTTTCAAAGTTCCTGCACACTATATAAGGATAAAAATCTTTTTTTTTTTTTTTTTTTTTTTTTTTTTTTTTATCGAGTTCTGTTGATTCGTAATAAACCAATTTTTGAACTACGTTAATCAAATGTTACAAGCCATCTAGTTAGTTTCCTATAATATTTTACCAATATTACTTTCTTTACATTTGTTGTGTTATATTATTAAAATATGTGAGTTTTTAAAAGTTTCTTTTTGCTTTTTTTTTTTTTTTTTTTTTACTTTCTTAAAGACGTAGTCATTTAATTTTTCAATAACACAGATTATTTGATATTCTCTTTAAATTTTAAATGGTAGCAGTACCCATACGTATACATTTTCTTTATTTAAAAAGAAAAAGAAACAAGCATCATAATAATCTCCTTCGTAAGTAGAATATCACTAATGCAATATAAACATAATTATTTTTTATTTATTTATCATTACTCGTACATAATATAAAATTATTTGAAACTGTTTCTTCTACAAATTCATAATACCGAACGCAATTTTTGATAATTGTGCTGAAGTATAATATAATACTGATAAAAATAATCAGTAATAAATTACTGACAATAATAATGAAGTATAGAATAACACTGAAATAGACCCAAATTTTAATAAATTAAAAAAAAAAAAAAAAAAAAATTATAAGAAAACGAAATGTTACACGAAAATGCTGTACAGTAACACAAAACCGAAGAATTTAATAAAATAATTTGCTGAAAGATTCAGGCCTGGTTAAGTAATTAAATGTCTAAAACTTTTGAATTCTTAAACATTAAAATATTTGTAAAGAATACATTTATTCAGGTCTGATTAACCTCAACCAAAAACGAAGTACTCAACTCACTAGAAATACATGAAATTCAGTATCAAGATAATATAAAAAACAAGTGATTTTTCACTCGGTTTTAAATTGATATCTTATTAAATTTAAAAAAAAAAAAAAAACTATAGATTAAACAAAAATTCAATAATAAAAGCTATTTTTAAATAGCTTGGGTGTCTTGGGTGTCTTGTGTAAAAGGGTGTCTTGGGAAGAGTAAAATCTGTCAAAAATTCTTTTGGCATCATCAAGATCACTTTCACCCTCCATATTGCGAAAACTGTCTTTTGATTAAATATAAAATGGTGATGGTGGTGTGTATAAGACCAACTGTCTTCTTGAGGGATCTAGATCGCAACTAAATTAGAATTAGCGTATGCCCTCCTTAAGGATTTTTCTAAGGGATTCTAACCTGCATTCAAGCAAGTTTCGGAGAAAACCCCGGAAAACTCTAAACGAGTGCGACCTAGCTCTGAAACTGACATTACTTTCCGCTAATTAAACTTGCTTTTATTTATTTATTTATTTATTTTTTTACTTTTATATTTGTATATACCAATTATCCCAGAAAAGATATTGAAATTATTACAATATAAATCAATATATTAATTAGCCCTGATATCTTAGAATGATGAATTGTGAAAAAATTAAAGGATGTTCTAGAGATGTAAGATACATATATATATATATATATATATACTATATATGAAAATAGGTAAAAAGAGAGAGATAAATGAATCACATCTAAAACGCCTAAAGCTACAATCTCCCTATTTACAATTTTAGTCTCGTAAAGTTCTTATTATAAACATGTCGACAAAAAAAAAAAAAAAAAAAAAACGAAAGAAAGAAAGAAATTTAATTACAATATACGTTTAAATAACGAACGAAAAACAGAAATTATTCTTTAAAAATCTTGTTAATTAATCATTATGGCTTTTAGAAAACAAAAATCATTAATTATCCATTAAGTAGATGAAAACATAATAATGTGGCAGTCATAACATCTATTATCCTAGCTACGAAATTTTTATTCAGGTATTTATTTCCTAAAATAACGAAACAGATGTAGTATATCCATTGATGAATGCCCTCTTTAATACATAATGTTCATATACATTCCGACAGGATGAAGCACCGGCGCTCAATATAAGATGTGTAGAAGAGTGGTGCAAAAATAATCTGCATCATTTTATACCGTCATATTCGCCGGTTCTCAGTTTTCATGATGGCACAGTATAGAAGATTAAGAGTCCTTAATTTGTATTATCAAACACCTCTAAATGTAGTCCCTCAAGTAATCAAACTTCAAAGTGTGGGGAAAAATAGATAACAATTACCTGCGGTTTACAGTCAATTCATTTCCGAATGTAATGAAAGCCCGTATAAAAGCAAAAAGAGACCTATTTAAAAATTATTAATTGTTCCTATATTATAAAGTTATTTCAATATAATACATGAATCACATGCATTTTTCCTTTTTATTATGCTCCTACGTTGAAGAAAGTCTTGTCGTCAGAAATTTTGAAACACCTTACATTGTTTTCTTATTTACAATATTGGCCTATAAGGCTTTTATTACTATTATTATTATTATTATTATTATTACAAAATTGTTGGAAAAAAGAAACTGGAAATTTAATTCCAATATGTGTTCAAATAACTTAGGAATAACAGAATTTATTTTTTTAAAAAAAACTCATTAATTAACCATTAAGGTTTTTATAAAATAATAAGAAATCATTAATTAACCATTAAGTAGATTTTTAAAAAAATGTGGCAGTCATTTATAACATCTATTATCCTAGCCATGAAATTTTTATTCGGGTATTTCTTTTCTAAAATACCGAAATGGATATTCAAAGAAAATTCTCATTTTCTACTGTCTAAAGTATTAAATTCAGTTTAATCTTAAAAGTCACGAAAGAAAAAACTTTTTCTCTGCGAGCATAAAGGAAAAAATTCAAAATTGCCTTCACTGTCGGAAGATATTCTTCGGCAAAAAAAAAAAAAAAAAAAAAAAAAAAAAAAAAATATTTCTACAACATTAATCTTCTTTTTCATCTCATATGGTCTTAAAAAATTACCATATTTTAAAAGAAGAGCTTAATTAGGAAAACTCTATCTATAACATTATTGTCTAGTAATAAACAGAACCTTTTAAAAACAATCTTTTAAAAAGAAAATAAGTTTGGAAAAAATCTAGCAAGATATACAAAAATAGTTTATTAATGCATTATGTTTTTAATTTGCTATCTATAAATGGGTGATAATTAGTAGTCTGTTTAATAAAATTACAAAAAAAAAAAAAAAAAAAAAAAAAAAAAAAAAAAACAAGAAATGCTATATAAAGAAAATCTAGGGACAAGTTGCGCCATCTAAGGAAAAAATTTGAAACTTTTTTTTTCTTTTTTAAACAAAACTTTTTTGCCATAAGAAGCACTGTAGTGCAAACCGTAATATCGTACGCCACTTACTTGATTTTATATCAAAATTTAAAATGTATCACATAATTTTGACCTACCCTATATATGTATGCATAAGTGTAAGTATGCATGTAAATACATTACAAAGTTCACTTCTAGTTTTATTTACAATAATTTGCTACACAGTACAAAAATGCAGTTTTTCTAAGGCATTATAACTGTTTTTTTTTTTTTTTTTTTTTTTTTTTTTTGTTATTACTTTTACAATTATATCCTTGAATATACTGTTTTTTTTTTTTTTTTTTAACTTGCTTTGAAAATTATAAGCTGTAATTATTTTTATACAGAGAAAAATAATAATAATTCAACAATAAAATAATTTTAGAAATAACAAACATTGTTACAAAAAACAAAACGAAAAAAATAATAGTAAAAAACAGATTGTCAGAAAATTGTAACTTTAACTTTATTTATTAGGCTTTAATTTTGCGCTTCCACAAATCAGTAGTGATTAGTCGCATGTTGAAAGGAGTTTAAAAAAAACTGTAAAATAAGAAGCAAAGAAATTTTAGAAATTAATTAAAAATAAAACAGTTTGATTGCTGTTATAGCACTTCCGAAATGTTGCCAGAGAATAAAACAATATTTTTCAATTTCCGTCAGGTTTTTTAATTAGTTTTATTTATTTATTTTTTTCCTCAGAATGTTATAGTCTTATTCTAATGAGGATAAGATTTTTATGGACAAATTCAAGATAATAAAATAAAATTCCGGTACTTTAAATAAATTTATTATTTTAATTAAACTTTAAATGCTCTCAAATAAATTTAGTAATATTTCACTTAAAGTCACTTAAATAATTAATATTAAAAACGCATGATTCGGTATGCTGAAATATATATATATATATATATATATATATATATATAAGTGTATTTTTCTCAAAGTTTAATTTTTGTAACAAACGAATTATTATAGTTTAAACGTTATTTTTTAACTAATATATTAGAAGATTTTTTTTAAATAGTAAATTATGTAAAGAAATTGGTCGATGTAATTACATCGAAGAAAATTCTTCAATAAATTAACTGATGTAATGTTTATAGTATTGCTTTTAGGGGGAAAAGTTAAAGAATATTTTAAGAAGAAAAAATTCAATAATAATTTTGCAATATTCATTCCTTTTTAAAAGATTATTTTAGCATAAATTTGGCAACAGCAATATTTTTTAATCAACTATTTATTTGCAAATCTGCTTTATTTTACTACTAGCAAAGCCCCGGTTCGGAAACGAACCGAATTCCGAATGCGAGAAAAATTTCAAAATCAAACTCGAAATGTACAAAACTCGGCCTCATATTGCCTGCGTGCCAATAGATCAAAGTTTGTTAACGAAACCATTTTTTAATTCATGAAATCAATGAAGGTATTGAATCAACGAAGGCTTTTCTCGCTTCGCTGGTCAAAGGTCATTTAAAGGAAACTCTTTTCTATATCGCTTTACAAACAAAAATAAAATTTAAAGAAATCATGAAATTGCTTTAAAGTCCGCTTTGGTTTCCCGTTGGTTTATGTTATTTTTTTTTCTTTCTTTCTTTCTTTTCTTTTCGTTTTCCTTTCCTTATTTACTGAATTCGATTCTTTGTTTTTCCATATCACGTGAGCAGATGACTATGTTACTTATTTAACGTTCATTTATATTTCCATTATTTTTGGAACTCTCGTGCAACTTTATCTAAATTGTTTTTTTTTTACTCCATTTTCAATTTTCATTTTTACATGTGCATGAGTAAAATGTTTTATATTTTTTGCGTGAAAGCATATTTCATTTTATGTTTTGAAAAAAAAAAAAAAAAATTCTTTTTAGCAACAATTAAAATTTTAAATGTCCACACTTAAAACTTTTACCAGGTTATTATTTTCACATTTTAATTAATTTTAAAAAATCTAATCAGAATTTCGTTACAAATAAGGTACCAAATGAAAGGGGCATTTTTTTCTGAATCCGTCGGTTTAATTAACTTATCGATCGGACAATTAGATTTTTTAAATTAACTAAAGAATGAAAAGCTGGTGACATTTTTTTAAATTAAAGTATGAAAAGTTGGTGGCAACAACACACAGACAAACAGAAGAAAATCTCTCTTAGCCAATCAACTTGCGTCCAGCCACGGACTTACAGGAAAAAAACTCTCTTAGCCATTTATATAGAGAGAGATTATTGTAGTGCCTTTTTATCTGCTTTATATATTTAAAAGGACACCATAATTTTTACAGTAAACCTGGAGTAAAATCAATGTGGAAGCTAAAAACTTGAATATCCCCTCCCCCTCTTAAAAAATTATTTATAAATCAATGAAAATATCTTTTTTTGAAATATACGAAAATTGAATCAGGTTCCCTTTCTTTACTTTCTTCTATATTCAATAGAAAAAAGTATTGGATATGTAAAAAAGTTCGATTTCTGGTTTTCAATAAATTTACACATTTTGGAAAGTCCAGGATACTAATTGACATTTTTTAGAAAATGTCTGTCTGTCCGTCTGTCTGTCTGTGTACATTTGAAAAAAAAATTGTGTCAATTCTATCAAAAGAATTACTGCACACAACTTTATATAAATGTATATGCAATTGCACATAACCATAAATTAGGGCCTATCAACCTTTGGTGCAAATCGCTCAACAGATGGGATTCGTCCAATAGACGAAATTTAACCGAACTTGATTCAAACTGGAGATGAATATATTAAGGAATCAATCGCTAAACCAGTGGCGCAGTTATCCCATTTCTTCATAATTATTAATATGGCCGTATAGGACAATATTTCGTTTAATTGTACTTAATGATTTTTTTTTTTTTAATTTTTTAATGTGAAATTAAAATGTATATATATATATATATATGTGTGTGTTTATGAAACTATTAGTCAACGAGGAAAAAAGTAATTGTTTATGTAGGAATAATGCTTCCTCCAACCCCCAACGGGGGAGTGTAAATTTCAAATGTGAGTATATTTCAAAAGAACTCGAAAATATCTTTAAAACGAATGAACGAAATATAGACCTGAGATAATTTAAAAAAATCAAGTTAATCGAATTTTTCATTTTTAATAAAAAAGTTTTGGAAAAAAAATACATTTCCTCAGATCTCGGCACAAAATTAAATCCGTTGTGTTGTGGTGTTTTGTTTTGCGGTGGTCACAAAATAGTAGCTTTTTCTACTTTCTCTTACCCATAGGGTCGAGAAAGTATTGTTTTAGGATCAAATTTTCGAACGTGAGTTTTTGTTATATTTCCATGTTCTGAGGTCCCCTGAATACGAAAATCATGTTTTTAGCAAATGGTCTGTCTGTGTTTCTGTCTGTTATCAGCATATCTCAAGAACTAATAGTAGCAGAAATTCCAAACTCGGTATTCTAAATGTGTATCATATAGGGATGCTACAGTAAGCTTTTCGTTGAGATGGGGTATATGGTTCGTGTACAGGGACACTCAAAAGTATTCAAATACATTACGTCTATGGGGGAAATTGCAGGTAAGTAGAGTTTAACATCTATAGACTGCAATAAACCAAATGAAACGAATATATATTTTTTGTAATAGAGATAGTTAACTGGGAAAAAAAAAATTAGTGTATGTAGGAGCCTCGTCTCCCCGAGGGGAGTAAATTTTCATGATGGGTATCTTTCAAAAGAGCTCGCCAATACCTTTAAAACGAATGCCTGAACCATCGATCTGCGATAATTTAAAATAAAGTTATCGATTTTTTTTCATTTTTAACAGAAGAAAAAAAAATTAATGTAATATTAAGAATAAATTCAACTTTATATATATATATACATATATATATATATATATATATATATATATATATATATATATATATAGTGTTATACTACTTCTCTAATATGGAAATCGTCTGCATTATCATAAAAGATAATTTTTTTAAATAATAATTTTAATAAATTATTTTTTAAAAACAGAATTATTTTTTAATAACCGAATTAAATTCTATATAAATGGAGGTGCATTAATGAAACGGGGGGTTGAGGGGGCTACCGCCTCCCTCACACAGAACTAATTATCATATAAAACTCTTCCGAAGCCTAATTTGAATTGTTTAACACAGGTTTACATAACAGTACTCGTTATCTTACCTCTTAATCTGCAACCTGTATTTACAGTATTAAATTTCAGGATAAGAGAAAGTCGTGTGAGTGACATACCAGATTATTTTTTTTTTTAAATTCAGTAATGTTTGTCCAATTCTTACAGAAAACCAATACAATTTTAAAATTCGAATCAAATGTAAACTTTCTTTTTTATTTATGACTTGTTTATTTTTGTATGAT
Source organism: Salticus scenicus (assembly GCA_963930645.1). Taxonomy (NCBI): domain Eukaryota; kingdom Metazoa; phylum Arthropoda; class Arachnida; order Araneae; family Salticidae; genus Salticus; species Salticus scenicus. The sequence continues at coordinate 258,204,249 of OZ005650.1, read as the reverse complement.
TCAGAATTTGATATATCTGTGATAATAATGATGAATCCAGCATAGTATATGATTTCGCGAAGCAAAATAATTTTTATTAACCGAACAAGAATGCTTTAACTTGTCGAAACTGATGTACGAGTGTGAGTAATTCGGAAATTACTGAAGTTAACGTAGGTATAAACATTAAACAACCAATGTAATTCCTAATAATAAATGAAAGATGCTGATAACGAGAAATTTTTTCTGCCGACTTTTCTCACGCTCGTGTACATAGTGTTTCCATGGACAAGTTCCCAGGCACGTCTTTCCGCCCACGGGCCTTTTATCTCCATTATAGGGTAGAAGTATAAAAATTGGAAACCATCACTTGAAAAATTAAGAATGATTTTTTGAAAAACTGAAATTTAATTAAATGAAATACAATAATAAAGCGTCCTAAAATAGCTTTTAGACAAAATTCTTGTAAAAATCAGTGAAGCTAACGAACTTAAAATATAGCATACAAATTACTTTCAAAAATATCACATCTTTAAAAACACGTTTAAGTAAAAATTAAAGGGAGAGAAAAAATATGTAAATGTTTTAATTTTTATTTATTTATTTTATTTTATTTTATTTATTTTATTTATTATTGTTATTATTTATTTATTTTTTTTTATTTATTTATTATTATTTATTTATTTTTATTTATTTATTTATTTATTATTATTATTTACTTATTTTTATTTATGTATTATTATTATTATTTATTTATTTATTTATTTTTAGTGGAATTCTTCTGAAATAGTAACAGATTAAAATTTGAAATTGGATATCAAAGTAATTTTTGATTTGAAGTTGTTCTTTAAAAACGTTTTAACAAATCAGTTTCAAGTTGGTGAAACAAATGTAAACATTTCAAAATCTCAATAACCCAAATATTGTTAATATTAGAAACTATTTTAACATATTTGACATTTTTTTTTTCTTTTTTTACATAAAACAATTTTTTTACTTTCTCTTACCCACAAGGTAGAGAAAGTATTGTTTAGGGGTCAAATTTTCGAAAGTGATCTTTTTTTATATTTACATGTTCTGAGGTATCCTGAATACGAAAATCATGTTTTTAGCGGTTGTTCTGCGTGTGTGTCTGTCTATGTGTCTGTCTGTATGTCTCTCTGTGTGTGTGTTATCAGCATATATCAAGAACAAATAGCACCAGAAAGTCCAAACTTGGTATTTTAAATGTGTATCATATAGGGACGCTGCACTAAACTTTTTGTTGAGATAAAACAAATAGTTCCTGTACAGGGACACTCAAGAGTATTCAGATACATTACGCCTATGGGGGAAATTACAGGTAAGTAGAGTTTAACATCTATAGACTTCACTAAACCAAATTAAATCTTTATATATAAAAATTTCGTGTCACGATGTTTGTCCACGATGAACTCCTAAACTAATGAACCGATTTTAATGAAATTTTGTACACTGTGTACAAAATTTTCTACACATTGATAAAGTGCTAATGTAGTTCATGATGCTAATATATGTTGTTTTGAAAGGATTAATATTTTATTTACAAAACCAGTTTTTTTTCCCCATTATTATCAGTTTACTGAACTGAGTCCGCGTGCTTAAATACCGCTTATAGATTTTTTTTTTTTTTTTTTTTTTTTTATAATTTAATTGTTGCCAAAAAATTTACAAGTTAATTTTTTTCGACTGGAAAATAAATACATTTACTTAAATGTGAACAATAAAAAATTGTAAAAAATTAAATTATGCATCTTACAAAAATAGACAACATTAAATTAAAAATTTTTATACATATTGATAACATAATAACAAAATAACATACATGATTCAACAGTAAATTTAAAAACATGATATATAAAAAGTTCTTTTTACCTTAAAATTATTTAATTTAATTTGAATTTTTGTCTTCATCATTTCGATAGTGGATTATAAATTAATTATCCTTTTGATAGATCTTTTTCTTATTAATTGAAAGTTAAATTTAAATTTAATGTCAGTCCATTAATCAGCATTGAACTACTATTAAAATAAATAATGTTCGAAACTTTATTTATTTATTTTGTACCTTTTCTCTTATGTTATCTAATATTTGCCATTATTTTCTTTTTCTTTAAGAAATAAGACTTTCTTTAACCGCATCATCTGATTATTAGAAAAATCACGTTGTTCTCATTTTTGTTCTATAAAAAAGAAGTATTACTATGCGCTTTTTTGCTCAAGCAACACAATACTGTTGTTTAAATGAAATTACAGTAAACTCTCGATTATCCGTGGAATTGAGTTGCACGAGTTCCACGGATAATGCAAATCACAGATAAAACGCAAAAAGCTTGAAAGAGAAGAATAAATAGATAAAAATTATTCTAGCTCAAAAACTTGATATTATTTTGCATAAAACATAATATAAACAGTGAAAATTCCACAGTACATTAAAAATATTTGTATTTTATGTAATAAAAGTTCTAAAAACAATAAACAAAAAAGTAGAGTCATTATGAAGCCAAAGTACAATCTGTAAGTTAATTTATGCACTAAATAACAGTACCGTGCTGTACCGTACAAAAGAAAAAGAAAGAAAGAAGAATACAACATAGATTTTTATATTTACATTTTTTTCTTCTTTAAATCAATCATTTATTATTGTTTCTTCTTCAGAAAAACTTTTTTTTTTTTTTTTAATCTTGCGTTTTCTTAAACCTTCTCATTTCCCACGCCTGCGAATAATCCACAACGCGCATAATCCGCTCACGGATAATCAGAAGTTTACTGTATTCATAGAAAAGAAATCTAAGAATGTCACCCATACATTTCAGTTTATTTATATGTGTTTTAAAGTTTGTTTCATGAGTATACTAGCGAGATTTCTATTTTACCGTAGAGAAATGCTATATGATTATTTATTTTCTAACCGTCAGTTAAAATCAGTCAGCGTTATATTAAAACCATAATGTAAAATCATTTAACATACAGGAAATTGCCCCCAACGACATACATAAAAGTTGATAAAACCTTTAAGAAACAAGTTTTTACTTTTCTTTGTTAAAATATTTTCAATTTGGTCTGGTTAAATGTGTTTAAAATAGATGTTTTACAATAAATCAGACCTCGTTGAACATTTAGGTGTATGTATTAAATATATTTCAAACATATTTAATAATGTTATATTAAATATGTTTAAAATAATTAATACGACAATATCGTAATGCTGTTTTTCTCTCCTAAAATTGGATAGATAAACAGCAGCAGGTACAACTTGCAGGTTGGTTCACAACTCTGTTTGGCGATATCATTTTGGCGCCGTTTTGAACGATAACGGTGTCATTCTGGAATCTTTGCAACATTTATTTACGTTTGGAATCCATGGCAAACATTTCCAAAAAATCACGTTTCACCATAATCACCGAAAAAAAAGAAAAAAAAAAAAAAAAAAAATGCCAAATAGAGTTGTGGACCAACCTGCAAATTGTTCCCAGCAGCAATAATGAGATCACTTTTATTGTTGACAAAAAAAAAAAAAAAAAAAAATCAGAATTTCTTGGAAAATTTAATATAATTAATTGTTTAATAATGTTCCTCGTGTCTCGGCCCGGTCCTGTGGACACTCATTGCTAATAACATACTGAATTCTATGAGCTCACAAGGCTTTGAATTATTTGCATTTGCGGATGACTTCACGTTAATTCTCTCGGGCAAACGCAGAAAAGATCTGGAGACCTTAGCTCAGGATGCCTTCACTGCTTTTTCCCAGCTGCTCAAAGACCTAAACCTTGAACTTTCACCCAATAAAACTCAATCTTTAACTTTCTCCAAACCACGTATACTGAAGAGAAAGCCGACGATGAGGTATGAGCGCAAAAGTGTAAAACATGTCGATCACTTGAAAATTTTAGGACTAACAATAGACAAAAACCTTAACTGGATTGAACATTTAAACTCACTTAAAATTAAACTTCTTATACATTATCATAACTCGTGCAAATTAATGGGTAAACAATGGAGTATAAGCACCAAAATGTTAAAAACATGGTATCTAACAATAGTGGAAAAAATCGTTACTTATGGGGCGGGAATCTGGGGAGGTAATCTTTCAAAAACAGCTATAGGAAAATTAAATTCATTGCAAAGGATGTTCCTCTTGCAACTGTCACGGGGTTATAAAACCATCTCCGCTGATGCCCTCCACGTCATCACCGGTGTTCCTCCTTTACACCTCACTCTGAATTACGAATACAACAGAATAAACGCACTACAACTAAGAAACAAAGACCTACAGAAAATTCTATTTCCAAATGAAGAAATTCAACTCAAAATGGGCAGCTGGTTCATACACCCAGCAGAGGACTTTACGCATGCATTAATTAATACTAATATTAACTCCTTCTCTCCTACAGCCCCTGTGGCGATATATACAGATGGATCTAAGACAGACCATGGTATGGGTGCCGCATTTTGCGCCTTTGTTGACGGGGTCTTGGTTCATCAGTGGTCCTGTAGGCTTGGGGACTGTAACACTGTTTTCCAGGCTGAGATTTTCTCTATCAGCCAAGCAATTTCTTGGTCAATTTCTTATTTTACCAATTCGAAAATTTTTATCTACAGTGACAGTCTCTCAGGTCTTCAGGCTCTGGCTCGCCACAGGAGTAACCATCCTATTATTCAGAAAATCAAATTAGATCTCCTGTCTAAGCCCGAGACTTTCTCTTTAGCTCATGTCTCCGCTCAAAGGGGTGTTGCGGGCAATGAAATGGCAGATCTCTTAGCAAAAACTGCCACTAAAAAGGAAGCAGTGGATTTCGTTCTGGCCCTCCCCCCTCTTACATCAAAAGATGTCTTAAAGCACGACTAAAGAAAGAATGGCAGCTATACTGGGATACATCTCCTAAAGGTAGATTTACGTTTAACCTCCTCCCAAAAGTGTCAAATTATAACTTTGACCTTTCCCCAGCCATAACAGCCTTCTTGGCGGGCCATGGCCCGTTCAAATCACATCTCTTCAAGTTTCATTGCTCGCGCACTCCACAATGTGAGTGCGGCGCTGAGGGTAATGCAAATCATTACTTTTTCTCATGCCCACTAACTCTTGATTGGCGTATCCTTAACCCACCTAATAAACCTAACGACTGGCTTTTTAATATCGTTACCCGGCTTCCCCTACGTCAGAAACTAACCAGAATCTATAACTTCTTAATGCATCTTTCCAATTTGACCAACTAATTTTTCAATCTTCCAAGGCAGTTACCAACTTTTCTCTTGGAGGACCATACAATTTTTCTTCACAAGCTTTTCCATGCGAGGGATCAAGGCTCCGTTCTTCTTTTCATATTCTTGTTCCTTGTCGCCCTCTGTCGTGTGAAAGCTCCGCTTTGGCGACCTCTGTAACCTTTTTTTTTTTTTTTTTTTTTCTGTTTATGCAATAAACAACGGAGGAGGTTTAACCTTTAGACACGGGCTCTTTTGAATCACCACAGTGCCATCGGAGCCCCTCTCTAAAGGTTGAAATCGCTCAAAACCGCTGCATAATGTTCCTCAAATATATCAGCAGCCACTAAATCTATCAGTGAAAATACCACTAAATTTTTTAAATTAAGAAAGTTTCATAGAGAAAAAACATTTTTTCTCAGGAACCTGATCCAAACTTTTAAAAAGCCAGGAACACATCCGATTATAAGAATACCATTACCAAGGCTTTTTTTTTTTTTTTTACAGTGTTTTGCATTAATATCATTTCTGTTTAAAACATATTTTACATGTGGATGACAAAACATGCTTTTCTTAAATGCATTTCTATCAGGCTAATCTCTATTATTAGGGGGTATTTAAAGCTAAATTTATATTATTCTTTCATAAACGCACTTGAATTAAATATTTTTATGTATTTAAATTAGTAGATATCAGTAATTGCTACAACTTCCTTTCCAATTTTCTAAGAAAATTTATATAAAAGCCTGCATATATATTTTAATCTAAAATTTGTTGTCATTTGTTGAAAGAATTAAAAAAAAAAAAAATGGAATGGGGAAGATTTTAAATTTTAGGCAGAAATATATTTTTTTGAAGCACTCTCCCTATAATAATTTGTTGTTTTGGGAAATAAATATTTTCTCCTTTTAAGGCAGGAATCAGGATAGACTTTACTTCGCACTTGTGCTCGTTTTTATTAGTGTAAAAAACTATGACCAAATGATGCGACATCTATTAAGCATCTATATAACTTTGTCTTCTTAGAAGCGGAAAATTTTCTGGTTAATTAAACCATAAACACGCTACAACATTTTGTAACTGCCAAATTTTTTTTCCCCAGAATCCTCTGTCATTTCAGAACGATTTGTTACCCTGTACCCTTGCACTCTCTCATTATTTGTTCTTTATTTTTTTCCTCTGTGAAGTTTTCGATTTGTTACAACTTTCCCCCTTTTAATTTGGGGTCTGCACATTCTTTCGAACAGCCGAGTTAATTATTATTAGAAGCGAAATTGGCAACAGGCCAAGAATTAGGCTCCCTTTTCTCTCTTTCGTGTGGAGTAATTTAATTCGGAAGTTAACATGTTACATGGAAGTTAGATATTCGCACAGATTCGTCACCTTGCCGTAACATCTGCTACAGGCAGTATTGTTGCTTATTATGCAATAACTAAGAAGTAAATGAAAAATTATTGCATTCTTATTGGACATTCTTGATCCCCGAAAAGTTGTCTCTAATAAGAATGTAATAGTGAAATTCTGTACGAAATCTGTCGATCTTGTAAATACGAATCATAATTTTATTTGATTGAAATATTGAAAAGAAGAATGAGGATTTCGGACAATGAAATATTTAAAAATAGACTAGTATGATTATTGAATTGAAAATTATTGCCGTTCTATACAAATTATTTTTTAAAACATTTTCCCCAATTTAATAAATATTATAAACTACCTGAAAAAAAAAATTAATAATAATTAAATAAAAAAAAATAAAAATAGCATTAACCAGATAGAGGGCATGTGATTTTATTTTTAATGTTTAGGCATTTTATGAACTGTAAATTCTCGATTGCGATAATTTGAAAATAAATATTTAAAGGGGACTAATGTGCAAGTTGTACCTGACGGGACTAAAGTGAAAGTTGTACCTCAAGGGACTAATGTGAAAGTTGTACCTCACGGGACTAATGTGCAAGTTGCACCGAACGAACAAACTATTTCTTTCAACGAAAATGCCTACTAACCCTGGATGATAGGTCTAATATATCGTATCATATTATAAATCGTATTTATCGTAATATAACTCAATACTTATTTCGCTTCCTTCTTCGACTCGTTTTAATACGCATTTTTTATATGCATGAGCAGCCCCCGAAAAACAGAAACATTAAATCATTAAATTCATTTTTTTACTCATTTTTATTTCATATTATTTCACGCGCACTTTTTATTTCCTAATTCAAAATTATTAAAAAAAACTTTTTTGATATCGCTTGTAACGATACTGGTATATTATTAATTTTCTTTACTTTTTCTTTCAATAATAATTAAAAAAAAAAAAAAATTTTTGATGAAATTCTGGCAAAAGCAGAATTTAGTTTAGGACGGAGGACTATTAGTTTTTTTTTTTTTTTTTTTTTTTTTTCTTTTTTCAAATTATAACATCGTTTTCAAATTATTCAATTATATTTTCGATAAATTTTAGCTTTCGACAAATGTCCAACTATCGAAATCGACAACGCAAAAATCCCAGATTGAGACTAATAGGCCCTCAGTCCTAAAAAGGCGGAGGAAGATGTGTAATTTAGACTAGTTACATTTTTTTCTTTCTTTTTCTTTTTCTTTTCTTTTTTTTTTTTTTTTTTTTTTAGCGCTTGTTTGACAAAATAGCGTAAATTTCAAGCAAAAAGGTAATTGTGAAAGCTATTTAAAATTTCACTTTTATGTTTTAACAAACTTGAAGACCCTGCCCGATGTTTCCAGGACATATGTGGAATGCCCAGGCACGCAACTGGATCCCAAACACCTTTTTAGCTGCCTTTCCATTGCTGGTGCCCTCTTCAAGATAGACAATGACTGCAACATGGACGTTTTATACTCACGAGGAGAGGTCACGACATGGAAAATTTAGATCGGGACGAAATTGCGCAGGATTGTAGTATACTGTGAGGGTAACAACATATTAAAGCAGTAGGACCCACTATCCACAACATTTCGAGAAAAAAGCATTTAAAGTTTCAGTAATCTTTAAATACAAGTTATTTCCGAAGCGAGTGAGGGCTTCAGTGGCGTGATCCTAAAGCGCGAGCCTCCCACCCAGATGACTTGGGTTCGAGGCTACCTGCGGGACTACTTTTTTTTTTTTCTTCTTCTTTAACTTTTTATGTAATCTTAACTTTTTATTTATTTTACTTTATTTTACAATTCAATTCAAAATTTGAAAATTTTAATAAAAATTTATTTAATTTTCTTGAGTATAAAATAACTTTTTCTAATTTTAATATTTATAACTTAAAAATACAATAAATTTATATAACTTAAAAAATAAATTTTAGTTTTATTTTAACTTTAAAATAAGGTAAAACTAAAGAAACTGTTTTTAATTATTTATCTAAATACTTTATTTCATTTTAGGTATATTTCATTTTATTTTTTAAATAAAAAAAAGAAAATTACAGAGAAATGATGATTTTAATTGCATATATAATTACTATCCAAATTAAATAATTACTTCTCCAATCAATAGTTTCTTAAAAATTATAGTATAGGATTGCGATGCTATTAAATTATTACAGTTAAAGAAATGTTATCTTTAAATGTAGATTTTAAATGTTAATGAACATCGTTTCTTTTTCGATAACGACATCCTTTTTTTTTTTTTTTTTTTTTTTTATCCTTCTGTGCACAAAATAAAATGCCACCTGCCCTTTATTATTAACAAGCTAGAAGTGTTTGCGTAATTTATACGCATTCAAACCAAATCAGGAAGCTCAAACCAAGATTTAAGTACACCTGCTAACTATTTTACATTTTGTTTACAGCTTGTTTATTTTTTAATTTTTTAAATATTTGTCTGTTTTTCTTTATGTTTCTTATTTAGGGTTTTGCAAAACTAAACTTTATTTCTTAAGTTATAGAAATTTATTGTATTTTTAAGTTATAAATATTAAAAATAGAAAAAGTTATTTTATACTCAAGAAAATTAAATAATTTTTTATTAAAATTTTCAAATTTTGAATTGAATTGCACAATAAAGTAAAATAAAGAAAAAGTTAAGATTACATAAAAAGTTAAAGAAAAAAAAAAAAAGTAGTCCCGCAGGCAGCCTCGAACCCAAGTCACCTGGGTGGGAGGCTCGCGCTTTAGGATCACGCCACTGAGGCGCTTACTCGCTTGTGAAATAACTTTTATTTAAAGATTACTGAAACTTTAAATGCTTTTTTCTCGAAATTTTGTGGATAGTGGGTCCTACTGCTTTAATATGTTGTTACCCTCATAGTATTCTTCAATCCTGCGCAATTTCGTCCCGATCTGAATTTTCCATGTCGTGACCTCTCCTTGTCAGAAAGAGCCATAGACATTGCCAAGGCTGTGATCCACGCTTTTGGCAATATTTAATTTTTATCTCCCTTTTTTGTTACTATTTTATTTTATTTCTATTTTTATCACTTCTGCACTTTGTCATACACGACAGCAACAACAACAACAACAACAAACTTATTTCCTTGTATCTCATTGTCGTGTCGTTACTCTAAGGTAAAGCATCCCGCTACAAAACCAAAGATTGTAGTTTCGAAGGCCGTAAAATTTAGATTGCTTTTTATCTTTTTTTCTTCTTCTTCTTCTTCTTTTTTTTTTTATAGTACTTCAATAAATGTAGTACTATTCAATTTCTAGAAATTTCTGGAATGTTCTACTCGAAAAAGTTCGTTAGTTGCATATAAACTGATGCTACGTTCAGTTCAGGTGAATAAAAGTATCATATTGAGCTTAATGTTCTCTGTCTTCTTTCGCCTATAATGATTCCACACAAGTAGTTATTTAAATCTGCACTCATCTAAATTACGTGATAATATTATGTAAAGGAAATAGCGTCTAAAAATGTTAACATCATGCAACATGTGCATTTGAGAAAACTCATCTCTGCCATTCAAAGCGTAATTTGAAAATTCTCTATTAGATGCTTACTATTTGAAAAATATCAGGTTTTCGAACATTCTTCCTTACATATTTTCGTAATTGTTTTTTGAGGACGGAGGACTATTAGTCTCAATCTACGGATTTTTACGATACCAGTTTTACGATAGTTGGACATTTATCGAAATCGAAAATTTATCGAAAATATAGTTCAATAATTTGAAAGCGATGTTATAATTTGAAAATAATAATAATAATAATAGTCCTCTGTACTAAACTAAATTCTGCTTTTGTCAGAATTTCATAATTTTTTCTTTTAATTAAAATTATTTAATTAATTATTTCTTTTTCTTTTTTTTTTTAACTTATGAGACCTTAAAACATGCACATCAGGTGAAAACTCAATATCGATTTTTTTTTGGCTTGTCACTTTTAAAATGTGGAATGTTTATTGCAATTTTGTATTGCTTGCAACAGTTTCTGGACAATTGACCTCCAAATTCTTTATTTATTTATTTATTTATTTATTTTATTATTATTATTATTTTTTTTTTAAGATAGTTATTTGGCACTGAATTTCATATTTAAAATCGACAAATTCAACCCCGATATGTACTATCTATTCAATAATGCTATTAACCCTATCACTGTGACCTGGGGTCTAGGAGGACTCCAGACACTTTTTAACTTGCTGAAAATAATAATACGTATCGTATTTTCAGAGGGCACAGCCAGTGGTACCTCATCTCAACATACGTTACTCGAGAGTAAAAATACAGTTGTACAAATATTAAGAATGGTTTAATTTTTTTCATCTAAAGTATAAATGTCCCATTTCTAGGTCTTAGTGATAGGGTTAAATATAGATTTTTCGCAATGATTCAAGCAAACTAATTTCTAGCATTTTTTACTGCCCTTTTATTGCTTTCATTGTAGCTACCACAACACTAATTTTCTAAGGTCTATATTTTTTTAAACAATATATAAATATTGTTAACAATAGTATTACCAGTATTATTACCAATCGAATTCAAATCCATCATGTACTGTAAATATGAACGTTTGCGGAGAAAAACCGCAGCAATCCATTTTGAGTTTGCGATCATACTCAAAGGAAGAATTTTTCACGTTCTTCGAGAAACCGGATACTTTCCTTACGGAATATACCTGATAATTTATTCTCGTCTGTATCCGGCCGCCTTGCCCGGATGAAGAACGATTCTGACCCTGCTCTCCTTCGGGGATGTCTCTTCAGTCGTGACGAATGATGTCTAGATGGTCACTTTTCCTGATCAATGGTCATGTCATTCCAAGAAAAAGAGAACAAAAAGTGCTGAATTGTTATAGATAGAGATCTATTCATAGTAAACCAGCAGCTGTACTCACAATCGTATAAAAAAGAATAAATAAATATCCCCCATTAATTCAGTTACAAATTAACAACAGAATAAAGGAAACTGATATCTATTGGTTCAGAAAGATGTTCATTTTTTTAAATATATATATATATATATACTTAAAAAGCTGTCTTAAGGGCCCGCTTCACTCACCTTTGCCAGAAGCCGAAGCTAATGTTATTCTATCGTAAATTTTCTTGATTTATAACTAACTCATTATGTAATACATATTTTTTAATTCTGTTTTCACATTTAGAAAATTCTCAACTGTTAAATTGACGCACCTTTTGAAAAATGCATTTTTTATATATATATATATATATATTTTTTTTTTTTTTTTTTTTTTTTTTTGGAAGCTGTAAAATGCGAATTTTCAATATGTGAAAAATTTCATTTTGATATTTCAAAACTAAATTTAAAAAAATAAAAAATAAAAAATACGTTTTTAAAAAAGGTGCGTCAATTTAACAGTTGGGAATTTTCTGAATGTGAAAACAGAATTTAAAAATATGTATTAGTTAATGAGTTATAAGTAAAAAAAATTCCCATAGAATAACACTGGCTCAGGCTTCCGGCGACGGTAGGTGAAGAGGGCCGTTAAGGGGTTATCTCCATATAAAATAACAACTTTTTTTTTTTTTTTCAATATAAATCTCCATATTTGACACCATTAGAAATTCAACACTTTTCTAGCTAAGTACACATTTTCATTTCAATAATTAGCCTTTTAATAAAAAACATAAAATCTGTCAAAATTGAAATCAAGTAATGAAATTTATAGCAACTTTGAAGAAAATTGCTAGAGCCGTTTTTGAAGTCTGGACTTATAGTCCCACTTTCTGTTTTCCCATTTTCACCAAAAGTTGGAAAAATCATCTATACACGGGACCAGTTTTAATTCTGAAGTTTCAAGTAATGAAATTTATAACAACTTTGAAGAAAATTGCTAGAGCCATTTTTGAGACATGGACTTGAAGTCCTACTTCCAATTTTCAATGTCCCACTTCCTCTTGTCCAATTTTCACCAGAAGTTGGAAAAAACATCCATATAAGTATTTTAATTCTGAGGTTTCGTCATTCCATATTTATTATTTTTGGAAATATTATAAAAAGATTCCCAACCCACTTATATACCCACTTATATACCCGAGGCCAAAAAACACTTTTTTTGAACTCGGGAGACCTTAAAAAATGTAAATTAGCTAAAAACTCTTTATCTAAATTTTTCACCGAATACAATATTTCCATTACCTCCGGAAATCGAATAATGTAAAGATTTCAACTTTAAGCTTTTATAAACTTTCTTCAGCAACTTGGTTACATAATTCAGATTTTCAGATTTAAAAAACTGTACACTATATGCTGTAATCTATAATTTTAGATAAAAATAAAAATGTAATTAATAATTTTTTCCCTCAACTTATTTAGCTTATTACTTTACCCAAACTTTTTAACTTTGCTAGATTTTTTTTTCCCCAAAAATATATCGTATTAATACTTGTAGCTGTGAATTTATTTTAGGCCAACTAAGATTTCATTTTATCATTTAAAAGTTAATTTTACTAAAAGCATTATAAATCTCGGATATCTTACTACATAAAATCTTTTTCTCGGAAATTAAATTTTCTGCTACGCGAAAAACTTTTTTTTTTCTTCTACATATAGTAAGATAATATTAGAGTCATAGAAGAAAAAAATTACTTTTACAAAATTAAAAAGAAATATTTTTATGTTTAAAGGTATTATAAAGTACATCTCAAAATAGAATGAGGAGCGATGTTGGGATATTTTACTGATTAAAATAATAAATCACGTTTCCAAAGATAGCATTAGGTTAATCCTAATTTAAAAATTTGGTACAGTAAAGATATTTTTGTTTTTTAATTAGTAAGTGTATAAACTCGCGTAATTATATCTCAGTAGTATAGATTTAGGTATATGATGATATTTTCTAATTAATCAACTTTACTTAAAAACTCTACTTGAAAATTTTTATTTCGACAAAAATTTTACTAAGCCTAACAAATTATAAGAAAAACATGTTGATAATAGTATTAAAAAATACGTCCCGCCAAATAGCCTTAGAGATTTAAAAAAGAAAAGAAAAAGAAGAAGTTTTGATCTAAGTATAATGACTTAATAAGTAGAAAATGTAGATGTCGAGTCTTAAATTAGAGATGTGTCCCCGTTATGATATTTACTAATAATGCAATTTTAAATATAAATCCAATTAAAAGTCAAATTTGAAAAGAGCAAAAAAAAAAAGCTATTCGACAAGCTATTTTATAAAAAAAAAAAAAAAAAAAAAAAAATATATATATATATATATATATATTATAAGTAGTCTTTATGTAACATATAAAAACTTAAAAAATCCCATTTATATATATTTTTTTTACTATTATCAATATCTAATGAAAACAAGATTTCTAAAAGATTTTTTTTTCCTTTTCTTTAATGCATTACATTTTCTATTATACATACAATGCATTTCTTGTAAGAATAAATTTCTTACACTTAAATTATGTAAAAGATGCATTTGTTTATTTTCCAATGAACATGCATTCTTTTCTAAACATACGAATAATATACATATATGTATATTTAATATAGATTTAGAAAAGAGTACATGTGCACGGGAAACTATACGAATGCATTTCTTACATTTTTTAAAGCATCTTGGAACAAAACAAACACATTTTTTAAACAATGTAGATGTCTTACACATTTCTTTTTCACTTTCGCCGCGTTGATCCCGCAAAATATAAGTGGAATATAAGAGCACATACGATATATATATATAAACACTATAAAACACATTTAGAGGATTGTTTATCGACAATACACATTTAATACCCCAAGCTTTATGTACGCACACATCATATAACAATTTATACAACCTATATAATAATTTTTTTTTTTTTTTTTTTTTTTCACACATACTAAAGCAAAAAATCTACAACATATGTCAGTTTCTTTGAATTTGAAATTGTTTAAAATCATTAAAACTATTAAGTTATGATTCATCATAAGAATAGAAATAAACAGGAAGTATACGTATAATACAACGTATAATATAACAATAAGTAAACATGTGTAAGTATATCAATAATGATGTATTAACAATGGTCTAAATATCCAGATCCATTTGCATGTTCTTTTAAAACAGTATGAACATTACTGAGAGAATATATATTTTAATCAAACTCTATGCATATCCGTTTCATTTTGTATGAGATGGTTTAATGTGGACAAAATATGCATTAATATATATATATATATATATATATCAGTCACAGAGTGTAATGTAATGTGAATTTAGTTGTGTTACCCTGTAGAAGAATTTCAACTAGTAGGAACTTTATTTTCAATAAAGAAAAACATACCTAAATGCTTTTTAGACAATTTTTACCTGGACAGTTAAACACTAAAAATGCGAAATCAACAACAAAAGCTGAGTTATAATTTTCCCCTCAAAAATTAAACCTTTAGAAAACTTCTAATGAAATATTAAATAATCTAACTTAAATATTTATTTTTAAAAAAAAAAGAAAGAAAGAAAGAAAAAGAATAAAAGTAAAACTTTTTTTTACCTCTATGGGGAAAAAAAAAAAAAAAGTTATAAAGTATAAATTTCAACGATTACATTTATTACTTTACAAAAAATTTTAAAAGTTGTTTAAAAAAAAAAAAAAGATATTATAAACCATATAATTTGAGTTTTGAGTATACTAAATAAATTTATGATTAAGTTGATGCAACATAAAAGTGATGATACATAAGTTGATATAACATAACGCTTCATATGTAACATAAAAATGTATTATTATAGATATCTGGAAATCTGTGGGTATAATTATTAATTTGACAATGTTTATTGTTTTCTTTTTATTGATAATGTACAATTAATTATGCTCAATTATAACTTGTAGATTCTTTCTTTTTAATTTTAAAATTAATTATTCGGTTCATTATGAAGATGTTATTTGGTAATTCAAACTCATTTACATCCAAGATAACTTTCATACATCGTTTATTTTTAATTAAAAAGACGGGAAAATATTAATCACTGATTTATTAATTGTATATTTATTTTGCCATGCTCGTTTACAGTATAATTTTTAATAAACTATCTACTATTTAACAAATACTAACATTAAAATGTAAATAACACTATTGTATTGTTAAAATTTGTTTGTTCTTTACTCAATAATAACTCTCTGCCACTGAAAGACAATAAAAAAGTAATTTTCTTAGAAATCTAATAAACGTCTGACAGGATTCAAATAGTACTTGCGATAATTATCGTCTTGCGATGTCTTTTCTTATCATGGCATAATTTTAATTAAATTTGCTTCATCTGTAATAAATCTTCTTTTCAATAAATACAAATGAATTAATATTTGAGAAAAATGGCGGTTATCATTTGTTTTAAAATATAGCGTTATTTATTTTGAATAGGAAAAATATTTGAAGACAGATAACCCTTCTTATCAATTGAGAAAGACTTTTGCTTCGAAAAAAATAAAATCACTTTTCTGGGCATTATCAATGCTCAGAAAATTTCCACGACTGTGACTTCTTTTTGATCAATTCGATAAAGGATACCGATAAAATACAAAATAAATTTATTCAGCTTAAATGATAAATGAATTCTTCCACTTTATGCATCGTCTAACTGTGGAAGAAAAAAAATTTCAATACTAGCTCACGGCGCAAACCTTAAACCACATCGCTCGCTAAGAAAAAAGGAAGAAGTTTTCGCACCAGTGAAAACGCTAGGAGCCTTTTTATTTATATTTTTTTCATCCTATTGCTTTTCCGGAAATATATACGCAAATATTCGTGGAGAGGGAAGAAGCGCGTAGAAAGAAAAATAAATATTTTCCCTTCGATTTTAAGTTATTGAGAATGGCAACAGTAAACGCATCTTGCGAGTGCGCAACTTTATGATGGCTGTATGACTGTAAAGTTAGATGTCTCTAAAATAGGATTGATAAAAATACTGACACGAAGACTGCATCGAGATGTCTTTCTTATTCAAAAAGGCAGTAAAATAGAACTGATTTATTCAGTTCTTTTAGATACCTGTTGTAAACTAAAGCGATTACCCATGAAACTATTTTTCTGGAGATCTTCCGTAATCTATGCCAAAAGACGGAAAGAAAGTAAACTGAAAATATTTTATTACTCTGCGTCTATTCAATATTTTATACTTCTATTTTTCTTTGAAATTTTAAAACTTTCCTCTTTGCTTTGTAAAAAAGTTTACACTCGGAATACTAAAATATATGAAATAAGTTTATTTTAAGTATTCTTTATAAATGTCTTGAATTACTGCATATTTGATGGGTTTTTTTCTTTTCTTTTTTTTTTTTTTTTTTTTTTTTTTTCTTAATAAAATTTATAATTTAAGCTTTTCTTATTTCTCATAACAATAGAAAATGTTATTATTACTGCCTTAGAAAAAATAAATAAAAAATTGTAACATATATTTCAATTGCGCTTAAAATATGAATTATGTCCTAAACTGAGGATATTCATTTTATAAAACTTAATGATTCTCGATTTAATGAAATAAATGAAATCCTTTCGAAAGGATATATTTTTTGTTTTGTTAAACTTCATTAGTTAATTTCAATGTAGCATAAGCTTTAATTATGTGTGTGTCATAAAGATATAAATATATACTATAAGTTGGTAACAAATAACTGATTTTAAGGAACTTTGAGAATTTAAACAATTACTAAAATAACATTACTTACAAGAAACATTTTTAAGGTAAAGCTAGGCGAGATCGTGCGGTAGGAGAGATTGCGCTTATAGGGGATCAGAGGGAAAGAGTAGAGTGGGCGAGTTGCGGTTTCAGGTGGTTGTACAACGTCAATAGTGAAGTGCTGTATTGAATGTGCATATTGATTGCTTCAAGAGTCTAAGGTAAAACGTGGTTATTTTGTCTCGTTTTCGAAAACAAATAATTGAGTTTTCATAACCCTTCCTAGGAATTTCAATACAATGGTAATAGTACAAAATGTTATTAATTTAAAGAATTTCTCATAAACTAATAACCTAGACTAACGGTACAAGCACCACGATTTTCTCTAAAAGCGGATAATTATTTAATAAAAGACTGCGTAATCTCTTCTACTAAAATGAGAGAGTTTGCTATTTAGGAGAGATTGCGCATTGATTTTTATAAAATTCAATACTAATAGAGATTTCGCAGCAGGTTGGTGATGACAAGACAACGAAGATGAGTTTGTTGAGTTTCTGGAACTGTACCAGGAAATAAGTTCGACAAGTGACTGGACTAGTTGAACCCATACGAGACGGCGCACCTTTTTGAAGACTGTCCCCAGAATCTGAAATTGAGTATTATTCAGGAGTGGCACGATCGACAAAAGCCACACCTATGATGGATTTACCACTCGATTGCTAATGTTAGCCTATGAGAAATTTATCGCAAAATATTTAAATCTTATTGTATATTTGTTTAGTTTTGCAATATTTTCAAGTATGATGCTCAAATTTTGTGCAGGTTGCTTAAGTCGGTTGCTTAAATAGAAGCGAAAAAATTAAATGCAAGCAAAAAATATCAGCCTACTGAAACTTCTTTTTAAGGATTGTAATCGTCTAAATTTTAATAAAATAAAATTAATAAAATAAAACTTAAAAATTTTTAAAGTTTAAACGAGGAGATTTCAAACCAAGTGAAAATTTGGTTTTGTGTTTTAAACATTTTTGTGCGGAAGACTTTCAGAAATATAAAAATTAAAAATAAAAGTTAATAAATAGTAAATGGTGGGCAAATTCTGAGCCTAAAAGTGGGTGGGACTAGCCATACATCATTGCAAACACAGTGCGCAACCCGTTTTCTTTTTTTCTCAGAAATGCATTGCACACATAATGTGCAATCCGTCTCAAACTGTTTCACTTGTGGCAGGTAATTGCACGATAACTTCACCATATACAACAATAAATGAAACGATTGTGGACAACGAGAGATTGAGTCAGCAAAAAAGAAACCATTCAAGATGAAAAGGAAATATACTAATGTTAAATCAACGTTTATATTTTTTTTTCTCAGTCTTTCACTGGTAATTCTTTTTTAATTTATTTTAAATTTCTGATTTTTTAATCAATGAATTGAAATATCTACTCCCAATACAAAAATATTTGTTTACAAATACCTTACAACAATGTCATTTAAGTGCAATTAGTATTCTTAACAATGTAATTGTAGTTCTAATAAGCGCAGTCTCTCCTACCCTTGTGCACAATCACTCCTACCCTATAAGGAGAGATTGCGCAAAACAGCTCTCTTGGTAATTGTTGCTTTAAATGATAATAGAACAACAAAATAGTAAGGGAAATGCTTAGAAGAAGGATCAATTCAAAATTATGTATTAATAGTTTAGAAAAAAAAATAATTATTAGATTTTTAATAACGTTCTGTTGAATTGTGCGCAAACTCTCCTAGCTTTACCTTATATATATACCGGCAGAAAAGAATTCAGGGGAATGGAGTCAAGACATTTTTATATTATTCTCTAAACACAAAGGAAGGGGAAAAAGAGGACCACACTTTCATGAAACACAACGTTTCTTCCAAAATGTTTAACTTTTATTTATTTATTTATTTTTCAAAATTATGAAAGATAAAGACAATTTAGATCAAAATTTAAAATCTAGAGAGGAGCCATGCGCTCTCTTTCGCTCATAGTTTCCGGCACACGTATTTATATAATTCCTTAAAGTTAGTAACTATTATAGTAAGTTTATGTATTTTTATGATAATGACATATTTCTAAGGTTCTTTTTCAGCCGTAACAGCTGAGAAGTTTAGTGTTTACTTTGCCCGAAAAATTTTCGAAATCATCGTCATCTGATTTGAAGATTACACATATGCTACAAGAATTGTTAAACTACTACAAAAAAAAAAAAAAAAAAAAAAAAAAAAACAAGAATTTGTAATTACTTAATCAAAAGACAGCAAATACCCCAAGCTTCCAAGTTGTTTTACCAATAAATTTAATAAAAAAAATAATAATAATCTGTACCCCGGAAGTAAATGTAAATGACACTATGTTCATTTTTTTTTTTTTTTTAATGAAAAAAATTAGCATCATGTCCTTGATGTGCATTTTTTCTTTATTACATTAATACATTATGGCATTAATACAAATGTGTTAAAATATTATTAAGCTACTAGCAGGCTACGCCCGCTTCGCTGGTCACTATATTTAAATGAATTTTAGAAAGAATTATCAATATTTATTTTTTACACCACATTATACACAAAAACTAAAAAAAAAAAGTAACTAAAATTGCTTCAAACCTCGCTTCGGGTACTCGCTGTCTACGGCAGCTCTTTTCCCTCCCGCACTGCATCAGGTTTCCCATGCCTGCAGAAAATCTTTCCCAGGCACTTTAATCTGGATATTTATCGACGACAGGAAAGATCTGCTACTATTTAAGAACTACGATTTTAAAGATGACTGTATCTCAGTATCTATTAAATATTTTAGTTTTGAACCATGTATTTTATAGCCCATGCTATTTACACTATATTACGATTTGATTTCGACCAATGTAATAAAGTAAATAAAAATAAAAAGTAGGTTAATATATATATATATATATAAACAAATAAATTTTAATCAATTTAATCCTTTTTGCTATGTATGTACTTCCATTTTTCCCGATAAATACTGTAAATAATAATTAAAAAAAAAAAAAAAAAAAAAAAGTTTTTTCTTTTAAAAGAATTAATTAAAAAATGAAAAATAAGAAGTTGGTCTACTATAAAAACTTAAACGTAACTGTTATAAAAACGTTTTTAAAATTAAAACTATTAATTATACTTAATTTTTTCTACTGCATTACAATTTTGTTTCCAATTAAAAAAAAAAAAAAAAAAAAAAAAAATCGCCTTTAAATGAATGTATTAAATAAAAATAAGTTGTGTAATAGCCGTTGCTAAGATACGCAGACGATTGAAGCAAAATATTAAATTTATGAAAAATGAAACAAAGAAGCCAATCCGCGTTTGTAATGATCGATAGATGGCGCTCTCTGAACACTGCAGTTGTTAGTAAATATAACAGCCACGTGTAATTATTATTCTTTCTCCGCCATTTCATCATGGAAAGTCGATTGCATAATATGAGGATATGCAGTGGTGTGATAATTTCACCTTAGCCCACCAGAGGGCGAGCATTTCATTACAATCGCGGATATTTAAAATCGGAAAAACATTAATTTAATAAATTCAAATTCGAAATTCGAAAAAAATCTCGATTAGGTGCACACTTGCAGGGACCCAGGTACCTATATGCCAAAATCTAAAAATTTAATATGTTTAATTTGTTCTACTGTATGTCTATAACTATTTGATTTTAATAAATAAATAAAAAAGATTTCTTCCTCAAATGAATTCAAATAAATAGTTTAATAGCCGTTGCTAAGATACGCAGACTTTTGAAACGAAACAAATTTCTGAAAAATGAAACATTGAAGCCAATATTTAAATTCGAAAAAACATTAATTTAAAAAATTCAAATTCGAAATTCGAAAAAATCTCGATGAGGTGCACACCTGCAGGGTCCCAGGTACCTATATGCCAAATTTGGAGGCTCTGCGATTAGTAGTGTGAGCACCAGAGCGCAGATACACACACAGACACTTCTCTTTATTTATATAGAAGATTAATGATAGTTGCAAGGAAGTGCATTTAAACACGTATTTAAAGTTGGGGGGAGGGGGGAGAATTGCTCTCCTGAAAAATTACATTTTAGTGACATCCTGTTCTTTACCTCCGGGGTACAGGGTTAACAATTAAAAATAAATAATAATAAATTTCTTAGTTTGATCGTCGGCATTTTAAACTGATTTATGGAAATTTTATAATTTGTATTTATCCTTAATAAATACAATAATATATTCTGCGTTTTAATCCTAACTTGATTCCAAATGATGTCTTATTTATTTCATCAACGTTGTCTAAAGCTAAATTTATTGAGTCTATAACAGCGCAACTTGAGTTAATATATTAATTTTCAATAAATAATATTATAAATAATATTATTATTTCTACATTTATTTATTTGAACAACAATTTTTTTTAGACATGCAAGACTGGTCATGTGATGCAATTTACTGGAATTTTTTCATTCTTAATCATGTTACGAAAATGTCGACTTTCTTGTATGAATGAATAGAGTAAGTAGTTCGTAAAGAAACTGTCAGATTATTGTCGATAAATGCAAGTAATCCAATCAATATTCTCGGTAAAATTCAATATAATGGTCAATTTTTATTAAAATCACAATCAACTGATTGGAAGAAAATCATATTTAATGAAATTTTATTTTTCCGACTGAGTGAAAATAATGCCTGGACCGGAAGTCGAACCCCGGATCTTTGACTTACAAGGTCAAGGCTCTACCAATTGAGCTATCCAGGCCGACAACCGGTCAGCATTACTCACTCAGACAACCTTTAGGCAGAAAAATCTGGACTATCATTTAGATAGCTCAACAGAAATAAGCCGCAGGTAAAGGAAAACACCATTAAACAATGAGAGAAAGAAATACAATTTTTATTAAAATCACAATCAACTGATTGGAAGAAAATCATATTTAATGAAATTTTATTTTTCCGACTGAGTGAAAATAATGCCTGGACCGGGAGTCGAACCCCGGATCTTTGACTTACAAGGTCAAGGCTCTACCAATTGAGCTATCCAGGCCGACAACCGGTCAGCATTACTCACTCAGACAACCTTTAGGCAGAAAACATATGGACTATCATTTAGATAGCTCAACAGAAATAAGCCGCAGGTAAAGGAAAACACCATTAAACAATGAGAGAAAGAAATACAATTTTTATTAAAATCACAATCAACTGATTGGAAGAAAATCATATTTAATGAAATTTTATTTTTCCGACTGAGTGAAAATAATGCCTGGACCGGGAGTCGAACGCCGGATCTTTCACTTACAAGGTCAAGGCTCTACCAATTGAGCTATCCAGGCCGACAACCGGTCAGCATTACTCACTCAGACAACCTTTAAGCAGAAAACATCTGGAAAGGAAGAAAGGAAGGGCTTCCTTCCTTATAAAAGGAAGAAAGCCCTCGGTAGAGGCTTTCGTTCTTTTATAATGCTCGCGTAGATGGCAACCTTCTAAACAGTTCTAGGGCAGAAATCAGTGGGTCTTTCTGAAGTATTCCAGAAGTCATTTCCTATTGAAGATAGCATTTCTACATTTTGTCAGCTCTTAGCAGTGTTGCCAGATTTGGAACTTTTTTTATTCATTAGTCACCAATAAATTTGAAAAGTGATGTTTGATAAGCATAATAGATGATTAATCTTCGAAGTGATTAGGCAACCGTCTCAATTAATATTTAGTGGTGGATATTAAATTAAAAAAAAAAAAAAAGTCCCCAATCTGGCAACACTGGCTCTTAGTTACCATTTTTCACCAAATTTGGTTTCTAATCTCAATCTTTGTGAACGTCCATAGATTGCCTTTGTTTACATTGTTACTGTAAATCTACTTTTCTGCAAAAATACTTCTGATGCAAAGAAGTAGTTTAATCCATCGTAACAATAATAATTGTAATTGTTGCTGCTACGCTTTAAAGAATACATTAGAAAGAAAGACAGTGTAAAATTCTACTAAATCTCACTTAAATTAGACATAATAAGTGTGTCAAAATCTACAAAATGATTGAAATCTCTGTACAGTTTATGCAATCCTGATCAAGATCTCATTGCAACAGACAATTATGGCAAACTTAGATTAAAAAAAAAAAAAAAATCCTTAATTTATGAAAACTGAGATACAATTAATTTTTTATCTATATATTAATAGGCAAGCATAAAATTTGTTGTCCCTTTTTAACATATTAATTATGGGAGTAGAGGGTTGAAAATGGTATCATTCGAAAGGTATGGATAGCCGGAAGGTGCGAATACAAATATGATTTTCTTACGATGTCAAGAAGGTATTTAAAAATACATTTATTTTTTATGCATTTTCCCCCATTTTTCCCTTTTATACACGTCTACACACGTGTCACATTACTATACACGTCTTCACATTAAAAAATACCTAAAAGTAGAAAGTTGTTAAATCTGGCAATTTCATAAAGCTCAAATAAAACCATAGACACAGTAATTTGTATAATGTAGCATCACTATAGAGCATTTCCTCGTGACGTCTGGTGGTTGGCAAAAAAGCGCGCTCGACTTTCCCGCGCCCCGCCCACCATTGATTTTCCGTTGGTAATCCGCCATCGCTATGCTTTTCCCAAGCCTTTTTGCCAACCACTCATAAAAGTTGAGATGTTTGTTTACAAACAAGGAACTGCCCTATACGCAAGCGAAGTGATGACGTCACTGTCTGTCCATGGAGCCATGTAAAAGATTTTCTATGTTAATTTGTCCATTGAGTTTTTTGTAAAAAATTATTAAAAAATAACGGAAATTATCTGCCGATTTTAATTCCGATATTTGGGTATAGTTATTAAGTTACTGTCTACATGTGTTTGATTGAGTTATTTTTTCTGTAAAATTGATAAAATTTTAATTTAAAATCACAAAACTCCAGAAAAAAAAAAAAGGAAAACTTCCAGTTTCGAATGTAAACATAAACATTTCATTTCAAAGGGTGATATTTAAACAATAAATATTGAACTAATATACTAAATAAAAGGAAAATGGATTTGTTACTAACTGCTGCATGTATAAGTAGACGATACGGAAAAAATTCCGATTTCCGTTTTTTGCTGAATTTACATGTTTTGAGCTTTCTTTACGTTTCAATTAACTGAAATTGGCTACTTATTTTTTAAAAAAGTGTCTTTATTGCTAGCTTTTGTGGGTAGAAGAAGCAAGTAGAAGATTCATAAAAACTTTTGATTTCCGGTTTTCGATGAATTTACACGTTTTGAGATTTCCTTGCATTTTAATTAAGTGAAATTAGTGAAATTGACTACTTATTTTTATTTTTTTAAAAGTGGATTTATTATTCTTTCCTCTGCATATATAAGTAGAAAATATAAGATTCAGAAATGTTTTAGATTTTCGGTTTTCGATAAAGTTACACGTTTTGAAATTTCCCGAACTCATTTCGACCATTTTTGAAAAATATCTTTTTTTTTTTTTTTTTTTTTTTGTTCAAACACTGTACTTTATGAACCAATCGAATTAATTTAACAGAATTTGATACTTGGTTGGACCTTGGTCTGACATGGTACCTATTAGCGTCTGGGCTGTATCACACAACAAGGGGCGTTTTCACGTTGCGATTTTCTCTCATTTAAGGAAAGGCTAACATCTACAGAGAGAAATAGTTATATTAAGTAAAACTCTGCTGATTCAGTTAGAGTGAATATTGGCAAACAATTGCCGAAGCTGCGTTGCAATTGCATTCCGTTTAGGACAAGGCAATAACTTTACTTTGCCTCGCTTTGCAAAAAAAATGGTCGAGTTTCGACCACTGGGCGATACTAGTTAAAATAAATGTTAAAATATTGAATTACATCTATAAATAAAATATGATTATATTTACAGTTTTAAATGGAGGATTAAACATATTTTCACACAATTTCAAATATTCTTCTTCTTCTCTTTTCTTTTCTTTTTTCCTGTTGCTGTAATATGTAAAAGTGTAATTAAAAAAAAAAAATTTAAATCTGAAGTAAAGTAATTTTTTTTTTTTTTTCAGATGTTTTATTTTATATGAAAAACAAGTAATTAAATGATAAAACTGAATTAATTCATAAATTATTTAATTTATTTTTCCTGCTGATTGTTTTGTGTGTTAAAAGAATTAACTTAAAAAGCCAGAGATCGAACCATTTACTTTACTCCAATGCAATTTTGAAAAAAAAAAAAAAAAAAAATCGCATTTAAATAAAAAGTGGAAGCATTTTTATTAATATATCTTCATGCCTTTTCTTTTCTTTTTTTTTTTTTTTTTAGAGAGACGAGTAGATTTTCATTTTCCCACTCTTCTGCAATAAAATAATAAAGTAATTATTTTTATTACAATACCTTAGTAATTTTATTAAAATATCAAATACATCAATAAAAAAAAATACATAAATAAACAAATATTGATCCATTTCAATATAAATTGAGAACTGCATAAAGTCTCTTAATTCGCAGTAATAATTAAATATACATGTACTTTTTTTATTTCGAGGGAGGGGGGGGGGGAGTTTAAAAAATTTACTCAGCTAAAGTCATTTTTGCAGAACTTCATAAAATATTTCATAGAGATCATAATAAATTACATTAAGCTAAAAACTATCAGTAAAAAAAAAGTGTGTACATTCTCCTCCCTCTACTTTCTCCAGCTGAAATCAGTGCTTTTTATTTCTCTCTTATGTAGCTTCTACAAGGGGTCTCCGGTGTCGACATAGACCGGGAATTTGCAGACAATTCGTTACGAAGCATAAAGCAGTGGAGGGAGCCATTTTACGCTCGATAGCTCCCTATAATTGGTTTTCGGCTAGTCATACGGAAAACGGCTATTCAGTCTCTTCTCCTTCTATTCTACTCTCCACATACGTACATGGTGAAGTTCCTCTTTCTATCTCACTCGTTCTCTCTCTCTGCGAATTCCGTTAGTAGCTCGACTCTTCCGCAAGTTTAGGAGAGCATCAGATACTTTTTTTTCCTTCTGTGGCAATGGAATGGAAGCTCGCTTAGCCGCAGACGTTATTTCGTGAACAGTAACTCCTGGCTGTGCTTACATAGTTATTTTTCAGCGATTTTCATAGTAAAAAGTCTACGAAATTGAAAAAAGTGATGGTGTTATGCATGATTTTTTTTAATATATAAAGTGGAAAATTTCTTATAGGGCAAAAAAAGGAGGGGGGGGGGATAAATCATTAAAAATTAAAAGTAGTTATGGTATGAATTAATGAAATGATAAAGGATAAAAGAAAATGAAAAGTTGGGGGAGGGGAGGAAGAAAATTCCTAATTTATCAGCACATGGAAAGCCTGATATCTTTACTAGTTATCGATACCAAAACTCGAAATGTCCCGAAACTAGGCATAATAAAAATAAAAAAGTGAAAACTATTATTATTTTTAAGCGAAAAAAAACGAAAAATATTCTCAGATCATTAAATATGAAATATCCGATTTTGAAGCATTATATCTCTTAAAGAAGCATAATATTTAATCAAAAGAACCTATCATCACTATCTACATAATACTACTGCCAATATAAGAGTAACTTGATGATGCCAGCAGCAAAGAAATTTGCAAAACAAGAGCCGATAAAGTTACAAAAACGTCTTCTATTCGGAGTTAAAGATCTTTTCTCGCATGAACTAGTCAATACACGAATTAATTCAATGGACGAATCTCATGAATGTGGTGGATGATGTAGGGCTTCCACGTCCAAGTCATGTAGTTTGAGCAACGTTTGTATGTAAACTATCATTTTCATGCAATTGAGCAAGCGTCTTTTTTTTTTTTTTTTTTTTTTTTTGGTGGGGGGGGGGGGAGGGGGGAATTGACCTGTCTAGTTTCACCAATTTCGACTATATTTTCTTAACCCTTTTCGGCGCAAGACAATTCGGATCATTTAAATTATACTGCCACCGGAATTCATGAACTAAATTAAACTAAAAGAAATTTTAAATTTTAAGGTTGAAAAAAAAGGCCTTTTCCGATATGTTATAAACATAAATTTTTGCTAAAAAATTTCCGGGATGAATTTTTGCAGCTGGATCTTAAATTTTGCGTCCTCGCAGCGAGGACAGCGCGCGTTAAGGGGTTAAGCACTCATCATATTGTCTAATTACTTTCAATAAATGTCCCCTGTTATATATTGACCTGTTTCATTAAGTTATAATGGATAATACCTGCATTAATTCATGCGCATTTCACTTTTATTCAACCATTGATACGAACCCTTACAGTTATTGAAAAGAATCTGTTTTTTAATCGTACGTTATAACATAGTATAATACTGGAATAGTAATGGTTAGACTTTTAGTCGTGACAGCAAAGATATGCAAGTTTCAATGCGTGTCCACTTCTGCTGTTCAGTTAACTCGTACGAAACCTATCATGGCTAACTTCTTCATCTTACCGATACTCTTCAAATTGGCTAATATATGGTTCTAATATTGACGTCAAATTGCGACTGATTCTCTCATTCTCTGAAATGGAATTGCTTTCACTAAAGCTTTTAATTCCTCAACTCCCACCTCGGACCTAGGTCGTCCACATGAAAGGTTTTCAAAGCTAAATCTCCTGACTCGAATTTTATAACTTAATAAAGCATTGTGCACTCATTAGCTATATTTTTGCCAAACATTTCAATCATTTTTTTTTTTTTTTTTTTTTTTTTTTTAATTGCATTAATTCCATGTCGGAACTCATATTCGAAAATGATGTGAACTTTTTATTTGTTAATAGTTTAACACAACATATTCTCAGTAGCAAACATTGAGATTCAGTGTGATATAAATATGTAAATTTGAAAGAATACCGACGTGCATAACCAACTAGAAATCACCAAGATTTGAAGAAGCGCCAAGCCTATATTTCGATTTACAAATCCCATACTTTAGGCGATCGGGCATTTCATACTTAATCATAACAATTTGTAACATAATCAATTTGTGAGCTTATTAAATTATTAAATCAATTTGTTGTTATTGTTAATTAGGTCCCTCGGAACTCCGACCTTAGTTGTTAAGACGAGAGGGGAGCGTTTGAAAGTCACAACAGGGGTGAAAGCTCGACAAACTGACGAGAGAGGGCAGCACCATTAAACAAGAGCTCGTATGTTTGATCCAGATTAGGGACGAGTAATCCCTGACTCAGTACCTCCAGAAGTATAATTTTGATATGAGCTTGGAGAACTTTGCGACCGCGACAGATTTAACATGCACCAATCGCCGGTCTTCGGCCAGCTCCAGTATCGAACCCGAAATCTTCCAATTACAAGTTCGGTGCTCTTACCGACCTAGGCTGCCGCGGCCCTAAAATAAATTGTGAGCTTATTAAACAGGATTTCGGAAATAATATTATATTAAAAATTATGAAACAATTCATTATTTGAAAATTCCCATGAATTTAGGCGATATTACACATTCTTATACTTAATAACATGTTGTCTGAACATTACATTTGTATTACATTATATTTCGGTGATTCTCTAAGATTTGTTTGGAAAGGGGAAGAACAATATTCATCTCTAAAGAAAACGTGTGAAAAGTTATACTAGATATCTCAATTGAAGCAGAGAAATATTCATGTTTTAATGTCAGCTTGGCAGGTACACCCATCATTACGCGTGTATCTTCGTAGCCTTCACTGTATAACAAACCAAAATTGAGTGACTTTAAAACTACTGTAACTTGAGCCATAAATATGACAATTTAATGATTCTCTATTCCTTTAAGAAAATAAACAAAAATTGCAACAGCCTAAAAAATAATGTAGTCATCACTGTAAATAAGCCCTGTGCTCATAGCGTCTTATGTTTGTTAAAGTGATAAACGCTATATAGCTGTTATAAAATACTTTGTTAGCCAGCTCTACGTTAATGTCTTTCAGCGGGCTCCAATCAGATCTCAGATTCATCTATTAAAAATTTAAAATCAGTGTATATATTCACAACAATTGAATGAAAACTTGCATACGAACTTTAAAACGAACTTTAGAAAAAGAACATGTTTGTTGTCATACCAATTAGTCTATATAATTTTATCTAAAACTTAGTACTTGTATGAAAAAATGCCGCTGTTGTATTTTGAAGAAGTTTAAAAATTTGTCCCTCATAACATTTTTTGCACGCTTTTGTTTAACTTATTCATTTAAGCGTGGAATGTTGTTTATTTACTTTACAGAGTTGCCAACTTTTTAAATTTATTCCGGAGCAATGATAGTACTCGCCTTTTTTTTTTTTTCTTTTTTTACATTACAATTTTTATAGAATAATTTTCTCCAATACATGACTACGATTAAATAAGAAGAAAATTATTTTTCATAAATACCGGTATGAAAAAAAAAGTGAGTACTAACATTGCTCTGAATAAGTTAGAAAAGTTCTATTTATGTGTGTGGTTCAAATCTAAAAATTGAATTTTCACCACTTCCAATCATCCAACAGAGCTGAAATTTTGAATACATGTATAACTCCGAGAATAATTTATGTTTAAGCAGCACAGACTTGAATAGGGGGGGGAGGGGGGTAGTTGAGGGCTTGGGCCCTCAACTACAGTTTTAAGAAAAAATTCGAATTGTTACCCCTTTCCTACCATCTGATTGGCTTGAAGTTTTATAAACACGTATGTTATCCACATTCGCTGAATTGTAGATTTTAGTAAATTTTGAAATAAAATTGTGTATTTTAAATTTTAAATTTATATAATATTAATGTTCCGTAAAAAGAAAATTAATAAATATTTCTTTTAAATTATTTCCTCTTAAAGTTATCTGTAAAATTCCTTTAATACCGAATTACGATATACACTTAAAATCTTGATGACATAACTTCATGTTGAAATCGTTTACCAATAAAAAAAAAATAAAATAAATCCTTGACTTTTACTAAAATATGAAAGTTTATTCATTTACTATACCGAAAATCGAGAAAATTCGAATCGTAGCTGCATATACATATTCTGAATAAAGTTTTTTCAAAAATGGAAAAAAATATTCTACTTAGTATATATAGAAAAATGTTAGTCTGGTCACTTTCTTAAGCTCACTATGAGGAAAGGTATTTTTAAAAAATCAAAGTTAAAATCTAATTTTTAAAAAATCAGATTATTAAGTTCATGAAAAAAAAAAATTATACGTATAGTGATAGATTAATCTGCTAATTGTGAATAAATATTCAAGAAAAATTTTAGAAAAATTGCATACATGTGCATTACAATGTAACAATATTAAACATATAATCAATTTTTTTCAAAATTATTTAAATTAAAATAGTAAAAATATTTTTTAAGTTTTAAATAAGCTTTTTATAGCTTTCGAAACCCGCGTAATACCATAATTTAAAATTTAAACTAAGATTTTACATTTTGAAAAACCTGAAATTCGTTCAAAGTTTCATCATTCAAACATAAAAAGGCTTTTTAAATAAATTAACTTGTCAACGAATCTACAAAGATATGTTCAGAATATATATTCGAATAATAATACTCATAAATTAAAGGGTAAAAATTAACAAGGCTGGGACATTTAAACAAATTTTCTAATTTCAGACAAAATAAATTTGGAATTTTATTTCTTAATTGTAAATATTTTTTAAGTAATTTTAATATACTTGATATTATGATATTTATGCATTAATTTTAAGACTGCAATTACAAAGGAACCTTATAATATCCTTTAATTCATAAAGTGCAAAAATGGCAAGTTATTGGTTTCTGAGACTAGGACATCTCTTTCATAATATAGCACATCTGGAATCAGCATCCTTGTCTTTAAAAGAACAAAAGGAAGCAAAATTTTTATGCATATTCGTCCTACTTGTACAAAAGTTGTAGTATTCTGTATTAGTATAGATGAATAACTTTAGTTCTAAAATTTAAAAAGTACAAAATAGGAACCTCAAAATCAGGACGCCATTAAAAAAATGAATCTTTTCTCTCGGATTTTCCAGACGACATTCTACCACTATTTCTTATTAATAAACTGTAACATATTAAATCGTAGAAAATTAGTATATTACAGATTTATATTCATCAACAGTGGTATTAAATATTTTTTAGAAAATGTAAATATTAGCAGCTCTGCATTTAGACATATATCGAACTATGTAATTTCTTATCTGAGTTTTTCTTAAATGGTAAATTATATACTTTTAATTCATAAAGTAGAAAATTGGGAAAAAGTTATTGTATCATGGCATCCTTGTATTATGCTCATATAATTGTTAATAGTATTGTAATCTCTGAAATATGTGCGTGCTTGTCTTTAAAGAAACAAAAGCAAGTACCTTTAATGTATATGCGTCATACTTATACAGAAGCCATAGTCATTCACGATCTAAATAAAAAAAGCCTGTAAAATGCTTAAGATAGAGGACAAAGGGTTGTTTGTCGGTAAGATTAATTAAAAACTTACCTGATTAAGCATAGTTTTATAATTTATTTTCGCTTGGTTCATTTTGTGAAGTATGCTTTTAAATTTAATTTTAAATCACATGAAAAGTTGAAAATTGTTATTTTATTTTTATAAAATTACATTTTTTAATAAACAATAGTTGCTTATGAAAAGAAACATATTATCGTATTTACTTATACAATAAATGTGTAAGATGTTCGACATATTGAAGAATATGATACAAAAACTCGGATTATACGAGATTTTTAACATAAGTTTGAATATTGTAAGTTTTAAGAAAAAGAAATGTAAGTTCAAATTAAGTAATTTTTCGCATGATATTCGAATTGAAAATGATCAACTCTATATGAAAAAATCAAGTCTTAAGATTGGTCGTTAATTATAATCTGACCATTCTCTTATTGTTCAAACAGCAAACCTGTTATAAGAAATTTTCTATATCATTATTACCCAAGTCACAGCCACATTTAGAACAGTGTCATGCGTGGTCTATGGAGTCGTGCTACGATTAATATTGTCACCTGATATATCTGCGTTTGCAGACTCTGTGACTTGGCCAACGAATATTATGTGAGAAATGCCTAGCTGGTTGTCAGCCAGGGTATCTCAGTGGTAGAGCATCCGTGCGTTAAGCGGAGGTGCCCGGGTTCGATCCCGGCTCTGGTATTTTTCATATAGTTGGTAAATAAAAAATATCAACCTTTACACTCCAATTTACTTAAAATGAATATTCACGGTTGATGAATTCATGAATTAATATTTCTAAATTGTCATGTCATATTTTTGTCTTCAAGTAATAGAGCAATTCAAGACTTCGTGCAGCGTTTTAAATATACATTATAAATAAATAAATAAAAATTACCATTTAATATTTCTTACGATGATATTTTATGTATGAGATGCAATTGACTATTATTAATGCACAAATCCTTCAGTATTTTGAAACAAGATTATCATTTGAATCACTAAATTATTATGCATGCCAGAATGTAAACATTAACAAATATTCACATTAAAAAAGTAAATGCGAGCATTCTTCTATTAAAGGAAAATATTTTAGCTGATGATTCAATAAATTTATCATTGAATTTTAAAATGTAAATTTAAGTTAGAATTTTTACTTTCATAAATCAAATGAGCTAAATATACCAAAAATACATAAACGTATAAAATAATTTAATATACTTCTTTAAGCAAAAATGGTTTAAAAAACAACTTCATGAATATGAAAATGAATTCAAAAGATTAAAATGACAAAGATTAATAGACAAATTATTTAAAATAAGTTTCATTGCAACCATTCTACCATTTTCGAAGTAGACTATTGTTAAATATCATTTCCATAATTAGCATAATTTTAATCGTAGAAACCCATTACTACAAAATACCCGGATATATTTCGCGTTCTTAATCAAAAATGAAACAGGAAGAGAGGATAAAGTTGAAAAGAATTTATTTGAATAATTTTTCTTCTTGCATACTTATACATTGCCGACTAGCGATATACCATGCTTTAAAATGCATTTGTTATTAAATTGCGTGATTTCGCAATTGTCGAAATTCGAATTATATACACATCACGTTATTATATTATTAATTTATATTTGTTCAAACAATTTTCCTGTACATATTTTGAATTGCTAAATAGAACAAAAAGAACCATTATTTTAGGTTGAACATTTTTGTGAAAGCATACTAATATTTCCTGCTCCTACAGTAGAAGAGTTAGAATATAAAGCATGAACTCGCCTGCCGGTAAAAATTATACATTTAAAAACCACTTCTTTAATTTTTTTATCTACCGACGGGATTTCAAAGTCTCATTAGATTTAAACGCGTATAAAATCAAATTTATGGTAGTAATTTGAAAAATACTTGCCAGTATCGGAAGTCTATTGGCAATTTTAAGTAAAAGTGGGCATGATTTTTCAAATTTATTGAACAATCACTAATTATGCATCAAATTAAAGCTAATTTTAAATAAAATATGAATTTAAAAAATACTTAATTTGTTATTACAAGACAATTTTAGAAATTTTCCCTCTAACATTGAAGAAGTTTCGAAAATATTTAGAAATAAAAAGGAATTGTCTTAAAATACATGCATGTAAGTACCCCTTATTATTATTGGTCAAAAAAAGATGCATATCTTGTGAAAATTGATCTACAGTTATTAAAAAGTTTTTTCCTCCCCATCGCTTATAATAGTATATTAATATTTTAAACCTTTGTTTATTTTTGGAAAGTTGTAAATAAAATGCATTGGATAGGTCACTGCATTATCAATCTTATATTTGGTTTTCACTAATTTAATTTCTAATTAATAAAAAAGAAAACAAAATTGCGAGAAGTCACACCCGTTACAATTTTTATCCTATCCTTCACATAACATTTTACTTATTTATTTTATTTTATTTTTATTTTTTTAATTTAACAATCGAAATACATTTAAATAAATGGTATTACTTTGTTTAACAGAGTCTGTTCTAACTATGAAAAAATAGTCCAGTGTTTATCATTGTCAAATTCACAAGAATTTAAACAAATAAAGATGCTAGCATAAAGTCATGTCCGGGAAATATCATATCCGCCACAAAGTCAAAAAAATTAGTTTTAAAAAATAAATAGCAGAATTGTTCTGCTATTACTTTAGAATATAAAGTAATAAGCTAAGGCATCATACTAAGTTAAAAATAAATAAATAAATAAAAATAAGTTGATAAATTCTGTCTTTAAAAAATATTATGATACCTTAAAATGAAACAAAATATCACACTCGTCGACCTGGAGCGTTCGATATATTTTACTTTCCACTCTATGGCATTAGAAGCTACAAGAAAAGAGTAGCGTGCTGTCACTATTCCTGACATTTATATATATATAATTCTCACCTACATTATAATTAATTCATATGTTATTTCAAGAATCTAACATCTGTCAATCATTTAAAGAAAATATAGAGATTATAAAAAATAAATGCTCTTTTATATATAATTGTTTAGATGTAATTGTCCAATTAATTTAGAAAATTTTTTTAATCTCCTGGTTGTTTAAATAACGTTCTGTTCTTTGATGGCAGTGATTTAATTAAAATAAAATATATGATATGCACAGTATATTTTACATTTGCCAAGTTAAGGCTTATTAAAATATTAAATTTAATTTATACACTGTGTGCATAGCTGCAATTGCGCTTATACTATGTGTATTACTCTTAATTTAAAAACCTTGGGTATTTTCTCAATCTCGAACAAAAAATAAATTAATGTATTTAAAATAAACTAATGAAAATAAGTTATTGAATGTGTAATGTGGAGTAGATTGTTAGTGTTTTGTCACAGTCTCATACCATTGCCTTTGAAAGATACTTATGCTTCTTTTTTACTTTGTTTGGCCTGAGTATGTTTCTCTGGTGAATTATTTGACTGACTGTTTTCGTTCGCATTTTTTTCTTTTACTATAAAAGGATTATTTATATATGTATATATTTATTTAATCCTCTATGTACCAATGGTACACTAAATTATCACCTCATTAATTACTATCAGATGTAAAATATATTATTTATATCTTTAAGTAACTATATGTACAGATACAGGGTGATCCAAAAGTCACAGAAAAAAATACAAATTTTAGTATTCAAAAAATATTGACCGTAGCATTATGCAGTTTTCACTGAAATGCACAGAAAGACATAGGATTTTTTTAGGCAACAAAATAGATCTTTGAAAATTAAATTAAATTTCCTTCATACATACGGTGGTGCTATAATTGTAAATTTACATTTTTTACAGTGGCGCAGTACATTCAACAACGTAACTAGGACTATAAATGCTCAATGTAATGGCCCCGTCATTCATAAGAAAGATCGTCCGATATTGAAAATTGAAAATTCTCGTAAAAAAGCTTCAGTTTTTGAAATATGGCGGCATTTGGTCAGACGAATCTGTTTGAAATGTGAGAGGTTACAGATCGATATGTTGGTGAACTGTAACGAAATGTAACTAATATGGCGAAATGTAACTAATATTTTTTCTTACATATATAAAAAAAATATGTATATATCCCGTACTTTGCTGCGCATTTCAGTGAAAACCGCAAAGAATTACAATCAGTATTTTTTTAAATAATTTTTTTTTATTTTTGTCACTTTTGGATCACCCGGTATATATATTGTATTTGAAATATATATATATATATTTTTCCATAAGGAAAAAAATGTCATTCCGAGGATATCGTTTGTAGGGCACAAAATTGACTTTCTTTCGACATTTCATGCTATACTCCTCTGGGATGAAAATCATCAACATTCATCATCAAAAATAATTTTAATAAATAAAACTTATTCAATAAATAATTTGTATTTGGTGGATTTGTATGGGAAAATATAGCAGACATTTTTGTGATGGCCACAACATACTAGGGATTTTTTTTTTTTTTTTTTTTTTATGTAAAAGTAAGAAATTCATCACTTTTTAATGGATCCTCGTAATTTACAAAAGAATTATTCAAGGGTCTTTCTCTTTACCTAAGTACAGAAGTATCACATGAATTTGTAAATGTAGTACACAATATTTTCTTAAGATGGATTTGAGCGGTAACAGCAATGGTTTACAAGCACTGAGAGTTTTACTACCGTGAAATGACATTTACAGGCAGAGTTTCCTACGTTGAGAGCCTTTGATATCTCATAATCTAAAAAGACTTAATGACAAATTTGGTGAAATTCTTGGTGATTTTTTGAGGGGAGGGTTGATATGGGCAATAAATGGACCATATTCCCACTTTGGGTTCGAGGCTACAAGAATATCAGCTGGTTAGGAAAACAATCCTCAACTCTACCATAGCAAAGCATTGTGGCTTGCAAATTTTTATCTTGTAATATTATTTATAAGAGTTAAAGATTATATGAAATTGAAGTAAAAGTGATATAATGATAACTTTGTTTTGTTTTTAATCCAGTTTTAGCAATAAACTTTAATATTAATCCACATATGTAATATTAAAAGTTGCCATTTGAACTGTGGCGATGTTAACAAATTTAAATGGATGTTCCATTTAATAAATTCCTTTATTAAAGTGATTGAAATTCTAATTATTTAAGCTTTGATGTCTATATATATGTGTGTGTGTATAAAATTTTCTTATTAATCTTTTATTCATTATATATATATGTATGTGTGTGTGTGTGTGTATACATAAAATGTTCTGCAATTTTACGATATAGAATAGTCTTAACTTTATCATTCGATTCAGTTGTTTACATTTCTCTTTTGTTCTTGTTTGAACAGATATCTGATTATTAAATTTCACTGGAGAAATATTTAGGAAAATGTTATGCGCAACAATAAAATGGCATCTTGAATCTAATTTGTTTACAAAATATCGGCCACGTGTTCGGTGATTTTACCTACTGTGACGTCACAGGAATGTTGTCCATTACTAATTTTAGAATATTCTAATTTTAATTACTTTAAGTTTTACGATTACTATTTAAGGAAGTTAGCCTCAAAATGTCTAGAATTTTGACGTAATTCTATAAAGTTTTATAAGCAAGCGACTCCTTTACGAAAGGAAATTTATTAGAGTTAAAGTAGTTCTTTATTTTGTAAAGAGCCGTTAAACATAACTTTTTAACTAAACTGTCTTAGCATGTTGGAAAATTATTGTAAATTCTGTTGAGTTATACTTTTATATATTGCGTAACAGAGTAATTTTGGATGTCCTGTATTTTCTGCAATTTTCTTGCGATAGTTTTATGAGAGTTTAGGGATTGTTTCAATTAATTCTAATACTATATGAATTCTCTTACTCATAACAATATTGAGTAAAGTATTCATTGAATCAATGATTATATTTTTAACATATTAAATTAAAAAAAAAAAAATGTAGATATAATACAATTCATTTATCCATGAAAGATTATCGTGCTTTTCTAATTTTTAATTAATTTATGCGCACTATAATAAATTATGTAAATTTGCATGAAAAAGGAATTTTTAAAAATGTCATCTCTTATTCGGCTTTATTAGATTTTTGTAATTTTCTTCGCTAGAATGAGTAAAAGAATATATTTTATAAGTTTTTATTCTTACTGTCAAAACTAGTCACACATAAAAGTTTTGTAAAATCAGCTATATAATAAACTTATAAATGAAGGGTTTTTTTTTTTTTCTCCTGTTCCAGATTTGATTCATTTTTTACATTAAAGCGCAAAAAAGATATCAAAGTATGATTTTTAATGAGACTTTTTACTGGAAAGTTCAAAAATTTTAATGATAACTCATTAAATTGTGAACAGACAAAGCAATTTTCTGACAGTAAGATTAATGAATTTCAGAACATCATCATTAAAAATAATCCTTACCGATGTAACTTAACTGTGCTTTTCTTTTTCCGTGGTACTGGCAGAATTTCTCTTTAAATCAGAGAAGAAACTATAAAAAGAGAGTGATTTCAAAGAGGCTAGTTATAAAATAAAATAAAAAATACTGGTTCTCATTGGACATCCTATCTACAATTTTGATTCTTGTAAATAATTTTACTTGTGTTTTATTTTCAATAACAAATGTAACTTTACAAAAGTTTCTTTGTCGAGGCAAATTAGCTCATTATTTTGAAAATCAGTTCGCTTTTATTTAATGAGCTATTAGGAAATGCCCCATGAAATTTCTATTTGAAGTAAATTATACTTATTTTAAATTATTTATGTTCGAAACATGTATTTCTTAGGCATATGTAAAAAAAAGAAAAGAAAATTAGAAAAACTAAATTAATATTAGTTTTGTGAAATACTCTATCGAAACTTATGTCGAAACGTTATGGAAAATAATATGTCCTGCATTGTTTTCACGTTTCTTCAAAAATTAAGATTATAAAAAAGATTATAATTTAATTAGAAATTTATTCATCAACCTTGAAAGTTCATTTCAGATTTTTTTTTTTTTTTTTTACTCCAAAATTTTCTGAAAAGATTATAATTATTTATTAAATATCACACGTTCATCACGCTATTAAGCTTCACTTCAAAATTTTGTCAAATAAATATTTATTGCAATTTGCTGCTTATTTCAAGATAGCACATTATAAGTCGATACTTATGATTTTTTTTTTCTTTTTTTAATGGTTCTCTTTCAAAAATAACACCGAAAAGAGGATAGTATACATCGCCAACAGTCACAGAAATTACTAAAATTACTACACATTAACCCGTTAACGCCCGAATTAATTTTGCAAGATATTATTAGCTGATTATTTCACTTCTAAATTAATTTTGACATCTGGCAGTAAAATATATTAACTTAAACAATTCTATAGTTTTAAATTTTAAGCCTATCCTCATTTATTGACGTTTAGTGTTCTAGCGAGAAAACTCCGAGATAGAAAAACTTTGAGATAACAGATTAATTTCCTATTATATGTTGACAAAGATCTCGAAAGTAAAGTATTATAATATATATTATTATTCAACTTGATTTAAGTTAATATACCTGCGCAAAAATCAAATATATATGCGTCGAATGAAAAATCATAAAATGACTATCCAAATTATGAAACAATGATTAATAGTAAGCACATAAAACTTTCAGGGATCATTTAGAGTGACGCTATAAACTGTCATTAAAAAGCAGAAATCATTCCAAGAAACCACAAGAAATATTAGATGTCCTCAAATGAGGACACTGAGTGCTAACGGGTTAACTTTTTTCCTTTATCTCAGAGCAAACAGAAAAAAGAAAGAAAAATATGGGTATTCTTAGGACATAATTAATTTGCCAAATTTTCAAAAAAAAATTAGCAAAATTAAAAATTAAAACGTATGTTTCGTAATATTTGAAAATTTTCATAATAAATAACATATTCCTACTTCCAAAATATTTTGTGGAAATTTCATGTATTTTGCATAAACTTTACTTGAAATTAAACATGATACTTTGTACTATATTGCAAACTAAATCGCCATAATTGTACAATTATTTTTAAAATGTCTAACAATAGTTATTATGTAATTAATTAATGTAAAACAATAGTTATTATAATTATACTGTCATATTATATTAATATATTTATTATGAATATTATAATAACAATGATAAAATTAATTATTTAGTTATTTAACTGTTCAATTATTTATTTTTTATTTATTTTAATATTTCTAATTTAAGACTAATTAGTCTTTTATAACTGAAATAAAATAATGACATTTGTCTTTTGACTGATGTCTCACTATTTATCGCCCAGTTAAAAAAAATATATCAATTTGTTGATAATATAATAATTTAAAAATCTCAAGTTTTTTACTTTAAGTATATGATAGACATTTTAAATTGTTTTTATAAATAACTTCCTTATAATTATTTTTTTAAAAAAAATCATACATATCTTTTCAAATATAACAACATTGAAAATATAAAAATTTCTGGAAAGCTATTTGAGTTTTTAAATTAAAATCATATTATTAAGCATAGTATATTAAATATTAAATATATTAAAATTTCTCAAAATCTATCTAAATTTTAAAAATTTTCGAAAGTTTGAATTTTTTATATTGTGTCCTGATAACTAATTATTAATTTTTCCCCTGAATTCTATATTATTATTATTGTTATTATTAATTTAATATTTTGGTATTTGAATGCTAAAAACTTGCATTAAATTTCAGCCATTCAAACATAGAAAGAAAAAAAAAAACAGTTAATGACCAAAGTAATATCCAGATATGTTTAGAATACATTATTAAAATATAATAATATAAAACAGAAGGAAAAGTTAAAAAATAGTTTCAATTAGCGGCTTAAATTTTTTCTAAATATTTAAAATATGAATTATATTTTATTAAATTTTAAAAGTTTTCGAAAATGTTTAGTGTAATTAATATTTTTATATTTCAATGCATATGCATGCAAATTTTCATAGTTGTATAAGATAGTAATTTTCAAAAAATATTTATAACATCTGCTTTTTCTTAAAAGTCTATTATCACCTTAAAATAAAATTTCTAAAAATTCATTCATATTTATTTTTTATTTTATTACTAATTAATTTATTTTGAGATATCGCAGTACACACAAATACTAAAATCTCTAATTACGTAAAAGGTCATTTAATGTTAACATAAATCAGTTTTTATTTCTGACTGACTACAATACATTACCGAAGGAGAAGGAAAATATTCTTTTCGTCTAAATTTTCTCATTTGTTTCACGAAAGAGAAAGAAAATTTTCTTAGATTAGAATTTTCTCTGAAATCTGACGGGCTTAAGGAAAAGAATCCGGAAAACCGAAACTAACGTGATCTAATGAGACTTTTAATGAATGTCACACGAATCTAATGGAATTTTCATCAGCTCTCGTGATTCAAGAGACGTTCCAGGCCTTTTTCTGCAAATTCCTTCTCTGCTTAAAATATATTATTATGTTGACGTACTTTAAGACATTTCTTGTAGCTCGACATAAATTGCTGTCATATGACTAAAGAAATAATTATTTTAAGTAAAAATGGAGTAATACAAAATCAACATTTATCGTGTTTCATAGTCACATGATTGTTTATTATTATTATTACATTATACCCAATGAATGGTTTTATTTGAAAATGTTTGTTTTATAAGTATAAATACAAGTTTTATAAACAGATATAATTGTAACTATACAAAACTCTGTTATAATATAACAGCAGAGCTTTCAAGCTTTACGTTTTTTGAAAGCAACTTTTTTAAGTAGTTATTTTATTCTTACTTAATTGCAGAAATTAAGTCTTTAACTAAATAAATAAACCAAGAGTAATTTTATAAAGAAATAGTAGTGTACAAAGGGCGTAAGACTTGGCATCTAATGAATTTTTTTCTTTTTTTTTTTTTTTTTTTAATACTTTAACTGAACTAGTTTTTCTTTAATTACTTTTTTATAACAGATGTTCGTGTAACTTAAAGTCCCATATTCCCAATGATCTATTAAGTGGTCGATGATGTTACATAAAAATTTTGGAAAATTGACGCGACCTATAAGGTAATAAAAAAATAAAGTGTCTTCGTAGCTAAGTTATATGCGAATTTCATTTAGAAAAATCATAAGTGGTCTATTTATATCAAATTATGCTACGTAATTTTCCATTCTTCTGTTTACAGACTATTTAATTCAATATTTTAGAAGGGGATATTCGGATGTTGTTAGAAATAATTCAAATCTTTAGACAGCATTCCCATGTAAGGTATTTGTGTAGAGTTTTGCTTACATGATTCCACAGTAGAATCAATTTTTAACTGCTGAATTTAGCTTTCGTGATTCAAGAAATGTTCCAGAATTTTTTTTCTGAAAATTCCTGCTCTGCATAAAATGTATTATTATAGTGACGTACATTTCTCGTAGCTCTACATAAATTACCGTCATTTGGCGAAAGTAATAATTATTGAAAATAAAAATGAAGTAACACAAAATGGCTATTTATGTCATGGCATATTAACGTCTTTTTTTTTTTTTTTTTTTTTTTTTTTTCTAAGACGGACTATTTAAAAATATATATAATTTTGAGGGAAAATATACCGAATTTGTAATATTAAATAGTGATCAATGCAGGCTTTAAAAACAAACACCATATAATTTCTGAAATCATGCAACAATTGTTTCCGGACTCAACAATTACGTATGACATTATGTTCAAAAGTATTAGGTGAAATGTCTCTAATTACTTTCATTATATATGTTGCAACGGAAGCAATATCTAGTTATGTACAACTTTTCAATTCGTATCGAAATCAAGAAAACATTTATTTTCCAATTTTCATTTTAATTTAAACATTTTCTTTACGAGGGTCAAAATGATGATTTTATAGTCCTTATACACTATTTTATTAATATATAGCAAGCATAAATCTGGGGAAAAAAAGGGTGAGAAAGCGAGGCGGCCTGATTTATCGACGCTACGCATAAAAGCTTCTAGCAAACAAAGATGCAAAATATTCGATGAGAGGTGAATGTCCTAGTCGAAAGATAATCCAAGGCAATTTTTCTTATTTAAAGCTGTTTTATTTAAATAAACAATACAAAAGAAACATATCTCGGTATTTCTTGATGTGAAGCCATATTCGTAGAGAAATGAAGTCATATAAATGGAACATG
Organism: Salticus scenicus; assembly: GCA_963930645.1. Classification (NCBI taxonomy): domain Eukaryota; kingdom Metazoa; phylum Arthropoda; class Arachnida; order Araneae; family Salticidae; genus Salticus; species Salticus scenicus. The sequence goes on along the minus strand of OZ005650.1, from coordinate 258,161,514 downwards.
GTTAACGGGTCTGTCAGTTCATGACGCTATAGTTCAAAGGAATAAAATCTCTTTACAGAGTAACACTTTACAAGTGATTTTTTTTCACTAGCTTTAGATGAACTTTTATTTCATTTTTTATTTTACGAGTTGCTTAGTTTCTTATCGATTTTTAACCTGAAAAGTAAAACAATTTGTATAATAATGTTTTTATTGTATTCAACATAAAAGTATGCATTAACACACTCAAAAAAAAAAAAAAAAAAAAAAAAAATCGTTTTTCAGTGTCTTTCTGTTACATTTTTACACAAAGAAATCACATAAAGAGTATTTTGTACATTACGTACAAAATTTTGCATGTTATGGAGTCATTTTAAGCTGTATTTAATTTGCTCAAATTTTATGTCAGTTCTATTATAATTCTAAAATACGTAGAATTATTATCGAATCTTCGATATAGTTATATATGCTGTTTTTTTTTTTTTTTTTTTTTTTTTTTTTCAAAATTCCATGTACGATCTTTTAAGAGATATAAAGTACATTATGAGGATTCAGACCTAGAAAGAACCCATGACCTCAAAAATCATATAAATCCTTTAGAGATCGACGTTTTCCTTTTTTATTTATTAATTTATATTTTCATTTTACTTTATTTATTTATTTTTATTTTATTTTTATTTATTTATTTATTTATTATTTTGTTTATGTTTTTTGTCTTAAATGCTGAACTTTATAAACCAATGGGCATTATTGACAGCTCACAGCCACTCTCGTTATGAGCTATTTGTTGCTCCGTCTAAAATGTAAATTTTAAATTCTTATATGTTCTGTTATTCCACATAATGATACACATATTCAAATTAATACAATCGGTGCACTAAATAACTTGAAACACATACAAACTTTCTGTTAAAAAAGTTAAATTCAACAGCTTCGATCATACGTGGATTTTGCTGTTAAGAAATAAGCAAAAACATCCGGTCTTTAAGTTGTTGCTATGGCGCTTGCGATCGTGTTTCTTATGCATTCTTAATGCTTTTGATGTGCCTTATCTCCCATACTAGTTTCTATATGGAGTTTTAAATCACGGTTTTATATCAAGTCTGAAAATTCAGAAACGTTTTAAAAATCTGAAAACTGGATCTCATCCATATACCTGTATTATAAATCAATACAAAAAACCCTTAACGGGTTAAAAGTTTGTGACGCAGCATTGTACTTTATGGCTATAAGAATTAGAAATACGGGCCTTAAAAATAATGATATCAAATTTTCAGTGACGCTTTGATATTAATTAAATTATACATAGATTTTCTTATTTGAATTTGCTTTTTCCTTTTATTTATATTTACAATGTAAACGTTATTTTCAACATAAAATAATATATAGCATTTACTCATTGATACCTTTCCATTCACATCTCTTATACTATGAAAGCATGTGTTTTAAAAGAAATTATATGAAATTCCAGTAACGCAGTGGTGTTACATTAAGTGATTTGTTTTTAAATTTCTCTGCAATTATTTTGTTTTGCATATTAAAGTATATGTGCACATTGAAATATTGCTTTTAATTTTCAAATACGCTGTCAAATATATCACTTTCATTAAGCTTATATTATGTACTGAAATATATTTATTTCAATGAATTATTCTATCTTTTGCGTCACGCCATCCAAAACTGAAAAAAATTTCACAGTTTTTTTCTTTGCATCACGATATTTATTTGCATGCATTTTCAATTTATTTGGATGAAATGACACAAAGTAAACATTTCCATATATTTTACTTACAGTTTTGGATGGCGTGACGCAAAAGATAGAATAATTCATTGAAATAAATATATTTCAGTACATAATATAAGCTTAATGAAAGTGATATATTTGACAGCGTATTTGAAAATTAAAAGCAATATTTCAATGTGCACATATACTTTAATATGCAAAACAAAATAATTGCAGAGAAATTTAAAAACAAATCACTTAATGTAACACCACTGCGTTACTGGAATTTCATATAATTTCTTTTAAAACACATGCTTTCATAGTATAAGAGATGTGAATGGAAAGGTATCAATGAGTAAATGCTATATATTATTTTATGTTGAAAATAACGTTTACATTGTAAATATAAATAAAAGGAAAAAGCAAATTCAAATAAGAAAATCTATGTATAATTTAATTAATATCAAAGCGTCACTGAAAATTTGATATCATTATTTTTAAGGCCCGTATTTCTAATTCTTATAGCCATAAAGTACAATGCTGCGTCACAAACTTTTAACCCGTTAAGGGTTTTTTGTATTGATATCATTACTTTTTAGGGGTTAATGATCAAAACGCAAAAGTAAAGAAGCATGGTAATAACACTGTATTAAAAGTGTTGTTTTATAGGTCACACTCGAACAAAATAACAAACTAAATAAAATTTCAAAATTTTATAAAAAGTGATAAAAAAGATGGACACATGCAACATTACAAAGGCATAATATAGTACATTTTAAAAATGACAAAAATTTCTTATTTATATTTATTTCTTATTATAATGTTTTAGGTATAGATTTGATTTAAAAGAGAAAAATAAATAATAATAGAAAAATCTTTAAAAAGTGAAAATTTTATACTGGTAAATATTTAAGTAGTATAGTTTGTTATGAATTTAATTTAAAAAAAATCTTAATCTATTCAAAATTTTATTATAGCTTAACATTTTGTAATTTATATATTATATATATACTAGAAACTTAATGAGCAAATTAATTATTTTCAAATTCTGTTTTAAGAATTTTTTCAATCCGTAGTTTAAGTGATTTATCACCTAATTTTGAAAACATTACAAATATTTGCATATGATTATCATATTATTTGTCATTTTTATGAAAATAAAGGAAACATTTTTTGTTGTTGCAATCACCTTTTAAAATAGAACCAATTTTGAAAGTTAACAACGTATCAGCATGAAAACAATGTAAATACAAAGAATATTTTTGATAAACAAATGTCATATAAAATACAAGTACCTAAATAAATAACTCATTTAATATATATATATTAAAAAAAGAAAAATATTTTTTATTTTATTTTTTGTGTTTATTTTTGACGCTCCCCGATAGATGGAGCCAAAACGATTATTTGATATTCCGTATTTCAGATGGAAGGGAAGACTGTATTCGTCCGCGAAACTGCCGCATCACGGTATTTTCGGAGTAAAAAATAGTTCGATTTTTAAACTGAGTTATAAAAAAAACAAGAGTTTTCCTAGGGAAAAGGGAGATGTCAGGCACATCAGATAAAAGCGATTAATATCATATATCAATTAAACTAAATTCGCTCGAGCCATATTCGAGAAAAATTTGTCCCTTACATACGCCGTCCATTTACAACTTAAATGAGCCAATTCATATCTCGAAATATATTGCACGCAGAAATGTAGGGATTTCAGGGTAGGATCGGACAGAAGGTGAAAGTCTATTTTGAAAATATCAGAACATAACCTCCCATATTTCCTGAGATATTAAGTGTCGGCTTTCAGCGGTTACTTTGATCTTTAAATTCGTGTATATATAAGTGTCGCAGTTTCGTTCGTTTTTCCGTTTCCGCTGAGTGTCGTGGCGTTCGTTTGTTTTTGCGCTTGCGTCACTAGAAAAACTGCCGTTTTTCATGATTATTGTAACTATTATTTTTACAAATCAACAAAAAAGCAAAGCAATATAAATTTTTTCTTTTATTATTATTATTTATTTATTTTGGATGGGGGTAGTTAAAATATAAAAACTTGAAATTCTTGAAAATTAAAATGGAAATGGAAATATAAAAATGCAATATCCTGTCTCTTTTCTTAAAACTGTAAGCTGTATAGTTAATATTTGGGAGATTATTATACCAAAAAGTACGTATGTGAAAAACTGGTAATGTGAAAAACTGGTATTGAAAAACAAGAATATATGCACTTGTTCTTCCATACCAGTTTTTTTCTGTCATTTTACAATTAATTAATTCTGCAATTTACAGTGTTTATCATTAAACACTGTAATTTGTATTAAAAAAACACGACAATTGTTTCGAGACAAAATAAGTACCACGATCCTTGATCTGGCAAAAAAAAAAGAGAGAGAGAGAGAGACGAATGTAGTTTGAAAGCAGCAGCGCAACTGTCTATTAAACAGTTATATTTGGTGGAAATATATCATATATCAATAGAAATAAAAACCTTTGTATTAATTTACTAAATTAATTTACTTTGTATTAATGGAAATATTTGCATTAATTTACTATTTGTTTTCCAATTATACATCAGAATTTAAAGTCAACAAAACTCTATTAATAAACATTTCGATTTTTTTTTTAAATAAATGTATTTATTTAATTATTTATTTGTTTTTTATGCAAAGATTTCTTCGTGTATACTGCCATGAAAGGACTTCTTTTAAGTGTTATAAAAATAGAACAAAATAAAACATTTAATTACTTATTTGTATTTACTCATAATTTGAATTGTTAATAGTAATAGAATTGCAATAAGTTTTTTCAGTCATTACTCAAGATAATATAGCATTTAAAATACTTCTTACATTCAAATAATAGCTTCTCTCATTAACTGCTAAAAGCTAGTACAAGAATAAACACCATGTTGAATCTGATTTAAGACCAGAATTAAGTCAGTCGAAATCAGACATTAAGATGCTATGTTCTAAACAAGCACCGCCTTCATGCTGAAACAAGAATGCAACTTCTGTAATTCAAAGTATTCTGCATTTACAACTGATTTGCACTGATTGCAAATTTACTTGAGAATTGGAGTACCATTGTCAAGAATATGTATGTATTTGAATCGAATAGATTTGTTCAGTGATATGTAATATAACATCTTAAATTATGTATAGTAATACGCTGAGGATATTTGTGAATTAGTTATGTGGATAAGAACAATATAATTATCGAAGGAAATAGGTCGGAGGGGAGGTCCATGATTACTGACTGTTTATATAGTCATGAATTTGAGTGAGGAGATACTTTGCATTTTCTCATAAAATATCAGGGATTATTTTTAAACCATTATTTTTTATCAGTATTATATATTTTTGTTATATTATTTTTAGACTATTATAATGAGAACTACAAAACTTTAAATTCATACTCATATTAAATAAAACTTTTCAACTAAACATAATGAAGGACTAAAGTGAAGACACAATGAGGATTTTTATGCAAATTAATTCTTCAATTGACCAGTGGTGAACAGTTTTCTCGGAGCTTTGCATGTGTGTTGCCATCTGGCTTTTTTATAACTTGATGTTGAACGAAAGCAGCAATACCAAATAACAGTTATTTGTAGTTGTCCCATAAAAGACAATGAAAACACACATTGCTACTGTACTAAATAGAATTAAGTTAGATTGCATCATTCTGTATGTGCTAATTAGTGATGTAAGGTTATATAACAATTTTATTCATATTAAATAGTCCTGAAATCTTGATCATTCTGCTTAGTTTGTCGATATATAGAGATAGCTAATAAGCATGTGATAAACTTGAGTAAAAAAAAGTAAATAAATAGCCTGTTTATATAATTAGAATAAAGCATAGAAAGAAATTGGGAAAGAGTGAATAGGAATCTATGAACAGTAAGAACAGTGGTAAAAATTTTTAAAACATCTGATAGTATAGTAAATGTACCAAGATGTACTCGCTCTCATTGAGAAAAACCAAAAAGTTATTAACATTGTTAAAGTAAAGTGAAAATTTTCTTAAAGCATTATCGCAACAACGCGGGAAAAAAAAGATTTTAACACGTTGTGTGCCATATCAGCCATCGGTGGCTGACACTGAACTTTCTGTTTAGGCCGCCCGCATCATCCACAGGTGGCTGACAGTGTAAAATATGATATAAAACTAAACATTTTACATTCTTTTAAGTAATTACTGAAAATTTATTTAAAGTTTACTTAATTTTTATTTATTACAGGATACCATTAAAGCATTTTAAAGTATTTTATAGGAACACTTTAACCATAACGCGCTTCTAAGCAGCGCGTGTGGCCTGACGAGGATTTCCTTAAAAATTCGCGTATCGCGTTCTACGTGTTAATAAAGTTATTTTCCATACATTATCCATAAAATTCTACATTGGATTGTGTACAAATTTAGAGTAACCAGAAGAAAACCATACATCGAGAAATTTAAACTTATTTTAATTTTTTTTTTTTTTTTGTAAGTGAGCATTTGAAACGCTTTTGAATGTATTGTTTTCCTATGACAGAAACCTCTTTTAAATTCATGAATTAATTAATTGTAATAACTTCATGAATAATTTCATTGAATGAATTAATTCCTTTTAACTCATTGTATTTAGTTTAAGATATATTCAGTTTAATTATATAAATCATTTATAAAAGACATGACTAAATTTCAGATTTAAAAAAAATACAGATAAAAGAAATGCTTTTAAATATAAAAGAGAGTGAGAGAGAGAGTTATGAGATTTAATACCTTTCAAAGAGTCATGTTGAATCCAATTTATCCTTAAGCCTTAATCGAACAACAAAAACTTTAGTTTCAAATATCTATCTGAAATGTATTAGTTATTTTTAATAAAAATATGTTTAACTGAGCTCATGAATGTTTATGCTTTCAGAAAGTCTGACTGAAGCACTTATTACTTAATAAACTCGCCCATTTTCGGCATAAAACACGATATTTACTATATTCCACACAATACGTGGTAGATCTGTATTGTTATAACATTTTAAAGAATATTTTAAATAATATACAGTATTTTAAAAAAAAGCAAAAAGTAATGATTTTTTTTTCCTCTCTTCTCTCCATTTTTTATTTTTATTTATTTATTTATTTATTTTATTTTATTCATCCATTTATTTATTTTTAAAATTTTTAAATGTCTCTTACCTAATTGCGTTAATGTATGTAACTATTTATATGGGGGGGGAAATTAAATTATTATGAAGAAAAAAATTTAGAAAAGTAAGCTTTATCTATTTACTTTTTATTTGTCCGGGATGTCTATTCCATTCAATGAAGAAAAAAACAACATTGGATTGAAGAGTAATCTAATAAAAAAATTAATTGTTATTCAGTCTAAAAGACGTTTAAATGACAATTTTTTTATAATGCTTACTGAGGTCCTTTTTTTTATCGTCAAATTCCAGTTTTTTATCGAAATCTTCATTTTTACTTTACCATCATTATTTTTTACAAATGAAAGGATAATAAAGAGAAAATCTGTGTGTTCATATTTCATACCAAAAGATGAACTTTGATTCCTATAAGCCAAATGATATGTCTTCATTTTCTCCTTCATTGGATAAAATGAAATAATTATTCGGAGACATAAAATAATTGATAAACAAATTCATAATGCATAAAGAATATTATATATATATATATATATATATATATATATATATATATTGTCACTAGATTATAATTGTTTAAGTATTAATTTTTCACTTCACATTATTACTCCTTCCATTACATTTGATTAAGGTATATTCTACTGTTGCATACTGGTCTATACTAGTGGTATATTCTACTGTGTCATACTAAAAGGCATATTTTATACCTATACACCAAATTTTAAATTTTCTGTTTTCTTTTCGCGTTCATTGCATATTTCGAAGATATTAATTTGCATCAGTATCTTTAATTTCTTCTAAATATATAAGAAGGAAATATTAATTTCGTCAGACTTTTCGACCCCCAAATTTCGATGAATTTACATGTTTTGAGATGTCCTGAATACCATTTGAACATTTTTAAAAAATGCTTATCTTCGTGTCACCAAAAGTATGAAAGCACTGTATCATATGAACCACTGAACATAATTCTACAAAACTTTATATTTAGTTGAACCTTAACATAAATTTGTACTGGTTACAATTTTTCATGTAATTCCCTACAGATAGTGATATACTGCAATTTCCACCATTTATGATAAGGCCGTATCTCAGCTTCAATAGAGCATGTGTGTACAAACTTGATATGTAAAAGAGTCATTATGAAAAACTATGATAATTCAATTTAAGTGGATATCGGCCGACAGGTAGCGCTGGTATGCTGCAATTTAACCCCGTTTTCAGGATGGCTATATCTCAGTTTCTATCACATATAAAAACATAAAACACCCATTAACACCCATTTTCATATCAAACTTGATATGGGAAATGGGTGTTATGCAAAATTACGCTAATTCAATTTGGGTGAATATCGGACGACAGAGAGCCCTGATATTGTTCACTTTTTGCGACTTTCCAGATTGCTATATCTCAACATCAATTGGTTAAATTTTCACCAAACTGCACATCTGAAATCTTTATTGTTATGTTTAATAAATTTTTGTGCATAATTAACCGGTATGTGGCTCTGTTATATAGAATGATACAGAATAAAATTGTGTGATATCCCCAGCACACTATTTTTTTTTTTTTTTTTTTTTTTTTAATATTGTTGAAATTTTTTCTGGTGATGATGAATCATTATTACAGTATAATGTCATATATTACTACAATTCTGAAGCTGTTTCGTTTATATTCAAATACGTTTAGGACGAAAAATAATTTAAACTTCAGAATTCACTTAAAAGATAAAATTAGTAGAAACATCTTTTTAAAAAGTTTAAGGGAAGCGAAAATTCCACTTTTTTTTTACCCCAGGAATGTTCCATACAACTAAAAAACCTATCGTATTCTACACTTTCTAATTAGACTTTTTTATAAATAGTGTCTGAAAATAAAATAAAGATTTTTTTCTACTTCTTTTTAAATACGAGAGTACATTTATTTTTTTTCTAAAAATATCTTTTATATATATATTTTTTTTTTTCTGAAATGTTTTAATTAAATAAATAACTCAATTTCGTGTTAATATTGTCCTATTTCACTGTTTAAATATTATTTTTTCTTATACATTTTACTAATGCAATGTGAGTGATTTAATGATATAGTGAAAATAAAACATATCAGGACGAATTGCTGAAAGAGAGATTTTATCATCCTCTAATGTAAAATAAATATTGGCTTATAGTTTCTTTTCTTTCTTTATTCAATTAAATGTTAAATCTGTAAATTGTGGGAAGTCTGTCAATGAAGCTCTTTGTTCTTCGGATATTTATCAAGAAATAGGTAGTTTTTTCGACCACTAATTGAGTTTCTTTGTATGAATATTCATGTTTTTAGAAGGAGCCATCATAATTTTAAATCAAGAGTATAATATATATATATATATATATATATATATATATTAGGCAAAATTACACACTTCAAGTTTTTTCTTTCTAATTAACTATGTCCCTATATCTTTATTTACTTTTTACTTTCTCTTACCCATAGAGTCGAGAAAGTATTGTTTTGGGGTCAAATTTTCGAGAGTGAGTTTTTGTTATATTTACATGTTCTGGGGTCCCCTGAATACAAAAATCATGTTTTTAGCAAATGGTCTGTCTGTCTGTCTGTGTGTCTGTTATCAGCATATCTCAAGAACAAATAGTAGCAGAAATTCCAAACTCGGTATTCTAAATGTGTATCATATAGGGATGCTACACTAAGCTTTTCGTTGAGATGAAGCAAATGGTTCGTGTACAGTGACATTCAAAAGTATTCAAATACGTTACGTCTATGGGGGAAATTGTAGGTAAGTAGAGTTTAACATCTATAGACTGCACTAAACCAAATGAAACGAATATATATTTTTTGTAATAGAGATAGTCAACTGGGAAAAAAAAAAATTGTGTATGTCCCCCCGCGAAGAGAGTAAATTTTTATGATGGGTATCTTTCAAAAGAGCTCGCCAATACCTTTAAAACGAATGGTCGATCTGCGATAATTTAAAATAAAGTTAGCGATTTTTTTTCATTTTTAACGAAAAAAAAAATTTCTTGCTGTAATATTAAGAATAAATTCAACTTTTTTTTTTTTTTTAATATTTAGTATTACACTACTTCTCTAATATGGAAATCGTCTGTATTATCATAAAAGGTAATTTTTTAAAATAATAATTTTAATAAATTATTTTTTAAAAACAAAATTAGTTTTTAATAACCGAATTAAATTCTATATAAATGAAGGTGTATTAATGAAATGGGGGGTTGAGGAGGGCGGTAGCCCCCCCCCCACACACACACACACAGAACCAATTATCATATAAAACTCTTCCGAAGCCTAATTTGAATTGTTTAACATAGGTTTACATAGCAGTACTCGTTATCTTACCTCTTAATCTCCAACCTGTATTTATAGTATTAAATTTCAGGGTAAGAGAAAGTCGTGTGACTGACACACCAGATTATTATTTTTTTTTTTTCTTTTACTAATTATTAACGTAATGAAAATATTAAATCCATGGAAAAATTATCAAACAAATGAGTCATTTTTCTGAAAATACAATATATAGATGTGTGTGTGTGGTTTTATGCTACTATTCTGACACAACATTTTAATGTTAAAATAATGTTTAAAAAGAAATTACTGATGCATGCTGCGTATTGAAAAACGGATTCTATTTCTGTAGACATTGATTTATTTGAGATTATGCATATGATTATTAAATTATGCATCTCACAAAAACTGACGTCATTATCACTTTAAAATTTTTATGCACGTTGATAAAGTACTAATATAGTTCTATATTAGCTATAACAGAAAATTTAAAAGCACGGAATATAAAAAGTTTATTTATTTATTTATTTATTATTATTTTTTTTTATCGTATAATTATTTTGCTTTTAACTTCTACAAGTAATTTAATTTTCTTTCTTTACTTGAAAAATAAATAAATAAAAATACAATATGAAATTTTATTTTCTGAATGCATGCATTACATTCTAAAATGGGAACATTTGTTATTTAAAACAACTACTTGATTCTTTTTTTTTTTCTTTAATAAAATACTGAAACAAAATAAAACAATAAAAGTAATGGTTTTTCAACTGTCCATCTGCAACTTATAGAGAGAGAAATTTGAAGACGATCCCTCAATCCTCAAAATATTCTGGTGTTCGGCTGCTGCTCTCCTCCAAACGCGATACGGGACTAAGCCTTCAATCGTTTTGTTTAGCTTTTAGCTTAGGCAAGGGATTGAGCCTTAGTGCAGGACGCGGATTACAGGCAGATGTTACAATCGAAGCGAAATGAAGTCAATCGTTCCCTTCCGCCACTTCCTAAACTGAATTCAAAAGCCCCAGAAGCCCTTGGTGCGAGGGCTTTCTGTGCGGCTTGCTCCCACAAAATTCCGGCTTTGGATGCCATTCAAAAATTCAAGATGAAATAGATGGGAGATACTCTTTTTTTTTTTTTTTTACCCCAGAAAGAAGCTTTCACACTCTAAGCGGAAGAAATCGTAGACAATAATGCATTTTATAAATGATTCCGGAAACATAATTTTTACTCCTATAAAATATTTACAGATAATGTCGAATTTAGTTACTTATGTAAATATACAGTAAATCACTGCGTATTTTTAAAATTACTTTAGTAATGTATAGTGTACATATTAGAATGTTAGAATGATTTGATTTCAAAGAATTATAGAGGAAATACTTCGTTTCCTTTACTCATACATATTTTTTAATTCACTTAAATTACCAAAAATATGAATGCCTGCCTGTGTTCGTAAAAAATTGTGAAATTTTTAAATAAGCACAACTAAACAATAAAAGTAATAAAGATTTATATGTTTAATTCTTATTCTATTTATATGTATGTATATAATCAACCTGGACTTTTAAAATAAAAGTTCAACGTTTCGCCTACAACATGGTGCCAATTTAGGTCAATTTAGCTGGCACCAATATTTATAGAAATTGTATGCTAAATTTCATCATTTTAGTAGAGCTGTATTAATAGTCAACACTACTATGGTGAATTGTAGATGCAGACCATAAAGAAGTGATCGTTTTTCGAGAAAATTATTTATACTCATTTACAGACACAAACATCACGCACACACATAAACATAAAAGAAACGTAACGAAATTAAGTATAATTTTTAAATGGGCAAATTACTTTTAAAGCGAGCATCTCGAGCCCGCCGTCCAGCATCAGCGCAAACGTATCACTCACTGTCTAAAACAATCACTCACTGTCTCTCTTCAAAACGAGAGTTCTTTTTTTCAGGGCAGAGCCCGCTCTAATCAGTTTCAAAGTTATTATTAAAGTCTGACGTCATTACAATACTAAAATAGTGAAACATCACTTTTTTGGGGAAAGGGTAACAAAATAAACTCAAAATTATATTCAATAGAATGTATTAAAACTATTGAAATAGTTCAATATCAGTATGCTTTTTAATTGATATTATTTTATAACTTCAAGTATATTTGATTTATTAATATTTTTTAAACGCTTATCAAATATAGATTTCCCTCGATTAGCACTGTTTCGTTAATGTGGATTTCAATTAGCGCGGTGAATTTTTTTCTTACATCTTCCTCGATTAATGTGATAGTAATGTCAATCAGTGCGCATTTAATTGAAAGAACATTCTTATTTTTCTTTCCTTTCTTTAAAAAAAAAAACTTTTTAATCAGTATAAATGGGCATATTCGTCGAGGTTTAGAATATAAAATTTTCTACAAGATGTACTCTAAACAGAAGAAAAAATTGTGAATCTGACAATTTGTAATTTTTTCGATAAATATTGTAAATGTTTGAAATAATTTGAAATAATCAGATCGTATTGTTAAAATCTTAAATGAATTATTACATTTTAAAATTAATTATAAAATATCATTTTTTTAATGTACTGGGAGCTCTACACGCCTATTCCCTGCTTTGCTTTTCACTGAATAGGAATATTAATTGTGCATAACACAAGACAAAAGCAGAAAAAAGTTATAGAAATCCAGATATTCAATGTCAAATTGAAATACATAATATTTAATATCACATTCTTTTAATAAAATATTATGTTAAAAATCTGTTTTTTTTTTTTTTTCTTTTTTTCCAGAATAGAAAGAAATTCGTAATATCTAGACCATTTTGCGTTATAGCTTTAGTATATCACCCTCTTGGTGACTTTTAAATTTTTGTCGCAATTAGGCGATATATATATATATATATATATATATATATATATTGTATAATTGGTTGTAAATATATATATATATAGTACCTATTTTTTTTTTTTTTTTTTCTTAATGCCTATACTTTTTACTATTGAATGTTTTAGTTACTTCAGGGCAGTGTGTAATACTCAATATATATTTCTAATGTATAGCTAGGTAATACTTTTACACATCCGAAAATATCTATAAAGAAAAAAGCTTATTTTAGGGATTTGGGGAATATTAATCATGTGAGAATTGTGGATATTATATCTCTATAATAGTACTATATTACTCGTTATACATATTTTTACTTTCCGAACACTATAGTGAGGAAAGTATTGTAATCATGTCAAAAATCCGAATTCGAGATTTTGATGTTTCTATACGTTTCGAGGTCCAACGAGTCCGTTTTCACTATTCTTACGATGATGTATGTATGTATGTGTGTATGTATGTGTGTATGTATGTGTGTATGTATGTGTGTATGTATGTGTGTATGTCTGTGAGTGAACACGCTAGCGTCTAAACGCTTTGTTCGAATAAGCTGAAAGTTGGTACGTATATTGTAAGTCACCATAGTACGAACCCTATAGATTTTGGTGAATCTAGCTCTTATAGTTTTTTTACAGGGACACAAAGAAAAATTCTTTATCATTATGGCCAAGGGACCAAAATCTTAAAAGTGCGATAGCATCTAAACGCCTTATTCAATTGAGCAAACACTTTATACACATATTATAGGTCACAGATACTCAATCTGTATAGATTTTGGAGAATCTAGCACTTATAGTTTTTTTACAGGGAGACAAAGAAAAATTCTTTATCTTTATGGCCTATGAGACCAGCGATAGCATCTAAACGCCTTATTCAATTGAGCTGAAAATTTGTATGAATATTATAAATCACTGTTGCACTAACTATAAGCATTTTGGTGAATCTAGCATTTATAGATTTTTACAGGGACACAACGAAAAATTCTTTATCCTTATGATCTAAGGGCTCAAAGTTCAGTAGCGTTAAATAAAACCTCGTGTGATATATGGAGAAAAATACTCAAACACCCTGTTATGGTTTTCTCTTTTTTGTTTGTTTAGCAACTCCTCTTTCTTTATTTTATCTACAAAACTGTTAGTTACTCAATGTTCGGAAAGTCGAGTGGAGTCACTCCAGATTTTTTTGGTTCTTATGAGGATGGCATTTCATCATCTGTTTTCTTGCATTCTAAAGTCAGTGTAACACTCAAAATAACGTAAATGGATTAAAGATAATTTTACAAATAGATTACAGACAGTTAACATTGTATTCACTGGTATCTCGTAAACTGAATTTATTATAAGTGTCCTTTTACGGGTAGAAGCACAATATTTCAATAATAAACCTTCTTTTAATTGATTTGTTTTATTTGTTGATAAATTTAGAGTAAAATATAACAACTGTGTCAGTGCTGAAGTAGATTTACGTAGTTAAAAATTTTTTGAATTATTAATGAAATTTATTAATTAAAGCTCAATTTAACATGGCTGAAATTAGTATAACACAATTCATCTTATTGTACTTTCTACTCATGAAACAATTATCTCCTCTTGTACCTAGTTCTCGTATATCTTGAACTGATGAATTCTAACCAAATAGATCTCATTAAAGAATTTAATGTCACACAACTAGTTTTACAAGGATCAGAATCTTAAAATTACAACAGACTCATTGAACAAATTGAATGAAACAATAGACTTTATATGTTTCATTTCGATTCCCAAAGTAATTGACTTCTTGAAGGACTAAAATTAGAAAACATACATTTGAAAATAAGTATTACCTAATAGCTTGGAGTTTCTTTCGATTTGAAAATCTTTGCAAATACATTTGCAGGACATTAAATATATATATATATATATATATATATAATTTCATTTCCTTATGTGGTTCTTTGTTCCTTCCTAATGTTTCATCGTAATGATGAAATTATTATTATTATATAGATTTTTTTTATTTTTTTATTTATTTTGTAATATTTTATAATATCTCTACAAATGTTGGTCACTACAGTCGAACCTCGTTAACGCATGAACACTGCTAACGTGAATTACTTTTAACATGAACTGTTTACACAATCCCCGTCAAAAGGAAGATTAGTTTAGTTATATGAAGGTTAGTTACTGACAGCATGAACAATTTTTTTATCCCCTTGAGATTCTCGTTAACGAGGTTCGACTGGACTGTATTATAAAAGTTGTAATAACGAATGCATAAAATATCACAACGGAACGTAAAATAAATCTAATAATTGAATTGTTTAAAAAAAAGTTCGTTTAAAGAATTATCTGTACTAGTTAATTTGAAAGTTTTTCAACTTCAAAAAGCTAAAGTAAATATTAAAATTTAAACTAACAGTAAATAAATAAATAAATAAATAAATAAAAATAAAAATAAAATAGCTTTTGCATTGAAGTCAAGGGGAGTAACGCTATTTTATTCCAAAAAATGTCATATCCAAATATTTTTTTTCCCTCAATTTTCTGCACTGTAAAAAATGAACATCTCGCTGCCAAACTTTACGCGTTAATTTATCGGCTGAGTCGTACTTTTCGTATTTTATTCGCCATATTTGCCGTTTATTTGCCGTAATTATTACAATGAACTTTAAAATATCGGTTAGTTTGGCAATGAGGTTTGAGTTTTTACAGTAAAAAACTTTTCGCATTTTCAAGATTGAGCAAGCCCATAGCTCTTTTGGACAATGACTAACTTATTTTATAATATTATATATCTCTATGTATAATTACAAATTTCCATCATTTTGCACTGATCATGGTACGCTTAATACGCTTAATTAACCAAAAACTGCAGTATGCTTATTTTATGTTTTATGTTAGCGCTTCTAAAATTGGTGAAAATTTACTTTGCTAAACTTGTTTTATTTAACTATCTCGTTTTATCTCTGTCGTAACTGAGACCTCGCAGCGTTTCCTAAAATTTAAGCTCATTTTATTACATTATCACTACTATTTTAAAACAATTATTATATTTTTTTCATAATATTTTAGCTTTAAAACATTGAAAAGTATTCAAGAAAAATTCCTTATTAAAGATAGTGGTGACAACGATTTAAAATGCAAGTAAAATTTTAGGACACTGCGAGGCTTATGCAATGTTGCCAGATTTTGCGACTTTTTTGTTCAGTATCCACCACTACATTTTAAATGTAACGGTTGGCTAATGGCTTCGTATATTATTCGTCTATTATGTATATAAAATATCACTTCTCAAAATTATTGATGGTTATTGAATAAAAATGTAGCAAAATCTGACAACACTGGGCCTGCTTAACCGCCTGATGAACTATTATGCCACTAAGTGGATCTAAAATGGTGAACGTTAATCATGTTCACCTTATAGATTGTAATTAACGAATTATATAAGGCAAAAAAACATTCATAATTATGTTTAAAATCTCGTTAAAAAATTGAACTTGTTGGGCATGCACGTAATATTAGTAAATGAAAGTCGCTATAAAATTTTGTCGATATTATTCGTTTACTTCACGTACTTTCCTTCACATTGAGAGGATATTTTTCTTATTGGTTATCTGATGTGGCTTTACTATCTCTTAATTATCTTAAATGGTGTTTTCATTCGTAAGAGTAATCTCACCGCTTCGCGTAAATTTAAACAAAGAAGAGTAAAATAATTCAACTTCATCGACCAAAATATCTATCGGTTTTACATCAACAATAATGTTCTGATTATTGGAAAAGCCATTTTTGAACACACCACATTTACTTTTCTTTTCTTTTTTTTTTTTTTAACTTTTGTTTGGCTTAAGATTGAAATGAGATTATCTTTTGCACCAAAAGGAAAAAAATTATAACCTGTTTTCTGATGACACAGAAAATAAATTGTAAGGAAAGAAAAAAAAAAACGAAAACGCTATCTATTTGACACTCTCGACTAATTTATTTTTTCTTGAAAGTCACAAAACAAAATAATAATCCGATAAAAATTATCTTAATTGGTTTTTTTCGGTGATGTCTATTAATTTTCAAGCATTGTTTAAAGGGAAAGATACTTGTTTTAAATTAATAAAAAAATATTTGAGGGATATTATATCCAGCACTAATAATTCTTGGATATTCTCCTTTTTTACTTCAATAGTAGATAATATTGAATCCAATGTTACTGGCCTAATGCATAACTGAAAAGTTTATCCTAATCAACAAACAACATTTGGCTTAGGACTACGCCGTCACATTTTTTCATTTCTCATTTCAGAAATCTTCGAATTCGTTACATCACATCGAAGCGAGTATCATATAAATTGCAAAATGTAATGCTAAAAAAATCTGCCTACAGCAACGCCAATTGACTGTTGTGGCCAGCGGTTCAATGTCAGAAAATCAACCAGCGAAAAGGATTATGAGTAGACAAAGTATACAGTCACACTCAACAATTGCATTGAGCGATAGATTAGAGAAACAGTAAAATTTCATATTACCAAAGTTGCTAGCTTGCATAATTTGCTTTTGCCGCCATGACAGTAGCACGTGTTTGCACCTGAGGAAGAAAGGTCACGTCTTTTCGAAACCGGTAGTGTTTTCATTAGTTTTATGGTGAGTGAAGAAGTTTCTTGTTTGAATATTGTATAATTTATTCCGTAGCATTGTTAGCCCCGCCTGTTTCCCTACCCCTTTTATTTTCTTATTTTATCATAGTGATAATAGGAGGACCGAAAAATAATCAAAACTTCAGTCCGTTTGAATTAATGAAATGACACCCGAAATTTTTGTTTAACAATATTTATATGGTACTTTACCAATTATCGTTTTAAAATTACCCAAGAATATCTTATATCCAGGATAAATTCCCAGAGTCATTTCATTAATTCAATCGGACAGAAATTTTTATTACTTTTCGGTCCCCCTAATTTATTGTAGAAAAATATTCTATAAGTTAATCGGTGTAAAATAAAGGCGAAGCTAAAACTGCTTAGGAATAAATTATAACAGTTAGCAATTTTGTATTATGTATAATCACGTCATAGCCAACTACTAATGGGGCAATTTTTTCCCTAAACTACACTCCTGCTCAAAAGTTTAGCAAAATTTGCAAACGATCAGGTTTTTTTTTTTTTTTTTTTTTTTTTTTTCAAATTAAAAACTTATCTCTCGATGAAATGTTTTCAAACATTGGGTATTTAAAGAATTGGGTCTTCCTCATGTTTTTCAGTGAAGATTGGTTTAAGACAACATTTAGGAAGCCGGTATCAAATTGAGCAAAATCAATATTGTTTGTGATCACCCTGTATCGTTAAGTGAACGAAATGAACTGCAACTCTAGATATATTAATACAGATCCAGTTTAATTTGTGGATGAATTTGTGTGACGATAGAATATTAAATAATGAAGATATAAGCATTTATTTTAAAACTCCATTCAAATTTACTTATTTCTTAAAATTTAGTTCAAATATAAATAAAGTTTCAATTTTATTCAACTATTGATTGTTATATTTTGTTAAAATGTTTCTTTCTATAAATACACAAAACATAGGCGGTCCTTCTCAGACTGAATGCTATACCATCAATTCCACTAAGATCTATGGGGTCAAAAATATTTTTTCAAAATTCCAGCCATTTCATGGCTTTTTACCAGGGCAAAATGGATGAAAATAAAACGTATCAAAATAGAAAAATATATATAAAAAAAGAGGGAGTTTTTTTTTATATATAGATATAAATACTTCTCATTTTCGTGAAAGTAATGTGAAAATTTGGGGAACGTTTTTGGCTTGAGTGATTGGAAAGAAGGATCATCAACGAACGTGAAAGAGAGAGCGAATAACTACTAATCATTTTTGGAAGTCAGCTGGTTCTGACATCTCGAAAGGCCATTGTGTCTAGTGGGACCTAGTGCTGTTTTATGGGAAGGAGAAAAGTGGCATTATTAAATCTATTCTTTTCATTTGTGGAAGTTAAATGACCATGGATGTCTGCTCATTTTTACCGAGATTTCAGTATAATCTTTACTGGCAAGTGACTGATTAAAGTCGGTTTTGATTGTTTTAAATTCCATATACCGCTGAATATCTTTAGTTTTAAGTATTAATTTTTTTTTTTTTTTTTTAAATGTTAAATTCCATGGGAAAACTAACACTGCACGATGTTGCAGCAGTTTTATAAAACTATTGTGACATTTGTACCTTTTGGCTTCCAATAAATATAATGACAGCGGATATATTAACTTATTTACCGAGGTTTCAATTTAATAATCAATACTTATAAATGACTGGTCAAAGTTGGTTGTGATTATTTTAAATTTCATGAATGCATAGATACCTTTTATTTAGTTTCAAAATTAAATAAAAAAAAAGAGGGAAAGTAAGTTAAAAACTTAAAAAACTAAGGTCAGATTGATAATGCATAATATCGAAGTAAGTAATAATAATATTAAGTTTTGTGTATCTGTTAGCCTGCAATGATTCTTCTGGACACTAGATATGGCTGCTGATTAGCCAGATTTCAGTTGAATTTATTTTAATAATAAATGACTACTCAAAGTTCATTTTGACTCTTTTAAATTCCATGCATACGTACCGTAAATTTCGAATAATAACCCTCCCCCCCTTGCACACACACACAAATAAACACCCCTATGATTTTCAGATGCTTTTACTTTCCAAAAACATTCCGTTTTCCGGGCTGTTTCAATCGGGAGATTTTCCTAAAATTTCAACATTTTAAAATCTTCCGATTTTAAACATCTCCGATATTTTGCCAATTTTTCTTTCTGTAAATAAGGGTCACTATATAAATTTTACTAAATACTTTTTTTTTTTTTTTTTAAATATTAATCGCGATACATATTCTTTGATGAAAGTGGAAGACTAGTTTTGCATGCTTAAGGAGCAATTATTCAAAAATATTGGGATGGATGGATGGATGGATGGGTTTTTACGTTGCACTAGTGTTGCGCAGTGGGCAATTGGCGACGGTCTGGGACACACCCCTAGAGGTGGTCCGGAGACATGCCATCACAATTTTGATCCTCCACGGAAGGGATCCTCCTCCTCTCCCTGACCCCCAGAGGTATAATTTTTGATGGGAACATGGAGGACATTGCGGCCACGACAGATTTTACGTGCACCAGCCACCATCAGTGTACACGACGGTCTTTGGCTGGCTCGAGTACCGAACCCGCAATCTTCCAATTACGAGGCCGGCGCTCTAGCGACTGGCCTCAAAAATATTGGGAGATTGGAATGTTAACAACTATGGGACTATACCTATAACCTATAAGTTGGCTCATTTATGAAAATGTCTTTTTATTTTCACTGACAAGAGACTGAATCGAAAATCATGTTTTTAGCGGTTGGTCTGTGTGTCTGTTATAAGCATATCTCAAGAGCAAATAGCAACAGGAAGTCTAATCTCGGTATTCTACATCTGGATCATATAGGGATGCTACATTAAACTTTTCGTTGATATTAAGCAAATGGTTCTTGTACAAGGACATCCAACAAAATACATTACTTCTGAGGGCGAAATTACAAACACAGTTTAACATTTATAGGCTGCACTGAACCAAATAAAATGAACATACAGGGTGTTCAGTTTAAAAAAGTATACGTTAGTTTTTCTTATTAAAATTGTTTTAACCTTTTTTTGGACTGTTGTAACTTTATTTGTGAGGTAAAACAAAAATGGAGACGCACAATGTTACTTAATCCCGTGATAATTTTGTTTTTGAAAAACATAATTTAATTCAAGTTTTTTACATTATCATTTCTACCCCTTCAGATTTTTTTTTTTTTTTTTTTTTTTTGCGGGATTATCTTAAAGATAGGGTTTTCCAGAGAAGTCCTGCAAACATCGATGAATTAAAACAAATCCTAACTGAAGAAATTTCGTCAATAACACTAACAATGCTGCGAAATGTGTCAAAGATCTTGGTTCGACGTGTTCATGTTTGCATTCAAAATGGTGGCAAGCATTTTCAACATTTTCTGTAAGGAATGATAATGTAAAAAAATTTAATAAAATTACGTTTTTCAGAAATAAAATTATCATATGATTGGGTAACATTGTGCGTCTCTATTTCTTTTTTACCTCACAAATAAAGATGTAACAGTCCAACAGTGTTGGAAATTGTCTCCCATACTTAAACAAGATTCGAACAATTATATTTCAGTGTTAGAATAGTTGCCACATCTATCAGATTTAAGGGTAATGAGAAAAACCGACGGGTACTCTTTTAAACTGATCACCCTGTATATTTTTTATATGCATAAAAGAAATGATGCAAATGATGAAATATGCATATGAAAATCATTCTCCATTCATTTACAGGGCTATCCAAAAGAATTAAAATATAGTAGTACTATACTTGGAAATTGATGGAAATACATTACTGCATGTGCTGTGGGTTATTAATATAGGACAATATTTAAGTACACAACATAGTGCGTTTATAATATTTAGGAGACATACAAGGGTACTAATAATTAAGGGAAAAACGTTCTTTTTTATTGAATGTAATTAGTGGAAGAGCTTTACTATAATACTATTTTACCGCATTCAGGAAAATTTATCAGGAATAAAAGTTAATTTCTCATATTAATATGGTAAATGAAACACTTTTTAAGTTAAATTTTCAGTGTTGGTTTTTTATTTAATTACACTTTTTGAGGTTCTCTGAATACTAAAGTCAAGTTTCTAATGACTGATCTTTGTTTATGCTTCTTATCAGCGTAACATAATAACAAATAATTGCATACAATTCTAATATTGTATTTTGAAGTTTATATCAGATTGCTACATGAAAAATTTTTTTAAGATTGATGAGTTTCAAGGAGCGGTGCGAGTGAAAGGTGACTGAATAATTTGGAATGAACTTTTATATAATAACAGGAGACTTGGCGTTGGAATATTAAAACCCGAATAAACTACTACGTCAGAAACGCCAAAAGAAAAATATTTGCGATGCATACAGCTGTTTCGGTAGCCTTAAGCGTACCGTCTTCAGTGCAAAAAGAATTCTGAATCTGGAGAAGTGCTCGTATATATAGGAGAGGGACCGAATTTAGTTCAACCAATAGGATTACGGAAAAGGTGGAGTGTGTGGCCAATAAGAATTTAGGAATGTTAGCTGTGTAAACAGTAGAAAAATTAAGAAAATGTGGACTGAAAGTAAAATTTCCAACAATCAAAATGGACAACCGTCTAAATATTGTCCGTGTGACCAAGGGAAGTTACATAGAACATCTACGACGTATGTATACAAAATTTTGGAGTTCCGTCTACATTCTGTGTTAGTCTTATCGATAAATTATTTTCCATTAAATAGTTATAGCCGTTTGTAATCGCTGTATTCATTTTGACTTACCCTAGTTTTGCAGTTTCGGATTTAGGTTCGATATTTCAAAAAGAGAAAAAAATGAAATATGAATACAAAATATTCTTTGTATTAAATAAATAATATTATGTACTGTTGAATCTATTTCGAAGTTTGTTATTAAATAATAATAATATATTTTTTTTTTTTCAAATTTTTTTTTCAGGGTCAATAATTGGGCACTAAGGTTTGGAAAATCCATTCATGGCGGCAGCATCCAAGCTACTTGCCTTCAGAGAATAACTAATGTAAGATTTTTATTGTGACAATGTAGTTTGTTTATTATTATATTTTACTGTAAGTTTTTGTTGTCTTGATGTATCGATGGAAGGTAATTTGTTTCGTCCTAATCAAAAATTTAAGAATTTCTTGATTTTGCAAATTCAATTTAGCTATTCTGTTTGCATAATTTTATACTATATGAATAGTCTGAAAACTTGTTAACACGATACTTTATTATTGAAATATTTGTTAAAACAGTTCTTCTAAAAATTGAAAAAAAAAAAACTACAAATAATTTATAGTTATCTATGTGTGCACTGGTACTTATAATAATGGCAATGGCAAGTTTAATTAATTACTTTTAAAAAAAACTAATATACCAGTTCAAACTTAAAACAATTTTTTTTTTCAACTACTTATTTTACAAAAATATTTTGTAGTTGTTAATGACTTTGGATGAATAATTACATTCTTTAAAAAATATATGTGCAATATAAGAACAAGAAAACAAGAATCCTTAAATTAAAAATATCTGAAAATTCTATATTTTGGTTCATTATTATTCGTTCATTTTTATTCATCCATCCGATGATTACTTGCGCGAGGGATTTTTTTTTTTTTTTTAATTGCGAGATTTTTATGAATAGGCATGTTGTATCATACAACAATCAAAAGTATAATAGTATGATTTCTAAGTATATATATTTGGGGGATTCACAGTGTGACTAATTTGCAGAAGTGATTGGAGACCCAAAAACGGTTCGGAATCACTTGCATTTCTGAATGCAAAATGCTATCTTCACAAGCTAAGATCAAAAAACAAAAAATAAAAATAAAAACGTGTAATAAAGCATTTTAATGATGATTTTTATAGTAACAAAAAGCTGACACGCTGCATGGAATCCTTAATATTATGATAGATTCTTAACATTTCTTGAATCTTACTGAAATTGAAATTTATAGAGATTCTACAGATTTCAGTATCATTGATTCCTCAGATTTCGTGTACGCTAGGGAGTACGCTAGGGACTTCATATGACCTCATCAAAAGAAATTCAGGAATGATAGTTCTGGCGATTTAAAAGACTTAAAAAATAAGGTAAAAAAGAATGCTTCCAACGACGACAGTTCAGAAATTTACAAAAAATTAAAAAAAAAAAATTTAAAAATTTAAAAAAAATCATTTTATATACCTACTATGTTTTTAAATTTTCTGTTGAATCATATAAAATTGACAATATTATATATTAATAAAATACTCAAGGATAAAAAATAATGTATATATAAGCAATATTTAAGCACGCGGACTCAGTTCAGTTAACTAATTTAAAAAAAAAAAAAAAAAAAAAAAAGGTTTTAAGAATAAAATATTACTTCTTTTAGAACAACATATATTAGCATCATGAACTACATTAGCACTTTATCAATGTGTAGAAAATTTTAAAGTGATAATGACGTCAATTTTTGTGAGATGCGTAATTTAACTTTTCATAATTTTTTAATGTTCACGTTTAATAAAATGTATTTATTTTTATGTCTAAAGAAAATGAACTCGAAAAAAAATTTATTGGCAGCAATTAAATTATTGCTAATATTTAAAGGGCTAACTTTAAAACTATTAGGAGATTATTATTTTCATATTTTAATTAATTAAAAGAAAACTAATCAAAAATTCGAAAATCGGGCTTCGGGGTATTGCGTTGTCATCGAATTCTGAGCTATTCTAAAAGTTTCAAATGTCTAGCTAGTCGGGAAGTTAGTTAAAAATCGATTGCAAGATTTGTACAAACAAACAAGAAAGCGATTTAATAAAAACATGGCAAAAATCGACTTTAAGCTATACGTATTTGCGTGCCATGTTCTTCAATATGGAAATGTAGGACGTTATGGAAACGTTACAAATGTTGTAGACGCAATTGGCTAGAGTGGGTTGAGAAATACCCATACTATACTCTATTTCCTTTAGGCTGTCGTGTCAAGGCACGCTCAGATGAACTATGATTTCACTTCTCCCGTCCTTACTGAAGAAACTACGATGACATCTCACTGCAAGGAATTGAGCACGTGATATCAGTCACGTGATCTCCCTCTCCGCATTCCGTGGCCTTGAATCGACTCTGCTAGGTAAAGGACTATAGCTGCTGAACTGTTTTCTGTCAGGCATGGAACATTTTTTCCATTGTATGATGCTCATGTCTATTGCTTTCAATTCATGGTAAACAATTACTTACGTGTAACATTCTGTGCAAGCGAGCAAAGGTCACATGATAAAGAGCACGCGTGTTCGGCAAACGTTCCTAGTACAAGCGCACAGCAGCATTCCCATCATAATCCGTAACTCTATTCGTTAGGAGTATGTTGAGCAATTCAACACTTGAGTATTTGTTTACTCTACAGCTTCAGTAACTTATTTTTAAATGATGATTGTTAGCGAGATCGTTGTACAATCGAACTCCCATACAACGCTTTCTATCGAATGATGTATTTTCCCATCCTGAAATACTCTGTGATTGGGAATCATCCTCGTGCCCAAACAACTTCTGTAATTTTGTCTATCCCCCAGGACAAAATTTCAGTTACATTCAAAGAACCTCCTAGAAAAGCTCAACTTAAAATTTTCTTTGAATTTTCCAATAACATCCAATTTATTAAAACATCATCTTATTTTACGCTATGTATTAAACAAGAAAACTTCTTTTATTTAATGAAGTCGGGCGCTTCTGCGGTCAGTTGGGTTAAATTACAAATTACTATTCTGTAAAAAAGTATTTGATGGTGAAAAAATTTCCTATGCATCAACAAAGACATTATTTACCAGATATATTAGGTTAAAGATGCAGCATTCTATACCATGCTGAGAATTTAATTTCGAAAATTGGGTTTTTAAAAGTATAGGAAAAGAAAATTTGATTAAGTATGCTCACGGATGAAAATACATTTTTTTTTTTTTTTATATATATATATATATATAGCTTTTAGATAATTTGAACATAACTGGAATGATGTTCTCTATCTCTACATGGAACAAGATTTTAATTTGCTGAATAATCCATTCATTTCTAATAAAACAATTTTTATGAAATTTTTCCTTACATTTATAAATATTATGTTTTTCGTACTATTTTTTCAATATTTAGTAATGTGTAAAATTGATTAAGGTGCAATATTGCTATGAAATTTTATAAAAGGTACAAAAACATTAAAATCGTCAGAATAAATCTTTATATCATTATGAATAACTTTTTTCGATTGAAAGCATTCATAGAAAATGATAGATAAAACTGTTTTTTAAGAAATTGCATTTTTTTACAAAATTCAAAAGAGAAAGATGAAGTTTTATTTTATTTTCCTCTAGAAGGCATATGGAAATCAAGGTATAAATATACAATGCTGGATTTCAAATCTTTCTTCTTTTTTTTTTTTTTTTTTTTTTTTTCATGTTTTTAAAACTCTAATATTAAATCATAAAGATCTATTTGAGAGAAAAAAAAAATCGTTCCATACATATTTTGTGAAAAGAGGAAAAGAATCTACATACGCAATTCATCGTATTTATCAAAGTTATCCGTCCATGTATTTATTCATAACTCAGGTTTTAGTAAGTGATTTTTGATGGGATTCACCGCTTTTCCTTTTTTTCTCCTCTCCCTTCACTTTATGAATACTCTGGCGTATAGTAAAAATCTTTTACAGTTTTATGAGATACAGATTTAATGATCCTTCACTCTCTCGGTATTAAAATCGTATTATTTTTTTTACCCTAATGGACTTAATTTTAAAAACTATTTTTGTTATTATGCTTTTTTCATTTATTTTGCTCTTAGTTTATTAATAACTTTGAATCCATTAACTTACACATTTTTAAGGCAGACGACTTTTTTATTCTTTTGGTTAATAAAGAAAAAAAAAACTACTTCTTGCTGTTTCTAGAGAGGAGAGCTATGCTAGCTTATCTCTCTAACGCGCGAATTTTTTTTTTTTTTTTTTTTTTACATTTTTCTCTCACAGGAGTTTTTTCTTCTTTAATTTTCTTTCTTTCTTTTTTTTTTTTTAATTTTCTTTTTCTATTTTTTTTATACTGTGAACTTTTTTAATATAACTTTTTGTTTTCTTGTTAATTCTTTTTGTTGTTGTTGTTGTCAGTTTGTTTCTTTTGTATGCTCTGATGTCACATTAAAGATAAATAAGCTGTCATTTTAAACTTAATAACGATTTCGTAGTAAGTAATCTTTCAAAGGATGTGTGATTTATATTGCATAACATATTTATTATATTAATAATTGAAATTCAAATGAGCACTAATTTTTTTTAAGTTTATAATTCTATGTATAAACTGCACCAAAACATTCAATTAGAAATTTGTAAAACATTATTTGTAAACTAAAAACGGTTTTAATATTATAATATAGACATGTTTCAAAATATTTCGCACTTCATTATAAATCCTTACATTCTGAAATATTCAGAGATAAAAAATTACTACTTTCTGAATTTCTGATGATTATTAAAAATGTTATATTGATCTGGGATCAGAAAATACAAAATTATCTATATGAAATGTATTTCATGAATAACTACGTAATCCAGTTACTAATTACTATCAGTGTACAATCAGTTAATAAGTGCAGCTTAATAATATACTCAAATAATGTGGAGAAACTCCACTGTTGTGGAATCTAGAAAAATACATCCTTGAAAAATAAATCACTTGTAATCACATATACAAAGATGAAGTACTACTACGAATGTCTTTTTTAATTATTAGAAAAATTCTAGATACATAGATAATAAAGATAAAATTAGATTAGATTGTTTTGAATTTAAAAAGAATTTTATAGCAAGAAATAATAATTAGAGGTACTTTAAAAACCCTAGAAGTTATGTAAAATAAGGATTTTATTTCACAGGTAAGATTCTTTTTAATATTTTATTATTTCGTTCTTTTTAAGTAACTATTTTTATAAAATGCTTATAATTGCTATACTTATTTCTCTAAATTGAATTAGTTTAACTATATTATATCTTATATTATTTCAAAAATGTCCACAGTTATTTATGAGAGTTAAAACGAGTATAGACAAGCCAAAGTCATAAAAACTTTTGAACTTTGTTAGATGGTACAAGGTAAAAATAAATTTCAGCAGCTGTAATATTTTACACTAGTTTTGCTTGTTGAATCTTTTAATAATAATATATATATATATTTATATTCAAAACAAAAAATTGCCAATAACGCGATAAATGCCAAAAAAAGTAACCTTTTTCAACATTCACATGGTTTCATCTTTGCACCTTTTCTTATATTCCCTTAATAATGGAATGCTCGGTCCATTCTTATAATAGGTTTATGGTTGCACCCTGACTTTATATGCTTTTCAAGTTTTCGTGTGCAACTGAGAATCAACCCCTCAACGCGCGTTGTCCTCGCTACGAGGACGCAAAATTTAAGATCCAGCTGCAAAAATTCAACCCGGAAATTTTTTAGCAAAAATTTACATTTATAACATATCAGAAAAGGCCGGTTTTTTTAACCTTAAAATTTTTTTTAGTTTAATTTAGTTCATGAATTCCGGTGGCAGTATAGTTAAAATAATCCGAATTGTCTTGCGCCGCAAAGGGTTAAAGTTATTGATGAATACAGCCGTTCCATATATTTTTTACAGATTTGAAATCTTTAAATTGCCTTTTCTCAGTTTGTATTTTTTAATGAACTCAAGATCTTTAAAATGCTAAAACTTCTACAGATATTCAAAAAAAAGTGTTGTGATGCAATAAGAAGGGTGTGTCCATTTTCAATTTATCTTAAAGTTTGAAGTAAATTTTAAAACATTTCATAGTGGTAGTACAATGCCGCAATAGTTAATAAAGACCCAGGATTTCAAAAGTGATGTTAAAAGGACCGAAGCCCCATTGGATAGATGCCTAATCTCTGCTGTTAAGCACACATAAAATTATAATTAAAAATCCTTAAAAGGCCATGATAACTTCTGGCAGTTTCTGTTAGGAGCCACAACAATTTTCTTTAGTTTAATAAAATTATCACCAATTAAAAGGTTATAACAGAAACCACCATAAGTTAGTTTTCTGACATATTTCTTCACATTAAAAAAAAATATCATCTGAATAATTCAAAGACAATGGTTGAATGTTAATTAACAAAAAAAAAAAAAAAAAAAAAAAAACTAACTTTAAAATTCAAATTCTCACACAATGTAACCTGCTGGATGGAAGCATAAGGATTATTACTAAAACTATAAATTATACACAACTCCCTTTTAGATTAATTAAATTATACACTCATACAATTAAGCTTTATCTTTGTTGTTTTCTTTTGTTAAAAACAATTAAATCTCTCAGCATTTTCCAGCAAATTACTAAATGGCTCATAACAATAAATCTTTTTTTTTTCTTTTCCCAAAAACTCATTTTAATTATACATGCACAAATAAAAAGGATAGGATCATATCTATGTTGAAACTAAAGAAACACACAACACAAATAATTTGAAATGTATTAAAAGTTTAATTTAGGTATCAAAAACACATGTAGAGGCCTCTGTACAATTTTTAAACTGAATTTTAACACAAATTTCAATTTATCACTTTATAAGATCTAACACTTTCACATAAAACCAATTGAAATCTTTTAAATCATAAAAATTTTCTTAAATTTCATTTGCCTTAATTAAAAGAAACCTTTTGGAAATAGTTAATACCCTTACATACAGTCGGCAGCATAATTTTTCGAGCACTAGCCAATAATTCCTATATTAAAAAAGTACACTTAAGTCTGTTTTGGTAAATAAATCCTTGTCGAATCATGTTCTTAGACTGACTAAGAACATGACTCGATAAGGATTTATTTAACAAAGCAGTATTAAGTGTACATATTTTAGACAGGCAGGGCCCGCTTTACCATTAGGCGAACCTAAGCGGTTGCTGAGGGCCGCCGAAAAAGTAGGGCCGCCAAAAAATTTAAAACACTGCACAAAAACATTAAAAAAAAAAAAAATGTGTAAATCATAAACTGATTTTTGGCTTTCTCTTTTTTAAGGCATGTATGCACATTAAATTGTAAATTAAAAGTAGTATTCTTTGATGATACTTTTAATAAATATACGCTTTGAATTGAATTGTGATAATGATTGAAGCTTTAAATTACGTGTAAAAGAGGAGGAGGGGGGGGGGAGTAATTGGAAATTGCAACATGATAATAAAATAGCGCCCTTCGATTACGATTTAATGATGATCATAAAAAACGCAGACAGATGCATTTAAAAATCTTTCAGTGCTAAGACAATCCTTTATTGGCGCCAAAAGTAAAAAAAGTGAAAAATAAATTATTATTATAAATGTTATTTTGAAATTGTCTGATATATTTGTGATCCTCAAAATAGACGTTTATGCTCAATTTTGTCCTATTCTACCATGTTAAGTGAATCGTAAATTACTAATAACTTACGATTTTTTTAATTAGAAAATTCATAGTCTTATTCATGCCAGTATTCTAAATAATATTTCAAATGTATTCTGACATCTTTACGTTGAAAATATAAAAAAAAAAAAATAATAATAATAATAAATAAATAACGCACTGCAGAAAAAATGACTTATTATATACCTTTTTTATTTGCAATAACTTAAAAATTAATGTTTGAAACAAATAAAACTGTCTTGTTTCCATAATACCAAAGGTAAGAAATGATACCTATGTACATTTTCGATTTAATAATTCGCTTTATTGCACTCTACGAAGTACTTTTTAAAAATCTGCATAAAATTTTCTTTTTGAACATAATGTAATAACCATACACTTCGTATTCTATTATGACTTATTTCTGAAATAAACAAGTTATATTTTAATATATGAAATGAAACTATTTATTTGTTAGATCTAAGCAATTTTTTATTAAAAATATATTTCTGCATTGGGTTTTCCGCCTTTATATGGAATTACTGCTTTAATACACAATGGCATAGTTTTATACAGTGTTTTAATATAAATCTCAGAAATTTCAATGTGCCAAATATCACAAATTTTTTTTCTAGTTCCAGCAGAGTTATAGGCTGCAAATTTCTAATCCTCTCCCGTCTCCCCCACCTTTTTTTAGACGAAACATTTTCGAGCGGATCCCGATTAGGACTATTTCCATGTCTGGTAAAGAAAAAGTTCTACTATAGCCTTTGTGGGATTTAACTTAAAGTGAAAAAAGATATGATTACTTACAGAATTATAGGTTCTCATGGGAATGGATTGGAAATTTTGACAATTTGTAGTGAATAAACTATTACCACAAACGCCGTGTAGTAAGGTGCATTATCATCTTGAAATGCTGTTTGCGGAAATGTCCAAGATACCTCCAAAATAGTCGGTCATGCACCGGTTTTATGAAGATTGTGTTTTATTTCGAGTTAAATGATCCCTTGAGCATAAACATTTTGTTTTTGTTTTTCGACTGTTTGAAAAGTTCTGCACCTCCGTACCATAATGTGCGGAGAACGTGTCACTGTTTTAAAAGTTCAATTTTCATTGAGTCAGTCATATTTTCGTTGTCAGATCTGCTCGTTTTCTTTAGCTAGAAATAAGTTAAACTTGACTCATCAAAGAGAACTAGTTCAGCCCAATAATTAACTAATCATTATTTATTTTTTTTAGCCAACTGAGGTCTTGCTTTCCTAATTCTCTTCACTAAGAATGGAGTTTTTTCAAACTTCCTGCCATTTAAACCTGCTTCGTTTAATAGTTGCTGTACTGTAGTTAAAGGAAATTATGCTACTAAGCACTTTTCTGAATCTCTTTTATGTTCTAAATGTAATACATACCGATTTTTTAAGCAATGGCTTTTTAACTTACGGTCATCTCGCTTGGATGAGCAATATGGCCGCTTAAAACCAAATTTCCAGTTTAAACGGCTAAAAAATTTTATATCTTGCTAAAAGCCCTTTTACCAATATTCCGCTAACATTTAATTATTTTACCTTCTCACGTATTAAAATATTTTTTGATTTTCCTTCAAAAATTAATACTTTTTGTGACATCGTTAACTGCCTTATTCTTACCATTTTTGAAATAATTTCTAAAATTACAATTTTCCTGACAATTGCATTTTGTTTTTAACACTGGACTCAAAGTGTATGTGGAGGACAACATAATAAAATCTGTTCGAAAATTTGATTTTTAAACGATAAAATTGGCTGTTGTAGAAGGCGAAAAGGAAAATATCCAAGTGCGGCTTTTTTTTTTTTTTTTTTGTCGCTTAGTGTACATTCAAAATTTCCCCCGAACTTCGTTCGTACGTCCGAATATATACTGCACCTGCACCTCTGCGCTAAAACTTCCGCCAAACTGCCTGTGATGCAATGTCTTGTAGAGAATGTGGGTTTGTATACATGGAAATTTTCAGTCAATTTCCCTAACAGCACACTTATCCACAGTACATCTTCGGGATGTTTTTAGGATGTCTTTTCATCCTGAAGATATCACGAAGAAATCGTGGGTAGAAGATGTTCTGTTAGGGTTCCAAATCAATCGCTTAGCACTTACAGGTGGAAAATCTAAAGTTTGATTCAGCCTGTTTATTTTAGTTATTCATAAATATGGCCCGCCCCGTCCAACCGAATTTTTACAAAACTGTGAATGTTTTCTATTTATGTTCATTTTTATTTTTATTATAAGTTAAGTCTTCTTTATGTAGTAACTCATAATTAAGACATTTTTCTAGTGTGATTTCTTTTTTGTAGAGGGAGGGGGAGATGAAGACCGAGGTCTCAGAAAATTTGCGTGTGGTCACATGAAATATATAAGCTGCCCTGGCGTAGAGGGGGGCCGCCAAATTTCTATTGCCTAGGGCCGCCAAAAGGGTAAAGCGGGCCCTGTAGACAGGGATTATTGCTAGTGCTCGAATAATTTTGCAGCCGACTGTAAATAAACAAATTACACATTACAAAATTTGCATAGAGTTCGAAGCTGATTTTATTCATTAGCTAAAACTGAATCAGTCCTTGATCTTGAACAGCATAAACACATGAAATACAACAACTGAATAAATAAATAAAAGAGAGATAAAAATTGTTACCGACATGACAGGGTGTAGTCTCTGGGAGCTCCTGGAAGGTAGCACATCGGTACAAGATCCCAAATGGTCTTAATATTTTACTTCCTTTGTTTAATAAAGGGGTAAGTACTTTTTAAAATCTACGTTTCCAGGAATTTGTCGTCTAGCAAACAAATATGGCACGGAAAATTATAAATATTCTATCATAATTTGAAGTCAAATTTGTTTTCTAATGTCTAAATAAAGTGTCTCATATAAGATACTCATATGTTGCAACGGAATAGATATCATATCTGTCATCCTTGGCAGAAAAAAAAAGTATCGCCAAATAATCTGGCGAACATATTTAATTCTTTTCAAAAATCATGATGCTTTTAACAACTTATATTAAGAAAGTAATGAATACTATGAAACAATATTTCGTACAATGCATATTACGAAAATATACATCTGGCATGTATATTTTTGTATTATGTTTTTGATCGCCAAATACAAAAAACGCCAAGAATGACAGCGTTTTGAAATTTAAAATTAAAATTTTGTCAATTTGACAGCAAAATAACTCAATCTAACATATGCATACGCGATAACTAATACATACCTATATCCAAATACGGGGATTAAAATCAAGAAATAATTTTCTTCTATTTTTAATAAATTTTTACAAAAAATCCAATATGCGATTAACATAGGAAATCGTTTTCTTGCATCCACGGACGATCAGTGACGTCACACTTCGCTTACGTATTGCCATTGCCTAGAGCTTCTTAAATAAAATATATAGGCCGGCTCATCGCCGCCATTTTGTTGCCTTGGATGAGGGCAGCATTCCCGCTT
The DNA here is from genome assembly GCA_963930645.1 of Salticus scenicus. NCBI lineage: Eukaryota > Metazoa > Arthropoda > Arachnida > Araneae > Salticidae > Salticus > Salticus scenicus. Next base: position 258,127,980 of record OZ005650.1, on the reverse strand, counting down.
GGCGTCCTTATCGCTTAACAAGCGATTTTAAGAAATCTTGATCTGAAGCTACAGTCGGTAACAAAAGTCTCCGAACACTAGCAAAAATTCCTATATAAAAAGAGTACACTTAATACAGTTTTGTTAAATAAATCCTTGTTGAATCCTGTTCTTAGTTAGTCTAAAAACAGGATTCGACAAGGATTTATTTAACAGAACTGTATTAAGTATACTTTTTTTATATAGGAATTTTTGCTAGTGTTCGGAGACTTTTATTACCGACTGTACGATCGGTCCAGAGTTCAAGAGCAATAAACAACAAGTAATATCCCTAACGACGCATTTATACACAGTATATTCTTGGTATGTTTTTCATCCTCAGGATATTTTGTGGATGTACTGGGGATAAGATTGTGTTGTTGGGACTATTTCTGTCTATTGCAAATACAAATCCTAACTTTTTTAAACAAAAAAATGAGCTTACTGTTTAAAACTGGAAATTCTTTATTTATTTACTTATTTTTTCAGCTATTTCTAGCATATACCATTCATTTAAAAAACGAAACTTAAAATAAATGTAATTACGACTCGGAAATTAAACAAGTTTGGCGGCCCCAGAAAATGTCGCCAAAACTTAAACGCACGCAGTAATAAAAGGTCTGCTTTAATTAATTTATGGTTATTAACATAATTATTATGATTAAAATAGTACATTCTTTGTATTTTTACGTTTGAACATGTGAAAAACACACAGAAAAATATAAGTAAATATAAGTTATATTATTTTATTCTTCCTAAAATATCTTACGGAAATCTGAACATTTTATGTTCTTTTTTGAGTGATTATAGCAATTTATCACTAAACAATCTCCCATATGATAATTTACCGAGCTAAAATTATGAAAATGATTATAAAAGTAATACAAAACGATAGAAATGATGGCTGTCGTTTGTTTATCTACTGAAAACGCTGGGTCATTATCTCTTACAATCAGCAGTAAAATTATTGAAGCACACATCCAAACTTTTCATATATATATATTTTTTTTTATTTAATCGCTAATTTTTATCATCAACTTACTTTTTCATAAACAGCATAAGACTAAGACCATGACTCGACAAATATTTACTTATCAAAACATTATTCTGTGCACAAGTTTTAAATAGGAATTATTGCTTGCGCTTCAATAATTTTGCTGCCGACTGTATTTTGAAACTGGAGACACCTTGCTGATTTTCCCCACTTTTTCATTTAGAAAATTTGGTCGCCTTACCATAATGTAGCATTAGTGTGGCGTAAAACCCACTCAACCGATTTGAATCAAAGGTGTCCACTACTGGAACAAAAAAGGGTCCACGTTCGTAGTACAGTCAGGGGCCAGGGTAACCCAGTCGGTAGAGCACAGAGCTCGTAATTGGAAGATTGACAGGTTCGATACTCGAGCTGGCCAAAGAACATCGTATACACTCATCGAGCTTTAATTATCTAGTTGAGCTAGTATAACTGCTCGATGGTGGTTGGTTGGTGCAACATCAAACCCATCGTGGCCGCAATGTCCTCCATGTTCCCATCCAAATTATACCTCTGGAGGTCACCGAAACGGGGGAGCCACCACCTCCGATACAGCGCCTAGAATATACAGTGTAGCAAGCGCTTATGATCGAATGCTTAAAATACTGCTAAAAAATTATGCTTCCCAGATGGCGCTGTGATCGAATTTTTACTCAAATCAAAGAGCTGATTGGCTTTTCCCAGTTTCGTCTGCTCAATCACGTGATCTAAGCACATAATTAACCAATAGGGAGTTTTTCAAGCAATAAACTCGATCATACTGACCTCTGGTGAGAGGCTTAATTTTTAAAGCACTTGCTGGTCGCTTTCCACACCATGTATCTTAGGCGCTGTACTTCCGTGGAGGATTAAAATTGTGATTACATGTCTCCAGACCCTCCTTAGGGGCAGGGCCCGACTTAGACTACCAGGAGCCCCGGGGCAAGCCTATTCTGGGGGGCCCCCTTGCAGTGGCATAAGAGCTCTTTAGGTTGCAGAATTTCTGCATACGCCTGTAGGGGGCCCCTTCCAGAAGGGGGGCCCAGGGCATTTGCCCCGTATGCCCTGCCGTTAGTCAGGGCCTGCTTAGGGGTGTGTTCCATATATAGATATAGTAATTCATATGGATCTATCATCCCCATGTTAACGAGCAAAGATTTTTGATGCCGAAAAAATATTTTGACATCAGTCATTAGAGAGTATAAAACTCGGAAATAGTAATAGAATAAAATGTTAATGAATTTTCAAAATGTCGATCTATTGCTTAGCTTTTAATTATTCCAATAAATATATGAAAAGAAATGGGATAAGTTACAGTCGGCTGCAAAATTATTCGAGCACTAGCAATAATCGTTGCCAAAAAAAAGTGCACTTAATACAGCTTTTTTAAATAAATCCTTGTCGAGTCATGTTCTTAATCAGTCTAAGAACATGATTCGACAAGGATTTATTTAAGAAAGCAGTCTTAAGTGTACTTTTTAAATATAGGAATTATTGGCTACTGCTCGAATAGTTTTGCAGCCGACTGTATCATAATCTCCCCATCCGGAAACCTGGTAAACCTTCTTCTAATCATGCTTCTTACCGTCCCATTGCTCTCACTTCGGTGGGGTGCAAAGTTCTTGAACGAATGTTCCTTCGCAGGCTCTTAGCTTGGGCTGGATCTTAATTTTAGATCTTAATTTTATTTCTTTCGGAAGTTTTCGTTTGGTATGAGTTCTTTAGGTATAAAAATAAATAAATAAATAAATAAATAATAAATAAAAAACAGCAGTAATTTTCCTGTGGCATAAAATGGCAGAGATATTTTTTCAGGAATTTATACAAATTTCATTTTATAATTAAGTCATCATTCATAAATAAATTCAGTTTTTTTAATTCTGAAAAGTTTTTTTATTACATCTTTGTAAAATAAAGCATTAAATTTTACTTTATCAATAATATTTTTGAACTGACAGCATCGTCAATCTATTCAGTCATTCTTGTCTTTGAGTAGACGGATAAATTTGAAAAACTAGTTCTCACTGACTATACGAATACTTCTGCGAAAGATAAGAAAATGAAAATCCCTAATACTTTAGCAGTACGGGAAAACTCCAGGACATGCGGTGGATGAATAGCATGACTTGGGGTCTTTAAAGAGCGGAAATCCCCCTGTGCGGGAAAGTTAGCGCAATGAATATTTCCTCACACAACAAAAATTCCCTATCCAAGGGTATGCTTTGGAAAAATAGCATGCCTTACGGAGTAATCGGTTAGAAGACGCTGCTTTTCCAAGAATTATCTTATGTAACAGAACACATTTTCTTTCAGAATACTTTTCGAAAATTAAATGACAGCTAATGGATGGATGAAAGCGAGTGATTAACAAAATCAGCTGTTGAATTATTATTTTTTCTTTCTTTTTTTTAATCAAAATATTTTTGAAGTTTTGATAGTTTTTAGCGGGTATGCGGCGCATGCCTAGCATACCCAGAGAATACACCACTGTCATGCAGTGATTTTAATAAACACCACACAACTTAGACACCCACCAGGCGTTTGCCTTTAATTACATTTAAATCCTTTCTATAAATATTTACAGGCTCTCTGTGTCGGCTGTCGTGGGGTTCCTCAGGTTGATGGCTTTCTCCAGCGGGATGGTTGGGTGTCTCAGGTTGTGGACTTGCTGGCTTTAGATATTGAATAATCTTCATCTGATGAAACTTCTTTAAGATGGCACGTTTCTTTGTGATCGCTAGTTGAAGTTGCCTCTCCTTTTTTCGCTTTATGGTCTGGGTCTGCTGTATCTCGTGTTTCAGAAGATGTCACACTTCACTTGCGTATACACACGTTCTCGAAAATGCACAGGGTCCTGATCTTTCATATAATAACAATCATTATTTTAAATATAAGTGTTTAAAGAAATAAGTATTGTCATAAAATTCTGTTTTTTTTTTATTTACATGAAATTAATTTAAAAAATAATTTAACTAAAAAAAAATAATAATTAAATTATTACCTCTATGTCCTTTGCATTGCCAGGGAGAGTTATCTTAGTCGTGCAGTGATTTTAATAAACACCACACAACTTAGACACCCACCAGGCGTTTGCCTTTAATTACATTTAAATCCTTTCTATAAATATTTACAAGCTCTCTGTGTCGGCTGTCGTGGGGTGCCTCAGGTTGATGGCTTTCTCCAGCGGGATGGTTGGGTGCCTCAGGTTGTGGACTTGCTGACTTTAGATATTGAATAATCTTCATCTGATGAAACTTCTTTAAGATAGCACGTTTCTTTGTGATCGCTAGTTGAAGTTGCCTCTCCTTTTTTCGCTTTATGGTCTGGGTCTGCTGTATCTCGTGTTTCAAAAGTAGTCTGAGGTTCAAGCTCACCTTGGTTATCCATCTCTCTTTGTTAAAAAAAGAATAACAAACAAAAATAACTAACTAATAAAATTGTTTCATAAAAAATGAAAAGTCTGAACTTGCACACAATACAAATTTATCACAATAAAATGCAAAAATATGTATTCACAAAAGTGTACAATTGTTAACTTACAATTACAATTGACAAATCAATTAGTAAATTCAATGAAGTTGGCAGAAAAAAAAAAAAAAAAAAAAAAAAAAAGAATCAGCAAATTTTGTATATTTGTTAATCATACATTTAACCAAAAAAGCAGAAATTTTAATGAAATAATTACATATTTCAGACAAACACATATTGAAAAAAAAAAAAAGTTTTATTCCTGGTAGTGCCAAAATATTCATTATTTTGGAAATTGGCAGCAAAAATTACCCCTAACTTCAGCATTTAATTTAGCTGTAAATAAATGTAATTTCTTTTTTCTTTTTAACAGTAGTGAAATAAACCCATAATTCCCTAATCAACTGCGAAAATATTGCACGTTTCAGAAATTTGCTACCAAAAAAGCAAATATATAATATTACACTAAAATAATCTTTCATTTCTGGAATTAACTTTACAAATAGTACAAAATTTTGTCACATTTAACAGCAAAATAATCATGTTATTTTAAAAATTTGTACTAGCAAAATAAAAATTAAAAACATTAAAACAGTAATTGTGATTTTTCAGCAAAATAGTCACACACTTTGGGAAATTAAAATGATTTTCTATCCCCCCCCCCCCATAAATTTTGGTTATGGTTTCTCTTTGGATTTACACTGATCTCGGAAATAGCCAACATGGCCTTCAAAAGGAAGGATTTCAGACTAAAGTCTGAAAACGTTCATGCCTGATTAAATTAAATAACATTTTAACAGTAGACAAACTTTTCTCACAATCTTGTCGAATGATAAAATTACCCAAATAATGAATTAACATCTTCAAATAAAATAACAGATTTTTTTTCTCTTACATATTATTTTGTTATACTTTCAGGTTTAACACAGAGAAAAAATAAAATTTTATTCATTTGATATTTTCTGTAAATTTGAAGATGCTTCTAGTGTGAAGTATTTCTTTATATGTGTAATTTGTCAGCTTTGATTAAATTCATGTATAATGTATTTAAAAAGACAATGCAGTCACTTTAAAATTCAACTGCCTTGCATTGAAGCAAAAAAAAAAATATATAAATAAATAAATAAACCTAACTGTCAAAACTGATAATTGGATGTGATTTTATAGTTATCAAACTAAAATTTTTAGGTACAAATAGCCTATAAAATTTGAAAAATGAATAAATTCATTTTTCTAATTTAAGAAAATAAAGTAATAGTAACAATAATAAATCTTTAAAAACAAGAACAAATTTAATGATTGTGCTTTTTCTGAATGTGAACATGAAATTTAAAAACATACATTAGGTAGAAAGTAACTTTTGTAATAAAATTCCTCACAGAATATATGATGGTCTTAGGCTTCAGCAGGCAATAAGTAGAAAGCCTCCTTGTACACGTTTAAAATTATACATGCAACATAGTTAAAGCATGTTATAAGAATGTTTAAAGGCATGGTTTGCATAAAAAGTGGTCGACACAGAATTAGTAATTATTTTTATAAAGCTAAAACAAATTGTGATAATTTACGTAATCCTTCAATTGACTGGAAATTTAGTACAACAAATATTTGATTTACATACAGAGCTATATGATTTTCAGATTAATTTAGTTATTGTGGCTTATTCACAGTTGCACACATAAGAATTCTTATGTGTTTTACACTTTTTTTTTTTTTAATGCATTTGGTCAATTTCTTATTTAAATCAACAAAGTGGAATTAACATATACAAAAAATATTTAGGTAAAAAAAGGAGTGGGAATATAAATACATTTTATATAGTGTGGGTGAGGGGTGTAATTTATATGAATATTGTGATTCAAGGGTGCCATATGATATAAAGGTGTTGAAAAAGTGTAACCATTACCATTAATTGAAATTATGTCCACGATTCTGGCTCAAAACACAGATATCTATAAAATTTCTTACAAACAGATTTCTCCGAGATGAATAAAATAACAGTTTCTTTAACATTAATCGTTTAACAAAAATGAACTTTATATTTCGTGGCACAATAACTTCCTAAAGTTGCAATTTCTGAAGAATAAAAGTTATTGCATGAACTTTCATCACTGAAAATAAAATCAAAATTAATTGAAATACGTAAATTATAAACAATAAATATCTTTAAAATATATATATATACGTATATATATATATGACATTAGAATTGCGGAACTACCTCTATAATTTATCAAGCTGGGTATCCTTGTAGAATTCGACGTTTTAAATATGTTTTTTTGCACAATATGTAATTACACTAAGCTTATTTATTAATTTTAATAGGCACTTCCAAAAATACGGGAAAAGGGGATTAAATTGGGTCATAAATTAAAAATAAGCTACTTAATTTTAATACATTTCACCATATATGCTTCGCTCGTATAGTCAAAAAAGTTTCTCATTCTAGCTACACTACAAACACAGCATAATGAAAAAAAAAAAAAAAAAAAAAAATTCATTCATACAAGGAATGGAAGAGATACAATAATGAACATGAACTATAGTATTACAAATATATTTACAACTAATTTTAATCACATTCAACACTATGGAATATGAAAACATTCATACCTCATTGTCACTTGCGAAGGTCACGTTTAAGTTTTATTCCTGTTTTTTTATATTTAGCTTTGACATCTGCTGATACAATGGTAGCAGTATTTCTCCCATTATGGACTTCTTGAAACGTCAATTTTTTTTACAAACCCTGCTTTGAAAAATGAAAAGCTTACACCCATTAATATTTTCTTGTAAGCAGCAGAATTTCCGTGTCCTTCATTCTGTGAATTTAAGAGAATGTATTCTTGGATATTTTCATGGTAAAAATCATAACGGCCGATCAAGGATCAAACCACATGATCTTAAAAATTCACTGCTGAGAAAAAAGGGAGAAATATAAATAAAAAATAATGAAAAAATTTAATAAAAATAATGGCGCTCACTGCTCAGTTCAAGAGTAAACAATCCACGAGGTTAGAGGTAAATACCACCGACACGTGATCATTACGTCACCCGGATAAACCTCATGGAACCTATTCCATAGAGACCACTACGGCTTCATTCCTTCCCGGGACTACAGCGTCTAGAATAAACAGTGTGGCAATCGCCTAAAATCGTGATGTTAAAATGATGCTACAAAAATTAAGCTTACCCAGATGTCGCTGTGATCGAAGCTATTGCTCAAATCGAAAGTCTCGGTTTTGTTGTCGTGACACTAGCTTCGATTACAATAGCATCTGGTGACAGGCTTACTTTTTTAGTACAATTTTATTCGCCGCTTTCCGCACTGTGTATTCTAGATGCTGTACAGTAGTACAGTAAGCATATTCGAGGACGTTTGGTCACTTTACTCTAATGAATACTTCGAGATAATGTTGCCCTAGTGGCACAGCCACGGAGTAATATTTAATAGGAGAAGAAGGTAACGCTGAAATTTTGTGATGTTGTTTTATAATGTTTACAGAGGGCGCCAGCGTGCAATCCTTCCTTCTCTCCAGCTTCCGCAATGTTATTCAATGGGGAAATGTCTCGTTTTAATTATTTTTTTAAAAATAGTGTCAAACTGAAAAAATTTCGATTGAAAGCAAATTTCATTAAATAGAGTATTCTAACCAACATGTTTTTTTTAAGAGCCATTTTATACTAATTTTACTTTCAAAGAAAGCTTTTAAAAAATAACGATTCTTATGAACCGAAACTAACTAAAACAGACAATTGGGAGGAAGGAGAATGGATGAAATTTTGTAAAGAAAAAAAAAAAACTTACTTTAGGTGCAGAAAAAACGAACTCGGACTTTATTTTTCTCCTAGGGCTTTTTTTTGTTTTTCTTATCACTATCATAGCCTGTTTTACAACTAGGAACGAAGCATTTATTTGAAACATCTGAATTATGCAGTTTTAAGAACTTACAAAGAAATTAAATTGCTTAAAATAAAAAATTAAAATGTACTCCAGCAAAATTCTATATAAAACAACAGTATATCCGCGCCGAGGTAGGGAGGAATGACAAGTGGCGCCCTCAATATTTACCAAAAATTTAGATCACAGTTTCGTAGCTTTCTCCCATTCGACCTTCAACTCCTATTAATATTACTCCGTGGGCACAGCATATATCTCATGTTCTTCCCTACCGCCCTACCTACCTACCTTAACAACAACAACAACAGAAAGAGCGGAGGGTTCGAGTTTACCAATCAAGTTATGAAGTTATATGTATTTTTAGAAGTTGTTTTATTAATTCCATAGAAAAAACTAATAACTTACTTGATTTTACCTGATTCGTTAAAAGTACAAATATGTCATTAGGTACTAATATGCTACTGCTTGTCTTATTATTTAATTATATCATTCCATTTGATTACACATTTGTTTTTCGGGAACAGATGTAATATAAGACCCCTTGGGCACCGAAGTAGCACAAGCATTTCTCATTAAGGTCTTACGCGATTACGATGGCCATTTAATTCATTGTCAAAATAAGACAAAAATTTAAAAGTCACAGAGAAGATCTTTTACTAAAGCTGCGCCGTTTTCTTTCTTTCTTTTTATTTATTTATTTTAAAAGTATAATTGGAATTTTCTTATGGCCAAAACGAGTTATCTTTATTTTGTGGTATATTTTCCACATTGTATAGTGGAACAAGACTGCATGCCATTTTTTTATGCAATAGTTTAATTAACATAAAATTTAGGAAGGAAAGTAACCTTATGAATTCTCACTGCGTTACTCGACTATTGGCAAATATTTATATAGTGACAGGTATGGAATTTGAACACAAGTGTTGCAACTGCTTTCTAGTCAACTTAGGCAGATGGACAGCTTGTAAAAGTGTTATTCCATCGCCCCCACCCCCACCCCCCACTCAAAAAAAATATATATATATATATTTATATATCCATTTAATGGCTATTGAATGGATTATGCATACGTAGGATAATCTTAAAAAAATTCATTTAGTTTCTGTTTCCTGCTAATCAGTTTTATTCAGCTGAAGCAGATTTACCATAGAGATTATGAAATCTAATGGTATTTGTTATTCTGAAGGCTTCAAGGAAGCTATTATTTGCTTGTAATTCCTAAAACATAATTTCTTTGTGATATCTTATACTGAAATCTATATAGGCCCTGAAACAGAGGTATTTTTAGAATGGCATTGCTTAAAAAATTCCATAAATGCAAATTTTTATTTCTTCATTGGATGGTTTTTCTCAGTTTCCAATTTATATCTATTTGTACTGTACTATAAAAACATACAGTCACCTAAACACATTTTTGTAAATTGCAATCTATATTTTTACCAATGTTACTAATTGTAATTTTTATAACATAATTTTTTTTTTTTCTGCTAATTTTCTTTTAACTTTCTCCTTTTTCAATTAAAACTCAAATTTCTGGCCAAAAATCTATTATTTGAGTGAGTATTATCCGGTTGGCACATTTTGTGTTTTCGTGAGCACACTAGTTTGTTAAAGATAAGATTGTGAGTGAAGCTCTTTCTTGGTTTTTCCCTTTGTTATGCAGTGGCCGAATATGGGCTAGGACTCCTCAGAAAGACCCTCACAAAGGACATTCCACCCATAATCATAGGACCCTAGACTAGTCAATCCACCTTAATCCACGCAACCACAACCCCTCTGTTATGTCATCTGTTTGTATGCCCCATAGCAGAAAATGCGAGACGAGCGATGTACGTCGCAGATTTTTTTTTTTAGTCTGCAGATTATTTCCAAATCAGCATTATGCAGCAATTCCAAATCTCCCGATTTTGGCAGGAAAAATAGCGATTTTCAATCTTTTTCCATCCACAACATAAATGTCATTCTTGATTTTAAACATGCTTTATTAAATTTTAGAACCTATAAAGATGTAGAACTGTTCAATATTTCTCACTCATGTGATTTTTTGGTGACCCCCCACCCCCTACTCCCAGTTAACGATCGGCTATCAAACAGATCGCAGAATGCTTGAGATGCATTTTTTTCCTCCATCAGCAACATAAATGTCGATATTATTATTTTTTAAAACTTACTTAATTAGATTCTAGAACTTATAAAGAAGTAGAATTGTTCAATATCTCACTTATATTTATTTTACTTAACCCCCCCCCCCCCCCCCTGCTAACAATCGGTGATTGAACTTTCCACAAAAGCGTTGTAATTCTTAACCTTTCTCCATCCACAGCTTAAATGTCAATATTCATTTGAAATATGCTTTGTTAGATTCTAGAATCTATAAAGAAGTGAAATTGTTCAATATCTCTCACTTATGCAATTTCTTGTGACCCCCCCCCCCCTTTTCCCCACGAACGATCGGCAATCAAACAGCTCGCGGAATTCTTGCGATTTCAAATCTTTCTCCATCTGCAACATAAATCTCAATGTTCTTTTTAAACTTATTTACTTAGATTCCAAAACCTATGAAAAAGTAGAATTATTTACTATCTCTCATCCGTATATTTGCTTCCCCCCCCCCTCCACCCTGTTCTAACGATCAGCAATGAAACCCTCCATAGAAGCATTGTGATTTCCAATCTTTTTCTATCCAGAGCATAAATGTCAATGTTCATTTTAAACTTACTTTATTATTATTAGATTCTGAAATCTATAAAGAAATAGAATTGTTCAATATCTCCCATTCATATAATTTTTTGGGACACCCCCTACCCCCCTCTTTACCATTTGCTACCGATCGGTAATGAAACTCCCTGCAGAAGTGTTGAGATTCCCATTCTTTCTCTATATTCAGCATAACTGTCAATATTCTGTTTAAATTTGCTTCATTAAATTGCAGAACCTATTTAGAGGTAGAATTGTTCAATATCATTCACTACTCATGTAATTTTTGTTATTGCATCTTTGAATATACACTAGATTTTGTGTCAGTTTCAAAACTTAATAATCTTGACACATTTTTGCTTGAATACCAGTATTTTTATAAATGGATCGCTAGCACTATAGAAGAAGAAATTGATCTAAAAGGATCACAGGTTTCATTCAGAAAGTCTTTTATTGAGCTGTCAAAGAAAATACCTGTACTTATTAAGTTACTTAACCCATTGAACACCGCGATATGTACCTCACTAACAAATTTTGTATTTTCGTACACTTTGGGTTACAAAATGCATCCCTAATCATATGTAGTTTAAATAATTAAAAAAAAAAAAAATTATTTTGTTAGAAGATATGATATAGTTCCGAAATGGGAGGGTTAGCACCTAATGGAGGTGGAATAGGTGTTGATAAACTGCATAACCCTTTTAAATTAATTTTCTTGATCCCTGTTTGTTATAATTTAAGAAACGAATTTTTTAATTTATATATCCAACGTTTTAAATCCCTGCACTTGAATAATAAGTTATTTTTAGTGATTTTCTTTTCTTATGCAGTAGAAACAGATGATTTTGTTTGAGTAATTAAGGGGGGGGGGGAAATGTGTTACAAACTTTTTGAAAAAATTACCAGCGAAGCTAGGCACTTTAATGTTCAATGTAAAAAATAAAAAAATATATTTATCTTAATTATTGTAGAGAAAAAAATTCTTAATAAAATGTTCCCGCAGCGGGAGCTTTGGCACTTACTGGGTTAAATATGCAGTTTCTATAATACTTTATCAAAGGTTTTCTGTGAAAGTTGGAGCTCGGACATTGAGAAGGTGAGCAAAATGCAATTAAGATGTACAGATGGCAATGATGAACAGACTGTAATTGTTGATAAAAGAAAGTTTATACGTCTTAATGTCACTCCATCTGGTTACATAGGAACCAGAGAATTTTAGAAAGTTGCATTAATTTCAATGTTTAGACATTTAGAGTTTAGAGTCTCCTACAAGTATTTTACTAGAGTCAGTACAAACAAAATCGTAAACAAAATAGTAGTTCTTAAACAATATGAAAGATGCCAACTCTTTACCTAGCTATATGCAATTAAAATTCTATAACTATAATGCTTTGACATATCTAACATATTAATAACATTAGATAAATGCAAACTTGTAATAAAAATAAGCTTACTGAATCTGGCAACTTTTTTTTTCCCCGTAACTCACTGTGAACTTATGCTGCAGATTATTTTCTAATGCGTAAATAGTTGTCGCAGATTGACAGAGAAATTTCTGCTACTGGGTTTGTATGTAGCAGAGAAAGCTTTGTTTAAAATGCATGCTTGTAATTTTTTGTGTAATTTCAAAATTATTTAGTGTATGAAATCTTTTTAAGACAATTTCTTTATAATAAATTGGTGTGATTGTGGATATTTTTCTTAAAGTGTATCAATTTTGACATAAATAATGGCAATACAACTGTTTCAATTTGGATATGCGTTTGCACTAAATTGGGAAAATTTGTGGTAGTAATTTGAGGAGATTATAACAGTGCTATGAAATTGCTTTTTCTGACTGCATTTGCTATTTACGAAAAGTTAATAACAGATGCTTTTGAAATTTGTATAATAGGGGCATTTGATGAGGATTCAGGAGAGGAGTGCTATTAAATTATTTCACATTGCATGTGTTTAATGTTTTTAAATAATTTATAACAGATGCTTTTAAACATTTTAAGCTGATGTTTTTAAATAATTTGTAACAGGTATTTTAAAAAACTTTTAAACTGATATTTCGAAATAATTTGTAACAAGTGCTTTTTAAAACTTTTAAATTGGTGTTTTTAAATAATTTATAACAGGTGCTTTTAAAAACTTTTAAAATAGTGTTTCTGTCATTTTTGAAACCTTTATTTGTGATTGCTTATAATTTTTTAAGTGAAATTTTTATTAAAGATTGGAATTTAGGATGATTTTGCTTATTTTGGATGTATTGTTTTGATCAAATTACTTGGTTTCAATATATTTAGCTGTTTTTTTAGATGGCTGAAAAGCTCACTTTCATATATAAGTAGTGCGCATTTATATGGATACAAAGCAGGGTGGAGCCATTTTGGAGATTTTTCAGAAAAATCACCAAGGGGCACATCTAACTAGATTTCCCTCTTTAAAAAATTTTTATAACCAGTGTTTGTAGCATTTTTATAACTGGTGCTTTTGTTTTCATGTGCACAAACATAAATGCGGCATAACTTTATTTTACAAGTTCCAGTGGCATTATTTTTTAAAAATATTTTTATTCATTATCTTTTAAACATTTTTATATGCAAAATTTATATTAATAATATATTGCTTATTAAATAAGGTTTAGATATATATATATATATATATATTTAATATAGTATATAATTTCTATTTTTAATTTTTTCCCCTGACAGAATTTTCAAGACTTAGGTGCTAATGTTGAATGGGTTGATGCTACACAAATGATAGAAGAAATGAGAGTGGATGTACAGAATGTTCTTTCATGGAAAAGATTAGCTGTTGAGGTAACTTATTTATTTATTCTTAATTACAGTTTGTAATTACAATTTGTGTAAGCCAACCTCCTCTTAAATTTTAGATATGTTTTGTTAATCTCTAATTAAATTTCTAAGTCAATAAATAATTCTATATTTTTGATATTTTTTCTCTATCAGTGTTATAATAGCTTTATATGTTAAGATAATCTAAAGACAATACTTTTCTAGTACACAAGGGAAAATAATAACCAAATGAATATGGAAAATAATTAGTTCATTAGCTTAATTTTTTTTCAATTAATTTAAACTTATTTTGCTATGGGATTGTATGGCTTTCACAATTTTTACAGTTATATGCTGTAAATGCTTACAGTGCAAAGTAACATCACTAATACCAGTTGAACATTATAATGTATATATTTCTATTTATAATATTTTATTGTTTATAAATTAACTCAATGAGAAATAAGAAACAACATTTTTTAAACAAATTTTATTCTTAAAATCCAGAGTATTTTCATTATAAGAGTAAAACTAAATGCTGTGACATTTAGTTTTACTCTTGCTGGATACAAAATCTTGAATGCTAGATACAAAATCAAGAGACAAATGCTAGATATAAAATCCTGAAACAAATTGAAAATTTGTGGAAAAAATATTTCTTGATAGGCAAGTTTATCTTAAGTTTAAATTACAGTTATTTGATTTAAATATTTACTTTCCTGAGTGTCCCTTTCTCTATTAACAAGCAGTACATTTTGACATAGGGCAAATTCTTTAGTTTTTTGTTCACAGGAAAATTTAAAGTGTCTCTTTGCATTTGATGCAACAGTCAAAAAATATTTTTTCATTTAAATATTCATTTACTTTTAATATCCTCATAAGACATCTTTCACCAGCAATTCCGCAATTCTAATGAAGTTGTGAAGTGTACTGTTAAAACTTACAAGAAACATATAAATGGTGATAATTATTGAAATATCCATCATTAAATACTTTAGATCCGATAATTTGTAAAACACAAAAACAAAAGTAGTACATAATTTGTTTGTACTGCCCATACTTGTCTAATGTGATGTGACCAGATGTATAAATGAAAGTGTTGAAGGAATTTATTTATTATAGTTGGTATTTTTTCGGTCCTCATTTACTCAGAATTAAATGATACACTGTGATTGGATAACTGCAATAATTTTTAACTCTATTCAATTGTAAAGGTTCTATAATCTGATCACCATATTAATGACAGAAATGTGATTGTTTTGGACAAGGACGTACCCAGGGAGGGAGCCCGGACCCCTCCCGAAATAAAATTTAATATAAGTTAATTTAATAAATAATCCTTCTGAAGTTAAAAATTATTTTATAACATTCATAACTTTAAAAAATATATGTTCATTATAAGTTCTTTGATTGTATCGTTTGATCAGATTAGCATACTTGCCAACTTTTCCGGTTTTCCCGGAAGACTTCCGGTTTTTTAGCATATCTTCCGGTCTTCCGGACAGATGATGAAATCTTCCGTTTTTAAAAAAGTCGCGGATATCGTTCGTTTTAAAAAGATACCCCAAATGTTCTACGAAAACTCCCGATTCCCAATTTTTCTCCATCCATAACATGAATGTCAGTATTCATTTCAAACTTGCTTTATGAGATTCTAGAACAGGTAAAGAAATAGAATTGTCAAATATTTCTTGCTGATGTAATTATTCCCCCCCCCCCCCCATTTATTTATCTCCAACTAGTGATCAGCAATCAAATGTTCTGGAGAAGTCTTTTGTTTCCTAATCTTTATCTATCTGCAACATAAATGATAATAAATATTAATTTTAAACTTCTTTCATTAGATTGTAGAAGTAGAGTTGAAAGAGTTTAATATTTCTTACTCTGTAATTATTTTTGTATTTCCCCCTCCACCCGGATTGTGATCAATGATCAATTCTAGAAACAATAAAGCAATGGAACTGCTCAATATTTCTGATGTATGTAATTAATTTTAGATCTTTATTGCTGAATTTAATGAATCTGTTTATTTTTCCTTAATTAAATTAAATATTTGTTTGTCATATTTATACCAAATGTGTAAACATGGGGGAAAAAATGAAGAATAATTTTTTCAGGTAGGAAAATTTTTCCCAAATCGATTTAAGAAAATTAATACTCAGTTGGTTTTATGCACGTTTGAAACTGATAATTAGCTACTGCCACATTTTTATATGTATGATTAATGTACATACACAAAAATAATATTCTATATTTGTTTAAAAAATTTGTAATTCTGTTGGCATGGAATTTTATTAAGGTTTTATGTGGATATAAAAGTTATTGCAGTTATATTATTATTATTATTATTTTATGTTAAGGAAAATTTCTGAAATTACTTAATGTAGTTAAAAATTATACATATAAAAATTTATGTCGCCAATTTATTGAAAGTAACCCCCCCCCCCCAGCCCCCTAGCTGGCACCACCCCTGAGTATAATCAATCTATTGTAAAACATTTTTATAGATTGCTTCAAAATATTAAAATTGTAAGACTGTATTGTTTAATACGTCAAAGGAAAAAAAAAAAAAAAAGATCTTCCCCTTTTTTATGAAATCTTCTGGTTTTTTGACAAAAATCTTCCCTTTTTTTATTAAAATTAGTTGGCAAGTATGGATTAGTTTGCATAGGCGATGGGGTAATGGACTCCCAAATTACTGGCATTTGTAAAATCTATCAAACTGATTTTGTATAGATATTTCTCATACATGTTCAACTTTTTAGTTACTTTTCCAATTCCTTTTTTTTTTTTTTTAACAATTTATCAGAGGCAGTACTTGCTAACCATTATTGAGTTAATAAATGACATATAAATCCTGTGTTTATTCACTTCACATGCTTTTGCTCTTCTTCCTTCTCAAAAACTCTGAAAAAACTTCTTTCTTTTGTATTATATTCTTTGGAATTGGAGCTTAGCAAAGCGACCCCCAGTTGGAATAGTATTTTAACACAGATTTCTGATGTTTTGCCATAGTACTCAAAGCAATTTTTTTTTTTTTTTTTAAATAAATTTATAAAATTTGTAGGTATTCCAAATGGGTTTTTTTTTTTTTTTTGGTCTATAAAAAAAAAAAAAAAACAGTGTTAAAGATGAACTGATTTTGGATGATATTGCCTATTTTCTGGTACACAACTGGGCCTATTCTTTTTTTTTTTTTTTTCACAACTAAATGAAATTAAAGGACAGTTTGCTTGTATCTATAATGAGCGCAGTGAGATCTTTTTCTTCCATGAAAAGTGTAAAGACATTTATTAGAAACAGAACTGCGCATGAAAGACTATCTTGTTGGCATTTCTTTGAATACATCATAATGTAACATTAAATTTTTAAGATGTATTGAACAAAATGGCCTCAAGACAACTAAGTCTCAATTTGCTTCTGTAATTATTATTTATGTGTAAGCAATTTCATAAATATATAAATAAATTAGCACATAGAAGTGTATTTAATCTTTTTTTTTTTTTTTTTTTTAACCTTGGTATATTTTACTTTAACATAACATGACAAGTAAAAGTGTTATCTGTATAAGTAATATTAATGTATTGTCCATTGTATCTATTTAGTATTTAATATCATGCATATCTTCAACCTATTCTTAAATCTGGGCATGGCCAAACCGTGATGTAGGTCAAGAGATATTGCCTTAGTGCTCAAGATTTTGGATTATGCTAAAGAAATTCAAAAATTTTAATTCAATAATGTAAACTTTTTTACGTGTTGAAGCAAGAATTGTATAGTCCCCACGTTGAAGGTACAGTCCCCACGTGCCTTAACGAAACTCTGACTTTGGACCCCTCCCAAAATAAAATCCTGGGTACGCCCTTGGTTTTAATTGGCTCAAAGATGTTTGCGCATGCTCAAATGCTCCAATTTTGATCTTAATAAAACAGCCTTGTGTTTAACACGTTGAGCGCCATGTCAGCCATTCTAGATTCTAGATATTTTGTCATATATCTCTAGATACTGAAGGAATCATCTTGAAACTTTAGGAGTGTGCAGAACATGTTATACTTCAAACATTTCAGTGAAAGCTTTACCCGGAAAATAAAAGCAGTACCAATAAAAAATTAAAACGTTATGCACGGTGGCTGACAGTGTCAAATATGATATAAAGCCATGTCAACCATTGGTGACGGATATAAAATAGGATATAAAACTAAAAATATTACATTTAATGATTCAAAATTTATTAAAAATTTGCTTAATTTTTATTTATTACACAAGGAATCATTATGGAATTTTAATGGATTTTAAGAATTTGTGTGGTGCTCAACATGTTAAATATGCTTTTCTTTTCTTTCTTTTTTTTTTAATTATTATTTTTACTTATCAAAGTTTAATTGTAGAATTAAAAAAAAAAAAAAAAAAAAAAAAAGTCTATAGTAATTCCTTTGAATAACAAAATATTCTGTGTGTATATTTAAAATGTTCACTGTGTTTTAAAATTTTTATAAAAGTGTCACAATAGTGAATTGTATTATTTGAGACAAAAACCATTCTTAATAGTTAAAAATATTTGTATTAACTGTATTTTTAATTAAAAATAAATAAATAAAGCAATTTAAACAAATTATTCTGTGTTTAAATCATCATTCAAATCTACTTTCCAAAAACAATACATAGTAGGTCTGTATCTATTGAACCTTAATGTGAGCAAGAAAAAAAATAAATCCCTCTGATCCCAGGAATAATATATAGATCTTTATCTTTTCCAATTAAGTCTCTCAAGGTCACAAACAAGATGCATAACTTGTGAAATTATTTTTTATTTTGCAGAGAATTGCTGAAGTTGCTGAACATGCAGCAGCAGGTCATCAACATGATAAGAACATTAAAGTAAGTTGCTCTTTTTTTTTTCAAAATTTTAATAAATTCCTCTTGTTACACATATATAGTTTGAAGTAACTAGTATTTGAAATTATTTAGCTTCTAACCTTTTGCATATTATTGCTCTTTTGTAATTTTTAAGGATTAAATTAATAAAAGTAATAATCCATACCAGCAAAAAGAAAAAAAAAAAAAGAATATTAGAATATATTTAATATTAAGATGAACTTTCAAATAAGAACATTAAAGTAAGTTGTTCTTTTTTTTTTTTTTTTTTTTTTTTTTCAAAACTTTAATAAATTCCTCTTGTTACAAATGGTATAGTTTGAAGTAACTAGTATTTGAAATTATTTAACCTCAAACCTTTTGTGTATTATTGCTCTTTTATATTTAATATTAAGAAGAACCTTCAAATAAGAAAGAAAAGAAAAAAAGATTTACAATGATTTTAATTATGCATGTAAAATTCAAGATTGTTCAGAATGAAGTTAAAGGTTGGGGGGTGAACAAAACTGTTTTAGAAGGGACTAAATCACAAGCATAAGTGCCTTAAATGCTGTTTTATTACCAATCATAGTTTTATTTTCATTCCCTCAATATTTAAATAGGAAAAATCATTTTAAAATTCTCCATTCTCGAAACAAAAAGAAAATAATTGGAGAAAGTAAAATTTAACAAAATTGCATGTACAAAGCATTAAAAAAATAAATAAATAAATATAAGAAAAAAACTATCCAAAATTGAAAGCTTATATTTTGCTGTTCATTGCAAGTAAAGTCACCAAATTTCAGGGAGAGACTTGACTAATGACTAATGTGTATCAGAATTTTATACTTGTAGGCGATAACAATAATCATAAAAATGTCTAATTATTGCACTGAAATATAGAAGTATGTGCAATCTAAACATTAATTGGTCTCCTCACTCATTGTATCTCCATCCCTGTGATTTTTTTTCCTTCAGTGTATATAAAACATAGTGTATGTGAAAGAACTAAGCAGACTCCCTGACTTTATTGTGACCATCAAAACAGAAGTACAATCAATATTCATACCCTGTGCTTGAATCTGTGGCTGTCAATTAAGATATTCATCTCTGTCATGTTGTAAATAATTAAGGATGCATATGGAACACACTATATTGTAAATTGCATGTGATGCTGTATGCAATACTTTTTGAACCATCACATTAGCAATAATAACTTGAAAATGATAAATGCTTCTTTTTCGACGGTTTTTCTTTCTTTAATTTACAGGGTGAAAAAAAAAAAAAAAAAAAAAAATCTACAGCACCACAAAATAATTTTTTTTAGCAAAAATAAAATGATCTTATTCCTTTAAAATTTAAAAGTAAAAAAGAGAGAAAGCAAGGTTCAATCCAGGTAAAAATTGGAGCCCTTTAACTGCCATTCACAAAAGTTCATTTCATAAAATAGGAAAAAAAATAAAATTCAAATCTATAAAAATAGGCCATTCATAAAATTCAAATCTATAAAATAGGTCTTCTCATAAAATTCAAATTTAAACAGCAATAAATTAATGAAAGCATCAGTGGCGGACATGGGTGAAAGTTTTCAGTCTATTGACTGAAATCAGTCTTTTTAAGTGTTATAATACAGATAAGCCAATTTTATGGAATTAATCTTTGTTAGGGGCAAATAAAGGTCCCAATTTTTTACTGAATCAGCCCTTATTAATGTTAATTCAATTATATTAATAAATTTTGCTAAATTTTCATACTTATTAATGTAACCTCTAGAAATGTATGTTTTGAATATCTACATACATTGTGTATGAGTTTATTATATTTTACTCAATATTACAATATATATATATATATATATATATATATATATATATATACTTCAGTCCAGCGAAAATTTTTTACTTTCATCCATGGTGGCGGATCTTAGGGGGGGGGACAACAGTACTGACATTTACAATTGGATATTACAATTGTAAACTTTTCATTAATCTGGAATAACATCTTAAAAAATCTTAGCCCTCCCCCCCCCCACCACCACCACCAAAAAAAAAAAAAAGTTCTGGATCTGCCACTGGAAAGCGTTCCTTTTACAAAATTTTTCCCTGTTCTTTGTATCACTTCAATTTAGTGACTTATACTTAATTCAATAAAACAATGTTAACTTGATATTAAACATTATGTAAAGTGACTCTAAAGTAGGTTTTACATGACAATAATTGTTTGTACAAAATTTTACAAAAATACTTTGATTTTCACAAACATACATCCAAAAAATTAAAACCTAGAGAGACTCCCATAAAGATTTGGATGGATGTTCAAACCAACAAGAATTTGTCTGGACATTGATAATAGTCTCATTTTTATTAGAATATTTGTGTAAAAATTAGAAATAGACAAAATTTTATAAAATAAAAATGTATACAATACTAATAGGCATTCTAAAAAACATGCCTGAGAGCATGCTGTTATGATGGGAGTACATGCTACAAATTCTCTGATTTGAGACATTTTAAGATGTGTAAGACTTTGTTTTTTTGTTTTATGAAAGCTCCATAGAATTTAGGCTCAGTAAAAGATTTTTCTCAAAGCATGTCATTCAAATCCAAGAGAAACTTTTAGTGCATGTGTGCGCTTTAAACTATGATCATTTTGAAAGAAAAACTGTGCTAAATACACTCTAAACCCTAACACCTTCCATTCCACAATCAGCACAAGTTGAACCACTTGACCAGAAGGAAAAACATTTTTGATTTCGTACTTTTGATATTGTATGATAAATTGCAAAGTTATTTGAACTTTATGGAAGAATGTAAGACTTATAATTAATTGTTTTTCAAAAGATTAAACAATAAGACAAGAAGTTTTATTAACTCTCAATTTGTTCATACATGCTAAATATTAGCAATTATTGTAAAAAATATTAATTTTTTTGTAATATTTGAACAATATTAAATGTATGCTATTACAGATAACTTGAAAAATTATCCTTTAGATTTATTACTATTACTATTTAACTAAATCATTAATCATCCTACATTTCAAAATATTACATATTTCTTTAGATTTAATGTTACTTGTGTATTGTCACAATCACCATTGTAAAATTGAACAGCTTTTTTGATGAAGTAAAATAACAATAAGGAGGGGGGAATACTGAAAGAATCAATTTAAGAGTAGACTGAGTATAAGACTTGAAACATCTTTAACATGTGACTGTTTTTTTTTTTTGTTTGTTTGTTTTTTTCAATACTTCCAGTTCTTATCAAAATTTAATGCTTATTCATTCCTTACTATAACAGCATATGTTTCTTACAGATGTAATGAAAGATACCTATATAAACCAACTGTTAGTTTTGAAGTTCAAAGTATTAATACAAAAATTGTTCATAGCATTTTATTTTCAAACTTTCTATTTTACAAAATGCAATTTCATGTTATAAAAATTAAAACATTGTTTTTGCAGCAAAATATACTTTGCAAATAAGTTAATCGCATTTTTTTTTTTTTAATACTAAAGTTAAATATCACAACTGCATATATAGAAAATTTAATATTGAAAGATAGCCAAAAGTAAAAACTGTTGTAATGTAGTTAATGGAAATGTTGGCATTGTTTTCATGAAAAATAAGTTGAAATTCTGAGTATGGGTATGGTTGCCAACACTAACATAGAGATACTGAAATTTGATATTTTTTATCAAGGTGGTTGAGATAATATACGTAGCAATTTAATACTGTACTCAATTGTTTTTTTTGTTTTTCTCTCTCTCTTTTATTAGTATGAATATTATAATGCTAGAATTGAAGATGATCCCAAAGAAGAAGATGGTATTAGCAATAATATTATTACTGACATTAAGCCCAAAAAAAATATAAGAGAATTAGAAATGAAACCTCACAAGAATTTTGCAAATGCACCTGTCAACTTTAAGCACAGCTCTGTACATGTCCCAACAAATGTGTATGATCAAGGTAAGTTTTTGTGCCTTTCCCTCTTTTCGTACTAGTCTAGTTATCTTGATATTTATGATTTGGTTATATTCTAAATATAGTTGTTTAATCATAAATAACTACCACTTATCTAAATAGTTTAATTATTAAAATATATACAAATAATTATAAGATAAAAAAAAATTTATAAACCATGTTTTTAAATTTTCTGTTGAATCATATAAACGCTACTGAAGGCAGCCGGAAACCCCAGCAATTGGATAAAAGTATTAAAAAATTCCTTGCTGTCGTCTTTTGAGCTTTTATAAAAGTTTCAAATGGCATCTAGCCGGGAAGTTAGTTAAAAGTTGATTGCAAGCTTTGTACTGGAAACGCTGCCGAAGGCAGCAGGGTCCCGAAGCAATTGGATAAAAATATTTTTAAAAAGCATTTTCACCGTATTCTGAGCTATTCCGAAAGTTTCAAATGTCTAGCTACTCGAGAAGTTAGTTAAATAAATTTTCTGTTGAATCATATGAACATTGCCAAAGGCAGTAGGGACCTGAAACAGTTGACTAAAAGTATTAAAAAAAATGTATTGCCACCGTGTTCTGAGCTATCCTGAAAGTTTCAAATATCTAGCTAGTTGGGAAGTTAGTGAAAAATCGATTGCAGGCTTTGTACTGGTAACGCTGCCGAAGGCAGCAGGAACCTGAAACAGTTGGCTAAAGGTATTTTAAAAAATGCATTTTCACCGTGTTCTGAACTATTCTGAAAGTTTCAAATGTCTAGCTAGTCGGGAAGTTAGTTAAATAAATTTTCTGTCGAATAATACACTGCTCAAAACAATTAAAGGATATTGTAAGTTTTATATAAAATAAAGATATAAGCGAAATTTTTTTTGCCGAAAATGGAAGAAGAGAATCACAAATGCAAATTTTTCTGATTTTCAAACTGTAGAGTATGCTAATTTTGAGTTTGACGTCAAAAATGTTGCTTCAGCGGCAGCGAATGAAATTTGACTTTCAATTGAATAAAAGACAATGAAGACAAGGATGATCGGCATTCAGTGACTGCTTTGTTTCGATGAGTACGATGTCTCAGCGAAGTCATTTAACCGATTCAGAAGCTTGGAGAGTTGTTGGTAGGTTAGAAGGGGGCCAAACTCAAGCCGAAGTAGCGCAAGCCATTGGAGTGTCACAAAGTGTGATTTCCAGGATCTGGAACCGTTTTTTGGAGACTGGAAGTGCAGGCCGAAGACCAGAGCAAGGTCGTAAACAGGCAACAACGCCCAATGAAGATCATTATTTAGTGTTAACGGCTCGGAGACACCGAAATATGAATGCTACTCTTCTCGAACAACACCTTCGCTCGGCTACTGGCACCACGGTTTCAACACAGACTGTCCGAAACCGGCTCCATGGTGTAGGTCTGTATGCTCGCCGACCAATGGTATGCGTTAGACTAACATCAAGGCATCATTGCGAATGCAGGGAGTGGGCAACACAGCAGGTGAACTGGAGGAGAAATGAATGGAGCAATGTTCTTTTTTCTGACGAGTCCCATTTTTCGGTTCAGCCTGATAAGCGTATTTTCATCTAGAGGGACCGTGGCAGTAGGAATAATCCTGCGTTCGGGCACAAAAGTGTTAGATTTGGCGGTGGGGGAGTGTTGGTGTATGGTGGCATCTCCATTGACGGGCGCACAGACCTCTACATCATTCGAGATAGACCTCTACATCATTCGAGATAGACCTCTGACTGGTCGCCGATATAGGGATGAGATCCTCAGACCTATTGTAGTCCCTTATGCTGCAGCAATCGGAGATGACTTCATTTTAATGGACGATAACTGCAGGCCACATCGTGCTAACTTGGTGGAGGATTTCCTTTTCGAGAAAGGAATCGTACAAATGGAATGGCCAGCGTGTTCTCCAGACATGAATCCAATAGAGCATGTTTGGGACGCTCTAGAAAGACGAGTTGCTGGCCGCCAACCACCCCCACAAACTCTCCAAGAACTGGAAAGAGCTCTTCTGGAAGAGTGGGACAGAATACCCCAACTCGTGATTAATAGCCTCATTGACTCCATGCCTCAAAGGTGTTCAACGTTGCTGGCCGTCCGTGGAAACCATACTCCCTACTGAAAATGATTTCCTTTGAAGAAAACACCTTTTCTTATTCTTTTTTTTTCTCAAATGCACAAATTGTGTTTTTTTCATTTTGTACACAAATGCGCAATAAAATGCATTTTTTTCTGCCAAACATGTGTAATTTATTCTCATATAACCTACTACGTCTGTCGACCATGTATCAATCAGCTAAAAAGTTTCCCAGCCACAAAATCCACCTAAAACCGCAATATCCTTTAATTGTTTTGAGCAGTGTATAAGCGCTGCCGAAGGCAGTGGGACGGGGACCTGAAATAGTTGACTAAATTTATTAGAAAAATGTATTGTCACCGTGTTATGAGCTGTCCTAAAAGTTTCAAATG
Organism: Salticus scenicus; assembly: GCA_963930645.1. Taxonomy (NCBI): domain Eukaryota; kingdom Metazoa; phylum Arthropoda; class Arachnida; order Araneae; family Salticidae; genus Salticus; species Salticus scenicus. The sequence continues at coordinate 258,102,822 of OZ005650.1, read as the reverse complement.
TCCAGATAGTCGTAAAGTTAGTGAAAAATCGATTGCAAGCTTAGTACTGATAACGCTGCCGAAGGCAGCAGGAACTCGAAACAGTTGACTAAAGGTATTAAGAAAATGCATTTTCACCGTGTTCTGAACTATTCGGGAAATTTCAAATGTCTAGCTAGTCGGGAAGTTAGTTAAATAAATTTTCTGTCGACAGCGGGACTTGAAATAGTTGACTAAAATTATTAGAAAAATGTATTGTCACCATGTTGTGAGCTGTCCTGAAAATTTCAAATATCTAGCTAGTCGGGAAGTTAGTTAAAAATCGATTGCAAGATTTGTCCCTGACAAACACACAAACAAACAAGAATCGAAGTTAATAAAAGCATGGTAAAATACCTTACATAATGTCCTTAGTTTCTTTTACCTGCACAATACGTATTTCGTGTGCTTCGCACTCATCATCAGGTGCTAAGTGATCTCTTCATCTGTCTCCATTGTTGATTTTCGTCAGTTTGTTTGTCTTCTTCCCTTCACTTCAGTTATATTTAGGATTGGTTGCCATTCTTTCGGTATTGTGGAGTGTTTCGTCAATTGCGTAGGGGTTAGTCAGAATTTCGAGGGCCTCCCGTTTTAGGGCATAACTGTGATTATTATAAGGAGCAAGTTTATTAGTTGTAATTGAGTTAATGTTGATAGGGTTATTATGGTGGGTAGAGGAGAGCGCGGTAGATAGTCTATGATGTTTTAAGTCTGATTTGTGCTCTTTTTCGTTATCACAAATTTTCCTTTTTGTAACACCTATATAACAAGCGTTTTTTTCGTTAATATAATCAAAGTCAATTTTGTAAATACCGGGGGTGGAATTATTGTCTATTTTATCTTTTTCGTTTCTAATATGCTGGAAAATATTTCTATTGGGTTTAATGGGGATGTTTATATTAAGTTTTTTTGCTTTATTTTTTATTTTAATGCTTGCCCCGTTGCAAAAAGGGATAGAAGTTGTAAATTTAGGTATTAATTTTTGCGCGTTATTAATTTTATTGAGGTCTTTAATACGTTTTTTATAAAGTTTATTGACAAGATTTTTGGGTATTTTGTGTTATGTGCGATGTTTTTAATATATTTTAGTTCATCATTAAGGAGGGTTTTTTTGGAAACAAATAAGAACTGTGCGGTTAATATATGAACGGATAGCAGCATACTTATATGGGAGGGGGTATGGCAGTGATTATTAATAATTTCGGAGCTAGCGGTAGGTTTTCTGTAGATAGTAGTATCGAATGTGTTATTTTGATTTTTTATAATTTCAAAATAACACATTCAATACTACTATCTACAGAAAACCTACCGCTAGCTCCGAAATTATTAATAATCACTGACATACCCCCCTCCAGAGATGCCAACCTTGTAGGACAGTTTTCAGTAGTAGACAAGAAATTTTTCAGTAGTTTTGAGTACTTGTCAGTAGTCTGGTAGGTTGGTCTTATATACGGAAATTCAAATTCATATTTTAAAATATTTTATAAGTTATACACTCAAAAATGATTCATACATGAAACCCTAATAAGTTAGTTTGTTATACACCTTTTAAAATAATAAATAAGAGTCTGACAATTTGTTTTAATAAATGATGAAATTAATTATGAATTATCTAAGCAATGAATTTTATGCTGCACAACCTAACAATTTGTTATTAACTTCTGCATAAAGGATCAGAATAGCAAAATTGCTAGAATTACTCATAAGTCATAATTCATTGATATGCTCTAAAAACAAATTTGGCTAATATCTATGTTTATATACATAAAATGAGAAATATTGTAATATATTAAGTAATAAGACAAACTATTAAGTATAAGTTTCTGCAAGGTAAATTGATTAAAGAATATTAAAAATATAAATTTTTAACTTACCTTTAGTACTGCTGAAAATTAAATAGTTAACAGTTTTAATTTAAGTAAATGTACACATTTAAAAATAAAGGGAATTTTCCTTAAGTTGAAACATTAATTTTTAATTTGTAATACTTTAAATTTCACAATTTCACAGACAAAAGATTAGAAGCTACTCATTCATCTATATTCTTTTTAGAATAAACAACTGTACTATTCTTAGCACCTGACAGTTCTTTTTTCGAAAATTGTTTTTTGAAGCATTCTTCATTTGATGAAAATATATTGACCTTTTCAATTAATAGTGCTTAAATTTTAATTTCCCCCGATTCTTTGTCGTAATATGAAATTAAGAATGGATAGAGTTTTTTATCTCCGGAATCATTACTTCCATCTGTACTTAAAGAAAAACACGTATCCTTACATTTTGATATAAGATCTGAAACTGTATTTTCTGCCATATTTTTAATCAAACATGAACATTTAGTCCTTGCACAGCTGAATTGTTTAGCTATTCGTGAATCGGGAAACATCTTTACAAATAGGTGTTTCAAATGATCAGCTGCTGCAATTGGAATGTTGTGCTCAATAATAAATCGAGTGAATAGTAATTCCGCATTAATGACGTTGAAATCATCATTATTCTTGAAGAAGCTTGAGACCTCTCTTGTGTTCTTTGGCATTTTCTATATGCGATTTAGCAAGCATGTGTCGCCGACAGTCATCGCGACCGCCATGTGCGATATTAAAATCTTTGTAGCAATATGAACAGAATGCCATATTCTCCGATTTCTTAGAAGCTCTCTAAATCTCTGACAGCTTTTTTTCTTAACAGACGATATCCCATTTTCAGGTTCGGGAGACAACGATCGTTTTTCTGAACTCATTCTAATATAATTGGTATAACACTATAAAAGTAACATTTCTTGATCTTTCAATTTAATAGACGATTCACAAGAAAAATAAACACGTAAATGTTTTCCGATATACAACTGAACAAATTAACCCCTTCCACTCCAGGGACGTACGTGTGTACGTCCAAGTGTCAATGGCCATTAATACCATGGACGTACGTGCATACGTCCAAAGAAAGTATACGATACTATTTCAAAATTATAATCTGGTATTTCAGACATTTACACTACAGCTAGCCTGGAGCGGAAGGGATTAATATGAAATTGAAGTAAAAGGAAATGTAACATCCAAACAACAACCGAGTATTTCCCGCGGTCGCGTAGCGTCGCATGCACGCCGGCGCCGCACGTGCAGTTGATAGGGTTACTGCAATTTTTCTCCTGTACCTGTACTCTTCTTCAATCCGCCAAAGTTCAAACGCACTTCGTTCTTTCTTTTCCCCGTTCTTCCCGTAACGATCCAAAAAGAGCATTCGTACTTCGTACGGAGCCCTATCACGCTTGCACGTCTCTAAGGGAGGCTGTTTTCGTTTGCGTCACTGCATGACCTAGTGATCGCTTTCTGCTTGGCGAGTTTGATAGGTAAAGAAACCTCAGTTTTATCAGTTAAGCGCTCTTTTGGCGTAATAAAGGAATTGAATTAAGAAGAAATTTTAAAAATCGTAGTAATACAGGTTTTTTCCGTAGTCCATAATTATTCAAATATTTTTTTTATTTTCCGTAGAAACTACGGGTAAACCGTAGAAAATGGCATCTCTGCCCCTCCCATATAAGTACGCTGCTATCCGTTTATATATTAACCGCGAAATTCTTATTTGTTTCAATAAAACCCTCCTTAATGATGAACTAAAATATATTAAAAACATCGCACATAACGCAAAATACCCAAAAAATCTTGTCAATAAACTTTATAAAAAACGTATTAAAGACCTCAATAAAATTAATAACGGGCAAAATTAATACCTAAATTTACAACTTCTATCCCCTTTTGCAACGGTGGAAGCATTAAAATAATAAATGAAGCAAAAAAACTTAATATAAACATCCCCATCAAACCCAATAGAAATATTTTCCAACATATTAGAAATGAAAAAGATAAAATAGACAATAATTCCACCCCCGGTATTTACAAAATTGACTTTGATTATATTAACGAAAAAGTGCCTGTTATATAGGTGTTACAAAAAGGAAAATTTGCGATTGCGAAAAAGAGCACAAATCAGACTTAAAACATCATAAACTATCTACCGCGCTCTCCTCTACCCACCATAATAACCCTATCAACATTAACTCAATTACAACTAATAAACTTGCTCCATATAATAATCACAGTTATGCCCTAAAACGGGAGGCCCTCGATATTCTGACTAACCCCTATGCAATTAACGAAAGAGAACACTCGACCATACCGAAAGAATGGCAACCAATCCTAAATATAACTGAAGTGAAGGGAAGAAAACAAGGGAACCGACGAAAATCAACAATGGAGACAGATGAAGAGATCACTTAGCACCTGACGATGAGTGCGAAGCACTCGAAATACGTATTGTGCAGGTAAAAGAAACTAAGGACATTATGTAAGGTATTTTAGTATATATTTTAATGAATTTATCGTCCTTCATGTAAATTAAAGTGATTAAACTATAGTTTAATTAATTAAAGGGAAATCTAATTAGATATAATTAATGTTAGTAGGCTATGCTTACTTCGTTGGTCACTATTTGTTAGAGGTGTACAACCTGCGGCCCAGTAGCCATCAATTTGCGGCCCGCTGAAGGACAGACATTTTAGGTCACATTCATCAACAGCAGAATAGAAAAAATAAAAAGAAAGAGAGAAAGAAAAAAAAATTGTTGCACTTGCAAACTGGCATTTCCAAACCTTTTTAAAACCATGGTAGGGAATGAAAATGTTAGTTTTTATATGTATATCTGTTTGAGATGTAAATTTTCCATTCTATTTCTCAATAATGTAAACCACAGTATATTCCTTATTTTTTTTATTTATTAGAAATATCATGAAATAATCTATTAGTAAGTGGTTAAAGCTTTATTTATCTGAGAAGATTAAAAACAGAAAAATGTAACAATCAGTAAGTAAATGCTCCTCCTTCCCTCCTTTTTCAAAGAAAAAAATCTGTCCCCAAAATGTAATAATGTGTGTTAAAATTAATGATGAAGAAGCATAAATTTATAGTAGTAGTTAATTTCCATTAAAAAAAAAAAAAAAAAAAAAACCTTTAGATGTGAAATCAGTCGAATTTGTGTCTGGTGACATAAATGATGAAAAAAGACCGATTGATGCCATTTATTTTGTAGAACTGGTAAAAACCACTCGTGATACTGATGGTGATCATTTATGATTTATGGGGGTTGATCTGGGGTTTATGAAATCTTACTAGTATCATCCAGTATCTCAAAACGATATTTTCATACTCCATTACCTACACTAAAATTATTTATTTTTGTACCCTCTATCTACCTTTGCATTTGTGCTAGTTGTTTTTGAGACTCCTAATACAATTTTTTTTCTCTCTTCAAAGCATACTTTTATTTATCCTTTTTGTACTATATACGATACTTTAATTCTTTTGCTTACTATTCAATAATTTTATGATTATAATGCTTTGAGATTAACTTGACTTGCTAATTGAAAAATTACTATAAAGGGATATGTATACATATATTATGTATATTTATATATTAAGTAACATATGATACAAATTAAAGCTCTATATACAGGCACTTGACAATGATAATGTGCCCTTTTATATATGTGTGTGTATGTATATATTACACGGCGAATATATCTGCTTAGATTAATTATTTTATATTATCTCGTCTGAGGCCCTTCATGTCCCATACAACAACGAGAGTGGCCCTCCAGCCAAAAAGGTTGTGCATCTCTACTATATGTAAATGAATTTTCAAAAGAAAAAAAAAATTATTTTTTATATTATTGTATATAGTCCGTTGAAATTGCTCAAAAACTTGTTATGGGGTTTAAGGTTTTGCGAACTTATCCTATTGCCATTTGTCGCTAAATATTACCACCAAACTTCTTTCACTCAGCTGGTGCTGCTGTACACAGATACTGTTTTAACAGCATGTTGTGCTGCTTATTTTGTACTCACTTTGTGTTTTGAGTTGATATCTTTTTAACTAATAGGAATAATTTAAAGGATTAATTTGGAATCCTTAGAGTATTTCGTATCTTTTAGTATTTCCTGTGTCTTTCGGTGTTCAGCAGTTCTTGAGAAAACAGCCAGCCATACATACAATTGGATTTTAATAGTATGATAATTAGATAAGTTTTATTAAAATTTATTAATTCTTTATTTGTTAAAAAAAAAAAAAAAAAAAAAAATATGAGAAAAAACTTGCATAGGTTTATTCTTAAAAGAAACTTAAACAGCTGCTCCTTAAAGGTAAAAAAAAAAAAAAAAAAAAAAAAAAAAAAAAAAACATGATTAAACAAAAATAGATATGTATATTGACATAGTCGTTATTGATTCTGCATATATTATAAGCCAGGCATGAGCAACCCTTTTTTTTTTTCTTTTAATATCATAGGCTGAAATTTCTTTATCACTTGAAGTCAAGGGCCATTTATTGCAATATTAATAATTTAAAAAAACACTCAACACAATGAAAAGTGACACATTGCATTTAAGCAAATGGCTCAATAATGCACTGTGATTAGCTTATTAAGCAGGATTTGAAAAATTCCGACCCACCTGGGTTTTTCAGTACGATAGTTTTAAGTATAACACCGTGAACTTTATTTAATAGGTCAACATATAGTTCACTTAGCAACGACAAAAAGAAAAAAGCCCACTGTTTTGGAATGTATGCATTTTTATATTAGGAAAATTGAAAAGAGAGTACAGGACTTTTCTCCTATGTGACGATATGTCATGTGATTAAAAAGGCGTAGCAATGTAATTTTTATTTATTTAATTGGTCTTTCATTTTGAGACAGGGTTGGTCTTTTGTGTATTGGGATTGTTTCTGTCTGAAGGGAAAAGAAGCAATTTGAAATAAATACGTTGAAACTTGAAACTATAATTAAAAAGATATATTAATTTTGCTAGTGTTTAGTTTTTAAGAAAGCAGAAATGGCATTCTCGATTTGAAAGAACAGATTTTATATAAACATATAACCATATCTTTGAAAAATGGCTTACAAATTTAAAAATGGAATTAAACTCATTATTTAGCATTTTAACATGGGGAATTAAAGGTCTTTATCATATATGCTTGTGATTAGAATCTACTAGTTGTTGAAGCAATTAACCCATTGACTTAAATGGACTCCATTTTTTACAAACTGTAAAATATTCAATATTCTTGCATAAATCTGCTAAATTTATTTTATAGAATTTAAATATTTTCTTGTTTTTTATCTTTAAATAAATTTCTACTTGATTCTCTTTGGACTTTTTTTTAGATCCCAAAGTGCTTAATGCTATTAAATGGTCTGAATATCTTACACCAGCTTTTCGCAATAATCTAGCAGTTGATCCGTCATTAAACTGGCAGTACTTTGGAAGTAGTACAGGATTTTTAAGAACTTTTCCAGGTATTTTCTTTATTTTCATTTTATTTGCCTATTAAGCATTTTGGAAAGACATTAAAATTATAACAGTTTCTATTGAATTGATATTGTCAGAGTGATATTACAATTAATGAAATAAACCATGTGAAACTCATTTATTATGAGAAAGATTAATTTAGTATTTTAATAACTTGAAAGATCACTAAAATATGATATAAATTAAAACTGTGGTAAAATAAAATCTGAAATAGTCAGTTCATATGTAGAATAGATATTCTTTTTAGATATGTGTCTAAATTATATGGGCATATTTAAAGGGGGTTGGGGAGGTAGTACAGAGTACTGATGCAACAAATAGTGGTTTGGCCGAATATTCAGTTGAATTACAACCGAATATTCTGCTGCTGAATTTATAAATCAGTATGAAGTAGAATATTGGTGAGATAAATAAATATGAGTCTTCAAGATATTTTTTCCAATTAATTTTCAGAAGACTATTTTAGCATTTAAACTGTTATTCACTGTGAAATATGATTGTTCATGAAAATAACTCATAAATAATTAACTTGAATGATATTTTCCGTTGTTTATTTTGCATAAAATCTTTGACAGCTTATCCTAAAAGGTATTTGTGACCTTTTTCTTTATGTGTTTTGTGGCATGATGTAACCAAAAATCTTAAAATTAATAGTGTTCATATGTAGGATAGTCAGTTTTTTAGTTCATTAGTTTGTTAATCTGTCTACACATTACGAGGGTTGCTATTTATATTTCTGGCCTAATAATGAAAGAACAAATATGTAGGATCGAAATTGGTTTTATTGTTTTTCAAAATATTCTCCATGATGATCAATACACTTTTGCATGCGTTTGAACCAATTTTCAAAGCACTTTTTCCAGTCCGATTGAGGTAACTCCAAAACATGCGTTTTGAATGCATCAACCGCTTCTTCGGGGGTCGAAAATCGTTGTCCACGTAATTTATTTTTGATGTGTGGGAATAAGAAGAAGTCATTGGGTGCCAAATCAGGGCTGTACGGCGGATGACCCATCAGTTCGATCTTTCGCTCAGTCAGAAATGCATTTGTTTGAGTCGATGTGTGAGAGCTCGCATTGTCATGATGAAGAATGATTCGCCTGTTCTTCTGCTTTTTTCGAATTTCTCCGATGACTTCTGGCAAACAAATGGTCGTGTACCATTCAGAATTGACCGTCCTGCGTTGCTCTAACGCCACTGTTGCCACATGACCGTTAATGCCGAAGAAACAGGCAATCATTTGTTTCGATGTGCTTCTTCCTCGAACAACTTTTGTTGGTTTTGCCTCGCCTTGGAAGACCCATACAGTTGATTGCTGTTTTGTTTCCGGCTCATATGCATAGATCCATGATTCGTCACCTGTGTAGATGTTATACACAACCTTTGATGTACATTGAACGTATTTTTCCAACATTTCCTTGCACCAATCGACACGAGCCTTTTTTTGAGCGTTTATCAGATTATGCGGGATCCAACGCGAACAAATTTTTTTTACGCTCAAATGTTCATGCAATATTTTATTGATGCTAGTCATACTAATGTCCAAAGACGCCTCAATCTCACGGTATGTCACATGACGATCTTGCTTTATCAGTTCACGCACAGCATCGATCTTTTCTGGCGCAACAACGGATTTTGGACGACCTGCACGGGATTCGTCCTGGATCGAACATCGACCACGATTAAATTCGTTATACCAATTTTTTACAGTGCTGTAGGATGGCGCTTTATCGCTGTATAAAGAATTAAGTTCATCGAAGCACTCTTGTCTTGACAATCCACGTCGAAAGTTATGAAAAATAATCGCACGAAAATTTTCACGATTCAATTCCATTTTTTGAAAGAGAAGAACTTTTCAATTTACTGTCAACAACACAAAGAAAGCTATAATGGTAAATCGTCTGCTGAATTTACGTTTAAAAATATCAAACTTTCGATTAAAATCGTCTGCGGTCGCCTAGCAACACTTACTGTTGCCAAGGCCAGAAATATAAATAGCAACCCTCGTATCGCAAAAACGAATTATTCTAAAGAATTTGGACCAGTTTTAAAATATCGCTTATGATACTGACAAGAACCTCATTTGTTTTAAACAATCTTAATTTAGAAACTGGAAATATATTATTTTTATAATATGGAAGAATAGGGAATATTTTCTCATAAATGTGTATTATTAGGATTACATTCATTGTTAATTTATTGGACCAGTTTTACAATATCATTTTTAATAATGGCTTGAGCATCATTGGTCATTAGGTGTCTGCATTGCGCTTCGATAACTTTATAAGTCATTCAAAATTGGTGATTTTCTTAATATATGGTATAGTGTAAAAGTTCATATGTATTTTAAAGATTATTTACATCATAAAAATGCCAGACCAATTTTAAAATATCATTTATGATATTGGCATAAACATGATTGACTATGTACATTCTACTTTGAAAACTTCGTAAGTTATTCAAAATTTACAATTTTTAACATGGTATTATAGCACAATATTTCACATAATTATTGCATTAGTATGCAGTTGCATGAAAACTGATATATGAAACTAAGCCTAATAAAATTAAATAACAAATTAGGATGAGGTTCATATATCGAAGTGAAGGGAAAGTAGCCTAGCAATAGGTCAATTCAGTTTGTGACTGTGTCAAGTGATTGATAGAATTCATTTCTCAGAACATAAATATAGTATGGCCTGCCGTAGAAATTTATGAAAATAAGTATATGATGGGAAATTGCACAGAGCCCCATGCCTACTAGTTAAATTTCAATATTGAGATTTCAGCTTTATGGTTAGTGATTTTTTAAAAAATGATAATGTGCTTTAAAATAAACATTTTTGAGAATCTTATTCATATTTATTCTCACAGATATTCTACTTATTTAAAAAAGTTTTGTGAGCTGTGATGACAGGGTAGCCACTAGTCAGGGAGTCATGGAAAAGTCAGGGAATTTAATTGAGTCTGGAATAGTCAGGGAATTTTGACAAATTTTGCGGAAATATTTGAAAGCTCATTATTGTAAATTGCGAAATTATTCACTAATACAGTAGAGTCTCGAAAGTTCGAGTCTCAGAAGTCCGAGGTTCCGCTTAATTCGAGGTGCCAAATTTTCCCCCTAGCAACCAAAAGCTCTTCCCATTTCCTCTCCCAACCGAAAGAATGCAGGTCTTATTTTTCGTTTCTTCCTGGAAAGAATTTCAGTAACCCACCACCTTTTGTTCTCTTTGTTTTTGAAGGTGGCTAGGTAGGGGTTGGTTTGAAAGGAATTTTCAAACCAGATCTACAAGAGTTTTATTCTTCCAAGTTCAATTGTACTAGTAGCTTATATGCTAGTTAGGGACTAGCTGCGTTGTTAGTTGCTCTGTTGCTCATTTAAATTCAATACACGTGCTTGATCCTTATCATTTTGGAAACTTATTGCTGTTGAAAGTGTTGCGTTAAGGTGCCTGCTGCGAAAATGAGTGGAAAAAATAAGAGAAAATTTGTATCTATGATAACTAAATTGAACGCTATAAAAAGATTAGATGCAGGTGAAACAATAAAAAGTGTTGCTACCAATTTGGGTGTTGGAGAGGTAACAGTTGGTGACTGGCACCGCAATCGAATAAAAATTGAGCAGTTTTGTTCACAGAAGTGCAATGAGACTCCAGGAGAAAAAAGAAAATCTATGAGAACATCAGACTATGAAAAAACTAGCAAGGCTTTATTTCTTTGGTTTACTCAACAGCGTAGCAAAGGTACTCCTATAAGTGGCCCTATTCTTCAGGAAAAAGCTGTGTTTTTCAGAAATCAGTTCAAAGAAGGAGAAGAAGATTTCGCAGCAAGCGTTGGTTGGTTAGACCGTTGGAAAAAACGATATGGTGTACGTCAACTAAATATTTGCGGTGAAATACTCTCGGCAGATACGTCAGCTGTGCAGGCATTTCAAAAACAGATTGAAGACATTATATTGACGGAAAAGCTCGCACCTGACCAGTTATATAACTGTGACGAAACAGGTTTGAACTTTAAGATGTTGCCCTCAAAATCCCTTGCTTCAAAAGAGGAAAATTCAGCTCCAGGTCACAAAAAACGGAAGGAACGATTAACCATTTTAGCATGCGCCAATGCATCTGGAAATCATAAAATGAAACTGACTGTGATTGGGAAATCTGCCAAACCTAGAGCCTTAAAAAACATCACTGAAGAAGCCTTACCAGTACATTACACAAATCAGAAAAGTGCATGGATGAATCGAGAAATTTTCAAACAATGGTTTCTAGAACATTTTGTTCCAGAAACACGGAAGGCATTGAGAAAAAAAAATTTGCCTTGCAAAGCAATTTTGTTTTTAGATAACGCTCCATCTCATCCGGACGATGATGAGCTACGTTGTGGTGAAATCCGTGCTATATTTTTTCCTGCCAATGTTACAAGTTTGATTCAGCCAATGGATCAGGGCGTATTGGAAAATTTAAAGAAAAAATATCGACGCCGTTTGTTCAGTCTGATGATGAAAGTGTTGCGGATGTTTTGAGGAATGTAAGTATGAGAGATGTTGTCTACTGGATAGCAGATTCTTGGGAAGAAGTTCAACCTATGACAGTAATTAAATCGTGGACTAAGTTTCTACCTGAATTGGTTACGCCTATTGAGAAAATTAATGATGATGATAATGAACAATTGTTTTGAAAGATTTGGTGAAGGAATTACCAGGCTGCGAAAACTCTAATGCAGTTGATCTAAATGAATGGCTAAATAGTGACGACAAGCTGGAAATAACAGACTCAAATATTATAGAAATGATGGAAGATGAGGAAGAGTATGAAACAGAAGAAAACGACTCTCCGTTATCAGAAAAAAAAAATCTCATAGTGAAGGTTCTGCAGCCTTAGAATTAGCCTTAAAATATGTAGAACAGCAAACTGAAGCTACCCCTGCAGTTGTTTTGCTTTTGAAGCGTTGGCTGACTATCGCATCAACAAAGAGAAGTAATATACTGAAGCAACAAAAAATTGACAATTTTTTTAAATTGTAAAGAATCTTTTACGTCATTATACTAAAGAATAAAGGGTTTTAAGGTAATATGTTCATTTTATTTAATTTCATTTGTAGTTGTTAAAAATTTTCTACTTTTTCGGAAAATCCGAGTTTTCAGTAATCCGAGGTAGTGTCAGCCCCAATTACCTCGGATTTTCGAGACTCTACTGTATTGTGAAATTTTTTGGGGGGAAAAACAGCGTAAATCAAGGAAAATGATGAAAAATAGTCATGGAAAAGTCAGAGAATTTGGAAAATTTCTAATGTTGGTCACACTGGATGAATTAAATACTTTAAAATTTTCAGGTTTAATAAAATATTTTTGTATTTTATTTAATGTCAAAGGTGTTTATTTTAAGGTTTTAGAATTCATTTATCTTTTTTTTATTATTATTATTATTATTCATGCAAAGCAAAAATAATAATACTTAAGATTTTTCTTTCTCATTAAATACAAAAAGTAATGTATTAAGTATTGTTTTAAATGTTATTTAATGTATTTTATTATCAAGTTAAATAATTATGCTTTACTTTAAATAATACTCTTTGATATAAAATATTTGTTTGCAATTTCAGCTACAACTTGGGCTAAGGAAGGTAGAGAAAAACCTGACATGTATGACTGCCGAACTCGATCTTGGTAATAGATATTTTAACTAATAATACCATTTATTATTTATTTATTAACTGGAGTCATGTTTTTCTCAGACAGCAAAAAGTATTGTCACCATCTGTCGTAGACCATCTTATATTTTGCATAATAATTAACCCATTATCTGCCGAAACTTTTAAATCTATTTTTCTTTTAATTATTGAAAATTTTAAATTTCAATAAATAATATTATACAATCAAAACAATTTCAAACAATTAAGCGTATTACTTAAAGGGTTACCATTTTGAGGGTAATGGTGGAATACATTGTCTAAAATATTATAAAAAACAATTTTGTGTGTAACATCCCAAAAAAAACAATGGCAGGTAATGGATTAAATATCCTAGAATCTTTAAGAGTTTAGAAATGCATGTAGAGGAAAAGTCAGTGTCAAAAATAGGACTTGAATGCTAAAATAAATTCTGTTTAGAATTTTTTTTTTTTTTTTTTTTTTTTTTTTTGTTAAACATATTTTTGTTTAAAAATTAAAATATTAGAAATTTTTAAAAAATGTAAAATCTTTTTGAAATATCTATAGTAAATAAATAATAAATGTTGCCTTGCAATTACTATCATAATCTGAAATTAATATTGTTGCTTCATTTACGCAAAAGAGCAGGATGGCCACTAGTCAAGGAAAGTCAGGGAATTTAAGTGAATCTGGAAAAGTCATGGAATAGTCAGGGAATTTTGACAAATTTTGTGGAAATAGGCCATATTTGAAAGCTTGTTATTGTAAATTGCTAAATTATTCACTAATTTTGTGAAATCTTTTTTTTTTTTTTTTTTTTTGGGGGGGGGGGGGGTGTAAGTCAGGGAAAATGGTGAAAAAAAAGTCAGGGAATTTAAAAATTTCTAATGTTGGTCATCCTGAAGAGAAATTGCTTCTGAGTTTTATTTAGATTTTTATTTATTTATTTTTTTTTTTTTTTTTAAGTGTGTTCACTATCTTATGAATGCATTTGTTAATATAAAGACTTTTGAAAACTAAATAGGTTTTGGCAAGTCTGTCTAAGAACAAGTTATATAAGAAGTCCATTTGCAAATTAAAATTTGCATTTTAAAACTTCTTTAATTTATACTACCAGTAATAATCATAGAATGTACAATTTTACCAATTTTTTTTAACAGTCTTTTTGAATGACTAATTTAATTGCAAATCAAAAATAAATTACGAAGCAAAACATAATATAACAATCTTAATTTATGATTTTAATTATGCAAAAAATTACATCTGTTTGCAATTTGCATTTCATTTACTAATTTCATAAATACATAAGTCTTTTAGTTTTCTTTGCATTAAGTGAATAAATTGGATTAAACGGTTGTCTCTTTCTAGGTACGTTAAAGCTGCTGCTTCTGCTAAAGATATTGTAGTTTTAGTTGATAATAGTGGTTCAATGACTGGAATCAGAAAAGAAATAGCTCGAAATGTTGTTGCTGACATTCTAACAACTTTAACAGAAGATGATTTTGTTGCAGTGTTAAGGGTAAATTAATACTTTATTTTTAATTCTTCAGTTTCAGCTTTATCATATCAACAATTTATAAACTATTTTTTTGATTAAGATTTAGTTTTAATTTTAATTCTTATTATTAAGCTTTTCTAGTTCCATTTACGAACTTACTAATATGTTTTCACATTAATTGGTATAACATATAAAAAGGCTAACTACAATATAAGGCTTTATTTCAAAGTATTGTTTCCATGTTATTCTAATGCTATATCTCAATTTAACGCATGTATTATATATTGTTATTGAAAAATAATGAACCTAGAAATTGCATTTTTTGTCATTTATTCAGTAAATAACTTCTAGTTTCAACCACCAATTGTTTATATAAAGTAATTTTATAACTGAAATCTTTTATAAGTATTAAAAATAATTAATTTTATTTAACAAATTACCTATAGTTCCAATAACTAGTTATGTAGTTATATACAAGAAGATCTAAATTATCTACATGCTTAAATTATCTTGGTTCATATTAGCCATCTCAACCATAGTATCTTTTAAAAAATCTTTGGTGTTACAGCACACATAGAAATTTGGTATGTACACATCGAAATCCAATGGTTTGAGAAAGATGTTTGTGAAATCAGGGGGTGGGGAAGGGTAAAATGTTAGGTGTTATGGAGTTGTAGAAATTCAGAACTAATCATTTATGCATTAAGTTGGACAATGCAAAATTTAGCAGATACACATAAAGCTTTCCATTTAGTACATCATCAGTTCAGAGTTTAATAACTGCTTCAAAAATGTAAACTATGTTACATGGTCAAAGCCTTTAGAGATTGGAAAGAAGTATGGAAATATCAAATAACCTTCATTACTAACAACTTCTACAATCCATTGTTGATAGCATGATAATTATAAAGAAATTTTATATATGTGTAGCTGTAAAATCAGAAGAGGCTTTATATAACCAGCTGTTATTTTGTTAAAATTTATAGTTTTCTACCTAATCTAAGTACACTTTTTGATCTTAATCAAAGTTTTCCATCTGAGAAAAGCCAGATCACACATTCATCTGGATTTTTAAGTTTAAGAACTAACTTGTTACATCCAACTAAGCAATTTTCCTTTGTTGATTCCTGCTGTTTCTATTCCCTACACATATTGCCCTTTCTTCATCACATGAAAATAACTTATATATGATGATGTTCTTAAGTAACATTTCTAATTGCTCCTCCTTGAAACATAAACTTTATTATTATTATTAATTTTCCTACCATTGTCATCAAAGATTAGTTCATATTGTTGATCAGCTGAATTTCATATATTTTGCTTATACAGGGTGATCATTTTAAAAGAATACCTGTTTATTTTCTTGTGTTTCCTAAATATCTATTGTATGCAATAAAATCTTTTTGTAAAAAAATAGAACCGACTCCAGAAAGCAATTATTATTCCAACAACTAAAAATAAAATGAAACTGTAAATTGCGCTTAAAAGTATGAAATAAATTCCTTCAACAAACAACAGAAACACTACAGTTAATTATAACTTTTGAAGTCTGCGTAAAATTAAATAAAATTTGATTATTTTTTCACAGATTTGTTTTTAGGCTGATAGCTACAAACGCTGGTTTCTTGAATAACATATCTTCATAGTTTCATTTATTATTTTATCACTGTATACAATTGGTTCATTTATAACATCTACATATTTATTACATATCTATGTACTATAGCACCATAACTTAGCTAATATGTCTATAGTTAATAAACAGGTGTCATTTGCTTTACTTTCTAAATGAGAAAATTGTTTTTTAAACAAAAATCTGCATATGTCATTATTAATTTTTAATCTGATTCTCTAATTTCAAATGTAATAATAATAATAATAATAATAAAGCATTAAAAGAAGTAGATGATTTATTTAAAGCTACAATTACAGCCTATTTTTTCATTTCTCGGATAAGCAAAATGTCTTGGATTATTACTGTATTTATATTAAAATAAATAAATTTAGTAAACTACAGCAATTACTAGAGAAGAGAATGTCATTAAATAACTTGCACACTATGTATGTTTGTTTTTCTGGATCTCTTTTTATCTAAGAATAAACAATTTTAATACTAAATCATTTGTTATTATGAATTCTTTTATATCTAACAGGGTTGCCACGCTACCTGGAAAACTTGGAGATCCTGGAATAGTCGAGGAAAACTCAGGGAAGATAAAAATTTTCATTAAAAGTCAGGGAAAAATCAATTATAAAACCTGGACAAACAAATATTTCTTTCCTCTCAAATTATATTTTTCTTGTTTAATTTCATATCAAAATTCAAATGATCAAGTGTTGTGAAAATACACTTGTAAACAATGATTTCTACCTGAACTTCTGTCATGATCGGTAGTAACATGACATCATACAGTAGAAGTAGATGTATTTTCTCCTCTCTAGAGGAGCGTTTCTTGTAATATGTCGTTAATATTTTCTTGAAAATTGTCTGGAAAGGTATTTTTTTTTTCCCATATTTGGGTATGAACTTTGTATTACTGATAAAATAAATTAATTTCCATGTAATTTATTATTAAAAAAGGGTTTTTTTTCTCTCTTGTTCCCGAGTTAGAAATGTTATTTAATTTTTAAACAGTTGAAATAATATAGCCATAGTTGTGTATTTCATTTAGTTATTAATAAACTACCATGCTGCATAGCTACTGTGTAATATGATTTATATTCAAAGCATCAATAATAAACAAAAATTATTTATTTATAGTTTTCTGATGAGGTTATTCCTATAGTTCCCTGTTTTGAAAATTCTTTAGTTCAAGCAAATGAAGAAAATATTAGGGTAAGATTTTTCTTTTTTCATTAATAATACATATTTAATTTATATACGGCTAGTCATGTATTTATTAAGTACTTACTTTAAATATTGGAAGATAATTATATTAAAGCTTTGTCAGATTACTTCTTATATCTTACTAAATGAAATGATATTTTGAAGTGCAAGATTTGCAATGAAAATTACCAATTTAAAAAAAAATCATATAATTTCAAGGTATGTGTAATTTAAAAAGAGTAAAATAACTTTCATCATTTAAAAAGAAAGATTTTCAAGATTAAATTTTTCAAGGACTACCCCTGAATTCAGGGTTTTTTTTTTTTTAATTTTTACTGTCTCTGACCTTAATGTTAAATTATTGTGTTTTTAAAGAAGTTTTTTATTTTTAATTTGCCATATAAAGTATTAAGAATTCTCCAAATATCACTTATTATATGTATTAATGAATAATTTTTGTTAGCCATATAATCTCATAAGTTTTCTAGGCCATTCATTCTGCATGCAAGTAGCAATTTTTAGGGTTTTTGCATGCTGATTAATTTCACCTGTGGATTTTGTGTTAAATTTTTTTACCATCTAATAATCATCTGATTGGTTTTATCTGTGTTTATATGTACAATGGAGGGTTTTTTTTTTTTTTTTGCGATGTTAGGCATTATGCAAAAGAAAGTAGCCTTATATTATGGCTAGAAAGATATAGCTTCAACAATTCACTATAATTTACACAAAAAATTAGAAATATTACATTGAGTGAAAAATCTAGAAACAATTACTGAAAATCATTTTAAAGAAATATGATCCCAGTTTTAAATTTTGCATTTATTTATTTATTTATTTATTTTTTAAATTGGAGCTATCTTTATTTTCTCACAAACATTTTAATTGTGTTTAATGTTTATGATATGTACTGTAGTGAATGAATGAACTTTTGTGCAACTCGTTTTTTGACGATATTATCCCTTTTCTGAAAAACTCTTTTTAGCACCAATTTATTCTTTTCAGTCATAATACTTACTTTTCTTCAAGTATTTTGTTTTCTTTTGATTATTCCATATTTAGTTATTTCATAAATAGTTTGCCCTTCTAGTGACCAAGAGATTCTCACTTATGTGAATAAAGGCTTGCTAGGACCTTGTAGAAAGATCCTATAGAGGGCACTGCACCCAGACCTAGGACCTTTCTACAGTCAATCTTTCTTAACCCTTACACCACACCACCTCCATATCCTAGTTCCTAGCTCTATCTTCAGCAACAAAAATGCTTTACGCAGTGTAATTTTAATAAATATTTATTCTTCTCGTAGACTGCTCAATATCTTTTATTTTCTATTGATACAAATCTTATTTAATAAAATTTAATTTAAATATCTATAAATATAAAGCATCTCGAAGATAATGCTTAATATTTTAAAGATTTGGTTATTTTTAAGTATAAATTTTAAAATACTTTATTTCAAAATATTTAAATCTTTATATGATAGAAATGTTACTTATGAGCTATCAAAACAACATTTATCATTTATTTTCATATAATACCTTTATTACTAATTATTTTATTATTATTATATTATCTTAAAATACAATAATAAAAGTGAATTTAAGTTTAAAACATTTAAGGCATTAGAAGAACAATGTTAAATATTCTATGTAGACTTGAGAAAAGGGGAAATACAAGTATCTGTTTATTATGGATACTTGTATTTTCCTCTTCTCTACCCCCCCCCCCCCTTCCCTTTTTCTTAACTACTTTAAATATATTAAGTAAAATTTAATAAAATATTTGCAGAATGGCCTTGTGCTGTGCTTTCTGATTGTAGAAGCTAACTTTTTTTTTTTTTTTTTTTTTTTCCTTTCAACTTTTTAAGTAAATAAGATTTTCCCTCTTAATTCTTCTATCAAGGATTAAATAGAAATTATTATTTTAATATATTAAATAATAAATAAATAAATAAATAACTGATTTTTGAAAATGTATTTTTTATTTTTGTAGAAGAAATGAGTATCAATGCAGCAGTTTAAATTTTAAATGTGTGTGGCAGCAGCATTGCAGGATAGAAATACTTGTGGGGTTAAAAAAAAAAAAATTATAAAGAAAATTTCCAGAAACCTAAGAAAAAGTTTACAAAAGTTTTTAATAAAGCTTGTTAGAAGGAAAAGAAGGAAGAAAAACATATTTGATACAAAGACTGCAATTCAATCACTTTTATGGCAAACCCTTAGGTGTAATGGTTTTGCCTGTACATCTCACACTCATATAAATAATACTCTATTGTATTAATATACATGTTTATTTTTTAATTAAATATGCTTTAGCAAAAAGTAATTGCATTATGTTTTAACTCTATTATGCTTATACTTATAACATGTTTTTTCTCTTTTATGTGTGATAGGAAATAATGAAGCACATGAAAAAAGTTGAGACAGCTAATATTGCAAATTTTACGCTCAGCTTAATTACAGCATTTGAATTATTACAAAAAGTAAGTGCATCTGATTATAATTTTAGTTCTCAACGGAATTTATTATTATTTTATTTAATTTTTTAGTATAAATTTGTGAAATATATTTGTAGTTTGAATTATATTTTCAATATGTGTTCTACTACTTGTTCAAAATCTATTATTGATACAACTGATAGGCATAATTGAATTTTAAAAAGAAATTAAATTTCTATTTTTCAGATCTATTTTTAATTTACATACACCTGCATTTTTCCTTTTAACCTATATAATTGTATATTGTCAATATGTAGATGAACTTGAGTTTAAGAAAGTGTAGTTCCGTTAAGAACTATGCCCTATCATCAGAGAAGTTTATTGAGACATCAATATCCATGAACTTGTGCTTACAGATACATAAGCATTGGTTATGATAGTCTGACTGGCATCACACCATTGAATTTACAAATAGAGCAAGAGAATGAATTCTTCCTAGTGGCACTAATGAGTCAATCCACAGAAAATTTCCTTTTATTTTGTGTGTGTGTTGGGAATGGGGGGGGGGAGGCGTGTTGCTCAAAATTTAAAACTAAAGGTCTGAGAAAAACATACATCCCTTATGATTACAGCATCAAATTATGCTGACCTTTGCATGTATACTGATAGTTTTAGGACTGGTAATGTAAGATAGGTCTTCAATTTGATTCATTAAAAAAAGTAAATGCTCAAAATTTAAAACTGTTCCTTCTAACAAAAACAATTTCCAAATTTACAGCATGAAATTATATACTCTTGTGCAAAAATTGAGGGTTTTTCTAATGTAATGTTGTATAAATGTGTACTAAATTGACACAAATAATATAAGATCTTCAAGATATAAGAGCATGAGAAAAGTAAAAATTTACCTAAAAAGAAGTTCAAAGGATTAAAAAGAACTTTATTGAAAAATTAGCATGGAGCACAATACTACAGAAACCTAAAACATCCATGTAATAGGTGTCCAGCAAGAAACATCCAGCCTTTAATAGGGAATATGATCACCTCAGATTGTTCTAAGGAGGATTTATATTGTCTGTCCATGCTGAATAGGAGGTTAACAATGTACTGTTGAGGCTGTCCATTTCTTTTGTAGCCCTAATCGCTACTGGTGGTTGGTGCCAAGTATCTCATTAGAAAGTCCCACACATATTCAATTTGATTTAGATTTGGGGCCGTTGGTGGCCAATTCGTGCATTCAATATCCTCACTCTTCAACAGCTATTATATGATGAGGTATAACATTGTTGTCAACAAAGAAGAATTGCAGACCCATACTACCTCTAAAAAGACACATGTAAGGCAAGAGAACCTTGTTACAATAGCTTGCACCCAGTAACTAAACTTCTTTGGAAGATGTGAAGCTCAGTATCGGTACTAAGCATGATGCCTTAACTAACAAGAACTCCGCCTTTTTTTTTTAAAACTGGTCCCTTTCGATGATTTAGGAGGGGTTATTGTGTGTTTTCCATTCTCTCCAAATGTGCATGCATCCAGAATCACTAGTAGGATTAAATCTACGCTTATCAGTAAAAAGTACTTGACCCTTTTACTGAACTGTCCAACTCTGGTGTTCCTGGCACCACAGAAAATGCCTTCTCTGATGAGCATGTATTAATGGCACACACTGTACAGGTTGTCATGCAAATAGACCACCATTGTGCAGCCTCCTGGCCATTATAAAAACATGATATCTGTTGTCTAGTAGTCTCTTGCATGTGTCTTGCGATTTTTCCCACTGTCTGCTGTCTATTTCTTCTTGCCTGTAGGGCAGTATACCAGTTGTCTGCTTCCATGGTTGCTTGGAGACAACCATTGCGGGAACCTCAAACAACTGTTCTTGTAATTTGAAATGCTCTCTAACACATTCGCTGCCAATCTCGGGACAGCATATGATATGGAGTATTGTTTCAGATGTCAGTCACATGAGATCACCAGCGAATGAGTTCTGTTAACTCATGAAATGATGCAGTAAGTTATCTTAAACTCCTCAGCCACACTTGTTCATTAACACTTGTTCATTGTAAAATAATAACTATTCTTTGCTTCATAGAATATTTATTGCTGGTGTTGGAATTGTTTCATCTCACTTCTACACTGAGAAACTCACAAATGCATATGCATTTCTAATGTGTGAACTCATTAGCCTCCATGCATGCCTCACGAAAAGTGATAAAAAGTAAACATAACTATAGAAATTTGGAGACCATATAAAAATTTAGATTGTGTAATAATATATATATTTATATATATAATTTTGTGGAATTTTTTTTTTTGTGTGTGTGTGTGTGTGTGTGTGTGTGTGTGTGTGTGTCATGGCACCATTACTTGCTTCATTAAAAACATTTTTGTAACTAAAAGTATGTCCTTTTGATGAGCAGTTGCAAAAATAAAAATTATCTAATGATAGCACCTGTATATTCTGTTTATTCAAAAATATAAACAAGCACTGATTTTGTTAATAAAAAAAGATAAGTTGTCCACCTAAGTTTTCTAATCATAATGTAATATAAAGTTGGCATCTGGGGCTTCAATGACCTGCACATAAATGTTGCTGCTTCTATTTTTATAAACAATATTTTAATGTATAATATATAAAAGTTTTGCTTTTATCCCATTCTTTTAAAATGTCTAAAAATACCTAAAACATACAGATGTATGTATATTTTTTTATAGACTGTTACTATGCATAATGTTGTATAAATCTTTTTTTTTTTTTTTCCTTCCCTTTAGTATAATCGTTCAGGACTTGGGACTCAGTGTAATCAAGCTATAATGATCATTACAGATGGTGCACCAAATACATTTGAAGATATATTTAGAAGATATAATTACCCAAATATCCCTGTATGTATGAAATTTTTTTCAGCTTTTTATAAATTACATGTAGTTTATTACACAAAGATCATAAATTGTTTTTTATTGTCTTTGTTGTTAAGCTATAACATATTAATTTTATTTTTTAGTAATTTATATAATTTTTGGTGTATGACTATAGGGGGCAATCCAAGTGAAAATTGGAGACTTTTAGTTGCCCTTTTAAAAAATTCCATTTCACAAATCTATAAAAGATAACCTTTCACAAAATTTGATACCATAAAGACTCTTCAAAATTCAAATTCGTTAAAACAATCCTGTCACAAAATTTCATTCTATATAAATGAATTTTTTTATTAAATTTCTTCCATGTTTTCCATATTATTTCAAATGACTGCCTGTGCTTGGTTCAATGAAACATAATTAATTTGATGCTAAACTTGATATAGAGTGACTGCTAAACTGAAATGTTTTGCACAATAATTTTATTATTATTATTATTATTATTACAAAAATGGGTCCCAAAATTAAAATCTAGATTCCTATAGTATCTATTTAAGTTGTTTAATGTAGAATGTAGTAAATGGTATTATAGTTAAATTTTGCTGGACACCATACAATCTTTCTTTAAAAATACACGGAAAAGAAAGTAGCTGTTATCTTTCTTTTTTTTTTTTTTTTGTATGTGACTTATTTTGGCACTTCTTTCTTGTGTAACTTTTAAAATAAGTCATAATCATTTAGATACTTATCAATAATGTTCCAATTAAATTAAGTATACTATTTTACAATTAATTTTATTTACTGCATATTACAATTAAAACAAATAAGAGTTTCTATTTCATATATTAACAAAATAAGAGTGGAAGATAGTAAAGTTTTAAGCCGAAACAAATCTTACATATATATGACCTGCTTTTTTAGAATAGTTAAACTTCTAATAAATACTACTAAAACTTATTATTTTAATCTGTTATATTAATTTATGCAATTCATGTTTTCATTTTTTTTTTCCAGGGTATTTTTTAAATCTTGCAATATGATAGTGTATTATCAGTAATTCTAGATAGTTTATCTTAAATTTTGAGTTTAAGCAAGCTTTAACGTTGTGTGAGTTAACAAAATGTTATTTTATTTATTTATTTGAATGGAGCTTTAATAATAATAAAAAAAAGAATGTGGAGTGACTCCACTTGACTTTCCGAACATTATAAATAATTAACGATTGTATAAATAAATGAAAATAAAACAAGTTGTTAAATAAATAAAAGTGGAAATTATAATAGGGTGTTTGTGTATTTTTCTCCATTGTTTAATTTTACACTATTGCAGTTTAACTAATTTGAGCCCATAGATCATAATGATAAAGAATTTTTTGTTGTGTCCCTGTAAGAATCTATAAAGGCTATATTCACCAAACTCTACACAATGTGCGTGACGGTGACGTGTGTATAAATTTTCAACTGAATCAAATAAGGCATTTAGACGGTATCGCACTTTAAAAGTTTTGCGTCCATAGGTCATAATGATAAAGAATTTTTCTTTGTGTTCCTATAAAAAAAACTATAAATTCTAGATTCACCAAAATCAATAGGGGTGCTATGGTGGCCTACCCTGGAGCAGAAAGTGCTTAAAACTGTGACTCATGTCGCAGAACAATTGAAGTTTTTGCAGAACATTTCATCTATCTCCTAACTGGATGATGTTGATACAGCTAACATTCTAAAATTAATAAAACCTAAATATGTTCAACTGACCTGTAAATCTGTTAGCATACTAGGAAATTGCTGGAAACAGTCATTGTTTCAGTGTATAGATATAATTTATAAACATTTTGTAAGTAGTATATCCACATTAATGTAACAATATTAATGCCAAAAGCCATTGAAAAAATTGCAAATTCTGGGTGTATTCCTCAGTTTTAGGTTATAAAAATTTTAAATCATGTTTTATTATAAATGTGTAATAAACATTTTACTAATAAGTATTATTTTTATGCTTATTTTGCATTTTACTGTGCTTTGACAAATTTGGACAAAATACCTGCAGAACATCTGCAAATTTTAATGTCTTGTTGCAGAACACCGGATATAATTCTGCTCCTGGGGTGGCCTATAACATGTGTACCAACTTTCAACTCATTCAAACAGAGTGTTTAGGTGCTATCATGTTCACTCACACACATACATACATAACCGTAAAAATAGTAAAAATGAACTCAGAAGACTTCAAAACGTATCGAAACACCAAAATCTCAATGTTGGATTTTTAACATGATTACAATACTTTCCTTACATATGTATGTTCGAAAAGAAAAAAGGGTGTTTTTTGAGAGTTTAGTGAAATTTTAATGTTTTGAAAGAAATTATTAGAAATTAATTACCATGAAAGAATAAATAGCAGTTAGCTAACCTAGATAGTATTTTAATTTATCTCTGAATGAATGAGTAGATTTCTTTTCTTTATCCAAACGACTTATATTTACATCATTTATATGTTGTATAAATAATATATAATCCATTTAAATTATGTAAGCATTAATATAAAATCAGTTATATAAGTATTAATGTAAAATTTCTTTTGGTACAAAAAAATTTAGGTTAGGGTGTTCACCTATTTAATTGGTAAAGAAGTAACTGAAACCCATGAAGTTACATGGATGGCTTGTCAAAACAGAGGTATAGTTTTTTTTTTTTTTTTTTTTTTTTAATCATTTTAATATTTGTATCTGTAACAGACAGCCTTGTTAATTTTCATGTAAAATTGAAATGGCTTTACAAGTAAAACTTTATATGTAAATAAATAGAGGATACACTAGTTATTCAAATGATAATTTCCTAAATTTATGAACTATTAAAAAAAATCATTTGATTTTTCACAATTTTTTTTTTTTTTTTTTTTTTTTTGTCTAATGTTAGAAGAAGAAAATATGTTTTTCAAAGAAAAATGCATAAAGTGTTTCTAGTTCAACAACATTTTTACTTTCTTCTATCTTCAATAGAAGAAAGTATTGGATTCGTAAAAATTTTCGATTTCGGGTTTTTGATGGATTTACACGTTTTGAGAGCTGTAGAACACGATTTTACCATTTTTAGAAAATGTCTGTCTGTCTGTCTGTCTGTCTGTCTGTCTGTCTGTCTGTGTGTGTGTGACAAAATTTTGTGGCAACTGTATCTCTGGAACTACTGCACAGAATTTCATACAAATTGGTATGTAGTTGCACCTTGACATAAATTAGTGCCTATCAACTTTTGGTAAAAATCGTCTTACAGGTTGCGTTGCCATCCCGGTTTTTCTAAATTTTTAACAGGGTGATATAGGGCAAAAATTTTCAAGATGGGTATCTTTCGAAAGGTCTCGTCAGTACCTTTAAAACGAATGGTTGAACTATAAATCTGTGATAATTTAAAACAAAGTTATCGATTTTTTTTACTTTTTACGAAAAAAAACTTAGAAAAAAAAAAAAAAAAATTCTCCCCTTAATTTTATCAGACTCCCATGGTTTCCGTGTTCTGACAAACTTAAACTAATTTTTGCTTTTTTCCCCTAATTTTGTCAAAGTCCTACGGTTTCCGTGTCTTGACAAACATAAACATATTTTTGCATTTTTCCCCTAATTTTGTCAAAGTCCCACGGTTTCCGTGTTTTGACAAACTTTGACAAAATTTTGGGTAAAATGTGAAAATTATTCTAAGTTTGTCAAAACACGGAAACCGTGGGAGTTTGACAAAATTGGGGGAAAAATGCAAAAATTTGTTTAAATTTGTCAGAACACGGAAACCGTGGGAGTTTGATAGAATTAAGGGGAGAGAAAAAAAAAAAAGTGGGACTTTAACAAAATTTTAGGTAAAATGTGAAAATTTGATAAAGTCCCACTTTTTTTTTTTTTTTTTTTTTTTTTTCCCTCTCCCCTTAATTCTATACTTTTTTTTTTTTTTTTTGTTACTGAGTGAATTTGTATAGGAAAAGATAGAAGAAAGTCTCGTGGTGGCCACAACATACTAGTTTTGTTGTTGTTTATACAGCTTTGAAGAAACAAAATTGATATAATAAACAAAAATGATATCTGAAGGTTTCAAATTTTATTTGATGCTTCTGATGTTATAAAAATAACTAAGAATCAGATACAGATTACTTTTTTTTTTTTTTTTTTTAATAGTGCTTGAAACATTAGAATCTCATTATTAGAGCATCCGTTTAAATTGACATATTTATTGGTCTTCTTTAAGTATCAGCTTATTGGGACCATATTAAATTGCTCAATCAAGAGTTCATGGGAAACTTCAAATGATCTGAAGAGTTCATTGCTCAATATGTCTATTTTAACCTGTATTTAGTTAAACTGTACTGCTTTTTCTTATTATATACGTTGTATATTTTGCATAAAAATACAGTGGAACTTTTATCTGAAAAGCTCAGGACCAGCATTTTTTATTAATATAGATTCCATAGAAAATTTATGGATAATTAGAAAACAGTCATTTCATGCAAGGAGAAACATGTGTAAGAGAAAAATATTACATCAAAAGGAATTCCTGCATTGGTTTCCAGTATGTCACATACTCAAGCTGCAAAAAAATTAGATGAAGCATTCGATATATTGAAAAACAAGATGATGCCACCATTTCAAAAATATTCTTATTTTAAAAATTGTGTGATAAGGTTGCTTTAAAACAATCCCAAAATTATTAACAAAGAAAAATAACTGACATTAAATAACCAGAATATTTTTTCAACAATTTTTGTTTACTTCTTTGCATTATCTTCTTTATGTTTAGTTTACATTATATACTTGCATTAAATTCTAAGACACGTTTCATATGTATTGAGTATGTGTTGTACAGAGTTATATATTTTATCATGTAGGTGTAGTTTCAATATTTTTTAAATAATATTTTCAAAATTAAAAATGATTGAAGCTATTTTGTTAAACTGTTTTTTGGAAACCAGAATAAGGCCTTTCGGTTAAGCTGATTTTTGGATATTTGAGATTTGAATAACCAGGACTTTTTAACTGCATTTGGATATAAATGTCCTACATAAACATAATGCATTACAGATGCTGCATATTAAAAAAAAAAAAAAAAAAAAACTAAATTTTGGTGTAGCTTTTGTGAGTTCATCCAACTCAAATTTCGACATTGATATATGCATATTACACATTGACAGCTAATTGAATTTTGTCTCTTTAAATAATTAGTGTGCTTGTTTTAATTATTTTTCTTTTCTTATCTTTTTTTCAATATTCTAGGTTATTATACTCATATGGCCACTTTACCAGAAGTCAGAGATAAAGTTCAGGTAAAGCTAATTTTTATAACTGGTTATTTATCTTGTAATATAAATCTCTCTAATATAAATTTATCGCCGCCCATACGGTGTAGTTGTTAGCGTCCCTGACTTCTACACGGTTGGGCCTGGGTTCGAATCCCAGAGAAGGCATGGATGTGTTGTCCCTATTAGGGGTAGCGATGACTGCCCATTGGGTGCTCCTTCACGAATGGTCATCAGTTTTGGCGACCCCCGGCCTATGCTAAGTCGCAAAAAAGTGCTGTGCCATTGGAAAAAAAAATATATGTATAAATTTATCTGGAAAAGTAATATAAATTTTAAATTGGCTTATTTTACAAATGATAAAAACTATATTTTCTAATTTTTAGAATGTAAGAATCATATTTAGCTGAAGTTTTAAATTAAAGAAAATTCGTGAAACAACATATTTCTATTAATATAGAAATTATGAGTTTTTTTTTTTTTTTTTTTTTTTTTTTTTCTTCCCTGAAACATTTTTAGTCACAATATATTTTGTAGAGTACAGAATGAAACCTATATTTCTATTTTATTAAATTCAATATTAAATTTCATTACAATTGAAATATATATATATATCATGCTTTTTTTTTCCCCCCATTTCTAATTTTTTTTTTTTTTTTTTTCAATAACTTATTATTGCAGAAATATGTTCCAGTAATGAGTAGGCCTGTTGTACTATCAGGTTCAAGACCATTTGTATGGACTTCTGTATATGCTGATGTTCCTGTGAGTAGTTATAGTTTTTTAATGTTATATTTATTAGTAATTATGTTATTGTATTATTATATTATTTAAAATAATATTGAAATTACAGATTGACTGATATGCTTAACTTTATAACATACAACAGAATGAAGTCATTTTGGCTCTTATGTACCATAATATATATTTAATGAAACCAGTTGAATAATTTAGAAATTTGACATTACTACATATTTTTATTTTATTTTTTGTTTTATTTATTTATTTTTAATATAACTCAAATGCTAATTATGTAAAAACTAGATGGATTTTAACTATTCATTAGGTTTTATTTCATTTGTGGAAAAATGAAGGCAGATGCAGTGAAACACAGGGAGTTATTTCAAAGTCATAAGCTTAAAGTGTGATGCTCTTTTAAGAACAAGTGATTTTTTTTTTTTTTTTTTTTTTTTTAAGAAATGAAAAGAAAAAATTACTATTTTGGAGCTTAAAAAGTGTTTTTAATGATAATAAATAATTTATTTTATAAATATTTTTATTTCAGGTAGTAAGTAAGGTAGTGAGTTGATATTTGTTACAACAAAATGGGTTTAATGCTGTTTGTATGATCTGTAAACAGACTGTAGATGTCTAATAAAGGAAGAGAGTTTTGCAAACACTTGTGACTGGGAATTTGGCTGATCAATATTTTCATCAATCGGGAAGAATCTGATGGTGTTTGCCACAATCGGAATTGTTTAAAGCAATACATCTTGGGTTGAGGTGTGGGCTCAGGTTTTGCCGAGTGTGAGTTTGCTATGAACAGAATTTTTCCGAGATTATAAACTAGCTGAACACTGAAGAGTGAAGGGGGCTAGTTAAAAAAAAAAAAAAAAGAAATATTGCCATTATATGCATATAAAATCTTTTTAAGATTACTATCCAGGCAATAATATCAAACGTGTCATTTGCTTAATTAATCCTCCTATACAGACACAGAACCATTCCTTACAAATCTTATATACTTTTATTTTTTGGCTTCTAAAAATAAGTCAGAGAGTACAATTATAATATTAAGAAAAATTGTTTGAGTATAGAGAAATTTGCTTGTATAGAATCTCATTTTGAATTCTAATCTTAAAAGATTAATCTACTAAAATCAACATGGAAATATTTTCTATATATTTCACTTTAACACTCTAAAATTAATGTATTTTTATTTTTATTTATTTTGAAGTTTTCATATATTTTAATTTAAAGACAGAAATAATCATTGATATAATTCATGAAACCGTAAGTTAAAAAATTACATAAATTGAAAAAAATTTGTGCAATTATATCTTGGTTTTTCTTGAAATATCTGTAAGTTAGAATAATTTAATTTTTTTATTTTTAACTTATTTTATTTTTCTCATGTGTGTTTTCTTATATAGATTAGATTATACTTTTGTTTTGTTATGATTATATCATTTATTTCATTTTATTTTTATGGTATCTGATCTGATAATGATAATTAGGCCACTGAATTGACAATAGCTGAATGGGTGGATAGGGAATTTGAACGTATACGTCGTAGACTTAATAAAATGCGACGAGAAATGTGGTTTGCAGCTCAAGAAGACGATGAACCTGATGATCCTGATAGCACACCAGAACCTTTAATAGAAGCTAAAGAAGTTAGGGTTGGTGTGTTTCTTATTATAAATTGTGCTTGCCACTAATTAGTGAAAAACCTATAATTATCTGGGAAAGTGTGTAGTTGTTCATTGCATCTTCATAAAATTAATAGCATGATACCACATAGTGATTGTTGTTTTTTATTTGACTAATAAAGTTTTCATGCACCATTTTTGTATTAAAATTTCGAAAAATCATATTTATAACAAAAAAATTAAGATAATTTTTTTTTTTTTTCAATATTGTGTAATGAATATTTTTTTCAAAATATTCAACTATTTCTAATAGTTTCAATTTTTTTTTTTTTTTTTTTTATTCCTGAATATCAAATCAACCTTACTTCATGTCAGATTAAATGGAAAACTTTTGTGACAGGTATTTTCTGAAAGTAGTGGAATGGTATTCAAAATATTCTAAAAATTTTGTAGATACATCAAACATGCAAAGATTGAAAATTTTCAATGTTCAGTTTTTCTCAAATTTTGCATTTTCATCCGTACAAAAATATTTAATTCTTGGTGAATTAATTAGGTGCTTTCTTTTCTTCAGCTTAAATATAACCTTGTTGAATTTAAAATAGCTTCTACTTAAAAAAAAAAAAAATTATGCCTTAAGGTATTTCAATCTTATTACAATGGTGTGCAAAAGTTAAACAACAAACCATTTTCTCATTTTCTTCTATTGCACGTAAATTTTAAATAAATGAGCATCTCCTTATATGAATATAAAATTTGAATAGCATGCTTGTTATAAAATAATTAATTGAATTTTATATAACTTAAGTAATCATTAAACTAATATTAATTTAATTTTTCTCAAAAGTATGCTTTCGAAAAAACAGAAAATTTAGAAAAGAAAACTAAATGAGAAATAGTGTTAATTATGCTTTCAGATAGGTGAAGATAATTATTCTTTTACAAGTTTTTTGAAAAAATATAAATAATTTGTACATTATCAAAATTATTATAATAATAAAGATGTCAAGGACATTTATAGCAAGCATCTCAACTAATTTTCATATTCATATGTATATATTTTTTAAAAAATCATTCTCGCATACACACACATGACAAAAGAAGTAAAAAACAGTTAGTACAAGAAGAAAAAAATGTGGTTTTAATTTAACATTTGGTGGTATATGTATCTTCGTCTATCTATAATGTGTCCTTAAGAGCAATTTTTATTCAGTTTTCTTTTCTAAAATTATTTTATTTTTTTCCGAAACATACTTTTGAAAAAAATTTAATTAATATCAGTTTAAAAACTATTATTTATTTTTTTTATATTAAAGTTATATGAAATTCGATTAATGACTTGATAGTGAACATGCCATTTAAACTTTATGTTTGTTTGCTGAAACATTATGCACAAAAGAATAAAACTAAAAAACAGGTTGTAGCTTAACTTTTGCACACCAGTGTATATCCACAACTGTTTCTTATTCATTCATCTTTTGTTTATGAAGTGTCATTGATGTGAATAGATGGGTATAAATTAACTTCAAGATCAGCTAAATCTTTTTTTTCAATTTCATTGATATATTTTTTAAATTCTTAATTCCAATTAAATTTTTATATTTACAAAGTTGTTGTTTTTTTCCTCTTTCATAAATCTGCTTCATGTATTTTTTGTGAAATAGGCTGATGCTTCTTTGCTAATTTTAAAAGAATATTCAGTATCTTTAAGGAACCCAAATATTCTGAAATGTTGGTAGCAAAAATTAGTTTTGGTTTTTACCTAAATTTTTGGTGACCATATTGGTTACTGTTTTTTCTCTCTTTTTTTTTTTTTTTTTTCCTGTTAATTTTTTAAAGCTCATAAAGCAAATTTCCAGCTTTAATTGATATGTAAAATCATAATATTATTATATATTTTAAATTCATTTAGTCCTTCCAAGTGGCTTATACCAATTTTTCTCTATTTTTTTTTCCCCAAGACACTCAGTTGGTTTTAAGGCATCTTCTTGGTTTTAAGGCTATCTTTAGTATTTTTAATACTAATTCTTACTTCAGTGTGAATGCAATCATGCATTTTATTTCTAATATTTGATCTAGCATAATTTGATGCATTATTTAAGATTGAATTGCATAACTTAATTCCCATTCTTGCTAATCATTTTAGACCTCCAGATACCACCAGTACATGATAATTTTGGATAAAAGTTGGAAACAATGTCTTAGTTGTAAGAGTCTAGTGATCTGTTGACTGAAATATTTTAGTTTTATAAGAGACTATATTTGGTGTGCTACCCCACATCAGATTATGAATAATGTGGCATTTACTGCACAGAAACATGTTGCATGTTGTTCTCATCTAAGCCTGCTATCTTTCTTCATATAATATGCACTCACACATATGCACTTGAATTTTGCAATTAATGGACAGGTTAGGACGTAATTCACAAATTAGTATCTTTTGTCTTGTTTAAACATGTAGTCTAATTGTGAATTAGAAATTTGCATTAAAAATTGTTCACCATAAAAAGTAAATTATTCACAGAATGAAGAAGTTTGTTCACTTAGTTTTATTTCAGATTATTTGAAAACTATATGGTATAAATTTTGAAGTGTTTATTCAGAAGATGAAAGAGAAGAACTTGATAAAATGTGCAGTTATAACTTAAAAAAAAAAAAAAAAAAAACTGCAATAAACTTACATTTAAAATAGTATCAAGTGGTAAATTTTAGTGCAAAAAATCTAGTAGTGGATAAAAATTTAGACATTTTTAAATGCAAAATTAATCAAAAAACAGAAATGTCATTAAAGCACCTACACACATGTTGAATTAATTGCCAACTTTCAACTTTAAATGTAAAAATATACTGACATTGGGAGAAAGGAAATAATAGTGAGGATTTATTGATTGATTGCTTGATTTTGGCATGCTATCTCTTGTCTATCTTTAAACATTTTATTTCCATAAGTATGTGATTGTAACTAGTTAAATACAGTTATTTTATTGTAAACTGAACTGAACTAATCTTTTACATCATGGCTTATAAGTTATCTTAGTCTGTGCCATATATATTTTCTCATGTTTAGTTTAGTGGAAGGCAGGCGCTAACATTGGCTTGTATGATTCAGTCACCCTGTGTTTGGTGCTACCAGGTTGAAAAATTTGTAATATAATATAGATTTTTATAGCTATAAACTTCATAAGCCAAATATGTTTCAAAATATTAGTTTAATATTACTTTAAATTAAAATATAATGCTACAAATTGAAGCATATACCTTATTAGCCATTTAAATTAGCCATTTCATTATCCAATCAAGTGTCTAGTTTTCAGTATCTACCGTAAATCAACCTTCTTTCCTTATGAAAATTTATTATTTCATGGATGGTTTATGTATTTAGATACAGTGGCATTTTAATTAAAATTCTGTTATATTGCAACTAATTTAGTTTTCGTTTCTGTGGTTTTCAAATGCATATGTAAGAAAGTAAAAATATAAGCAGAAAAAAAAAAATCAATTTGTTATTGTGAGTATTAATTTTTTTTTCTTTGTCATTAAACTCTTGTAACCACTCTCAAAAATATTATACAATAAAAATAAAATTGGACCTTAAACATCCTTATTTTTGTTATTTATTATTTAAATGTTAACTCTAAGTTTTCTTTATTATTATTATTAGGAATCTGAATTGTACATGTTTATGTATATCTCCATTTTAAATGGTTTTTATTATGCCTTAAAAAAATTATATTTAATATTTTTTTTGTTTTTGCATCATTAATATGTATTGTATGCATGAAGTAATAAACTCCCCTTTTGCCCTTTTACAGTGTCTATAATTCATTTTTATTTGCATGCTGCTTTCTTGGGATTGTTTTCTTTGTTATTAATGATTTCAATGATGATTTCATTGATATATGGATGTATAGATTCCTCGAACGAGGTATAAAATGAGACAGGTGTGTATTGTATTATTAGTTTTATGTAATTCATCAATTTAACACTAAAAAATATTATTTTAAATTTGTATTATACACAATAATATTAAACTCTGTAAGTATTTCTTTTAATGAAATGTATTTTGTATGTAATTCAGAGCTATCTTATATATATATATATATATATAATAAAGATGATCTATTAAGCATAGTAGAAGTCAAGCAACAGATACAAGATCACTGAAACACCAATGACCAATAAGATTAAAAAAAAAAAAAAAAAAAAAAAATCATCAGTGGATGAAATACACTAATGTAAAGAAAGCAGATCTATTAATTAACAGCCTGCAAAACAAACGAATCAATAAAGTAAAACAACAAATCTTAACTTTAAACCATAAACTTATCAAAATTAATGAAAAAACAACCCAAGAAACACAAGATAGGAAGAAGGAGGCAGGCGGCAAGACTTGTGACTTGCCTGTGGGGTTACACTAGTTTTACGCCGGCAACACTCCCCCAGCCTGCCACAACCAGAACAGGAACCATAAGGATTTAAAAATGCAAAATTTCTAAGCAGATGAACAACATTGAAACCACGAAGCCACAATGAAATTCACCGATTGATCACATTGTGTTTAACAGTATAATTAGAACATTAAATATAGTTGACAACTCAAAAAGGAAAAAACCT
The DNA here is from genome assembly GCA_963930645.1 of Salticus scenicus. NCBI lineage: Eukaryota > Metazoa > Arthropoda > Arachnida > Araneae > Salticidae > Salticus > Salticus scenicus. The sequence goes on along the minus strand of OZ005650.1, from coordinate 258,067,916 downwards.
GAAATTTTATTGGAAAATGAAAGTTTGCATAGTAATACAAAGCAAATGCAACAAGCCTTCTATTTTTTTTTTTTTTTTTTTTTTGTATTTAATTTCACAAACCCACCCAACCATCCAGCCTTACAACACCACCCCACCTCCGTAATCAAACATCTGCCCACCCAACCGCCACCTTTTTTATTGTCTTTTATTATTTTATGATTTTTTTGTTGATATACACAAGAGTGTACACAGTTTTTTTTTTTTTTTTTTTTTTTTTTTTTTTTTTAACTGACAGAGACATGGTTAAGGATATAAAATAGAAAATACAAAGTTTTTAGGAAAACCCATTTTAGCAGTGGCTGTGATCAGTTTATTAATATTCTTGTTTTTAAACTTTGCAGAGCATAAATTATTAATTCGAAATAAATGATTAATGATGATGTTTCTGAATACCGAAAGATGCAGACATGAATTAAAATGTGTAAATAAGTTGACATTAAAACAAAAATCTTGCCGTTTGTCATAGATATCTGTGTAAAGTTTATTACCATCTATGATTATTTTGAGATCTAAAAAGTTAATTGATTGATTAGTCAGAGTGTTTTGAGTTAGCTTTAAATTAGGTGGATAATTGAAGGAAAAGCCATTTTGTGAGTTCTTGTTGAGATAAAATACAATAATATCATCGATGTAACGATAAAATCGAACATCATCATTGCAAATTTGCTTTTCATAATAATAAAGATAGAGATCTGCCAAAATACTGGAGCTACAACCTCCTTGTGGGATGCCTAATTGTTGCAAATAGATAGCGTTGTTGTGGAAGATATAATTATTATGGATAACAAAGTTAAGAAGAGTTTTAAATTTTTCTGCTTTAAAATTGTAAGGAAGATTAATTTGAGCTTTATATTCTTGAAAAAGACTGTAAATGATATTACTCAGATCTGATAACTCAATATTATTGAAAAGATCTTGAAAGTCAAAAGTCATAATGTTGTCTATTGAATCGAGCGATTTTATGTATTGAATTAATTGAAAGCTATTTTTAAGACAGTGTAAATTATCAACTTTGCAAGTACATTTGTAAATTTGTTTTAGAATATCCAGTAGAGCTTTATTAGCATTGTTGTTATAAGTGTTACACCCAACAGTGACAGTGCGAAATTTAATTGGAGATTTGTGAAACTTAGGTATGAGAACTATATAAGGATAATTAAAGTTATTGAAGGGAAGTTGAAGTAGTTTATAGTAATTATGTATTTTTCGGTTATTAATAATAAGGTTATTATTAGTTAAACTGAAGATGTTACTATTATTGATTGAAGAGTTTAAAATAGAGAGATAGTAGGATTTACAAATAATGGCATAATTATTAGGTGATTTGTCAACATAAGTGATCACAAAGTCTTCCTGTAGTGATTTGATTGAGTTAAAAAGTACAGATTTTTTAAATAACACCAGATTTGAAGAATTGATAAATAATGCATTTTTGATTTTTTGTAACACTAAAACTTTCCATTGAGTGAAGTAGGCAATAGGTTTATTATGAGTAATAGATATTTTATAAATAAATAAATCTAGGTCATAAGAAAACTGTTGAAGGATTTGTGGAATGCTAGTTTTAACTGGAAGTCTAAATTTGGTGCCAAATTTCATGAATTTTTTTAATTGATAATTATCAATAATATTGAGATTACCCGTGATAATGTGTCCATGGTCTCTGTCAATAAATTTTGAGAAAGAAGGATTATTGCATTTACAGGTTACAGTGTTAGTAAAAGAGGTAGACTTAGATACAGAATTATAATTGAATATCTTTCTGCCAAGAGGAAGAGGATATTTGAAGGTACGAGATAGATTTAAATCTTTAATCGGAAACAAACATTCTTTGTCATTAATGATAGATGTAATGTTAATGCTGTTCAATATTTGATTTGTAAAATTCACAATTAATTGAGTATTTGTTTTAAATTTGTTGGGCTTTTTATTAAGTTTTAAATTAAATTGTTTGATTTTGTACATTATAATATCATAAAAAATGTCTGAAAAATGTTTATTATAGGATTGGCTTTGAAAGACATTCAGAAAGTTTACTAAGTATTTCTTTTTAATTGCAAAAATAAATTTTCGAATAATGAACCAGTTATAGTTAGATAAGTAATTAGTCTGTAGATCTGAAATGAGTTTAATAATGGCACTTTTAGAAAAGATTAAATCTGTTTTTTTACTACCTCGTTTAGTTCTAGAAGTTTTATTGTTAATTTTGTGATTGAGTTGTGCATAAATAGTCGAATATTCATGTAGAGGGTTGATGTTAGAATATGCTTTAATAGTTTTACTAAAGTATTCGGAATTTAGGCCATAAGGATAAATTGTATTATAATATTGCATAAATTTTGATTCAAGAAATAGACGCTCACTTTTGTTTTTCTGAATTTTTACAATCTCTATGGTACATGAATTAAAATTATGTGATTTAAAGTGTTGTAATTCTATAGTTGACTTTATATATATATATATAAATTAAAACAGGAATAAACTACTACGTCAGAAATGCCAAAGAAAAATTATTGACGTAGTAGTTTATTCCTGTTTTAATTTTCAAACGCCAAGTCTCCTGCTATTATTTATATATATATATATATATATATATATACTAAGTATAAACATGTAATTTTTATTAATTCTTCAAATTTTTATTTTTAAAGTCTGTTTAAATAATAATAATAATAGTTTAATCTTTCTCAAATACTTTTTTTTCTTCTTTAATATCTATGATATTGTCACCACTTATTCCAAATGTGAGGCTTTTATAAAACAAGGATGAGATTTTTAAGTGTTTTAACTGAATTCAGCTTTTTTTTTTTTTTTTTTCTTCCTGGTGTGTATTTATTATATTGGCTAATCAAGCAAAACTTATGTATCCATCTCAATGATTGAATACTAAAGCATATATATATTTTATATACATAATAAAGATGATCTGTTAAGCATAGTAGAAGCCAAGCAACAGATACAAGATCGCTGAAACACCAAGGACCAATAAGATTTAAAAAAAAAAAAATTATCAGTGGATGAAGTACACTAATGTAAAGAAACCAGATCTATTAATTAACAGCCTGCAAAACAAACGAATCAATAAAGTAACACAACAAACCTTAACTTAAAACCATAAACTTATCAAAATTAATGAAAAAAATAACCTAAGAAACACAAGATAGGAAGGAAGGAGGCAGGCGGCAAGACTTGTGACTTGCCTGTGGGGTTAAACTAGTTTCATGCCGGCAACACTCACCCAGACTGCCACGACCATATATATATATTTTTTTTTTTTTTTTAATTAATATTATTATTATTAGAATATTCGATGTAATAGTTTTTGATTGAAGATTTTAAAATATATTTATTACACTAATATAATGATGATTTTTTCATTGGAATTCTAGTACAGTATGGAACTACTTATCCAGAATCATCAATGTTAGAGGTTGCCCTTGGTAGCACCATCTATTGTTGGCAAAAACAGTTAATTGTTTAGAGATGATATTTACTATTATTCTTATTATTTTTAAATATACAGAAAAACTAAAAGAAAAATATTTAATGAACTTATCAAAAATTGTAAACCGAAATCCAAACATACAGGCTTATTCAAAATTGTTTGTACGTGTACATGTAGAATGGGGGGGGGGGGAGGGAACTTGTTATTCTGCCTTCTCTGCTCTGTGATGTTACCTTTCATACCAGAGAGAAGCAAAGAGTGAAAAATGAGAGCACTTATTGACATGTCACAATGAATCTTTCATACTTGAAAAATGTACAAGTTCATCTTAATAATCTCTTTTTCTTTTTTTTGACATAATAAAAACTGGAAAAATAAGAATGAAAACTAAAAAAGTTATATTTCTTTTGTTAAATTTATTGAGATTGCATTTTACTCTTGGTTTGATAATTAATAATCATATGTTAAAACTGTATTGCTTTTTGGAAAAATATTAATTATGTGCATATTCTATTAAATAATTACTAATGTAATAGAAATAATACAGATAAAAAAAGGTGTTTACTTTTGCTTTATTTTTTATAACTGAGTTACGTGGAATAAGATTCCTCCTTATATGTAAACAACATTCATCGTAAATAAGTGGGTAAGGTTTTTTTTTTTTTCTTCCATTACTACAATTAGATGAAAACAAGGGAAAATGTCAGATCAGAAATGAATTATGGTTAATTGGTTTTCTGACTATCCAGTTTCTGGATAAAAGTTCATACTTTATTTCATTTCAATGTCTTTCTTTTGCTTATAGTTTCTTTTTTTTTTTTTTCTTTGTCAATCTTATTTTTGATAGGTGTAATTTTTTAAAACTTGGTATCTTGAACAATATTTTTTAAGACGCACTATGTAATTAACATTTTCCTGATTCAATATTAAAAGCAAGATGACAAGCATCAAGTGCCAAATTATCTTTTTAAAAAAAGATAAATTTTAGTAACATTAAGCCCTTTATGCACCATTACTTGTGCATAAAAGGCAGGATGTACGTGTGCTTCTGTATATGTGAAGAAAAAAACTGGGTTTTATGAATAGTTTATTGGCCAATAGAATTGAAGGGTTTGGCTAATAGAAAATTAAGAAATGAATACTGAGAAAACTGTAGAAAGAATTTAAAAGAGTGTAGTTTAAATATAAAGTGTCCAACAATCAACAAAGAGGATACAGCAAATTCACAACTGTCATTATTTTTAAGATTGTTATTGATATAAAAAGCTTCAGAGAAATGAAATTATGGGTAGATCTAAGCCTACAAATCATTTTAGCTGTATCAAAGTTAAAATTATGGTGGTGGTTCACACAGCTTTGTTTAAGAATGGCCAATTTGTTGATTTCTTAATTTTGAATATAACCGATGTGTTCCGTTAAATGGAATTAGGACTATGTTTAGCTTGACTAATATAGGATAAACCCCATTATTTTGGTGTTTTATATCTTGAAATCTTTTCCTTTTGATTTATTCATATTTACTATGTACAGTTGCATAGAAGTTGACCCACTACACTGAAGGTAAAATTAAAAAAAATAATTCATATAGAAGTTGACTCCTAATTTCTGGGAAAAAAAAAAATCTTAAAACAACAGGGGATTTTTTTTTTTTCTTCTTCTGTAGTGGAGGAAAAAAATAAAGGATCTCTGACATTTACATTAATGATAACAATTTATATGCATACAATTTGTAGCAATAAATAAGAATGCAGAATATGATGAATTATGAAAGAAAAAAAATATGTGTGTAACAACCACATGACTGTTATTATCCATTACTATACATATTATAAAGTCTCTTGATATACTGGATAATTTTGGTGATGTCTCTATGGTATCTTTCTTATTCATTACTAGCAGGCTTTGCCCGCTTTGCTGGTCACTATATTTAAATGAATTAAAAAAAGAATCAATACTTTTTATACTGTTCTACAAATTAAAACTAAAATGAAAATACATTGAAATTGCTTAAAAACTTTGCTTCAGGCCCTCGCTGACTTTGGCAGAGACTTCTTCACTGCAACGTCTTGGTACTAGATAATTTAATTTAATTTAATTTATAGAAATGTCAATAATACAGGAAAAAATGCATTAGTCATTTACTTTTCGATAAAAAACAAAACGGAAAATGCATAATATTTTACATGGAGATATTTTGTATAATTAGACCAATTTAAAAAAATGCTTTTCCTTTTTCTCCCACACGCATTACAAAAATATTTAAAATAAAATTGAGAAAAATTGTGCAAAAACATTAAAAAAGCTTGGCCCTCTTGGCGGAACTTGAAATTTGGCACTGAAGTAGCTCAGATGTTTCTCACTAAAATGTTTATGTATGCATTTGCGATACCCATATCAACTCATCGCCAAAATGACAACAAAATTATAAATAATTATTAGATTTAAAAAAACTTTTTATATACCATGTCTTTAAATTTTCTGAATCTTATAGCTATAGAACTACATTAGCAGTTTATCAATGTGTAGAAAATTTAAAAGTGATAATACGTCAATTTTTGTGAGATGCATAATTTAATTTTTTACAGTTTTTTAATGCTCATGTTTAATTAAATGTATTTATTTTTATGTCAAAAGAAAATGAATTTTTTTGGCAACTATTAAATTTTAACTAATATTTATTTTCATATTTTAATTAATTAAAAGAAAACTTTGCAATGTAATATCTTTAATAATTTGATGTATATAGTGTCCACACAAAAAATGAACAATTTTTAGAGCTCTTTTAAAAAGCATAACATTTATGCAGTATCTTTTAAAAAAATTCATCAGTTTTTACTAAAAAAAAATGGCCAACTTTCATTACCAAAGTAGTTAAATCTAGATCAATCAAAAATAGGAGTGGTCCACTCGGATGTATTCTCGACAAACTCTTTGCTTTATTTATATAGAATAATTTCTATTCACAGCAAATTTTATATTTTCTTTTCTAAAATCATAGAGATGTGAAGTGAGAATATTCTTCTGTGGCTGAAATTTAGAGACTAATTCAGAATTTTATTTTTTTTTTCTGTAGCATAATAATAAGGCATTACAATTATAATTCATTTTTAGCATATGCATTAGTATAATTCTATGGTTTGAGAATTTTATGATCATCCATAGATTTTTTTGTTGTTGTTGTTGTTAATAGGGGACTTGGCTTACTTTGCCCTCATCTGTTTATAACTTTGATACAGGAGCTAAAAAAGAAAATCATTGATATATGCAAAGATTTTGAGCTTTTATGAACTAAAATATGTTTGTTCATTCTAGATTACGAAATTAAATAACCTGAAACCACTTTCAAGTTTCTTATAATGGAAAATTTGAATCATTATACAATATTCACTACTAATTAAAATAAACAATATAGTAATTGTATGAATGCATCTGCTTTACTGTAACCATTTTCAAAAAATTTTTAAAGTCTTATTTACATTTAGAGTTTTTTTGTTTTTTTTCTCTCTCCTCCTTTAAACAAACCCAATCTAACTATCAATCTGCATTTAAAATTTCTCTGTAATAAATGCTAACAAAGTAAATCCTACATTAAAAGGACTGTAACTAGGTAATTTTATTATAAATAATTAAATGTAAAGTAATTTTCTCAATAGCAAGACTGCTGTGCCTAAGGAAGGCTTTTATATAAATTCTCTGAATGGCAACATAGCTAAAAGTAATTCTTGTTTTATTAGTTGTTTCTCCCCTTTTACATATGACCTTGCATTTCAAAGAAATAACAATAATAACAATAAATAAATAAATAAATATTTGCTAAATTTTCCTACTATGTAAATATCAGGGCATTTAGTGTGGTCCCTAAACTCTTTTCAGGTCCCTAAAAGTCCCTTTTTTTGCCAAAAGGGCCCCTAAGTCCCTTTTTTTTTCTCCCTCCACTAAAAGTCATGAGTTTTAGTTATGCCCAAAAAATTATTCGAATGTGATAAATTTGTGTATGCACATAACTTATAATAGGATATTAAAATGATTACCTTTTGGCGGCCAATGGTCTGATGTAGAGTCCTGCATCGGGTCGGGTAACCCGATTTTTACCCGAACCCGATACAGAATTTTTTCTCTTGTGGGTCGGATTCGGGACGGGTTGACTAATAGATAATTCCATGCGATAAGATAGAGAAATTTTAAGACCTATTCGGGGAAATAATTTTCGACCATCTGGCATCACTGAATTGATGCAAGCGTCACAAGCTCTCGGTCCGCAAAGCAGGTAACTCGCGGTTAACTGACCCGATGAAGTACTTTAAACTAAATCGAACCAATGTTTGTATTTATAACTAGAAATGTGGGTATTGGTATGAAGGCAGCTAAGCACTTGTTGTAATTTATAAATTTCAGTAGCAATAGAAGAAAGCAATTTCTTATAAAGGAAGCTAAGTTTCTTGGGGGGGGGGGAATCATAAAAAACCTATTTGTTATAATTTGAAATAAATTGCTGATTCCGCTTGAAATCCTTAAAGATAACCTGTATCGAATAAGAAAATAGCGACTTTATTTCCTAAATGTAAAATGTAGACTAATTACCAATATTTTATGTTTGTTATTTCTTATTCCCCATCATATTATAAGTGTGAGGAACATTGGTATTTGTGGGGTTCCGTTCGGGTCGGGTTAACTGAAATTTTTTTTCTTGCGGTTCGGGTCGGGTTTGGTTTTCAACAAGTCGGGTCGACTTGAGAACACCTTTCAAAATATTTTTTACAATTATAAACATAAATTTATAGGCATGTTTGCAACTATGTAACTAATTTAAACATTCTGCACATACTAGACATATATCGGTTGTTTGTTTGTTTGGAGGATTTAAGGCTGATTGACTCCAGATGTGTCCTAGGCCTTTAGGGATAATGCCCTCCGTTTGAGTCTTTCTAAGGGGTCCTAGCCCGTATTTACGTGTGTTTCGGAGGAAACCACGAAAAACTCCGAACGGTTAGGTCGATGATCGCGACCTGGGATCGAACCCGACACCACCCATCTACCAGCTTCGAGCGCAGAACTGCTCGGCTGCTGGTGGGCAGACATGTACCGAATCTCCCTATTCGTATCCGCGGATATCCGCCAGAAAAATGGATCCGTATTTGTATCTGGATCTTTTCTTCAACGAAACTAATATGTATCTTTTGTAGAAACTGTATGAAAATTAGAAATGTATTATAAATTTTTCTCGACTGTTGTTAATATATAAATTAAAGAAATACAAATACAGTATAACCTCGCATTTACATTCTGGAAATTGAAAAGATTTCGAAGTTTACAAGTTTTTTTTTTTTTTTACTTTCTTCTACATTCAGTAAAAGAAAGTATTAAATTCTATCAACATTTGGTGTCAACCGCTCGACGGGTGGCACTGCTATACAGCGATTTCTGCAATTTCAGGGGAGGCTATATCTCAGATTCTGTTGCGTATAATCCAACAAAACCTGATATGTGAGAAGACCAATATGAGATATTATGCTGATTCAATTTGAATGCCTATCAGCCAACAGGTGGCGCTGCTACACAGCGATTTCCGCAATTTAAGGAAAGGCTATATCTCAAGAACTACTGCACAGAATTTCATATAAATTTGTATGTAGGTGCCATTTAATGTATATTAGCGCCTGTCAACTTTTGAGGTAAACCGCTCAACAAGTAACGCTGCTACACAGCGATTTCCACAATTACAAGGAAAGATATATCTCATGTTCTACTGTGTATCATCAAACAAAACTTAATATGTGAGAAGGCGAGATTATGAGACATTATGCTGACTCATTTTGAATGCTTGTCGGCCAATAAGTGGCGTTGTTATACTGCAAATTTCATCGATAACAGGATGGCTATATCTCAACTTCTATGCCATATAACTGTACGAACCATGATATGTGAGATAACCATTATAAAAACGCACTGTTTAAGAAGTTATTTATAGACGATAAAACTGTTTCTCTTTGGATATTTAGTGTTAGATTTCCCTAAGATGAAAATTATTTACATTCATCACGTTAAACTTTTTAGTAATAGTTTTAATAAATTATTTGCACTTAGTCAATTTGACAGAAAAATATAGAAGAATGTCTTGTGGTGGCCACAACATACTTTTTTTTTTTATTTACCAACTGTGTGACAATGAAAATTTATTTTATATTATGTTATATCATTTTACATAGTTTTGCATGAGTTTTAGATGAATAAGTAATGTTGATTTATTTTTCGGGTTTCGGGTTAGGTTCGGGCTAGATAAGTCGGGTTTCGGGTCGGGTTTGGGTCGCAAAAAATTCTCTGTTGCGCGTTCGGGTCGGTTTTCGGGTTGATTAAAAATTCATTCGTCGGGTTCGGGTCGGGTAAAACCCGACCCACGCAGGACTCTAGTCTGATGTGTAACAAGCACACTATTATTCATAGATAACTCAGCGAATGGGTTTGGGGGCTAAAATTAAGAAGACCGTTTTGCTGACTGTCCCTCACTGTTGCATAGTACTAGAATCATTACAGTTGTACTGGATACATATGATCAGGAAACGAATTATTTTCAGTTATGAGTCCAGTTACAAGTTCAACCCTGATAACCACCAAAGACATCTGTAGACGTCCAGGATACTAGTTGGATATTCACTTTACTCGGAATTGCCACTATTTTAATTTATTCTGTAACATTATTAGTACCTGCCAATTTTTTTACATCACATTTTCTGTAAAATAATTTTCTCCGATATGCAGTTACAATTAAATAAGAAGAAAATCAGTTTAAAAAAAATTGAGTGGGGGGGGGATGAACAAAAAAGTGAGTACTAACATTGTTATTGTATAAGTTAAAAATGTGCCAGCTGTGCTTGATTGTCGTCTGCTGCATGGTCTGACAACTGGGAGTTGTGGTAAGGGGTGCAATTTTATTTGATGTTGAGACTTCATTGATTCATGACACTTTTATAGCTTATTGCTGTGATTCTATATTCTGTTGTATCACCCCTTTTTTCATAAATCCTAGATTACATTTGGTAATTATTACATGTATGAACAATTCACATCTCCGTCTTTGCTGCTTGTGTGATGGTCAAGTATTGCAGTGGCTGATTCTTCTCTTGTTCGATTTCTTGATCCGAGTAGGTAGCTATCTCTGGTCAATACTCCTACTGCCCTCCACATAATTGCAACTGCACTTTGGCTAAAATCTCTTGTTTCATGATTTTTTTTTTTTTTTTTTTTTTTTTTTTGTGCATGTAAGATTTTTGAAAGTTGCTAGTTTTTTTACATTTTATTTTAAAGTCTATTTTTAAATTTTGTTCTTTATTATTTTTGGTTAGGGCTGTAGTAGCTCTATTATATTTAAATTAATTTTCATGTTCTTTTATCCTATATTTTCTATTTTCCTCTTAGTCATAGCTCATAGCTATGTAATACCTGTTTGTATTTTCCTCTGTTTGATATTTTATTTCATAAATGCCTGCAGTTTCTAAGGGGTTTATGGAGTTTTTTCATTACTTATACACTGGAAAATATCTGTTAGGTTTAGTGGGGATATTTGTGTTTAGTTTTGAAACTTCATTTTTAAGTTTATTGGGTGCACCTTTATTAAATGAAGTTGCTGTAGTATATTTTTCTTTTACTTTCTGTCCATTTTCAATATGAGTTAATTAATTTTATTTTTATAAAGTTTATACTCTAGGTTTTTCTTATAATCAGCTTTTCTCATATTTTATTTAGTTTATAAGTTCTCATATTTTATTTAGTTGTTAGGGTTTGTTTTATTTAACTTTTCTGGTGTTTTTTCAATTTTTAAGTTTTTGTCGTTGACAGCAAAAACATCATTGGCATATTTAAACCAGCATTTAATTTCATCTTTAAAATTTCAAAAAATATTTCTTCTGTTAACCTAAGTTTTAATTCAGTGATGAACCTGAATAGTGGGATTACATTGGGACTCCCACTCCCCTTTTTCTTCTCTTTTTTTTTTTTTTTTGGTAACATTTGCTTTTAAATCTAATGTAATTTTTATTGAGAATTAAGTTGTTTGCTGCTATTAATGTTGTGCTGATTTAGTTTTATCTATATTTCTTTTTTTCATTATTTCATTTATAATTTTGCTAATGTTGTTGATGGGAACAATTTAATGCCAACAAAATTCACAATAGTGTTATTTTCATTAATTTCTCTTAGTTTTCTTATAAAGTTGCTGGTGGAGCTTAAGCTATTGTTTGAAGGGGAGGGCCTTTCATATATGTTCTGAAGGAAAGTTGGACTTTCCCTTTTATTTACTTTTTAATAAAATTTAGGGTAATTCTTACGATCTTTAAATTTGCTAAACATAATACTCATTTTTGCAATATTAGGTGCGTGATTTTAAATTTTAGGTGGTTTGTTCTTCATCCATTTTTCCTCAATTATTAACTTTTTATTTTTCTTCTGTTAGTTTCTTTTTATTTCGTAGACTATCACACGAGCATTGATGGCAGTTACCAGAAAGCTGTGTAAAACTTCAAATAAAGCTTATAATTAAATTAAAACATGTTTTATTTTGTCATTCAAACTTTTTCAGACATATACTTTTTAATTATTTGCAAAAGTTCATGACAGTTACATGCAGCATAATTATTGCTTTCCATGCAAAACACAGGCTGATGCATGTGTTGTAATTGTACAAAAAGGAATTTTAAAGCAGCAAGCCACACCAGTTGATGAAAGATTCTTTTCTCAAAGATGAGGGAGGAGAAATTCCGGATTCATACTCAGGTCACACCGTGGGCCTAGCTATTTGAAAATTTCTGTGGTTTTCTGAAAAGCTCTCATAAATAAAGGCTAACAATTCTTTAAGAAAATCCCCAATGGAGGAGAGGGGAAGGTGCACACACATTCATGCACAACACACCTAGAATGGCAAATTTTGAGGACAATTAATTCCTTAACAGATAAATATTCATTTAAACATAAAATCTGACATTTTTTCATTTTGCATTACAAAGGGCAGTAAAATCCTTAAATTTTCAAGAGATGGAGGGTCCCAAGCCCCATCTTATTGTATATCTTATCTTAAGGTATTCAGCAAAACCGAAAGTGTAGCACTGACTCTATATAATTTTATATTTTGACACTGACTGTATATATTTTTAATTATTTAATTTCAGGTATTATTCTGGTTACGAATGGTAGGGGATCATAGGGGAAAAAAAATCAAAATATATATATTCCAGAACACATAAAATAAATAGGTCCCTAAAGTCCCTTTTTTTTTTTTTTTTGTCCCTAAAGTCCCTTAATTTTTGAGAGAGTTGTGCTAAATGCCCTGAAATATTTATAGATGACACGATATTTATGCTTTGTGATTGTGCATATGAAATTATATGTAACTTTTAGTACATTTAATTATACTTTGTTTTCATTTTAGCCTTTACAATTGATGACTACAGTGGCAACTCCCGTCTTTGATAAAAGAAATGTAAGATATATTTTTATTTTTGCATTAGAAAATTCCGGTGTTGAAATCCCACTGTTTTCAGTAATCCTTCTTAATTTGTATTTTGCTTTATTTACTAAAAATTTTTCATTTTTAACCATTTCAAATCATTTAAATATTAATTTTTGTGTACCAGGTCTGCATAATATTGGGTGTGTGCAAAAGTTCTACCCGTTTTTGTTGCACATAAAGAAGAGCAAATAAACGCAAAATGAACAGCACCTATTATTATGCATAATCCCCATTGCTATCTATGACCTCTTGCCATATTTCTGGTAGGAGATGAATCCTACAGCAGTAAAATTCTGGTGGTTTCGAGTCAAAAAAGTCTTGGACGGCAGTTTTCACAGCATCAAGATCATCAAAGATTTTCTGACTGAAGGAATTGTTCAATGCGCAAAATAGGTGATAGAATAAGGAGAGTGGGGTAAAACTTCCCAACCAAAGCCCAGTAACTTTTGGTGAGTGGTGACAGCAGCATCTGGTCTGGCATTATCGTGATGAAGGATAACACCGCGAAGATTGATGAGACCTGGCCGCTTTGCTACCAAATTTGAATGCAGCCTGTCTAACTGTAGACAGTAGAAGGCAGCATTGATGGTTTGGTTGAGTGGCAGGACCTCCCAGTGAATTATTCCCTGCACATCCCACCACACACTCAATATCACCTTCTTGGAATAAAGTTCAGCTTTCGAAGTCAATGCAGAGGCGGATCAGAAAGGCGACACACAGTCCTACGACGCTTTACGTTACGGTACATAACCCACTTCTCATCTCCTGTCACAATTTGTGTCAAGAATGGGTCATTTTTGTACCAGGAAAGCAAGGAAACGTGGGTGGCAATTCAGTCATTCCATTGATTAGCTGTCAGGTTATGTGGAACCCAACGATCCAACTTTTTCGTAAAACCCAACTTAACCAGCCATCTCTCGACCGTTGTCCGGTGTACGTTGAAGGTCACCGCTAATTCTTACGTGGTTGGGTTCGAGTTCTCCCTTATGGCTTGGTCAGTATCGTCATCTCCAACATGTGATGGCCATCTACTCCTAGCCTGATCTTGGCAGCTTCTGTCTCCTTCCCTAAATTTACGAAACCATCGACGACATGTGCTTTCGTATATTGCATCCTCCCATAAACTTGACAAACATTGCGACATGCTGAGGCTGCCGTACTCCTTTTATCGAACTCGTATAACAAACAATGTCTTACATGCTCCTCACTTTCCATGTTATACCCTCTGATATTTTTTTCTAGATGATTAACTTTGTGAGACATGATGCATTTATATGTGAGGCATCCACATATTTGATTGGCCAACGATTTGCTTCATTACAATGTCACGTGTGATGTCAATTCCATTGCAAATTATGTGAAAAAAAACTTATACCTGTCCATAAACAGATGAAATAGAACTACTAGTTAATAGGTATTCCAAAAAAATCACTTTTTGAAAAGAACTGTCATTCAAAGAGTTAATTCTGTGACTGTTAATATCCCTGTCCTCCTCATCTCCCTTAATTTTCTAGATTGTTAATTAGTCGATTATTTCTTGACCCATAAAGCACTCTTCTCCAGCTTAATTTGGTATCATTCTCACTAAATTTTATTCATATTGTAATCAAATGTAGATTTGCCTGGAAAGAAGTAAATAATTAGGGTTACCCATTGTCCTTGAACTATTAAAAATAATTACATTTTATATATTTTATTATTTATTTATTTATTTTTAAGGGGTTGTATTTTCTTTTTTGGATGTCTGGTTTGAATATTGATTCACAAGTAAGGATGTTTGTAATAGTTAAAAATCCACTTCAACCTATAAGTCCTGGCATAATTAGTGTCCAAGCGGGCTAAAAATGACTGCAAAATTATAAGTGCTAATTATAAATGCTTCAAATCAATTATTCTTGGTTGAACTTGCCTATTAGCTAACTGATAGCATGAATAACTTACCCTTTAAAATATGAGTCAATGTATATTTTTGGGGGGAAAGGGTTTTAATTTTTAGTTAGTGGTGGTATTGGGGTTAAGGCCTATGCTAGGGTCCTCAGCCTGGGGGTAATGCACTCCATGGGGAGGGGGGGGGGTTCCAAAAGGGTCCTAGCCTGTATTTATTTTAGCCACAAATTTTAATTTTTATGAGATTGTATGAAACTTAACTCATAATCTATTTTTTTCCAAACTACAAAAATTCATTCAAATTTTGTAGGGGTTATTTGATAAGTAATTTTTACCTACAAAGGGCAAATCTGTGTGGCAATTTCCTTTATTATGATAATCCTGGTTCTTGCCTATTGGTCTATCTCAAATTTCTTTTTATTAGTCTTTCATATGAGTTCGTACTTATTGATTCTGCCTTTATATATTACAAATTGTTAAAAAAAAAGTTTGAACATTGTATTAATGTTTTTTTTTTTGAGTGGAGGGTTAATAAGTTTATGTACGTAAAAGATTGAAAATTTAAAAAATAAAAAATAGGACCTATGAAACAACAAGCATTTGATTATTATTAAAATAGAAATTGGTAAAGAAATTAACAGTAATTATTTTCTTTTTAAATGTATGTTTTTATTTTGAGTAAGACTGCTAGTTCAATTTAATTTTTATTTCAGAAGATGTTTTATGTTACTAATCACATTTTGTATTATTTTGTAATTGTATAGATAAAAACTGCAAGTTTAATAGGAGTTGCTGGTACTGATGTCCCCATCAGAGAAATAACTAAATTAACCAGAGCTTATAAAGTATGTTTTGCATCATATCATTGAATATTTTGATATAATTTATTAATGTGTAATTTTAATTTATTAAGTAAAGTTCTTTTATCTTTTCAGATTGGTGTAAATGCATATTCTTTTGCTCTCACAAATAATGGTCATGTATTATATCACCCTGAACTTCGTCCATTGGTAAGTCCTGTTTTTTATTAAACAGAAATGCCTAGTAATTAACGTATTTTTTATGTATTGTTGAATTATTTAAAAATGTAAATCAAAATGTTATTTAAAATATTTTTAAATGTATGTCTTATTCTCATTCATATATGATTTTGTAGTTTCATGACCTTCTAAAGCCTGGCTACAGAAATATTGATCTTACTGAAGTTGAACTGGTTGACACAAATGCAGGTCTTTATGTGAGTTATTATTTTTAAAATTAGTTGACTTATGTGTATTTTTTTGTGGTGTTTATTCAAAAACGATCATAGTATTCTTAAGAGAACATTATGATTGATTTAAATTAGAGAATATGGAGTATGTAGAGAAATGTAATTGACAGTAGGTACTAACTTTATAAAAAATAGAATTGTTTTGAACTTTTCATTAACTTGTACTAAACACATGCAAATAAAAAACATGCAGATACCTGATTTAAGTATATGTGTAAATATACTTTTAAATTGGGAACATTGATATACAGTAACTGAAAATTTTTATATTTTAATTGTCTTTATTGGGTTAGCAAGAAAGTTCTTTGGGTTTGCACAAATAGATAGCATTATGTTTGTTTTGCTATTTTTCTGTCGATTTTATAATTTTTTGTACAAGGGATTGCAAAAGGGATAACTGTATCACACATAGCAACTGAAAATCTCTTAAAATGTCATGGACTCATAAAGAAGCTCAATATTTGGCTTCTGCAGGAATTGAAAGAAATTCACTTAACGCAACAAATCAAAATTTGTGATATACATTTCAAATGTGATGCAATTGACCCTTTTTTTAAATGAATTATCACTGGTGATGAAAATGTATCATCTAAAATAACATTAATTGAAAAAAATCATAGTCCAATCCAAGCATGATGAACCAACACAAACCATATTGAAAGCTGAATTGCGTCAGAAAAGATCATGCTGTCAATTTGGTACAATTACAAAGATGTATATTTTGAGCTGCCAACAAGCAAGCAAACGATCAACTCAGATGTTTTCTGCTATCAGCTTATTAGAGGTGCACAACCTGCGGCCCGGGGGCCACATGTGGCCCAGTAGCTATCAATTTGCGGCCCACGGAAGATCTGACATTTTAGGCTGCATTAATCAAGTAAGAGAGAAAGAAAAAAAATTTTATTTGTTGCATTCACAAAAAAATTTTTGGGAAGGGAGGGGATGAAACTGTTGGCTTTTAAACATATTTCTGTCTGAGAGCTAAGTTTTCCATTCTATTTCTTAATCTTAATTATATAACGCACAGTATGTTCCTTAATTTTTTGTTGGAAAAATTACGAAATAATCTATTGGTAAATAGTTATATCTTTATCCACCTGAGATTAAAAATCGAAAAATGTAACAATCAGTAAGTAAAAGCTCCCTCTCACCCCCTTTTTATGCATAGAGATTCACTTGACTCACTGATTGAAAATATTTTATTAAACGATTGGTTAAAGACAAGTAACATATGATGCAACCTGAAGTTCTGCACGCAGACACCTGGCAATGATAGTATGCTCCTGTATATGTATATATACAGCAAATAATTATTTTTATATTATCTCATTTATGGCCCTTCCTGTCCGACTCAACAGCGAGAGTGGCCCTCCAGCCAAAAAGGTTGTGCACCCCTAAGCTTATGAAATTCAACGAAGTAATCAAAGAGAAAAGGCTAGAAATAGTAAATCACAAAGGAATCGTGTATCACCATGACAACATGGCGTCTTTAGTAATGCGTAAAAAATTATTGGAGCTTATTTTGGAAATAATGTCTCATTCCCCAAATAGCCCAGATTATGCACCATTAGATTATTATTTATTTGGAAGTTAACAATTTTTTTTAACTGTAAAAAATTCGATAATAACAATGAATTCAAATCGCACTTGATTGAGTTGTTTCATGATAAGGATCTGACGTTCTATGAGCACAGATTCATGAAATTTCTAGAAAGTTGGAGAAAGTCATCGAGCGGAATGGAAGACATTTGACTGATTACAGTTCTTTTTTAGGTAGAAAAAATTAAGTTTTATTTTACATTTAAAGAAAAAAAAATTACTTCCTCCCCCTCCACCCCCACCCTCCACAAAAAAAGAAATTATTAAAATATTAATGTGTTTGCAACATAAATCTGCAATTTATACCTCTGAGATAAAGTTTTGTTTATAAAATTCTGAAAATTTTCCCTATAAAAATATTTTTGTATTGTCTTATTTTTTTATTTAATATTAAATTTGCATCTACTTGAATTTTTTTTTCCCCCTTAGGAATTTGATGAGACACTACTTACAGTAAGTATATTATAATATTCTTTTTGTATATTTTGGAAAAAAAAAAAAAAAAAGCCTTTTTTTTTTACATTACAATTTTTTTTTTTTTTTTACTTTAGATTCGAAAAAATATGGTTGACAGGCGAATTGGATGGGGAAAGATGTCAGTGAAAGTACCATCTGAAGGTTTTGTAAGTTTTCATAAATAGTTTGTTTATGTAATTTTTTATTCAAATTGTAGAAACTTTAGATTTAAATGTGATTTATTCTTGATAAACTATCGATTTTTTTTTTAAATATTATTAGTGCTTTTTCATTATTTGTTATATTGCATCAATATGTTTAATATTTTAATGCATTTAAAATAACTATGGTAAATGTACAGAGTAAAGTATCTGATTTCTCTCTCTTTTTTTTTTTTTTTTTTTTACTCCAAAAACTATTTCATATATATGTATATATGAAAGGATAGAAAGAATTAAGATTTTAAATCAATATTGTATGATAGTTTAAATAAAATCCCATAGAAAATGCATAATAGGAAAATAATTCTGAAATTCCCCCTGTAAAATGCCTTTTACATTAAGAGAATTTTGTAATGCAGAATTAATTTTAATAATGTTATTTAAAATTGTTAGTCAGTAATTTACTTTTTTAATGATACAAAAAGCAAATTTGTATTTCACTCAAAGATTATAGAATAAATATGTTAATAAATTATTTATAATGATTATCTTGTAAAATAGATCTGTCCTTAAAGATATTTTAAAATAAACAATATAATTTCTTGTAATAACAGGATTAAATAAATAATGATAAAAATTATTCAGTACAAAAAAAGCAAAACATTTAGATGAACAATATTTACAATTATATTATAAATAAATACCTAATGGCTTTTAATGGAAAATAAATGACAGAAATTAGTTTTTAAATAACTTTTCTCAGTCAGTAAAGCTTGAATTATAACTTGGGAAAATTAACATAATAAAGTTAAGAGCGGGAGTCAGTTATGATGAGTAAACACTTTTATTACATAAAACATTTTAATAGACGATTTACGCTTGATATTATACTACATACATTTAAACATGGAATAATAGATTTGAATACTTTCAGTAACATATATCTTGGCTCATCTCACACATCTGAACCCTTTCACAAGCAGCAGCAAACAAACTAAAAGAATGGATATTTGTTAATTAGAACTGAACCATCATTTTAAAAGGGAGTTAATGATTGGTTCATAAACAGCAAATTACTTTATATACACATAGATATTCCTATTAAATTCATTATAAAATGAAAATGTTAATTTTCTGCTTTTTTTTTTTTTTTTTTTTCCCTCATAAGTTATTTAATTTTTACACAAAAAATATTAAGAAAAATGACTTTAAAAGCTAGTAGATTTCTTTCATTTGCTTTATAGTTACTATTACAAAAATACAAAATACTTATTGAATTATCTATAAAATAATAAGAAATAAACTTAATAAACCTCTTCTTTTATAATTTCTATTTCTTTTAAATTAAGAAACTTATGGTGTTGCTGGATAACATAGTTAAAAAAAAAAAAAAAAAAAAAAAGTATTAATAATTAAATTAAACTAAGAATTGTTGTATTTAGACAATAATTAATAAATTGAAACTAGAGAAAATATATTATGAAAATACCAGGCAGGGTTAGCTAGATTTTGCCTAACCAATAAAACTCAGGTTTTTTTTTTTTTTTTTTAACCCTCTTGAAAAAACTCAAGTGGGTTTTTTCAAAATCTATATTTAAAATTGCACTTTTATCAAACTTATACCAAACATATAAATGCAAAACAAATATGATGCACAATATTTTAATATGGATAAAGAATTTTAAAAAATATTACAAGTGCTCAAATTGCTCTACGAACAAAATCTTGAAAAAAATCCCCATGAAAATTAATTTATAATTATCTCATTAAAACACAATCAAAAAAATATATAAACATATAAAAAGCAAGAAAAAATAGAATGAATGTGAATATAAATAAATCAATGAATGTAAAATATAAATAAATAAAATTCAAATTTTAAAAAATATCTGAAAACTTTAACAGTGAAATATTAATAGAACATTCAAAAAAACATTTTATGAAAATCAATTGAATACAAAAAAAATTAATAAAATAGTACTAAATAATTGTTTAAATCCAGTTTTTTGTTGTAAAGAACAAATGAACAGAATTTTAGAATATTTAAGGCCAAACTATTTATTTTATTTATTTTTTAATTCGTTATCACTTAATCAAAGAAGGATTTTAAAAATTAAAAAAAAAAAAAATTAAATTAGGTGTTATGATAGAAAAATTAATGTTTTTAATTTACAATGGATTGTATTTTAATTTTTTGGTTATTAAAAAATTTAGGTTTGTTATTAATAAATTATGGCCGAAAATATAAGTGGTCTAAAACATTGTGTTGATGCCACGCTCATGAAGAAATATTCTATATTGAATTTTGAAATTTAAAACATAATAAAGATTAAAATAAAATCAGGAAAAAATACTTTAACTTACCCCATATAGAAGAGATGGAACTGAAATAAAAGATTAATAATCCAAAAGGGCACACGATTATTCAATAAATCGCACATTTTTATGTCACCAATGATCTTTTATTAAGAAGGAAAAATACTGCAGTGGATAAAATATATATATATAAGTACTGGCGCCGTTACTAATGAATCTTACATGAACATTTATTTTCGTGTCAGATCGTTGAACATATTATATTCATTCCAATAGGAATTAATAGCTTTTGAAAACAAGCATATTTTGATAAACGGATTTATATTTAATGAGCACATGTAAGTTCATGTGTTTAGATAACGTCCAATTCCTTTATGTTATGCTCAATTCTAAGTAATAACGTTTGCAGCACTCAGATTACTTTCAATCATATTCACTAAACTGTATGAGGCAACTAAAAATTTAAGAAGGGAGAGATCGATGAGGCTTTTTCATCTCACAAGTAATACTGTTAGGTAGCTATGGCAAGCCACCGCAATAAGTATGGACATCGTAGTGTAACGATATTGTGGAAAAGAATCTTGGGTAAACACTATTTAATTTTTCACTTAATTGCAACATTGCATGAAGATTTGATCACATAATTATATTAAATATTCAGTAACATTAATCCTTTCTTGCTTTTGAGATAGTTTCTTGAAGACACTGTCTTTTTAGACCTTGAATTAGGTCTAGCCTCTAATAGGTAACTTCGGTAAGCGATGACAAATAAATCCATTGGAATTAAAGCTGTCTTTATCCATAAGATCTGTACACATAAATTTCGTATTGGATATTTCATGATTTATTTTTTAACATTTTTTAAACATTTTCTTCTCAAAAATCAATTTGAACACGATGATGGAAGTAAAGCCACACGGCCGAAGGCCATCGGCACTGCCGAGAAGGAAATCCCCAGAAAAAGCGCCCCCCCCCCCCCCCCCCCCCAAAAAAAAAAAAAAAAAAAAAAAAATGATAAAACCCCAAAAAACTCTGATAAAACTCACTGTGCTGAGTTTTTCCAAACCTGATGTTAGGTGATCCAAGAGTCAGGACAAGCATTAAAAACTAATAATTCATGGATGAGTAAAAACAAAAAGTTCTAATTTTTACCAAACAGAAGAAAAAGTAGCCAGATTTTTTATGAAGAGATGGATTTTTCACACAAGATGGAGCCTTTCTACATTTCATTGTGCCTGTTCAATCCCTGCTTTGCACAGCGGTTATAGAGGATCGTGTGTGACTTTTGGTTGTGAAAATATTTTAAGTCAAAAGTGTATCGAAACTTTGAGACAAATCACTAGCATTGCCAACATTAAAATATATCATCTGCCAATATGTGTCTACATACCACAAGAAATGTTGCTAAATAATGGAAATGGTACTAATGATAGAAATATTTCTCAATCTGGCATTATGTTTCTGAATGACAGGCAGTACATATTAAGCAGTTGTAAATGACAGTAAGCGACTTGTCACTTGCACATCATCTGGTAATCAAATAAAGAACTAATCAAGAAATTTTTTTATTGTCATTAAAAAAAAAAATATGGCTACTTTTCCTTTCATTGGTGCAAACCAAGCTTCTTATCATTATTCATTCATAGATTATAAACTTTAATGGTGGTCCTGTTTTCATTACCTGGTATTTTGTGATATTGTGACTGTTTAAATATATTTGTGTATGTACATACTACTATATAATTCATTGTAATAAAATTAATCTTTTTTTACAGAAAAGAGTTGTAACTCGAAACAACTCATATTATTATGGCCCTATTGATGACACACCATTTTCGTAAGTATATGAATAATTTTTATGCTTAACTCTAAATATTATGTATACTTTACAAAATTATTTAGCTTTTTAATTAAAATTTTTATCAACTATAAAGTCAATTTAAATCATTTGAAATAATTCATTAAAATAAATGTATGCAGATGTGATTTTTTTCTAAACTTCATTAAAAACTGTTTCAGTCTAATAGCACCACAAAACTTTCTTACGTATCAGTCTGTATAAAAGCTCTACTTCATGAATAATATTCACAAAATTTTCATCAACCTAGTATCTCACAATAAAGGTTGGCACGGGTCTGGTGTCCATAACCATACCCAACCTGACCCATAAGCATAAGCCAGGCTGGCAAGCAAGGACAAATTTTTAAATGGGCCAAGCTGGTAAACCAAGGGTGAATTTTTAAATAACCCTGGCCAATAAAATAAATTTTAAAAAGGTCTGGACGACCAAACAAAAAGTAATTTTTAAGCGGCTCAGGTTGCACAGTTAAAACAAAGACAAAATTTTCTAATATTTCCAATGAAGAATTATAGGGGCAGATTTGAGAAAAAATGTAAATGTGGGGGACCAACCATTTCTAGTTTGTTAACATTAAAAAAATAATAAATCTAACACAAAAACATTTGCTTAAAACTTTTTTTTTTTTTTGTAGTTTTTTATCATTTTGATTACTTTAATGCTTTAGACAGGGCCCGAAATTTCAACTTTGATTATACTTGCTGAAAAAAAAAAGTTACTCGCCACAAAATACGATTAACTTACTCTATTTTTTACGTATAAGGTGGCCAGAATTTTTTATTGGAAAAAGAGAAGAAATTACACAGTGTCTTTTATTTTATAAGAAAATAGAAGACATTCAATTTTGAAAAAAAAAGGTCATTTTAGAGGACACAAAATTATAATATGATTATAAAAGTCGATTCAAAAGCTACTTTACACAAGTTTTGGAAACATTTTAGTCCCAAATGATGAATTTCGATCAGTACACCATAATTTAAATTAATAATATACGGATACGAGAGAAAAAATCCCTAATTTTTATAAATGTCACTGGACAATATAGATTTTTTTTTTTTTTTTTGTATTCACCGTTCGATACAGCCAACAGCCGATCGAGCTTCCCGTTTTGAGAAATTTTTTAAATTAAGGACTAAATCCTTTTGATTTGAAAAGGAGGACAGAGGACGAAAAACATGAAAATAGAGGGCTTTTTAGTCCTGTAATTTTTATATTTTTTTTCGTTTAAGAAGGCAGAGCGTTGAAAAAGAAGATTGTACTCTTAAAAAGAGGATATCTGGTCACCTTACCTAAGATCAGCATGATTATACCTTTTTAAATTGATTTTTTTTTTTTTTTTTTTTTTTTTTCAATAGCGCCGTGTACTGTAAGAACTCTATGTTTAGACTGAAATTTTACTCGCTGCAGTAAAATTTACACTCGCCAATGGTGAGCTGGCGAGCAGAAATTTCGCACCCTGGCTTTAGATAAACTTTAAATGTTTTTGTTTAGATTGAACATAGCCTCAAATCCAATATGTGCCGTTTTTAATTTTATTATTTGTATATGTAAATAAATAAACGTAAGCTTGCATAAAATTTTCATTACAGAATTAAAAACAAAAATCTATTAACTTTTTTTCATTACTTTTCTTTTTCTCCGCCATCCCCTCAAAATATTAGAATTTTTGTGTTATGCCTACAAATAATAAAGGAATAATTACACGATAAAAAGCACTTTTTATATACCACATTTTTAAATTTTCTGTTTAATTATATAAACTTGACAATTCTATGTATAATACTTAAAAAAAAAAAAAAATTCATGAATTATCTCATTAACTTGAAAGAAAATGATCGAATGCGTAATAAAGAGAGCAATTATAAGAAATTTTCAAACATTTATTAATTGAATAAAAGTATTAAAAGAATGCATTGTCTTTGTGTTCTGAGCTATTCTAAAAGTTTCAGAAAGTTAGTTAAAAATCGATTGTAAGATTTGTACTGGACAAACAAACAAACGAGAAAACGAGTTAATAAAAACATGGTAAAATAGAATATTTTTTTCTGTATTGGATATTATATTTCCAATATTGCAACAGTTTTATTATGGCTATAAATACAGTCTTTAAGCAATTATCACAATCTATTTTCAGTAAATAATTAACATATTACCTTTTTCATATTCTTATTGAATTTGTCTATTGTCTCTTTACAGTGTGTTAAAATTGCTTCCTCAAAATTATGTTAAGAGTTCTCAAGGTTATGTAAAGTCTATGAAATTTGAAATAAAAGTAGTCCCTGTGTCCTCACTCCCCCTATCTTTCTTTGTATGCACTTATGAATAATTTTAAATGTCTTCAATACTCTTGGAAATTATAGCAATCTCTAATGCTAAGTGTCCAGTCACAGTTCCAATATCAGGCTACCCAGATTTACAGTGAATATTTTATTAAAAATAAATAAAATTGTAGACTTCTGGGGGGGGGGGGGAATACAAATTCTTGAAAAAATTCGTATTTAAAATATGACTGTGTATATAATAATTAGATAGAAGTATATGAGTGGGAAAAAATTGGCTTTTTTTGGGGGGGAGGGGGGGGGCAAATTGAACATGTTTTGAGTTCAAGGAGGACATATTTTGGGGGCAACTAGGGCACTTTTTTTAAGGCAAGGAAGAGGCGCATTTTAAGAGGCAAGAGGGGTACATTTTTGTTCTTTAAGGGATAACTAGGCACAAAGTTGCTCATTGAATTCCAGAAGGGTGCTACACCTTTGTCAAAAGCATTAGAAAGAACCCTGTAAACGGATATCCTGAAGGAAATTTATAAAGCAATCAGTAAAGCTGTTTTTGAGATGCTTGCTTATAATCCCACTACTGGTTTACCATTTTCATCAAAATTTAGCAAACTCATCTATATACCAATCCTGTTTTAATTACAAAGTTTCATTTATTCAACCTTTTTTACTTTCCGAACATACTATGTAAGGAAAGTATTGTAATCGTGACAAAAATTCGACTTTGGGATTTTTATGTCTATGCATGTTGAGGTCCCTGAGTTCATTTTTGCTATTTTTATAGTTATGTTTGCATGCATGTGTGTGTGTGCGAGTGGACATGATGGCATCTAAATGTGTTGTTTAAATGAGTTGAAAGTTGGTATGTATGTAACAAGTCACAGTAACATGAACCCTATTGATTTTGTTAAATTACAGTTTTTTTACAGGGACACAAATAAAAGTTTTTTATCATTATGGCCTATGATCTCAGATTATTTAAAGTGTGATAGCATCTAAATGCCTTATTCAGTTGAGCTGAAAATTTATATACATGTTACAGATCACCCCATCATATAAACTGTGTAGAATTTGGTTAATCTAGCAATTATAGTTTTTTTTATAGGGACACAAAATTTCTTTATCATTATAGCCTGTAGGCTCAAATTATTTAAAGGACGATAGTGTCTAAATGCCTTATTCAAATGAACTGAAAATTTATTTATGTATTACAAATTACTGTCACATGAACTGTATAAATTCTGGAGAATCTAGCACTTGTAGTTTGTTTTACACACAACAAAAAAATTCTTTATCATTATGGCTTACGGGCCCAAATTATTTAAAGTGTGATAGTGACCTAAATGCCTTATCTGATTGAGCTCAAAATTTATATACATGTTATAGGATGCAGCTGCACAAGCTGTATAAATTTTGGTGAATTTGTAGATTTTTACTGGGACATGATGAAAAATTCTTTATTATTATGATCAATGGGCTCATATATTATTTGAAGTGCAATAGTGTTAAATTAAGCAAAAGAAAAATACTCAAACACCATATTATAATTTTTTTTTTTTTTTTTTTTTTTTTTAACAACTTATCTTACTTCAATTTATTTATACAACCATTAATTACTTAATGCTCGAAAAGTCAAATGGAGTCACTCCAGATTTTTTATATTTTTTCTGAGATCACATTTTCTTTCCACACATGCTCACACAAATTTTCAAAAAAACTTTTTCAGATTCGGAAGACCTTAAAACTTATAAATCAGGTTAAAACTTAATATCAAAATTCTTGACCAAATACAATACTTCCATTACCTGTGTTTGTTGTGTAATGAAAAAATTAAGTACATTAAATAATATTTTATTTTAGAGGAATTGGAGTGTAAGGTTGATTAAATAACTTCTAACAGTTTCAGAACACACACTACATTTAAATATGGAAGTTTTATGAAAAAAAAAATATTTCAAAAACCTATTACATTTTACAGAAATCAAAAAATTAAAACTGATTAATTACTTTTTGTTTAACTGCTGCAGTCTATTATTTAGATTTTAGAATCCCGTATGTAACATTATGCATTAATATGCCAGCATACATTGATGTATCATATCAAATGTTGGAGAAAATGGCAGGGCCGAAACTAGAGGGGGGCGAGCGGGGCATTTGCCCCGGGCGCCAGATGGAGAAGGGCGATGAAAAAGGCTGGTTACACATTAAAAAAATCACAGGCCTTATTTACACATTAAAATTTTTTTTTTTTCAAAGTTAAAAAAAAAAAAAAAAAAGAAAGAAAGAAAAATAATAAAAAAGTCAAATTCTTTTACTCAGGGCAATTTGAACAAAGAAAAAAAAAGTAGAAAGAAGATTAATAGATAACAGAATTCATTTACAAGGAAAAGCATGGTGGATAGAGAGTTCTCCAAGACTAGCAATATTCTTTTAAGGTTAGTGAGTGTGGTAAAATAGTCTCGTAATCGAAGAAGAGTAATTTACAAGTGGTCCCTGACTTTCAGCCAAGGTTTTTAAAAAGTAAATGGTTGGAAAATACGTACAGTAAATTCCGTCATATAGATTTTAACAGAAATTAATATTAGCGTGAATATTGATAGTTACAAAATTTGTTGACATTCTTGCTCGTAGAAAGTAATTCATAAAGACTTATAGGTTCTAGATGAATGCATTTTATTTAATGAATATTCTGAAAACAGCCGAATAAAAGTCAATAATCAATGATTATTCTTGAAGCAATCGAATAAACCAGTTTTTTGTACTCATGAACAGCCTACACCACAGAACAGGAATTTTACTAATTCAGAACAATGACCAAATGCTTAAAGTTCTTAGAGGTGTACGCTCAGCTTGCAGCCCAAACACAAACTGAACTCATCCAGTCTTGCTAGTGATTTATAGACTTTTCGAGATAGTTCTATTCTAGAAACTAATGAATTAATCTGGAAAATTTTACAAGTCGGTTTCTGTTGAAGTTAGATCTTCTAAACTTTGGCTACCCTAAATTACAACTTTTCGCCAACACTGGGTGCCAAATCGCCAAATGTTTCGCCAAGTCACAAAATTTGCAATTAATGCCCATTTCCGTGGAAGTGAAGAAATCTCCATTTCCTTTTTAACTGTAATACCGTGTATTAAGTAATACGTAAATAAATAGACAGGCTCTTGTCAACAATAATTATAGTAATGACTCTTTCCTTTTTATATTCTCATTAGTGATTTGTAGAACCTTTGATGAAGTTAGTTCTGTGCAAGAAAACAGTAGATCATGCCAGCTTCCAAATTTCGGAAATATTAAGCCACTATTTTTCACCAAAATTAATGCCAGGTTGCAAACTTTGTCGCCAAAGCATTCACTCTGCGACAAGTTGTCATTTACATTGGTGATGAATTTAGTGACATCACGAGATTATCGATCAAATTTGGCAGAAAATAGTTCAGGATTGCCAACATCAGCAAGCCCTTTCTCAGTTTTATCGGAGTTAATTTTTTCTATACATTATGCATTGTTTCTTGCAGCTAATTGTTTGTCAAAGAGTGCAAAAGTAGGCTATCTGCACAGAAGCGAATTCTGTTGAACTCTAAGCTATGCATTTGCCTATGAGAGATTCTGTAAAAAGCTGTAGAATATTATTTCTGAACAAACGATATTCTTATTTTGTGGTGTATATAATCCTATTACCATGAAGTTAGTGGTTCTAATAATAGTCTTCTTGGATTGCTTCCGAGAATATTCATAGACTAGAACCTGCCTTTCTATTTTATTTCCTGAAAATGATTTTAAAAAAGATTATCTACAAATGGCACTGCTCTGCATGAAAATCGGCCCCATTTTTGCAAATTCTTATGTAAAATAACCTCCTGAATACGATTATGATACCCATTTTGCCCTATCACCCACCATTATTTGGGGACGCTCCCCTATTTTTATCATTTTCCGGTATTTTTATGGCTATAAATTTGATTTGAAAGAGGTGAAGGGATTGTTTTAACAGTTAAATGTCTTTTGAGGGTATACTGGAGTTTTTCGTCACCGCAATAACTAGGTCCATTACTGTGAGGGCCGTGAAGAAGTTCATAAAAACCTGTTGAATGAAAATTTCCTTTGCAGAAAAAGTAAGCAGGCAGAGTTAAATTAACTGGTATTTATTGACAGCTTCTTGAAAACAGTTATTTCCAAAAATACTACATTTCAACAATTGTTGAGAACAGGAAGAATCTCATACGGAAATTGAGACAGGGAGGAGAGGAGGAACGTAACAGCAAAACGTCTTACTCTAACAACGTCAAAATCGTAAAGCCTCATTAAATCTCGCAGCCACAGAGAGCTTAAAATTGCAATCCCAAAAATTGGCATCCTTAAAATACAGCCAAAAGAGTGCCAAACAGTTTCTTTGTCCTCCTAACATATTAATACAAAATTTTTGAATATAAAAAAGTCGTTACAAACGTTAAATCGATTTGACATTGAAAACCATCGCCAATTGTCCTTGACTTCAACG
Organism: Salticus scenicus; assembly: GCA_963930645.1. Classification (NCBI taxonomy): domain Eukaryota; kingdom Metazoa; phylum Arthropoda; class Arachnida; order Araneae; family Salticidae; genus Salticus; species Salticus scenicus. Next base: position 258,038,605 of record OZ005650.1, on the reverse strand, counting down.
TGCTTAAAACGGGAGGTTTAGTAGACGCCACAGAGTCGTCAAAAATCCATTATATATCTATTTTTAGAATTATAATGACCCGCTTGAAATAATAATAGGTTTTTAACGTAAACATTCAAGGGTAATAAACATGAAATGAAATGATTATTTTATTTTATTAATAGCTGTATAAGCTAGAAACAGGTTGATAACGACTTTTTAAATTACCCTCTCAAACATAAATAATTATAGCTAAATTGATTTAATGTAAACACTAGCGTAATAAATATAAATTGAAATGACTGTTATTATTTTATTAATAGCTACTTGTGCTAGAAGTAGGCTGATACGAATTTTTAAATTACCCTCTTAAAATAAATAATAATAGCTAAATTGATTTAATCCATTCGGGGAAATGTATAAACAACACTACATTTCAAAAACCCCGATATAAAAATTGCTTTACTTTATTATGAGAGTAATGCGTTTGTAACAAAAAGGACAAAGAACACAAATTTTGATTTCTAACTAAAACTGGAAATTCTATATAATTAATTAATTGAATTAGATAAATTTAAAAAGATTTTTTTATTATTTTATTAATCCCTCCTTCTTGTTATATATTAAATTTGAATAAATAAATAAACTTTTAAAGGATATATGTGTGAGAACACTCACACAGAGGGGCTACAGAAATGAGAAATTCTAAAACATGAACATTTGCAGCAAGGGAGAAATTTAGGGGGAGGAGGGGGATTTGCCACTGAAATTACAAATTACATTTTTTATATTTTATTAATCAATTATTACTGTTATTTATCATAAATTGTATTATTTTTTTTTTTCAAAGTATTAAAATAATTCTTTTCCATTCTCCAAATCAAATTTATGGCCATGAAACTACCAAACAGTAACAGAAAGGGTGGCATCCCGAGAAAACGGTGCGTGATTGGGCAAAATGGGGGGTCATATTCGGATTCAGGAGATCGTTTTACATGAGAATCAGCAGGAATAGTATAAGGGCTCGAAAAAAAATATATATTTTTTTTTTTTTTTTTTTGCAGCGCAGTGTATTTAAGACAGCTAACGGTTAGTTCGCACTTGATGGATATGAGTAGTTTTAGTTCCCCATCATACTATAGGTATGGGGAACTTAGGTAATCGTGAAAATTTTCGACCTCGGTTTTTTGACTTTTTTACACGTTTTCAGGTGTGAGGAATCCAAAAATGACAAAATTTGTATGGTGTCTGTCTGTAGGGTGTCTGTTAGTGTGTTAGTCTGTTAGTAGGTTATAGTGTTAGTCCGTTAGTCTGTGTACACGATATCTCAAGAACAAATATTCACAGAGAGGTCAGATCAGTTTTAAAATATTACTTTCGACACTGGCAAGAGCCCTATTCATTTGCAACATTCGAAATTTACGATTTTCTTAACATGGGAGAATAGGACAAAAATTCACTTAAACGTGCATTAAATGGAAACTTTTTACTGTAAAAATATCAGACAAGTTTTAAAATATCAGTTTTGATGCCAGAATGAACATCAGTAACTATAAATACGCTACGTTCAAAATTTCGCAAGTTATTGGAAATTTACGAATTTCTTAACATGGCAGTATTGGGCAAAATTTCACATAAACGTCAATTTTGAGAGATATTTTCATCGTAAAGATGTCAGACTACTTTTGAAATATTATTTAGGACACTGGCATGAGTATTAATGACTATGAATTTTCCAATATAAAAATTTCGTAAGTTATTGGAAATTTACAAATTTCTTAATGTGGCAGAATAGAGCAAAATTTCACATAAACGTCAAACTTGAGGGATATTTTCCTCGTAAAGATGTCAAACCACTTTCGAAATATTATTTAGGATACTGACATGAATACCATAGAGTATGATTTTTCCAATTTAAAAAATTCATAATTTATTTGGAATTTACGAATTACTTAAAATGGCAGAATAAGGCAAAATCGAGCATAAATGTCCATTTTAAGGATCATAAATATATCAGACAATTTCAAAATAGCATTTATGATACTTGTATGGACATGATTGACTACAAATATTCTAATAGGAAAATTTCGTAAGTTATTCGAAATTTAAGATTTTATCAACATAGCAAAATGGGGAGATATTTCCTAAAAATACGCATTTTTAGGAAAGTTGCATTGGAAATAGTAGCATGAAAATAAACTACGAAATTGATCCCAATAAAATAAATTATTAGATTAGAATAAGATATCGAACTGAATGGTAGGTAGCCTATTAGACGAGGATTTCGTTCTGTCACTGTGTCAAGCGTTTGGTCAAATTCATTTCTCTTAACATGTATATAATAAGTCCTGTACAAGAAATTTATGAGAACATACATATGATGGGGAACTGAGCAGAGTCCACCTATGCCAACTAGTTTAGATACTTGTTCATATCTATTAATTTATGCATCTTAATTATATTAAAAGCTTAAATATTTGTCTGTTTATTTCTCTGCAGTATAGTTGATGTAACGACTATAATATTCAAAATATCATTTTAAATTCTCTCAAAATGATGATATTTTCAGTTCAGTTTTAAAAGTAATTGAATATGAAATTTACATTCACTTGTTTTAGTACTGTCGTTTATAAATACCATTAATTTAAGAGAGAGGAAAAAAAAGAAACTATCATTAATCCAGTAAAAATAAATAAATAAATAAAAATAATAACTGTAGCTTAATTTAAATGTTTCTCTATAATACGATTTTCTTCTTTTTTTTCCATCTAAAATAATGCTTTGATTCACAACTTCAATCTTTTCTTTTTTCAAGAAGTGATATAAATATAAAACATATACGTTAAAATAAAAATCGGCTGGTTGTAGCTCTACTTGTGCTTGTACATTTTTACGCCTGGCGAAGTGTCATGCTAAGTTTTTCGACACGAAACACATACTGCGATTCTGTTTTATTTTGTAAACTCTGTTTTTCATAACAAGCATATAATGTATAAAGTTTGTTAAATTCCGTCCTGGAGATGCTGAGATATAGCTATAAGACAACGTGGCATAAAAGTGCTGCAAGTCGAGCGATATATATCAAAAACTAGACATCACCAGTTTATGTCAGAATTCAACTGCACACTAGGTTTCATGGAATTCCGAACATGCAGTTCATAAATTAGTTACAGTATCTGTGTCCCATACAGACACAAACACCCACATCCGTTAAATATAATCATAATACATTTCAAAATCTGTAAATTTATCAAAATTTTGAATTAAATTCAATATTTACTTCTTATGAATGCAGTTGAAAATAAAATGGCCATAAAAACTTCGTAAAATTTCCTTTGAAATTTTAATTTCTGGTTGGAGGTGTGTGTGTGTGCGGGGGGCGAGGGGGGGGGGTGCCAAAATCTCTGCTTGCCCCGGGTGAAAAAAATCTTAGTTTCGGCCCTGGAAAATGGTATTTATAATATGTGAGAAAAATAAGTAGTGTTTATAATTGTTGTTTATAAATTTCTAATAATTGTTTTCTTGCATTAAAATGATAATTATTATTAATTAACAAGAATTGCCATTTTTCTGTTGAATGGCGGATTTCTGCTTTTAATAAATTTTTTTCTATTTCCCTCCCCTCTAATGATTGTGGATTAAAAAGGCCATCAAAGTCATGCAGTTTCCAATCTTTCTCCATCCACAACATAAATATCAGTATACATATTAAAGTTGTTTTATCGCATTCTAGAACCTTTTAAAAAGTAAGATTGTTCAACTGTCAATCGGCCATTAAACAACCTGACGAAGCTCTGCAATTCTCAGTCTTCCTCCATCCATAACATAAGTGTCAGTGTTCATGATAAATTTGTTTTATTAGATTCTAGAACTTATAATGAGGTAGAAATACTTCCTTTAAATTATGTTTAATTAATATTATTGATTACCATATACACAGACTATGATGTTTTTAAATATTTTTACTTTCTCTTAACCATCCATATATATGGTAGAAAAAGCAGGGGTGAAACTTCTCAGGGGCTACCCCTGAATTCAGGGGTTTTTAAAAATTTTGCTGTCTCTGAATTTCATATTAAATTATCTTGTTTTTATAGAAATTTCTTATTTTAAATAATTAATTCGCTTTATAATGTATTAACAACTCTTGTCCAAATATTAGTTATAAGGTAGCTGTATTAAAAAGTCTCTCCTATTTGCATTCACGGAATAGTTTTCGGGGGTTTTGCATGCTAGGTAGTTTCACCCCTGAAAAAGTATTGTTTTGGGGTCAAACTTTTGAAATTGAGTTTTTGTTATATTTACACGTTTTGAGGTCCCTTGAATCCAAAAATCATGTTTTTAGCGATTGGTCTGTTTGTGTGTGTGTGTGTGTGTGTGTGTGTGTGTGTGTGTGTTATCAGCGTATCAAAAGAACAAATTGTAGCAGAAAGTCTGAACTTATTCTAAATGTGTATCATATAGGAATACTACACTAAACTTTTCGTTAAGATCAAGCAAATGGTTCATGTACAGGGCCACCCAGGAGAATTTAAATACACTAGCTGGCCAGAGACCCATGAAAATTTTTACCAAAAAGCATGCTCTCGGGCACCTGCAGTGTCAATCGAAATTTGTTCCCTGTAAAAGTCGCATAATATTAAAATATTAAAAATTCAAATATTTTTAAATAAAATCTAAATGTAGCTTTAGTTTAATGCAAAATACACTCAAATCAAGGAAAATCAAATAAACCAATCAAATGTCTCGTAATTCCTCATAACGTAGCTCTATTTCAGTGTAAAATACACTCAAATCAATGAAAATCAATAAACCAATCAAATCTCTCATAATTCCTCATAACGTAGCTCTAGTTCAACGTAAAATACACTCAAATCAATGAAAATCAAATAAACCAATCAAATCTCTCCTAAGATTTTCCATTCTGCATCATTATAGAAATGGGAAGTTTTATTTTCATATTTTTATTAATTAAAAGAAAACTATTCGAAAATCTGACTTTGATGTGCACAATGACCCTACAGAGGGCACCTTTGTGTTAAATCACATGACTGTCCGAGCTACCGTTTCCCCCCCCCTCCCACACACACACACACACAGAATTATGTGTCAAATAAAACTGTTCCTAAATCTATTTTAAAATATTTTAAAAGTACATTGTACTTCATTATCTTAAGCTGTTGATCTTCAGAATTAATGTGTAATCTATCTTTATATTATTAAAATGCAGAGTAAGAGAAAGTCGTATGAGTGACTTACCAGATTATTTTATTTCTGCTAAAGCACCTCTTTTTTTTTTTAATTGCTTAAAATATTTTAACCTTTTGACTGCAAAGTAACTATTTTTCAATTTTTTATAGTCAAATTATAGTTTATATATTAATTGTTTTATTGTATGGTAATTTAAAGAATTTGTGTATAATTGTATGATAAATACTGAAAATTTTACTTCATGTGTGATTTCCTCTTTTTGAAATTTTTTGAGTGGCATCCCTGTAATTAAATAAATAAAAATTCAATTTATATTGTATAGTAGCAGTTGTTACTTAAGGTAGCAGAATTTTTCTGTTTTTTTTTTTTTTTTTTTTTTTTTTTTTTTTGAAAAAACAAAATAATATATCTAAAAACAAATTTAAAAACTTCATTTTAATTATTAAATTTATTATGAATTTTCGGAAAGTTAATTTTTTTCCAAACTTCACTTAATCTTGTTTCTAATTTCTTTTCTTCTTCTTAATAGACTGGCTGTGTCACTACCTGAGCCTTATGGACATTATCGTGTTGTAGGCCAGGTAGAAGTAAAAAGGAGAGAGGAGGATTGTAAGTATACACTTTTAATAAATTGAAATACTTCATTATTACATATATTATATTATTATAACAAACTTTTATTTAAGTTAAATTTAAATATAGTCATTTTCCTTTCTTCCAATCTTATAATTTTAATATTCTCAAATTTACTTCATATTTATTTGAACTTCAATATTTTTTCCACTTTAAAATAGTAATTTTATAAGGTTAAGTTAACTAGATTCAGTTTATGCTATACCTTATGAAACTTTTACTTATTCTTGAGCGGCAGGGTGGAATCTTTGGAATTAATCTCTTCTAAACATCTATTTCTTGTTGAATTGAATTAAATTTTTAAAAACTTTCTTTAAATTACAAAGATTTATAAGAGTTATATTTTATCATATTACGACATAATTAAAAAATATATAATTTAATAAAATATAATGGAAAATAAAATTTCTATCTGAGAAATAAATTTGTACTTTAACTTTTTTAGGGGAAAAAAAAAGAAAAGTGGATAAAGATGATCAGTGTTTTAATAATAAAAAATTAAGTTTCCAAAAACTAATGTTGAAAACTGATATCATTGCTACAAAAATCTCTTGAAATTGGGAAAAAAAAAAAAATATATATATATATAGCCTTAATTTGGAGGAAGGAATGAAATGAAATAACAGAAGGATGATTTAGCCGGGGAGGGGGGGGGGGGAAGACATCACAGTTGCAACAATGTATTGAGAAAAAAAATAATTTTCCTGTGATTTTTAAATAAATAAATCTAAAAGATAATTTAAAAGAATAGATATTATGCTGTGTAAGGACTGCTTTTTAGTGATCTTTCTCAGCCATTTCTAAAAACCGCTAAATTATGGTCAAAACATTAAGCTAAATCAGAGGAAAACATTAAAAACAAAGAAAAACAAAAGGTTAAATGATTATAATAAATAATTTTTAAAAAACTTAATAATACAAATGATAATAAATTTAAACTAAAAAACGTTATCCAGGGTTCACACTAGAGGGTGGAATTGCGAGAATCCCACTAAATTTTGGTTATTACAATTACTGCACTTCTGTTGAGCACATTTTGAGTACTCAAAATCTTATTAAAAAATAATTTTGAAACAGATTAATGATAGAACTTAAACAATTCCTTCTGTATTGCTGGTGAAAATATAGATTCTGAATATTGAAGTACTATAAGTCCTTAAAGCTGTAAATTAGTCAGATTCCCTCTTCCTTTCTTCTCATATTATCCTACATAAGGTTATTTCATTCAAAAATGAAATTTTTCGAATTCTGTTTTTTTTTTTTTTTTTTTTTTAAATATCACTCTTTGAATATGTCGCCTTTTAGCATAGTGAACAATATTTTGAAAAAGTAAATTTAAATATTTTATTTCAGTAAGTAAATTTAAGACTCTAAGTTTAGGTCTCAAAAAGTAATATTTTAATTTTTTTTTTTTTTTTAATTGCTCACTAACCTAAAAGGCGACATATTCAAAGAGTAACATCTAAAATACAGAATTTGAAACACTTTATTTTTGAATGAGATATCTTTATAAAAACAAGCAATAAAAATTCCATAGGATAACATGGCAGGGTTGCTAACTGCTCTGATTTCTGCAGAGTTTCTCCAAAAAATTATACAAACTCTGTAACTCTGCGATGTCATTTTTATACTCCGCAAATTCCATCCTGACAACCACCTAGCAAAATATTTTTTATTAAATGCATAAAACTGAGTAGTGCCAGGTGAATCGATACTGAAAAAAATCTCTACAATGCCTGGAATGGCCATCTGGTATCATTTGAAAGGAGAAGCTTTTTTCTGATCTCACACAAATGTATTTCGTATGGGGAGGGAGGGAGAAGGGAAAAGAAATCGGTTTCCTCTGTTTTTCTCTTTGGCTGTGTACTTCGGTTCTGAATGTCAGCCGCCTCTCCTCCTGTCTCCCTCTCTGGAGCTGGTGAGGAATGGAGGAGCTAACTAAGTGGCGTTGCAAATTGCACTTTTCTTATGCTTGGTTACAGGGATAGAAATGTCATATGTTATGTTACTCGCTGACCATTGACAAATAACCGAAGAAGTGTTCAGTCAACACTGCACTGTTTTTGTTTCTCTCTGCCTTATTTTTCTTAGAGCTTTTGACAATGTTTGCTTTTTGATACAGTATTTTTAATTTATACTTGTAAAATGATTACTGCCAAAAGAAAACATTCTTAGTGTTTTGTAAATGATTTATGAAGAAACGTGGCCGGTTTTTAAAAAAATCAAGAAAGAACAAAAATCATGCTTTCTGTACTGTGTACTGTGTGGATTTTTTAGTAGCTCGTGGTGGGAAAACAGATTGCATTAATAATTTATTAAGACTCCATTTGTATCTATAAAAAAAAAGTAAGCAAATTATGAGCAATAATCTGCGAAATTCTGACGTTTGCAAAACATTTGGTCTCAAGCTATGCACATTAGAGGGAGTGGATTCAGAGATGAGATTATTCACACATTGATATGAATATCAGAGATTTTGTAAATTTTTGATAGGTTTTTAGATTTTTACATGATAATATTATTATAGTGTTACAAAATTGTAAATAATTGTGTTTATTTTTGTATAAATTCTTTCAAAGAGGCTTAGTAAGTTGATAAAGTGCTAATTTTGTGCATTTCTAGTCGTTTTAGCGTTGAAATAGCCTTAATTTCCCTTAAAAATGCATTAAAAAGCCCCAATAAGGCAGGTAATGGATTTGGCACCAAATTTGGCGACTTTTTCCCACCTTGGCAAGAAAATCCTTATTAGGAATATACCAAATATGGAAGCTGTAAGTTGATTGGTTGACCACTTTCTAGAGTTTTCTTGAAAAACCTGGGTTCCATGGAACAGTATATAAGAAGCGCTTTCTCGCCAAGTCAGTTCAGTTCAGTTTTCAGCCAGCTTCGCTAGTGCTTGCATTGCTCTTGAGCCTCTTTGGTAGAGACGTGCTTCAAGTGTTATTGCTATACAGTTTGTACTGTGGATTTGCTATTGACAGCTGTTGTTTAAGCTGTGTTTATTGGTTGAATTGAAGCTAATACTTGGGTTATAGACCTGTATTTCTCTGGAACTTTCTGTGAATAAATTACTGGATTTTTGTAAGTCTTGCCTTTTATTCTCGGACAACTCACGAACCCCCAAGTACGCAACAATATAATAATTAAATTATTTTGAGATTCATGTAAACTATCGGAAATTTATTTATTTTATTTTTTATTTTATTTTTTTATTTTTTTAATTTTTATTTATTTATTTATTTATTTTATGTACCTGAATAATCTACTTTCTTATATTGTCCATATTTAAATATGGGAAATATGGCATCAGGCAAAAACCAAATTATTTTTGGGTTTTAAGCTTATATTCAGACTTATTCATTTTCCATTCTTATCTCTATTGGCTGTTTTGCTGAATATATTTGATTATCAATAAATACAGGGTGTTTATAAAGTCCCAGACCCATTTTGATGTTGAATAACTCATAAAATAATAAAGATAGATTAAAATTAATAACATAAATGGTTAGATAGACTCAAAACGTTTCATGACCCTTGTCAATGAACTTCCACGTGTGCCCCCTTCGTCGCACGGAGAATATCAAGTCGATAGTCAATTTCACGCCAGGTAGCAGCAAGCATGTCGGCATCCACAGAGGCTATTGCCACAGAGGCTGTGCTTTCTCTTGTGGTGTATGCATTCTCCTTAATATCTGCTCGAATAAAACATCACATACAAAAGTACTACATAGAACAAACACATCAAAAGTAAACATAACATTGCAATAGTTGCCAAAAACAAAAGAGAGAAAAATGCAAATAAGCAGACGATGTTTAGAAAAGTACAGATATTTAGACTGGAAAATGAAATTATGTGAAATTAACCACACGCGCAGGCGATATTTACAAAAGTAAAAATATTCAAACCTGAAAAGAAAATATATGAGTTATTCCATCAATAAATGCCATAAGTTTGTTTATATCTTCATTATTTTATGAGTTGTTAAACATCAAAATGGGTCCGGGGCGAAATGCTCCTCAAAATTTCTTTGAATACTCCTCAAACTATTCTTGAAAAGTTGGCAACCCTGATATGGGAAGGGAGAAAAGGAGCTATCTGACTGATGTACAGCGGAAGTAAAAAGAAAAAAAAAAAAAAAAAAAAAAAGAGAGTTATTAAACCTATACTTTTAACATTTACTTGATTGTATGATTTAAACTTAAAAAATCTTAAAATTTTCACATAGTTGGTATAAAAAGTCAGCCTTCTGCTCCATAATTTTCTGAAATAAACTTTCAGGCTTGATGAATAAATTTCTAAATTAAATTGAAAATTTCATGGTCTATTGGAGTTGTGCCATGATTAATAATGTCACTTGGTACAGCTGTGTTTGTAGACTCGGTGACTTTGCCAATGAATGTTATGTGAGAAATGCCCAGCTGGTAATCAGTCAGGGTAGCTCGATGGTTTGGGCATCCGCACGTAAAGCGGAAGGCTCGGGTTCGATTCCCGGCTCTGGTATTTTTCACATAATTGGTATAAAAAATCTACCTTCCACTCCATAATTTTCTGAAATGAACTTTCAGGCTTGATGAATAAATTTCTAAATTAAATAAAAAAAATCAGCCTTACACTCCATAATTTTCTGAAATTAAAAAGTCCCTCTTAAATTTTTTGTAAGAGTCGGAAAAATCCCATTTAATATATTTTTCTAGTGTGAACCCTGTTGTGGTACTTTCCAGTTATCGGAATCGGTTTCAAGTGGAGTAAATAAAAGCAATAAATTTGAGGTATTTAAGCCCCTTCAGCAAATAAACAACTAGTGACAGTTTTAATGAATTTGCTTGGAAGTTAATTTTATTAATAATCAAATTTTAATTACATTTCATTACTTGTATGCCATTATTTTGATAAAAAGTACACAAATTTTAAATAGATTTTTTTTTAATTATTATTATTGGCTACTTATCACAACATTTGGCCACTGTTTTTGATTTGGCGAATATGACAAATTTGAAAAAACAAAATTTAAACTCTCTCACTATCTGTTAATTAATTAATTAAAAATTATATGTGCTGAAAATAATTTTTATTTAGGATTTTTTATTACTGAAAGAAAAACAAAAAATAGCTTTAGTTTAAAATTTTTGTGTATTGACAGTAAAATATCTGTATTTTATTTACTTTTAACTTATGTGTTGATATTTAAATTAATAATTCTCTTTTTCTTTTTCTCCCCTTTCCTTTTTAGGGTTACAGTATTTTCAAGGGCAAAATTGGCGAGTTCATCCTAACTGGTAAATAAATTATTTTTGAAACTCTTTAATATTTAATTATTTATTACTTTTACTGCTAATCTTTAAATTGTTTCTTAAATGTTATTATCTACATATATATAATATTAATGATTATTGCAAACTCACACTCGTTTTCAGTCATTCTATTATAAATTATTGTTCACTATAATTTATTATGCATATTTATTTATTTTCTGCATTAGCAATATTTATTACTATTCAAATAGTGAAACAATTAAAAATGTCATTATTTTATTTATGTCAGGGTTCAGATTTCTCAGCTGATTTCAGCTTTTTTGTACATTTAGTTTTTCACTTTTTTTTTTTTTTTTAAATTATTTCAGCTTTTTTTATGTTTCTGATATGCATTTGTTCTTTCTTTTATATATTAAAAATTTAAATAAATATTTATTATTCTAATATAATAGACTTTGTCATCAAAATTCTAGTATTTCATTTCAACGTCTTGCCCTTGCGTACAGTTTCAGTTTTTTTTGTATTTTTGCTAATCTCATCCCTGTATTTTTTATGTCTTTGGGGATTGAACAAGATGAAAAAGCAGAATTACGGGGGGTGGGGGGAATTAATATTAACAAAAGAGATAACAATCAGGAAGTTGATACATGCATTATCATCCAATTAGAGGGAAAAAAAAAAGTATTTTGCCATTCTGTTTCCGAAATACATGATCATTGTACTGTCATTTACTTAGTTTATGTTTAACTGCAACTATACACTATTTTTATGTGGTTAATTAATAATCATTCTTATAATGATCACAGAGAAGAAAAAGTGGCGAGATGTTTAATTTTTTAAGTTGCCAATTTATTTTGTTCATCTGCCATTTAGTAAGTGGATTTTTTCAGTTCTGCAATCTTGATATTAAACACAAGGACTGCTAAAACTAAATGGCTTATATGATTTTATCTTTCACAAAAATGAACACAAAAAATTAAAACCTGAATTTTGACTCTCTTTCCTGTATTTATTTTTGTTCCCTTGTTAGTCCTTGGTTATATTTTTACCCATAGTTATATATTGAGAGAATAACAACATTTTCTTAGAGATGAGGCCAACTAAATAGAAACAATAGCTATCACCTGTAAGATAATTTATTTTGTTTTATGTAGTAATCTAGGAACTTACTTTGTCTGTTACAAAAATATATGTACAGATTAAGAAGCAAATTGCAATACTTATATTCACTAACATAGTTGTGTATTCATTTAAAGCAACTCACTAAAATTAAACAATTGTATCTTTTATGTTTTTTTTTTTTTTGTTTGTTTGTTTGTTTGTTTTCATATTAAATTAAAAGATTTTGTTAAACTTCAGTGATTAATTACAAACAATTGCAATTTTGCAATATTTTGGAAATTTCTTCCTTTATATAAATTTCTTATAAAATTAATTCAATTCATTTCAATATGTATATGTGATGAATTGCGTAGCAGGTCATGTTCTCATTCAATAATGAGAAAGCATCTATATATTAATAGGCAAGCATAAAATTTGTTGTCCCTTTTTAACATATTAATTATGGGAGTAGAGGGTTGAAAATGGTATCATTCGAAAGGTATGGTTAGCCGGAAGGTGCGAATACAAATATTATTTTCCTACGATGTCAAGAAGGTATTTAAAAATACATTTATTTTGTATGCATTTTCCCCCATTTTTCCCTTTTATACACGCATTCCTTCACATTAAAAAATACCTAAAAGTAGAAAGTTGTTAAATCTGGCAATTTCATAAAGCTCAAATAAAACCATAGACACAGTAATTTGTATAATGTAGCATCACTATACGCAAGCGAAGTGATGACGTCACTGTCTGTCCATGGAGCCATGTAAAAGATTTTCTATGTTAATTGTCCATTGAATTTTTTGTAAAAAATTATTAAAAAATAACGGAAATTATCTGCCGATTTTAATTCCGATATTTGGGTATAGTTATATATAAGTTACTGTCTACATGTGTTTGATTGAATTATTTTTTCTGTAAAATTGATAAAATTTTAATTTAAAATCACAAAACTCCAGAAAAAAAAATGGCAAACTTCCAGTTTCGAATGTAAACATAAACATTTCATTTCAAAGGGTGATATTTAAACAATAAATATTCAACTAATATACTAAATAAAAGGAAAATGGATTTGTTACTAAATGCTGCATGTATAAGTAGACGATACGGAAAAAATTCCGATTTCCGTTTTTTGCTGAATTTACATGTTTTGAGCTTTCTTTACGTTTCAATTAACTGAAATTGGCTACTTATTTTTTTAAAAAGTGTCTTTATTGCTAGCTTTTGTGGATAAAAGAAGCAAGTAGAAGATACATAAAAACTTTTGATTTCCGGTTTTCGATTAATTTACACGTTTTGAGATTTCTTTGCATTTTAAGTAAGTGAAATTGACTACTTATTTTTATTTTTTAAAAAGTGGATTTATTATTCTTTCCTCTGCATATATAAGTAGAAAATATAAGATTCAGAAATGTTTTAGATTTTCGGTTTTCGATAAAGTTACACGTTTTGAAATTTCCCGAACTCAATTCGACCATTTTTGAAAAATATCTTTTTTTTTTTTTGTTCAAACACTTTACTTTATGAACCAATCGAATTAATTTAACATAATTTGATACTTGGTTGGACCTTGGTCTGACATGGTACCTATTAGCTTCTGGGCTGTATCACACAACAAGGGGCGTTTTCACGTTGCGATTTTCTCTCATTTCAGGAAAGGCTAACATCTACAGAGAGAAATAGTTATATTAAGTAAAACTCTGCTGATTCAGTTAGAGTGAATATTGGCAAACAATTGCCGCAGCTGTGTTGCAATTGCATTCCGTTTAGGACAAGGCAATAACTTTGCTTTGCCTCGCTTTGCAAAAAAAAATGGTCGAGTTTCAACCACTGGGCGATACTAGTTCTAAGAATTAAGGGTCTTTCTTCAGACTTAGCAATCTCCTATCAATAATATAGTGGCCTGAAAGACTGTGTTTTTGCTTTAAAATGATGTTAGGAAGCATCAGATATACAAGGAGCTCAAAAATGAGTTAATTTAGCAACCTAACACTGTAAAAAAGTAAGCTTTTCTCTGTATATGTGAGTTTTGTATGTATAATTTTACAGCGCTTTAAAAAATGTTATTATTGGTAAATGGATTTTTATTGATGCTTGGGGCTGAGTCAAAACAATCTCGTAGATAGTTATTTTATGCAACTGTTGCATTGGTTAATTACAAATAGCATTTATTTAGCAGTTTTTGTTATTAAGAGTAGTCATTTTTAAGACTTTTGCATATAAAGTGCATTATAAAAAAGTTAAAATTTAAGGTAATTTGAGGATTATTTTTGAGTTTTAATTTTGAATAGGATTTTCTTTAATAAAATTGTAATTATTTTTTGAATATTCTAAACAGAGATATATTTTTAGGGTGTATTGTGAAAATCCCCAGAAAGAGGATGATGGTTATACTACGCCCGAAGAAAATATAAGAATATTCTTGTCTGACTCTCTCTCCACACAGAATTTTAGGTGGCGAACAAGCAGTACTCGACCACCAATTTTTGATAAACCAATATGTAAGTTTTCATTTACCTCTGTTATTTGTTAGAGTTTTTGTCTATTAAAACAACTATATTAAATGCTTATGGTTTCCTTTTATTATTGCAGGCGAAAAAGAATTAATTCAAAGCCTTGTATTTGATGCTAAAGCTACATCAGTTGACTACAAACAATGTTTTGAGAAAAATGATATCAAATATGAGTAAGTAGATTTGTTGTTATTTATGATTTTAATTCAATGTATTATGCTAAATTGGGCGTTCAGATGACTGTTTGTAATAAAACTTTGATAACTAATTTATAAACAATAACCATATAACCATAGTTATATCTCACCAGCCAAAAATAAAATTAAGTATTTACAATGTGTAATTCTCCATGCTTTTTCTCAAGCATTTTACTCATCTTTTTTATTTAAAAAAAAAAAAAAAAAAAAAAAAAAAAAACACTACACTTGCTTCTATTGTTCAGTTTTTTCTTTTTTTTTTTTCACTTTCTTAATTTATACAGGAAAAACTCTTTTGCATAAAACATTAAATTTGGTAGCTTTGTGTAAAAATATAGAATAAACAAAGCAGACAGTTTATATTTTTTCAATATATTGCACTATACAGTGTCTTAACAAGTTTGTAACGCTATCTTTTATTTAAAAAAAAAAAAAGTTATTTATTTTTAAATCTGTAGTTTTCAGATGGGAGAATACTAGCTCACAAATTATAAAATATTAATACAGGGACAGGCCTTGAATTTCATTGCATATTACTTTTCTTTAAAATCACTAAGTTTCAACCAAATTTAAAGATTTTTTGACTGTGAACTTATAATCACTATTTTTAGCTTTTTTTTTTTTTTTTTTTTTTGATTCATCATCTAACATGAGTTGGCAGTTCAAAGATTGACACCAAATTTTGAGGTATTTAGTCTGTTGACTCATACTCACTATTTATAGTCAGTTTTTAACTTTTTTCTTTAGATAAAACCTCTAACTATAATGCTATAAAACATTAAAAATCCGTACTTATAGAAGTTATGCTTTATCAGAGTCCTTTTGGCCAGGGCCTGACCTTCGTTTGTGGCTCTTACTGTGATGACTTTTGAAAACCATTTGATGAAAATCATTTATATGCTTTAAATTTCTAAACTGTGTAGAAATTTTGGATAATCCACACAGTTACAATGGGAATGAGCCAATGGGAAGTGTTGATCAGAGGTGATGTTATCTTCTAAAATGAAGAACCAAACAGAAGTAAACAACTTTAGTTTTGTCAAAAGTGATCATAAAAAGAACCACCGATGTTGGCCAGTGTCCTGGTTGAAACGACTCTGATAAAGCAAGGCCTGTATAAGTAACGTTTTTAATGTTTTTCAAATTCCCAATTTAAAAAAATAATAATAATAAATATTCTCCAATCCAAAAAACCGTGTGATTTATAATCTAACACAATTTAGAAGTTGGAAGATTGCCAATTCACAAATTTTAAAATATCATTGCAAAGTGGCCTGATACAACACATTTATTTTAAAAAATCTATCTTTCATCAAATATAGCTCAGAATCATGTCGATTAAACAAATATTACTATTTCATATTATTATTTCACCAATATCCTAATTTTTAAAAACTGCATTGAAATTAGTCCATTTGTTTGGAAGCTACAGTGCAACAGACACACAAACAGATAAAAGCTTCAAACTCGTTATCCTTTTCTTTTATTCCTTTTTTTTTTTTTTTTTTTTTTCTTTAAAGATTAATCAGTTTTTCATTTTGAAAATTATTTTATTTATTTCAAGAAATACATATGTCATGTTGCGATCAGTTTCATTATAAAACTCTCTCATTTTGAAATGTATATGAAATAATTTCAGCAGTTTTAAGCAGTTCAAACTATATAACTGTTGAACAAAAGATAATGAGAGAAAAAATAAATATTTCTACCAGTCGTAAGAGCTGTCGGAATAAAAACTGATTATTTCTTTTATCATCTCAGTATATTTCTACTTTATTTGAGAATATCAGTTGATTTTTATCCACTCTTGTTTCTTAGAAAATTGGATATTTTTCCAGTCTCTGTAATCAAGAAGTAATTTAAATGTTTCAATGATATTATAAAATAAAAGTATGCACCATAAAAAGATTTCTTATATAGAACTTTGGGGAGAGGTTTAAAATAATGAGAAATTTGCATGTTTTCTAATTTTATCGTAAATTAATAAAATATGAAAAAATAAGAAGGTAGGTGTGATGTAAATACATCACCTCTTGTTTAATTCCTATACCAAAATACATCGTTTTGCAGGCATCTCATCGCAGCCGTTCGTTCCTGGCTCAACGCACCCTGTAAAGTTTGCTTCCCGCGACACTTGTCAACGGGAGAATCGGCGATTGTTTCTCTTGCATGCGCGAACTGTTTAATTGGTTACTTTTGCGGTCCGATTAACAAATAAAAATCACGTATCCGTGATTTTAGGTGTGCGGACCTGTTTTTTCTTTAGGAGCGATTTTTAAAATTTAAAAATCAGTCAGTTGGTGTTCCACCTGTGTGCAGAGAAGAATGGCCGGGCACTTGCGTCCGTACGTTATATTTTACCGTTATTTTTATATATGTGGTCCCACACGGTTATTATGACTTGAAACGAAATTGTGACAGTGACCGGAGCTGATTTTTGTTATATAAATATTTTGTTATAAGTATCTTGAATTTATTTTAAAGAAGCATGGCTATGTATTAGAGATTTGAGATTTATAACAGTTGTCCGGATTTCTGCATTCTTGAAGTGGGAAAGCAAATTAATCTTAATAAATACTCTTAAATTGGAATTGAAGACTGCCTTTCCTTTTTTTCAAGACCGGGTATGTTTTATTCTAAACTTTAAAATATCTTAAAAAAGTAAAGATTGAATTTATCTTATACTTGGTATGTACCCATGTATGATCAGATCGAAGCCTAGGGTAATTCATCATTATTTCATACGATCACAATTTGTTAACATATTTTGTTTTAAATTAAAGGCAACCTTTATCCATTATTAAATAAAATAAAAAGTACCACCACAGTAGGCACACATGTTCTTTTCATTTTGAATCTTGATTATTAATTGCTGATAGTTTAAATATAGTTTAAACTATAGAAATATTAATATAGTTTAAACTATTTGCCATATCCTGAAAACGCAGCAGAATACATATGATGTCACATTTTATGAAGAGGATATGAAATCTCCTCTCTCAACGTGAAAACCAGGTTTTTCAGCTAGTCCTTTTAAAATATTCTTTTTAGCAGTGGTGTATCTAGAACTTAACTTTTGGGAAGGTCTAAGATTTTTCAAGATGTTATTCCAGATCAAGGAATAATTTACAATTGTAATATTAGTGTGCATTCCATCGATACATTAGACTACATTATCAAATTGTTGCAATAATTTATTTGAAATTATTATATGGAGAAATTTTGAAATTTATCAAAAACATTTGCAATAATACATATGCACGTACGCTCACATTATACATTAACGGTAAGTGCATAAACACATAAAATGTAACAAACAACCCCATTTAATATATACGTGCAACAATGATTACTCATAAAATTTGCACATTTTTTTAAACTTTGGAAAAGATTTTCATAAGTGGAGATGGCATAAAATTAAAATTTCTATGTAATGTGCTTGAATGGGATAAGGGGTAACGATATATTACTAGTGTATGCTATGTACATGTATATATATATATTATTTAATTATGGCAATTAAAGTTTGTCTTTTTACTACAGCTGCAAAACTGCAAGTTTAAATTAAAATGCAACAAAGTTAATTCAACATATTTTATGAATTTCTAACACTAGCAATTTTTATGATCTAGAATAGGACATTTTTTTGTAATATCTTTTTCAGCCTAATTATTCTGAATCTTCAAACATTTATCTTAAGATTTTATTACTTTCTTTCTTAAGACATACTCTAATATTTAAAATCTCAAAGTTAGACTAAACTAAAGAATGACTTTAATAAATGTACATTTTAATCATAAAAAATTTGTATTGTATCTATCACCCACACTCTAATTAAGTAATTGATTTGGCGATTAATCGAAAAAAGGTGTTCACAATTTTTTTGCTCGTAGCAGGTGGAAATTTAAAGCCAAAACACTAACTTTGTTTACTTAAAGCAACAACAACAGTGGAAAAAAATGCAATGAAACCTTTCTAAGAAAACTACCCACACTGCTAAAAAAATCGCCCTTTATTGAGGTCACTTTTTACTAGAAGTCGTTAAGAAAATCATAATTCAGACAAAAAAATATGAATAAAATAGATTCAATTATTCAAATTTACATTATTTATCTATATTGCTTTTCATCAGTCATTAATATTAGTTTGATTTTATATGTTGTTTGGGTTAATTTTTTTTTAAGAATATTTTTTTATATGCTGGATTAAATTGATCAACTTAACATCATTTCTGAATGAATAAGAAGAGGTTTCTACTTAGCCCACTAAAAACTTGGTAAAAATAATAAAATTAGCTTATAATTTTTAATCTAAACTCTGTTTAAAATTTTAATTTTGCTATTTAAAGTCAACACTATTCTCTTAAAAGCATTTAAAATTATTACTTGAATATCGGTAGTACACAAAATTCAATTTCCAAGTCTGAATTTCACCTATAATATACACAATGCAAAGTCATTTTAAATACTTATTCTTTACCTACATATTCAGATGAAATATCTGCTATAATTTCACAAATTGAGCAATACGATCAAGGAGGAGTTAAGCAATTTCATTTGATCTTGAAAAATATTACCTTTAAGAGACACAGGTATTTATTTGTACAGGGGTATTCAACTGAGGTAATTCAGTATTAAATCCAAAGGGAAATTTGGGAGCAAGAAAATTTGACCCTATAGGAGGTGACTTTTAAATAGAGGTGGACTTTTAGAGAGGTTTTCTGCTGATGATGTTTATTGAATTAGGACAGATAATTACTTAAAATGACTTAACTGAAAATGTTATTCAATCACTTTAATATGAATTTAAGTTGTTTTCCTTTAATTTTAAATTTTGTGAATGTCTTTTTTTTTTTTTGAAAGGGGGAGGGGTTCCACCACTGCTTTTTAGAATGACTGAAATTATACAGTCCTATTAGAAATACTGTATTGTGTGAATCTGTCCAAATGTGACGTCTATTTCTAGGGGGGGGGGGGATGTCACAAAATAAACAAGTTGCCAGAAAGAAAGCAAGCTCCCACAAGACTGCCTCTGAGGAAGGGAGGGGCCCCTCCTGCAAATACGAAGGCGAATTTTGAGAACTAATGCAAGGTTTTCTTACCTATTTAGGGAAAATTATTTTTTAGATATGCAGAAAATTTGTTAAAACTGAATTCACAAGTATTTGGGGGAAGAAAAAAAAAAAGGAAACTCTTTGATGTTGTAAAGATAATTTTTTGGTAGATGAACATTTTATTTTGTTTAACCTATTACTAATTGAAAACATTTCATAACTGCAGGTACTGTTATATATATTGTATACACACACAATGCCTTAAATGCTTATTTTCACATTTCAAAAATGCAGAAATCCAAGTATTTTCATATTTATATGATGTTATACAGCCATATAATAGCTACAAAGGTTTATAAACAAAAATGTGACGTCTTTTCCATTTTTCGAGTCAGGCGGTTTTCACTGTATTTTAAAATTAATTTACAAATGATTGATAGATTTTTTTTTTTTTTGCATTTTTGAGAACATTTTTGGAAACTGTGGGTCTAGATTTATCAGAAAAAAGTAAATTTGATCAATTTTCACATGTGTGCAAATTCCATATTGTTTATTTCCAACTGAGTGAAAAGTATTAAGTCCGGGAGTCAATCTGTGCACAGATTTTAAAAATTCAAAATTTATCAATAGACATTGGAAAAATATTCTTTTCTGTCCTGTGAAGTAAAAAATTCAGATTCGAAAACTGACCTTTTACAAAAATGGAAGATCTCAAAAACAAATTCATAAAATCAGCAAAATTGAAATGAACACTCAATAAAAATCGGTAAATTCTAAGAATTGAATTCTGGGAATTTAGAAGAAGTTTAAACTAAGGATCGGTTGTGTTAGAAGGTAAAAATAAGAGGGAAAGATAAAAGGTTAAAGCAAAAAGTAAAATTTCTAAGTTAGAGATTTGAAAGGACATATAAGATTTTTAGGTGTGGGGAATCGATTATTCTTCAACTATGTTTCATGTGATCATGGGAACCTGTTTGCATGTGCTGACTCAATGAGTCCAGTGTTAAAAATACAGGTGATAATCCTTGTGGTGAAGAAAAAATAAACGATGAGACAACACTGCATGACTAGATGTTTACTAAATATCAACCTGTCAGTCAATTTGGCATTCCTCTAAGCCTTTAGAAATGTCCTCAGTGCAGGGCATGAGAAACATGATTGCACTATAAAAATATTTCCGGGGCTCTAAAGCAGTTATGAATAGTATGAGGAACGATGAAAAACATGGACGCATCAAAATATTTCTGTAAATTGCAGCTTCTTGATGCCAGTACACTTTGTCATATGCCAGTTTAAAAGAAGAGCTTCTGGCGTTTTGATTAGAAGACAAGAGATTGCAAATGAATTTAGTTAAATATTTAATTTTCTAAAATTCAAATTTCCACTGAATCAAGAGATTTTTTTGTGAATTCATGATTACTATTTATAGCCGATTTGCAATTTTTGTTAAAATCGCTCAATAAATAAATAACGCAAAAATATGCCCCAAAAAAAATTACTCCACTGCATGACTTCTACATACTTCCTAGACGAACTTTTGTCTATGACACTGTCTTATGAAACAAATGTTGGCAGATACCAAAGTAATCAGCCTGAAAAATATATTTAATTAAGTGTTTATTTTCTAAAATATTTCCTTTTCAACTGTATTAAAATATTTTTCAAACTGTAAACTCATAATTACTATTTAAAGCCGACTTCCAATTTTTGTTAAAGTTTGCAATTTTGTAAGTTTTTTTTAACACCAGTCCAGAAACCACATGACTAAGGTACGGTTGGTTGGATTACCCCTCCCATGATTTGTGTCTGGATACGCCATTGCTTAGAAGATCATCACATCATAACAAAATGATTTTATATATATATATATATATATCTTTAATTGTGAATGAAAATATTTATTATTTTTTTGTGCTTTAACATAAAAAAATAATAAAGATTTTATTTATTTTTAATAAAACATAAATACAGAGAAAAACAGTATTGTTTCACTAGTCATAATTTTGTCTGTAAGCTTCTTTCTGTAAATTAAAATCATTCAAAAGTGTTTTTGTATTGATTTGTGTCTAGGATTTAACCTGGCAAAATAGATTCTTTTGCATTTAGCTAAAATACCCAAGCAGCTTTTTCAAAATTTTATTTAATACTTTGGACACAATTGACTTCTTTTTCGAAACTTGGTTACCCTCAGCTTAATTTTCTATTTCTTTTTGCTTTTAATTTTTTTATGCAGCAAATTTTAAAAAAAAATAAAATATAAAATATAGTTTGCTCCTGGGAAAAGAAATTTTTTAATGTTAAAATATATTAAAAATGTAACTATGTCTATATAGAAATAATATAAAAAATTAAGAAGTATCATTTTACAGATGTATCTATTTTCTCTGTAATTAACTATAGCTATCAAATGGTTTTTACTAAGTATCTATATTTTTGTTTTAAGAAACATGAATCAATAAAACTTTGTTTTGGGTTTATCAATAGAAAAAGAGGCAGCTATGTCGTGTGTGCAAAAGGAAAATGTGATTTAAGGTATGTGCCTACATACAAAGCACTTTTTTAAAAATACGTAAAATTTTTATGAAACACACATGTATTTAATTAAGATGGAATACAAAACTATGAATTTAAATGAAATTTTACAGAATTTTTCATTAACTTTTGAAATATAGGCAATATATAATGAATATATTTCAATAATCTTTATACAGTATAGAAATAACATACTTACATGTGTTCTGTTGTAAAAGATTTGCTGTACTTATAAAATTTATTGAAATTTTCCATACTTGGTACAAAAGCTCAAAATTAAAACAAGAAAAATCCTCACTTCTCCAAAAAACTGTCAGTAAAATCAATAAATAAATACAAAGAGGTTAGATTTTGCTACAGAACATAGCTGAAGATGAGTAAAACATTTTGGCAAAATTTCAGTTCAATATTCTAAATACATTTTGAGAAATGAATATAATCGCAAAAAAAATAACGAAAAACACAGTTTCTCAGAAAATGCATTTAAAGATTTTAATACAGCACAAAAAATTTGTAGCCACTTTAGACTTTCAAAACTCACCATATTTGTATGTCAAGCCCTCTTTTGCTTCATTTTTAATTAATTTTGACTTTCTTTTAACATTTAGTTTTTTTCTGGATAACTTTGTTGCTTGTAAGAGATTGGTGCTTCGATTTCTGAATTTGTCTATTCCCATGAGTTTTCAAACATAACTGTATTCTGGTTTATTATTTATACTATAACTTTGCTTCTAGTTATCGTAAAAACAAAAATAAAGTATTTTTGTAATCCTGAATGTGCGGCCTATAAAATGAACAAATAAAAAAATTTCGAAAATTTTAATCAAAACGATGATTTTAGGGTAGGCACATACCTTAAAAAGGGATCAGATGGTAGCAGATAGAAGTAGAATGTTGTGCAATATTAATGCTGAGAATGGCTATGGAGCAGATTCCAAATTCTGATATATATTTAAATATTTTCACATTTAAATTCACCTATTAAAAATTGAAATGAAATTCAATTATATTAAATAAATAACAATTTCTGATATTTTCAGTGATTTCATAATTTTTGTTTGTGAATATATGAATAGAAATTAGAGAATATTATGTAGAGATTTTTTATGAAATTATGTGGTTTTTGCTTTTTAGTGAAATTCTTGTTTACATATTTTAGCAAAATACGATATTTTTTAGCAAAGTGCGTAAAAATTAAAAAAATAAAAATAAAAATAAACCTGCTGAAAGTTTCTGTTTATGTCTTTAATGACAATTTATCTGCAAAATTCACCTATTTGCATTTGCTGAGCCACCCTATTTTGTGGATAATCAAGAATACTGCAAATGTTTTTTAAACCTAAATTAAGTATGTTTTTTAAAAAATATTATAATTAATGACTTTTAAAAGTAAATCAATAAGTTAAAATAATTATTTTAATTATAATTTAATTCAACTAAATTTAATCTGATGAAAAAGGCTTTTAATTTTATTATTATTATTATTTTCATAAGCTTAAAAATTGTGTTAATTAGATTTTTAATATTTTTTTAATGAACTAATAAAAATAAATGGGTACAAATTACAATTTTTTACATAAACTTTTACTTTTGAGATGTTTGTATCTTTTTTTTTTTTTTTTTTTTTTTTTTTTAAGTGGGGGGGGGGTAATGTGGAAAATTATTGAATTATGTTGCTATTCAAATGTTGCAAATGTACAAAGTGATTCTGTTGTTATTATTATTATTATTATTTTGAATTAATTTATATCTCAAGGCTGAGAATTAGATTTTTTCATGTTTCAGTTTAGAATGCAATCATAAATCTAATTATGATCTTTACTGTTTTATCTAATAAATTCAGTTTGTTAATAAAAGATAATTGTTAAATAGATACTATAAAAGCTACAAAAAACTCTCAAATTGATTAAATTTTGTGCTTGCTTTAAAGGCTTTAATTATTTTACAAAGTTGCTGTAGTTACTCCATTTTATGATCAGCTTTCCAAAGTTTTTGCTTTTGAAAGCTGGTCATAAAGTGTAAAAATTTCTAAAGTTTAAAAATATATCACTATATAATCTTGTTAATACTTATAAAAAATTATTTTTATGAGTGCTCTAATTTAAAATCTTGAAAAATCATTATCTGAACATTTCATGCTAATTTTACTTAATATTAGTATCATTCTTTTGAGACAGGCTATTCATTTTTTCAAATGACATCTGAATTTTATAAAATCGTGCTGTAAATCAAAATGTTAGACATAGGCCTGTTAGCCCTGTGGCAGAATTTAGGCAACACAGTGACATTGTAACAGAAAAAAATTTATCACTTGCAGAAAGATTTGCTCATAAATTAAAGGTATTCCTAAATTCCAGTAGAAAATAAAAACTCATGCTTTATATTTAAGAATTCTTCAGCAGTCTATTAATAATTTTGATATTTTTATAATTATATGTACATTAATTATACGATATTTTTATAATTATATGTAAATTAGAAAATATGTGAATATTATCTTGCAGAAAAGTTTTGTATGAACAAGGCTTGTCACAGGAAGCATGAAAATATTCAGTCACAGGGCCTGTTAGACATGAATCCTGTCAAATATAAAACTGAATTTTAGCTCAGATGGGGGGGGGGGGGGGGGGGAGAGAAAAATCTAATTTGAAATGCGTATTTATCTCTCATGAATATTTATCAATGAACATTTAAATAAAAAAGTTACATAAACTGCATTTTATCTTGGAATCTTAATTTTTTATTTATATACATTTTTTAAATATTATCTGCGGGTTAATTCATGTGTATATGTTAACTTTTTTCACTAACCTTCCATTTATTGTTTAATGCTAAAGCCCGGTAGTTCTTCTGATGTCATTATTGCCCAGGTAAAGTGTAAAGGAATATTAGATAGTACCTGAATAGGCATTTAGAATGTCAATTTTCAATATTTAAGTAGTAGTGTTAATTTTAGACTTTTCTAAGTAACATATGTAAAATGTAAGTGATATTTTAAGAAAAAAATATTCTGGTCTTATTTGATTTTGTTTAATTTTGTTTTAATTAAATATACACTTAATTTACATATTTAGAAATTGTAAGTTAGTGTATTTATTCTTTGAAATTGATTTAACAAGGGCTTTTTATTTGATCATAGTGATCATATTTCAAGAAATAAATTTTTTATCTTTAAATTATATGTAGCTTAAACTTAAACCTCTATGATATCTAGGTTATCTTTTAAGATAACAGAAATTTTAAATGCATTTAAAACAATAAAATATTCTTTGTTAAATCTAAAAAATATTAATCACTTGATTTTTCAATCAGGTGTATTCATACTAAAAAATATAAAATTAAGTGGAGAAATTATTTACCTTAATGCTTTTTAAAAACTATAAATTTCAGAATTTTAATGAAAGAAATGTAGATTTAAAAATAATTATATGTATGGAATGTTATTAAGTAAAAATATCAAAGTTGATTCATATAAAATTCAATTATAAATTAAAAAATTGTATAACTTCTAATAGTGTGTGTGTGTATATATATATATATATTTCTTGTCTCTCTTTCTCATAAACTGTATACAGACTCAGAAATAAAATTGAGTTTAATTTTGGATCTTAAAACAATAAAATTACTTATTTGTGTTAATTTATTTGACTTATTTTAATGACTGTATTATAACAGGATTGCTATAGTACCTGGAATTCAGGGAAAATCTGGAAAACTCAAGGAATTTGAAAAACTTTTAAAAAGTAGGGAAAACTGAGTTAATTTCAAAATTTATTCAGGGAATTTTTTAATTTTAGTGCTTTATAATGAAGAAAAATCAATTATATGGTTTTCCAAACTATAATAAGTTAATAAAACTAATATACCCTAAATAAATTCAATTGACTTATAAACATTGTTAAATTCTGTTGCTGCATGATTGAGTGTTATCTATTTTACTTTTAAAAGAGACAGGGAAAACTCATGGAATTTTTTTCTCCTGATTTAAGTATCAACCCTGTATAAGTATGCAATATTAAAAGGGGGCTTGATTATGGGATGTAAGTATCTTAGAAATGATGAGAAGTCTTTCAGATTAACTAATATCCTTTATTAAAATAAATAACTAGACTTGACACTGAACAGAAATATCAATATTTACACAATGTTAAAAATGCCAATGTAAAAAATTGTTAAGTGCAGACTGCCTTTATTAAGTTTTAAAGATGCAGTCTTGGCTCAAAGTTAGGCACCCTGAGCAGACACTCGCTCTTAGTCCGTGAAGAAATGTTTAAGGCACCGCGAGAACTGTCAGCGGATGCCGAGTGTGCTAATTTCCTGTGGGCCGAGAGCCCGGAGAACTCGTTAGCAAGTGTTACATGATGAAAAAGCCTTCTCGATTGCTTTGTTTTCGATTTTTGCTTGCCAGATCTCGATTCCAGTTGTTTAATAAATTGTTGATTGTCTCATTAGCTAAGGTACCAGATATCCAGGATTAATTAATATGCAAGATCCAACCGCAGTTAGTTACAAAAAAGCACTGACTAAGCTAATTTTTCTCTTAAAGTTGTACAATATTTTGACTTTCATGTTATCAAATCTCCTGCCTGGAAACAAAACTTACAGGGGCAATTACGAATTTTTAGCTATTCCTAAATTTTAAAATGTGTTTTTAATTATTTAAATTTAACTATTTTTTACCCCTTTCAAGTGTATAACAAATTAGTGCAAGGTTACAAATCTGTTTATATTATAGTAGTCGTATGAATCAACTTTTATTATATTTAAAAATATTCTTGCACAATCTTCACAATGTGATGAAAATCATTCACTCAGTTGCCTTTTTTGTTATTCTCTGTTTTAAATTAAGCATAATTTTAATATTACAAATTTCATATATCCCATAACATTTCTCTGTTCCCTCTCCTCCCCCAAACATATATACATGTATAAGAAACAGAAAATAAACTATTTTTTAATTTATAACTTTTTATTTTTAAATTGCTTATCACATTTTTAATATGTAATCACTTGAAGTTTTTAAGCTTTAAAAATATTTCTATTTATAAACATTTCCTTCTCTCTAGTCTTGTTCTAACTCTCACTTCATTTTTTTCCCCCACATTATTTTGTATATCAATGATTATTTTTTCCTGTTTAAGTATTGAGTCTGTGCTACAAAATCTGTAGGATAAGTAAATAGTAAATGTTTCAAATGATGAACTTATTATTATTATAATTGATGTATATAATGTAACATTTAATGTATTTCATTCTTTGTGTGACTATGTGTGAAGAATTCTTATTATTGTCTCTGAAGAAAATTGCAAACAAAATTTTTATTGCTAGCTATTTCTTCAATTTCTATTCTTCTTATGCTAGTTGGCCTGTGTCTACCTAGCACTTGATTTATATATATGTATTTTTGAATTTTTTTCTCCTTGCCAGTTCAAATTGCTAAACATTGGTTTACATGATATGTATATGTTTTGAAGTCCAAATGTCTCCAAGAAATTAAAAATGACACCATAATCCTTTAAATTTTATAACTACTTGTCTATTTATTTATGCTTTACTAGTATGACCCAGTGATCAAAATTTGATCACAAATTTATTCAGATCTCAGAATTCTTTTAAATAAACATTTAAAAAATAAATTTAGAAATTTAAAATTTCTGTATAAACAATGTTCTTTTTAAATACTCTGTCGTCCTTAGCTAAATGACCTTATTCACTGAGTTCTGAGATATAAAATTTCAAATAATTGAAAGAACGGACCCAACTTGCTGCAACATAAAGCTTCCTTTAATAAAATGCAAACTCTTTTAAATGTTTGGCCTTGCGACTTATTTATAGTCATTCCAAATGTAAGTATAACTGTAAACTGAATTCGCTAGAAATCAAATGGTAAAAATGTACCTGAATATATGTCAGATTTATATGTGGAATTAAAATTTGTTTACCATGGCTTATTCCCTTCAAAACTTCACAATCAATAGCATTTTGATGCATAGTCTTAACACGCATCCTCATCCCATAATCTAAGAATTCTGAAGTATTGAGATTTTTGATAAGTAAAACAATGGAATTTACTTTTAAGTGCTAACTTGTGAAAAGGTAAACCACTTACACTCAGAAGTTTTAAAAACTCTATGGGCATTTTCTAAAAATGGGTGAATCATGTTCAGGAAATCTCAAAACGTGTAAATTTATTGAAAACCGGAAATCGATATTTTTCTTTATGATAAATTCACTTTTTAAAAGATAAGTAGTCAATTTCAATTAATTGAAATGCATTATGTTTTAGCTAAAAAATATCTCTTTAAATTAGAGTTAACGTAAATCATTTTTTAAAGAAAAGAAAAAGAAAAGAAAGAAAGGAATTAGATCATAAATAAATTAGAAAAGAAAAATAAAAATTTCATAAAACAAATCCTTTTCTAATTTGCGTATATGTTCAATAGTATAAAATTTCGAGCCGTTGCTATAGGAACGCAAATGATTGAAATGAAAAGAATTTTAAATACTACAAAAGATTATGGGTATAAAATGAAAGTGCATAAGAAATAAAAGTATTTTTAAATACCTTCTTGACTTCATAAGAAAATAATTTTTGTATTCTGCAAATCTGGCTAATCATATCTTTTGAATGATACACTTTCAAACCTTTACTCCCATAATTAATATGTTAAAAGTGTACCGCAAATTTCATGCTTGTCTATTAATATATAGATTATTAATTTCTTGTGACATTATTATTTTCCTCTGATGTATTAAAAATGTGCATAGCAATATAAAGAATTTATTCTGAAAATTGAAATATATTTATTGAGAATTTTTTTTAATGAGAATCGATGAACAAATCTTCCAAAGAATGCAAACCATGGATGATATTTTCTTTTCTTTATCTCAAAACATTGTTGCGATTGTGATGTAAGTTTATTCATTAGATTATCCTTTTTCATTATTTTATTCATTTGAAATGCATGCATGGAGACCATGGCATAAATTTTTCTTTTCTTTATTCCAATTTGTTGGTTTAACTGTGATATTATTTTCAGCATTAGTTTTTAAAAGAAATTGGATTTTTATTATTAAGGAGATAATTCCTTTCTGTATTTTCAGCTATTTTTATATAGCACTGTGTGGTTGCCAAAGGTATTTAAAATGAGTCTACTTGTTACTATTTTAAGCCTAAACCAATTATGTTTACTTTCTTGCCCTAAAAT
Source organism: Salticus scenicus (assembly GCA_963930645.1). NCBI lineage: Eukaryota > Metazoa > Arthropoda > Arachnida > Araneae > Salticidae > Salticus > Salticus scenicus. The sequence goes on along the minus strand of OZ005650.1, from coordinate 258,008,922 downwards.
GTTGAAAAAGCAGCTTTTTTCACACTTAATATATGCATAGAAACTTTTGCAATATCCTTAAATTTTTAAAATTTAAAAAAATTCTTTATTTGAAATAGCTGATAAATAAAAAAAATATAGATAAAAATGTTCCACTTTTTATAGATTTTAACAATATCAAGCTGAGCTAAAAAATAATTTTATTATAGTTTTTTCTGTACTAAATTTATACTATTTAGAAACACACTTTTAAATGCTTGCAGGGTTTTCTGATTTTCGGGATATTATCCAATAACAAGTAAACACTGGAATAAATTCTTTGAAATATATGAATTGCTGGTTATTACATTAATATTGTTTTATGAAAAGTGTAGATAAATACAGGGTGTTCGGAATAAGTTTAGCACTTTTGTTGATAGTAAAAAACAGGGAATATTATCCTGAAAACACATTGTATTGAACTCGTAGAAATCATACAGTATCAGAAGAATATAATAAAGCAGAATCACTTTTTAAAAAAACCACCCTTTGCAGCCACAACTACCTCAAGAAGACTTTGAATCTGGAGCATGTAGCCTTCATGATGTTCCTAGGGAGAGCTGCAAATGCTGCCTTAATCTTGTAGATAAGCTAGATCATTGTGTTGCTTTTGCTAGCAGTGTGATTAGTATGTTGCTCCACCATGCTCTGCACATAATAATCCATAGGATTGCAATCAGGCGAGTTAGGGGGTCAGATGTCGAGACTGATAAAGTTGTTTCCCTTGAATGAGGTCTTGTGCAAGAGTTGGCCTTTCTGCTCCTTGTAGGAATGATAACGAAGGTTCTTGTTCAAAGCCAGCTTCATGCTTGATGCCAGCGACACCCATTTCCCGCATTAGAGCTCAGATTCCCTTTCCCTGGATCTTCCTGTATAGTCTCTTGCAATTGGTGCATGAATTCTGGAGTGCAGCAGCAATCAGATTGTCTTCTGTGAAATTTTTTGTCCTATTGCAATCACTTCATTTATCTATCTATCTATCTATATATACATATATATCTATAATGAAAATTTTGTCATCACAATAACTACCGAAATAATACTCCAAATTGAACCAAATTTGTACAACGAACTGATTTTATAAATATCTTGGATGAGTCCATTAACCAAGTTACTCTGACGTTTTGTTTTCAAGTGGCAACCACTGGAATATTTCAAACCCACATTTTAAAAAGCATATTTAAAGCAAGATTTGCCTGAATTTTGATGAAAATATAGACCACATAAGGGTCTCAATGAACTTTATTAATGAACTTCATCCACCATTTTTAATAAAGTAGCAGATATCTTAAGTTAAGCAGGGCTACTTAAATCAGGCTACCACTTGAAAATTTAAAATCACAATAACTTCCAAAATAATACTCCAAATCGAACCAAATTTGGACATCTTATGAATATCTTGGATGAGTTTCTTAACCAAGTTGCTACACCATTTTATTTTCAAGAGGAGATTACTTGAAAATTTCAAATTCAAATTGTGGAAAGCGTATTCTGAGTTTATTTGAATTTTAATCTATACATAGACCATATAAGTGTCTCAATCAACTTTATTAATGAACTTTATCTGCCATTTTTAACAAAGTGTGGATGTTATGAACTAAGCAAGACAACTTGAAATTAGGCTACCGCTTGAAAATTTATAAGCATAACGTTTTAAATTCTGATTTAATTTGAACCAAAGTTGAACAGTTATCTTATCATCTTGGATGAGTTAGTTCACTGGGCAACTTGTTCCAACTTCTTGTTTCCAAGTTGTGGCCACTTGAAATCATGCTGCCACTTGAAAATGTGCTATCAAGATGACTTTTAAAATACTAAATTGATTCAAACAAAAGTTGGATAGTGAATTTAGGGTTCAAATATCTTGGATATGTTACCGTTAAAACGTGAAATCCGTTAATCTGCAGATTACCTAGCTAATCTGCAGATTAACTAAAATAACCCATTAAAGTGCGGATTAAAGTGTTTTCCGCATTTTAACTAGGTAATCTGCAGATTAACGGTTTCAGTATCGTTAAAGTTCAAATGTTTGTTTCGAGCCTTAGTTTTTTTTACATTCACTATGACGTCAAGCAGCCATGTGATACAGATACGCAAGTGACCTTCAAACATAACTAAAACTTTTACCCCTTCCCTTCCGCACTTCCACTACGCTATGCTATGATGATAAACCGATAAACGGCAAATGCAAAATGTGGAGGATGGATGCCACTAGCATCCAACCCGTTAAGCTTGGCTCGTCCAGGCAGGCAGGGGCTGTCCAAAGGTTTCGATGAGGATGGAAGCCATGATTAGGTTTATTATTATGACTAACACAAAATTTAAAGTAACAAGTAAGTTATAATTGTTTTAATTTTTATTTTATTTCTATCTTTTTTAATTCTGTCAATATAAGTTTGATAAGGGTCTGCATTTTATTAATGAAATGTAGTCTTAATTAAAAGCTGTCTCTCGTGAAACTCCATTTTGAATTATGAATATTAGATTTACATTACAGTAATTATTTCCTTCCGAACTAAAACTATTAAACCATAACTTTTTAAAACTAATTTATTTTAAAATTGATTTAAATTACTATTACTTACTGGAAAAAAAAAAAAAAAAAAAAAAAAAAAGATATATTAATTATTAACTTTGAAAAATATTATGGCATTTAATAAATACTTAATATGAAATTTTTATACATTTTTTAGCATTTCATTACATTTTTTTTTTTTTTTTTTTCCTTTCAGTTTCAAGTTTCCTGTACATATTTTATATATCATGATTATATTTTTATTTATTTATTTATTTTAAATTTTGTTCGCTTTTTCAGATAATTTCGTTGTAGTTTATCACATAAAATGTGTTAATAAAGGTTTATTTATTTATTTTTTATTTTTTTTTGTAAAATTAATATATTTGCTAAACTTGTGCAGATATATGTATGCTGCAAAATATGGTTTAATAAAGCATTGAAAACTGTCATTTTAATTTTCATGCATTCTAAAAAATGTTAAAGCAGTTTTAATTATTTGAAGTACTTCTTAAATAATTCTTCTGATTTGTCTAATTTAATATTTCTAGTAATATTTTATGTAATTTAATATTTCTAGTATTTAAATAGTAATAGCAATATAAGTTGTTAATAAAACTTTTTTTATTTTTATTTTAAATTGTTAAATATTTTTATTTTGAAAAGAAATCGTTACTGTATTACAATTCTAACATTCATTTATAAAATAGAATTTATTGAAAGCTATTAAAGCTATTATATTTCATATTAAAAATGCATAGCATCTTCAAATTTATATTGAAGAATAAAAATGATGAAATAAATAAAAAATAAAACAAATATAACTTTAAAAGATATAAAAATTAAAACACATACAGATTAAAATAAGTAAAGAAGGAAATAAAAAAGAAAAGAAAACTATTTTTTTTTTTTTTTTTTTTTTTTTTTTTTTTTCCGAATGAAAAAACAAATACAACACAGCGTGCTGTAAAATTACCACACCAGATATCTTATTTTCACTTTAACTAGTGCCTAGTAGGTAATGTGCAGATTATCTAGGTAATTCGCAGATTACCTAATTAATTTGAGAAATAAAACAATTTTCCTCACTTTAACGGATCACCCAAGTTAATGTGCAGATTACCTAGCTAATCTGCAGTTTAACTGATTTCTGCACTTTAGCGGTAACAGATACATTCACTTGGTAACTCGATCTGCAATTTTATTTCCAAGTGGCAGCCACTTGAAAATTTGTCATTATGGTAACTTTTGTAATACTAAATCAATTTGCATCAAATGTGGGTAGTGGATTTACCATTCATATATCACATATAAGTTCGCTGGTCATCTCACTCTGCTTTTTTTTCCAAGTGGTGGCCACTTGAAATCACGGTACCACTTGAAAATTTCTTATCACGATAATTTTTTAAATACTGATTTAATTTGAGCTAAAGTTGGACATTGAACATATCATACAAATATCTTGTATGATTTCACTGGACAAGTTGCTTCGCTATTTTGCTTCCAAGTTGCAGTCACTTAGACTGACACTTGAAAATTTGTCATAACAATAATTTTTGAAACACTGCACTGATTTGAGCTAAAGTTTGACAGTGAACTTATGCTTTAAATATCTTGAACAAATTTGCCATGCACCTTTGTCCATTATATTGTTTCCTTGTGGCGGCCACTTGAAAATTTGTTATCACGGTAACTTTTGAAATACTTAATCAATTCAAACCAAAGTTGAACTAGTATGTTGTGGCCACCACAAGACTTTCTTCTATATTTTCCTATATAAATATTCAATCAGTAACAATATTAAAAAAAAAAAATTACGATTTTTTTCTTTTTTTTTTTTTTTGTTAAAAGTAATACATATTCAACCAGTAACAATATTAAAAAAAAAAAAAAAAAAAAAAAAAAAAAAAATTACTTTTTTTTTTTTTTTGTTTTTTTTTTTTTTTTTTTTTGTTAAAAGTAAAAAAAATCGATAACTTTGTTTTAAATTATCACAGATTTATAGTTCAACCATTCGTTTTAAAGGTATTGACGAGATCTTTCGAAAGATACCCATCTTGAAAATTTACCCCCCCCCCCCCCCCGGGGGGTACTTCTCCCCCCAGGGGGGGAACCGGTGCCCCCACATGCACAAAATTTTTTTCGTAGTTAACTACTACTATTATCAATAATTCATATTAATATTACAATCACAAGTTTAAAATAACGCTCATTATGTACATTTATACGAAATTTTGTCCTATATTGCCATGTTAAAAATTTAGAAAAAATGCGATCACAGCGCCACCTGTTGAGCTATTGATGCCTAAATGTAATCAGGACCAGTTTATGTCGGGGACCAACTAAATACCAAGTTTGGTTAAGTTTCGTTAAAAAAAAAAAAAAAAAAAAAATACGATTTTTTTTCTAAGTTTTTTTTTTTTTTTGTTAAAAGTAAAAAAATCGATAACTTTGTTTCAAATTATCACAGATTTATAGTTCAACCATTCGTTTTAAAGGTATTGACGAGATCTTTCGAAAGATACCCATCTTGAAAATTTACCCCCCCCCCCCAGGGGGGTACTTCTCCCCCAGGGAGAAAACCGGTGCCCCCACATGCACAAAATTTTTTTCGTAGTTAACTACTACTATTATCAATAATTCATATTAATTTTACAATGACAAGTTTAAAATAACGCTCATTATGTACATTTATACGAAATTTTGTCCTATGCTGCCATGTTAAAAGTTTACATAAAATGCGATCACAGCGCCATCTGCCGGGCGATTGATCCCAAAATCTAATCAGACCCTTTCCATGTCAGGGTCCAACTATACACCAATTTTGGTTCAATTTCATTCATCGGTTCGTGAGATACGGTGTGACATACGAAATTTTGCGATCACAGCGCCACCTGCTGGACGATTGATCCCCAAATCTAATCAGCACCATGCCCCGTCAGGTTCCAACTATATACCAAGTTTGGTTGAATTTCATTCATTAGTTCGTGAGATACGGTGAAAAATACGAAAATTTGTCCTATACTGCCATGTTAAAAATTTACATAAAATGCGATCACAGCGCCACCTGATGGGCTATGGATCCCAAAATCTAATCAGCACAATGCCCCGCCAGGGTCCAACTATATACCAAGTTTGGTTGAATTTCATTCATTGGTTCGTGAGATACGGTGAAAACACTAAACCACAGACAGACAGACAGACATTTTTTAAAAACTATCAATTCGTGTTCAGGACACCCCAACGTGTAGATCCGTCAAAAAACGGAGGTCGAAAATTTTCGCGAATCCAATACTTTCTCTATATTACATATAGAAGAAAGTAAAAATGGATTTATCATTCAAATATCACCAAGTGCATTATCTATCGCTAAGTCCATTAATAATTTATAGCCGCCATTTTGAAATAAAATGGCAGCTACTTGATAAGGAGAAAGAAATTAACCTACCCTTCTGAATAAGCTGGAAGGACTTGTTCTTAATATTTTACTTTAAAATGAAAATGAGCATTTTTCTTCTTTATATATTTTCTTAATCTAATTGTTGATTCACATTATGTATATTAAGTAGCTATTCCTAAAACAGGTATGATTTTTCTATAAGTGTATTATAAACTAGATAATTTTTATTAAATAATATATTTAACATTTATTGAATTTCTGTTTTCAGAAAAATGTAAGTATTAGTATATATTTTTTTGCTTATATTTTATAATTTACTGATTGTAGTACTTTGCTACTGTGTATGTATTTTTTTCCCCTTTTGTTTTGTGTTTTACATTAATTTAAATGGATTACATTTTGCAAAGTATTAAAAACCTAAAACATTATTTTTACTTTCCTATTGAAACCATCTTTTTATGTATATGATTAATGCATAGAAAATGGGTAAATTATCTAAATACTTCAGTGTATTAAAAAATATATCTGCTTAATACTCTGATCCTGACAAGTATTTAAACTTGTCATGTACCCTGTTTGGTTTTTTTAGAGGGTATTTTTTAAATTCAGATCTGTCATATATATTTGAAAAAGTATGCATATTTTATCATGAATAATCATTTGTACTTGAAAATTTTTGCTAGTTATTTGACTGAATCTGATTTATTTAACATTTGGCAGATAAGTTACAGAAAGTTGTTAGTTTTTAATAGAAAAGATTTTGATGATTCATTTTTTTGTACAATCGAACCTCGTTAACATGAATTACTTTTAACATGAGCAGTTTCCACAATTCCCGTCAAAAGGAAGATTAGTTACTAATAACATGAACAAATTTTTTATCCCCCTTGAGATTCACATTAACAAAGTTCAACTGAATTAACGATTTTTTTTTTTTTTTTTTCAATAATTTGTTTTTGCTTTGATAGCCTAATTCTTGTTTATAGCTTAAGCTTGAATTTTCCATAACAGTTTTTTCCTCTTTTAACACATCATTTCAAATAAACAAATACAATTTTTAAAGAAAATTAGAATAAAAATCTGTCTTCTTTTTGATCATTTTTCCAAAGATCACTCTTTATTCTTGAATGTTGTTTTCCATTATAGTCTGCAGAAATTCAAAGATAGGTTTAAATATATAGATAAGTTGACTTGCAACCATAATGTCACTTTAAAAAAAAAAAAAATTCATCAATTTTGGAAGCATAAAATAACATGTATGTGTTTATTGAATGCTAAAATAATCATTACAATAATTATATAATTAATGATTATTTAATCATAATATTAATGACATAAATTATGACTAATAGTAATTATGGACACAAAAACTAAATTTGACGTTTCCAAAGGCAATTTTTTTTTTTATTTAAGACCAAAAAAAAAAGGAAATTCTTTCATTTAACACCAAAGAAAAGTAAATTTAATGATCTAATTTTCCTCTTAGGTACTGTCGTAAAATTTATTATATTGTGGTTGCGATATTGTCTATGTTCCATAAAAGTGATACTTTTGGAGAGTTATTGAAGCCGGAAACCACATCCCTTCTATAGAGAATCAAAATTGTGATGACTAATAACTTGTCTTCAGACCACTACTAGGAGTAAATCCCATACTGTCACCAATTGCCCACAGCATAGCTCTAGTGTCTAGTATGACATTAAACCCACTCAACCTCATCGTCCAAAAAATATGCCTTGCATTTTAAATGTATAGATTTTTCCATCTAAATTTGTTTAAACTTGTTAAAGAATTTTTGTTTTTTTCTTTAATGGTTAATGTAAGGTTAAACTAATCATACTTAATTGACTCCAAATAATAAAATCAAAATATGTTAAGAATTACTTAAATTTTTAGAGGTTGTTTTTTAACACAGATTAAATAAAAGGTTGAATTTCAGTAATGTAGCTATTGCGTATGACAAAAATGTTTGGGCATTCAAAAAAAAAAAAAAAAAAGTAATATAGAGTGTTGATTTTATTTGTTTTTATAACCAATTAGAACTTATTTTATTTGGCATGGTATAGTAATTCTGTATAGTTTGTCTTTTTTTTTATTTTAAATACAATTGCTGTTCAAACCTCTTGTGATTTTTGTGTATAAATCTGTAAAGTATTAATTATTTAAAATACAACTAAAGTTTATATGTTATATTCAACATGAAAATATTGCATATTATTTTTTATTGAAATATTTTTCACTTGCAAATTCATTAAGAAATTATATTAACTTTTATTTTACAATTGTTTTCAATTAGTTACCTTTTTTATTTCTCAAGATTCTGTTTATAAAATTCTAATGAAGGAAATGTTTATAATGGTTGTGAAGATTGTGTTATGTGCATTTATTTATTTTTATTTTTCACTGATTTTCATTCCATACATAATATTTAAATTTTATACTTAAGGAAATTTAAGATGTTTGTTAATGATCAATATATATATTAATTAATGTTTTAGCATTCTTTTAAAAGCATTTATTATACTACCCTAATTGTATTTTTTAGAGAAAAATTTGTAAAGATGTTTGGATTGGCAGTAACTTTTGTAGCAACTCGTAGTGGTCTTTTGAGATTTGTAGAGCACTGGCCAGATTCTGGAGGATCTAATGGAACCGAAAAGTATTAATTAAATCAATTATTTTTATATATTGCATTGAATTTATAAAATATGGTATCTTTCCACTTCCCTTCCTGTGATTCCCTTTTCTTACCTAATGGCTAAATCTCTAAACATGCAGTGATCAGATCTTAAACTCAGAACGATAGCAAGATTTGTACTCATTTTAATTATTGTCTGAGAGAATTTTTATTGATTTTCATAGAATTTTGCTATTTTTGAAACATTCATGTAACATGATCTGTAGAAATAAATTATTTTAAAACACATTTGCTGATTTCAAACTATGTCTTAGGATAAAATCTTTTCAGCTGTATGAGGTTATTTTCTTCTTCATTTCAACTATATGGGTAATGTTCTAACTATTATAGCTTCAAAACATATATATATATATATATATATATATTAATGAAACTTATAGTATAATTAAGATAGGTCCACTGTACAGATAAATTTGCTAATTTTTAGTGGAAAAAAAAAAAAAACTGGCATTAAGATTGCATGTCTGTATCTCAACAATAACTTTAAGGATTAGCACCAAAAACTAATGTAGAGTGATGAAGAATATAAGAACTTTGTAAACAAATATGTAATAGTTGTTTCGTATTGAAATAATTAAATATGGTCTTTTATCAATTGAAAAAGACAGATGTAGGTGTATATCTGCCCAATTACACTGCTCTGCATGAAAATCAGCCCTAACACCATTCCACCATTCCTGCAAATTCTTATGTAAAATGATCTCCTAAAATATGTCCTGCATTTTGCCCCATCACCCATCTCTTTTTTTTTTTTTTTGAGAAGGTATTTTTATCACTGTTCAGTAATTTTATGGTCTTGAATTTGATTTAAAGGGGGCAATGGATTTTTTTAACCATTAAATGTCTTTTAAGGGGCTACAGAAGTGGAAAAAAAAATCTGAAACATGAACATTAGTAGCAAGAGGAGAAATTTAAGAGAGGGGATTTGCCTCCTGAAATTTTAAATTATGTTTAGTATATTTTATTATGTCAATCTCTTATTACCATTATTATTTATTGTACATTATATTTTTATTTTTCATTTAAGTGTTAAAATATTCCTTTTCCATCCTCCAAATCATATTTCCCCCATGACAATAAAATTACCAAACAGTGATAAAAATAAGGGAAATGGATGATGTTGCAAGGAAATGGTGGTTGATTGTGCAAAATGGGGATCATATTTGGATTCAGGAGGTCATTTTACATAAGAATTGACAGTAAGGGTATTTGGGGTAGATTTTTTTTTTTTTTTTTTTTACAGTGAAGTGTTATTTTCCCCTAAAACAATTTACTTGTCTGTGCCTTAGATGAGTTTCTTTATAAAGTTCTTATACTTCATTTTACCAAGATCAACCATAATTGTATGTCTTGACCTGAAGAGAAAGATCGTTTTATTTACTACTAGCCGCCTTCGGCGACCAGCTGGTTCGCGATCCCTGAAAAATCCGACTTTACGAAAATCCCGCTCGGTGGCGCCTGCGGCGCTTTTTTCCCGTTTCAGGTCTAATAACAGCTTATTGATATATCGTGAAAATAGCTTATTGAAATCGCAGTAAATTCCCGTGCGGTAGCGCCTTCGGCGCCCTCTTCCCTTTTCAATATCTGAAACAGCCTGTTCGCTCACCATGTTATGATCTTTCAAATTTCTGACTTCAGCTAAGTCCCGCTCGGTGGCGCCTGCGGCGCCTTATCCCCGTTTTAGAACATGTATTACTTATGAAATTATTTTGATTAGTAGCTGAGATACAAAAGAAAACCTAATCAGGACACCTTAAAACGTGTAAATCAGGTGAAATTGTTATCATGTAGACTAGATGAACTGTCTTAACATGTTAAAAATGTATCCAGCAGATTGCAGTGAAATATTTGGCTCATACTTTTATGTAACAAGGCCTAATGTGCAGTTTTTAAATAAAAACAGAGTTTAACATCCATAACAATATTTATTTAAAACTTAACAAGAAATTTAAAACTTAACAGAAAATATAGACTTTGCTAGTGATAGTTAGAGGAACGGTATTTAAACTTGCCATGAGGGAAAAACTATTTACCAAAAACTAACTGCTTATAAGTAGAATTAATGTTCTCATTGCTCAGCATTAGCACAAAAAAGGATGCTGGCCTTCAAATAACAGTAATGTATACTGCAACTTAAATAAACAGAAAATAAAAATGCCCTCATACTTTGAGGCAAACTAAAAATACTTAAAACGTATTTAAACTTTTCAAATCATCGTAAATACAAATGAAAATTATAAGCAAGAGAAAGTAAAGCTATTCAATACATCCTTATATACTTTTATCACCGGATTCCAGAACAGCCAATCACCAGGCTACACATTTCTCCCTTCCAGGCGATCCAAAACACGCCCATCGTACGTAATCAGTTACCGTGACAACGGACGACGCTGAATACGTACGCCATCTATGGGCTGCAAAAGTAAGTATCGCCGTATTGGAATTCAACTGGCCTGAACGATGTGTTCAAAGAATGTAAACAAAGATTACAATTTTATCCTATATGAATTAAATGAAGAAATATAATTTCAAAAGTATTTAAAAAAATAAGAAAAGATAAGTTATTTGCTTGAATAAAGAATAAAGGTAAGTTATATCTTTAAATAAAGTTGTTTTAATAAAACTTATCCTTAAATATTATAATAAACCAATACATTGTATTGTTTATATTTTCAAATTAAACTTAGCTTATACATAGCACTAAACGCATAGCACTAAACGCTATTCATTTAAAACAAAAAAATAAGCTCTCCTCATAATTAATAGGCAATATAAATGTTTTTTAACTTTGAAAAATGATATGAAAAAAATTTTTAGGACAACAATGCCCCCCATCATATCATTTTGAAACATTAACCATCACTAGCATTAACAAAAATAAAAAATATATATAAAAAAAGCAGTATAACTATATCACATTAATCTTTTTTTTATACAGAGGCAATCCATCAATTCTTGTAAAAAGTCCACCATAGCAGTTCAGTTCATTTAAAACACTCAATAAATCTACTACGAAAATAAAAAAATATATATATTAATAATATATCAAAAAATGATGCATTAAGAAATTTTTATTACTGAAAACAATAAAAGATTAGTTAAACAATTATAACAATCACATAACTCAAACATTCGTGGCCACGTTTACACTCATCCTAAATAAAAAAAAAAAACTTTCTTTACAATGACAAAGCAATGAAGATCAGAAGAAAATATCCAAAATATTCTGCACCTCAAAACTTCAAATAAGGATACATATCCAAAATTTATACTTTATAAATTACAATTTTTACTATATATATATATAAAATTTACAGATATTTTTTTCTTACAAATTTACTATACAAATATTTTATTTACAAAATTAAGCAAGTCACTTTTAGTAAGTGGCTTTGTAAAGGGATCCGCCAAGTTAGATTTAGATTTAACATATTTTAATTCAAATTTATCCTCAAAAAGCCACTCGCGAATAAAAAATAATTTTACATTTATGTGCTTGGACCTATTGTTCTCTATAGGTGATTTTGTAAATTCAATACCTGACATATTATCGGCAAAAAGGGTTGGTAAAGAGTATTTTTCGGAGATTAAATTAAATTCAATACAATCCTCCAAAATACGATTGAACCACATAAGTTCTTTCACACATTCACACATTGAAATAAATTTGCTTTCCATTGTGGAAAGACTTACCCCTTTTTCCTTAAAAGTTCGCCATGAAATTGGACTATCTAAAAATATTATTTGACCCCCCCATTGAAATAAAGTCGTCTCTGTTTATAGCAAAATCAGCATCAGAGAAAGCGACTAAACTAGAATTTTTACAATTTAAATTTAATTTGAAATTCTTGGTACCCGAAACGTAACCAAGTAATTTAAGCAAAAATTCCAATGGGTTAAACCCGGAGAATTTTGAAACTGGCTAAAAATATTCACAGCATACGCTATATATGGTCTAGTCCTACTAGCTAAAAACGAAAGGCAACCCAAGATATTCCTATATGGTAATCTTGCGACTTCTTTCATTTCAGCCTTATTGCTTGGACAATCCCTTTTTGAATATTTTAACCCTTTTATAATAGGTAAAGAAGTATATGGTATTTTAAATGAGTTAAACCTTTTATAAACTTCATCTATGTACAATGCCTGATAAATTTGAACAGCATCATTATCATAGCTAAACTCAACACCCAATAATTTCTTCGTTTTACCCAAAACTTTAAGATCAAATTTTCCCCCCAAAAGTTCAATTATGGAATCAATTTGAGCCCGAGTTTTTCCAAAAATAACTATGTCGTCGACATAGACTAATAAAACTATAAAGTCCTCAAAATAATATGAACAATTACACCAGTTAAACTTAAGAAAACCCAAACTTAAAAGAACCTTATTTATTATAATTTTATTTTTAAGGAAAAGTACAATTATACTTTTGCTAAAATTTAAATACCTTATACAAAACTTTTCCATTTTGTTTGACTGATTAATTTCGAACACTCCGTGTTCATCCTCAGAGTCGAAACACTAAACGCCGTCGTTCTTCTGCTGATGTTTACTTTGTCGGTGTATCCCGTGGTTGCCTTTTCGCTTCACTTCGTATTCTTCTAGTAGCTGTTGCCATTATAATACCGTGAATGACAGAGAGCATTATATCATACCCACCGCATGGCAACAGCTACTAGAAGAATACGAAGTGAAGCGAAAAGGCAACCACGGGATACACCGACAAAGTAAACATCAGCAGAAGAACGACGGCGTTTAGTGTTTCGACTCTGAGGATGAACACGGAGTGTTTGAAATTAATCAGTCAAACAAAATGGAAAAGTTTTGTATAAGGTATTTAAATTTTAGCAAAAGAACCTTATTTAATTCGAAAAACCACAAACGACCACTCTGATGTAAACCATACAGAGCACGGTCTAATTTGCAAACTAAATTTTCATCACCAGGAACAATATAACCAAGCGGTTGTGACATATAAATCTCTTCTTTAAGAGGAGCGTATAAATATGCACAATGTTTTGCCACCTAAGACAGGAAACTAAAAGGGAAAAGAAAAAACGAATAACAGAAAAGTTCACCACTGGAGAGAATGTTTCGTCGTAGGTATCCCCCCGAATTTGGTAGTACCCCTGAGCGACGAGCCTAGCTTTAAACCTAGCTATATTCCCACTCTCATCCTTTTTAATGGTATAAACCCATCTGTTACCTAGTAAAGATTTCCCATCAGGCAAAGGGACTAAATGCCATACTTTACGCTGATTCATATTTGAAATTTCCTCATCCATAGCTTTAATCCATTCAGAATTTTGAGGTGACTTCATAGCTTGTTTATAAGTTCTAGGTACAGAAAGTTCTAGTCAGGTTTCCTTTTTAACATGGTTAGAAACAGGATCATTTGAATTAACCACCGCTTCAAATTTATTACTACCAGAGAAATCAAACAAGGAAGGTTCGAAAACAATATTATTACGTTCACAATAACTCTTAACCTCATTTAAAGATCTCAATCTAGTAGTTTTATCGTTAGGGTAATAATATATATCTGTCCTATCACCATGAGGTCTCGGTACTGGCTTTCTCCTCCAAACAATTTTAGAACAAGAGTCATTAGTATCAGGTAGTTCAGTGATAGACTCCCCGTCGGAATCATCAGGCCCCCCCTCCAAACACAATGTCTACGGGATCGGAACCACCACAATCAACCGGACTATTTGGAGACTGACCCAACTCTTCCAACGAAGGGCCCATCACCGCCCCACTGCGCTGATTAAAAATGCAATCGGAGAAAGTTAAATTTACAGTCTCTACGATCCTATCCTCATTTTCTATCCAGACTCTATATCCTTTTGTACGAAGAGCATAACCAACGATTACTCCCTTTTTTGCCTTTGACATAAGTTTGTGGTCGCGTCTCTGTTTAGGAACTCCGACCTACACTACTAAACCAAAAGGCTTCAGGTGTCTAACCGAAGGTTTTCTTCCAGTATAAAGTTCAAGAGGAGTTTTTTCCTGGTTTTTATGAATCACACGATTCCAAGTGTAACAAAAATAAAGCACAGCCTCTGGCCAAAAAGAAAAAGGAAGTCCACTATCGGACAGAATAGCATGAGTACAATTTAGAACTGTTTGATTGAGCCTTTCACAAACACCATTTTCTTCTGGTGTATAGGTGTTTGTTAGCTCGTGAGCAATCCCCCTTTTATTACAAAAGTCACGGAAACTCTCGTTCTCAAACTCAGAACCATTATCTGTCCTAATAGTTTTCAACTTCTTTCCAAGACTAAGCTCAGCTCTGGCAATGTGCCTTTCAAAAATACTAAACACCTGTGACTTATCCTTCATTGGGTATAAAGTCACTTTACGTGAAAAACCGTCAATTATTGAAAGAAAAAAATTTTCCCCCCTTTTTCCCAAAATTGGAATTGGACCCCAAACGTCCATGTACACTTTCTCCAAAGGTGATTTAATGCCATGAACAGAATCAACCGACTTAAAAGAAACACGATTTTGTTTACTTACCCGACAAGGTTCACACGAAAACTTTTTTAATTTAAGCTTAGGAAGCCCTTTCACACCATTGTGCTTACTAGTTTTGACTATAAGTTCCGGACTAATATGAGCGAAACGAGAATGCCAATTCTCTAAGTCAGTTAAATTAGCTACAACGGGTTCATCAGATAGCCCCCCATTCGCTTTTAAACACTTGGCATAGGCATAGTAAAGACCATTTTTAAGTTTGGCATAAAAAAGAGGTTTATCAAACTTGTCGAAAACATTTACTCTACCACCACCTCCAGTGAACTTGGCACCATTAAAGTCCAATTTTGCACCAGAAATCAAATTTTTCCTCAATTCAGGGGAAAACAAAACATCTTTAAGATATACATCATTATTACCAAATTTCAATTTAACTACACCTTTCCCAACAATCGGAAAACTTACTCCATCAATGGCCACCTTCAAATTTTCACCTTCAACAGGACAATATTCAGAAAACAGGTTTTTATTGCGACAACAGTGATGACTCGCGGCCGTATCGAAAATCCAAAGATTATCGCCACCAACATCACTAAAATTAACCTGTGCAATATAATATGAAGGTTCATTGACCGAATTGGCAGAGCAAGCAATCTTCCTTTGGGATTTAACATTTTTAGATTTAAACTTAGGGTTTACATTTGATTTAACATTAGAATTTCTATTAAAATTTGCATTAAAGTTCTTATTTAAACAGTCTTTCTTAAAGTGACCTGGTTTATTACAATTGAAACATAATAAAGGTTTATAAAACTTTTGTTTACCTTTATATTGAATAGTCTGAACTTCTACCAGCTGCTCATCATCTTTCTGTAACTGCAAACGGATTTCCTCAGACGTTAATTCGGACACCAAAGTAGTAAACTTGAACTCATCTGACTTCCATCGCATCATATCTTGAACCACAGAATTAAACCTCTTCGGGAGATGTCGTAAAAGCTGATAACAACAGTAAATATCTTCCATTGGACGACCCATTTCTCTCAACAGTTCAATTGTACGGCTCAATCAATTCACATATGCTGTTACAGACTCATTTTGTAGCATGTCACATTTTACAAATTCAGTAAATAATTGGATATGTCTTGCTTGTGAGTCTGACAAGAAATTTTTCTTTAAAGCCTCCCATGCTTCAACCGGGTCATTACAATTTTCTATAATACATCGAACTTCAGGAGATATATGCAAGTATATAGTAGACAGTGCAAGTCTTGACCTATGCTTAAAATCTGTGATAAGCTTAGTTGTTTCCGGTTTTCCATCATCCTCTGACAAAGTTTCTTTTTTAGCAACCAATTCCCAGCAGTTATCTCTTATAAGAATAAAACGAATATCTTTCTGCCAAGTAATATAATTACTGGCATTTAATTTTTCTATAGAAGGAGTTAAACTCATAGCCATTGTAAAAATATGCTGCACATCTAAACTGTAAACAAGGTAAGACCAAATGACATGCCCATAACCAATGTTATCATGTAGACTAGATGAACTGTCTTAACATGTTAAAAATGTATCCAGCAGATTGCAGTGAAATATTTGGCTCATACTTTTATGTAACAAGGCATAATGTGCAGTTTTTAAATAAAAACAGAGTTTAACATCCATAACAATATTTATTTAAAACTTAACAAGAAATTTAAAACTTAACAGAAAATATAGACTTTGCTAGTGATAGTTAGAGGAACGGTATTTAAACTTGCCATGAGGGAAAAACTATTTACCAAAAACTAACTGCTTATAAGTAGAATTAATGTTCTCATTGCTCAGCATTAGCACAAAAAAGGATGCTGGCCTTCAAATAACATTAATGTATACTGCAACTTAAATAAACAGAAAATAAAAATGCCCTCATACTTTGAGGCAAACTAAAAATACTTAAAACGTATTTAAACTTTTCAAATCATCGTAAATACAAACGAAAATTATAAGCAAGAGAAAGTAGAGCTATTCAATACATCCTTATATACTTTTATCACCGGATTCCAGAACAGCCAATCACCAGGCTACACATTTCTCCCTTCCAGGCGATCCAAAACACGCCCATCGTACGTAATCCGTTACCATGACAACGGACGACGCTGAATACGTACGCCATCTATGGGCCGCAAAAGTAAGTATCGCCATATTGGAATTCAACTGGCCTGAACGATGTGTTCAAAGAATGTAAACAAAGATTACAATTTTATCCTATATGAATTAAATGAAGAAATATAATTTCAAAAGTATTTAAAAAATAAGAAAAGATAAGTTATTTGCTTGAATAAAGAATAAAGGTAAGTTATATCTTTAAATAAAGTTGTTTTAATAAAACTTATCCTTAAATATTATAATAAACCAATACATTGTATTGTTTATATTTTCAAATTAAACTTAGCTTATACATAGCACTAAACGCTATTCATTTAAAACAAAAAAATAAGCTCTCCTCATAATTAATAGGCAATATAAATGTTTTTTAACTTTGAAAAATGATATGAAAAAAATTTTTAGGACAACAGAAATCTCGAATTCCACTTCCGATAATATAAAAATGAAATTATACTCATTAGAAGCTGAAATACAAAGATAATACAAGCATTTTTTTTAAAGATTTGTGTCTGACTTATCTGTGATTTTCTCCAAAACTTGCTTAATTCCGGGCTATATACCGTTTAAAATTATTAGTACGAAATGTGAGCGAAAATCTGAATTTGAAACTGTAAAATATAAAAGAATAAAAATTTTCTGGATTTTCCGTAGTTTTCTCTGAAAGTTTCGTACAGAATTTGAACAGCTTATATCATTTTAATAGCCTGCAATAAAAATACTTTAAAATATCTTTTGAATGATGTATTATGTATTACAATAATGAATATCTTTGATATATTTTAGATAATGAATATCTTTGATATATTTTAGATAATGAATATCTTTGATATATTTTAGACTCAAAATGGCTTATCTATCAAGGGCGATTAACGATTTCTATTGAAATCCGTCTAAAATTTAAGAATTCCAAAACTGCTTTTTTACAACCGAATTCATAGAAAAAAGGAAAAAAAATCAATATTATTCTGTTAAAAGTAACTTTTGGTGTCATTAACAGATGAAATAAAAATGAATTTAAATAAATATAATATGTCTATTTATTTTATTTTTAAAGCTATACTTTAGATTTTTTAACTGCATACAGGTGAGTCATAATGACGGGCAATTTCAAAGTTCTGCTTTTGATCAATTTTAAATTGAAAAAATTCAAAAACTGCTTTTTCATTTCCAGTACTTTGTCATGTGGTTGAAAAAAGAAAAGCAATTTTTCCCGACCGGAAGGAATAGTCTAGCCAGCATGTCTAGCACCTGGCGCTGAAGAATCTTTGATAAATGAAATAATTAAGTGTTCAGCTTGTTGCCAACTAAATTTCATACTTTAGTTAATTTTAAAAATTCTAATTGCTGTAGAGATAAGCCACTTCCACTCTCAGATTCGGAAAAAAATCCCCTTTCATTTGGTACCAAATTCGTAACGATCGAACTAATATTTCTAATTTATTTTCCACTTTTTCTGATTTTAACTCCGTTAAAATATCTATTAATTGAGATCGCTTTTTACATTTTAATTAATATCTCCGGAACTAATTAAAATTTTTAAATTCTGTTTTCACTATCAACTCGGGAAGGCTTCTGAGCACCCGTATGTCAAATTTTATACTTATGCGTTCAGTAGGGGCTGAACGTATAGATGCACAGACAGACAAACATCTTCTTTTATTATTATAGATTTTGGCAAAACAATGTAATGTTCATGACAGTATGCTTATGAGGATTGTCTGAAAATAGAAGAGGATCATTACATTTACATATTATTAAGGAATTGTTATATATACAGTTAAATAATGATAAACTGTTTTTTTTTTTTTTTTTTTTTTTTAAATAAAGCAATATTTTCTCTTCTAATAAAAACCATATTACATATTTTAATTGTTTTACTTTTTTGCATTAACTTTGCATTAACTTTTCTTAATATTTGTCTCGGTTTTATTTTATTCTTTTTAGTACAACAGAGCTATTGCTTTCAGTCAGCATTGTCATCATTTGCTGTGTTTCACTTTGAATGTGTCAGGTTTAATTTGCTAGGTAAAACTACACCATTCAACAGATCCTTACAAAAATAGATACACTTATTAATTGGGACAAAGTCTAGCTGATGCCATATTTTTTACTTCAATTGGATGATTGGTTCAAAAGATATTAAATGAAATCCTATTATAACTTTAAAATTACTAAAAAAGAAAAACAATTTGATGCAAAAAAAAAAATCACGTTCAATTCTGCTCCCTCCCTCCCTTCTGGCACAAAAGGAAATTAATTTGCATGTGAATAAAAACTATATTTCTTTTTAGTTAGAAAAAAATGAATGTGTAACAATTTTATTTAAATTGAGGAAAAAATAACTATTATTAATGCCTTTTGTATATTTAATACTAACTGCCTTCAGCAACCAGCTGGTATGCGATCCTTGAAAAATCTTTCTGTATTAAACTCACGCTCGGTGATGCCTGTGGTGCCTTCTCCCTATTGCAGCAACAGCTTAAACTTTGTATGTATATTGGATAGTATGTGATGCTGTTATGTTCTGCTGAAATAATTTAATCTTGTGTAATTTTATTTGAAGAGAAAAATAATAATCAGCAACAGTTTAAACTTTAAAAACATTATTTTCCTTTTAAAAGAAATTTTTCTCTCTTCACATAAACAGATGAAAGAAAAATGAATTTAAATAAATATAACTTCTCTAAAATTCTTATTTTCAGGGCAGTTTCATAGATTTTTTAACTACAAACATGTAAGCAGTAATAGCAGGCAATTATCAATTTCTGCTTAAATCAATAAAAATTCAAAAACTGCTTCTTTTATTTATCCAGTACACTGTCACGTGATTCATAAAAAATTGAAAAGTAATTATTCTGAACGAAAGATCGTCTGCTATGTAAGATGTCTAGAATGACAAATGAAATCCTAATGAAGTGTTACCACTAAAATTTCATACTTTAGTTAATAAAAAAAAATTCTAATTGTTGTATCGATAAGGGGGTTGCACCCTTGGATTAAAAAAAAAAATTGCCCCTTTTTATTTGGTATTGAATTTTAAAAAATCAGACTGATATTTCTAATTATTTAGCCATTTAATGCTCCTTAAATGTTTTTTAAGCTCAGAATTGAATTTTTTATTGATATAGGTTTTAATTAATATCTCCGCAACTAATTAAAATAAAATAAAATAAACACTATCCCCTCCAAAAGGCTCCTGTGCACTTGTATGTAAATTTTTGTACTTCTACGTTCAGTAGGGGCTGAACATATAGATGAACAGACAGACAGACAGACAAATTTTTCCTTTTATTATTATAGATTTACTAGCCGCCTTCGACAACTAGCTGGTTTGCAATACTTAAAAAATCTCACTGTATTAAACTCTTGTTTGGTGGCGCCTGTGGCACTTTCTCCCCATTTTAGAACCTACATCTTGCTTGCTTATAGTGCAAATGCCTTTGAAAATTCTAACTGTTGCAAAATCTGCTCTGTCACCCCTTTATGTTTTATGCTATGAAACAATCTGTTCATTCACCATGAAAACAAGCCAATTATGATTGTAGCAAACTTCCAACCCGGTGGTGGCTACGATCAAATCTACCTTATATAAATAATTTAATAATAATTAGAATTGGAGATATTGACATACCTGCCAACTCTCCCTTATTTCAAGGGAGACTCCTTTTTTTGGGGACTGTCTTCCACTCTCCCTTATTCTGAACATTTTAAAGTTATACCTATAATTTATTTAAAACTTCAACAAATCTTCATTTTTTTAAGCAAGATTTTTGTTTTTGCTGAAAAAAATTTCTCATGAATCTCAATATATAGCACTATTTTTAATTAAAAATTTCTAAATTTTTACCTAATAATTAAATTTAACTTACACATATAGATTTTTGATAATTTAAGCCATGGATTAAACTATTTAATACTGTTATATGTTGGAAACTCATCAATATTGATTAGGCCTGAAAATGCCGCTTATAAAATCTCCGTTATTTTGATCCTTCAATGTTGGCAGGTATGTATAGAAATTTTAAAAATCAAAACGCCATTTAGCAAAAACGGTTTGTGATGTCTACTCTTCAATTCAAATAAGTTTTAAAATGATATATTACTTTTGAAATTATGTTAATTAGAAGCTCAGATTCAAAAGTAATATAAACACTGTTATAAAAAGTTTTTTGTCCAATGTTTTGTTTTTTTCTCTGAAATTTGCATAATTCCAGGCTAAATATCATTAAAAATCCTTAGTACAAAATGTGAATGGAGTTTCGGAATTCGAAACTCTGCAAAATATAAAAGAATAAAGGCATTCTAGGTTTTCTGTAGTTTTCTCCGAAACTCCCTTACGGAATTTGAACGGCTTATATCAGTTTAAAAGTACGCAATAAAAGTACTTTAAAATATCTTTGAAATGATGTATTATAGGCAATTTAATCATAATTAGAATTGGAGATACTGAAATTTTAAAATATCAAAGCACTATCTGGTGACAGATTTGTGACATCTACTCTTCAATTCCAGTTCAAATAAGTTTTAAAATGATATATTACTTTTGAAAATATGTTAAATAGAAGCAGAAAGTACAAAAGTAATATAAACATTGTAATTTAAATAATAAACCTTATAAAGCTCCGTTACCTTTCGGTCATAGCAGCTTTCAAAGCGGTTCCACTTTTTCCTCAATGACCATAGTGGGGCCCGTCATCGTGCGCAGGATTAAATCAAGCATGGTGCCACCTTCTAGAAGATCGCCGGCAAGGAAGAGGAGCTTCAGTTTTAACTGCAGCAGGCCACACTATCGTCGCTGAGGAAAAAACGGAACTGCTTTGAAAGCTGCTACGACCGAAAGGTAATGGAGCTTTATAAGGGTTATTATTTAAATTATAATTAAGTATGCCCATTTTTAAAAATTTTAAAAATATAAACATTGTTATAAAAAAGATTTGTGTCTGACTTTTCTGTGATTTTCTCGGAAACAATTCTTGACTGAATATCGTTAAAAATTCGTAGTACAAAATGGGAACTGAGTCTGTAAAATTTAAAAGAATAAAGAAGTTCTGGGTTTTCCGTGGATTTTCTTGAAACACCTTAATGAAATTTGAACAGTGTACGATTTATCAGGTCTTAAAACCTAATAATACCAATTTAAAACGTTCTAACTCTATTTCTACATTTTAGCCCCTTCGTTCTCCTTTCCCGCTCCTCCTAATAATTTTACAGTTTCAAAAATATTCGCAATCGGTTTCTCAGGCCTTAAACCCTAATACCAATTTTCAATTCTTTAACTCCATTTCTACATTTTTAACCCTTCGCCCCCCTCTTTTCTGCCCTCCTAATAATTTTACACTTTTAAAAACATCCACAATCGATTTATCGGGCCTTAAAACTTTAAAATACCAATTTTAAACGATGTAACTATTTTTTTTTATATTTTTTCCCCTTCCGCTCCCCCCTCAAGCCCCTCCTAATGATTTTACACTTTCAAAAATATCTGCAATCAAATTATCGGGCATTAAAACCAAATATTATGAAATTTTAATGGCATATCTCAATTTAAAATAATGCAAAATATAAAAGGAAAAACTTAATCTTACATTGTCTTTTGGTCATGTGAGTCATGATAAATATAATTCCCAATAAAAATGTAACTTTGTTGTTTATTGACTTATTTTAGTGAAATTTTAATTGTAGCTTTATAAGATGCTGTCTAAGCCGAATATTAATTTCTGTGTACATAAGTGAAAATTTGAAAAAGTTTGAAAATCGCATTTATTTCCCTCACTATAAAACATGTTGCAATTATTTCCTTTTTCATCGCAGACAATCATCTGGCAGCTTAAAATGAAGTGTTGCCACCTAAATTTCATACTTTAGTTAATTTTAAAAAATCTAATTGTTGTATCGATAAACCATTTGCACCCCTAGATTTAGAAAAATCGCCCCTTCCATTTGGTACCAAACTCGTAATGATTGAACTAATATTTCTTCCATTTTTTCTACTTTTAACTCTGTTAAAATATCTACTTTTATGCAATTGTGGTGAATTCTCAGTCATTGGAATCACTTTTTTAATTAGACATAGGTCGACTTTTTAATTAATATCCCCACAACTAATTAAAATTTTTAAATTCTGTTTTCACTGTCCTCTTGGGAAGGCTTCTAAGTCAATTTTTGTACTTTTACGTTCAATAGGGGAGAAATGTGTAGAAGAACAGACAGACAGACAAACCTTTCCATTTATTATTATAGATTATTTGTATTCCAAATAAATGTTCGTTTTTTTT
This sequence comes from Salticus scenicus, assembly GCA_963930645.1. Classification (NCBI taxonomy): domain Eukaryota; kingdom Metazoa; phylum Arthropoda; class Arachnida; order Araneae; family Salticidae; genus Salticus; species Salticus scenicus. The sequence continues at coordinate 257,985,388 of OZ005650.1, read as the reverse complement.
CTCTCCATCTCGCACCAGATTAAGAATTAAAAAAAAAAAATACAATAAAATTGAAAACAATTTCACAAAAGAAATGAAACAGCTTCAGTATAGGACCTATTTGCGAAATTTTAAATTTGATACTAAAACAGTTCCAAAGTTTCTTACCAAGGTCTTTACTTATATACTTGTTATAGCCATTTTAAGTCACCATCAAAATGACAGAAGATAATGCTATACTAAAGCTGTAACAAAGAAATTTTAAGAAATGAATATAGTAGTAACTGTTGCTAAGGAACACAACACAGTTACCACATGCCTTTATAGAGAAGAATAGGCTAAGAAAAAAAATCCTGTCATACTAAATTAAATTCTGCTTTGTGCTTAATTTGATATCTATTACTTAAAAAACAAAAAATTATTTATTTTTTAATCTCTTCCTTAGCATTACATCACTTAATTTTTCCTGCATTTCTTACTTTCGTTAATGAAATTTCTACTAATATTTTATTGTTAATTTTTTCATAAAATTTTATGAAATTTGTGTGAATTCAGATAAATTTTCTATTTATATGTAAATATGTATATAGTTATTTTTTTCAAATTTAGGCCAATATATCAAGCGCATACTAAAGCAACTGAAGAAGAATTTTATAAAAGAGCAGTTGATTTTTACAATGTTAATAGCTCAGCTTTTGTGTTTTCAGTCCCGTATGATGCTGGTATGTTATTTGTTTATAAACATTTTTATTTGAAATATTTTGTTATTATAATTATCTATATATGTAAAATAAAATGTTAGTATGTGTGTCCTTTATAGACTCTAAAACTACTGAACAGATTTACATGCAGTTTTTTTTTGCAAAATGATCTGTGTATTCCTAGGAATATTTAAAGATTTTAAAACGTTCGATCTGACAAATAGAGTGGAAGGTTAGAAACTTTTCAAAAATTTTATTCATGGCACCATCTATATTTGAAAAATATAACTTGCTATAGGAATTAAAACTAATATTCATGTTCCTGAATCGTAAATATTGGCATATAATTATCATTTATTATACCAATAGATGGGAAATAATCCTCAAGGAATCCAAATTGACCACTTAAATTATTCCAATTAGTTAAAAAGATATTAACTGAAACCCTCTTAATAGCTTTAGAATTCTTTAATATTTATTATAAAATTATTGCCAATTAAACAATCTTTACATAATTATTTATTTATTTATTTACTGACATAAAAAGAAACTAGCAGGCTTTGCCCGCTTCGCTGGCCACTAAATTTAAAAGAAACTCTTTTCTATATAGCTTTATAAAAATAAAATAAAATAAATTACTGAAATTGTTCAAAAGTTCGCTCCAGGTCCCTGCTGCATTCGGCAGCGATTTGGTCATCCACTGCAACTTGGGCGCTTGTCCCTATTACCTGCGACAATAGTTTACCAATGAGCTTCCATTTAGGTGCTTATTATATAACAGTTTCAAAATAGATAGTATCGAAAAAATTGGAGTTTCCCTTTTATATTTGAATCCCAGTTACATGTGAACAACACTATACGTGTTGTTCACATGTAACTCGGACTGGACTCAAATGTAACTGGGTTTAGACAACATAATATTTGCTTTTACGTTATTTCATATGTTTATTTTGTTTATCCAATCAACCATTAAATGACAGCAATTTCACGCCAAATATTACAATATGCTGTGTCCAGCTACGTCTGTCGCATGAGACAATTAATTTTTTGTGTTTATATATAATTCATGGGTTGTAAACCTGGTAGTACAGCCTTAATATAGTTCTCTTTGGCGGCTTTTGAATTTTTGTCACCATTTTAGACTTAATCCATTGTAACAATAAGACTTAATACCTTGTAACAATATGCTATGAGCGCTATTTCTGCCATATTTTAGACAACTAATCTTTTTATGGTTATATATATTTCCCATTAAACATATTTTTATTTATTTATTTAAATATTAATTTGAATTTTTCAAATATTTCTGTTCGACAGCGTGCAAGTGCAGTAACACACAGAGGCCCATTTGTTTGTATGATAAATTAGCATAATGATTCTTATATAAAAAAATAAATAAATAGGTAAACATTATCGTGTTGCACAACTTTATTATGTTGCTCCACTGGCGGCTTTTGAATTTTTGTCGCCATATTAGCGATGGACTTTTTTTTTTTTTTTTTTGTATGAAAAGGGGAAGACTATTTTGCTAATAATTTTACCAGACTCTTTTTTGTTTATACATAAGAATCCTTTATATTCTGCTTATATGTTTAATGGTTTTTAGGTTTAAAATAGTGCTTGTTGAAATAAATTTCCTATCTTTAAAACTGCATTTGTTCTGTAAATTTTGTGTAAAAATAAATCATTTATGTTTTTATATATTTGATGTGCTACTTAGATTAAAATGGCTGTTGCTATATTAAATTTCTTGTCGAAAAACATTCGGTGTACTTCAACACCAAAATTTAAAAAATCGTCCAGCAGGATCTGTTAATGAAACTGATAAAATAAAAATATGGTTCATAGAGTTTAAATAATCTATTTAAAAAAACTTTTAAAACCCAAATTATTAATGTATCGTATCACATACATAGATATAGTAATAATATATAGATTGATCATTGGGGAGAAAAAAGTGATTCCTTTTCACTCGGGAAAAGACGGCGATTCTACCAAAATATGGCAGTCTTTCCCCGAGTGAATACACACGGGAATACACATGAATGTTTTAGTAAATAAAATTCATGAATAATTTATTTACTAAAGGTGAATGAAAAGCTCCAGATATAGTTTCAAATTCATTCTTCTTTTTTTCCTTCAATACCACTTAATGGCTGATTCCAAAGCTTTTTTTTCGGCATCAAAAATCTTTGCACGGTAATATGGGGATGATAGATCTATATATATTATTATATCTATGATCACATAATTCTTTTCGAAGATAGAATAAAACTTAATTTGAAAAAACAAAAAAATAATAATAATAACTTTTGTTTATTAACCAAAATAATTGAGGAAATTTGAAATGCAAGTTGGTCTTGTGGGGTACAGGCTTTATATTTTTGTGTTCGTGAGAGAAAATTTAAAAGAATTTGAAAACTGCAATTTTTAATCCCACTTAAAAATCATGTGACTTAATGTGAAGCAGATTTTTCATTTTTTTTCTCCTAACGGTTTCCATACAATCTTCTGCTGTTGCCACCTAAAATTCATACTTTAGTTAATTTAAAAAAATCTAATTGTTCGATTGATAAGCTGTTTAATGCATCGGATTTACAAAAATTTTCCCTTTCATTTGCTATCTTATTTGTAACGATGCGACTGATATTTCTAATTTATTTTCTTATCTTTCTGATTTATTTTCCTCATTTTAAATAAATGTACGTTTTTTTTTTTTTTTTTTTTTTTTTTTATATTTTGTCGAAAAAAAATGGCAACAATTAAATTATGGATAAAATTTTAAAATTTAAATGACTTATTTATCAGAAATTAGAAGGTTATTATTTTCACATTTTAATTAATTAAGAAAAAACTAATCATCCGATTGATAAGCTGTTTAATGCACCGGATTTACAAAAATTTTCCCTTTCATTTGGTATTTTATTTGTAACGATGCGACTGATATTTCTAATTTATTTTCCTCATTTTAAATAAATGTACGTTTTTTTTTTTTTTTTTTAATTATTATTATTTTGTCGAAAAAAAAATTGGCAACAATTAAATTATGGATAAAATGTTAAAATTTAAATGGCTTTTTTATCAGAAATTAGAAGGTTATTATTTTTACATTTTAATTAATTAAGAAAAAACTAATCAAAAATTCGAAAATCTGACTTCGATGTGCACGATGACCCTTCGGGGGGCACCTTTGTGTTAAATCTCGTGACTGTCCGAGCGACCGTTTTCGAGATCAGTGAAATATACAAATATTGCTCACTTAATAGTATAAGATATATTTGAACGTGCAATAAAACTGAAATAAAACTTTATGAAAAGCTAAAATTGCACTGGTTAAAAAAATTCTGTTAACTATAGTCCTTTACCTTACAATAGTCAGGTGAAGGTCACGGAATTTCTTCCTTTCGCAAAGAGAGAGACCCTTAATCTAATGCATAATCACGATAACTAATACATATATGGGGATATACATACATATACAGACATACCGAATATACAGACATATATGGGGATATACAGACATACCGAAATATGGGGATTAAAATCGGGAAATAATTTTCCTTAATTTTTAATAATTTTTTACAAAAAATCCAATGGGCGATTAACATAGGAAATCTTTTTTCTTGCATCCACTGACGGCCCGTGACGTCATCACTTTGCTTGCGTATTTTCTAACTAACTATCCAATAATTACAGACACTCCATGCTAACCCAAATTCACCTCTACTCGATACTTCCAACCACCCACAACATCGCCAAAATATCCAGGATCCAGCTCCACGTGTCTGCCAAATTCCTGCTTTTTTTTTTTTTACACTTCAGTTGGGGAATGCACGGCGATGCGATAGGAATGCAGCTCATTGCTTTTGCTTACTTATTCTTCGTTTGACGTGAAGATAGAAGGACAGAGTTGCCACGCTACCTGGAAAACCTGGAGAACCTGGAATAATCAGGGAATTTGAAAATTGACTGTAAAAGTCAGGAAATTTAAATATTTTAGCCAGAATCTAAAAAAGTCAGGGAATTTCATACAGTGATTGACAAAAGAAAAAAAAATCTGCCAATGCACATTTTCCATTTTTTTCCTTAGCTTCCCCCATTTTTTTTAACGCCTCCACCCTTTTTTTGTGCTCGTGTAAGAAATTTCTTATCTCGCTTATAAGCGACAAATGCTATCACTATATGCAACTTTTGTCATATGTAAATTTTGTGTTTTCAAGTGGCACTATGATTATATTGCCCCCAACACAGTCACTGCTCAATATACGGTTAGAGTGGAATTTTTTTAGAATATACCTGGAAAACCCAAGAAATTTCATTCTCCTGTGTGAGTGGCAACCCTGGAAGGAGATATGCCATTACCATATCATTTAATTATCGATTCCCCCCCCCCTTTGTTTGCCTTTTTGTTTTTTCCCCTATTTTATCTAACATTATTGTGGCTAATCCAAATGTTTGAAAACAGTCTAAGAGTATTATTTAAAATGTGTACAACTATTTTTTAGAATTCATTGCCGATAAACCAGATGCTACAATTAGAGAGGTTTTTATAGAAACCTAAGTGATTACCGGCAAACGTAATAACACATTTAAAATAAAAAGCATGAGAAGGCTTCTTCTAGAAGCTCTGGAAAGCGTACGTTGAGAATTCGAGTAGATATGTAAATCGCTATCATTTAATTACAAAAAGAAGATTTCACCAAAGAAGACATTAGAAATGGAATTATTCAACAATTCATGACAAACTTATAAGATGGTATTGATTCCATCAGAGAAAGTGAATATGAAGTTTGAATTTTCCAAATTTACTTTCCCAATCACTAAAAAACAGTACTTTTAGAAATTTTCTTTGTTCTTTGTAAGATGTTTATTTGGTTAACACTCTTAACTATTTTCAAATTTATTTGAGGACTAAAAAACAGTTCTTCAGAAAGCTTAAAATAAAATAAAAGTCTTTTTTATGACTTTCAAAACGTTCTTATCAGAACTAAGCTCTACTTAGGGCTAAAAATTGAAAAGAAAACAGAAATTACATAACATATAACGGAACCTAGGATGTATTTGTGCGAATTCTAGAGAAAAATGGAAGACGGAACAATTAAGCCGACAAGTGGAACTTGGATTCAAACCAGGCACCTCCCGGTTATCAAATCTGTGAACAAAACCTCAGAGCTTATGTATGGCGGATGCTGAGTTAAAACTCAGGTCTGATTCGTTGTCATAAACATTCAGAATTTCCTGTGGTTTTCTACAAAACTTACATAAATGCTGGTTAGGATTTTTATTTCTCTTAAATGAATCATTTACTGTTAATCATATCAAATTCCATAGAAAACATACTTTAATGCATCGTTTATTATTAAAATGTTACAACACAACTAAAAAATATCTAGTGTGAAACAACCACAAAACTTCCATTACTACTATCACATGCACTTTTTGGAGATAATTTTATCAGAATATACAAAATTGACTGTCAAAGTAGACACCTAAAAATTTTCCTGTCAGAAAAAACTGATACTCGTGCAAAGACATGTAAAACAGTCTTACATAGCGAGTTAAAATAATAATAATAATAATAAAATAGGTAGAGACATTTTATGAAACACCAATTTTTGAGATCTAAAACTAACCTACCTAATCAGGATGACTATTAAATTCCCGGTAATAACCACATAGTACACCAGAAAAAATATATAAAATGGGTTTATGTAACAATTTCCAAGAAAATCGTTAGAGCTGTTTTTGATATACCGATTTTCACCAAAACTTGGCATACTGAATTGTCGACCAGAAAACAACAATTACATGCAAAAGGATATGTAAAAGAGGGTTAATATGGCGAATTTGAAAAAAATTCATATAGTCGTTTTTAAAGGAGTGCACCTGAAAGTGACATTCATGCTTCGAGATCTGAAATTTAGCTATTTATACAGGACGCCTGTCAATTTTCTTGAACTAACTTACTACAATCATTCAAAAGGACATCTAATGGAGTGTTTATATAGCATCTTTGAAGAAAATCGTTAGAAAACGTTTTTAAGATACAGACTTCCCACTTCTGGTTTTCTAATTTTCATCAAAATTTGGAAAATTCATCTGTACACCAGACCTGTATCAATTGTGAATTTTCGTAGTTCAATCTTTATTAGTTTTGGAGATATGATAGCCAGAAGATTCCCCACACACTGACCAATTGCCAAAAACTACTTTTTTGGACTCCTTAAAACATGTAAGTTAAGTGAAATCTCGATATCGTATTTTTGAACCAGTAACGGAAGTAAAAATAAAAAATAACTTTTTTTAAGTGAATCAGAAACAGGTAGATCAGGTTTTGTGATCTGTGTAATTTCAGAGTATAACTATGTCTGTTTTCTCATATTTCATTTATTTTCACATCTGAACATGTGAACTTTAATGAATAACTTTATAAGTGTGAAAAATTACTTAGAGACTAAAAGTTAGATATGTTTATATTCACTCATTATTATCACATTTTTCAAACTTAAAATACTTTAAAAATTTGCTACTATACATCAGATACAAATATTGTTATTTTCAATATGAGGCAATTTTTGATTAGTTTAAGGGATGGGGGAGAAAAATGTGGTATATAATTGTAAAATGATGTAAAATTAGTTTGTGTTTTTTCTTTGAAATGTATAAATATATATTATTTTTTGTATAAAATAGGCAACCGTAAAGGAAGTTTTGTAACTGGTAGCCATGCAATTTTTCTCGGAACTGGAAAGAAAAAAGCTCCTGCAGCAGTTGTTGGCCTTCAGTTCCATCATTCAGCTTTTGCTGACAGATTTTTTGACACCACTTCAAAAGTAAAGTTTTAATTATTTTTTAACATTGTTTTCAGCTATTAAAAGTAGAAAATCTTAAGATTTTTAAAGTTTCATAAATAAATGCTTTAAATACTGGTGCAGAACAGTGCAACAGAAAAAACTTTTCCATGCACCATATTAAAAATAAAAATAAATGTATAATTTAAATATTTAATGTTAATAAGGTATTTTTTAATTATGTATTTTTATTATTATATATTAATAATTATGGGACAATAGCACTTAATATTCCTAATTAAATATTTTCACAATTAAATCTAAATTTATCAGGAAATGAATTTCATAAAATAAAAAGGATTTATAAATGTTAGTCAAGTAAAATATTTGCAGTGTTGTATTATATTCGTATTTAAAATAGTTTTTCGTTTATTAGAAAAAATTAAGAGGTTCTCTTTTTTCATTATTTATTTGCATGTTTATTATTATTGTTATTTATTGTTTAAGGAACTAGTTAAATTATCATCTGTATCATTTTTATTGTCTATTGTCATTTTTATTGTCTATTGTGTACTACCTGGAAAAATAAAGAAGAACGAAAAATCATGCAGTATGCATTGATTATTAACACTTTCGAACTGTACATACTTGTCGTATCGTTGCAACTTTCAATGTTCTTTGCCTATGATATCACATGGACAGACAGAAAGATTGAATGGTATAAAAATAAACTAACTGTACGCATATTCACGTTTAAGCATTGTTGAAATGTGTTAAAAATGGTTAACGCAAAAGAAAATTCAGTCCTGAGATTGTAATTGCAGCCCTTTATGCATCTGAATATTTTAGTGTAGCTCTGTAAATTTTAAGGTTAACCATATCATATTCTATACAAAGCATCATTCTTGCATATTAACAATAAAAGTCAATTTCTTAATCATTTTTACAGTAGAAAGTTATTTAAGTGAGATTTATAAAAGTATCTGTCGTAAAACTCAATGCATTGGAATTTTTTTGGGGGTATTCCTGTGCACAAACCAGTTGTACAGGACATATTAATGCCATTTTAAATAGGATACATTACATAGTGAAATCAAATAACATATATCAATTTTTTAAAATTCTGAAAATATTTAAAGATGCTCGGGGCGGGCAGATGGGCAGATAGAAAGAGGGGCAGTCAGACCAACAAATACACAAATTGGAATCATATTCACAGTTAAAAATTTTTAGAAAGTGTTAAAAATGTTTAATATAAATGAAATTGCAGTTCCAGCAAATTTCTAATAGTACCCTTTAATATAACTGAATATTTTTGGCTGGCCCTGTAAATCTATCTAATTCAATCATACTATATTCTATAGAAAGCATTCTTTTGTCAAACCAAATAACATATATCAATTTTTAAAAATTCTGAAAATATTTAAAGACGCTCGGGGCAGGCAGACGAACAGATAGAAAGAAGGACAGTCTGACTGACAAATACACAAATTAGAATCATATTCACATTTAAAAATTGTTAGAAAGTGTTAAAAATGTTTAATATAAATGAAATTGCAATTCCAGCAAATTTCTAATAGTACCCCTTAATATAACTGAATATTTTTGAGTGGCCCTGTAAATCTAATGCAATCATACTATATTCTATAGAAAGCATCCTTTTGTGAAACCAAATAACATATATCAATTTTTAAAAATTCTGAAAATATTTAAAGACGCTCGGGGCAGGCAGACGAACAGATAAAAAGAAGGACAGTCTGACCGACAAATACATAAATTGGAATCATATTCACAGTTAAAAATTGTTAGAAAGTGTTAAAAATGTTTAATATAAATGAAATTGTAATTCCAGCAAATTACTAATAATACCCCTTAATATAACTGAATATTTTTGAGTGACCCTGTAAATCTAATGCCATCATACTATATTCTATAGAAAGCATTCTTTTGTGCATATGAACATATTTCAATTTCATTAAGATTTATGCAAAGTAAAGTTATTAAAGTTTGGTTTAGGGAAATACCTCTCATAGAACACAATGCTTTGGAATAATTTTGGGTGCCCCTGTACATAAACCTGTATTTACTCAATTTTCAATGGGGAACATCCGATAGTGAACTTGAATAACATATTTTAGTTTCATTAGGATTTGTGTAAAGTAAAGGTATTAAATACAGGTTTATAAAAATACCTCTCATATAAAACGCAAAGCTTTGGAATACTTTTGGGTGTCCCTGTACACAAAGGAGTTGAGGTATTCACTGCATTTTCAGTAGGGAACTTGAATAACATAGATCAGTTTCTAAAATTCTCATGAATATTTACGGGAGTTAGAGCACGGACAGCAGACAGACAAACCGAAGTATTAACACTTTTCAACCTTATTGAAAATTTTTAAAAAATCGAAAAAAATAAAAAACATATAGGAGAGTTTTATTCATCATTAAAAAATTAAAATTATATATATTTAAACAAAAAGAAAATTGATTAAAAATTTGATTAATCGATTAATGAACTATGATTAACCCAGTTAAAACTGCTAATCGATTCCCACCCCTAAAATAAATATTTATTAATTTTTCATGTTGAATGCTAATTCACCCTGGATACCTGTTGCTATATTTCAATAGAAAAATGTTATTTTCGGAATCTTGAAATTTAAGTCCAAAGTTTTCTGGATTGAAAACTTACTGTTAGAATTAGCTTTGTGAATTTAAAAAGATTTTTCAAATAGTTTTTTTATTGAAAGTTTTTTACTTGTTGAGATAAAATCTATATAAATGTGTCTAGGTTGTTGTTATTATTGTAATATTTGCCTAAATGAATTTAAACTGTGTCAGACTTTGCTTTATATTGTTATCATTTCCAAAGCCAGTGGATTAAGCAAATTATATTTCACAAAAAAGTTACTTAATAATCAGCTGTAGCTTGTTGTTATTAATGTTCTTGTTTATTTCTATTTATTTGGGTAAGAGATTAAAAAAATATGTTATTACTCATTACTATGCTTTCACTTTGTATCACAAATGCATATTATTAGTTACAATGTTTTCAAATGAAGCTATGTTATTCTTGTTTGTATCTAAGAAATGCAATTTTGATACTATACATCATAATATTTTTTTTTTTTTCATTTTCTCCTCTAGTGCATGCAACAATGCAGATATAAATGCAGAGATGAGGTATATTAGCTTCATTTTACCATTTAATGCTTTATACATAATTTATTTTTCTTAATAATTTTATTCTTGTTTACAGGAATTGGATTGTTTTCTTTTAGACAATAATGGTTTTATAATTGTATCTGAAAAACATGAACATGTAAGTATTTCTCTTTTGATATAAATATTACTATCATTTTAAAATTTAACTGCTTTTTAAAGTTGCTTCAGGATGTCGACAATCAGGGAAAAATCGAAGAACTTTATCAATGTGAAAATATCAGGGAAAAATCAAGGAATTTTATAAAAATACCAAAAAATCATGGAAGTTTTTATTTTTGCCTTTCCAACACTGAAAGATTGCCAAACAGATGATATCTTAGCCAAGATTATACAGAATTGGCTGTTTTCTAGTTGAATCTTGCCAAGTTAACATTTAAAAGAAAAAAAAAAAAAACTTTCTTTTTTAATTAAATAATCTTAATACAACAATTTGAGAAATAATTTTATGTTCTAAAGTGGGGAGAGTCGGGAGGGATGGGACACTTTAAATTATTCTTAAAATAAACATTGTTTTTAATTTCTGACACTTCCACCAGGTGAAGTAACTACAGCCCCTATTTGTTGCTTTGTATCATTTTAGTTGGAGAATTCTGTAAGTTTACAAAAAAACTATTTTATAACACCAAAAGTAAACAATTGCTTAATTTTCAAGGCAAGTTTTTAACATCACTCACTGATGTTAGCATAATTACTTTTCATACTTTACATGAATTAGTAGCTAAATTAAGCCTAAAAGTAGCATGTGTCTAATATATATATATATATTTTTTTTTTTTTTATAATGAAAAGGAAGGGATAGGACAGAGCAGTTCAGGGAAGGGAAGGATGGGACATGTAAGAAAAGGAAGAAGAGTGGAGATTCTGATACTCCTTAAGGGCGTGCATCCGGAAATGAAGATTTCTATTCAACATGGCCGCCCAGGTTCTAAGAAAAAATTGGGGTTGGCCTAACTTTAAAAACTGACAGCCATTAGCTCCAATCAGTGAATAGTAGAATTCCCCTATTAGTTGAAAAATTATCTCTTCTTGACTACCTAATTATTTTGACACTTCCTCTCCTAGCTGTGGGGTGACAGAGGTGATACGAGACAGTTTCCCACCTGTATTCAATTATCTACAAGAACGCCGCAAAAAAAAAAAAAAAAAAAAAAAAAAACTATCGCATCGCTCAGTGAAATATTTTGTGAAACGTAAATCACTAAAATAAATAGATTTAAGATTTAAATTCTAATGTCAAGAAATTTAATCTTAATGAATAAATGAGAATTCTTTACACAAAATGTTTCAGAACAGAAGAAAATATTTTTTTAAATTATAAATACATGCATAAAATATATGAATATTATAAAAAAATGTTTATTGAATTATTTATACTACATATATAATTTCAAACAGTACATAAAATAGCTCTCTCTCTTGTCGAAAGATTCAAACCCACGGTAGTGTGTTTTAAAGAATAGTGGTTGATTTTTTTTTTTTAAGTTTTAATAGGAAATATGTTTACTCAAAAGTTTTTTTTTAATTCTAACTATTTACTTTCTTTCACGTATACACAGGGTAAAGAAAGTATTGTTTTTGGGTCAAATTTTCGAAATTGAGTTTTTTTTTTTTTTTCTTTATTATATAATTATACGTTTTGAAATCCTCTGAATTGGAAAATGTTTTTAGCGGTTGGTTTGTGTGTTTATCTGTCTGTTATCAGCATATATCAAGAACAAATAATAGCAGAAAGTCCAAACTTGGTATTTTAAATGGGTTTCATATAAATATGCTACACTAAATTTTTTCCTTGAGACAAAGCAAATGGTTCATGTACAGGAATATCCAAGAGAATTCAAATACATGATGTTTATGGAGTTCAAAGTTCAAATAAATTATGTTCTGATAAGTACAATTTAACAGTATTTGGATATATTGAGGCTATACTTGGAAATTGCTGGAATTATAACTAATTTTGTGTTAGAAGTTTTTCAAGTAAGAATAAATTTAAATACACAACATTGTTTATCGACAATATGCAGAGCTACCCAAAAGTTTTTTTAAAATTCTAACTATTTACTTTCTTTCACGTATACACAGGGTAAAGAAAGTATTGTTTTTGGGTCAAATTTTCGAAATTGAGTTTTTTTTTTCTTTATTATATAATTATACGTTTTGAAATCCTCTGAATTGGAAAATGTTTTTAGTGGTTGGTTTGTGTGTGTATCTGTCTGTTATCAGCATATATCAAGAACAAATAATAGCAGAAAGTCCAAACTTGGTATTTTAAATGGGTTTCATATAAATATGCTACACTAAATTTTTTCCTTGAGACAAAGCAAATGGTTCACGTACAGGAATATCCAAGAGAATTCAAATACATGATGTTTATGGAGTTCAAAGTTCAAATAAATTATGTTCTGATAAGTACAATTTAACAGTATTTGGATATATTGAGGCTATACTTGGAAATTGCTGGAATTATAACTAATTTTGTGTTAGAAGTTTTTCAAGTAAGAATAAATTTAAATACACAACATTGTTTATCGACAATATGCAGAGCTACCCAAAATTAAGCTAAACGCTCTTTTGTATTGAACGTAATTGATGGAAGTGCTTTGCTATATTTTATTATGCCGACGAACACTTGCTCACGAAGCAAAATTAATTTTTCATATCCATACTGTATGTAAACGAATTACTTTTAGTAGTTTTATTCTCAACTCTGGTTTTTTTTTTTTTTTTTTCATAATATCACATTTTGAGGTTCCCTGATTATAAAAGTCCATTATTTAGCGGTTGATCTGTATATATATCTGTTATCAGAATAACATAAAAACAGATAATGCAGGAAATTCAAAAGTGGTATTTTGAAGTTCGTATTAGGTTGTCACTTAAAATTTTGAGCAAGGTTGTCAAGTTTGAAGTCAAATTAGTAACAGCCTTGATTATTATTCATTTGTTTATTTTTACAATTATGCATTATAAATAAGTGGGTTTGATGGAGGAGGGGAGTATCCCTCTTACAAAGAAATACATGTGAAATAAAACTGTTCCATATGTTCTAAAAATGTTCCGCAATTTTAGATTTTTTTTTTCAAGTACATTATTTTTATTATCTTATGCTATTGATCTTAAAACTTAATATGCAATATATATATATATATATATATATATATAATGAAAACCTTTTTAAAATTTTCAGTAAATATTCAATATAATTTTCTTTCATTATTTTATTACAATATGACGTTTTCCTGTTCCTCCCTTAAAATTTTAGTCTTGAGTCTAAACAGTTTTAAGATTTGATTAAGTAGAATTACAGTTCAAGGAAAAATTTTATTTATTTATTTATTTATTTTTGGGTCTAATTTTAATGTAATTTTCGAATTTTGATGGAATATAATCCGACACACGCAGAGCTGCAAATACTTAAATTAAGAAAACGTTAAAAATTAAAAAGTAAAATAATACGTTCATTTCCTGATATTTTAACTGTGGATCTATGATAAATAACACCCGTGAAGTTGGAATATTTACAAGGCTTTTAGTTTAGAACCTCATCCCCCACCGCCCTTATTATTTCCCAAAATAATTTACATCTCTGCAGAAAGGAAAAGCAATAAATTATAAAACATTTAGGATAACAAAATTAATAATTTCAATAATTTTCTACTTGCAACTTTAAGTAAAATCAATCCTATGCAGGATAAAGGTCCCCTCCTAGGTGATTCTAAACTGCCCTGTTTTCTGCAATTCTAAATTCTGCTCTTCCAAACTTCACAATTTCATCGCTCCAACGGCACTATTATATATTTCCTAACCCATAGTTTTATTTTTCATTCCTTTATTTAATTATTTTTAACAAATTATTATTATTTTAAAGTTATGTCCAGACATTACAATTTACAATTTTTTAAAGTTATAAAATTAGTTAAATAAAAAAAAAAAAAAAGATCTTTATGATATTAAAGAAAAAACTTCAAATCAGACTCTTTCTACCGTCTATGTGTCTATGATGGGTTGGTTTGTCTGCTGTTTGACACTGATATAACAAACAAAATCAAATTTGTCAAATCAAATCAAAAATATTTTATCAATTTCACCCACGATAGCTAATTCTTCTAGCACAAAAATGCTGGAAAATCTTTCTTTATCTATGCATATTTTTAATTTATTTTAGTAACTTCCTTTTATATAAAAATCAACCTCTGACTCTTTTTTTTTACAATATATATAAATGTCATAGTAATGGGGAAAATGTTTTATAAATTATGAGTGATGCATGGGTTCTGAAACAGAATTTTTTTTTGTTTAATCTGTCTCTCTTCCCCCCCCCCTCCCCTTCCCCTCGTAAAAACAAAAATTTTTTGCTATTGTTCGTATTTAGAAGTATTTTACAAGAAACATTTAAGAAAAGTGCCCTTTCTTCCGGTATCTTTTTTTCCGCGATCCGGAAAAAAGGGCACTTTTCTTAATTTGCGAATCGAAAAAGTGCCCTTTTTTTTTTTTCCCAGGTGGCCCTTTTTCCGGGATCCGCATAAACTTGCACCCATTTGGCACAACTTTCGTGATTACGATTTATACATACGACATAACAGCATACTGCGAATATCCCATTCGAAGCACAGTATAAATATACAAAGAAAAAATTCGCTTATTCGATTTTCATTGAATTACTAATTTAATTAACACATTTTCTTGAATAGCAACCCTACCACTAACCAAAAGATTTTACTCTCTAAGCTATGAGAAGTGTTTGGTTCGATTCAAGGCAGCACTCGTCAGCCTAGCACTAGGAGTTTTCCATCGTTTTCTCCAAAACACACGTTAATATGGATTAGGACCCCTTAAAAAGATTCTCACAGAATCCATTCCACCTAGACTTTTTCTAAATTTAATAATAATAATAATAATGAATACGAATTATAATAGCTTTAATTATAATAGCTTTAATTTTACAGCAAATGCAATACAGGTTTCAGATTCTCTGTTTTAGGTTGGGACGTCATTATTACAACACTATACTATAATAAAAAATTTAATAAAAATTAATATCCATAATTTGAAATGGACACAAAATGAAAAATAAGATAATTATTTCGTTAGAATTTTATGCTTTTGTATTGTTATTATTATTATTTTGCCGGAGATTTGCGTTATTTATATCATTTTTAATAGAAAACGTGCCATAGCTACCTTGAATATCATATATCAGTTTCAAAGCATTCTACAAAAAAATAAATAAATAAATAAATAAATAAATAAAATAAAATAAAATAAATAAATAAATAAATAAAAATAACGGAATGTTGAAAAAAAAGAAAAAAAATAACCTGGTGTGTCACTCACGCGACTTTCTCTTACCCTGAACTTTAATACTATAAATACAGGTTAGAGATTAAGAGGTAAGATAACGATGTTATGTAAACCTATGTTAAACAATTCAAATTAGGCTTCGGAAGAGTTTTGTATGATAATTAATTCTGTGTGAGGGGGGCTATGGCGCCCCTCAACCCCCCGTTTCATTAACGCACCTACTTTTATATAGAATTTAATTCGGTTATTAAAAAATAATTTATTAAAATTATTATTTAAAAAAATTATCTTTTATAATAATGCAGACGATTTCCATATTAGAGAAGTAGTATGACACTAAATATCCAAAAAAAGTCCATTTTATTCTCAATATATATATATAAAAAAAAAAAAAGGATTTTTTTTTTCTAAGTTTTTTTTTTCGTTAAAGTGAAAAGAATCGATAACTTTGTTTTAAATTATCGCAAATCGATAGTTCAACCATTCGTTTTAAAGGTATTGGCGAGCTCTTTTGAAAGATACCCATCATGAAAATCTACTCCCCTCGAGGGTGGACTTCCCCCCCCCCAGGGGGGGAGGCGAGGCTCCTACATATATATATATATGCGCACATTTTAAACTACAAGTATGAATATTGGCAAAAGCATTTGTTAATTACTCTCTGTACATTTATTTTTATTAAGATATCAAACAAAATAAAACTGCTGTACAAATAGGAAAAAGAATTCAAAGCTATACACAAATAAACTTTTATTGACAAAAACAACATTACAAAATATCAGACAAATTTAGTAATTTTAATTTGATTGGTTAATCAATTATTATTTCTGATTTCTATGTGCCTTATCTCATTTGTCTATTATTCAATCAGATAATATGTTTAATTACACAGGCATACAAAAATGAAGTTTACAAAATTTGATTTGATGATTTCAGCTGACCTTTATGTTTTTTGATGTGCTGAAACCGAAAATACAGCCCATTTTTCTCTATCACGTATAGATTTTTGTCAATACAGGGTGTTTACCGACACGATTTCTTATATATACCATCATAACAATTGGTTTGTTGGTTGGTTGATATGGTTTTAAGTCGCACTAGGGCTTCACAATTTCAACAATAGGCCTACTTGATTAATTAATCATGGAGAAATACTATAAAACTTATTATATAATTATATTGGTGGAAGAGTAATGGAAGAAATTGTACCCTGTTTTGACAAAAATGTATACGTGATAGAGACAAACTGGCTTCACTTTCGGTTTCAGAAAACCAAAAAACATAAATATCAGCCAAAATCATAAAATCAAAATTTTACATGTCGGCCTGTGTTATCTCCCGTGGATAATTTTTAAGTTTCACATCAAATGAGTTTTCAGATACATTTTTCGATGCTGTAACATATTTGAATCGCAGTTACATATGAACAACACTATACGTGATGTACATAATATTTTCTTTCATGATATTTTCTACATTTATTTGATTTATTCCATCAACTATAAAATGTCAACAGTTTTATGCCAAATATAATATGCTATGATTGGCTACATCTATCGCATGAGACACGACTTCCATTACCCATTATACTCGCATTATATGCACTTTTTGGCAAAAATGTGATCAGAAGACATAGAACTGACCTAAAGAAATAGACAACTAAAAATGTTCCGGTAAGAGAAAGTTAATACCTACGTAAAGACATATAAAACAGAGTTTACATAGCGATTTTTTTTTTTTTTTTTCTTGAAACACTAATTTCCAAGATCTAAAACTGATCTGTCTGATCAGGGTAACTATTAATTTTCCTGTAATAACAACGTAAAGCATGAGAAAGTATATATAAAATGGGTTTATGTAACGATTTTCAAGAAAATCGTTAGAGCCGTTTTTGAGATACCGACTTTTACCAAAACTTGGCATATTCATTTGTTGAGTGGAAAACAATTACATACAAAAGGATATTTAAAAAAGGTTTAAGATTGAAAGTTTGAATAAAATCCGTACAGCTGTTTTGAAAGGAACGCACTTGCAGTACCTGAAATTTACCTATTTATACAGGACGCCTATCAATTTTTCGGAACTAACCAACTATATTATTCGAAAGGGAGTGCTTATACATTAATTTTTAAAAAAGTCGTTAGAGCCGTTTTTGAGATACGGACTTATGGTCGCACTTCCGGTTTCGGATGTTCTACTTCCAGTTTTCCCATTTTCACCAAAATTTAAAAATTTAATCTGTGCACCAGACCTATCTCAATTCTGAAGTTTCTTTGTTCTATCTGTATTAGTTTCCGAGTTATAACAGCTAGAAAATTCCCCACACACATATACACATATACACGCACACTGACCAATTAACAAAAACCACTTTTTTGGACACAGGAGACCTTAAAACATGTAATTGAGGTGAAATCTCGATATCGAAATTTTTGACCGAATACAATACTTCCATTACCTACGGTAGTCGGGTAATGGAAGTAAAAATCGAGTAGGTTTTATCCTTTGTTATTTTAAGAAGTAGATAGAAAATTAAAACTTCAAGCTTTAGGCACGGAAAATTGAAGGAGATTTTCCCAAATTAAAGTAATAATAATAATAATAATAATAATAAACTTTTTACTTTCATTATCCGACTACCGTAGGTAATGAAAATATTGTATTCGGTTCAAAAATTTCATGTGGAGTTTTAACTGGTCTCCTGAGTCCAAAAAAGCAGTTTTTGGCAATTGGTCAGTGTGTGTGTGCATGTATGGGGTGAATCTTTTGACTGTCATATCTGTGAAACCAATAAAGGTAGAACAATGAAACTTCAGAATTGAGTTAGGTCTGATGTGCCGATGAATTTTAACTTTTGGTTAAAATTTGGAAAGCCGGAAGGGAGATATATGAAGCCGGAAGTAGGACCCTAAGTCCGTATCGCAAAAACGACTCTAACGATTTTCTTCAAAGCTGCTATATAAACACCATATAAGATTTCCTTTCGTATGTAATAGTTGGTTAGTTCATGAAAATGAATTTGAGGTCTCGCAAGTGCATTTCTTTAAAAACGACTGTAGGAATTTTTGTACAAACTCGCTATAATAAATCTCTTTTAGATACCCTTTCGTATGTAACTGTTGTCAATAATTGAGTTTGAAAAACTTTGGTGGATGTCGATGTCTCAAAAACGGTTCTTACGATTTCTTGAAAATTGCTACATAAATATCATTTTAGATATCCTTTCGCATATATTACGTGGCTATTACAGGAAAATTGACAATCATCCTCATTAGGTAGATCAGTTTTAGATCTCCGAAATCAGTACTTTTTAAAAGCGGCTCTACCTTTTTTTTTTTTTTTTTTTTTTTTAACTGGGTATGTAAATTCTGTTTGTATAACTTTACACATGTATCAGTTTTCTTTCGCTGGAAAATTGTTAAGTGTCTAATTTGTTAGGCTAATTTTACGTTTTTTGACCTTACATTATGTCAAAAAAGTGCATATAATAAATGTAATAGTAGGTAATGGGCTTTTTTTTTTTTCACCAGATGTTTTCGAAATGGTAAAATTATCTAACTGTACATTAAAAATATATAGAAAGCATTATATACCGTCCCAAATTAACTAAAAGATTATTAGTAAAAAGTATAGGCATTAGAAAAAGTAGGTATCCTAGATTTTTTTTTTTTTTTTTTTAAATAAGAGAGAGAGAGAGAGATAAGAAGAACAATTACACGAAAAAAATCATCGCTAAATAGAAACAAAAATTTAAAAGTTGCCAATGGGGTCGTATACTAAAGATGTAACACAAAATGGTCTAGATATTACGATTATTATTATTTTTTTTTCTATTCTAAATATATATATCTATATATAAATATATACTTACTGATTTTTAGAATAATATTTCGTAATAAAAAGTTTTAAATAGTACTTATACATTTCAATTAGACAATAAATATGAAGATTTCTTGAATTTCATTTTTCTACTTTTGGTTTATGTTATGCACTAGTAATATCCCTATTCAGTGAAAGGTAAAGCGGCGAATAGACGTGCAGAGTGCCGCAGGGGTAAATAAGTGAAGCGAGTAAGGGGCAGAACACCCTAGTAATAATAATAAAAAAAAATAAAAATCTAACGATTGCTCTGCTTAGGAAAAGCTATCACCAAATTGGGAAAAATTTCACAATCAAATCTTAACGGTACATATATATATATATATGTTTGTATGTATTATCATTACTATTATTATTATTTTATTTTTATTTTTCGCGTGTAAATGAATTTATGCCAAGGACAAAATAAATTAATTAAATTAATTAATAAACTCATAAGTTCATTTATTTATTTATTATTATTATTTATTTATTTATTTTTATATTTTTAATTAAATATTTAATAATTCTAAAACTATTACAGGGATTTTATTTAATGTCTTTTAATTAATTGAAATAATTTTATTTAAATGCTCAATTCTGAGTCCTTGAGTTATTTCGCATCTTTTTGCGTTCAGATTACGTAAAGAGGTAGTCGGAGACACAAACATTTTTTTTTTTTTTTTTTTAAATATTAGATTTTTAAGCAAAGAGTTCTTTCTCTCTCTTTTTTTTTTTTTTTTTTTTCTTTAATGCATTTGGACTCTGAAAAAGAAAAATTCTGTGTGGACCCAGAAAGTATGTTTTAACGACACCATTATCCCCCTTCCCCTTTCGACATGAACGATATCATCAATCAATCTTAATGACTTCCCGTAAGTTTCGCGGGGCGTTTCCGATGGGAGGCGGAGAAATCTGCTGAAATTGAGGTTTTTCAATTTAATAATTAAAGTTTCTTATATTCTCATTAATAGAGATTTAAATAAAACAATTTATAAAAACATTAATAAAAAGCTTGGTTTTCTTGAGAAAGAGACACGCTATACAGATTTCAGATATTGCAATTTGTTGATAAGTTAGAGGCTAGTAAAGCAACACAAGTGTATTTTTCGCATTTTACAGCTTAAAAATAAAGGGTTAAAAATTAAATATAGCAGTTTTTGTTTCACGGGTCTTCAGTGTATGGTTGTGAATTTTCTGATTGTGAAAACAGAATTAAAAAAAAATTCATTAGGTAATGTGTAATTCTATAAACAAATTTCGCCATAGAATAACGTAGGCTTTGGATGACCTTGACGATCCGTGATGCACCCCCTTAAACAGAGAATATCAAGAGGCAAATGAATGAATAGACAGAAGAGGAAATGCACGAAACAAATTCAAAATCGTGGAAAATAATTTGTGTGGCACTCACACGAATTTTGTTTACCCTTTTAATTTTTAAAAATACTTTATTTACCATATATGTATGAGCAATTAATTTTCATTCCTGAGCAGTTTTCCTGGACATGGTAAAATATACAAAAGAAATTACATTCACCAATTACAGTTAGGATTTCTTGGTAATATTTGTCCTTGAGATATGCTGATAACACACACAGACTAGCCACTAAAAACCTTATTAATATTCAGGGAACCACAAAACATGTAAATATTAAAACAAAAACTTAATTTTGAATATTTGAACTAAAAAACAATACTTTCTCTGCTAGAAGTAAAAAAAAAAAAAAATGATGAATTAATCGAGCATTTGAAAATTTAAGTGGTGTATTATATTCTAATGTTGGATAAAATAGATGTTATTAGTAATTAATTAATATTACATACATAGTGACCCACTGTTTTTGTCATTTTTCATAGTATGTTTGTATATTATGTACTTATTTTAACTTTATAAACATGTCCCATCCCTCCCTCATATAAGGGAGGAATGGGACATTTTTATGACTATGTTAATTGGCTTATAAAATTAGTATTTTAATAATTACCATCAAATTTATATTTTTAAAAGATGTTAAAATGTTTCAATCTGTTTCTCTGAAACTTAGTGTTGTACCAGTAAAAGTAAATTTGTAAAAAATATTTTTGTCAAAACTGTCCCACCCCACCCTACTCTCCCATATGTTGTACAATTAAAAGGATTAGATTTTTTATATTTTGTGAATTTTTTCAAAATTTTTGAACTTTTTGTTTGCATTTTATTTATTTGTTTGTTTTTTTTGTGTGTATGTGAGTATATTAACAAAGTCAACAAAGAAACAAGAATGAAAAATAATGCAGTTTGCTTAATAGAGTGTGATATACCCAAAAGGGTGGGGCACAAGGGTGCAATATACATAAAAGGAAGTGATATACACAAAATTATGGTATGTATGTAATAGGTAATGGGAATCATAAAAATTAGTCAGGGAAAAAAATCAAGGAACTTTTTTTTCTCTGAATTTTTGTAGCCACCCTGTGTTTGTTTTGTAGGGATTTTAAAAACTCTGGCATTCTAAATAAAAATGTATAACATATTATTTTATAAAATTGCTTTAAAAAAAAAAAAAAAAAAAAAAGTAAATTAAATTAGAAAGATGTGGCCACAACATTCCAAGAAGAGATGAGCAAGGTGTGCAAATGTGCAGTGTGCAGAGAATTTCTCAAACTTTAGACATACGTGTGAGCATGGTGCATAAAAAATTATACAAAACATCTTACAATGCTATCCATACAAAGCTACACATGCTCAGAAATTATTCTTGCTAACCTGTTAGTGTGTGAGTAAAAGAAACTTTTGCATAACACATTTAGAATGTGACCCCTAATACACTCTGATCTGTACTGGAATATGCTGTTTCTCAGTTTTAATCTGAGGCAGAAAATGGTGAACAACATGTCTTGCCTAAGTCTCGTGATAATTAACTGTTGATTTCATTGTTTTTATGCAGTTTTTAGCCTCATTACGATTAATAAAAAATATGCTTAGTGAAACCTGAAACTTTTTTTTTTCTGTTATTTTTTGTGAAATTATACTGCAGATTATTTTATGGTGCCTAAATAGCTGTCACTGATTGACAAAAAAAAATGCAACTGCGTATATCTATTATGATAATGTGTGATTTGGTGTACATGATATAGGTGAATTTATTAATATTTATGTTATCCTCTTTATTTATGAAACTGATAATCCCTCCCCCCCCCCCCCCCCCAAAAAAAAAAAAAATAATAATAATAATAATAATAAAATAAATAAATAAATAATAATAAAGGTTTATGCATGAAAATTTGAAATATTGAGAATAATTTTTTTTAATTTCATGAAAAATGTTCAATGCTCCGAGAATGCGTAATAAGTATGTTGAGCTGACGGATGGTTTCATTCTTAATTTTCTTGTTTTTTGATAATTGTATATGAAATTTTCGTAAAATGCAACCTTTATAGCATATTGATAACAAAAATAAATAATTTCACAGAATATTTGTTTTTTTGTATAAAAAATAACAAAATTAAAAGCAGACGATCAGCATTTCCTATTAGCGGCTTTGGCATAAAATATTAATAAAATATAAACATTTCGACCTTCTCACCCTTCCCCCTTCCAAAAAAAAAACTTTTTCGATACAGTCCGTTTCGATACAAAAAAAAAAAAAAAAAAACGATTTTGAGGAAATTCAAGCAAAAGCAGAATTTAGTTTAGTATGGAGGACTATTATTATTTTTTTTTTTTTTTCAAATTATAACATCGCTTTCAAATAATTCAATTATGTTTTCGATTTTGATATTATCCAACTATCGTAAAACTAGTATCGTAAAAATCCGTAGATTGAGACTAATAGTCTTCCGTACTAAAAAACTATTTCATTGTTGCTTTTTTATGTGATTTTTGGTCTCAGAGCAATGAAAAACAGATTTTTTACATCTGGTGTAGTACAACCTTGCCATGATGGATGATTGTTCAACTAGAAATGCCACAACTGTTGAATAATAACATGAAAGTTATTTTTTCAATTAAATTAAAAAAAAAAAATAAATAAAAAAAATAAAAAAAAAGGTAGTCATGCACATGAAACAGCATATTTGGTTAATGTGCAACTTGCTTCCGTATTATTGCGATTCAAGTGTGACTTTTAACCAAATCCATTTATGCATAATGCTTAAAGTGCCATCTAATGCTAAATTTTGGAACTTATTTTTTATGCCACAGTACTTTACCCTTCTTTGAGTATATTCAGTTCAAATTTCAGATCATTCTGAGCAGTGGTGGTTCTTCATTTTTTTTTTTTTTTTTTTACAGCTTTTTAAAAATTGGACTGTAATTATAATTTTTCTGTATTTTAGTCATAGTCTGTATCTATCCAAACAAAACATAAGAAATATCAATTAATAACTATATTCGAATTAACTGTATATCTGCCTAAATTACTCTGGAAAATATTTTAAACTACTCGATTGTTAAATCAAAATAAATAATATCAAAGTGAGTCTATACATAATTCAGTTTTGTTTTAATGAATAATTAATTAAATTGTGAGAAATGTATATATAGATTTTATTACATTGTCAAAAAAAAAAAAAAAAAAGGACTGAACTTGTTTTAATGAAAAATAAACATTTGTGAATATGTGGAATTTATTTTTTTAGTTAAATGAGTAATTCTACAACCTTCTGAAGTTCTGTATTTCTTTCCTTGCCAAGCTGTTCAAAAAATATATACTATTAAAATAACTTTGTCCTTTTCTTTTTCTTCTTTAGACAGGTAAATTCTTTGGAGAAATTGATTACACTTTATTTGATTCCATGATAGAAATAGGAATATATAAAAGGTATCATCTTCTTCTGTATCTTAAGTTTTGCAATATAATATTTATTTAAAGCACTTACTTAAATTTATAATTTATGTTCACAGGGTTCATGTATATGACTATCAAGCTATATGCTTAGAATTAGATCCAACATATGGCTTTGCACCTTTTCTTTTAACAGTAAGTTCAGCATTACTCAATTAAGATACTTTATTTATAGCAATAATTCATTTTTCTTGTATATTAATTTTGTATTATTTAAATGTTTTCCAAATAGCCATTTCACCATTTAAGAAATCTACTCAATTGGTTTTGGAGCAAATTAGCATTGTAAGTATTGCACATTTGTTTGAACATTAAATGGTTTATACACGTGAAGTTTATCAAAGCAAATAAATATACTTGGATTTATCTTTAAATATTTACAAAACAATAATACTATAAAACTGTATTGAAATAACACATTTTTAAAAAAATATGACTAATTATTTAAAAACTTTTTTATAAATTATATGCTAATGAATTATTTTAATATTTTTAAAATTATTATACAATAAAAATTTACTCATACACAGTTCATTTAAATTTATATGGATATATTGTTATTCAATTTGTTTTAAAATATGTGGCATTTTAGACTAGATTTTATTTTCAAAAAAATCAATTCAAAAATAAGCTGTATATTAGTTTTAAAATAGATAATTAATAAATTAAATTATGGACGATTTTATTTTATTTTTATTTTATTTATTTATTTATTTATTTATTTATTTATTTTTTTTTTTTTTTTTTTTTTGTTATATCATAACAAACACAGAAAAATATTTTTATTTTAAAATGCTACATAAAATTCCTTTTCTCACAAATAAATAAACTGCAATCTTTGATAAATATTTAAAAATTTAATAATAGTCTACAGTTGATTAATAGGGTAAAGTTGTATGTTGCTGTTTTTATATCTGCTGGATACAAAATCATTAATTTTTTTGAAGATTTTAATCACACATTTATTTTTATAAAATGAATGAAGTTTTCACATTCTACTTCATATCTACTAAATTATTGTGATCTGATGAGTCTCAGTGTGCAAAAATCACCCAAACCATTCATTTGAAAGTGTAGATTTTTCAAATACTTCCATCATAATTATTATGCATGTGAAACCACTACATTTGAAGAATAATTTGAAATTTATGTACATATATTAAAAATAAAAGCAAAACAATAAACACATCTTTAAAAAATAATTTGCAAATGGAATAAAAGAAATTTATCATGTATCTCACTTATAATGCAGTTTCTGCATCTGACATGACATTGATTATATTTCATAGGATAAAATACAGAATTAGTAATAAAATAAAATTAAACATTTTAAAAAGTGAATTGAAGGGGGAAAGAATTAAGATTTCTGTAGGTAAAAGAATAAAATCCTGTTTTGCCAATTTAATATCCTCCAGTTTATTTATGACAAATAAATAAATTTAAGTGAATGTTTTATGAAAATATATTTTTATATAATTTAAAATAATTTATGTTCATCTTCTGGACTTCTTTTTATCCATTTCAGATTATATATTCAGTTTAGTTTATATGAATGGTGGTCTAAAGAATGGGTTATGGCCTCTTCATCTGGTGGTAAATATGTTCTTTTTTTTCCCCCAAGTTTGATTTTTTTTTTTTTTTTTTTTTTTTAATGTTTTTAATTTTATATTTAAAAAATGATGCTGTTTAAACATTCCTTATACTTTTATAAAAATAAACTTAATTTTTCATCATATTTTTGTACTCTCATCATGTGCATTTCTATCAAATTTCAAAATAAATATCATAAAACAAAATATATTTATTATGTTTTTACAGGGTTATTATGTTTTTACAGTCTGTCCAGACTTTTCAGACAGGGGCCTGTTTTTGTGAAATTCTGAAAAATCTATATGTTGTGAATCTAGATTTATTGTGAAAAATAAGTTCTAAATTTTTCGTCTGGAGTACTCTTTTTTGTGAAATTATGAAAAATATAATTTTCCAAAATTATAATTACCATTAAAATAAGGTTTCATTTTAGCAAGTCACAGTAATATCTTTTATTAAGGAAAAGGAAGGGCCAAATATAATTATCAAAAGAGCCAATGCAACTTTAAGAGGGATCTTACTCCTAGCTGAGTTTAAAATAATAATAATGAGTTGCCATTTCTGAATTATAAATAAACATGATACTTTAACTTAAGAAACAGAAGAACATGAAAAAGATATATATAATATACATATAATTTAATATTTATAAAAATACATAATACATTTATAAATACATAATTTTTGTCAACAGATTAAAAAAAAAAAAAAAAAAAAATCTGGTGTAAAACAAACACATGGCTTCCATTACCCACTATTACACATATTATATGCATTTTTGGAATTATTATATCCAATTGGAGATATTATATGCAATTTTTGGAATTTTCCACTGAGTGAAACTTGATACATATGTAAAAACATATAAAACAGAGTTTACATAGTGAGTTAAAAAATAAGAAAAAAAATTATAGTTATTTTTTTAAACACCAGTTTACGAGATCTAAAACTGAATTACCTAATCAGGATGACTGCTAATTTTCCTGTAATAATCATGTAATACATGAGAAAGTACATCTAAAATGGATTTATGTAACAATTTTCAAGAAAATTCTTAGAGCCGTTTTTGAGATACCAACTTTTACGAAACTTGGCATGCTCAATTATTGACTGGAAAACAATAATTTCATACAAAAGGATATTTAACAGGGAGTTAATATGGAGAGTTTCGAAAAAAAATCTGTACAGCTGTTTTTAAAGAAATGCATTTGCGAGACCTGAAATTGAGCTATTTATACAGGACGCCTATCAATTTTCCTGAACTAACCAACTATGTTATTCGAAAGGACATCTAATTGAGTGTTTATATAGCAATTTTGAAAAAATCGTTAGAGCCGTTTTAGAGATACAGACTTACAGTTCCACTTCAGGTTTTCCAATTTTCATCAAAATTTGGAAAATTCATCTGTGCACCAGATCTGTATTAATTATGAATTTTCGTAGTTCAATCTTTATTAGTTTTGGAGATATGATAGCCAGAAGATTCACATACATGCATGCACACTGACCATTGACAAAAACTACGTTTTTTAGACTCAGGAGGCCTTAAAACGTGTAAATCAGGTAAAAATTCGATATCAAATTTTTGGACCGAATACAATACTTCCATTATCTACGTTAGTAAGGTAATGGAAGTAATAATAATAATTGCTTATAATGCTGCATTAGTTATAATTTCAGTTTTCACTTGAAGAAATTTTCTTTAAATGTGTAATAATGAAAAACACATAATGAAATATGAAATATGAATGTATCAAATCACTATATAAATATAAATATGTGCGAGTACTAGCAGCAAATTCTTAAATAATTATTTGATTTGTGCGTAAATCAACTAGAGAAAATTTTAATTTGAATATTAATTTTTAGAAGGCAAAATAAAATACAATTGACAAAACGTGATTCCACATAATCCTATATATCTCAAATAAACAAACAAAATTAAAAAAAAAAAAAAAAAAAAAAAAAAAAAAAACAGATATATGTGAAATTTTTGCTCTAAAATATAGCTAATACAAATACCTAAAAACCAATTTTTGGAATTTTAGAAATTCAGTCCTTAACGGGGGGAGGGGGCAAAACGAGATTTCAAATAATCCTTTATACCAAATAAAAAGATATAGGTGAGATTTTTGCTCTAAAATATAGCTCACACAAATACCTAAACACCAATTTCTGGAATTTCAGAAATTCATCCCAGGTGGGGCAGGAAAGGGAGGGGGGACTATGGGGCAAAAAAAGAATTACAGTTAGATCGTTCAAAATTGGTATAGATAGTTTTTAGAGGCCTGCAAGTCGAATTAGGATATTTTATAAAGTGCAAAGTTATTAGGAGGAGCGGAAATGGGGGGGCGGGGGGGGTGTCCAATTGGCAAAAAAAATATATATAGGGTTAGATCATTCAAAATTAGTACACAGTGGTTTTTGATACCTACAAATCGGTTGCGGATGTTTTCGAATTTGTAAAATTATTAGGAGCCGGAAAAGGGTGGGGGGAGGAGCAAAACAATAGAAATAGAGTTAGATCGTTCAAAATTGGCATGTATAGGTTTTTGGGACCTACAAATTGAATGCAGATATTTTCGAAAGGGAAAAATTATTAGGATAGACGGAAAGAGGGGGATGGTGAAGGGGCAAAAATATAGAAAAAAGAGTTAGTGTTGAAAATTAGTATTATTGGGTTTTAAGTAATAGCAGGAGACTTGGCGTTGGAATATTAAAACAGGAATAAACTACTACGTCAGAAACGCCAAAGAAAGATTATTGAGGTGCATACAGCTGTTTTGGTAGTCTAAAGCGTACCGTCTTCAGTGCATTCTTTTTGCACTGAAGACGGTACGCTTTAGACTACCGAAACAGCTGTATGCACCTCAATAATTTTTCTTTGGCGTTTCTGACGTAGTAGTTTATTCCTGTTTTAATTAGGTTTTAAGGTCCGATAAATCGATTGTGGATATTTTCAAAAGTGTAGGAGTTATTACTAGAGGTGGGAAGGGGTTGGTACAGGGGAAAAATAAAGAAATTCAGATAGAACTTTGGAAATTAGTGTTGTTAGGTTTAAAAGCCCAAGAAAAATATTGCGGATATTTTTAAAAGTGTAAAATAATTAGTAGGGGCGGGACTGGTGAGCAAAGGAACACGCGCACCGTGCTCGTGTGTATGATCTGCCGCAGGCAGGGGAGGGCCCGGACCGATTATTCCACAGATGAGAGAAGAGTTTTTTTGTATTTTATATTTATGTTTTTTTTTCACAATAATATTGTGATTCATTAAGAGTGTTGAACATAAATGCGCTCATGCAGCGCACAAAGGCCTACGCTGCCTGAAAACAGTGGGGACCTGGTGTGACATTTTTCCTAATCAGATTTTTTTTTTTGTTGTTGTTGATGATGAAAATTAATGCAATTTTGACAATTCATTAATTATAGTGATTCATTTAAAAATAGTGACCAACAAAGCGGGCGTAACCTGCTAGTATATATATATATATATATATATATATACAGTCAAATCTGTCTAAAACGGAACAGAATGGGACTATTAAAACTTTCCGTTTTAGACAGATTTCCGTTTTATGCAGATTTTCCATGTAACTGCCGTAAATTTGCCGTGTCTAACAGAAAATCGACTTTCTGAAGAAATTCTTAACTTTTAAATCATCAAATTACTACTAAATTAAATTCTAATTATACAAAAAATAAAATTGATGAAAGTCTTTATCTCGTATACTATTTTATCATTTATATATGCATTATTTAATTTCATAGCTGCTTAATTATTGAGTATTGAAACATAAAAAATTTCAAAGAGAATGATTTGAGACCCTTTTCCCTATAGTTCTGCCCAAAATATAATGTTAAATAAAATCATACATTTTAAAGACATTAATTTCTTATTTTTTCACAAACAGAAAACTTAAAAATGTATTTTTATGTCAACAAATTTCGAGACGTGAAAAAAAATTATGATCCAATGTTATCTCTAAAACTCGCGTAATGCATATGATAAAAAATTGTACTAATAAGTAAATAAACACTTACCAAGGTAGCAGATGAATTTTTTTACAATTCTTGAACTACATTTTTTTTTTTTTTTTTTTTTTTTTTTTTAAATAAATCACACAATCAACTGTGGAAGAAAATCATATTTATTGAAATTTTATTTTTCCGACTGAGTGAAAATAATGCCTGGTCCGGGACTCGAACCCCGGATCTTTGACTTACAAGGTCAAGGCTCTACCAATTGAGCTATCCAGGCCGACATCCCGGTCAGCATTACTCACTCAGACAACCTTTTTGGCAGAAACAATCTGGTCTATCATTTAGATAGCTCAACAGAAATAAGCCGCAGGAAATGGAAAACACCATTAAACAATGGGAGAATGAAATACTTTTTTTTTTTTTTTTTTTTTTTTTTTAAATAAATCACACAATCAACTGTGGAAGAAAATCATATTAATTGAAATTTTATTTTTCCGACTGAGTGAAAATAATGCCTGGACCGGGACTCGAATCCCGGATCTTTGACTTATTCTTTGATTTGTAAGACAAAGATCTGGGGTTCGAGTCCCGGTCCAGGCATTATTTTCACTCAGTCGGAAAAATAAAATTTCAATAAATATGATTTTCTTCCACAGTTGATTGTGTGATTTATTTAAAAAAAAAAAAAAAATGTATTTCATTCTCCCATTGTTTAATGGTGTTTTCCATTTCCTGCGGCTTATTTCTGTTGAGCTATCTAAATGATAGACCAGATTGTTTCTGCCAAAAAGGTTGTCTGAGTGAGTAATGCTGACCGGGATGTCGGCCTGGATAGCTCAATTGGTAGAGCCTTGACCTTGTAAGTCAAAGATCCGGGGTTCGAGTCCCGGTCCAGGCATTATTTTCACTCAGTCGGAAAAATAAAATTTCAATAAATAATTCTTGAACTATCCATTCTTTATTCACAAATTTTCTACTATCAACACTTGGTTTAATTATCTTTTGAATTTAGAATTTTAAATTTTATCATTTTAAAGAATTAAAGTTCAAGTCATTCATTTACACAGCATTACTAAAATAATCTTTTATCGATGTCTGTTTTGCATGTCCTTTTAAAATAGAGTTTTCAACTTCATATTCTATTTCTTTTAACATTGTAATCAGTTTACCGTTATTCTTTTCAACAGCAAAAGTTTGTAAATATTCTACGTGAGTTAGAGCATCGTTATAGGTTTGAACAGGATTATTATTTGTAAATTTATCTTCCTTTTCCTCCTCTTCATCTCCATCACTTTCCAAATTATTATACTGTGATATCAATTCATCCACTGTAATTCTAGCTTCGGTGCTTAATTTTTCATCCATATTTATATATTCCTCTGCTGATACTTCCGCAAAGCTTGCCACACTGAAAATACCTTGAAATTCTGAAAAATTGTTATCTGAATTATTATCAATGGATGAAGTGTTGAGAATAAACCCCGCCTTATTAAAGCACTTGGAAATTGTTGAGGGCAAAATTTCTTTTGACGCCTTCGCTATCCAACTTATTGCATCCAAAACTGTAAGTTTTTTTTTTATTAAGTCTGATGCACTTTTGCTAGCATCAATACGGGCCATTAACGATTTCATTAAATGCTGACGATACTTCATTTTTAGTGTGTAAATAACGCCTTGATCCAACGGTTGCATCTTTGCTGTTAAATTAAGTGGTAACTGGTAACCACTCAATTTTTACTTTAGATAACTCGATATCAGGATGACAGCGTGCGTTATCTAAAAATAGAAGCACCATTCTACTTTTTTGCTTCATTTTGTTTTTAAAACTATGAAGCCATTCTTCCATGATTTTGGTTGTCATCCACGCTTTTCCATTGGACTTCCAGACTACCGGCAGATCTCTTACATTTAAATTTTTAAAGCATCGTGGCTTAGCAGCTTTTCCTATTACAAGTGGTGTTTTCACTTCCCCAGTTGCACTACAGCATAAAAACACAGTCAGTCTTTCTTTTGACAGCTTGCCTCCAACACATTTTTCTTTTGCCATTGCTAAAGTTTTGGTCGGAAGGGCTCGGAAAAACAAGCCTGTCTCCTCATCCCCGTTAAAAATATCCTGGGATGCATAATCTTTAGTTAACAATTTTAATTTTTCTGTCCATTCGTCCACTGTCTTAAAATCAACATCCTTTGCTTCCCTGTTCAAAGTTTTCCAGGAAATGTTATGCCTTGTTTTAAAGCTTATTAGCCAGCTATTCGAAGCCTTGAAAGATGCATTTCCTAACTTTTCAGAAATTTCTTTTGCCTTTGCTTGCAAAACTGGACCAGAAATAGGTAGATTCCTTGCTCTGGCATCTACAAACCAAGTCCACACTATCGTATCAATATCTTCATTTTTTACTTTTCTCCCTCTCTTTTCAAAATTCGCTCCTTTTGAAAACTCATCCTTCAATTCTTTTTTCCTTTTTAGCGTATCATAAATTTGTGTTTTGCCACATTTGAATAAATTGCATAATTATTCCTTTACACTCACATTTTTATCCTTCAAATCAATAATTTCAATTTTTTATTTAAAAGTAAGCGTATTATGAGAACGTTTAGCCATGCTTATTTAACCTACAAACAGGAGAAACGAACAAACAGAAGTGACTAACATCGAGTATTTTTTTTTTTCCTTATCTCTTTGTATGAGTGAATTGTATTGATTGGTCAAATGGGAGGGTCACGAGGGTAGAATGTGTACCAAGGCCAGTCACCCTATCTAGGGGGAAGAAATCTTCGTCTTTTACCTTCCTTCAATTCGTGGAAAGCCTCAGATAGTGAGAACAAATTCGTTTTGCATGTTTCAAGGGAAAAGTGAAAGGAGACATTTCCAAAACTATTTAATATTTGGAGACATTTCCATTTTACAGTAATTTGAGGCTGAAATTTCTGTTCCGTTTCCGCGTTAGACAGATTCCGTTTTAGTAGTATAAGGTTCCCATAGACTTTTGAAGGGACTGAAAAATTTTTCCGTTTTATGCAGGTTTCCGTTTTACACAGATTCCGGTTTAGGCAGATTTGACTGTATATGTATGTATATATAAATGATGGATATCTTAATAAACTTTAGCCTTAATATTTTAGCATTTAATAGATACATGTCAATACCAACACAACAAAAATAAAACTGATAATAACACATTGCTAAAACTATGACAAAAAGGTTGCAATACATGTTAAGATCCAATAAGAGACAAAAACAATTTAAATTACTTACGTCCACATGAACAACAACAAATAAAAAGGAACATTAAGCATAGCTATATAATATTTCGATATTAAATTGTTCAAATACTAGGTTGCAAAATCTGTATTCGGCATTATTAAATATTCAATTTAAGATTACATATTGAAAAAAGCATAAATAAATTAAGATGGTGTTAGAGTTAAGCAATTGAATGTGCTATTGATCCTATGCCTGAAAAGCAGCGCCCTCTGTATGGGTTCTTTTTAAGGATCCTAGTCTGTATTTAAGTAAATTTTGGAGAAAACCACAAAAATCTCTGAATGGCTAGGCTGACGAACGCGACTTGGAATCGAACCTATCACCTAATATCTACAAAGCTTTGAGAACTGAACCTCTCAGCCACTAGTGGGACAATTAAGAAATGATTAAAATATAAATATTTTCTGATAAAGTGCTTTAATGTTATGATGCACTTACCTTAAAATATTATTTAAATACTTTAATAACGTTAAGTTAATCTATATATTTTCATGCATCTGTGTCTATATTTTATCAAAATTCAACTTTTATGAGCAGACTATAGAACAATTTTCTTGTTCGCTTAAATAAATATTTTAATTAATAAAAACTTAAATTTATTTTAGTGTAACTTTTCCTATTATAGTGCAATCTGTATAACCATTTATATTCTATGTAAAGCAATAAAGATAAACAATCAGCAAATATGTTTGCCAGGAAATGCTTAATATTCTCCTTCAGATGCTGATCACAAATATAGAATAATAATTATTCAATAATAAGATATCAAGATTGTCAGAGAGCGTTTTTATTTAATTTTCTATTAAAAAATACAGAAAGTTAGTAATAATAAATAATGATTATCATCATTAAATATAGAAAAACATCTGGGGCCATGCTTAGTCCAATACAAAAAGATTGCATTCAACCACAACACACATATTTTGTGCTAAAATTTATTTTTATGTTTTCTAAAAAAAATTAGAAGGTTTTTTTTCTTTTTTTCCCTAAAAAATATTACATTTTTTGAATAAGAAATCACCTTTTAGAATTATGATCTAAAAATATACATTTTTTATATTATCAATAGGATTTTTACTTTTATATTATCAATAGGATTTTATTATGTAGCATGTAAATATTTTGCTAAAATTTTGAATATAAGAGAGAGAAACTGCTTACTTATCAAGACTACAAAAGCAAGACTTTTGAAACACCCTTGGAACCATTATAAGTGTGAAGTTTTCGAAGAAACTACTTTATTGTCTTTCACTCCATGCATCTAGGAAATAGATTAAAACAGAGATTAGACTGATGTCATATGTGGCTTTCGCCTTTGGTCATCTAATTCAGCTTTGTGTAATATGTATTAGCCGTTTAGGATGTTTGTTTTCTTATAAGAGAAAAATCCAAATAGCTCGGTGTACAGATAAATACCATTGTATCTCTACAAAACTGTCAGAAGATTCTCCGAAAAATTAAAAGAGATTTTAGAAGATTTCCTAGACACACAAAAAAAAAAAGAAAGAAGACAACGATAAAAAAAATATCAATTTCTCTCTCTCCCTCTACAGATATTTAAAAAAAAAAAAAAATTCTCCCAGCTGTAGCAAAAGTGCGCCAATTATAGAACGCAATAGCTGATAATCCGTCTGCTTTCGGGTCGAGAATTGAAATAGTAATCCTAACGTAGCAAAGGTGTGAAAAAATGCATTTTTCTTGAAATTATCCTTTTCTAAGATTAAATAAATACATATATTTGTATTCTGCATCATTTTCTGTTCAGGCACAGTATAATTTTTTTCACTTGTGTTTTATAGTAACTTGTCAATCACAAAGAAAAAGGCATTACGTTCTACAGGGAACTCTCCGAATTGGCACTAAAATGGCTTACTTTCGGTCAATGTCCAGTCTCTATCTAATATAGGGTCTCTAGCAATTTCCGTGATTAAAAAAAAAATGGCTATATCTTAGAAATTACTGCAGAGAATTGCATATAAATTTATATGTAGATGCACGTTGACATAAATTAGGTCAACTTTTGGTGTCAACCGCTCAACAGGCAGAGCTGCTACACAGCGATTTCTGCAATTTAAAGAACAGCTATATCTCGGGTTCTATTGCATATAATGAAACAAAACTTGATATATGAAAAGTTCATTATGAGACATTATGCTGATTCAAGTTGGATGCTTATAGGCCAATAAATGGTGCTGCTATTGTGATGTAAATACATCACCTCTTGTTTAATTCCTATGCCAAAATACATCGTTTTGCAGGCATCTCATCGCAGCCGTTCGTTCCTGGCTCAACGCACCCTGTAATGTTTGCTTCCCACGACACTTGTCACCGGGAGAATCCGCGATTGTTTCTCTTGTGTGCGCGAACTGTTTAATTGGTTACTTTTGCGGTCCGATTAACGAATCCAAATCGCGTATCCGTGATTTTAGGTGTGCGGACCTGTTTTTTCTTTAGGAGCGATTTTTTAAATTTAAAAATCAGTCAGTTTTGTGTTCCACCTTGATGCAGAGAAGAATGGTCGGGCGCTTGTGTCCGTGCGTTATATTTTACCGTTATTTTTTTTATGTGGTCCCACACCCTGATACATTTTTAAATTCTTTTCCATCGAAAGATTTTTTATTATTAACGGTTATTATGACTTGAAACAAAATTGTGAAAATGACCGGAGATGATTTTTTAAAAATATCAGAGAAGAATGGTCGGGCGCTTGCGTCTATGCATTATATTTTACCGTTATTTTTTTTATGTGGTCCCACACCCTGATACACTTTTAAACTCTTTTCCATCGAAAGATTTTTTATTATTAACGGTTATTATGACTTGAAACAAAATTGTGAAAATGACCGGAGATGATTTTTTAAAAATATTTTTGTGAAATATCTTTCATTTCTTTTAAAGAAAATGGTTATGTTATCATAGATTTGAGATTTGTAATATGAGTACATGTACAGATTAAACATTCCTGAAAATGAAGAAACCAATTAATAAAGACTTCAAATTTGATGCAATTGAATGCTGCCTTTCTTTTTTCAAGACTGGGTATGTTTGTCTTTAAATCTTAATTCTGAATTTTAAAATATCTTAAAAAAATAAAAAATTGAATTTATCTTATGCTTGGTATGTACCCATGTATGATCAGATCGAAGCCTAGGGTTAACTCATCATTATTTTATACGATCACTATTTTTTAATATATCTTCTGTTTTGGATTAAAAACAGCCTATATCCAAAATAAAATATTTTTATGATAAGTCTCTATTCAAGAGCAGGTAGTATATAAAGTACCACCACACTATACAGGAAATTTCCACGATAACGGAAAGGCAATATCTCCACTGGTATGGCATATAACTGTATGAAACTCGGTATGTGAGATAACCATTATAAAAACACATTTTTTAAGATGTTATTTTTACACAATAAAACTGTCTTTCTTTGTATATTTAGTGTTAGTTTTCTCTAAGATGAAAATTGTTTCCATTCATCATGTTAGATAATTTTAATAAATAATAGTTTTAATAAATTGTTTACCCTTAGTGAATTTGTATAGGAAAATATAGAAGAAAGTCTTGTGGTGGCCACAACATACTAGTTTTCTTTTTAGCATATTAACAATAAATGTCAATTTTATTTTGATTTTTCGCAGTAGGTAGTTATTTAAATGTGATTTATAAAAATTCATTGCTTAAAATGCAATGCATTGACATACTTTTGGGTGTCCCTGTACAAAAGCCACTTGTAATGCCATCTTAAGTAGAGAACATTCCATACTAAACTTGAATAACATATATCTTTCTAAGGAAATTCTGAAAATATTTATGGATGCTTTAGGTGGACAGATGAACAGAAAGATAGACAGATAGGCCAATTCAAATCATAATAACTCTTAAACATTGTTAGAAAGTGTTAAAATAATTTATAAGAATGAAAATGCAGTTTTATTAAGCATTCCAGCTATTTCCATTTATATTCCCTATCCTTTATATTTCCTATCTATATCTTTTGCAGCCGCTAGAGTGAGGATTTACAAAAATATACTTCTTATGCTAAAGTTGTGGAAGATGATGAAGCTGCTAAGGATATTGAGGCTGCTTCCAGAAGTAAAGTGAAGGAGGGCAAGGTATTAGCTATCATGTTTAAGTATTGAAGAAGAATTGAAAAATATTGGGTTTGATATAAATACTCCTCGTGAAGCCTGGAAGGCAATAAAGTCTATTTTTGAACCAACTTCTAGAGCCAAAATAGCAGCCCAGCCCTTACAAGAAAGTTCAAGAATGTAAGATACAGTGCCAGTGAGATACATTTTCCTATCGTTTATGCGTGTGATAGCTTTCTGATCTTAAACACAGTGTTGCAGACTATATGTAACAATTCTTCAGCTAAATGGCTGAATTATTTATCCTTTGCTTGTAGTATATACTGTACCATCAACTCCATCTTCTCCCTTTCATTGGCTATTGATAGGGAATGACGTGACAGTCTGCATTTGCTCCTCTTCCTCCATTAACACATGTGCCAGTCACATCTCGGGTAATTACTTTTCATGGAAATATAGCAGTAAAGTGTGTCCGATTATTCAGGTGGCCCGTTTGCTCCATGAAAGATTTCTTTATTTATAGGTCCATTTTAAAGAGGAGAAATTTTATGAAGGGTTCGTTAACAGACTGAATTTTACCTCTGGACAGACCTCTGTTTTACAACAATTAATATTCTATTGCAGCCTTGAAAATTGTACATTTAAATAAGTTATTAAGAAAAATAGCATTAAATTTATTTTATTGTTTTAAACTTGGGTACTTTTGCATCTTTTTATTATAAATTTTATTAACTTTTCTAAATATTTTATCCTTTAATCTATAGATTATGATCTTGAAGATAATGGAGGTGATCGTCCCAACAGAACAGTTCCTCATCCATGTGAAAAAGAACTTGATTTATATGAAATGTTACCACGTGATTTTGCAGAGCCAGTTAAGGGAAGATTATCTATGTGCCATTCCTCAGGCTGTGATAAGTAAGCTTATAAAATTAATACAGCTTTATTAAAGTCAGAGATATTTTTAACTCCTCCACAAGCATATTTTACACATTAAAACCTAAAAATACTCCTTAAAATTTTAACCATGAGTATTTTTCATGCTTTGTATTTTTAGATTAAATTTAGTGTATTTTGTTAAATGTGTCTGAAAAAGTTTATGTTCTTTCTACAATTCAATGCACTGCATACTTTTTTTTTTTTTTTAATCAATATCTTTTCCTACAATGGATAAAAAGTTTTTATAATTAAAATTATTTTGAGTAAAACTGTAAACATTTGCATCAATAAGAGAATTTCTCAGATTCATGCATAGCCTTATCTTTCAATGCACATTGTAATTTATAAACTGAGTCACATTATGTTCTGTTCTTTTTTTTCACTCCTAATAATGCCAAATTCACTCCTTCAAAAAAAATCAAGGAGTATTTTCACTCCTAGGAAAAAATCCTATCAATATCTCTGATTAAAGTTTTTAGTTAAAATTTTCCTAAAATGTCTTTTTTATAAATATATGAAAATAATTTTACAAATTAAAAACATAAAAATTGGTTATTGTTAATAAAAAATATATACTTATCCCTCTTTCTCTCTCTTACTCATGAAACGGCTGAGGAAAAATATCTATCATTCCAAACTAATAAAGACACAGAAAAAAAAAAAATAATAATGAAATAATTTGGTGTGCACTCGCACTGATTTCTCTTATCCTGCATTACTATAGTTATTTTATTACAGCTAGAAGTATAACATATAAGGTATTATATCCAAACATTTCTAATGTATTTTAAGCAGTTGTTGAAAACAGTTTTATTCAACAAACGTTTTTGTGTGAAAGAAGCTACTGCCCCCACAACCATCCATTTAAATATTGTAACTGCATTCATAAAATATTTTAGACTGTTATATTTTAAAATTGTTCTGATTTGAGTTATACTGATCACAGATAGGCATACAGACCAACAAACAGCTAACACCAAATTTTTCATATTCAGGTAATCTTAAAACATATAACAACAGAAAAATCTCAATTTGTTAATTTCGATCATTTTACTGAAAAACAATACTTTCATTACCATATGTAAAAAAGAATAAATGTTAAAGTTTTCTTAGTTTATTACTAAAAGAAATAAATCAATCTTTATTTTTTAAAACTTTCTATGATATTTCGGGAAATGCTGTAGTCCCCATCAACTCCCTGCATTCCTTTCCTCTGGGTACACCCATGGCTACAGTGTTGTTGAATTATAAAAATACATTATAAAATTCTTACAATTCAAATAATTAAGTCAATTATATATTGGGTGAGTGCGAAAGTTCTACCTGTTTTTGGATATGCAAATTTGCAATGGAATTGATTATTATAATGACACAAATCGTCGCCAATCTAACGGATGTCTCACATATAAATGCATTGTGTCTCACAAAGTTAATCATTTTTAAAAAAATATCAGAGGGTGTAACATGGAAAGTGAGAAGGAGCATATAAGACATTGTTTGTTATACGAGTTCGATAAAAAGAGTATGGCAGCCACAGCATGTTGCAATATTCATCATGTTTATGGGGAAGATGCAATAGACGAAAGCACATGTCGTCGATGGTTTCGTAAGTTTAGGGAAGGAGACAGAAGCTACCAAGATCAGGCTAGGAGTGGGCTGCCATCATATGTTGGAGACAGCGATATTCACCAAGCCATTAGGAACAACCCAAACCCAACCGTGCAAGAATTAGCGGAGACCTTCAACTTACACCGGACAACGGTCAAGAGATGGCTGTTTAAGTTGCTTTTTATGAGAAAGTTGGATCATTAGGTTCCACATAACCTGACAGCTAATCAATGGGATGACTGAATCGCTACCTGTGTCTCCTTGCTTTCCCGGTACAAAAATGACCCATTCGTAACATGAATTGTGATAGGAGATGAGAAGTGGGTTATGTATCGTAACGTAAAGCGTCATAGAACTGTGTGTCGCCCTTCTGAACCGCCTGCATCGATTTTGAAAGCTGAACTTCATCCCAAGAAGGTGTTATTGAGCTTGTGGTGAGACGTGCAGGGAATAATTCACTGGGAGGTCCTGCCACTCAACCAAATCATCAATGCTGCCTTCTACTGTGTACAGTTAGACAGACTGCATTCAAATTTGGTAGCAAAGCAGCCAGGTCTCACTAATCGTCGCGGTGTTATCCTTCATCACGATAACGCCAGGACACATGCTGCTGTCATCACTTGTTAAAAATTACTGGTCTTTGGTTCGGAGGTTTTTACCCCATCCTCCCTATTCTTCTGACTTGGCACCAACTGACTATCACCTATTTCGTGCGGTGAACAATTCCTTCAGTCAGAAAATCTTTTGATGATCTTGATGTTGTGAAAACTGCCATCCAAAACTTTTTTACTGAAAACCGACGGAATTTTACTACCGTGGGATTCATCTCCTACCAGAAAGATGACAAGAGATCATAGATAGCAATGGGAATTATGCACAGTAATAGGTACTGTTCATTTTGTGTTTATTTGCTCTTCTTTATGGGTAATAAAAACAGGTAGAACTTTTGCACTCACGCAATACATTATGTGCAAAATAATAATATAAAATATTTTGAAAGTAATTTAGTGAAACTACACAGTGTATACAAAAAGTTCCTGGATTGATTTCACAGAGACCATATAACACATAGAACATACTTACATTTGATATAAAGCCTCTTCCAAATTCAATACAGTGCTTGAAATAAGTGTACAAGTCCACAAACAGCTTCACTTGAGAAATACAATATAGTCTCAAGGAACAAATCAGGTGAGTATAGTGGTAGTCAATTCACACAACCTGCCTTCTCATAAAAAATTTCTGCTCATAGTTAGACTTGTAAAACAATACTTTTTTGAGCAAGAAGCACCAATTTTCATTGTCTAATAATTTAGACCTCATGTGTAGCATTCTGTCATTATGATTGCAAAAACAGATTCTACATCAAATTCTACAACCATGTGAGTTAGTATCACACATATTTTTATAAACTGTTAAAATGTAGTTTAATTTATATTTCTTCTCAAAAAGAAAATTTTTGTCGATTGCAATTTATTTCAGATTTTTACTTTAAAAATAATTATCAACGTAATTCAAA
Organism: Salticus scenicus; assembly: GCA_963930645.1. Lineage (NCBI taxonomy): Eukaryota > Metazoa > Arthropoda > Arachnida > Araneae > Salticidae > Salticus > Salticus scenicus. The sequence goes on along the minus strand of OZ005650.1, from coordinate 257,943,709 downwards.
GTATATCTTTCCCTGTAAAAAACAAAAGAAAGTCTTTTCCATTTGTAATTTATAACTGTTTCTGTTTATATTCAAAAAGCTATTAACTTTGATTACACTCCTTATATGGATGTAAGTTCTAAAAATAAACTCTTAATGATTTAACCTCTCAGTCTAGCTGGTGCAGCGCAAATATAATTAAATTTATTGTTTGGTTTGACTGTGTACATTTTCTTTTTGCCAAATCTTCTTTGTCTATTTTTTAATGATTCAATTATTTCAGAATTTTTGTATTAAAATATGCATGAACAAAGAAAGTGAGTACTCCGTGTTTTGATTGTCAAATGTTTTCTCTCAGTCCTCGCGGCTGATAATGACGCACTTCACTTCTTGCCTTTGCCCATAAAATGTGAAAATTAGGATTTGTCTTCTCTCTCTGCCCTAATTGCTGGTGGAGTCAAGAGTAATCTACAGTTGTGTCTTCATTTTTATTTGGAATTTTGAACTTTTGATTTCCTGCATCTTATAACAAATTGATCTTTCAAAGAATTTATTATTTTTTAAACAGATCCACCTTACTTGAATTATTCCTTCAATTAAGCTTCATCTACAATGCAATTTCATGTAATAAAACAATCCAGCTTTGAAAAGAACCTGTGATGACTTTTCAACGTTATAAACCAGTTGATCAATTTTATCATTATTCTGCAGTCGAACCTTACTGAAACTTGGACTTGTTCAACATTTTTATTATTTTGATTTGAACATGAATGACCTGATTTCTGAATTTAGCTTTTTTCAGCTTTAAACTTCAAAATCATGCAAATACAGATGAAAAACTCATAGCATTATCACAAATTTCTCATAAACATTTATTTTGAGAGATATTTTCATCATACTGATGTCAGACCACTTTTGAAATGTCATTGAGGATAATATCATGAATATTCTAATTTGAAAACCTCGTAAGTTATTAAAAATTTAAAAAAAAATTTCAATGTGGCAGAATAGAACAATATTTTATGTATATTTACATTATGGGGATTGTTGCATTGAAATAGTATGGAATTACATGAAAACTAAAATGCCAAACTGATCCTAGTAAAATTTATCAGCAAATTAAGATGAGGTAAATGCATTGAATTAAACTGTGGGTAGCCTATAAGGTGAAGCATTTCAGTGTGTGATCATATCAAGCAATTGACCAAATTCGTTTATCTTAATATGAATATAGTGTGCCCTTTAGTAGAAATTTATGGGAACTGAGCAGAGTTCAATTATGCCAACTAGTTTTGTAAGAATTCATTAGGAGTCGCCAAGAAACTCAATCTTAATGAAGTCAAATATGCATTTTGATGCATATAATTGAGGCCATATTCACTGAATCGTTGAAATATGGTGCATAAATACTTCTTATGCTTTGTGGCATAATTTGAAATACATGTGGGTATATCATCAAAGTAAACATAATAAAATAGGAGATCACTTAGAACTTTATGTATAAAATGCCTAAAGGTAATTTAAGAAATTTTTACAATAATTAATGCAGAAAAAAATCAAAAGTTACCCATTGCTCATATTAGCATGAGCAATGTGTTTTTTCTTCTTTAATAAAAGTTCTGTTAATTTAGAATTATATGACTGCTTTACCTTTTTTAAAAACATTTTGAACTGTTTCTGTTTATTCTGAAATGCACAGTTGCTTTGATGATAAGAGGATATTATTTGAAAGAAAATGAGTTTCACAAGCAACAGGAAATATTTTCAATACATGGTCAGAAACTAACCATCCCCCCCCCCCCTCAATAAATGGATGGAAAAGAAAAGCCACTTCTCTTGTAATAGAGACAAAAGATAATGAATACCAAAGTTACAAATGATGAAGTTTTTTTTCTTCTTGTAGAGTTCATTTGACTTTGATGGACAATTTTAGCTGTATTGGCTTGTAAATATACAAAATGAGTAAATCATTTTAAATTATGTGGAGTGTAAGGTTGATTTTTATACCATCTATATGAAAAATGCCAGAACTGGGAATTGAACTCGAGCCCTCCACTTAACGTGTGGTTGTTCTATCACTAAGCTACCCAGCTGATAATTAGCCAGGATTTTTTACATGAGAAATGCTGAACTATTTATCAGCCGGGGTAGCTAAGTGGTAAAGTAACCGAAGGTTAAGCAGAGGACCAGGTTCGTTTCTTAGTTCTGGCATTTTTCACATAGTTGGTATAAAAATCAGCCTTACACTCCACCTTATCTAAAATGAATTTTCATGGTTGATGTATTAATAAAATTTCTAAAATGAGCAAATCAGTTAAAAATATGAAGACATTAAAGAAACAATGAAAGTCGTGACAGGAAAGTAATTTAAATCAAAACTTGAAAGAGATACCAGTGTTTTAACAAAACTTGAAGTCAAAAGAACTGAATTGGGTGTTCCAGTATTAAATTTTAAGATACTTAGACAACATAATTACAAAATCTTTTAATAATCAAGAGTTAAAAAAAAAAAAAAAAAAAAAAAGAGGGAACGACAGTTAGCAGCTGTAAATACCAAACAATAAGGAAAAATGGGACTTTAAAAAAAAAAAAAAAAAAAAATTATACACTCTCAATTTGGAATATCAGAAAGTTTTTATTTATCTATTTTTTTTTTTTTTTTCTATCAGTATGGTTATTTTTGTTAATAGTTCAATTTTCTTCAAGATGGATTACACAAATTGATAATTCAAACAGTTTATTTATGTTACCCATGATATGCTAAAAGTGTAAATAGCATATTAACACAGATAACATGTTATCAACGAGGGAAAAAAAAAATTATGTAAATGTAATTCAATAAAAATAAAGCACATTTCCTTTAATTCGGTTTTGCTTTAATCAGATCTTACTGATTTAATTTTTCCTTTGAATACTGCCCATGTGGTAACTGAACGATTAGTGTTTTGGTCTTTATTACCAGGTGGGGTTTGTTTCCCAGTTCAAACATAGCTGTTAGTAGTGGTTCAAAATCCACTTTAAGACAAAGGTGTCAGTTTAATTATCCCTAACCTTGGGGGGGGGGGGGAAATAATAATAATAATAATAATAACAATTGAGCAACAAAATTGAACCAAACCTTTGAATGCCAATTTATTTGTAAATATAAATAAATTTGGTGATCCTGACTTTACTAATTCAATTTTCAATTCTTTTGACTTAATTTGGCCTTATGCCTGAATCTTCTTGTTTATTAATAACTAATTACACAGCATCTCAGTAGCAGAATTTTCTGTATTTGTCTGAAATTGAGGAATGTCGGACTAAGTCTGGCATCACAAGAAGTATTAGCAATTCATAAAAAAAATTGTATACTTTACATCTACAAAGAAAATAAATTAAGTATATACAATAAGTACATTATTCTAGAGATATAATATAAATTTTATTTGTATTTTTTAAGCCTTGCACTTCTTTTTGAGATGTTAAATTTGTCTGCAGAGCTTCGAACAATCTGAAACACTCACTGTCTTGCTGCACTGTTTCTGCTACTGGGCGCAGCATTTTGCAAGAAAAAATATATATAATTTGCATATTAATATTTTTAAAATGATTCTTTCATTTTTTTCCCTGTAATTTTTTTTTTATTTCTGTAACTCTTGTTGAATTTTCCATTTTTTTATTATTAATATTACAGGCAATTTATTGTACAACAAGTACCTTACACAAATCTTGTAATGTTAGTAGTGTACACTACATGCCCTTGTGAAACAACTTCAGTAAAACTGGAACCAAAAGAAGTACGTCAGAATGATACATTAAGATGTCAAAGGATGAAACAAAATATTTACAGACGTCGTCCAAATGTCTGCCTCAATTATCATCCAGAAGTAAGTATTTTATGCTAAATGTGTGCTCTCTTTTTTATATATATATTATATATATATATTAACATTTTTTAAAAATCTAAAATGATTTGTCCATTATAATGGGGTTGGAATCTTTGTAGTTTTTCATTTTCAAGACTCTGAAGTAAAAACAGTATATCCAGTCGAACTCAGTTATAACGTCACCCAAGGGACCGAAACATTTCTCATGCTATAGTCAAGTGATGTAATAACCAAGTTTGAGTTAAAAGCAAGATAAATCACTTTATGTACCTTACATAATAATAAAAGTAAAGACATCTTCATTAGAAAAGATAAGAATGAGATTACTGTATGAAATACTATTAAAATAAACTTACAATTTTTATAAAGAAAGAATGTTATATTTAAGTAATTCAGATTAGATATAGATTAAATTAGTGTTCATCACTATCAAAATTACATTTGATATAAATATAATATATGCATTGCTTTATTTGAACATCCATTACTTAAAAAAATGTAATATAAAAAAAGCAAATTCAATTTACGGTTTTATATTTTCTCTTTTTTTCTCACAGGGGTGAAAAAAATTATCAGATGTGTGTTTATTTTTGTTGTTAAAACTAAGGTCATATGCCATTATAATTAAGTTGTGTTAACATTGAAATATATGAATTAGTGAACGAGACAAATATTTTTGGCATTAACAAATTGACGGTATGTCAGAATTCATCTCTCTATCTCTCTCTCTATATGTATATACTAGCAGACCCGGCCACGCATTGCTGTGGCTAAGTTATATGTTGAATTATATTGCAGTAAACTATTCAATACAGTTAAATAGGGCTGTGCCGATTAATCGATTAATCGGTTCGGTTAATCGATCAATGCTTAGTCCCGATCAATTTTTTTAATCGAGTTAATCGGATCGATTAATTCGATTAAAAATTTTCAAAATCCGATTAAAATTTTAAAACTACGAATTAAAGTAAAAATGTTATTCTGCCTACAAAATGTTTTTTCACATATTTTGCTAACAAACATTCTAAGAAACATCCATTAAATAATGAAAAAGCAAAAAAAAAAAATAATAATAATAATAAATAAATAAATAAAATAAATAAATAAAAACAAAACCTTTCAAAAGAAGTTGTTGCACTTTTGTTGATAGAGAAAAGGGGGAGGACAGTTATTTTAAAAAAATGCCGCTTCATGTGCATGCTGGAGCAACACCAACTGTCTGTAGCCTTCTACAGAAAATGTTGGCTAGGGTAATAGTATTCTCAGAAACAACAAGCTTTCAAAAAATGGAAATGCTAAATATTAAAAAAAAAAAAAAAAAAGCTTTCTACTATCCGTCTGATGGGGGAAATGTCAACAGAGTTTCACAGTATCTTCAAGCGTTTATTGTCTGTTCATAATTGCTGATAGTAACTATTGAAGTAGAAACAGATAATAACAGTCTGTGTTCTTGTCCGAAGTGACAAAGAACTAAAATATAAGAATTTGAGATTTTTATGATAATGATATGGAATTTTGAGAATTCATTTAAAAATAGTGACAAGAGAGATGGACAAGGCCTGCAAATATAAAACTAAAATATTTCTAAATTCATTCAATGTTTCTTTCAAAATGAATCGAAAAATTAATTCATTAAAAAAAAAAATGAATAAGTGAAAATATTTATATAAAATTAACACTTAAAGTCACCAATTATTACTCTGAAAATTGATTTAAATTTCAGTTATAAAACAGATATAATTGATTAAACAAAAATTTTTGAAAAAAAAAAAAAAATATCAGTCAAAATTATGAATATATATTGTATACACAATATGAGAGTTTTATTCATCATTGAAATAAAACTACATAAAGAAAAAATGAAAACCGATTAAAAATCCGATTAATCGATTAATGAACTACGATTAACCCAGTTAAAACTCTTAATCGATTCCCACCCCTACAGTTAAATTATTATTTACGAATTAAGACGAAAACGTTGTAGTCGATGTAAAAACCCACAGGATTGAGATTTGAACCTTCGGGCAAAATTTGGAAGCGATTGATAAAAATGTTCGTAGAGTTGATATTAAGTACAAATTAATTTTATTGTAAGGTCTTATAAATTTTAATAGAGAAGTGAAATATATTATTTCTAATGCTAAGATGGCAACAGCTGTGGTTACATAAAGGAAAACAATATCCCTAAGCCAGAAAAATAAGTAAATTTGTTAAATATTTTAAAACTTTAAAGTAGGATATCTTATGAAATATTGGGCATTTTTTAAATAAATACAGGTATCTTTTTAAATAGAAAAAGATTTTTGAAAAGATTAATGTATTTTAAGAAAGTGGTGAAAATATTTTGAGTATGTTAAAATTTTAATAGCAAATTCAAGCTAATCAAGATGGGAAACATTGAGGATTAAGATAAGAATAATTATAAGATTAAAAAAAGAAACTTTTTATATGCCATGTTTTTAAATTTTCTGTTGAAGTGATGACGTCACTGAACATCTGTGGAGCCAAGAAAAAGATTTCCTGTGTTAATCGCCCATTGGACTTTTTGTAAAAAATGATTAAAAATCAAGGAAAATTATTTCCCGATTTTAATCCCCATATTTTTTTATTGACATGTATTAGTTATCATGTGCATGTGTTAGATTAAGTTGTTTTCTGTAAAATTGATAAAATTTGAATTTTAAATTTCAGAATTCTAGAAAAAAATGGCAAACTTTCATATTCGATTCAAAACATAAACATTTCATTTCAAAGGATGATATTTACAGAATAAATATCCAACTAATATACTATTAAAAGGAAAATGATAAATATTCTATCATCATTTGAAGTCAAATTTGTTTTCAAATGTCTAAATAAAGTATCTGATGTAAGATACTAATATGTTGCAGCGGAATAGATTTCATATCTGTCATCCTTGACGGAAAATAAAAATATCACCAAATTATTTGGCGAACATATTTAATTCCTTTCAAAAATCATGGTTATTTTTAACAACTTATATTAAGAGTATGGAACAATATTATATTTTGTACAATACATATTACTAAAATATACATCTGGCATGTATATTTTCGTGTTACATTTTTGATCGGGGGGAAAAAAAAAACACCAAATCGGGAAATATTTTTTCTTGATTTTTAATAATTTTTTACAAATAATCCATTGCACGATTAACATAGGAAATCTTTTTCTTGGCTCCATAGACGGTCAGTGACGTCACACTTCGCTTGTGTATAGAACTACATTAGGACAAGTGATTATAATGTCAACTTTTGTGAGATACCTAATTTAACTTTTTATAAATTTTTAATGTTCACATTTGATTAAATGTATTTATTTTTATGTTGAAAGAAAATGAACTTGTAAATTTTTTTTGGCAACAATTAAACTTATGGAACTCACAGATAGTTATAACCTTTTGTCATATAATAAACAAATGATTTGCAATAAAAAAATATTGTGACTATAAATTGAGATAAAAACTATCCTATCTCTCAAATTATACCAAACTGCACACATTGTATAAAATTTCATTAAAATCAGTTCATTAGTTTAGGAGTTCATCACGGACAAACATCGTGACACGAAATTTTTATATATATAAAGATATATACTAGTGGCATATCCTCTGGGTGTGCTAGTCATGTGTCGCGCATACCCACAAAAAGTTATTTATACTTCAAAAATATATAGAAATTTAAAATAGGAAAAAAAAAAAGATTCAGCAACTAATGTTTTTGATCAGTCCCATCTTTCCATTGATTATCCATCATCCAGTTTTCGAAAACTATACTGAACATCAAGTTTCGCTCTACTGATATTCAAGATCCTAGAAAAAATCTGAGAGTTATTTTTCTTTAGTACTGTAATATGATACCCTTAATCAGCCTTTGCTGGCCAGTTCTACTTAGGCATGGCATGCTAATATTCTAAAGAACACCCTGTGTGGGGGATCTTTTCTCTTTTAGGGAAAATTCATCAGTGTGTGGGTATTGAATGTTCTCTCAAGTTTTCTCCCTTTTGAAGTATAAGGGGGTTTTCATTATGTAAAGGAACCAAGTCATGCGGCTCTCAGATAGCATGTCTTTGAGTTTTGGGGATTCTTAAACCATTAGGGATTTTCTTATCTTTGGTAGAAATTGTCGCATAGTGAGGTGAGGAGAAATAGTTTTTTATGATTCTGATTCTTTTATTCTATTCTTAGCTGTAGTATCCTTTTTTTATGAGTTTGGTTTTCTTTAAGAGCAGGGGTCAGGGGTTGATCCAGGCAAAAATTGGGGCCCTTTTGCTGCCCCTTCGCAAAATTCAAATCTCTAAAATGGGCCCCTTCACAAAATTCATCTCTAAAATGGGCCCCTTCACAAAATTCATATCTCTAAAATGAGCCCCTTCACAAAATTCAGATTTATAAAAAACAACTCTTTCACAAAATTTTGTTTTTTGTACAAAATTTCCATTTATACAGTGAGTGTCTGTACTTGTTTAATAAAATGCTATTAAGTTGATATTACACTGTAGATAGAGTAACTGCTAAGATGAAAAGTTTCTAGCGACAATTCTTTTTTTCACATTTTGATTTTTCACAAAAATAATTTGTTTTTCACAAAAATGGGCCCCAAAAATTAAAACCTGGATCAACCCCTGGGGGTGTCGCTAATTACTCAAAAAAGTGTGTCCCAGAGACTCGCTATGTTTTAAAAATTGGATCTTTTTTCAAAATTATGGGTCCCCTAAAATATTTTTTTTGGCAGCATTAATAATTTTCAGTGTAGGTACCCATAATAAAGATGCACCAGAGGACCCAATGTTTAAAAGTAATAAGTAAAAATCTTTGAATAAATGCCATAAAATGAATGTGGTATTTATTCAAAGATTTTTACTTATAACCAGTATAAATAGTAACAATAAAAATATATGATTGAATAACGTAATTAACTGAATATAATCTAATTTAAAGTTTCTCAAAAACAAACATAAAAAAATGATAAATTAAAATTTTGTAGCAAATCTTGAGACTGCAATAAAAATGTAAATATTTCTAGAAACACCAGCACAAAGAATAATATTTTCAATCAGTATAAAATTTTTGTAGCTCGTTTTTTCAAATATAGATCAGTAAAAATGTGTTAATAAAAGTTATTATTCCTCATATAGTACATTTTTTAAATTATTGTAAGGAAAATAAGCAAACTTACCAGAATTTTTTTTATTAAATTGTCTAAAAAAGGAATTTTTTTAAATTGAATATATGAAATTGTAAAATTATTATCAGATGGATTATGTAGAGAAAAGGAACATTTTTTTATAAATTTTATTAGTATTTAAACATACTACTTAAAAAGAAAAATAATAGTACTATGAAGTATTGATAACATAGTAATTAGTATTTAACTAGGAAAAATTTGTTTTTAGCATTTCAGGCTAAACTTAAAATAGAAAATAATCTGAAATCTAAAATTTAGACCCACTACAATTGTTAATAAATAAAGTGCGGACACAGGACTGGCATGAGGGTACTTGGCTCCCTTAGGCAAAGAAATGTTTTAGCACCCCTTATTAAAATCAATGTCCCTATGTTATTATAGCATACGGGCCGTTGTTAAAATGCAATTACATATCTACCGGCATTTCCAAACATTGCACACTGAATATTATAAAGAAATTTGAAAGAAAATGAAAAATCATGCATTACACATACATTATGAGACCATTTTCAACACGAAAAAAGTCTATATGAAATAATCATTCTTTAAGTGATGAAAAGAAAATTGAAAATAAACATGTTGTGGTCACTCGTACTTATACTTATATCATCTTTGTCGCTTTGTGCTAGCAATAAGAATTCGTTTCCCTGATCTGATAAAATTATAACGTTACAGATAAGGATTTCAAGAACTAATTGCCATAAGGTTCTATCGTATACAAAATATTTTGGACTACCTACCAGAATAATTCATATCACTAAAAATGTATTTCTCGAAATATCCACTATGATAATTATAAAATACTAGCAAAGCCCCGATTCGGGAACAAACCGAATTCCGAATGCAGGAAAAATTTCAAAATCAAACTCGAAATGTACAAAACTCGGCCTGAGGCTGCCTGCGTGCCAATAGATCAAAGTTTGTTAACGAAACCATTTTTCATTTCATGAAATCAATGAAGGTAGTGAATCAACGAAGGCTTTTCTTGCTTCACTGGTCACTGTATTTAATGAAAACTCTTTTCTATATCGCTTTACAAACAAAAATAAAATTTAAAGAAATCATGAAATTGCTTTAAAGCCCACTTTATTTTCCCACTGCCTTCGGTAGCAACCCAATCATTTGCTGACTCTCGGGTGTCTGTCCCTATTGCTTGTGATAATAGCTTACCAATGGGCTTCCATTTGGGTGCTTATCAGATGACAGTTTCGAAACGGACAGTATCGAAAAAATTGAAGTAGCCATTTTATATTTGAATCCCAGTTACATATGAACAACACTATACGTGGTGTACATAATATTTTCTTTCATGTTATTTTCTATATTTATTTGATTTATTCGATCAACCATAAAATGACAACAATTTCACACCAAATATAATATTACAATGTGCTATAATCGGCTACGTCTATTGCATGAGACAATTAATTTTTGTGGTTATAATAGTAGTTGAGTTAGTTAATAGTATTTGGTATATAGAAAAATAAATAATGAAATAGGTAAACCTGATCATGGTACAGCCTTAATGTAGCTCCCTTTGGCAATGTTTGAAATTTTATCGTCAATTTAGACAAAAATACATAATTTATGTTATTATTATTATTTTTTTTTTTGTTTTGTTTCTTTCATTTCTTTTTGTTTTCCTTTCCTTTCCATATTTACTGAATTTGATTCTTTGTTTTTTAATATCACGTGATTGAGCAGACGACTATTTTATTTATTTAACGTTCATTTATATTTCCATTAATTTTTGGAACTCTCGTGCAACTTTATCTAAATTGTATTTTTACTCCATTTTCAATTTTAATTTTTTAATGCGCATGAGTAAAATATTTTATAATTTTTTATTTTCCGCATGAAAGCATATTTCATTTTATGTTTGAAAAAAAAGTACTTTTTTTTTTTTAGCAACAATTAAAATTTTAAATGTCTACGCTTAAATCTTTTACCAGGTTATTATTTTCACATTTTAATTAATTTTAAAAAATCTAATCAAAATTTCGTTACAAATAAAGTACCAAATGAAAGGGGCATTTTTTCTGAATCCGTCGGTTTAATTAACTTATTGATCAAACAATTAGATTTTTAAAAATTAACTAAAGTATGAAAAGCTGGTGGCAACAACACACAAACAAATAGAAGAAAATCTCTCTTAGCCAATCAACTTGCGTCCAGCCATGGACTTACAGAAAAAACTCTCTTAGCCATTTATACAACCTCTGACAATAAAGTTCGGTGAATAGTCCTGTAACATTAACATATATGAAATATTAAAGAAAGTTACCTTACTGTCCTTCGAAATAGTCACCTCCCATAAATATGCACCTCTGAGATCTGCTGTACATGTCCTGGAAACTTTGCAGGAAGTCTTCTTTTAGGATGGTGTTCAAAAGCCTCATCACATTTCATCGAATGTCAGGAATATCATCAAATCTCTTTCCTTTCAATGCAAGTTTGAGCGTGGGAATAGGAAGAAGTCTGGAGGATTGATATCTGGCGAGTATGGTGGATGTTCAATTTGCACCACCCTCTAAACGTGTCTGCTTCTGATTGCCAGTCAAGTGATGTAGCTCAAGACGGCGACACATTTTTCTCATCCCTAAATTCTGGGTAACGATTTGTCGCATGGATTCACATTAAATCTGCAGTTCATCAGCTATCATGCGCACAGTTAATCAACGATCTTTCACGATTAATTTCCTCATTTTCTCAATGTTTTCGTCTCTGGAGGGAGGTTGCTGGCCTTCTGCTACAGGGGTTGTCAGAAACACTTTCCCGGCCTTCTCGAAAACGGGCAAACCGTACGTACACACACTTCATGGACAGTGCTTGATCTTTATAAATACGTACCAGCATCGCATGAGTTTCTTTTGATGTCTTGCCAAATTTAAAACAAAACTTTAAAGTGATCTTATCATTTTCCTGTTCACAATTAAGAACCAATGCACTAAGCAAGCACTTAAGTCTTACAGGGAGCACAAACAACGCTCAACTGAAGAACGGTGGGGGCAGATGGTAAACACCTGCTGCTACGCAGGTGCAGCGTTTTATTTCGCCAGTGTTGCCAGGTCGGCCGTTCAGACTTCATTCATCGAACGTTATTGTCAGGTTGTATATAGAGAGATTATGATATACATATGAATAACACTATACATACTGTACATATTATTTACATTCACGTTATTTCCTAAATTTTATTAATTTATATGATCAACCTTAAAATGACAGCAATTTCACACAAAATATAATATTACAGGATGGTATGATCGGCTACGTCTATTGCATGAGGCAATTTTTACTTCCATTACCCTACTACTGTAGGTAATGGAAGTATTGTATTCGGTCTGATAATTCGATATCGGGTTTTCACCTGATTTACACGTTTTAAGGTCCCCTGAGTCCAAAAAAGTGGTTTTTGGCAATTGGTCAGTGTGTATGTATGTGTGTGTGTATGTATGTATGTGGAGAATCTTCTGGCTATTATAGCTCAGAAACTAATAAAGATAGAGCTACGAAACTTTAGAATTGAAATACGTCTGGTGTACAGATGAAATTTCCAAATTTTGGTGAAAATTGAAAAACCGGAAGTGGGACATCGGAAACCGGAAGTGAGACCGTAAGTCCGTATCTCAAAAACGGCTGTAACGATTTTCTTCAAACTTGCTATATAAGCACTCTATTAGATGTCCTTTCGAATGATATAGTTGATTAGTTCAGGAAAATTGATAGGCGTCCTGTATAAATAGCTCTATTTCAGGCCTCGCAAAGACGTTCCTTTAAAAACAGTTGTACGGATTTTTTTCAAACTCACCATTTTAACTCACTTTTAAGTATGATTTTGTATTTAATTATTGTTTTCCTGTCAATAATTGAGTTCAACTGGAAGTGGGACATTGGAAACCGGAAGTAGGACCGTAAGTCCGTATCTCAAAAACGGCTCTAACGATTTTCTTCAAACTTGCTATATAAGCACTCTATTAGATGTTCTTTCGAATGATATAGTTGATTAGTTCAGGAAAATTGATAGGCGTCCTGTATAAATAGCTCAATTTCAGGCCTCGCAAAGGCGTTCCTTTAAAAACGGTTGTACGGATTTTTTTCAAACTCGCCATTTTAACTCACTTTTAAATATGCTTTTGTATGTAATTATTGTTTTCCTGTCAATAATTGAGTTTAACCGGAAGTGAGACATTGGAAACCGGTAGTGGGACCGTAAGTCCGTATCTCAAAAACGGCTCTAACGATTTTCTTCAAATTTGCTATATAAACACTCTATTAGATGTCCTTTCGAATGATATAGTTGGTTAGTTCAGGAAAATTGATAGGCGTCCTGTATAAATAGCTCAATTTCAGGTCTCCCAAGGGCGTTCCTTTAAAAACAGCTGTACGGATTTTTTTCAAACCCGCCATTCTAACTCACGTTTAAATATGCTTTTGTAAGAGCAATTTTGTTACTTATTTAAATCAAAAATGTATATAAAATGTTTATAATGTGTGTAGTACTGGGTAATGAAAGTCGTATGGCTGTTACACACCAGATTTTTTGTGATTAAATGGTGTTAAAAAATTAACTACTTCATGGTTAGTTAATAGTAGTTGGTATATAAAAAAGTAAATAAAAATAATTATAAGATTTAAAAAAAAAAAAAAAGAAAAAAAAACTTTTTATATAGGGGAGAGTTGGGAGGGATGGGACACCTAAAATTATTCTTAAAATAGACATTATTGTTAATTTCTGACTCTTCCACCAGGTGAAGTAACTTAGAAGCAGGGCCCGATTAAGTTTTGAAGCTAGGGGAAGCTCAGCATCATTTCGGGGTCCCCTTTCATTTCGAAAAATTTTGTTTTCTTGTTACATATTGTAATATAAAAATGCTATAGACCAAAAAATAGTGTGTGTTTATTATTATTATTTTTTTTTTTTTTTTCATACATCTGGGTGGTTTCTACACAGAACATTAAAATCATACAACTTTTTAATTAAGAAAATTCAGATTTTTGAGGTTAAATAATAGATTTTTCCCGAAATAGTGAGTGTTTTGTCTTGTTTTAGATAACCTTTCTCAGAAAAGATTCAATCTCAGTGTGAAAATACGAAACAAAAAATTCAAGACCATGTTTTTAATCCTTATGGGGTCCCCTCTTAAATTTTAGAGGGGAAGCTTGTGCTTCCTGAGCCTTTTGGATAATCAGGCCCTGCTTAGAAGCCCCATATTTGTTGCTATGTATCATTTTAGTTGGAGAATTCTGCGAGTTTATATAACAAAAAAAAAAAAAAAAAACTATTTTGTAACACCAAAAGTAAATAATCACTTAATTTTCTAGGCAAGTTTTCAATACCACTCACTGATGTTAGCATAGTTGCTTTTCATATTTTATACACCTAATAATATAACTTTTATGAATTAGCAGTTAAATTAAGCCGAAAAGTAGCATGTGTCTAATAATAAGTCATTTTTTGAAAAATTATGAGAAGGGAGGGAGGGGACATGTAAGAAAAGAAGGAAAAATGGCAATTCTAATACTCCTTAAATAGAGAATATAAAGAGGCAAATGAATGAATAAATGGAAGGGGAAATGCCCAAAACAAATTAAAAATCATGAAAAATAATTCGTTTGGCACTCACACAACTTTTGCTTACCCTTTTAACTTTTAAAAATACTTTATTTGCTATATAAGTATGAGGAATTAATTTTCATTCCTGAGTAGTTTCCCTGTACGGGGTAAAATAAACTAAAGAAATTACATTCACCAATTACAATCAATAGAAAAGAATTACTTTGCTTAATTATTGGTAGCCATGTATGTTTTACATATATTATGTACAAACCACATTGTGTGTTTAAATATAGTTCTAAATTAATAAAACAGAAACACATCACCACTTGAAATGCATTTCCAGTAATGTTCAGATATAGCCCCATTATATTCTAGTTCTTTTGTGTAGCTCTGCAAACAAATGATGAATGACTACATACCATAATCTATACAGAACATGCTTATATGTATATAAAAAAATATATATATTAATTTAATTTTGTTCTGTGCAGTCTATAGATTTTAAACTGTACCTACCATAAATTTCGCACATCGACATAATGTATTTGAATTCTGTTGTATATCCTTGTACATGAACCATTTGCTTGATCTAAATAAAAAAATTAGTGTAGCATCTCTATATGATACACATTTAGAATATGGAGTTCGGATTTCCTGCTAATATTTGTTCTTGAGATATGCTGATAGCACACACAGACTAACCACAAAAATTTTCATATTCATTACAAAACATATAAATATAACAAAAATTTAATTTCGAATATTTGATCTAAAACACAATTCTTTCTCTGCTAAAAGAGAAAGTAAAAAAAAAAAAAAAAAAAAAAAAAAAAAGATGGAACTAATCGAGCATTGGAAATTTTTTTATTTAATGTGGCACATTAAATTATAATGTTGGATAAAATAGATGTTATTAGTACTTAATTAAGCTGCTATCACACGAAAGAACACATATTCTGAAATATAATCTATTGAATCTCAAACCTACCGAACAACTTCTTTTTTCTTGTGCTCAGTCAAGGGTTATTTTTCAGCATAAACAAAATCCACAAATGTAAACAATGAGTGCAACATTTGGCGAAAATTCCCCTTTCGAAGGTTTGAAAGGAATGAGGATAGGTGATACTCTGGAATCGCGATTCTCTGATTGGAGGATTTCATTCTAAAGACTAGCGTTTGTGATTTTAAAGCCGCTATCACACGAAGTTCCGTATAAACGGCATTAGCACATAGTAACTAATAAACAGGTTTTTCATGTGATAAACTGGTGAAAAGCTACCGTTTGATGCTTTTGCTGCATGTATATTCTTCAATCACGCATTTTCGACTGTTAAAATCACATACGCTAGTCTTTAGAATGAACTCCTCCAATCAGAGAATCGTGATTCCAGAGTATCACCTATCCTCATTCCTTTCAAACCTCCGAAAGGGGAATTTTCATCAAATGTTGCACTCGGTGTTTACATTAATGGATTTCGTTTATGCTGAAAAATAAACCTTGATTGAGCACAAGAAAGTTGTTCGGTAGGTTTGAGATTCAATAGATTATACTTCAGAATATATGTTCTATCGTGTGATAGCAGCTTTAACCTTATATTCATAAGTGGCCCACTGTCTTTGTCATTTTTCATAGTATGTCTGTTTTTATTTCAACTTTAAAAACATGTCCCATCCCCCCCTCATATAAGGGTGGGTTGGGGCATTTTTATAACTATGTTAATTGGCTTAGAAAACTGGTATTTTAATAATTACCATAAAATTTCTATTTTTAAAAAATGTTAAAATGTTTTAATTTGTTTCTTTGAAACTTACAGTGTTGTACCAGTAAAAGTAAATTTGTAAGAAATATTTTTGTCAAAACTGTCCCATCCCTCCCAACTCTCCCCTACCATGTTTTTAAATTTTCTGTTGAATCATAGCTATAGAACTACATTAGCACTCTATCAATGTGTATAAAATTTTTTGTCCAAAGAAAATGAACTCGTAATTTTTTTTAACAAGAAGCCTGCTTAATCCGCATGATGTTGCCATCTAGGAAATTTTCAGAGATCAAACAAAAATAAAGGATTACATAATGTTATCTAAAAAATTTTAAGTGTTTATTAGAAACCTTAACAATTTATAATTTTCTTTGCTGTGAACTCACCTAAATTTCTGCATTTAAATAAACCATTATTTCTGAATAGTAATTTTCTTATAATAATTTTTCATGATTAAGAAAAAAAATATTACTAAATTTAAATGATTGTATTGAAAAAATTAGGACATTGACTCCTGAATGTAAAAGTAATGAGACAGCCAAATATTTGGCATTCGATATTCAGCCAAAACTGCCATTTGGTATACCCCAGCTATATATATATTATTTTTTATTTAACTAACATATTAATTTATTCTTTTTTTTTTTTTTTTTTTTTACAGGAGGCAGACATGAATCATGAATGTGGAGGTTGTAGTTACATTAAAGATTTAAGCATTTCAAATTTATTATTACTAGGACTTACAATTTTATACTACACCCAACGCTATTTCCAAGTCTGAAAAGACGAAAATCTGTCTTGCCTTGTTGAATTGAGGCTCTTTCAACAGTACTGCCTGCCTTGCTGACTCAAACATTGTTGTTACATTGTTATATATTATGTGTCTGTGACAGCTAGTCTGGAAGTACAATACAGAAAGACGTTCCGTGAACTGTGAATCGATATTTGTTTTTGCATAAAGTCCATGTGTGATATTATTGCAGTGGCTCAGATTGACTCATAAATCTCTTATATTTATCACAGGCATTTTTTTGCAGAAAATGGTTCTAGTTGAGCATTTTATAACTGTTGTAAAATTTAATATTTCAACATATATGCACTTATAATGAATATTTTAAAAAGCTAGTAAAAAATATTCATACTCATCATATCAACAGATATATTTGAATTTTAAGATGAAAACAAATACAGGTTTTTAATGTATACATTATTAGAAATAAATTTTCAAACTTTATTTTTATAAAATGTTAGTAATTTATGCTAAAAATGGTTATATTCTACTTTTAAACTAAGCTTTAAATACAGTAACTTAAAAAAATAAATAAGTAAAAAATCTTAAAACATTACATAAGTAACTTATGTTATTTACTTTGCTTGTTTAGAAGAATTGATTAAATATGTATAATCATGGGTGAAAATAAATAAATAAAAATACATTCATTTCAAATTCTGCATATCATTAAAAATATATATATAAAATGTTTTAAAATAATTACGTCTCATAGTTAAACTAAATTTTAATCATATTAAAAAAGAGACAGACAATATACACTAAAAATATACAATTTAAAACATTAAAAACACAAAACATAAATTTAAACGTTCCAAGCCTTTTACAGGCTCCTCATCAGTAAAAACATCAAATGTAAATGCAGAGAAGAACAACAGACATTCATTAGATAGTACAACGTATTCAGCAGGAACTTCACATGCCTCATTAAGCGGTGAAAAATGTTGATTTGTGTACCAGCTCTCCAGGAAAATTCTTGAATGATAATTTAAACAGTTAGATATGATTATTTTAGTATTGTTAAAATCAGGTAAATGGTCAGTTTCTATGGCATGCTGTACAATTTTTGAACGTATATCACGTTTTTTGAAATTTCGTTTATGTTCCAGAATTCGAGTATGAAGAGAATGTCCAGTTTCACCAATATAAACCGAACTACAAGATTTACAAGGGATATTATAAATAACACCTGTACAGGGAAAAGGGGGGGGGGATAACTGGTTTAAAATTAGAAAGGAAATTACGAATTAGAAATTGGGGTTTATAGGAAACAGATAAATTAACAGTGCGTAAAACTTTGGCAATATATTCAGAAATATTTTTATAGTAAGGAATAGTAACGAACGATTTAGGTGATTTAGAGGAATTAATTTCATAATTATCCTTATTAAAGTCATATTCTTTTAATTTTCTTTTAAGCCAGCGAGAGGGATAATTATTACTCTTGAAGTCCGAAAAAATCCTTTTTAATTTCAACTGAAAAGCTCATCAGTGCTGCAATATGATTTTGTGCGGTGAAGTAAAGTATGGAAAACAGCAGATTTATGTGAAGAAAAATTATACTAGTATTAATTAATTAGAAAATTTCATAAATGAGATTTTGTTAGCTGTCCCTATATTCAACAAGTATTTAAATTTTTTATTCAATAATCATTTTAATAACACCTAATTTGGTAAAATATTCTACATTCAGATTTATACTTAATACAAGTCATTGATGTCAGAAGTTTAAGTTTGGAAAACTTTTGATGTTTTGATTCCCAAATGTTAAATTACTTTGTTTTTTCCCCTTGCAATGATAATTGTATATTGAATTGCATGAACACATTAATAAAAAATCTAAATATATACATATCAGACTTGTAACTCCCATATGTTTATGATATAAATGTACTGAGGGATACATAAATGAAATTTTATAAAAAATGTTATTGCATTGATTCATAGATGTTTTCTATGCATGTAAACAAAATTTTAATTTTTTCTCATAAGTAATTTTTTACTTATATCTAAGAAAACCTTTATATGAAAAATAGAATTAAAAGAAAGTACTGATTTTTAAAGGGAAAAAATCTACATATATGAAAATTGGAATTTTATTAACAGCAACCTCTCATTTATCAAATCTGATTCAACATATCATTTAATGTAGTGATTAAAATGAATATTGATTTATCCTCAATTAGTACTATTTTCTTTTTTTAAGAATAGCATATCATACTGCTGGCTATTTGACATATTATATAAAAGCAGTGTAAATTATCAACTTAGTGTTATTTCAGACATATCTCATCCAAGCAACTCAAGTTATGATCCACATCATAACTTAATGTGGATCCTCTACATCTAGGAGAATCCACAATCCTAATGATTTTATTTAGATTGTTAAAATTGTTTAAAGAAAACACTATATCATATTATTGATTAGAAGCTACATATCACAAAATCAATTGATTTAAGTATTGGCAATACAGTATTAGTAGAGGGAAATGACCAATTGCTTTCACCATTTTTAAGTATCTAGAATATCTAGATATAAATAAAGAGAGGTGTTATGTGTACTAGCTCAGGCTACTAATTGCAAAGGTAGAAAACTTGGTTGAGAAGTAGTTTGGACCATGCAGAGGTGCACATGATCGAGATTTTTTTCGTTGAACTTTTTATATTAATTTTTAGATTGAAGATGGTTATTAATCAGGTATATTGATTTTTAGGTTGAGGATGGTTATTAATCAGATATAATTACTTTTCATTCTTTTATAGTAAATCATGGAATTAAATATAGTTTATATATAATTGCAATTTTAATATGACAGAACTTCTTCATTACCAGTATATTTTGATTGAAAAGATAAATTCTCAATCTGATGATTTTTTTTCCTAAGCAATAAAATTGTTAGATTTTTTATTAATTAAATGTTATATTTCATTATTTGTTGCAGTTTGAAAACACTGTTTATATCGAGTGATAAAAAATTTTTTCAAAGGGAAAAGTTTTTCTTTATCATTTAATTTATTGTTTTTATCAGCTTCAAATGGTAATTAAATCATATAAAGCATATTGTTTGTTTTCCTATCAGAGTCAAATAAATGCTTTTATGCATGCATCAGATCTGCTGTGATTTTATCAGAACAGGGGTAATAATAGAGAATGGAACTCTCTATATATTATCACTAGTATAACCTCAGTCGTCATTCCTAATGTTGCATCGTCCTTGTTTGTTTATGTTATGACTCACATTGGAGAATGATGATGTGGATGATATGGGTGTATGAGTTTTATTATTTTATTAAATAAAATTATACTATATATTTTGAATAATAATATTCAAAGCTTTTTTCTGTAATTTTTATCAATTCTTACAACATATTAAAAATTTTAATTTTTTTTTAATAAAATGTTTTATAACAAGAAAAAATGCAATGGGCTGTTATCATCCTATTATTTTTTTAAGTTAATATATAGCAATCCATGCTTTTGATCCAGAAGAATGGATTTCTGATTTTATTTTTGCTTATTAAAACTATTTATTAAAAAATAATGCAACTAATACACCACTATACTGCAGTGAAAATAATCTTTTAAGTAAGATGAGGTAGGGTTTTTTTTTTTTTTTTTTTTTAAGAATTATAATATTTTGTTCAAAAATTTGTAATTTTCAAAAATTTAATAAATTATTATTTTAATGTAAATAAGCATATATGCTTATATCTAAGTGTACCAGTTTCTAAAAACTCACATTTCCTTAAGTTTTTTTTAGACATTGTTAAATTTTGAAAAAATTTAAACAAACAATTAAACTGTTTGAAAGAAAAAAAAAAGGAGCAAATATTATTCTTACTTGTAATAAATTGACATTTACTACAGGGGCAGACAATAGAAATTAATTCAAATTGCCCAAATTGTGCAAATATCAATTATTATCTGTTACTTGTGAACATGTTTTGGTGGGTGCAAAATCCTTATCATCTCTCAGATGAAAGCTACTTTAAATATATCACTGAGATTATCAAACTATAATTGTAGTGTTTATTGCATATCATTTTCTTTAAAAGTCACTTCATATCATATATCATTAAATCTGTTGTGCCATTTGTTGCTTAAAATGCCTGTGATATTAACAAAGTTGAAGACTTTTTATGCAAAAGAAAAATGAATTGCAAGTTACAAGACAAGATCTCTATTAACTTTTTTGTATGCTCATCAGATGCTATGCCGGTGGAAAGCATGAACAAACTGTAAATTTCATCTACTCTTGCCCTCCAAGCTTTTTTCATGATCAAATTCAATAAATTTCTTTTTATCAAAGTGTATTAATTAAAAATGAATGTTCATTTTTTATTTCACATCAGAGGAATACTGTCTTTTACTTGTATAATTTTCTTCCCATCTGATTCAATTTTAAAATTTTGTAAGTACCGAAAACTTTTTTGATAACATAAGAAAAAATTGCTAAAGACATAGTGACTGCATTAAAAAAAAAAATTATATGGCTAAGATGTTGATTTTTATGACAAACCTTAGAAATAATATTTTTGTGTGACCAGAAACTTGTTATTCACAATTTTAATGACATATCATTACCAGCATTGATATACTATTATTAAATAATGACTATAAAAATATTTCACCAACTTTGAATATAAACAAAACTATTTCTGTTTATTGGAAATGTTAAAATCTCTAGAATGGTATGACGAAATTTTAGAAGAAATATTTGTTAATATCAGTTACGTCCTACATCATTTCAATGTTATTGTTATTATTTATTTATTTATGAATTGATTGAATCGTGTGGAAATGACCTATTAAATATACATATCTGTCGTGTACAAGAGGGGAAAAATCACCTCTTCTTCAGAACATGTAAATCTTTTAATAAACATTTTCAATGTAACTAGATCTTAATAAATTTGAGTGTGTGTGTGGGGGGGGGGGGGGCATTTTGGGGTAGGAAAAATTAGAAACTCGCCCACATTTATTTACTTTTATTTAAATATTTAGTTTCAAGTATGTCTTTTTTTTTTTACAATAAAATGGAATCTGTATTTTGTTGTTTTACTGTTGTCTGTATTTTATTTTTATTGTACTACAACAGTTATTACCAAATGTATAAATTTTATTTAATATATGATCAAAACTAAACTAATTTTAAAAATGGCTTTTAGACCCATAGCTCATCATAAATATTTGAAAATTAAAAAATTAGCATTGTTCCTTTTCAAGAAATTTTTGGTTTGAAACATAAGTTAACCTTATTAAATTCAAATAATATTTAATTTAATAAATAAAATACTTTGTAAGTAAACACTATCAGCTTCAAAAACTCATAAAAGTTGTTTCAGGTGAAAATAATAGTCCAGCTCTTCATTAAATGAAAAAAACTAGACATGGGTCCATCATCAAACCAGCAATTTGCACTCGCGCACACTAAGAAACTTCAAGTGACTTATGCATTTAGCTTCCTTTGAAGCATTATTTGTTAAATTTTGGAATAGTGCTGCTGTCTACCGAACAGAAAAGGATCAAAAGTTTAAAACTTGATTAAAACAAGGGGGAAATGTTAAAAAACTGGTTCATAAAAATTGTTAAATTATGTCAAATGTTTGGTTTCGCTGCAAAACCTGTGAACGTTAAAGGTTTAATAGTGGTTACCTCACATGAAGATTACATATTTACTATACACATATTTGTAAATTTTAGATTAAATAATTTCCTTTCAAAATTATTCTTAAAAGCATAATTTTATCTGTAAACCTAAAATAAAACTTTTGTCTAAAATGTTAGGTATTGTTTTCCCATTATGCAAATATTACTCCTTTTGTATAAATAGATCCTGAATAGAAATCTTTGTATAATATCTCCGATATGTATATTTAAAATAGTTGGTGATAGCAAAGATTTGAAGAAGGGGGGAAATCTTTTGCAAAATTTTTATTAATGTTTTTTCTATTATTGTTTATGCATGTATCTATTTCAGATAAACAACAAAACATAAATAAAATGTTTGTTTAATAAAAAAATGTGTATGTTTTAAAACAATGAATGACATAACTGAAAATTTAGCAATAGTAGAAAGTTTTGCAAAACCAACCATCTCCAAAAATTAAAATTTTTGGGGAAAACTTATTTTTTGCCACACTTAAGCCAAAATAATATTTTAATGAAAACTTTTTATTTTGTAGTCATTAGGGCAGCATATTTGAAAATTTGAAATAAGATGGAAGAGGCACTTGAAGGGAGGGAGTTAAGATTTTATTTTGGATTTGGCAGCCTTTGCAACTTACTTTAAAGCTGACGGGTTTTGTAACTAACCAGAACTTAATTTTCGCTAAATTTAATGTGAATATTGGATCTCTAGGATTGCCAATACACAAAATGTTTTGTTCAATTAAATTTTATTTAAAAGTAACTAATTTATGTTATCTGATATAAAAAAAAATAATAATAACTGATAAATATATAAAAAATCTGATAAAAAAAATAACTGATATCCATAACAAAAAATAACTCTAGAAAATTATGAAAATATATCACAAATGGTCTCAGATTCATTAATCATGACCTATTATTTAATACAGTGAGAAATCATTCAAATTATGAACAAACTTATACAAACACATCACTGTAACCTGCTGAATCATCATAGATATGTTATTAAATCGATAATATATGATTAATTGATAATAATATGCCAACTATGTTGCTATTGTTATCAATTAACATTATGTTATTACAAAGTGATAGTACATTACCTTTCAACTTTGGCTTTTTGCCTTTTCCATGTCGTAAGGTCACTTTTCCTCTCCTTTGATTGATTAGAAAATACTTCTACAAACTTCTCCATATCGAAGGAAACATGAAATTTGATCATTAGAAACTATGTGTACACCAGGAAAGAGAAGTCATAGGTCAGAGAAAACACGATAACACTAACCTAGTGAACAAGTGTGCTGCTGTAGTCGAGTGGGGCAGAATTGTGATCTCATGGAAACAGAGATGATCAATGTTTAAATTCACCACCTTTACGATTTGACTGGTTTTGAGAGCATATTATGACTTTTAAATGCAAATAACATAGGGATGAATTGGCTTTGGCATGGTTTCTTTTTTCCAGATGGTGGAAACGTTTACTTAGAACATAAAAAACTGAAAAAATGCATTTTCCAATTTTAAGGAATTGGCCGGTTTTGCAACTAGATGACACAAATATGAATTCATAAAATTGAATTATTGTACTAACATGAGAGACTTTTAGAAAATAATTATTTTGGATGATTTTTGAATTCATATAAAAAGTAGAATGTATAAAAATGAATATATTGATATTTTTAAAAAAGAAGTCCTTTTTATCAGGTTTGGTTAATTTCTTTTTTTTCCACTTATAAACTTTTTTTTTCTGCCCATGTTCTGTTTAAAGATGTAATCAGCACTTCCTGACAAATGTCAGATCTGCTGAACACTCTTTATTTCAGTAAAAATGGAAATGTGGGTTGTTAGGATTTTTTTATATTTCTTTTATGTATAAAGATCATTAGACAATTATACAGTAAAATTTCATGCTAGGGCATATTCCAAAAATGCTAGTGAGGAAATCAGGGTCTGACATAGCTACTTTACTATGCCTAGACACTATGTTTAAGGCAATTGTTATCTCCACTCAAGTTAAATCAGAGGCACAAGATTTTAGCAGACACCCTGTACTCTGTTTGCATCTCTATACTTCGGAAAAGTATCGCATCTTGTGAGCCTTGCAATACCATGTGCACTAAAAGCCTCACATCTCTTAAGTTTGTCACTTCCTTCACTGATACAAAGCACTCAAAGCCATTTTTTACCTTTTACGTAAAGTTTGCTTATTAAATTCTCTGCTGTATATTTTAAGTGAATTTTTAGGAATAAAAAAATATCATCCTTCAATCATATTAAATGAGTTAATCATGTGACTTGGTATTTATATATTTGTCTTGGGGATCTTGGAAACGACTCTAATGATTTCAATGAAGAGGATTAGAGGTTTTTTAGAGTGAAAAATTGATTGGGCGTATCCTCATTTTCTGAAAAAAATTGTGTTCAATATTAACCCTTTATTCACCGGTTGCAACATATGGTAGAAATTGGGTTTATTCAGAAATGAATATAATGATTTTAATAAAAGTTAAGGGTTAAGTTTTTTTTTTTTGTGTGTGTGTGTGTGTGTGTGTGTGTGTGTGTGTGCTGAATCAATTGGATTTATCTTCATCTTTAAGAATATTCACATACTAGCAAACCCATGCAAAATTTGTGCAGTTTATTTCTGTTTTTTTATTTACCTTTAAAATTTGAAACTTATAACTCTTATACCAATTTCACCATCCAATTGAAATTTTAATTCACCAGAAGCCAAATTATTAGATTTTGTATGATGAAACGTTTATGATAGTTAAACCAAATCATTCAAAGAAAAGTTTCAAAATAAAATTCATGTTTGACAACCCAGTTTCCATATTTCCCCAGGCAAGACAGCTTTAATGAAAGACCTTATGGCGACTTAAATTTTTGCCGCCATGTTGGTGAGATTCCTTTTATTTTTTTATTATTTATTCATTTTAGCAAAAATTTTTGTTAAAATCACTTATGTAGTACGGAATTTGATTATTGTGTTTTTCAGTCAATTTATGAAAAGTTTATATTTTGTTTATATCTTTTTAAAGTATAGCTAGGTTTAAAATGATGCTTGAAAGAATCATAAAGATGCAACCTTTAAAAATAAATTTTTCTATAAAATGATCTAATCAGACAAATGTCGTCATTTATTTCATTTTATTTTATTATATCACTGAACTAAGTTCGTGTGCTTAAATATTACTTGTATATTATTTTTTATCCTCGCATTTTTTATTGCGACTATCGTATCATTTCTACAAAATATAATCGTAGTTGGTCCACATTAGAGAAATATTATGTAGATACTGTTAATCTTTTAACTGTCATTTGTAAAATATGACAGAAATTGGGTTTTCTTGAGAATAGATGAAGTTATTTTGATGAAATTTGGTGTTTTCGAACAACTTTAATAAAAACATAGAATTAGGTTCTTTAAAAAAGAAAAGAAAAAGAGAGAAACATGTAAGACATATTTTCATCTTCAAGAAAATTAGTGTTTACTTCTGTGTTAACCCTCACTCCACCATAAAAAAATAAGGCAGGAATTTGGTTTTCTTAGAAATCGCTTGAATGATTTTGATAAATATTTAAGGTTTCAGGGTTTTTTAGATGACAATTGAAACTGAATTTTCTTCATCTTCAGGGAAATTAATGTTCTCAGTTCACCCTCATTCTACCCGTTGCAAAGCTATGGCAGAAACTTGATTTTCTAGGAAATGGCTCTAACGATTTTGATAAAATCTTAGCATTAAGAGTTTTTTTAAGTTGACAAACTCATCTGATTTGTCTTCGTCTTCATGAAAATTAGTGTTCACTGTTAACCCTCATTTCGCAAGTGGCAGAATATAGTAGACAGGATTTTCTTAAAAACTATTAGAATGATTTTGATATTTTTTTGAGTTTACAATTTAATTGTAAACACAAATATCTGTCATTCTCTGTAGAACATTTAGTGTTCACCTCTAACCCCTATGCTTCCCCCAGGAAAAAATGGCAGAAACTTCATTCTTTTTTTTTTTTTTTTTTCAAAAGTACTCTAATGATTTTGATAAATAGAGTTAGTCTCCTTTTGAGATGAATTTCAATCTGATACATGCTCATCTTCAGTATAATTTGTGTTCACTGGTAGCCCACACTCCACTTGAGAGAAATACAGCAGAAACTTTGTTTTCTTTGAAATTGCTAGAACAGTTTTGTAAAAAAATTAAAGGTTAATAAAATTAAACATAATTTATATGTCTCATTAATATATTAAAACCAATGTAACTTTTAAAATGAGATAAAAATACAAAAAATTTTTAAAACATTAAAAATATATTTTAATTAAAAACATTAAAAACACAAGACAGACGTTTTGGCTAGAACACTAGCCCTCTCAGTGTCAAACATACAAGTACAAACAACATTTACAAAAATTCATAATACATCATAACAAGATTAAATACTCAGAGGGAATAGCTTTAGCCTCGTTCAAGGCAGAATGTTGCATTAGTTAAAATATATTTTTAATGTTTTAAAAATTTTTTGTATTTTTATCTCATTTTAAAAGTTACATTGGTTTTAATTAAAGGTTAGGTTTTTTTTAAGATGGAAAAACAATCTCACTTATTTTCTTCTTCATAAAAATTAGCTGTCGCTAGCCTTTGCTTGGAGCAAAATATCACAAAAACTGGTTTTCTAAGAAACTGCTTGAACAATTTTGATAAGAAAAAAAAACAGTTAGAGATTTGAAATGATAATTCAATTTTAATTTTCCTTATCTCCAGGAAAATTATTTTTCAATTGTAACTCGTACTCTGTTCTGAGCAAACAAATTTGAAATGTAATTATCTGAAAAGAAATCACTGTATCTACATTATGACTGATTTTTTATAATGAGACCAAGTGAACTCTGTCGTTTAGGTTATTATACATATCAATGAAACCATTTATTGAATTTTTTTTTGTTTGATTAAAGTATATAAAGCTAATAATTTTATTATTTAGGAAATGTTCAAACATTACTTGAATAAAATGCGATGAAGGTTAAGAAAAGCAATAAAGACGGAGACCTCATTACCATCTGTTGCCCCAGAGCCCCCATGTTTGTAGTTACGGTTCAAATTTAACCACTTCACTAGCCACTGTTGTGTGCGGTATGCTAGATTTCCCCCCAAGTTATCTTGGGATAGCCGGTGAAGTGGTTAGAAAGGAGATTTTGTTTTTCTTCTTTAGCAACTGTGAGAAGTGGTGTTTTCTACTGCATTTATAACTTATTTCACAATAATTGCCTAAAAGTCTAAACAAAAATGTCTCATATTTTCTCTCTCTGCTTTCTTTTTTTTTTTTTTTTTGGAGGGGGGGGGGGGGGGGGGTTCTGTGTGTGTATGTGTGTTGAAGAATTGGTTGTATAATTAAAACTTCTCAGCCCTTTGTATCACCGTCTTGCATTTCTACAACATACTTAAAAGTCTTAAGTTATTTCTACAGCAAATTTTGAATTTATTGACTGTTGCTGTCTTGCAACATTTGAGTTAACACAAAATGTTTATAGAATTTCCAACACATGGCGATATTATGTGATGTTTTCAGACCAAAGTTTAATTTTTTAAGAAAAAAAAATTCAGATGTAAACTTTCTAAACATATATCGCAGTTTACATAGATGCAATTTATAAGAAACAAAACAATTTTTGAGTCAGCTTTCATTATAACAAAATTAAGAGATTTTTAAAATTTCCATCAAAACTGAAAACTTGAATATTTTGAATTTTTTTTTTATGTCATTTTGCACGATGTTTCAGACATCACACAAAAGCTCTTTGGTTAATAAATGTTTAATTTTTTGTAGAA
The DNA here is from genome assembly GCA_963930645.1 of Salticus scenicus. Classification (NCBI taxonomy): domain Eukaryota; kingdom Metazoa; phylum Arthropoda; class Arachnida; order Araneae; family Salticidae; genus Salticus; species Salticus scenicus. Next base: position 257,915,066 of record OZ005650.1, on the reverse strand, counting down.
TGCTTTTAAAACTATATTTTATATGCTTCGAATAAAATATTTAAACATATAAATAAATATTTTTGAAATCTGAGATATAAAGGGTTAAAGATGGAAATGAACATTTATAAAATATTGGTATTTTTCTTCTTTTTTATTTTGTTGAAAATTTAATCCCCGCCTGCCTCCAAAATGCATTAGATTTTTTTTTTTTTTTTTTTTTAAATCCAAGATACCACCTTGGTACAATAAAACTTGTGTCTGAAGAAGAGATGTTTTTCCTTTTTCTTAAATTTTATATTTATTCTATCTTATTCAAGCAGGTGAATTTTTACCTGATGTCTTTGTTGCCATGTAAAAGGCTAGTTTATATAATGAGCCAAGATATTTTAGTATTTATTTTATTTTTAAGTACTGTAATTGTTTTTACCTTTCTTTCCAATTTATTAAATTCTTTTTAGTATATTTGAAAGCAGCTTAATATTCTTATCAACTTTATCTTATTAATTGTGATACTTATCAACCATAAATGTATAATCTTATGTAACATATCTGCAGAAATAGACATATCTAGCTCTGAATAATACCCATTGAAAATAATTTCAATCTTGTTCAGTATTCCTATAAAAACTTAATTATATCTTTGAAAATGTTCATCAGATTGGTAAATAGATAACATTCAACTGTTTCCAGGATATTAATTTTTGTTAAAACTCACATTTATGAAGCAAAAGTGTGTGCTAATTTAACAAAAGATATTTCGATGAATAATTGTTTCCACTACAGCATAAAATTGTCTTATTATTAATAGTAGTTGTACCCTAGTTGGTGAAATTCCACTACTGATATGGGAAAAAAATAATCAACGAATTCAAATTGGAAATTTTCTGATTGTTTGTGTATTTCTATAAATGGGGGGGACTATTGTCAAACATATTTCATACATTTATTTTTGTAGTGCAGCAAATATGCAGTGGTGTAACTCTAGATCATTTGGGGTAACACAGTTCAGGAGATTTCCAAGCCTGAAACAGTCAATTATCAATAATGATCTTTTTTTAGATTTTTGCTTAAAATGATCAGAACTATAATAATATTGAAAAGAATTTCTCAGACAAAAATTATATATAATCTCCCTTTATATAATTTTTTTTATTATTATGTTCAAAAATGCATTCTAATAATGTAGATGATATAATTTTTGGCATTACTTTTTTCTCATAATATTTATATGATTTACTTTGGGAGTTTGCCAAAAATTTCTTTAAAAAACATCAACATTTATAATATGAAAATGACCTCATACACTTCTCTCTTATTAAATAAACTTAGGGAGCAGGAATAGAATGCATTTTTATCATGTTCCCCTGGAACTTAGTTACACCATTACAAATATTGTGTAGAACTTATTTTCGTAAAGATATATAAACATCTTCAGCTCTTTGTTATTGCTTATTAATTTTTTCCCCTCCCATTACACCAATGTATGGTATACCTTCATCAACAGATGCAGTATGTAAAGCAGTATTATTAGCATATCTTTTAATCTTATTTTAAAACATGCATATTCAAAACTCATTAGCATTTCTTATTTGACTTTATTTAAGCATTCACATAAGCATTTTAATGATTCACAAATTAAGGTTGAAGTTTTAATAGAATGATTAGTATTTATACTGGAAAGGAAAAAAAAAACTGAAAAATGAATTTTATACATTTATATAATGATAGAAAAATTTCAAATACTTTCTTTTATAACATATATATATATTAATCATAGACTATGTCTATAATTCATTTTTTTAATAAATGTGCACTTATTTATCAGAATTTTAAATTCTATACAAGTCTTCCAGTAGTTTTATTAAAATAGTTTTTACATGTAATTGTACTCTGAAAGAAAGGAAAAAAAACTATCAAAACTAATTTAGTTTGGAATTTCATTTGCTGCATTTCTTCAAAATTGAAGCATTCAACAATAAAATAGGTCAAATTCAGGAAGAAATTGGAAAAAGTTTATTTACTGCATAGAATCTTTTTATCTGTTTCGATGCAATCCATTAAAAATTTTATTTTTCTGAGCTTAGCGAGTTCTTTTTGTTATTCTTTGAGCTTCATAATATAACATACGATGCACAATTTTGTATTTTTAAAACATATCATGAATATTAATGAAATATTTATCTGCTCTTTTCTTTTACTCATGTGAAAATTATGTGTCTAGCTATCCTATTATCTTCATTAATAATAATATCTTATATTATGAATATAATCTGTTCAAAATTTTCTTGTTTCAAGTGTTACCTTAAATCTTAAACCAGGACTTGCTCAAAATATTTTAAAGTAAACTGAACTGAATATTAACAAAAAAGAAGCTTTATATTCTGACATATGTTATTGAATTTTTAATGAAACAGATAAACAGAAAAATTAAAAATACAGTCAAACCTCATTAACGTGAATCTCAAGAAGGATAAAAAATTTGTTCATGTTATCAGTAGTTCATGCTATCTGTAACTAATCTTCATATAACTAAACTAATCTTCATTTTGATGGGGATTATGGAAATAGTTCATGTTAAAAGTAATTCACGTTAACAGTGCCCATGTTAATGAGGTTCGACTGTATTTGATTAATTTTTTTCCCCCTCAATTTCATTGTTTGATTATACCGTGTTTTTTAGCTTATTGTTCAAATCTGAAAAGAATAACTATGGGTTGTTATTAATTAAAACTATTTTAACTATTACATTAACAGCATACCTGCACTTATGAGTTCCTTAAAAAGAAAAGAAAAAAGGTGGACAGGGTTTTTAGGACTCTACAAAATATTTTACTTTAATTTTAAAATGAATGATTTTTTTTAATAAATATTATACTAAATCTACACAGACATACATGTGTATATATATATATGTATGTGTGTATGTAATAGTTGATTGTAGAATAAAATTCAAAAATCTCTATAATACATTATCTTTCTATAAAAACAAGTATTTACTAAAAGTATTTTATGTCAAAGTCCTTGCCCTTTTTTTTTTACCTTTCTCCCCCTCTCTGAACTCATATAATATGTTCCTCCAAATATGTTAATTCTATTAAGTGAAATTTTTGAGTGGCCTGAAATATCATCATAATACTTAGTTTTTATTTGATATACATTTTATTTATATAAACAATTTATGATGCATAGAATTAATTATAGATTTTTTTTTTTTAAATCTATCTTTTTTAAGTAACATCTTACCAGTCACTTTATTTAGTGGTTTGTATGTGTATAGGATTATGCCATTTTCAAAAATTGCATGGAATCAATTCTGAAAGACAGTTTTAAGTTTTTAATATAATTTAGTTATAGAAAAACTGAATAAATCCATTTTAGATCCTTTCTAAATTATTTGTAGTATTACATTCAAATTATTAATATTTATTATTTCACCTACATTATATTTCTCGAATACTGTATTCAATACCATAAATCAGTAAAAATTTAAATGCTCTTTTCAAGCATCCTTTCTTTTAGTTCAGGGAGCCAAATTGGACCAATACATTTAATATCTTACTATCTGAATTTTTATTGCTTGTATAGCAGATATTAAGGAACTATTAATTTGGATTGGCTATAAAACATAGATTGCTGGAAAAGTCTTTTTTGCAAATGACCTACCTGTTTAAAAATGTTATTGTACAGATTAACTCTCAACATTCCTTTTTTTTAACCAGTAAATGTTATTTCTTTGGAAAAACTTTTATCAGTATTATTTGACTTTGTTCATTTCTTTAAAAATTGTATATTATTCCCAATAAACTGAATACAGAACAGCAGTACTTAGGCAGCTATATTCCAGTAACTAAAATTCTAAATTCTTGGTAACAAAATTAGCTTGATTTTTTTTTTTTTTTTTTTTTTTGTTAATATTTGATTAATTATCAGTGATTTTAGCATAGATCATTAATTTTTAATGATCTATTATACACATGTATATAGTCACGTTGATGCCATTTGCTTATTAATTTTAAAATTCATTTAATATCTGTTCTTGAAAGTTTTAATTATATTTAAAGTGTTTTAAATCATTGATGAATTGTAAATTTTAAAGATACAAAAATCCTAAATATCCTAACATAGCAAAGCTGAGTTGTGTTATTATTTTGTTTGCCTTTCTGAATTAATGTAATCAAAATCCATTGTATTATATTCTATGTACTCAAACTCAATGTAAATATAAAGCTGCTCTGAGTTATACATTATCATTTACATTGTGTTTCTATTTATTTTATTATTTCTTTCTTTTTTTTTTTTACTTTATAGCATAATTCCTTATGAAATAAAATTTTAAAAACAAACAAATTTTGAATAAAATTAATTGGCTAGTCCTGGTTTAATTACTTTAATTTGTGATTATTTAGATTTTTTAATTGTTTTAACTGCCTACATATCTTATGAATATGTATTATAAATAATTAGTTTATGTACCTCGTCTTTGTTTTCTACGATATTGGTGCTTCAGATGTAACTTTTTATGTAGAATATCATCTTTGTGTGTATGTCCAGAATCAAATAACATTTATATGTGATTTTGTTTTCCTCCTCATTTTTCTTGTACATTCTTCTTAAAATTGTTGAACATGAACATTGTCATACACTATTGGTTTGTTAATAAATTGTTTAGCATATTAAATGATTTTTAACATATAAAATTGTTTGATAATTGGTGTAGATAAAATTATATAAAATTAAATTTATTGTGATTTATTTTGTTGCATTTATCAATACTCAGAGTTTTTTTTCTAATTTTTTTAACAATTGAGGATTTTGAAATCAAAACTAAATCCTCAATAGCAACAAACATCTTTTTATTTGCAAAATCTACATAAATAAAGAGGAGTATCTGTCTGTGCTGTGGAGCTTAGATTACTGATCAAAGAGCTATAAAACTTGGTAGAGGGCTAGCTTAGATTCTGCAGAGATGTACCTCATTAAGTTTTTTTTTTTTTTTTCCCCGAATTTGAACTTTTTAAATTAATTTTTTTTTATTTTATCTATTGACTTTTCTATTTCATTTTCTTAAATTTATTCTTTCATTTCAATCGTCTGTGTTGCATAGCAACAGTTATCACACTATTTATTTTCCATTTATTTAATTTATACTTTTGAAATACTTGGTGAAATTTGTCCCTCACAAACAACAATCTAAGGGCCCAGAACCCTTAGGCCCTTGTATGGCAATTTTATTTTGAAGAAGAAACTATTTGTTACTGATGATATGAAAATAATTTTCTGAATCGATAATAGGCTTCAAAAGGAACCTGGGGCCATGGCCTACCTTTAGAATTTTTTTCTAGCTACACCCATGGCTGGGATATTATAAAAAAAAAACACAAAGAATAACATCAAAGGTAGCAGTCAGACAAGATGGTCAGCAAAAGCAGAAGCTATTAGCGCTTTGAAAATAAACCTAAATAAGGTTGTCTATGCTTTGACAGAGTTAAAAAATGGGAATTATTCACCTGAGACAAAATCTGAATCAAGAAGTTTATTAAATGAGATCATGAATTTTGAATTTATTTTATACTTAGTGATATGGAATCATATCTTGAATGAGATGAACCGTGTCAATAAGGAAATACAAAAAAAAATTATATTGTTTTAACAAGATCAATTGCTTTGATGGATGGGTTCGAAAATACATTAAAAAAGTTTCGCAATACTGGATTCAACGAATGGTTTGAGGAAGCTACTGCCGTTGCCCAGTCAATGTCAGTAGATATAATCATTCAAGAATGAAAAATTTCACAAAAAGATGCATGTAATTTTAATACATCGTTGCATCACATACTATGTACAATATTTGTATGATTTGGTGCGGGGATTGCGGAATTACTTAGATATATCTATATATTTTTTCACAAAAACTGTTAAATTTTTTGCTTATAACTAGAATGGATTTCCATAAAATTTTACAAAACTTGCAGAAAGATGGACAAAACATTGAAGAAACATTGTTCTGAAACACAAAATTCACACTTGTAATATTTGCTGAGATATGAGCATTTATAATAAATATTTTTTTACTGCGCATATGCAAAAGATAGAAAATTTTTTACTACATAGGTTGAAAGCTAGATATATTGGGCAACTTTTATCAAAAGTTCATTTGAATAAAATAAAATTAAGCAAATTGTCAGCAAAAAAAATTAGCTAAATTTTAGATATTTTCCAGAGTCGAAATTTCATAAGAAGTTATAATTTCATGTATTTCATATGCCACATATTTAATTTGAAGATCCAATTATTTAAACCATGTTGTAAAAGTTCTTTTTAGTGAAAAAAAAATTATAGGATTGTAATTCTAATACATTCTTATTTATTTACTAAGATTTGTGAGTTCATAATGGGTTTTTCATAAAAAAGAACTTTTGTTGAAATAATGGGATCTTCAAATTAAATACTGGCATGGGAAAAACTTCTTATGAAATTTCAGCTATGGAAAATACCTAAAATCTAGCTCATTCTTTTGCCGATAATTTGCTTAAATTTTATGCTATTCAAATGAACTTTTTAAAAAGTTGTCCAATATATCTAGCTTTCAAGTTATATGCAAAAACTAAAACAGTACAATTTTCAGTTCATTTTACCCCACGTGCAGCCTTGTAAAATTAGCCGAGATTGAAAAAAAAAGAAAGAAAATCCTTCGTTTACACACTAGTTAATTCTATTTTGAAAAAGTGTGCAAAATTTGAATAAGATCGGTGTATTAGTTTTTGAGAAATCTGTGCCCATCGTTTTTCTGAAGGGTCTCTGTAAACCAGGACACACCAACTGAAATTTCCAAGTTCTTTAATGAAAATTTTATAAAATGTTGCTCTTTTATATGCTCAAATATTTGAATAAAAAATTTTATTCATTATATTAAAAATAATCTGGTGTGTGTATCACTCACATAACTTTTTCTTACCCTGAAATTTAATACTATAAATACAGATTGAAGATTAAAGGAAAGATAATGAGTACTGTTATGTAAACCTATGATAAAACAATTCAAATTCGGTTTCGGAATAGCTTTATTTCACAAATAATTCTATATGAGGGGGGGCTACCGCCCCCCTCAACACCTCACTTCACTATTGTACCTACATTTATATAGAATTCAAATATGTTATTAAATTTAAAAGTTCATTGAAAAATATTCAGACAACTTTCACAGGCAGCATTTCTAGAAACTTATCAAGCTTTTCTAGTAACAAACCTATTAACTTCAAAATACAACATTTGGAGCGCCTGAAATTATTTGTTTTTAATTTACTCTAAGAGACACAGACAAAGATCAAACATTAAAAACTTGACTTCGGTATTCAGGAAACCTCAAAACGTGTAAATATACAAAAAAAAAAAAAAAAGAAAAGAAACAAGCGATGAATATTTAGCTTAAAAGAAATACATTCATTAACATAGGGCTATGAGGAATGAATTTCAATTTCTGAATAGCTTTCCTGGACATGGTAAAATATTATAGTAAAGCACTTCTACTAACAATAAAAAAAGAACGTTAATGCTTTAATATTGGCAACCCTGTATATCTTCTGAAGTTACATACACATCACATAGGGCAAAAATAATCCTATGTTAATAACACACGGCACAACCTGAAATACACTTCCATCAATTTTCAAGTATTGTTGTACTATAATCTAGTTCTTTTGTGTAGCCCTGTAAACGAACAGTGAATGATTTCCATACCATATTCTACATGAAACATGTTTTTATGTATATAAAAAATATGTGTTCGTTTCATTTGGTTTAGTGCAATCTATAGATGTTTAAACTCTACTTATCTACAATTCCCCCTGTAGACGTAATATATTTGAATTCTCTTGGGTGTCCCTGTACACGAACCATTTGCTTGATCTTAACGAAAAGTTTAGTGTAGCATCCCTATATGATACACATTTAAAATACCAAGTTTGGACTTTCTGCTATTATTTGTTCTTGAGGTATGCTGATAGCAGACACATACACAGACCAACTGCTAAAAACATTTTTTTTGGATTCAGGGAACCTCAAAACGTGTAAATATAACAAAAACTTAACATCGAAAATTTGACCCAAAAACAATACCTTCTCTACCATATATGAGGAGCAAACATTCAAACTGTGTTTTGTCCCTTCGGATACATTTTAGTTCCCCATCATACTATAGGTATGGGGAACTTAGGTAATCGTGAAAATTTTCGACCTCGGTTTTTTTACTTTTTTTTAGTTCCCCATCATACTATAGGTATGGGGAACTTAGGTAATCGTGAAAATTTTCGACCTCTGTTTTTTGACTTTTTTACACGTTTTCAGGTGTGAAGAATCCGAAAATGACAAAATTTGTATGGTGTCTGTCTGTAGGGTGCAGTGGCGGATTCAAGGGGGGGGGCTCTGGGGGCTCGAGCCCCCCCTAGAGCTCGAGTGTGTATGTGTTTTTAAGTCAAAATATGCAAAATCCAGAAGCTTTATTTTTTTTTTTTTCTTTCAAAAAATTGATTTTATACTTGTATGTAGTTTCTATTTAAAAAAAAGTTTATTTCCTTCTTTCTTCTATTTCTTTCTTTCCATCGAGAGTCTGGTCACATTCCTGATCTTTTCTTAGAATTAGGTGGAAGGAAGACCATAGACTTATGGAGAACGTCTGTTTTTCATGGAAAATGCTACTTTCTTCTCTTTTGTAATCTGAATACTCTGATAGTGAAGGGTGGTATTTCAAGGCTTGTTTCATTTTCATGTTCACCTATTATAACAAACAGCAGGGTATATTTTAATTGAAGGGGGACTGTGTAACCAGGTGTAAATCATGCTATCCCAAACTGAGACAGTGTTGTTATTTTAAAATGAGAAGATTAGGGTAACAAATAACTTTTGAATAGATTTACAGTGAAATGATTACTTAAATCCCTAGAGCATAAATGATTTTTTGGGAAGAAAGAGAGATATATTTATGCCTGTTATCAGTTTATGCAGTTTTCGTTTCTTGGTGTAAGAAGAGAAAAAACACTTGCAAGTATCCCATAGTTGATACAGTTGTATTTCATATAAGTCTTATTTTATTTTATTCGATTGCGCATATTAAAATTAGAAGTATCTTTTGGTGTGGCAACAAAAAGAAAAAAAAATTATTCAGTATTGCCGTACAGCAGCGGTGACTTTGAAAAATTTCTGGGGGGGCTCGAACCAAGGCCATAGCCAGGATTATTTTTTGAGGGTGGGGGGCATCACATTTCTAATACAAGGTCATCAAATATGGTGTAATAATGTACACACGCTTACCCAAGGAAAAGAACATATGCACACACAAACAATGGCCTGATTAACACAGGGGCACGTGCCAGGGGCTCTGAGTAGCAAAGGGCCCCAAAACTGGACCTGAAAATGCCATCATAATCTTTGCCATTTAGTTTATGTAAATCGAATTTATATGGCAGTAACTTTTGTAAAAATAGTTATATTACTTTGCATCGATGTTTCTGAAAACTTTTGCTCCTCATGCACAAACCATAAGTGATTGGGATTCCCGTAGCACAGTAAAGGGAATCATCTTCCTCTGAACTCACCCCCCCCCCCCCCCCGCGCCCCATACAGAGACTTTCAGCCTCTCTTGTTTTTCTTTCTTTTTTTCTTAGTCGATTTATGTCCATTTTCAGTTGCAACAACCTTACTTTACAGCTATGATTTTGGTAAAAAACTAAATAAGAAATAGAGGAAAGAATTTCTTGTTTAATAGAGAATCAGTATTCAAAATTTCTGGGGGGGCTGATCCCTTACAGAAAATTTTCTGGGGGGGCTCGAGCCCTCGAGCCCCCACATAGTCAGCGCCACTGTTGCCGTATCTTTCAAAAGAAACCTGCTACAGAAGGAAAAATGGTAATCATTTTCATTCTTTCTTTTTTTACTTCCTTATACAAAGTATAAGGAAGTATAGTAATCCCGATTTGCGAAATGGATTTTGTATTTCACATTGCTCGAAAACGAATGATCGCTGAATGTTGCCAATTTATACGTGTGACAGTCATGATGTCTAGTTGCACACCTGCAAGTTTCGTCTTAACACGAGCTCTCGTTTTAGAGATATAAGCGACTTTACACGATTTTTCGTGACGTCTGTATGTATGTGTGTCTGTGTGTGTGTGGGGGGGGGGGTATGTCGCATAACTCAAAAACGGTTGGACATAGAAAGTTGCGAATTGGTACATAGGTTTGTTATAACATCTAGTTGTGCACCTCCCTTTTTGGACTTTATATGATTTTCCGTTTTCGAGATATTTAGGAAAATTAGGTTAAAAATGGGCAAAATGTATCAAAAAACGGTAATAGCTTAAAAACGGTTTGGACAAATCTTGCAATTTAACTGACTTCTCGACTAGCTAGACATTTGAAACTTTCAGAAAAGTTCAGAACACGTTGACATGAGCCCCCCCCCCCCCCCCAAGGCACAACTTTGACATGAGTCCCCCCCCAAGACACAACTTTGACATGAGTCCCCCCCAAGGCACAACTTTGACATGAGTCCCCTCCCTAAGGCACGACTTTGACATGAGTCCCCCCCAAGGTACAACTTTGACATGAGTCCCCCCAAGGCACAATTTTGACATGAGTCCCCTCCCCAAGGTACAACTTTGACATGAGTCCCCCCAAGGGACACGAGTCCCCCTCAAGGCACAACTTTGATATGAGTCCCCCCCAAGGTACAACTTTGACATGAGTCCCCCCCCTAAGACACAACTTTGACATGAGTCCCCCCCAATGTACAACTTTGACATGAGTCCCCCCCAAGGCACAACTTTGACATGAGTCCCCCCAAGGCACAATTTTGACATGAGTCCCCCAAAGGCACAACTTTGACATGAGTCCCCCCCTAAGACACAACTTTGACATGAGTCCCCCCAAGGCACAACTTTGACATGAATCCCCTCCCCAAGGCACGACTTTGACATGAGTCCCCCCCAAGGCACAGCTTTGACATGAGTCCCCCCAATATACAACTTTGACATGAGTCCCCCAAGGCACAACTTTGACATGAGTCCCCCCCAAGGTACAACTTTGACATGAGTCTCCCCCCAAGGTACAACTTTGACATGAGTCCCCCCAAGGCACAAATTTGACATGAGTCCCCCCCCCACCCAAGGCACAACTTTGACATGAGTCCCCTCAAGGCACAATTTTATTTTTTATTTTTTTTTACGTATGCATGCATTTTTTTTAAATATTTTTAGCCAAATGTTTCGGCTCCAGTGACAATGTTTTTTAACATTATATATATTTCTAAAAGTGTATAAGGAAGTCATGTGGTGCCCACATCAGATTTTTTTTTTTTCAAATCATTTATCTATGTATAATATTAAATAATTTGAGTACAAAATTTATTCTGCAGTTGGGAATATATATCTGTATGTAAATTTAAAATTAAGCAAATATTAATAATAATGAGGTTTTTATACGTATTTTACAACATATCTATTTTTTGAATTTTATGTAATTTATTTCGAATTACTGTTATAAAAATCTCAAAACTTTTAAGACTAATATCTAATTTTAATTCTTTTTTAGAATAGCCTTTTTTTTTTTTTTTTTTTTTTTTGAAATTTTTGTTAGATAAATGTTAATTTTTTTTAAAGCAAATAAGCTTTCTTTAAAATTCTTATTAAATAATTTTAAATTATTTTTACTCAGTTCCCTGTAAATTTAGTTATAAAACATAACTATGGTGTGGCACTCACGCTACTTCAGCTTTCGAACCCAATGTTTTTCGATGTGATAGTGAATAACCTTTCAGAAATTTTTTTTTTAACGGCATCTTCACTTACCGTCGCCAGAAGCCAGAGCCAATGTTATTCTATGGGGAAATTTTCTTTACAAATAACTTTTTAACTAATACATATTTTTAAATTCTGTTTTCACATTCAGAAAATTCCCAACTGTTAAATTAACAGACCTTTTTCAAAAATGTATTTTTTTAATTTTTAATATTTTATTTTGAAATTGAAAAAAATTCACATATTGAAAATTCGTATTTTGCAGCTTCAAAATAAAATATAAAAAATAATTTTATAAAAAAGGTCCATCAGTTTTACAGCTGGGAATTTTCAGAATGTGAAAACAGAATTTAAAAATGTGTATTAGTTAATAAGTTATTTGTAAAGAAAAATTTATCATAGAATAACATTAGCTTCGGCTTCCGGCGGCGGTGAGTGAAGAGGGCCCTTAAGATGATATTTCTTACTGAATTAAGAAGAATTAATAATAAATCTTTCTCGGATATTAATCATTTGGAACTCTAGATGAAAATTATTTATAAATATGTTTAAAAAAATAAAATCCATATTATTTGAATAGCAATTAGCAATGTCAAAAAATTCTAAGCATTTCAATTTATAAAAATGTTATATGTTACATTGAATGTGTGAGATATTTTTTCTTTTTTGAAGGGAGATTTAATTTAAACGTTCTTACGAAAAATTTAAACGGTCACATATATATTGATAATCAATTACATTTACCGTTTAAAGAAAAGGTTAATGTTTAATATTGATGTTGCCTTTCTTTTCTTTTGCCTTTCTTTTCTTTTCTTTATATTTCTTTCCTTCTTTTTTTTTTTTTTTTTTTTCCCTTCCTCTTTTTCATTTCCCACCCCCTGAAAAAAATTCTTTTGTTTCTATTTAAATAAAAAAAGAATTTTAGTTTAATTAGAGCTAGTGTGAGAGAAATTCATTGCAGATGTGAGATGAGGATTTGGTGCCTATTCCTTTCTTTTGAACAGCCTAAAAATAATTAATATTTTTCTTTTCTGTCAGATAATGGTGCCCCACACTTCCTTGCGCCCGGACAAGGCCGTAGGCAAGGGGGGGCCCAAGCCCCCCCCCCCCCGAAATAAATTATGAAAGACTGATTTCGTGTAGTATGTATCAGGCAAACATTGCTGTCTTGAAAAAAAAATGTATTTAAAAATAATTTAATAAAACCTATGAATTTAATTAAATTTCCTATTACGTTCTTTCTTTTCTATATTTAAGCTCTAGAGCGCCGTAAAACCCATTCAACCTTAATTTTGCTATATTTATTCGCTTAATTTCATCCACCTTCTTGTCAAAGCTATAATGGACTGTTCTACGTCATGAATTCAATCTTTTTACTTTCTTCTGTATTCAAGAAGAAAGTATTGGATTCTAAAAAAATTTTTTGATTTCCGGTTTTCGATGGATTTACATGTTTTGAGAGATCCAGAACACGATTTGACCATTTTTAGAAAATGTCTGACTGTGTGTGACAAATATTTTGTTCCAATTGTATCTCAGGAACTACTGCATTGCACAGAATTACATATACATTTATATGCAGCTGCACAATGACATAAATTAGTGCCTAACACTTTTTGGTGAAAATTGTCCAACAGGTGGCGTAGCCGTCTGAATTTTTCTCGGTTTTTAACTTGGCGGTATAGTACAAAATTTCTTATAAATGTACACAATAAGAATTATTTATCATAGTAATAATCAAGTAAGCACACATAGAAAGGGTGAAGTCCCCCCCCCCCCCGGAGGGGGACAGTTATTCGATATGAGTATCTTTTAAAAGAACTTGTCAGTATTTTTAAGACTAACATTTGAACTATTAATGTATGATAATTTGAATCTAAGTTTTCCTTTCCCCCCCCCCCTCATTTTTAACAAAACGAAAAAGGGCAAAAAACATTTTTAAAGATATTGTTAGTGAAAATAAAATTGACATTCTATGGACATTAAGTGTTACATTTCTATTAGAAACAAATCATCTGCATTCATCATGGAAATTATTTTTAATAAATAAAAGTTTTAATAAAATGATTGGTATTGAGTGAATTTGTATAGGAAAATATAGACGAAAGATTTGTGTGCAAGGCCTGATTAAAGCAGGGGCATGTAAGACATGTGACCTGAATAGCAGGGGCCATATAATTCGCCCTGAAAATGCCATTTAGCCTTTTATGACCTAAAAATGGTATCATATAGTGCAAATTCTGACATATTACTCCCATAAACAGGTATATATATACCTGTGTTTATTGGTGCACAATGCGAGGAGGAGGCGGCTCACGATACTATGTGTGCCCCGGGTATCGCATGAAGTTAATCAGGGTCTTTTTGTGTAGGGTCTGATTAACTTCATGTGAGGCCCGGGGTAAACACACTTTTATGCAGGCCCACCTTATCCATAGGGCTAATTGGGCTACAGCCCAAGGGCGCCAGATGTAAAAGGGCGCCTTTCACAACTGCTTTTTTTTTTTCTTTCACATAAGCATAATGACGACTTTTTCCTAATCTAATTCAAAACTAATAGATCAACCTTATTTTGATTTTTTTATATTCATGATCATCATCATCATCACGAAGCTTTAGGAGTACCTACTATAGTCGAAACTACAGCTTACTTCCATCTGAAGTTTGAAGGTCTTGAAAAGTGAATGGCATGATCAACTGTTTCGAGAGGTACAGTACAGCTAGATGAGTTCTAAGGGAATCGGCAGGATGATATGATGAACAAAAGCCTGAGGTGTGGAGTGGAGGAGAAAGGAAAGGGGGAGGGGGTTAACTGAAATCTTTTATATATATGATCAGATTCTATAGACAATCTCTGTCCGAATATATATATAATATGTATTTCGTACACTTATTTATTTATTTTTGTGGATTTACACACAATCTCTTGTTCCTACACTGATTGCACTCCTGACTGTCTGTCATGGATCCCATGGCAGAATTCCATACTGGAATTAAACTACTTGTCTCGAATTCCATACTGGAATTAAAAAAAAAAAAAAAAAAAAAAAAAAAAAATTGATAAAACGGCCTCTATTCATCAGAGAGCTTCGAAATTTAGAGAACACTATACTGTCGGTCATCAAGCCTTCAAGTTTGTCGCCGAAGGTAATCTTATTGGAAGTGAATGGACTGCCCCTTTATTTTCACTTTGACTGTAAATTTACTTTCATTGCAGAGTACAGTTGATGCAGGGAAAAAAAATTAACTCGTTGCAGCGATATATATTTGGCATTTGTAAAATTTTTCAACTCTACAATTTTATAAAATATGTAAAAACAGTTATTCTCTTTTCCACTCTTCATATAAAGCAACATAAATTAAATAATTTAAACATTCAGATAATATTACTCAACTAGCTTATTTATTTATTTATAATGAATGAATTTTCAGAAAATGCAGGAAAAAGAATATCACATAAAATGTAATTTATATCTTTCTGTTATTGATTACATTTCATTTTTTATTCTTCGTTCAGGAAGATGAAATGAAATTAAAATCACATCAATATTTTAGTCATAAAAGGAGACATATAACACTGAATAAGAATAATTTTATATTTTAAAAAATTGTAAAAAAAATTGTGAAGAAATTTATCTATCATATTAATTTTTTAACCGTAGAATTATATAATCAAGGTGGTTCAAAAGTCATATCCAAACGGTGCTTAATGTGCGTGTTAGATCATGAGGAGTAAGAATTACATAGGAACTGGAAGAGAAATGCGATCGTCACAGTGCAATTGCATTATGACCATCACGCACTGAAAAGATACAAGCGGTACAAAAACCACTTATTTTACATAAAATGTAATCGAAGTTCAAAATATAAATGGAAAATTTTACAACTAACAAGAATTGCTCAAAATGCACCTCATTAGCCACGATGTATACTTCACATCGTCATTTGTATCTTATTGCATGCGTAGAAGTTAGCCAGAGCTTATCGCCTACTTGAGAGTTACAATCGCGTTTACAACCCCAGTTCTTATGTAATGTTTACTCCTCATGACTTGACACACTCACGTGCCGTTTGGACATGATCTTTTGAACGGCCCTATCCCTATATATATTTGATTATAAAAAAATAACTTCGTTCTGAATTTCGACAGAATAAATTTAATACAACAATATTACAGTTAATAAATTTGTAAACCATTAGACAAGAAAGTTATTTTACTCATTAAAAATATTTTAATGTATTGAAAGATAATTTTATAAATTAATTTTCTAAGATTTCTGATTCATTATTCCTGATGTAAAAATTATTTATAACATTTTCCAACAAGATTGAAAACTATTTGTGACTTGGTTTGTCTGTCTCTCTGTCTGCACTCTAACTCCCTTAAATATTCATGGAATTTCTTGTAACTGTTTAATGTTATTCAAATTTATTATCGGATGTTCCTTATTGAAAATGGAGTGACTACCTCTACTGGTTTGTGTATAGGTATACTCGAAAGTATTTCAAAGCATTGTGTACTATGAGAGGTATTTCTGTAAACCATATTGTAATACCTTTACAATACACAAATCTTAATGAAATTGAAATATGTTATTCAAGTTCATTATTGGATGTTTTCTATAGAAAATTAAGTAAATACCACTACTGGTTTGTGTACAGGGACACCCGACAGTATTCCAAAGCATTGCGTTCTATGAGGGGTATTAACCAAATTTTAATAACTTTACTTTGCACAAGTCTTATAGAAATTTAAATATGTTATTCAGATGCATAAAAGAATATTTTCTATACAATATAGTATGATTAAAATTAGATTTACAGGGGCCACACAAAAATGTTCAGTTATAATAAAGGCCATTATTGGAAATTTGCTAGAATTGCATTTTCACTTACATTAAGTGTTTTTAGCACTTTCTAAGTGTAAATATATTCAAATTTGTGTATATGTCTGTCGTCTGCTCGCCCCCAGCATCTGTAAATATTTTTAGAAAATAGTAAAAAAAAAGATATATGTTATTTATGTTCAGTATGAAATATTCCCTATTTAAAATGACATTAACAGGGTTTGTACAACTATTTGTGTACAGGGACACCCAAAAAGTGCCGGTGTATTGCGTTAGGACAGACATTTTTATAAATCATATGCAAATAACTTTCTACGTTAAAAATCATAAGGAAATTAACATTTAATGTCAATATGCTAAAATAATGTTTTATATAGAATAGAATATGATATGGCTAATCTTCATTTTTACAGGACTTCACCAGAATATTAAGGACTGTAATTAGAATCTAAGAGCTGCATTTTCTTTTGCGTTAAACATTTTAAACACTTTCCAACAATATTTAAGAGTGATTAGGAATTAAATTAGTCTATCTGTATGCATTTCCAGGGTGGCTAGCATTTGATCTTTTTGAATTTTCCAAGTCATTTTCTTCCATTTTGACACGGCGTTTCACAAATTGATATTTTCTGTCTTGAATTTCCTTAATATAAGTAAAGTTTCTTGATTTTTTTACAAGAATTAATCAAATTTCCCCTGATCTTTGCAAATTTCAATCAAATTCCCTGATTTCCATGTTTTCCAGATTGCAAGCCATCCTACTTTCAGTACTTCTGTCTGTCTGTCGTATGATAACGTAGGCAAAGAACATTGAAAGTTATACGATACAACAAGTCTGGAAAAAGTTAATAAACAATGTGTATTGCATGACTTTTCGTTCTTATTTAAAATTAAAGTATTTAAATTTGAATTTTAAATTTTAATGACAGTTTAAATTTTAATTAATTTAGTAATTTAAATTAAAATACATTAAAAATTAAATTATATTTCAATTTTAGTTAAATTTAAATTCTATTAATTTTTTTCAAAGCGAATGGCGCCTGAACTTGTTAGCCCAGGGCGCTTGCATCTGTTAAGACGGCCCTGCTTTTATGGGCTCCACCCCCACCATTCGTACTGTGCAGGAATCAGCAAAAGTACATATATGCCTATTTATGAAACTAAAATAACAAAATTTTGCATTTTATGATACCACTTTTGTCATTTTTAGAGGCAAAAGGGCATTTTCAGGGCCTGTTTTAGGGCTCTTTGCTACTCAGGGCCCGGAGCACCATGTGCCCCTGTGTTAATCAGGCCCTTGATTGCGTGTGCGTATGATTTTTTTCATAGGGTAAGCGTATTAGTATATCATATTCGATGACCTTGTATTAGAAATGTGATGGGCCCCTCCCGAAAAAAAATCCCGTCTACAGCCTTGCGCCCGGATATGGCTGGAGCTGACGGGGGGGGGGGGGGGAATCCTGTTTCGTTATTGTAAAAATTGTTTGTTTGTGCATTACAATAGAAATTATTTCGAAGATAAGGAATAAAATCTAGTTAATTATTTTAGTAATAACTTTTTTAATAAGTAAAAATTACCGTAAAATGCAATATATATATATATATATATACAATAATTATTTAGAGTCGAAAGAAAATACCGAATTGTCTGCAGCACTTGTGCCTATTTTGTTCACCTGAAGAAGGGTCGTGTTTTCTTTCAACCCGAAATCAACCTCCCCCCCCCTTTGTATTTTATGGTGTTAATTCAAAGTTATTTACACAATACTTTTCAACGCCTGTTTAACAGCTACATATTACTTTTTAACGCATGTGTAACAGCTATCATATTAGTGTGTTAACTTGTATTTATTTATTTATTTATTTCCATTTCTATTTTTCATAATATTAAAAATTTTCTTTAATGTTACATTTTAACCTTCATTATTTCATTACATTGAAATTAGTTTTCAATTCAAAGATCATGCATATGTTTCAATGGTATTTTATTAATTTCACTCTAAATTTCTTTTCTTTATGTAATTAATTAAATGCAATTTTAATATAAAATTAAATATAATTTTAAGGTTTTCGTAACAATATTTATTTATTAAAAATGTGTTTTATTCATATGATGTAGAAGTTTTGTTTAGAAGAATTTTATGCATTTACCCTTCCCTTCTTTTTTTTTTTTTTTTTTTTTGTTTTTAATCAGAATATTGTAATTTAAATTTAGACTTATAAAAATAAACACGGAATATTTTAAACGATAATTTCTTAAAATGATAGTGCAGTAAATAATTTTGCACAAATATCAGATAAAAATTTACTATGTATGAAATGCACTATCTATAGTGTATATATATGTATGTTTATCTGTATGTTTATGTATATTTATGTGTATCTATCGCACTTTGGCAAGAAAAGTGATGCAACTAAAAAATGCAGTATTTGGAAAAAAAAAAAAAAAAACTTATGTAACTATAAAGAACTGACTAACATAGTAAAACTGATACAACTGCTTTTTCGGATGGACAATGTTTGAGATAGAGATGCGATGCTTTTTATGTACGTCAGGGCACTTCATACACATTTTTTAACAATTTTAAAATTACTATTTTTTGACTTGTGTCACATTTTTGTTGAGCTACAATATATATTATATATATGTGTGTGTGTGTGTGTGTGTGTGTATAAAGTTGAGAATATATATATATATATATATAAAGAGAGAGAGATGAATAGATAAGGAAAAAAAAATTATTAAATATGTGCCCCCCCCCTAGACTGTTTGTCTGGATCCGCCCTTGGTAGGGTGTCTGTTAGTGTGTTAGTCTGTTAGTGTGTTAGTCCGTTAGTTTGTTAGTCTGTGTACACGATATCTCAAGAACAAATTGTCGCAGAGATCAGTTTTAAAATATTACTTTCGATACTGGCAAGAAACCTATTCATTTGCAACATTCGAATTAAAAAACTTCAGCAGTTATTCGAAATTTACGATTTTCTTAACATGGGAGAATAGGACAAAAATTCACTTAAACGTGCATTAAATGGAAACTTTTTACTGTAAAAATGTCAGACCAGTTTTAAAATATCAGTTTTGATGCCGAAATGAACATCAGTAACTATAAATATGCTACTTTGAAAATTTCGCAAGTTATTGGATATTTACGAATTTCTTAACATGGCAGTATAGGGCAAAATTTCACATAAACGTCAATTTTGAGAGATATTTTCATCGTAGAGATGTCAGACTACTTTTGCAATATTATTTAGGACACTGGCATGAGTATTAATGACTATGAATTTTCCAATATAAAAATTTCGTAAGTTATTGGAAATTTACGAATTTCTTAACATGGCAGAATAGAGCAAAATTTCACATAAATGTCAATCTTGAGGGATATTTTCCGCGTAAAGATGTCAAACCGCTTTCGAAATATTATTTAGGATACTGACATGAATACCATAGAGTATGATCTTTCCAATTTAAAAAATTCGTAAGTTATTTGGAATTTACGATTTACTTAAAATGGCAGAATAAGGCAAAATCGAGCATAAACGTCCATTTTAAGGATCATAAATATATCAGACAATTTCAAAATAAGAAATAACATTTATGATACTTGTATGAATATGATTGACTACAAATATTCTAATAGGAAAATTTCGTAAGTTATTCGAAATTTAAGATTTTATCAACATAGCAAAATGGAGAGATATTTAATAAAAATACACATTTTTAGGAAAGTTGCATTCGAAATAGTAGCATGAAAATAAACTA
This sequence comes from Salticus scenicus, assembly GCA_963930645.1. Taxonomy (NCBI): domain Eukaryota; kingdom Metazoa; phylum Arthropoda; class Arachnida; order Araneae; family Salticidae; genus Salticus; species Salticus scenicus. Next base: position 257,894,685 of record OZ005650.1, on the reverse strand, counting down.
CGAAATTGATCCCAATAAAATAAATTAATAGATTAGAATAAGATATCGAACTGAATGGTGGGTAGCCTATTAGGCGAGGATTTCGTTCTGTCACTGTGTCAAGCGTTTGGTCAAATTCATTTCTCTTAACATGTATATAATAAGTCCTGTACAAGAAATTTATGAGAACATACATATCATGGGGAACTGAGCAGAGTCCACCTATGCCAACTAGTTTTCAGACAACACGAAAACTAATAAGTAAAAAAATAATAATTAAACTTAAAACATAATTATCGTTTGTTTAGATATATTGCTTGATACAAGGAATATATGTAGACATATTTAGGAAGATATGTAATCATACTATTTTTATGTTAAATTCAAAGAAAAATCATTTTTTACTTTCTCTTACCCATAAGGTAGAGAAAGTATTGTGTTTGGGTCAAATTTTCGAAAACTGGTTTTTGTTATATTTACACGTTTTGAGGTTCCCTAAATCCGAAAATCATGTTTTTAGCGGTTGGTCTGTGAGTGTCTGTCTGTTATCAGCATATCTCAAAAAAAAAAAATATATATATATATATATATATATATATATATATATATATATATATATATAGCAGAAAGCTCAAACTTGGTATTCTAATTGTGTATCATATACGGATGCTACACTAAACTTTTCGTTGGGATGAAGCAAATGATTCGTGTACAGGGTCACCCAAGCGAATTCAAACACATTACATCTACGGAGGGAAATTGCAGGTAAGTAGAGTTTAACATCCATAGACTGCACTAAACCAAATGAAATTAATATATATATTTTGTATGCGTAAAAGCATGTCTCATGCAGAATATGGTAGGGATATCATTCACTGTTCGTTTACAGGGCTACACAAAAGGACTAGATCATAGTGCGAATAGTTGAAAATTAGTGAAAGTGTATTTCAGGTTGTGCCGTGCATTAATATTATAGAATGTTAAGTGCACCATGTGGTTTGTACATAATCTTCAAAAGATATACAGAGGTGCAAATGTTTAAGCGATAACATTCTTTTTTACTTTCTCTTACCTATAGGGTCGAGAAAGTATTGTTTTAGGGTCAAATTTTCGAACGTCAGTTTTTGTTATATTTACATGTTCTGAGGTCCCCTGAATACGAAAATCATGTTTTTAGCGAATGGTCTGTGTGTCTGTTATCAGCATATCTCAAGAAATAGTAGCAGAAATTTCAAACTCGATATTTTAAATGTGTATCATATAGAGATGCTACAGTAAGTTTTTTGTTGAGATGAAGCAAATGGTTCGTGTACAGGGACACTCAAAAGTATTCAAATACATTACGTCTATGGGGGAAATTGCAGGTAAGTAGAGTTTAAGATCTATAGACTGCACTAAACCAAATGAAACGAATATATATTTTTTTGTAATACAGATAGTCAACTGGGAAATTTTTTTTGTGTGTATGTAGGAGCCTCGCCTCCCCCCTGGGGGGGGAGTCCCCCCTCGAGGGGAGTAAATTTTCATTATAGGTATCTTTCAAAAGAGCTCGCGAAGACCTTTAAAACGAATAGTTGAACCATCGATCTGCGATAATATATATATATATATCTATATCATTATATAAAGCGCAAAAAATTGTATGTTTGTGGAGGGTAATCTCTGAAACTACTGAACCGATTTAAAAACTTCTTTCACTGACCAAAAGCTACAGTATGCCTGATTGTTATAGGCTATATTTAATTTTGATAAAATAAATTTTAGTTTAAAATATGAGCATTTTAATTAAAATCCCCATAAAAGCCATAATAGAAATGGAAATAATGAAATATTAAAAAAATTAGCTGCTGCCAACATAAAAGAAACATTTAGTACATGTTCATTTTGTTTTCAAAATATCTTGACATGAAAAGAAAAGAAATTTATTTGCACGTGAATTAAATTGAAATTCATATAAAGCTTTGCGAAATGTTAAATTTACACGTTAAATCTGACGTCATTATAGCGTTAAAAGTGTTTATTTTTCAGATAATATAACTTAATATGATATGATATGATATATGATATAATGATCTAAGCATTAATGTTTAAACTGACGTGCGTAAACGAAATTGGAATTAAAAAAAATAAAAATAAAATAAAATAAAATAAAATTAGAAATTCTAACTTCTAAACTTTTATTAAATTATTTATTTTAATTTATAATTGTTGCAAAAAAAATTTAGGAGTTAATTTATTTTTCGACTTTTAATAAAATATATTTTCACGCGAATACGCAAGCGAAGTTATGACATCACTGGCCATTCGTGGATGCAAGAAAAATATTTCTTATGTTAAACGCCCATTCGATTTTTTGTAAAAAAGTATTAAAAATCGAAGAAAATTATTTCCCGATTTTAATCCCCATATTTAGGTATAGATATCCATTAGTTATCATGTGCATGCGTTAGATTAAGTTGTTTTTGTTGTAAAATTGATAAAATTTGAATTTTAAATTTCAAAACTCTAGGGAAAAAAGGGCAAACTTCCATATTCGATAAATAGATTTTAAAACTTTTGCTTTTGCCTCCAAGGGAGCAATACGTGTTTTTGTGCACCTGGTGAAGAAAGGCTAAGTCCTTTCGAAACCGGTTGTGCTAGCTTAAAATTTATGGTGTGTAAAGAAGTTTTAAAATCTATTTATCGATTGTACACCAGTTTTTGAATTTAGTTTGGTTCCATATTCAGTTGAAAACATAAACATTTCATTTCAGAGGATGATATTTACACAATAAATATCCAACAAATATACTAATTAAAAGGAAAATGATAAATATTCTATCATAATTTGAAGTCAAATTTGTTTTCAAATGTCTAAATAAAGAATCTGATATAAGATACGAATATGTTGCAGCGGAATAGATTTGATATCGGTCTTCTTTGGCAGAAAAAAAAAAGAAAAAAATTGCCAAATTATCTGGCGAGCGTAATTTAATTTCTTTCAAAAATCATGGTTATTTTCACAACTTATATTAAGAGAGTAATGAATAATATGAAACAATATTTCGTACAATACATATTACGAAAATATACATCTGGCACATATATTTTCGTATGACGTTTTTGATCGCCAAATACAAAAACGCCAAGGACAACAGAGTTTTTTAATTTAAAATTAAAATTTTGTCAATTTGACAGCAAAATAACTCAATCTAACACATGCGCATGATAACTAATACATATATATACCCAAATATGGGGATGAAAATCGGGAAATAACTTTTCTCGATTTTTAATAATTTTTTACAAAAAATCCAATGGGTGATTAACATAGGAAATCATTTTCTTGCATCCACGGACGGTCTGTGACGTCACACTTCGCTTGCGTATAATAATATAAAAAGTGAATTAAAAAAATATCATCTGCATTTCATTATGCATTTTTTAAAAGAATAATTGAGAAGTTTAAATTTATTTGACGACTATTTTTAGCAACTAATAGTTATGACAAGTAGCTCAATATACATAGCGCATACAACCATTACTGAAATGCAAATAGCATTTAATTATTTGAGTTACATTATGTTGATTAGAAACCTATTTAATCTAGCTATGCTCTATCTATACTAATATATGAAGAGGAAAGGTTTATGTATATATGTAGATAACGATCGCTAGAACTAAAAAGCCGATTTTTTTTTTTTCTTTCTTTCAACTAATCAAAGGTTACACTGTCTCTAAGTGCTAGAGTCTATAATAAATTTTGGTAAAATAAATTTTTAATTCAAATTTTCAATATTTTAATTGAAAACAAAGCATAGATTTGATATCTGTCGTCCTTGGCGATTTTTGTGTTTGGCGATCGAAAGCGCAATACGAAAATCTGTATATTTTCGTATTAATTACGAGATCTATGTTTTTACTTCAATTATCCCACTACCGTAGATAGTGGAAGTATTATATTCGGTCCAAAATTTCGATATAGAGTTTCACCTGATTTACACGTTTTAAGGCCTCCTGAGTCCAAAAAAGTAGTTTTTGGCCATGGGTCATTGTGTGTGTATGTGTGTACGTATGTGTGGAATCTTCTGGCTGTCATATCTCCGAAACTAATAAATAATAAACTGATAACTACGAAACTTCACAATTGATTCTGGTCTGGAGTACAGATAAATTTTCCAAATTTTCGTAAAACTTGAAAAACCAGAATTGGGTCATCGAAAACCGGAAATGGGACCGTAAGCCTTTATCACAAAAACAGCTCTAACGATTTTCTTCAAAGGTGCTATATAAACAATCTATTAAATGCCCTTTTGAATGATATAGTTGGTTAGTTCAGGAAAATTGATAGACGTCCTCTATGAACAACTCAATTTCAGATGTCGCAAGTGCGTTCCTTTAAAAACGCCTGTACGGATTTTTTTCAAACTCGCCATGTTAACTTCCTATTAAATATCCTTTTGTATGTAGTTATTCTTTTCCGGTCAATAACTGAGTATGCTAAGTTTTGGTAAAAGTTGGTATCTCAAAAACGGCTCTAACGTTTTCTTGAAAATTGTTTCATTAATCCAACTTAGATAACCTTTCTCAAGTATTACGTGCTTATTACAGGAATATTAACGGTCATCCATGATTAGGTAGTTCAGTTTTAGATCTCGGAAATTCGTGTTTAAAAAAATAATTATCTTTTTTTTTTTTTTTTTTTTTTTAACTCGCTGTATAAACTCTGTTGTATGTGTCTTTTATACGTGTATCAAGTTTCTCTTACTGGAAAATCTCAAAAAATGCATATAACATCTCCAAAAAATTGTATATAATACGTGTAATAGTGGGTAATGGAAGTCGTGTGATTGTTTCACACCAGATTCTTTAACAGTAACTCTAACAGTAACAGTATTCTTTAACATTGTACGAATATTGTTTCATATTATTGATTTCTCCCTTAATATACATTAATAGAATAACCATCAATTATGGAAAATATTAAATATATTTGCGAGATGAACAAATAAATAATAATTAAAGCTGTTATGACGTCAATTTTATCAAAAACATTTTCATGTCATAGGTTTATTTTTCAATATTTTTTATTCATGAGTAAAGAAATGTTTCTTTTTATGAAATAAATAAATAAATAACATTAGGTAAAAATTACCAACATTTAACAACTAAAAAAAAAAAAAAATGTAAAATTATATTTTGACTTTTTAGTTAATAATATTGCCTGACTATTACATATAAACTGATATCTTTCTTGATTTTTTACATGTCAATCCATCTTTAACTATAATTTGTTCATTCGTGCGAAGCCGGACGGGTCAGCTAGTCATTATATAAAGCGCAAAAAATTGTATGTTTGTGGAGGGTAATCTCTGAAACTACTGAACCGATTTTAAAACTTCTTTCACTGACCAAAAGCTACAGTATGCCTGATTGTTATAGGCTATATTTAATTTTGATAAAACAAATTTTAGTTTAAAATCTGAGCATTTTAATTAAAATTCCCATAAAAGCCATAATAGAAATGGAAATAATGAAATATTAAAAAAATTAGCTGCTGCCAACATAAAAGAAACATTTAGTACATGTTCATTTTGTTTTCAAAATATCTTGACATGAAAAGAAAAGCGTGAATTATATTGAAATTCATATAAAGCTTTGCGAAATGTTAAATTTACACGTTAAATCTGACGTCATTATAGCGTTAAAAGTGTTTATTTTTCTGATAATATAACTATATGATATGATATGATATGATATAATGATCTAGGCATTAATGTTTAAACTGACGTGTGTAAACGAAATTGGAATTAAAATAAATAAATGAATAAAATTAGAAATTCTAACTTCTAAGCACGGTGTTAAAGCTACTTAAGAAAATCACCGTTTTCTTCTGCTTTCTAAAAACTAGTGTTATCTACGGACGCCAGTAAATGAAATATTCACACTTTTATCTTCAAAGCGGCTACTCAATTGAATAACACGTACTGCGTTTCTTCTTAAAATTCAAATATCAGTAAAAAAAGAACACAGCTACGTTGAATATTATTTACAAAAAGAAATCATTTAAAAAATACAAAAAACTTTATTCCCAATGGAAAAAACCTACTGCTCTAAAACAGTAAATTACTCATTCTAAAAGATTTAATACACACGAGCTCTCGATTAAACGAGACCAAGTATCATTTTTTTTTTTTTTTTTTTTTTTAACTAACGTTGCCATCTAATAATAATAATATTCATAAAATAAATAATAGACATAATAATACATTTTCAACATCCTCCCACCTTTTGATTATAAATAATAATCAAAACATAAAAACTATCATTCAAAACAACTCTGATACAAAGATGGCAACATTACATTTAAAAAATATAAAAAGTAAAATAAATAGTAGAATGATCAACAATATCTAATATAATCTACAAGTTCAGTCTTTCCGGCACCTTAATTCTTCTGCCAACTCTACTAAACTTCATTTGCTCACTAGTAGTACTGTCTGAAACTTTGGAGATGCTATCTGATTCTTTAACTTTACTGAGAGTCATCGGTATGGGAAGATCTTCAGAAGATGTTATCTCTAGGGGATAAACTCTTTGAATCGGGCGTAAGAGCTCCTTTTGGGAAGTTTGCACTTTAACAAGTCGTACTTGTCCGTCTTTACCTGGTATAACCTCAGTGATACGACCTAAAGGCCAGTAGATTCTCTTTTTATTATCGGCTCCCACCATAACAATTTCGCCAACAGTAACGGTATGTTTGTCTGACTTTTTGCTTTTACTTTTACGTAGAATAAGAGCACCAAGATATTCAGATCTAAAACGGCTTCGTAAATTTTTGAGAATGGTTTGTCTGTATTTGAGCCTTTTACACAAAAAATTTTGCTCAACAGCATCCAAATCAGGAAGACTGCATTCATGCATATCTTGGATGAACATCGATGGCGAAATAGGTTTTACAGCATCCTCTTCACAGATGTAAGTAAGAGGTCTTGAGTTGATTACCTTCTCACACTCAGCTAAAACCGTCATCATTTCTTCGTAATCGAGACGTGCAAGCCCTAATACTCTTTTCAAGAGATCTTTTAGAATTCGAATTAATCTCTCCCACCAACCGCCCCACCAAGCAGCAGTTGGAGGATTGAACTTCCAATCAATAGAGTTGACAGCTCCATGTTTTCGTATGCGTTCCCAGTCTAGTTTCTTGAAATAGTTGGCTGCTCCTACAAAATTTGAACCATTGTCACAGTATACAGTAGAGCATCTTCCTCTGCGAGCTGTAAATCTTCTAAAGGCCATTAAGAACGCATCTGTTGAAGCAGAAGTAACAAGCTCCAAATGGACTGCTCTGTATACTGCGCAAGTAAAAATTAAAACCCAGCTTTTCTTGTTATCCTTGAGAAATAATGGCCCAGCCATATCAACACCAATTATCTGAAAAACTGCAGCATCTTTAACTCTGTTTTCAGGAAGTGGAGGACTGATTACTTCCAAGTTCTTTGACCGAAATCTTTTACATGCAGTGCAGCTGGCTACAGCATTTTTGACCGCCTTTCTGCCGTTTAGGATCCAATACTTTTCTCGAAGTATATTTAATAGTATATGGACACCAGCATGGCAGTTCTCAACATGTGCTTTATAAATTAGCCGTTTTACTACTTCATGTTTTGATGGAAGAACAATAGGTTTAAGAAAATCTTCACTATCCTTTCGATAAATAATTTTCGTCTTCAGCCTAATGACACCAAGCTCGTCTTTAAACGTTTGCAAAGTTTTCAATCTCTTTTCGTCTTCTTGAGGAAAAGACTCATTCTGAATTAGAAGTAAAACCTTCATTTCTGCTTCATGAATTTCTGGGGCTGTCAATTCACCATGCTTCCTCCAATTTAAATTCTTGCAGTTGTGCTTGAAACGAAGGATCCATGCAACAAGACGAATAATTCTATCATAACTAGAAAAGTATCTATAGTACCAGTCTTCATCAACAATAGCTTCAGTATTTGTCAGTATACAAGTTTTTCTAGGTTTTTCCTTTTCAATTTCTTCCTCATTCCAATCGCGATTGGAGAAATCCATCATTGTTCGGAATTCAGAACCATCTTTCATCCATTGTGGACCCTCCCACCATTTTGATGAGACTAGATGCTTTGCTTTGCATCCTCTGGAGGGCAAGTCTGCAGCATTCTTCTCCCCCGTTATATGTCTCCATGATGAAGGATCACTCAGTTTTCTGATCTCCTGCACTCTATTTCTTACAAAAACGGACCAATTTTCTTCTCGCTGTATCCATGCTAGAGCCGTTGTAGAATCACTCCAATAATGAGACATAACATTTCTCCAACCAAGAGCTTCAATAACCGAATTCGTCAGTCTCGCTCCAATTACAGCAGCTAGAAGTTCCATTCTAGGAATAGTTACACCTCTTAACGGAGCCACTCGAGACTTTGCTGCAAGCAAAAATAAATTAATTTGATTACCATCCTCTACTCTAAGGAATGTAACTGCACCATAGGCATCTTTGCTTCCGTCAACAAACGTGTGAATAGTGCAGTTGCTTAAATCTTCGGAAGATACTCGAATAAACCTAGGTATCTGTATATCAGTCAAATACTTCAGTTCTTGAAACCACTGCATAAACTCTTTATGAAGCTCACCAGTTATCTCTTCATCCCAACTCATTCCTAGTTTCCATGCTTTTTGTAACATTATTTTTGGATAAAGCATGACTGGTGAGGTGAAGCCAAAAGGATCAAAAACTTTGTGGACGACAGACAACATAGTTCTTTTTGTTAATTTTTCCATATTAATGTTGTCTAACCATTTCATGTTAATCTTCAATGTATCAAGCTCTTTATTCCAAATAAGACCTAATACTTGAGTCTCTTTCTTAGAACTAGTCTCATTACAGTCGCCAGACCATTCCCATTCTCTAAGATCAAAACAACCTTTGGCCATTAAAGCTTTAGAATTAACGATAAACTTATCTAACTCTTCTTTGTTATTAACGCTGGTAACGACATTATCTACATAGAAGCTCTCTAAAAGCCTTTTCTTTAAAGATTCTTCAAATCCGTTACAACGCCGAATATGATACTCAATTACCGCAGCCAAAAGGAAAGGACTGCATTTAACACCAAAAACAACTCTTGTATGGCGAAATACTTTTAGTTTCTTACCTTCTAAGTTTTCCCACCATAAAAAACGCAGGAAATCTCTGTCGTCTTTACGAATGCTTATTTGCAGAAAAGCTTTTCTAATGTCGGCGATAACGCCAAATTCTTTTTCCCTGAATCGAAGTAAAATATCTGGGATAAGTTCCATTTGATTAGGACCACATTCCAAGCATTGGTTTAAAGAAGGATAATTTGCTAATCTAGCTGAAGCATCAAACACTGGGCGAATTGGAGTAGTGCTGCTACTAGGTTTTATTACAGCATGATGAGGTAAGTAATTGCCATAAGAGTTTACTTCGTTCTTGTGAACTTCCTCAATTATGCCTTCATTAATCCAGCTCAGAAACACATCTTCATATTTTTCATACATGTTCATCGCTATAAGCTTTGCTGTTGTGTATTCGAGCCGTTTCTTCGCCAAACTCAAGTTGTCGGGTAAAGGCGACTTATCATCAGCCCATGGCAAACAAACTTCATAGCGGCCCTCTCTATTAACTGCCACTGTTTCTAAAAAATGCTCTTTAGTCTGAATATCAGTCTCGTGTTTGGACTTCTTCTCAATAGGATCATAGATTCCAATTAAATCCAACTTCCATAGATTTGAGATTTCAGCTTCATTTACATATAGCGATAACACTGACATCGCCAAGTTTTCTTCCGAGGCTTTTCCAGGCGGTACTTTTCCCATTAAGGTCCAACCTAAGTATGTTTCTAAAGCCACGAGACCCGACGATAATACCTTTCTTTTTCCTGTCAACATTTTTCCCATGACGTCAGCTCCGACGAGAATATCGATCGCTTCACATTTGTCACCAAAGTCCGTTAAATTAATCTCATTTTCTTCTAACTCTTTCATCCAAGGGCCTTTAAAAACCGGTCTTATATTTTCACATATTGTAGACTGATCCAAAACTTCGAAATTGCAGCCAAAATTTTCTTTCAAATGTTTCAATGTCACTTTATAGCAGTTATGCTTGACCTCGTTAGTGATAACGCCGCCAAAAAGGGAATGAACCATTTTCTCTTGGCGAATTGGTATACAATTCATTTCTTTGGCTACACTTTCCAGAATATATGACTTATGCGATGCGGAATCAAAGAGCAATCTCACAGTTTTCTGTTTATTGCCAGAGATTAATTTGGCTTTCACGGTTTGAAGAAATATCTTTGGACTTCGTTTGTTGAAATTGGACATACTAACATCATTTTCTGCAGGTTTTTCTTCTTTCTTTTCTACAGCCCTTTTTTGTGTATCAAGTACATCACACATTAGAGGAAAATGCTTTTTAGAACAGATCACGCACTTTAGAACAGCTCTGCATTTCTTAATAGTATGAGTTGGCGATAAACAGGCAAAACAACAACGTTTATCTTTAATTATTTTTTGTTTTTCTGCTAAACTCATTTTCTGAGCTGAAAAACAATCTGAACTTGAATGTTTGCCATCACAAAAAACGCAAGATTTCTTCACCTCTCTATTTGAAGTGGCCGTTAATAAACCCGCAGCAGTAGGTACTTTGCTTTTCAAATTTTCAAAATTGTATTGCTTCCTTTTTAAAGGTTTGTTTTCTTGGCTCTTTCCTAAACCGAAACCAGCTACTGCCAAAGATATCCTTTCTTCGCCTTCAACTTCTTTTTTAAGAAATTCCATTAAATTATTTAACTTCTCTTTAGCATCAGTGTTTGAATGAGAAATGTTACTACGATTCCAAGCCTTTAAAAAATCAGCTGGGAAGCAAGATTCAACCATGGGATACAATATAGATGCACATTTATCCGTGGTTACACCTAATGTTTCCAATGCACGTAGATACAATTCAAGTTTGTCATATAGAGAAGTTAATGAAAACATTTCCTTAATTTGAACAGAAATAATTAATTTTAGTAACTGTCTAACGTATACTTCGACTAAGAGGTCCTCTCTTCCAAAGCGAGATTTCAGGCTTTCAATCGCTTTTTCATAATTGGCGCCAGTTGGCGGAAAACTTTCAACTACTTCTCTTGCACGGGAACCAGCAACCGTGGCTTGCACTAAATACTGAAATTTATCTTCCGGTGCGATATCTTCATCTTTATGCACCTGCTCAAATTGACTCCAAAAAGGAAGCCAATCTTTTAAGTCATCGCCAAATTGTCTAAATTCCAATTTTGGCAACGTAAACTTCCTCTTTGAATTGCTTAAATCAGGTAAATAATTCAGTGGAACAGATTCACCTCGACTTTGAGCTTGAATTCTAGCGAGCTCGATTTCTTTTTCAGCTTCAACTTTCATTTTTTCAAATTCAAATTCTTTATCTTGCTTTATTTTTTCGAATTCTTTATCTTGCTTTATTCTTTCCTTTTTATCTTCTCTTTCTTTTTCTTTTTCTTCTTCCTCTTGCAATTTTCGCTCGGCAACAGCATTTCCTAATAGTACTTGAACAAATTCAGGATCTTTCTTGAATTCTTCACTGTTCAATATAATATTTTTTAAACCTGAAATAGTAACATTGGCTGGTACTTCTTCGCCAATTTCAGACGCCACATATATCAAATCATCTTTCTTAAATCCTTTTATTGCTTGAAACATGTTGCTACTTCCTGTCGCTCAGACGCCACAAATGTTAAAGCTACTTAAGAAAATCACCGTTTTCTTCTGCTTTCTAAAAACTAGTGTTATCTACGGACGCCAGTAAATGAAATATTCACACTTTTATCTTCAAAGCGGCTACTCAATTGAATAACACGTACTGCGTTTCTTCTTAAAATTCAAATATCAGTAAAAAAAGAACACAGCTACGTTGAATATTATTTACAAAAAGAAATCATTTAAAAAATACAAAAAACTTTATTCCCAATGGAAAAAACCTACTGCTCTAAAACAGTAAATTACTCATTCTAAAAGATTTAATACACACGAGCTCTCGATTAAACGAGACCAAGTATCATTTTTTTTTTTTTTTTTTTTTTTTTTTTTTAACTAACGTTGCCATCTAATAATAATAATATTCATAAAATAAATAATAGACATAATAATACATTTTCAACACACGGAGTAATATTTAATAGGAGAAGAAGGTAACGCTGAAATTTTGTGATGTTGTTTTATAATGTTTACAGAGGGCGCCAGCGTGCAATCCTTCCTTCTCTCCAGCTTCCGCAATGTTATTCAATGGGGAAATGTCTCGTTTTAATTTTTTTTTTTTTTAAATAATATCAAGCTGAAAAAATTTCGATTGAAAGAAAATTTCATTAAATAGAGTATTCTAACCAACATGTTTTTTTTAAGAGCCATTTTATGCTAATTTTACTTTGAAAGAAAGCTTTTAAAAAATGACGATTCTTATGAACCGAAACTAACTAAAACAGACAATTGGGAGGAAGGAGAATGGATGAAATTTTGTAAAGAAAAAAAATAAACTTACTTTAGGTGCAGAAAACACGAACTCGGACTTTATTTTTCTCCTAGGGCTTTTTTTTGTTTTTCTTATCACTATCATAGCCTGTTTTACAACTAGGAACGAAGCATTTATTTGAAACATCTGAATTATGCAGTTTTAAGAACTTACGAAGAAATTAAATTGCTTAAAATAAAAAATTTTAAATGTACTTCAGCAAAATTCTATATAAAACAACAGTATATCCGCGCCGAGGTAGGGAGGAATGACAAGTGGCGCCCTCAATATTTACCAAAAATTTAGATCACAGTTTCGTAGCTTTCTCCCATTGGACCTTCAACTCCTAGCTTCTAAGCTTTTATTAAATTATTTATTTTAACTTATAATTGTTGCCAAAAAAATTTACGAATTAATTTATTTTTCGACTTTTAATTTTCACGTGAATAATAATATAAAAAGTAAATTAAAAGAAATATATATCATTTGCATTTCATTATGCATTTTTTAAAAGAATAATTGAGAAGTTTAAATTTATTTGACGACTATTTTTAGCAACTAACAGTTATGACAAGTAGCTCAATATACATAGCGCGTACAACCATTACTGCAATGCAAATAGCATTTAATTATTTGAGTTACATTATGTTGATTAGAAACCTACTTAATCTATCTATGCTCTATGCTAATATATAAAGCGGAAAGGTTTATATGTATATGTAGAGAACGATCGCTAGAACTAAAAAGCCGTTTTTTTTTCTTTCAACTAATCAAAAGTAACACTGTCCCTAAGTGCTAGAGGCTATAATAAATTTTGGTAAAATAAATTTTTAATTGAAAACAAAGCATAGATTTGATATCTGTCGTCCTTGGCGATTTTTGTATTTGGCGACCGAAAGCGCAATACGAAAATCTGTATATTTTCGTATTAAATACGAGATCTATGTTTTTACTTCAATTATCCCACTACCGTACGTAGTGAAAGTATTATATTCTGTCCAAAATTTCGATATAGAGTTTCACCTGATTTACACGTTTTAAAGCCGCCTCCCGCCTGAGTCCAAAAAAGTAGTTTTTGGCAATGGGTCAGTGTGTGTGTATGTGTGTACGTATGTGTGGAATCTTCTGGCTGTCATATCTCCGAAACTAATAAAGATAGAACTACGAAACTTCACAATTGATTCAGGTCTGGAGTACAGATAAATTATCCAAATTTTCGTAAAAATTGAAAAACCGGAATTGGGTCATCGAAAACCGGAAATGGGACCGTAAGCCCGTATCACAAAAACAGATGTAACCATTTTCTTCAAAGTTGCTCTATAAACAACCTATTAGATGCCCTTTTGAATGATATAGTTGGTTAGTTCAGGAAAATTGATAGGCGTTCTCTATGAACAGCCCAATTTCAGATGTCGCAAGTGCGCTCCTTTAAAAACGCCTGTACGGATTTTTTTCAAACTCGCCATGTTAACTTCCTATTAAATATCCTTTTGTATGTAATTATTGCTTTTAGGTCAATAAATGAGTATGCTAAATTTTGGTAAAAGTTGTTATCTCAAAAACGGTTCTAACGTTTTCTTGAAAATTGTTTCATTAATCCAACTTAGATAACCTTTCTCAAGCATTACGTGCTTATTACAGGAATATTAGCAGTCATCCTGATTAGGTAGTTCAGTTTTAGATCTCGAAAATTCGTGTTTAAAAAAATATCTATTATTATTATAGTTTTTTCCCCTTAATTTTTAACTCGCTATATAAACTCTGTTGTATGCGTCTTTTATACGTGTATCAAGTTTCTCTCACTGGAAAATCTCAAAAAATGCATATAACATCTCCAAAAAATTGTATATAATACGTGTAATAGTGGGTAATGGAAGTCGTGTGATTCTTTCACACCAGATTCTTTAATAGTATATATTGTACGAATATTGTTTCATATTACTGATTTCTCCCTCAATATACATTATTAAAATAACCATGAATTATGGAAATAATTAAATATATTTGCGAGAGGAACAAATAAATAATAATTAAAGCTATTATGACGTCAATTTTATCAAAAACATTTTCATGCCATAGGTTTATTTGTCAATATTTTTCATTCATGAGTAAAGAAATGTTTGGTTTGGTTTGGTGAGTACTGAGATTTATTGCTTGCCTCTAGGGCAAGCTTATATCTCGAAAATCCACACCACAAGGGTTTATAAGTTTTTATTATAACAAGAACAGATACGTGAAACACATAAACAAGGACAATACATCCATGCCTTATCCGGGATTTGAACCCGGGCCCAAATGTATAGAAGTCAGGGACGCTAACCACTATACCGCCTGAGCGGCGAGAAATGTTTCTTTTCATGAAATAAATAAATAAATAACATTAAGTAAAAATTGCCAACATTTAACAACAATTAAAAAATAATAATAATTGTAAAATTATGTTTTGACTTTTCAGTTAATAATATTGCCTGACTATAACATATACTGATATCTTTCTTGATTTTTTACACGTCAATTCATCTTTAAATAAAATTTGTTCATCCGTGCGAAGCCGGACGGGTCAGCTAGTTTAAAATAAAGTTATCGATTTTTTTCATTTTTAACGAAAAAAATTTTTTTTTTTTTTTTCGTAATGCAATATTGAGAATAAATTCAACTTTTTTTGGATATTTAGTGTTATACTACTTCTCTAATATGGAAATCGTCTGCATTATCATGGAAGATAATTTTTTTAAATAATAATTTTAATAAATTATTTTTTAAAAACAGAATTATTTTTTAATAAACGAATTAAATTCTATATAAATGTAGGTGCATTAATGAAACAGGGGGACAGCCCCCCTCAACCCCCGTTCTGTGTGAGGGGGGGCGGTACCCCCCCTCACACAGAACTAATTATCATATAACACTCTTCCGAAGCCTAATTTGAATTGTTTAACATAGGGTTACATAACAGTACTCGTTATCTTACCTATTAATCTGTAATCTGTATTTATAGTATTAAATTTCAGGGTAAGAGAAAGTCACGTAAGTGACACACAAGATTATTATTGTTAGTAGAAGTGCTTTACTATAATATTTTACCATGTCCAGGAAAGCTGCTCATTAATTTCTCATAGACATATGATAAATAATGTATGTTTTTAAGCTAAATATTCATCGCTTGTTTTTTGCATATTTACACGTTTTGAGGCTTCCTGATTGCCGAAGTTAAGTTTTTTAACGTTTAATTTTTGTCTGTGTGTCTTAGAGTAACTTAAAAGCGTATAATTTCAGGAGACCCAAAAGTTGTATTTTCAAATTAATATAAGTTCGTTGCTGGAAAAATTTGATCAAGACTAATGAGTTCCAAGGAATGTTGTGTGTGAAAGTTGTCTGAATAATTTTAAGTGAACTTTTAATTTTTAGAATTAAATTCTATATAAATGTAGGTGCAGTAATGAAACGGGGTGTTGAGGGGGGCTGTAGCCCCCCTCATACAAAACTAATTATCATATAAAACTCTTTTGAAGCTTAATTTGAATTGTTTTAATATAGGTTTACATGACAGTACTCGTTATCTTATCTCTTAATCTCAAAACTGTATTTGTAGTATTAAATTTCAGGGTAAGAGAAAGTCGTGTGAGTGACACACCGGATTATTTTATTTTTTATTTTTGAAGAAGACATGGTTTGAATGTTTGCTCCTGATACATGGGTGAGAGAAAGTAAAAAAATGATGTGTACACCACGTGGCTTCCTTATACATCTATTGAAATATACATATCTTTATTGAAAACATTAACATTCTTGTGTATGGTAACTAGTTCGTAAATAAGTAGGCAGGTAAACAGTCCATGAGCATTCCCAAAAACAAGTCAAGAAAACTATTACGCCAATCACAGACGTAATAGAATTATATACACCACTGAAAACGAATATCACTTGTTCAGGAATAGTATTCCACAGTTTATCACTTACTCTGTGATTGGTAAATGTACAGCTTAGAATTAAGTGGATTTCACTCGAATGTAGATGGTTACCTTTTGTTTTGACGAAAATTAATGACAAACAACGAACCATTATACCAGAAAATATAATTCCATTAAAATTGAGAAAGGGCTTACTAATTCTGGAAACCCTAAGTTACTATTTTTTGCTGAATTTAGTTGCTAATCTTGCCAAGTTTATTACCAACATAGATTTTAGCCTTGACGTCGAATTTGGTTACTTGGATCTAATATGGAAACTTAATGACCAAATTTGGCGAAAATTTGTAGTTTATGATTGCTAAAGCTTGGAAGCTCTGACTTCAATGGAAATGAGAACACAGAGTTCTGAAAATTTCCGGAATTATTCATTGGTTTCTAGCATAGAACTAACTTCCTGGAAATTTCTATAAATCAGTAACAAGATCATAAGAGAAGTATCATTATTGATTATTGTAAACTAAAACCTGTCTATTTCTTTACGTACGTTTATTTTTCTACACGGTAAAAGTGGAAATAGATGGCTGGCAGTTGGTTTTAGGAATTTTCCGGTTCATTGGTTCCGAATTCATTGGTTTCTAGCCCTGAACTGTCTCGAATATTCTGTAACTACTGACCAGACTCTGAATTCAAATTCTATTCAGATGAAGTGAGTGGTTGATCATTTTTCCTGAATTAGTGAATTTGCTGCTCTGTACTGTGTTTAACGCTCTTTACTTAACTTTTATGGTACAAATCTTCGCCGGTTTTGTTGAATTTTTTCAAGAATACTAATTGATTATTGAATATGTGGTACAAAGAACATTTTCATTCGACTGTTTTCAGAACATTTATTAAATAAAGTGCACTCGTTGACTAGAACTTGCTTATGTCTTTACAAATACTTTATCGGCGGAGGGGGGGGGGGAGCTAAGATTTTTTTTTTTTTCAGAAATTTATACATTATGCAGGGCCTGATTATCGTAGTGACAGGTGGGGCCCGGACCCTGAGTAGCTTGGGACCCTAAAACTAATTTCTTTGGTGATTACTTGACCACTATTTGTTCTGTGTTCAAAAATTTTGGTCACTTTTTCAATTATTTCCACATCGTCAAGTACTAACGGGGGTCTAAGAAAGCATGTGAGCCCCAAGCCTCACATGAAGTTAATCAGGCCCTGGCATTACGTATAAAATTCGACCAGAAATTTGTACAAAAATCGAGATATTTTTACTTTTCAAACATACATATGTAAGGAAAGTATTGTAATTATGCCAAAAAATCCGACTGCAAGAATTTGAAATTTCTAAACGATTTGAGGTTCCCTACGTTCATTTTTACTATATTTACGGTGATGTATGTATATATTATATGTGTGTGTGTGCCTGTGAGTGAACACGATAGCGTCTAAAAGCTTTATTCCAGTAAGCTGGAAGTGTGTATGTATGTGAAAAATCACTTTAGCAAAAATCCTATTGATTTTGGTGAATCTAGTCCTCATAGTTTTTTTTTTTTTTTTTTACAGACACAAAGAAAAATTCCTCATCATTATGGCCTATGGGCCCAATTTTTTTATTTAAGTCAACGTAAACGTGAGTGCTTTGGAGTACCTGCAATTACCTCCATCGGAAGTATAAAAATCTGGAAAATGAGTTTTCAGGAAAAAAAAAAAAAAAAAAACAGCCAAAAGGGCTTTTACTTTAGAATTTAGACTCTGAAAAAATTCCTCGCGTGATCAGAGATTATTCGGGGTTTATTCAGGGATTATTCGGTTACTAAAAATAGCTCAAAGTTTTATATGTGAAGAAAGTGCATTATTAAACAATAAGATTATATAATGGTAAAAAAAAACTAACTGATATTACTTTAAAATATGTTTACCTGATAAATCTTACAAGGAGAGGTCACGACATGGAAAATTCAGATCGGGACGAAATTGCGCAGGATTGAAGAATACTATGAGGGTAACAACATATTAAAGCAGTAGGACCCACTATCCACAAAATTTCGAGAAAAAAGCATTTAAAGTTTCAGTAATCTTTAAATAAAAGTTATTTCACAAGCGAGTAAGCGCCTCAGTGGCGTGATCCTAAAGCGCGAGCCTCCCACCCAGGTGACTTGGGTTCGAGGCTGCCTGCGGGACTACTTTTTTTTTTTTTCTTTAACTTTTTATGTAATCTTAACTTTTTCTTTATTTTACTTTATTGTGCAATTCAATTCAAAATTTGAAAATTTTAATAAAAAATTATTTAATTTTCTTGAGTATAAAATAACTTTTTCTATTTTTAATATTTATAACTTAAAAATACAATAAATTTCTATAACTTAAGAAATAAAGTTTAGTTTTGCAAAACCCTAAATAAGAAACATAAAGAAAAACAGACAAATATTTAAAAAATAAAAAATAAACAAGCTGTAAACAAAATGTAAAATAGTTAGCAGGTGTACTTAAATCTTGGTTTGAGCTTCCTGATTTGGTTTGAATGCGTATAAATTACGCAAACACTTCTAGCTTGTTAATAATAAAGGGCAGGTGGCATTTTATTTTGTGCACAGAAGGATAAAAAAAAAAAAAAAAAAAAAGGATGTCGTTATCGAAAAAGAAACGATGTTCATTAACATTTAAAATCTACATTTAAAGATAACATTTCTTTAACTGTAATAATTTAATAGCATCGCAATCCTATACTATAATTTTTAAGAAACTATTGATTGGAGAAGTAATTATTTAATTTGGATAGTAATTATATATGCAATTAAAATCATCATTTCTCTGTAATTTTCTTTTTTTTATTTAAAAAATAAAATGAAATATACCTAAAATGAAATAAAGTATTTAGATAAATAATTAAAAACAGTTTCTTTAGTTTTACCTTATTTTAAAGTTAAAATAAAACTAAAATTTATTTTTTAAGTTATATAAATTTATTGTATTTTTAAGTTATAAATATTAAAATTAGAAAAAGTTATTTTATACTCAAGAAAATTAAATAAATTTTTATTAAAATTTTCAAATTTTGAATTGAATTGTAAAATAAAGTAAAATAAATAAAAAGTTAAGATTACATAAAAAGTTAAAGAAGAAGAAAAAAAAAAGTAGTCCCGCAGGTAGCCTCGAACCCAAGTCATCTGGGTGGGAGGCTCGCGCTTTAGGATCACGCCACTGAAGCCCTCACTCGCTTCGGAAATAACTTGTATTTAAAGATTACTGAAACTTTAAATGCTTTTTTCTCGAAATGTTGTGGATAGTGGGTCCTACTGCTTTAATATGTTGTTACCCTCACAGTATACTACAATCCTGCGCAATTTCGTCCCGATCTAAATTTTCCATGTCGTGACCTCTCCTCGTTAGTAATTGAACTCAAAAATTTTGTGGTAGCTCAAGATCAAAAACTAATGCCCAGAATTTTGTGAAAAGCTGTAATATTTAGTTGTACCGTGATTTAAATTGATGCCTATAATTATCTATATCACTCAACAGGTAATGTTGTTGTCCTCTTTTCCCCCATAATTTTTAATATGGAGATAAAAGGACAAAATTTGTGTAAAAAAATATAGGACGTTTTGTATTGCCCACAAGATACTAGATTTTAAATCATCATTTTGGAGAATGTAACCATTTATACTAATTAGCCATGACTGGCATCATAAAAATGCAACATTAATTTCTGTTTTTTTTTTTTTTTTTTTTAACATGTCCTGAATTGTGGAAATCTGAAATATGATTAGGAAATAGCACCAGGAGTTAAAAAATAAAATTTTTAACTCCTTGAGAAATCCTAACTGCAACAGAGAAAGCTATTGCATACGTTGACGAGACAAGTCCGGATGGCGGAAAGGAAGCAAGGGCTGAGCAGGGCGTCCCAAAAAACACGAGAAACCGTTCAGAGTCCCGCAGTTAGTAAAAAAAAAGAAGGGGGGGGGGGACATAAATTTAAATAATTATAATAAAATTCAGAGAAAATCTTTAGTGAAATAAAATATAAAACTTATAGCGTCTAAATACCTTATTCAATAGAGGTAAAGGTTTATACACAAGTTATGGGTCACCGTCGCACAAACAGTATATATTTTGGCGACTTACAGTTTTACTAAAATGACACAAAGAAAAAGTCTGTATCATTATGGCCTATGGGCCCAATTTTTTTAAGTGCGATAGCGTCTTTGTAATATGAGTCGATATATGTGAGTGAACACGTTAAGATCTAAACGCATAGTTCGAATGAGCTGAAAGTTGATACGTATGTTATAGGTCACCGTAGCACGAAACCTAAGGATTTTGGTAAATTTTGCACTTGATTTTTTTTTTTTTTTTTTTTGTTTTTATTTTTTTTACGGAGACAAGGAAAAATTTTAATTATAGCTTTTGGGCTGAAATTATTTGAAGTATGATAGCGTCTATTCGACTGAACTGAAAATTGATATGCATATTACATATTTATATACATATCGTCGATCACCGTCACACGAAGGGTAGGAATTTTGTCGAATCTAGCAATTGTAGTTTTATTACAGGGACACCACAACGAAAAATTCTTTATCAGTGTATGGCTTATGAGCTCAAAGTGTGATGGTGTCTAAACACCTTATTCGATTGAGCTGAAATTTTATACACATATTATAGGTCACCGTCGCACGAACTGTATAGATTTTGGTGAATTTATCCCTTCCTATAGATTTTTACAGGGACACAACAAAAAATTCTTTACCATTATAATCTATGAGCTCAACTTATTTGAAGTGCAATAGTGTAAAATTAAACAATATACTATGAGGAGAAAAATACTCAAACATCGTATTATAATTTTCATTTTGTTTATTTAATGACTTTTTTTACTTTAATTTATCTATACAGCCATTAATTACTTAAAGCTCGTAAAGTCGAGTGGAATCGCTCCATATTTTTTTTTCCTTTTATAAATGCCTATTGTCTCATTACATTCTCTCTTCTCTTTGAAAATATTAGATTAACATAGTATATATCTCATAATTCACTCTAAGCCTATATATGAGTAATGCTAGCAAAATTGTTTCACAATAGGTATATTCTTGATTTCCACTTGAATTTTTTCAGAAAGTATCCAGACGTGGATTATATCATCCTTTTTTGAAAGAATGTTTTTCGGTTAGGGTGTAACAGTTTTCAGAAAACCTCTGAACCTCGTCAAAGCACTAAATTACCTTTTCACGGAAGGTGAAAAATTATTTTGAACTGCGGTTGACACCATAAGTTGATATGTGATAATTTATATCAAGGTGCATCTACGTATAAATTTATGTGCAATTCTGTGCAGTAGTTCCTGAGATATAGCCTTACCTTAAATTGCGGAAATCGCTGTATAGCAGCGCTACCTGTCGGTCAAAAAACATTCAAATTGACTCAGCATCATATCTTATAGTGAGTTTCTTACATATCGAATTTTCTTTGATTATACGCAATAAAACCTGAGATATAGCTTCCCTTTAAATTGTGGAAATCGCTGTGTAGCAGCGCCACCTGTTGAACGAATGACACCAAAAACTGATAGGTTCTAATTTAGGTGAGGATGCATCTACATATAAATTTATATACGATTCTGAGCAGTCGTTTTGGAGATATAGTTGCCACAAAATTTTTGTCACACACAGACAGACATTTTCTAAAAATGGTAAAATAGGGTTCTAGACCTCTCAAAACGTGTAAATCCGTCGGAAACCGAAAGTCGAAAATTTTTACGAATTCAATACTTTCTTCTATTGAATATAGAAGAAAGTAAAAAAGAGGATCCATTGAACCAGAAATTTTTTTACAAATGAAGTGCAAAAAAATTTTGCCTGTATCAGTCCCATTGACTAAAAATATAAAGAGCTCTCAAATATATCCAATTTCCGAATAAACTTCGTATCAGATTTTCACAATAGTGTGTCTCATTAAATAAAATCATATGTAAACATGATCAATGATTTCTATAAAAAATAATTGTAATTTTAAAAATTTAAATGATAACAGCTATGAAAAACGCATATATAGGGCCCAACTTAGACTACCTGGAATCCCGGGGTAAGCTTTTTCTAGGGGCCACGCTTGCAGTGGTATAAAAGGTCTTTAGGTTGCAGAATACCTGCATACGATTCTGAGTGGGCCCCTTAAAGAAGAGGGGCCCAGGGCAGCTGCTCACATGCCTTGAAGTTAGTGAGGGCATATATATAAAATAGGTTTCAAATGGCCCTTCAAGCCTTTTAGTTTCTTTTTCACCCCCCCCCACCACCACACACACACACACCGAAATTTTCTGGCTGCGCTACTAATGGTAGGTCATATAATGGCCAAAAATGTTATAGTTTGGATCATTATGAATATAATTTTCGTAAATATTTCCAAAACGAAAACATACAACTATCGAAAAAAACATACAAATTTGCAACTTTCTACGTCCAACCGTTTTTGAGTTATGCAAGATACATACACACACACACACACACAACACAGTTACAGACGTCAAGAAAAATTGTGTAACATGACAGATTATCTCTTAAAGGGGAGCTCGAGACCAGACCAAAGTTATAGAGATGTACAACTAGACATCATGACAGACAAAAATATAAATTTGCAACATTCAATGATAATTCGTTTTTTAGCTATATGCGATATTTAAAATCCGTCTCGCAAATCGAGATTACAATACTGCTTTATACAAAGTAGATAAGGAAGTAAAATAGAGAAAATATGCTTTTTCTTAGACTTTGAAAACCAGGTAACCCCTTTAATATAGTATGTCCAAAATATAGAAATTTATAAAATCAAAGATACGATGAGAAATTTGAGTAGAGTCCACCTATTTCAACTAGTTACTTTCTTCTATATGCAATATAAGAAATTATTGGTTTCGTAAAAACTTTCAACCTCGGGTTTATGATGGATTTACACGTTTTGAGAGGTCTAGAACACGATTTGAACATTTTTAGAAAACGTCTGTCTGTGTGTGCGAGAGAGAGAAAATTTTGTGGCAACTGTATCTCAAAAACTACTTCACAGAATTTCATACAAATTGATATGTCGTTGCACCTTGACATAAATTAGTACCTATCAACTTTTCATGAAAATCGTTCAACAGGTGACGTTACCATCCCGTTTTTTCTAAATTTTTAACATGGCGGTATAGAACAAATTTTTTTTATAAATATGCACAAAAAGAATTATTTTTTAAGAATCAATATGAAATTAAAAAGAATTATTTATAATAGTGATAGTCAACTTGGGGGGAAAAATTGTATATGCAAGAGCATTCTCACCCAATCTATGTTATTTCCCACCCTGTGCGGAAAAGTCATCCCCCTCCCCCGGTAGAGAGGTGAATTTCAATATGGGTATCTTTCAAAAGAACTCGTCAATATCTTTAAAACAAATGATTGAACTATCGATCTGCGGTAATTTAAAATAAAATTATCGATTTCTTTCATTTTTAACAAATACATATAAGATAAATCATAAAAATTAGAAGAAATAATTTATAAAAAGAACTTGAAACAGAGTATTTATAAACCCATGCGCAAATGCAGCAAAAGGAAATATAAAACTAAAATAAATAACTTAACTGATGATAAATGAAAATTAATCCCACAACACATGAGAGCCTTCCTCAGGGGAGTCCCCTCATGTAGGGAATGGAATATGAGAAGTTTCTGAAGAAACGTGAGCTTTTATATATATATTGTATATATATATATTTAAGATGTCATATAGAGAGTAAAATTGACTTTCTTTGGATGTTTAGTGTTATACTTTTCTGGAAGAAAAATTGTCTGCATTCATCATGGAAGATAGTTTTAATAAATACTAATAATTTGAATAAATTATTTGCACTGAGTGAATTTGTATAGGAAAATGAGGAAAATATAAAAGACAGTCATGTGGTGGCCACAACGCATAGTTTCTACTTGTTTTTGTTCATAAGTTCCTTTATCCATCTTCTTATGCTTTCATTTTCTTCATCCTACTCCATTCTATCTTAAAAAAGATATTGATTAACAACTAAAATGTAATTGTAATAATATTAAAAATTAAAATGCAAAGGAATATTTGTTAACGTCTCTGTAACGGATCCCGGAAAAAAAGGGCACCGGAAAAAAGGGCACTGGAAAAAAGGGCACCGGAAAAAAGGGCACCCGGAAAA
Organism: Salticus scenicus; assembly: GCA_963930645.1. NCBI lineage: Eukaryota > Metazoa > Arthropoda > Arachnida > Araneae > Salticidae > Salticus > Salticus scenicus. The sequence continues at coordinate 257,870,081 of OZ005650.1, read as the reverse complement.
AAGGGCACTTTTTCAATTCGCAAATCGCAAAATAATAAATATCAAATAATGATACATAAAAATGGCTTTCAAATTACACATTTAGAAATTTAAATTGATTTGGTACAACATTAATTTAGTATATACCTCGGGGAAGATGGGGGTGGGGGAGGGGGGAGGGGGGGCAGGAGCAGATCGAAAGAAAACAATTGTTTTTACATAAACTCTTACCGATTTTAATGAAACTTTGTATAATCACGTACAATTTGTGAAAAAATTACTGTAAATGTCAGGAAAACTTTAGGGGAGGGGGGCTAAAGAGGGGGTTGCAGAGGAAAATAAAATTATCTTTTATATCACAGTTTTATCTACTTTAATGATATATTCTATAACTATCACTAACTTTTTATGAAGATCACAGTGAGTCTATTATATACCTGGGGGGGAGCAAGGGGGGCAGATAAAAATAAAATATATTCTTCTTTAAATTATTCTATTACTGATTAATTTTTTTTTTGTACAATCACGAATAATTTATTAAAAATTTACAGTAAGTGTCAGACATACTTAGTGTGTGTGTGTGTGTGTGGGGGGGGGGGGGTAAACAAGGGGGGGGGGATTAAGTGATTCTTTATATCACCATTTTAGCGATTTTAATGATATATTCTATAACTACCACTTAATTTTCATGAAGATTACAATGAGTGCATTATATACCTGGGGGGAGGGCAAGGGGGAACCGATGGAAATAAAATATATTCTTCTTTAAACTACACTATTATCGATTCAAACAAAAACTTTGTATCATTGAATACAATTTGTGAAAAAAATCACAGTAAGGTCAGACATACTTGAGGGGGGGGTTAAAGAGAGGGGGGGGACAAAGGAAAATAAAATATTTTTTTATATCACCATTTTACCGATTTTAATAACATATTCTATAACTATCACTCACTTTTATGAAGATCAAAATGAGGGTATTATACATTTGGGGGGGGGGGGGGCAAGGGGAACGCAGATAGAAATAAAATATATTATTCTTTAAACTACCGCATTGTCGATTAAAAAAAAACTTTGTATCTACGCAATTTTCTGCTTATGAAAAATTACAGTGAGTGTACACATATCTGGACGATTTGCTAAGAGAGGGGCAGACTGAAGAAAATGTGTGTTTTTATATAACCATGCTATCTAATTATATGAAACTTTGTACCACTATCACTTTCATTTTATTAAAATTATAGTGAAAGTTAACTAAAGTTGATAAGGAGGGGGGGGGTGTAGGGGGGGGACAGATGGAAAATAAAATAATCTTTTTAAACAACACTTATTATCGATTGTTTTATTGTTTTATTTGCATTTTGTGTAAGTATCAATTACTATTAATGAAAAATTATACTGAGGTATGCAAAAATTCAATGTATGATTTAAATCTGTAAAAAAATTATTCAAAAATGAATTTTCTTCTTTTAATCTGTCTCTTTTGTCCTTCCCCCGATGTAGATATAAGACACTTACACTCTCGTTGATGTTTAGCATCAGTTTTACAAGGAGAAATTAAAAAAAAAGTGCCCTTTTTTCCGGTGCCCTTTTTTCCGCAATCCAAAAATTCAATACATTGGTAATATCAGACTTTAATATCAAACATTGGTAAAAGATTATTCTAAAACAGAATATTTTTCTTTGATCTGTCTCTCCCCCTCCCCTCGTAGAAACAAAAAATTTTTGCTATCGTCCACGTTTAACAATTATTTTACAAGTAACAATTAAGAAAAGTGCCCTTTTTTCCGGTGCCCTTTTTTCCGGATTGCGGAAAAAAGGGCACTTTTTTAATTTCTCCTTGTAAAACTCATGCTAATCATCAACGAAAGCGTAAGTTTTTTATTTCTACGTGAGGGGGGGGGGGGTGGACAAAAGAGATAGATTAAGAGAAGAAATTTCATTTTTGAGCAACTTTTTTACAGATTTAAATCATACATTGAATTTTTGAGAACCTCCCTGTAATTTTTCATTAATACTAACTGATATTTACACAAAATGTAAATAAAACAATAAAACAAACGGTAATAAGTGTTTTTTAAAAAGATTATTTTATTTTTCATTTGCCCCCCCTCCCCCCTCCCCCCTTAACAATTATAGGTAACTTTCACTATAATTTTAATAAAATGAAAGTGATACTCGTACAAAGTTTAATATAAATATGTAGCATGGTGATATAAAAACAAATATTTTCTTCACTCTGCCCCCCCCCCGTAGCAATTCGTCCAGATATGTGTAGACTCACTGTAATTTTTCATAAGCAGGAAGTTGTATATATACGAAGTTTTTATTTTTAATCGATTATACGGTAGTTTAAAGAATAATATATTTTACTTTTATCTGCGCCCCCCCCCCCCAGATGTGTAATACACTCATTGTGATCTTCATAAAAAGTAAGTGATAGTTATAGAATATATCATTAAATCTATAAAATGGTGATATAAAAAAATCATTTTACTTTCCTCTGCCCCCCTCCCTCTTTAACCCCTCCCCTCCCCGAAGTATGTCTGACACTTAGAGTGATTTTTTCACAAATTGTATGTTATTATACAAAGTTTTTGTTTAAATCTATAATAGGGTAGTTTAAAAGAAAATATATTTTATTTCCATCTAACACTCTTGCCCCCCCCCTAAGTATATAATAGACTCATTGTAATCTTAATAAAAATTAAGTGGTAATTATAGAATATATTATTAAAATTGCTAAAATGGTAATATAAAAATTCAATTTATTTTTCCTCTGCCCCCTTCCTAACCCCCCCCCTCCAAGTATGTTTGACACTTATTGTAATTTTTTCATAAATTATGCGTGATTATACAAATTTTTTTTTAATCGATAATAGGACAGTTTAAAGAAGAATATATTTTATTTTTATCTGCTCCCCCTTGCCCCCCCAGGTATATAATAGACTCACTGTTATCTTCATAAAAATTAAGTGATAGTTATAAAATGTATCATTAATTCGGTAAAATGGTGATATAAAAAAATCATTTTGTTTTCCTCTGCCCCTCCCCCTCTTTAACCCCGTGCCCCCCCCCCGAAAAAAAAAATGTCTGTCACTTACTGTAATTTTTTCACAAATTATACGTGATTATACGGTTTTTTGAATCGATAAAAGGGTAGTTTAAAGAAGAATGAAATCTATTTGCATATCCCCCCTTGCCCCCCCCCCCCCCAGTATATAATGCACTCATTGTGATCTTCATAAAAAGTAAGTGATAATTATAGAATATATCATTAAATCGGTAAAACGGTGCTATAAAAGATAATTTTATTTTCCTCTGCCCCCCCCTCTTTACCTCCCCCCCCCCAAGTTTGCCTGCCACTTACTGTCATTTTTTTCACAAATTGTACGTGATTATGCAAAGTTTCATTAAAATCGGTAAGAGTTTTTGTAAAAACAATTATTTTCTTTCGATCTGCTCCTGCCCCCCCCCCTCTTCCCCGAGATATATATTAAATGAATGTTGTACCAAATCAATTGAAATTTCTAAGAATGTAGTTTGAAAGTCATTTTTTAAATTCATTATTTGATATTTATTATTTTGCGATTTGCGAATTGGAAAAGTGCCCTTTTTTCCGGGTGCCCTTTTTACCGGTGCCCTTTTTTCCGGGTGCCCTTTTTTCCGGTGCCCTTTCTTCCGTGCCCTTTTTTCCGGTGCCCTTTTTTCCGGTGCCCTTTTTTCCGGGATCCCTCTGTAACAGCATCCGAAATCATTCTCTGCAGTGAGAACATACTCTAAAAAGTTTACTTTTCATTCATAAAACATAAATTTTGAAAGAATTGCGCGTTGACCATGGACTAATTTGAACGAACAACAAAAGTATTTTGAAAAGGTTAACAATTGCATGAAACATTCGAATCGTTAGTAATTTTTCAATTGTCAAAAAGAACAATCCCTAATGATATCTGAGAAGCATCCGCAGTCGACATCTGATGCAGAGTTACTACAGTTATTTAGAAATCGTTTGAGAGCAGAGAAAAGAAAAAAAAAAAAATATATATATATATATATATATATATATATATGTGAAATTGAGAACCTATTTATTTATTTTTTTTATGCTAAAAATGACGTCTAGCATCAATAGAATCAGCGTTTTCCTCTAAGCAAATATTTTAAACAGTTAGAGGCTAGAGGTATCGTTTTTATATTTTTAAAAAGTGCTATTTTTCATAGAATTTAGGCAGTTTTTACTTTCTCTTACCCATATACATGGTAGAGAAAGTATTTTTTTTAAATCACACAATCAACTGTGGAAGAAAATCATATTTATTGAAATTTTATTTTTCCGACTGAGTGAAAATAATGCCTGGACCGGGAGTCGAACCCCGGATCTTTGACTTACAAGGTCAAGGCTCTACCAATTGAGCTATCCAGGCAGACACCCCGATCAGCATTACTCACTCAGACAGCTTTTAGGCAGAAATATCTCTGGTCTATCATTTAGATAGCTCAACAGAAATAAGCCGCAGGAAATGGAAAACACCATTAGATAATGGGAGAAAGAAATACAATTTTTTATTAAAATCATACAATCAACTGTGGAAGAAAATCATATTTATTGAAATTTTATTTTTCCGACTGAGTGAAAATAATGCCTGGACCGGGAGTCGAACCCCGGATCTTTGACTTACAAGGTCAAGGCTCTACCAATTGAGATATCCAGGCCGACACCCCGGTCAGCATTACTCACTCAGACAACCTTTAGGCAGAAACATCTCTGGCCTATCATTTAGATAGCTCAACAGAAATAAGCCGCAGGAAATGGAAAACACCATTAGATAATGGGAGAAAGAAATACAATTTTTTATTAAAATCACACAATCGACTGTGGAAGAAAATCATATTTATTGAAATTTTATTTTTCCGACTGAGTGACTGAGTACTTTTTTTATTGTTAGTGGAAGTGCTTTACTATAATATTTTACCATGTCCAGGAAAGCTATTCAGAAATTGAAATTCATTCCTCATAGCCCTATGTTAATGAATGTATTTTTTTTTTTAAGCTAATTATTCATCGCTTGGTTTTTTGTATATTTACACGTTTTGGGGTTTCTTGAATACCGAAGTCAATTTTTTAACGTTTGATATTTGTCTGTGTCTCTTAGAGTTAATTAAAAACGAATAATTTCAGGCGATCCAAATGTTGTATTTTGAAGTTAATAGGTTTGTTACTAGAAAAGCTTAATCAAAATTGATAAGTTTCTAGAAATGTTGCCTGCCTGTGAAAGTTGTTTGAATAATTTTTAATGAACTTTTAAATTTAATAACAGATTGAATTCTACATAAAGGTAGGAACAATAATGAAACGGGGGTTGTGGCACATAGAATTATTTGTGAAATAAAGCTATTCCGAAACCCAATCTGAATTGTTTTATGATAAGTTTTCATAACAGTACTCGTTTTCAAGAAAATCGTTACAGCCATTTTTGAGATACCAACTTTTACCAAAACTTGGCATTGTCAGTTATTGACCGGAAAACAATAATTTCATACAAAAGGATATTTAAAAGGGAGTTAATATGGCGAGTCTAAAAAAAATCCGTACAGCCGTTTTTAAAGGAATGCACTTGTAGGACCTGAAATTGAGTTATTTATACAGGACACCTATCAATTTTCCTGAACTAACTAATTATATCATTAGAAAATACATCTAATATAGTGTTTATGGGTGATTCTCAAAATGTGGGAACATTAACGTTAACAAGCAATGTATTAAATATACTTTATTTAGAGAAAACAACTAATTATTTAGAAAAAAATACACTAAATATCTTTATACGTTTTAGGATATCAGATCACCAAATATCGGGTCAGTGTTATTTACTATTTACTGAAAAAAAAAAAAAAAAAAAAAAATTATCACAATTTCAGTCACACGATTCAGATAATTGCAGTTTCTTAATACAGAAAAGTGTATTTATTGAAAAGAAATTCTACAAAAACACATATAAATATTTAGAAACATTTTAGAAATTATTTTAAAGAAAAATAAGAGTGTTTAGATTATAAATAAGTAATCTCTAAAAAAAAAGAGTTAAACTGAACACGTGTCATTTGTTAATTATATAAAAAACTCTTTAAACACACGTAAAATTAAATTTTATTTAAAAGATGTTAAAAAATTTATCCGAAGCTTTTCGCTTTAATAGTAAAGCATCATCAGGGATTTTTATTATTTGTTTCTAATGAGCAGTTAAAAAAAAAAAAAAAAAAAAAAAAAAAATTATTTAAAAACTGCTCATTAGAAACAAATAATAAAAATCCCTGATGATGCTTTACTATTAAAGCGAAAAGCTTCGGATAAATTTTTTTAACATCATTTAAATAAAATTTAATTTTACGTGTGTTTACGTGTGTTTTTAATATAATTAGTGTTTAGATTACTTACTTAATATAGTTTGTGTTAAAATAGCATTGTTTAGATCGTTACATTTGGACATAACAAAATGCAAAATACTTCCTTCTCTACAAGTCCTGTTTATTTTCAAAAAGCATTAAACCAGTATTACTTTCTGATGAAAAAATTATCAGACAATCATCACTTTCCTATGCCAACTCGTTGTTTTCCATTGAAATCACCTGAAAATATGTTATAACTTTTTCTAGTGCTATATTTTTAATCAGTTAACGTTTTGTATGTGCAAAATTTACCTTTTTAGTCCAAAATAATAAAATTTTAAGATATTTATACAAATCTTTTACAAAAATCTGTATAAATTCTTGTCTTTAAACAGAATTAGAATTCCAGTGAAAAAAATTTAAGTCGATGAGAATTACATTTATATTTATTATTAAAGCTTAAAGTTATGGTGCGTGTTCTTTTGAGAACTAACTGCCCGTGTATAGCGTTTTTGAGATACGGACTTACGATCCCACTTCCGGCTTTCCCATTTTCACCAAAGTTTGGAAAACTCATCTGTACGTCAGATCCGTCTCAATTCCGAAGTTTCGTCATTCTATCTTTATTAGTTTCGGAGATATGATAGCCAGAAGATTCTTCACATACACACACATACACTGACCAATTACCAAAAACTACATTTTTGGACTCAGGAAACCTTAAAACGTGTAAATCAGGTAAAAACTCGACACCGAATTTTTTGGCCGAATACAATACTTCCATTACCTACGGTAGTCGGTTAATGGAAGTAAAAAGTACACGCTTCTATTCCAGATTTGATTAATGTTTTTGTCATTTGTAAACACAGTTGATTAAACAATCAGTTCTGAATATGTTTTATCAGATGGATGTTATACACATACAGACTCATTTTTGCGAAAAAGATATATATTTTTTTACTTTCCGAATACTATAGTGAGAAAAGTATTGTAATCATGTCAAAAATCCGAGTTTGCGATTTTGGTGTTTCTACAAGTTTTGAGGTCCTCTGAATTCCTATTTACTTTTTTACGATGATGTATGTGTGTATGTATATGAGTGAACTCGATAGTGTTGTTCAATTCTCGCTTTGTTCAAATGAGCTGAGATTTTGTACGTATGTTATAGGTCCCCATAGCACGAACCCTAATAGTTTTTTTACAGGGACGCAAAGAAACATTCTTTATCTTTATGGTCTAAGGGCCGAAATTTTGTAAAGTGCGATAGAGTCTAAACGCCTCATTCTTTTGAGATGAAAATTTCTACACATGTTATGAGTCAGCATCACACGAACTGTATAAATTTTGGTGAATCTAGCGCTTATTCTTTTTTACAAGGACACAAAGAATAATTCTTTATGATTATGGATCAAAATTTTTTAAACTGCGATAGCGTCTAAATGTTTTTAGTACCCCACCATACTATAGGTATGAGGAACTTAGATAGTCGTGAAAATTTTCAACCTCGGTTTTTTGACTTTTTTACAAGTTTTCAGGTGTGAGGAATCCAAAAATATCAAAATGGGTATGGTGTCCGTCTGTAGGGTGTCCGTTAGTATGTTAGTCTGTGTTCACGATATCTCACGAACAAATGATCGCAGAGAGATCGGACCAATTTTAAAGTATTAGTTATGACATTGGCGAGAACCCTATTCATTCGTAACATTCGAATTAAAGAACTTCAGAAGTTATTCGAAATTTACGATTTTCTTAACATGGGTGAATAGGGCGAAATTTCATTTAAACATGCATGAAAAGAAATATTTTTATCGTAAAGATGAAAGAACAGCTTTTAAATATCAGTTTTGATGCCGGGATGAACATCATTAACTAGAAAAATGCTACTTTGAAAATTTCGCAAATTATTGGAAATTTAAGAATTTCTTAACATGGCAGAATACAGCAAAATTTCGCATAAATGTTCCTTTTGAGAGATATTTTCATCGTAAGGATGTCAGACTACTTTTAAAATATTGTATAAGATGCTGGTATAAACATCCTTGACTATGAATTTTCCAATTTACAAATTTCTTAAGTCACTGGAAATGTACGATTTACTTAATATGGCGGAATAGGGCAAAATTTCGCATAAACGTTCACTTTGAGGGATATTTTCATCGTAAAGATGCCAAAACACTTTTAAAATATCATTTAAGATACTGGCATGAACATCATTGACTATGATTTTTTTTTTTTTTTATTTAAAAATTTCGTAAGTTATTTGGAATTTACGATTTACTTAATATGGCAGAATAAGGCAAAATTGAGTATAAACGTCCATTTTGAGGATCATAAATATATCAGGCAACTTCAAAATAACATTTATGATACTCGTTTGAACATGATTGACTACAAATATTCTAATAGGAAATTTTCGTAAGTTATTCGAAATTTAAGATTTTATTAACATAGCGAAATTGTATATATTTCATATAAATATGAATTTTGAGGATTAATGCATTCGAAATAGTAGCAGGAAAACAACGGAATTGACCCTGATAAAATAAATTAATAGATTAGAATAAGATAAATATATCGAACTGAGCGGTGGGTAGCCTATTAGGCGGGGATTTCGCTCTGTCACTGTGTCAAGCGTTTGGTCAAATTCCTTTCTCTTAACATGAATATAATATGCCTTGCACTAGAAATTTATGAGAATACCCATATGATGGGGAACTGAGCAATGTCCACCCATGCCAACTAGTTTTACGGGGACACAACGAATTCATTATCATTATGGCCTACGGGCTAAAATTACTCGAAGTGCCCATAGCGTCTAAATGCCTCATGAGAATGAGCTGAAAATTTATATACGTGTTAAAGATCACGGTTGCTTGAACTGTATAGCTCTTGGTGAATTTAGTACTTATAGTTTTTTTTTTTTTTTTTTTTTTTTTTTTTTACAGGGGCACAACAAAAAAATCTTTATCATTATGGCCTATGGGCTGAAATCTTTAGCATCTAAATGCCTTATCCGATTGAGTTGAAAATTTATATACTTATTGTAGGTCACCGTCGCATGAAGCATAAAGATTCTGGTGAATTTAGCACTTATATGTTTTTACAGGGACACAAAGAAAAATTCTTCATCATTATGCCCAATGGGTTCAAATTATTTAAAGTACAATTGCGTGTAAACTCTTTATTTTAATGAACTGAAAATTCATACACATGTTACAGATCCCAGTCGCAGACACCATATAAATTTTGGTGAATCTAATTCTTATAGTTTTTTTTACAGGGACACAAAGAAAAATACTTTATCATTGTGGCTTATGGGCTCAAACTATTTAAAATGCAATAGCTTCTAAATACCTCATCTGATTCATTTGAAAATTTATGTACATGTCATAGGTAACCATCTTATGAACTTTATAGATTTTGGTGAGTATAGAACTTACAGATTTTTACAGAGACACAACGAAAATTTATCATTATGATCTATGGGCTCAAATTATTTGAAGCGTCATAGCGTTAAACTAAACTACTTACTTTATGAAGAAAAGTACTCGTATACTCCTTATAATTTTCTCTTTTGTGTATTTATCGATTTCTCTAACTTTAATATTTTTACTTTCTTCTATATTCAATAGAAGAAAGTATTGGATTCGTAAAAATTTTCGACCTCGGGTTTTTGATGGATTTCCACGTTTTGAGAACTGTAGAACACGATTTAGCCATCTTTAGAAAATGTCTGTCTGTCTGTGTGACAAGATATTGTGGCAACGGTATCTCCCAAACTACTGCACAGAATTTCATACAAATTGGTATGTAGTTGCACCTTGACATAAATTAGTGCCTATCAACTTTTAGTAAAAAATGTCTGACAGGTTGCGTTGCCATCCCGCTTTTTCTAAATTTTTAACATGGTGATATAGGACAAAATTTTGTATAAATGTGCATAAAGAGAATTTTTTTTAGTATTCATTATGAAATTTACAAGAATTATTTATAATAGAGATAGTCAACCGAGAAATTTTTTTTTATGTGTAGGAGCCTCGTCAAACCCCCTGGGGGGGGAAGTCCCCCCCCCCCTCAAGGGAAGTAAATTTTCAAGATGGGTATCTTTCGAAAGGTCTCGTCAATACCTTTAAAACGAATGGTTGAACTATAAATCTGTGATAATTTAAAACAAAGTTATCGATTTTTTTTACTTTTTACAAAAAAAAAAGAAAAAAATCGTAATTTTTTTTTTTTTTTTTTTTTTTTGTTTAACGAAATTTAACCAAACTTGGTATTTAGTTGGCCCCTGACATAAACTAGTGCTTATTAGATTTGAGGATCAATCGCACAACAGGAGGCGCTGTGATCGCATTTTTTCTAAATTTTTAACATGGCAGTATAGGACAAAATTTCGTAAAAATGTACATAATGAGAGTTATTCTTAACCTGTGATTGTAAAATTAATATGAATTATTGATAATAGTAGTAGTTAAATAGAAAAAAAAAATTGTGCATGTGGGGGCATCGTTTCCCCCCCCCCCCCCCGGGGGGAAGTATCCCCCGGGGTGGGGTATATTTTCAAGATGGGTATCTTTCGAAAGGTCTCGTCAATACCTTTAAAACGACTGGTTGAACTATAAATATGTGATAATTTAAAACAAAGTTATCGATTTTTTTTTTTTACTTTTAACGAGAAAAAAAACTTGGATTTTTTTTTTAAATATTGTTACTGAGGGAATTTGTATAGGAAAATATAGAAGAAAGTCTTGTGGTGGCCACAACATACTAGTTTTAATTTAAACGCGAAAATTTTTGTCTTAATGACAAGCCACCAGTTATCCGTATTAATTTTGTTAATCATTGATAATATAAAAAAAAGTACTTTCTGCATATTTGAATAATTGAAGGTTGTGGTACATCTCTTTACAAAGCTTCCTCACAAGGGTTTTAAGAAAATTTTCTTATCACAGGATATTTTATTTACAGGAGTTTTCAGATATTTTATTTACAGGAGTACTCTGGAAGTTTTTCTGATATCCTGTGAAGGTAATGAGCTAAGGAAATAATATTTTGATAAAATATTTCAAGAGTTGATACAGCTTTTACCATATAAAAACTCACTACTATCCCTAACAAAAACCAGCACATTTTCGCACATACAATCCAGAAGATGTGGGCGTATTACAGCAATATAAAATTTTCCGCAAACTAAAAGTGCTCAAAATCTAAAACGACCCTATTTATTTATAGTTCATATGGGGCTCTCTCCAATATCTGCAAAATTTTATTAAGAAACTTACTGTAAATTGTTCCCAGAAAGTGTTTTCTAAGAATAGATTATCTGGAATGTGTTAATTTACACAATATTTCTGTAGAAAACTTCTAAATTTCTTATTATTTTCCGAACATACACATGTAAGGAAAGTATTGTAATCATGTCAAAAATTCGACTTTCAGATTTTGGTGAATCTAGCACATAGTTTATTTTACAGGGACACAAAGAAAAATTCTTTATCATTATGCCCTATGGGCTCAAATTCTTTAAAGCCCGATAGCATCTAAACGCCTGATCCGGCTGAGCTGAAAATTTATATACATGTTATAGTTCACTGTCACACGAACTGTATGAATTTTGGAGAATCTAGCACTAATAGTTTTTTTAGAGGGACACAACGAAGAATTCTTTATCATTGTGGTTTATGGGCCCAAATTATTTAAATTGCGATAGCGTCTAAATGCCTCATCCGACTGAGCTGAAAATTTATATCCATGTTATAAGTCACCACCTCACGAATGGATTTTGGTGAATCTAACACTTATAGATTTTTACAGGGACATACCGAAAATTTCTTTATCATTGAGATCATGGGCTCAAATTATTAAAGTAGATTGCAGCTTTGACACATGTAATTCAATAGAGAAATTCGTTTTCAAAATTACTTATTATATTACCTATGTGTTTTTTAAATTCCGTTTTTACATTTAGAAAATTCACAATCATTAAATTGATTTCCATTTTTCGAAAAATAATTATTTAAATCTTTAATATTTCATTAAAGCCCTAAAGAGCGAAAAATTGACTTAGTGCATTTTTTCCTTTAACGCCTCAAAATGAAATATTAAAATATATATATATATATATATATAATTTTTAACAAACAGGAACCAATCTAATGGTTGTGCATTTTCTAAATGTGAAAACGGAATAATAATAAATGAATAAATAAAAATACATTGGGTAATGAGTGATTTTGAACACAAATTTCTACAGAGAATAATATGAGATACGGCTGCCGTCAACGTTAGGTGAAATGACTCCTTAAATTAAACTAGTATGTTCTATATTTTCCTATACAAATTCACTCAGTGAAAATAATTTAATAAAATTATTATTAAAAAAATTATCTTCCATGATAATGCAGATGATTTCCATATTAGAGAAGTAGAATAACACTAAATATTAAAAAAAAAAAAAAAGTTAATTTTATTGTCTAGATAAAAAAAAAAAAAAAAAAAACGATAACTTTTTTTTAAATTATTGCAGATCGATGCTTCAACCATTCGTTTTAAAGGTATTGGCGAGCTCTTTTGAAAGATTCCCATCATGAAAATTTACTCCCCTCGAGGGGGTACTTCCCCGCCAGGGGGGGAGGCGAGGCTCCTACACATACAAAAAATTTTTCCCAGTTGACTATCTCTATTATAAATAATTCTTGTAAATTTTATAATGATTATTTAAAAATAATTCCCTTTATGCACATTTATACAAAATTTTGTCCGATACCACCATGTTAAAAAATTAGAAAAAGCAGGATGGCAACACAACCTGTAAGACAATTTTTACCAAAAGTTGGTAGGCACTAATTTATGTCAAGGTGCAACTACATACCAATTTGTATGAAATTCTGTGCAGTAGTTCCTGAGATACAGCTGCCACAAAATTTTGTCACACACACAGACTGACAGACATTTTCTAAAAAGGGTCAAATTGTGTTCTACAGTTCTCAAAACGTGTAAATCCATCAAAAACCCTAGGTCAAAAATTTTTACGAATCCAATACTTTCTTCTATTGAATATAGAAGAAAGTAACAATATACTATATGAGAAAAATACTCAAACACCGTATTATAATTTTCTCTTTTGTTTAAATGACTTCTTTTACTTTAATTTATTTATTCAACCGGTAATTACTTAATGTTCAGAAATCGAGTGAAGTTACTCTAGATTTTTTAATTTCCTGATGAGAATATTAATGCTACCAGATACAGTTTTACATAAATCGAATTAGGGATGAAACGGATAGTGATTTTGCCGGATACCGGATATCCGGAGCTCTTCTGCCTGCCGGATACGGATATCCGGCATTAGTTTTGTTTTTTTTTGTGTTGTATATTTCTTTTTTTTTTCTTTATTTTAAAACAATAAAATATAAACATATTTCATATACTATTCTTTTAAAAACATTTTAAATATAATTTATTTAAACATATTTATTTAAAATTCTATTTATTTGTGCAATATTGCCATGAAGAATAAAATTTTATGCCTAACATACTCATTCCTACACTTGCAATTTTTGGTGAACAGCACTATCACAAAAAGATAGGTTTTGTTCAGAATTATAAAACTAAAACTTATTATTTACATATTTTTTACAGTACTATTATTAAAAAAATGAAATAAAATATTTTACTAATATAATCACAGTTGAAGGGTTATTTTCACATGAAAACTAATATGTTGTGGCCATCACAAAACTTTTTTCTACATAATTCTATATAACAGCACCACTTACAGTTTAAATCGTATAAAAGTTTAACTATAGCTTCTCACAATAAATATTTTACAAAAGGAGTTTATGCAATTTTAATCAACAGATGCTGAGATATATGCTTGTGAAAAATCATAATAAAAGCTCCACCTGTCGGCTGATATACACATAAATAAGGTCAACATTTGCTTTCATAATGGTTGTCTTATGTATCAAGTTTCATGCACATATGTCATAGAAGTTGGGTTAGGATTAACTTTGCCTATTCATTGGGTAAATTGTAGTGCAGTATTGCCACCTGTTGGCTGATATACACCTAAAATAAATCGCAATGGCGTTTCACAATGGCTGGTTCTCTCGCATACCAAGTTCTATGCAATTATACACAATAGAATAAGAGATATAGCCTTCCCCTTTTGGGGGAAAATTTCTGTATTGCAGAGCCACCTACTGGCCAACATGCACCCAAACTGAACCAGCATAATTTCTCATAATGCCTTTCCAACATGAAGTTTTGTGTAGTTACATGAAATAGAACCTAAAATATAGCCTTCCCTAAATTGCAGGAAGCACTGTATAACAGTACCAACCACCTGTAGAGCAATTGGCACCAAAATTTGATAGGCACAAATATATGCCAAGTTATATGTACATATATATTTATATGAAATTCTGTGCAGTAGTTTTTGAGATATAGCCTTCCTCTAAGTTCCAGAAATCACAGTATGGCAGCACCACCTGTTGAGCCATTTGCACCAAAAGTTGGTAGGCACTGATTTATGTCATGGTGCAACTACACATAAATTTATATGTATTTGTAGTACGCAGTAGTTCCGGAGGTACAGTTGAACAGAATTTTTGTCACACACAGACATTTTTTTTTTAAATTGGTCAAACTAGGTTCTGGACATCTTAAAATGTGTAAATCCATCAAAAACCAGAAGTTGAAAATTTTTATGAATCCAATACTTTCTTTTGAGACATTTATAAGAAAACATAAAGGAAAGAAGAAAAAAAAATAATCTAAAAGCTTCAAACTAGTATGTTATGGCCATCACAAAACTTTCTTCTATATCTCTCTATATAACAACGCTACATGCTGTTTAACATGCAGAAGAAACATAATCATAGCTGCTTACAATAAAGATTTTAGATATTGAGTTTAGTGCAATTTTAATCAAAAAATTTTGAGATGTAGCCATGTGGAGAATCACAGAAGGTGAGGAACAGCTGCGCCACCTGTTGGTCGATATACACCCAAATTAAGCCAACTTTTATTCTCATATTATTTTTATCTTGTTTATCTCTGAAATTTTATAGATGTTGAGATTTAGCCTTCCAATTCACAGAGTAAATTGCAACATAATATAGCCACCTATCGACCAACTTGCACCAAAATTGAATCAACGTGATGTTTTATAAAAATGACCCTTTCCCATACTAAATTTTTAGCAATTATACACGAATGAATCTGAGATATAACTTCCCCATTCACGGAAAAATTGCAGCATAGCAGCATCACCTATTGGCCGTTATGCACAGAAATTGAATGAACATGTTTCATAATAAATAGCCCTCCCTGTGACATACCTAGTTTATTTTTTTAATTATACACAGTATAAGCTGAGATATAGTCTTCCTTTAAATAGGAGAAATCACAGTATAGCAGCGCCATCTGTTGAGTGATTTGCACCAAAAGTTGATAGGAACATTTTTTTTTTTTGTTTTTTTTGGTAAGATGCAACTATGTATAAATTTATATGAAATTCTGTGCATTAACTCTTGAACTGCACAAAATTTTTGTCAGATAGACATTTTCCAAAAATGGTCAAATTGTGTTTTGGTTCCCTCAAAATGCATAAATCCATCGAAAATTGGAAGTTGAAAATTTTCACGAATCCAATCCTTCCTATTATTTAATATAGAAGAAAGTAATAATTCAAAATGAATTTATACTTTTTACTTATTTTATATTTTTATATTGTGTACAGATAAGAAACAAAATTTTACATTAGTTATTAAAATTCATTAAGTGAAGTTTTTCTGCAGTACAAAATCAAAAACTTTAAATAACTGAATTTTTATTTTTTTTTTCTTATGAACAATATGAAAGTGAAAGTACAGACTTTCTGAAAATTTAAATATGTATTTTTATTTGAAGTAATTTTAATTTTTTGGGATATATCTATGCAACGCAACAGGGAATTCTAAATTCAGGTGCTTTAGTAAGATATTCCATTAAAAATGCAAATTTATATAAATTGGAGGGTTTTTAAAAAAATCCAAATCGAATAGATAGATGGTGCAAGTAATGCCAGGTTTCTGCTAGTATAAATATATGGTCACAAAAACAACAGCTTTACTGTGTATGGAAAACTGGATTGTAAATAAACAGGTTCTAGTCAATAAATGTGCATTTTTTGACTCATTCTAGAAACAATTTAACAACATATTAGCAAAAGACATGAAAACAGAGTTATATATACACTGCAACTGCAGAGAATAAATATCATTTGTTTAGGAACAACAATGAACAGCTCATTTTATTGCTATGAGGAAGATTAGGAAGAATGTTATAAATCACTCTGGGAAAAAAAACCTAGCTAACTATGTACAAAATTAAAATAAGGCTTCTATATTTCTTAGACCTGAAGCTACTTTTGGCTAAATTTGTTTGCTAATGAGTCCAAAATCGATTTTCGCAGAAGCCAACTAAAAAAAAAAAAAAAAAAAAAAAAAAACTTTACAAGCTACAACTGATCTAAAAAAAAAAAAATTAAAAAATTGTTGCAAAATTTTCATCTGATGGGAGTTTAAGCTTGAATTTTCTCTTTTGGATATCCGGCTTGAAATTGCCGGATATCCGTATCCGGTGTGCTGATATCTGGTACCCCGCCGGATACCGCATAGTTACCGGATATCCGTTTCATCCCTAAAATCGATACAGAAGAGACATCATTTTACTTCCTGAACACACTATGTAAGGAAAGTATTGTATGATGACGAAAATTCGACTTGGAAATTTTGATGAATCTATACGTTTTGAGGTCCCCTGAGTTCATTTTTGCTATTTTTACAATGATGTGTGAGTGAGAGAGGACACAATAGCGTCGAAACGCTTTGTTCAAATAAGCTAAAGTTCGTACGTATGTTATAGGCCACGATAACACGAACCCTATTGATTTTGGTTTATCTAACACTTATAGTTTTTTTACAGGGACACAAAGAAAAATCTTTATCATTATGGCCTATGGGCCCAAATTTTTTAAAGTGCAGTAGCGCTTAAATGCCTTATTCAAATGAAATGAAAATTTATATATATATTATAGAAAAGTGTCACACTAACTGTATAAATTTCGAAGAATCTAGCCCTAATAGTTTTTTTTACAGAGCCACAGCGAAAAATTCTTTATCATTATAACTTATGGGGTCAAATAATTTAATGTACGATAGTGTTTATTAAATCACTAAATGGCTTATCTAATTGAGCTGAAAATTAAAATATATGTTATTGGTCGCAGCCGCACAAAGGTAGATTTTGCTGAATCTAGCATTTATAGATTTTTATAAGGACACAACGAAAAAATCTTTATCATTATGATCTATGTGATCAAATTATTCGAAATGCAATAGCATTAAATTAAACAGCATACTATATGGACAAAAATACTCAAACATTTATTATAATTTTCTCTCTTATTTTTCTTACTTTAATTTATTTATACAACTGTTAATTTCTTTATGTTCGGAAAGTCGAGTGGAGTCACTCCTGTCCTAATATTTTTCTGTTTTCCGATAGAGTTGATAAGGCGAGTAAAATTTGTACCAATACACGTCCTTCCTCTGATTTTTCTTTTCCAAGTAAACATTAGTTTTTCATAAGCTAGTCTATTTTATATCTTTTATCACAATGAATATTTTTTCCCTTACAACACACAAACAATTTATCCTTCTTCAGTTAAATCTTTTCCATAAATGGTAATTAACGTTTTTATTATAGACTAGTATCGCCCAGTGGTCGAAACTCGACTACTCTTTTACAATACAAAGCAAAGCAATTGCTTTCTCGTAAACGGAATTAAATTGCAACAGAGTAGTAGTGCCATTTGTCGGCCGATATGCACCCAAATTAAAACAGTATAGTTTCATATAATGTCCATATCATATCATGTTTGGTGCGTTTATACTCTGCAGAAGTTGAAATATATCCTTGACTTAAAAAAATTAGGTGAATGACAACATAGCAGCACTACCCATTGGGTGATATATTTCAACAGCTAATCAGCACCTATTTAGGTCCAACCAGTTATCAATTACACTTAAATTTCGCCTATTGGTTAATGAGATAGAAGAAAATTTTCCTAACACATCATACACACCCAGACCAATAATCATTTTCTAAAAATGAGCGAATCATGTTTAGGACATCTCAAAACGTTAAATTCATCGAAAACCGAAAGTCAAAAATATTTACGAATCCAGTACATTCTTCTACATCATTTTATGCGACAGCGCCACCCACTGATTAACATGAACAAATATATAATCAATATTCAATCATGTAGAACGATTGTTTATTAACAATATTTAATCGTGTCAATGAAAAACTAATTGCTTGAAACCTCTGTGGAATCGGAAATGTACTTAGTGGCATGAATTGTTACTGCAAGTAGAGTTATTGGTGTATAGGCATACACCAGGCATTCTTGTGAATGTTCGAGGCCCCTGAATAACATGATACTTCCCTTTATAAACACATTATCACACACTGAACTATTAGAAGTGCTAAATACAGAACTATTTTTTTTTGTTCTTTTTTATCGTAACAACCACTATATTTCATGCTTCTCTGTCCAGATGTGCGGTAAATTATTAAAGTAGTGTTCTTCAATTATTATTTTTATAGAAACAATCCTTTGCTAGATGATTGGAGCACCTGCATATGTAACCATACTTTTTTTTATTCAGGTCCTTTTTTTTTACATAGAATGCTTCTGCGCCATTTTTTTCATTGCACGAACTCACATTACTGGCTTCCTCTTCTTGCAGAATCTCCAGTATTTCTTCTGTTGTTTTCTCTCTTTGCATTTTGAGAACTTCTCTAATTTTCACCAACTTTTTTATCAGCCCTTGGATTGTATAATATACCACACCACCGGCCCTCTTGTGGAAATCTCCAGTCTCAGAGATTGACATTTAATGGCTATTCTTTTTGACTGAGTGATGTGGTCATTTACTAAATCATTATGTATCATCTGTAAATTCTTTAATTCATCTCCTGCATCTATTCTTCAATCTTTTATTTGACCAGTAACCACATTCTTTATTTTTTCCCATAATATTTTCGCATTTTCTTCATTAGCAAACACTTGTTCATTTGACAATGATAATTTTATATAAGACACTACATCTTAATTTTTCAAGTCCCATTCTTGAAAATCTGTCGCATTCAGACCTTCTGTTTTCACAGTTGTTATGACACAGTCCAGTCTTTTAATAGCTAGGGCTGCTTTTATTTTTATCGCCCATTCAATTCTGAGTTCATTTTATCCATATATATGTTTTTTTTTTTTTTTTTTTTTTTTTTTTCAAATAAGAATTAAAATTTTTATAACTTATACTTTTTAACAACATTTGTTTTCTTGACATACTTTCGTCTAAAACCACGCTCTGCTACCATTTGTTGTTTAGAGGTCCATTAGGGACATGAGTAGACATGACATTTTTATTCTAGACGAACATATGACATAACATAGAAGACAATGAAGTAAATAAGCAATATTTTCAGGAAGCCACACATGTCTCCAATCGCTTTTCTATTTTTACGCCTTATATTTCCTCACCATACATTTTATTACTATTACTAGTTGAAACCCGAATAAATTACATCATCAGAAACGCCAAAGAAAAATATTTTAGATGCATACAGCTGTTTCGGTAGCCTTAAGCGTACCGAACAGCTGTATGCATCTCAAGTATTTTTCTTTGGCGTTTCTGACGTAGTAGTTTATTCGGGTTTTAATATTCCAATGCCAAGTCTTCTGTTATTATTATACTATTACTAGCTGGTCTGTGCCTGCATAACACTCAATTTTTACACATTCATTTCCAGATTTATTTGTCCTTGCCAGTTCAAACAACTACACATTGGTTTATGTAGGTTATTATTATTGTTTTTAATGACATCATCTTTCACATCATAATATTTACATGTTTACCCTAAATTTCTAAATTAAATTGAAAATGTTCATGGTCTATTGGAGTTGTGCCATGATTAATAATGTCACTTGATACAGCTGTGTTTGCAGACTCGGTGACTTGCCAACGAATGTTATGTGAGAAATGCCTAGCTGGTAATCACCCAGGGTAGCTTGATGGTTTGAGCATCCGCACCCCGCACGTAAAGTGGAAGGCCCGGGTTCGATTCCTGGCTCAGGTATTTTTCACATAGTTGATATAAAAAATCAGCATTCCACTCCATAATTTTCTGAAATGAATTTTCAGGCTTGATGAATAAATTTCTAAATTAAAGAGCTCACTGTGTTCAGCATGCTCATCAAAATTGACCATTAGGAGAGAAAGACACGATTTTTTCCTGGAATACCCTTAGAGAAGGAAATAACTCACGCTATCAGTTCGGAGTAACCCTATGGACAGCTGATTGTTTTTCTTATTTGTTCAGTTTCCCCAGTTTCGAATGACTCTGAGCGAACATGTTGTTGTGTTGAGTAGGACTGGGTAGGACTCGAGTCTCAATGTAATGCAAAAATCGATTTATACCTAAAATCGGCGATCTACTTAAAGATATGGTCTATTATGAAATATCGGAATGACGATGTTAGACGATGTAATGCTGCACCGATTTAGAGATAAAAATTCGATGTTAGCTAGGCATCAAGTTTCCTCATCATGTTTGTGAGTTAATGCATCAAGGGAAGTTCTATCGATTTAGCGAAAATGATTTAACAATAAGTGTAAAAGCAATCTTACGAATTATCGTAATATGAATTGTGCTACGTGCCGGCTTTTCATTTCAAAGGAGATACCATAGAGACGATGTGCTAAATCGCCTGTTGTCTGCTTTGTTTATTCCAAAGGAGAGAGATGAAGTACTGCGATTGCGCTATGCTAAATCGGGGAGAAAAGAAAATATACGATTTCAGATGAATTGTAACTGTTCCAAACTTTTAACTTCTTGCGATTTTACAGAGACTCCAATTTGTTTGCTATGTAATGATTTCTTTCCTTTTGTAATAAGTAATTATTTTTGGCAATTACAGTAGTATGCATTGTTGTAATAAATATTAATATAGGTACATAGATTTTTTTTTTCATTAAATTAAATAGAAAATAAATTTATTTTTTACAATATTTAAGAATACAGTAAATCATGATAAAAATAGTTTCATAATGCAATACAATACAACTGTTTGTCATTATTATTATTTATTTATTCAATAACTTGGCTTTGTCTGACACTTATGTTATTAGTATTTTGTAAGAGGAAGGGGGGGGGGGATTTTTAAAGAATGTACACAAGAACTTTTAAAGGTGCTCCTTATTACGCTCTTTATAATACCATTATTAAGTTTCAAATATCACTTTACTGAAGTTAATAAAATCTACAATGTTAATACAGGGTAAGTCAAAATGAATACTATAGCGATTACAAATGGCTATAACTATTTAATGGAAAAGAATTTATCGATAAGATTAACACAGAATGTATACGGAACTCCAAAATTTTGTATACATACGTCATAGATGTTCTATGCGACTTCCCTTGGTCACACGGACAACATTTAGACGGTTGTCCATTTCCCGTCATACATTCTGAAGCATGCCTGCAGTCACCGACACAAGCGAATTACAAATGCACACTTTGAGACCCTGCGATTTTTATCTATGGGTTTATGTGAAAGACAGGGTGTATGTGCTTCCCGTGCCGAAAACAATTGAAGAACTCAAAGTACGCATTTGTAATGCTCTTGCGTCGGTGACTGAACAAATGCTTCAGAATGTATGGCATGAAATGGACTACAACCTTTGTCCGTGTGACCAAGGGAAGTCACATAGAACATCTATGACGTACGTATACAAAATTTTGAAGTTCCATCTACATTTTGTGTTAATCTTATCGATAAATTCCTTTCCATAAAATAGTTATAGCCGTTGTAATCGCTATATTCATTTTGACTTATCCTGTACTTTAAAGTACTATTAAATGGAAATAGAGTTTAAATTTTTTTTTCATCATTTAAAATTAAATTTCTTTTTCAAACTCTGCTGCCTATTTCATCTAACTGACAAATTGGTCTTGATTTTTTTTCTTTCAGAATGATGTGTGGTTTATTTACAGTTTACAGGCAGACTGGATACTGACCGCCAGAATATAACGTATTTTGATAAGATGACACAAAAAAGCAGAAATTTAGTAAAATGATAAAAAATTTGGGAATCAGCTTTCAAATTTTTTTTACTAAATTATTACTTAACTGAGCAATTGGTTCAAAAATATCGCATAGAATTTATCAATCGACTTGAAAAATATTTAAATTTTTTTTAAAAGAAAGCGGAAATTTAATTTACTGACTGTGGTAAAAGACAAATTTTATAAATCAAAATACAAAATTCAATATTCCATCATATATCAGGTACACACAAAAAAGGACTAAACAATTTAAATGAAAAAAAAAAAAAAAAAAATGCGCCAAAGGCCATCGAAAACTCTCTTTAATATCAATATTTATAACAACGCCCCCTAATGTTAATCATTCAGAAATGTTTAATCAACATAACTTTTCTTAGACATAACTTTTCTTTTTAAAAACTTTCTAACTTTCTTAACTTCTTTCTAACTTTCTTTCTAACACAACATAACTTTTCTTTTCTTTACAGTTTGAACTGCATAATTTAAAATTATGCAGTTTGGCGTAATTTTAAGCCATAGATGCTGAGTTATAGCAAAATGGGAAATTGCAGAAAATAAATAAGTAATAGCAGCGTTGATTTTCCGTCATTATACTATTGATTAAAAGACGTGTATATGTAGGAGGGATAGGGAGGAGGTATTTGCTAAATCAGTGTTAAATCGATTTATCTCTATATCGTGATATTAGATGGAAGATAAATCGATTTATAGAATCGCTATATCGCCCAGACCTAGTGTTGAGTATATATGCTCCTGTGTGATATGGCCATTATCAATGCATTGCAAAAAAATTTTATAGAAATTTCTCATGTGTAAATATATTATTGTCTTAATCATAACACCATTTTCTGCAGATTTTATAAAACATAAAATAATGCTAAAACAAAATCAAATATTTAGCTTTGTACACAATCAAATCTTCTACCTGAGTAGATGTACAACATTTGGTAGATCTAGCTTTCTTTTTCTATGCAGAAACATGATGACAAATATACCCAAAATTTAGACCTGAAAATTGAAATTTTAAATACATAAGATCCTTTTAACTTAATCACACTTTTTTTTTTTCTTTCTTCTGCAAATTTTCCAGTTGAATACTAATTTGCCGATTTGCCCCTATTAGACCAAACTTTCACATTTTTAAAGCTGATTCCTGATAATATATGGTTATTTTACTGCAGATCGAAATTTTTTTTTTTACAAAATATGCCACAGTTCTCCAGCTGATTTTTGAAATGTAGGATCATTTTGCCCTTATTTCTATTTGACTTAATTTATGTTTCAATTACAAACCTTGCAAATTTCACTGAAGAAGTTAATGCTTATGAAGGTCACAGTAAAAAAAAAAAAAAAAAAAGTTACATGTTGTTTAATTGAGTCGTCACTTTATTTTGTTTGGCGATTGGATTCAGTGAGGTCTAACACAATGTGGACTTACAGATTATTGTTGAAGAATAAGAATTTTGCAAACAAACACAATAAAATTCAAGAACATGCAATCATTTTTTTTTAATATAAAATGATTAAACCTGACCTTTTGTTGGACGAGAAAAAATAGACCTGAATGTTACATCAAACACTCATATTTATCTTTTTTTTGCCTAATGAAGGAATATATATTTAATTTTTTTGACAAGAAATAATTGTTGTGTGTTTGTGAAGTTCTTATTGCTCATCTTTCAATACTAATCCTTTAGAGCTTTTTACTGTTATTATTAATACTCTTTATTACAAAAAAAAAAATCATGAGTTTATATAGTAGTATCTTTGCAGGTTTTAGAGTATCACATTTAAGAAACTTTAAAATTAAAATATAAAAATAGAATATGCATTCATCCAATATATGTTAATTACGTAGAATGTATCCGATTTCTAAAAATAATGAAAGAAAATTTTTATAAATATTGCAAAAATGAATATTATGATCTAAGTTAATGATTTCAAGAGCATTAAGCTAAATAAAAATAATAGTTTTGCTCAAATGAAATAAATTTTATGGATTTTAAATCATAAACATTTCTAACTTGTTAGAATGTGTGAACCTAAGGAAACATCGCAAAAATTGCCACTAGAATAAATTGTTTGATGCAGAGAAAGTAGTTCTTTCATAATTAATTTCTAGTACATATATAACAGCTTATATGCAATAAAAACTATAAAAAATTATGTATAAATATGATAACTTTATTTATTTAATGTTTTATAATACCTATTTAAAAAAAAGCAAAATAAAATTTACTGTATTTTTTTTTCTTCTTAGAAGAAGAAAGGAAGCAGCAAGAAAAGCATATTTACTTTATATATTACACTTTGAAAAAAAAAAGTGACAAAACTCGAGAATACAGTATTTGAAGAAAAATCAACTTAAAAATAATGAATGAAATAATGCCCAGCCGAATGAGCCCACGGAATGAACAAGGCTATTTTACCATGTTTTTATTAACTTGCTTTCTTGTTTGTTTGTCCAGTACAAATCTTGCAATCGATTTTTAACTGACTTCCCGATTAGCTACACATTTGAAACTTTTAGAATAGCTCAGAACACTATGACAATGCATTCTTTTAATACTTTTATTCAATTAATAAATGTTTGAAAATTTCTTATAATTGCTCTCTTTAGTACGCATTTCATCATTTTCTTTCAAGTTGATGGGATAATTCATCAAAAATTTTTTTTAAAGTAATACTTAGAATGAGAATTGTTAGGTTTATATGATTCAACAGAAAATTTAAAAACGTGGTACATAAAATGTTCTTTTCATCTTATAATTATTAACTACTTCAATTCTTACCCAATTTAAAACCCTGTAAAATATCTTTGTGCAAAATAAATCTGGTACTTTAGTTATTTTTATAGTATCCTTATAGTATTTTTCTTTTACAAAGTAGCATAAAATTTTATCTTAAATCTTGAATTAAATATTTAAGAGCAAATGTATACGACAGATAATATCTTGACTTGCTTTATCTTTATAACAGAGCTGAAAACTTCAGTTTCAATTTATTCAATTGAAAATAAAATTTAAAACTGCATAAATGATTTTAACTAACTATATTACTAAAATATATATATAATATAAAGTTAAATCATTGAATTAATTTTCATTCTATAATTGCATTGCTTTTAAATAAAGAATATAATACAATTTTAAAAATAATAACAATAAATGTACATAGAAGCAAAAAACAAATAATAATCATCGGGACAGAATCAATACTTTAACTACTGTTGCATGTATAAAATTATAATTTCCCTGAATAATCTAGTTCAAATCCAATACCATATTTATAATACAAATTTATTTATAAACGATATTTTCTAAGGAAATGTACATTTTTAAGCAGCTAGAACTCAATGATTTTATTGTATAAAAAATTAATCATATTAACAGCAGAAATATTCAGTGTTTCAATGTCTGAATAAGAGATTTCTATTATAAAGCATTTTCTCAGTCTGAAATAATAATCACTCTTTTTTCTTCATACCTTCCTTATGTTTTTTCTGTTTCTTTGTCTCAGCTTCTTCAATTGGAGCAGGCTTGATAAATGGAATTTCATCTTGTAAATCAGGAGGCATGAAAGGTTTCAAAACTTCTGGTACAGTCACTCCAGTTTCAGTCTGGTAATTTTCTAAAATAACACAAATTACTCGAGTAGTTGCACACATTGTAGCATTTAACATATGCACAAAATCAACATTAGCATTCATCTTTTTTGTTACACCATACCTCACTTGCAATCTACGGGATTGATAATCTAAACAATTAGAACAAGATACTAATTCCCTAAAAGCTCCAGAACCAGGAAACCAAGCTTCAATATCATGTTTCTTGGATGCAGCATTATTTAGTTCACCAGAAACAATATTGACAACTCTATAAGGAATGCCCAAAGCTTGACAAAACTCTTCAGCATTTGACAACATTTCTTCGAACATCTCCCAAGACTTGTTATCATGTGGTGAAGTTATACAAAACTGTTCAATTTTTTCAAATTGATGAACTCTGAAAATACCTCTAGTATCTCGACCATGTGAACCAACCTCCTGTCTAAAGCAAGATGATAAACCTGCATATCTAATGGGTAAAGTTTCAATAGGAAGCCACTCATCTCTGTGAAAAGCTGCAATTGGCTGTTCAGATGTAGCAATTAAATACTTTTCATCAACGATCCCATCTCCCTTTTCACTACTCTTACAAATAACTTTGTACAATTCTTCATCGAACTGACTTAGCTGAGCCACTTCCTGCATAATATCTTTCCTTACAAAAAAAGGTGTATATAATGGTTTATACTTCTTGGCATAAAGCATTCTAAGCGCCAACTGTATCAATGCTTGCTCCAAAAACACAGCTGCATTTAATAAATAGTATCCTCTACCACCTGCAGTAACTGCTCCTCTTTCACTATCAACACCATCAATCATTGTAATCAAGTCAACATGGGAATATTTCTTTCGGCTAGTAGTATCGCCCCAAGTTTTCACAATAGCATTATTTTCTTCATCATCACTAACTGGTACAGATTCATGCAACCAATTGGCTACCTCTTTCAAGGAATCAGTCCTAATTTTATCATATTTAATTAATTCTTCATTACATTTTATCATAGCATCATCTAAAAGAGTACTAACTTTTTTTATCTGTTTGACAGTTAAATTTTGCAACACATCTATATTTAAAGAGCCAGGATCTGATTCAATTCCGTTAGGTACATTATCATCATCTCCAACAGGTTCTTTATTTTTCATCTTCTTGCCAATTTCTTTACTACAAAGATTTTTTAATTTATTCCAGTTATCTAATTCATGGCGTAATTTTCTCCATTTGTTGTCAGCTTCAACTACTTTATCCACAAGAGCAGGATCTTTAAATCTCTTTTTCTGATTTTCACGCACTTTATCGGGATCGCCCCCTTTGTCTGCTCGAAAACATTCAATATCTAGCACCATACTGATGTTAACGTACTATAAAATTATAATAAATAAATGTACTATAATGCCTTTAAGAAAATGATGCAACACGAACAACATACACATCAACACATACAATGTTGTTAACTTGCCGACGAAGCGGTAGCGTGGTAACGTGGAGTAAAGTTTCGGAATGATTTTCTGTACAGTTACAGTTGCATCCATAAAGTTTGAGGGAGGAGAAGAAACGTGTAGGATAACGAAACTGATCCATTTGAGGGTGAGTCCAGCCTCTGGAACACTTCCACCGATCCAACTGGGCCTAAGACTACTATATAACAGGCTGAATCATTCGCCGCCATTTGTCCGTCAAGTCCGTCATTGCTAAAACTAAGACTATTGTATATGACTATTATATGAGATTATATAAGACTATTATATAATAGTTTTAGGTTTGGTAATGACGAACTACCATATAAGATTATTATATGAGACTATATAAGACTATTATATAGTAATCTTAAGTTTAGCAATGACGGACTTGACGTACAAATGGCGGCGAATGATTCAGCCTGTTATATAGTAGTCTTAACTGGGCCCTGAGTCATTTGTAGTGCAACCACGAACACATCGAAACGTTTCGATCGTCGAAAGATGACGTAGATCGAAACTCTTTCGTTACGACGGGAGTTTTTCGATAAATCGCATAAGCGGTACTCTAAAGTCATCGATCGAAAAGAGGGTTCGTTAACGAAAAGGAATAAGCTCCACCCAAGCGGACATGACGTCCAGGATAAGGCGGAACTTAATTTGATTTCTTCTTCTTTTTACTCTAGCCAATGAAAATTCGAGAAATATTTTGGGAGATCTCTTTAAACAGTTAACTGTAATCCAGTTCATAAGAATATTTGTTGATAAACAAGAAATCTTGTACTCATGAAATAAATAAACAAAAGAGAGTTCACAGTTATTTACTATTGTATTTCGCATGATTCATTTTATAAACATATCGAAATAGCCTTTGTTTTTAAAAATTGTTAGTTTAAATTATAAACGCATCTAAACCTTCAAGATGTGACATTAAAGTTAGCAGTAAAATTATTGAAGGGCTAGCAATAATTCGTATTTAAAAGATGTACACAGAATTCTGTTTTGTTAAATAAATATATGTCGAGTCTTTATGCTGTTTATTAAAAAGTAAGACGATGATAAAAATTAGCGATAAAACTAAAAAACAAAAGAAAATGGGGATATGTGATTCAATAATTTTGTTGCCTACTGTATACTCATTTTCTTTTATTGAAACAGGAAAATTGCTCTTCAAAATTAGGTTATTTTCGTTCACAAGTCTCAGTAAATACTTAGTCATTTTGGCAGTCAGCCTGACTCATATTTACAAATGTATTTTGGAATATTTTTAATTTAATTACTTTAAATATTTATGAAACTTTTGGATAAGATAGCTTTTTAATAGATAGTGTAGTGAAACACTTTAAAATTTCTGTTGACATATTACAAATGCAGATTTTTGTAAATGCAGAAGGTGTTGAATAATTTTTCCTTTTTAAAAAGTTTTTATACAAATAATTTCCATGTGAGTGTTAAAAGTAAAGTATAAAAGGATTTTCATTATAATTTTTGGTAACAGTCAATGTTATTTTTGTTCAAAGATTTAAACATGTAAAGGAAAACTATTTTATTTTCAATGAAGTACTTATCTTGTGATTTATTTTCATGTTATGTATCATGATCATAAGGACATTAAATCCTTTTTGAATTTACATTCCCCTTACACAAATACCCGTTTTATTATGTATTATATATTTCTATGGTGGCCTCGCAGGATAGCTACAGCCCTGCCTTTTTACTCTGATGCTCTCACTAGTATATTTGTATGATGATTTTTTACTGTATTAATTGTGCAAAGTTATTAATAAAAAAACTCGTGGGATCAGGGGAAATTGTGTAGCCCCCAAGGAAGTCATGCTTATCCGGTTAAGAATTGCAACAAAGTCTCCTTCCTTTTTTAATGTCTATTTCAAAGATAAAAAATTTGTGCTATCTCTATTTTTACACAGAAATTTTCACCATAGGAGATTATTATATAAAAATAGTGGTAGCAAAAATAAAAAAAAATTCTCTAAAAGTGTCATGAGAAAAGATGGAGACTTCAAGTTCTACAGATAACTAACTTGCACTGAAAGCCATAATCCAATGGTGCCACACGAAAATTCTTTTAGGTATCAGAAAAAATTATCAGTTGATTGCCAGAAAAAAAATTACAAAACAGTCAGTCAATTTGACGTATAACAAAATTCGTCAGTATGTTCTGTAAAGAAAATCTCAAAATTTACTTGTCAATTACAAATGAAATAAAAATTTGCTGATTGTCAGAAAAAAAAAAGAGTGATTTTCGCCTATTAAAAAAGGAGTTGTAAATTTTATCCATCGATCGCTGGGGAAAATATCTTACATTTAGTAAATATAAGAATAAATGTCTATAGACATTAAGAATGTAAACAGAGACACAGATGGACAAATGTCGGTTTCACCCTGCTCCACTGTGCATATAGATTGCATTCACAAATTTTTTGTTTTAATAAAAAAATGAAATGTTTTTGATGCATAGTGCTAATTAAAAAGTTATGATCAATTTTTAAATGATCCTTAAACAAAATTAAAAAAAAAAAAAAAAAAAAAAACAGAAACTTTATTTAATTTAAGGAGCAAGGCACTTTTTTAAAGCTATTTTTGTATATTTATTATTTATATCCAAATTAAAAAATTGTTTACTTTTTTAAAATCAAATTAGAGAAAAATTACATGAAAGAAATGAAACAGATTTAGTATAGAATTCCCTGAGCAAAATATGAAATTTGGCACCAAAATAATTCGGAAATTCTTGCCAAGGACTTTACTTACAAAACTGCGATAAATATTTTAATTCATGGCCAAAATGCCAAAATAAATTAAAAAAGTTGCCAAGAAAATCTTATGCTAAAGCTGGGTGAAATTGCAGTTGGTGGTGCCCCTTGGCACAGCTTAGCGACTTTTGCAGTGTGATCTGTGCCAGCTCGTAGGCATAATTTACTTTCCAAATGTGCTAAAATATATATTTTTAAAAGAAAAAAATTTAAAGTTTTTTTTTTTTTTTTTGCCATGAAAATCTGTAGATTAAAGTGGTCAGTATTTCGGTTTATGCTCACATTCCAAACATCAAAACAGAGGAGGGAAAAAATATTACTGAAAACCGTTGATCTGTTATTTATGAAAATCTGTACTGTCACAATCAATATTTTAATGTGTGCTTACTTCAGAAACATTAAGATTAAAATAAAATAATTAAAAGATAAAAAGTACTTTTTAATGTATCATGTTTTTAAATTTTCTGAACCCCCCAAAACATGTAAATCAGGTGAAATCTCGACTTCCACTTTCGATAATATAAAAGAACTTTAAAATATCATTTGAATGATCTATTAAAAATAATTTAATCATAATTAGAATTTGAAATATTGAAATTTTAAAATATCACAGCACCATCTGGCGGTAGAAATTTCTGTAATCTACTGTTCGATTCAAAATCAACAAAGCTTTCTAATGATGTATTACTTATGAAATTATTTTAATTAGTAGCTGAGATACAAAATAAAACCCATTCAGGAGACCTCAAAATGTGTAAATCAGGTAAAATCTCGAATTCCACATTCGATAATATAAAAGAACTTTAAAATATCTTTTGAATGATGTATTAAAAATAATTTAATCATAATTAGAAATTGAAATTTCAAAATATTACAGCGCCATCTGGCAGTAGAAATTTCAGTAAGTCACTGTTTGAATCCAACTCAACAAAGCTTTCAAATGATGTATTACTTATGAAATTATTTTAATTAGTAGCTGAGATACAAAAGAAAATCCATTCAGGACACCTCAAAACGTGTAAATCAGGTGAAATCTCGACTTCCACTTTCGATAATATAAAAGAACTTTAAAATATCTTTTGAATGATGTATTAAAAATAATTTAATCATAATTAGAATTTGTAATATTAAAATTTTAAAATATCACAGCGCCATCTGGCGGTAGAAATTTCTGTAATCTACTGTTCGATTCAAAATCAACAAAGCTTTTTAATGATGTATTGCTTATGAAATTATTTTAATTAGTAGCTGAGATACAAAAGAAAACCCATATTTTTCTTCGTAGAGTGAGCAAAATGTTTCTCTAGCATTGGCTAACCCTAGCATCAGGCTTATCTACTGTTTTCTTTTTTACTGTCGCAATTTCCACCTTCCTACTCATGAATTCCACTAAATTCTTAATTCGCAAAATTCGATTCTTAGGCTGGGATTGCGGTGCCTCGCTCAGCACTATCTTACGCACAAACTCTGTCTTAAGATGTAAACAAAACGCAAGTCGTATTGCAGTGGCTCACTATCTTACGACGACCTCAGAGCTACCTTAAGTCGAATCGTAACTGGATGCGCGCGCAATCACAACATAGCTCGCTCTGCGTCTCCCATTGGCTGGCTGGCTTTCTCTTACGAGGACACGCGGAGGACTTACGCTTGAGGCACCGCAATACCAAGTTAAGATCGTTCTTAACCACGCCCTTCTACGAAAGTTCGTAAGATTTAAGATCAGACTTAAGAACGAGGCACCGCAATCCCAGCCTTAATTCGCAAAATTATGAACTGCTGGATTTATTTTTTATTATTTGGCTATTTTTATTAAGTTTTTTCAGTTTTTTTTTAATGCTTTGTTAGTTCAGGAAAAATTACTAAATAATCATGAAATCATAACCAATCACAAATAAAAAATAAAACTTACAACACACAATCACAGTTACACTGCATAAATGCTGAAAATTCCCAATCGCAGGAATTAGCAATGTGTATATCTGTATGCTTCGCATAGATAGGGGGAAAAAAAAACACTGGATACTCATACCTCAATATGCATGAAACTTAAACATGTAAAACATTTTCTAGTTCAGCAGTCAGTTAATAAAACTTAGAACATACAATCACACAATATAAATATTCAAAATTCCAATTCGCAATATCAGTAATACGCATGCCTGTGCACTTTGCATAGATGAAAAATCAAAAAAAAAAAAAAAAGGATATCCCTATCTCAAAACACATGAAACTCAAAGTTTTTAAAAACTTTGCAGTTTAGTAGTCAGTAATATGTACTTATGACTACACTTCGCTTACATGATAACGAACAAATAAAAAAATAAAATTAAATAAGCATCATTATAGATACCCCTATCTTAAAATACAATTTTTTGTTGAAGCAATCAGTAATATGCACGTCTGTACACTTCACATACATGAAAATCAAATAATAAACATCACTGGATACCCATATCTTAAAATGCATAAAACTTAAAAATATACAAAATTTTGTAATGCAGCAATATGCACGTCTGTATGCTTTGTGTACATAAAAAAAAAAAAAGAAAAGAAAGGAAAAGCAACAGTTTAAACAGTTTTTAACCAACAAAAATCACATTTTATAAACTATTGATGGTTTGATCCACGACCGGTCGAAAGCAGAGGCTGGACGACTCCGATCCTTTTATTGGATCACAATCAGTGCTGCCATCTATAGGCTTAGTTTGAAATTAGTTATAGAATATTATAAAGTTAAAAGAAAAATTTAATTCATTATTTAAAAATGTAATTTAATAATAAAAAAAGATAGATGCATAACAATTTTTTTTTTTTTTTTATTCTGCATAGTTGGGTACATATACACTGAAATAAAATAATATTATTTATATAATTCTTTTTTGAAAATTATTTAAATAAAAAAAAATAATAACAATCAAATTTTAATTTTATAAATTTTTCCAACAATTTTTTTTTTTTAATTATTTCCCTCAATTATGCATTATTGTATTTTAATGATATACGGTAAACAATTTTAAGTTTTATTTTGTGGATTTATTATCAAGCTAATTTTTGTTAAATATTTTCAAGTTGGAATGCTGAAATTTAAAACAAATATTTAGCATTCAAATATTCGATGTAAATAAGAAGTAGGTTCAAGTTTTATTGGGCACATTCGAAAGTATTTCCCGGTCATTTCCCGAGTTGGGAAATGACGTCACGCGGGAAGTTCGGGAAATTAGAACTACCATATAGGAGCCTTACGAAAAATGACCGAGATATAACTACTTCCGTACACATATCATCTTCCCGGGAAACAAATACATAAACAAACATGGCTCCTATATGGTAGTTCTAATTTCCCAAATTTCCCGCGTGACGTCATTTCACAACTCGGGAAGTGACCGGGAAATACTTTCGAATGCGCCCATTATGATCTAAGGTAAGAAATATAAAACTATTACGCATTGCATAAAATGATAAAATTTAAATTTAAATTACAAAAAAAAAAAAAAAGAATTTTATAACAGTTTTTTAAATTATCATTCATTTGATTCAAATCTTCATTAAATGGACAATATTCCTGTGACGTCACAGTAAGTAAAATCGCCGAACACGTGGCCGATATTTTGTAAACAAATTAGATTCAGGATGCCATTTTACTGTTACGCATAACATTTTCCTAAATATTTCTCCAGTGAAACTTAATCAGATATATGTTCAAACAAGAACAAAAGAGAAATGTAAACAACTGAATCGAATGATAAAGTTAAGACTATTCCATATCGTAAAATTGCAGAACATTTTATGTATACACACACACACACAAATATATATATATATAATGAATAAAAGATTAATAAGAACATTTTATACACACACACATATATATATGGACATCAAAGCTTAAATAATTAGAATTTCAATCACTTTAATAAAGGAATTTATTAAATGGAACATCCATTTAAATTTGTTAACATCGCCACAGTTCACATGGCAACTTTTAATATTACATATGTTGATTAATATTATATTAAAGTATATTACTAAAACTGGATTAAAAACAAAACAAAGGTATCAAAATATCACTCTTACTTCAATTTCATATAGAGTTACATACAAACGGAACGCTTGCAATTTCGATGATGTAAATTTTGCAATTTTTTTGCAAATACAGTTGGCAGTAAAACTATCCGAGTGCTAGCGAAAATTCCTATGTAAAAAAAAGTACACTTAATGCAGTTTTGTTGAATAAATCCTTGTCGAATCCTGTTCTTAGTCAGTCTAAGAACAGGATTCGACAAGGATTTACTTAACAAAACAGTGTTAAGTGTGCTTTTTTCATATAGGAATTTTTGCTAGTGCTCGGATACTTTTGATGCCGACTGCAGTCATACATTTGTAACGCTTGCAAACGGCTTTGCAACTGGAAGTGTTTCATTGGTATGTACCCCATAATCTGTAACTCTTATAAATAATATTGCAAGATAAAAATTTGCAAGCCACAATGCTTTGCTATGGTAGAGTTGAGGATTGTTTGCCTAACCAGCTGATATTCTTTTAGCCTCGAACCCAAAGTGGGAATATGGTCCATTGGTTTGTTAAATTCATGGACGTACACTGAGTCGGTAGGTAGCTTCCGTCGTGGTAAGACGTACGTTTCGCCTCTTGGAGCTTTGTTCCGCCTACTTTCTTTAACATGGTTACTTTCCGTGGCATCTGATTGGCCGATGATGTAGCTTCCTCACACGTCCGCCCATCGTCTCTTCTGCTGAATGTAACTTTCATTTTCTCTTTTCTGGCTGATGATGTAGTTTTCTCACACGTCCGCCTTTTGGTTTTCTGAGTGTGGTTCCCGCTCGTATTTCACAGCGGAGTGTAACCCCGCCCACTTCTAGAAACTGCTCTTTCTATTGGTCAAAGACTGTTTTGTGACCAACTTGACTTTTTCACAGAGTTTTAACACTGTTGCCAGATTCTTCGAAGTTTCTTTTCGCTTCTTTAACTTTTTGCATCTACAATGACAAACGAAATGCAGTGCCTTTCTTCATCAAATTATGATATGACTTTGCCTGGCAAGCCTATTTTTCCACCGGAACTGAAAAGAATTGATGAATTTCTGCAATTTTATGCGTCTGCTTCCCCGGGACAACGTTCACCAGTGATAGATTATTTCGCCACCATTATGCAAGAGACTGGATTCTTACTAAGTACCTGCACCTCTCGTCACAGAGATCATCTTGAAAATCACCTAAAAGGTATGTGGGCAGAAAATTTTGACCCTCTAACTGTAGACCAGCACTACATTCAATATATTGCAAACTCAACCAAATATATCTTAGATTTTGTTTATGAAGATATGAAACTTAATGATCTTAATGTTAATGATATTAATATAAGTAACTCAAATAACGCTCATAATGCTGCTAAAAAACGTAACAGACCAAATTCCCCCATCTGTGATGATGGATTTAAATTCCCGTCTAAATCCGTTAAGATTACCCAAATTGATCTAAATCAATCAGTTCCTATCTCAAACAAATTTCAACCTCTTAAGCATGAGGAAATGGCTAATTCTACACTTGACAGTCAAACTACCATTAAAAAACCCCCTAGACCCGAGCCTATTTATCTAAAAGCCACGACTAATTGGCGAGAAATCGCCAAAACACTGGATGAACTAGCTAATACTGTCATAGAGAAACAATTTAAAGGTGATATTATTATGTTTCGACCTAAAACCATTGAAGAATATAGGATCATCCAAAATTATTTATCTTCAAATAAACACGAATTCTTCGGAATGCAACTCCGCACAGAACGGCCAAGAAAGGTGTTGCTTAAGGGAATCCCCTCCGATACTTCTATCGATGAGGTCAAAAGTGAACTCCTGAAACTTAATTTCAAAGTTCACAGAGTGTCACAACTCAAAAACTTTAAAACTAAGCAGCCAATGCCCCTGTATTTAGCTGATATCTTCCCAGATGATCAGTTTAAACACATCTATGATATTCGTGTTTTCCTAGGTTTTAGGATTACTCCTGTCCCATATAAATTTAAAGGCACGAGGCAGTGCTACAACTGCCAGCGTTTTAATCATAGCTCTGAAAACTGTTCATTCAAACCAGTTTGCGTTAAATGCGCTGGTGACCACAAAGCCAACCAATGTACAAACACTGAGCGTAAAAACATTAAATGTGCTAACTGTGGTGAAAATCACACTGCCAACTTCAGTGGATGTCCAATCAATCCAAAAAACCTAAAATCTTCTAGGGCTGTTACCATTAGAAATTCTCAGAATTCCTTCACTAGCAAAAAAACTTCGACTAATGATACTTTTGCTAATATTCTTAAAGAAAATTCTCCTAACTCAAACACTAATACCATAACACATACCAATGGCCCCTCTACTAGCAAAAACTTCGCCCAGCCTGCTCTAACTACTCATAATGAACGGAAAACCACGGAAAATATATCTAAACACGAAAATCCTGACAATAACCCATATGACGCTGTCTCTATCTTGACAATGCTGTTAAATAAAAATATTAATATTGACGATATGATTAATAAAATTGATGCTCTTATCACTCGCCTCTCTAAACTGGCCCAACTGCTAAATAATAACCAAACAGAAAATCAGCTTCTGAAAATCATATGTTCTGATGGCGCCTCTTGCCCCCCAGCTAGCAACTCAGCCAAATAATGAGTTGCCTTAAAATTCTTTTTTGGAACGCCAATGGTCTCCGATCGAAGCTTGACGAGCTTAGAAGTTTTGTTATTCATCACCCTGTGGATCTTATTCTTATACAGGAAGTCAAATGCAAATTCGCACAGAATTTTAAACTCCAGAATTTTAATACTTATTTCACTCCTCGCATGGAAAACAATGAAATTTCGCCTTATGGCGGGACGGCTATATTTGTTAACCGCAGAATACCGCATTCTCTCGCACCTACCCTCCCTCTTAACCTACTTGAAAATACAAACGTCAAAATTAAACTGGACAACAGGAACTCCATTACAATCTCCTCCATTTATCTCAGAGTCAAGCATCGTTGTTTTCTGAGCTCTGATCTTGACCAGCTGTTCCAGTTAGATGAAAAAGTTATTTTGGCTGGCGACTTTAATTCCCATCATACCAGTTGGTGCTCTTCCCTCCGTACCGATAACTTAGGGGAAAACCTTCATCAGTATTGTATCAACCATGGTATTGAAATAGCTGCTCCCTCCTCTCCTACCAGGTATAGCCCCCAGGGAATTGGCACGACTATTGATCTGGCTTTGTTGAACAACATTCCTTATCCCTTCACTATTACTCCTATCTCAGAATTAACTTCTGATCACCTCCCTGTCTTACTTCAAATTGATTGCAATCCTTCTCTTCCCTCTCTTGCTACTCCTTCCGTTACCGACTGGAATACCTTTTCAAAATTGATGAATGATTCTCCCCCTCCTTTTAATGAGCTTAATTCGACTACTGATATTGATAAGGCTATTATCAATCTCCAGCAGCTAATCAAAAATTCTCTTGATTCTTCTAAATTCCACCAAGCTCCCCATCATTTCCATACCCTCCCTCACGAAATTACACTAAAAATTAATTCCAGGAATAGATTACGGAGGCTTTGGCAAAGTACCAGATGTCCTACCATCAGGAGTGAGATGAATAGACTAACAGCTATTATCAAACGTGAGATTAAAAGATATAAAGATAGGAAATGGAACGACTTCATTACTTCTCTTGCTCCTTCGGATAACTCCTTATGGAATTACCTTAAAAAAATAAGAAAACCTTTTAGTCCAATTCCCCCACTTCTAACTGATTCTGGTTTTAAGTGCGATGAGGAAGATAAACTGGAGGTGATCGCCGATCAATATGAATCCCAATTCTCTCCACATCCAGATATTTTTGACCCTTCCACTATTGTAAATGTTGATCATGTTCTTAAGAAGTATTCTGCCAGACATGCTGTCAGATCTATTGAACCGACCACCCCAGAAGAAATAATATCTGTTGTCAAAAAACTCCCCAATAGGAAAGCTCCTGGTTATGATGGCATTTCTTATTCAGCTATCAAAAATCTCCCCATTCAATATGCATCTTACCTTGCAACCCTAATTAATGCTATCTTCGAACTTAATTATTTCCCCATTGCCTGGAAAAAGGCTACTGTCATCCCCATTAAAAAACCTGGGGAAAATCCTACGATTGCTAAGAGCTATAGACCCATTAGTTTGCTTCCCGTTCTGGGGAAACTTACGGAACATATCTTCATTACTCGCATCCAGGAATTCTACCGTGACCCTCCTGAACAATTCGGTTTTCGGCCCAAGCATTCTACTGCTCATCAGCTCCTTCGGGTTGTTGAATTTATCCATGATGGTTTTGAAAATTCTGAACACACAGGAGCACTTTTCCTTGATGTGGCAAAAGCTTTTGACACTGTTTGGCACAATGGTCTTATTTATAACGAAGTGTCTATTGCTACGGGGATTTTACAGAATATAGGAAAACGTGAACTCTGAATTTGGAGATATACCTCTTCCCTTTGGCATGTCTTGGCGATAGTTATGGAACTGGCGCTATTGAGATTGGCGAATGTTCTTCAGATCCAGTCGAGATCGCGACGAGGTGGGATCGGATCATCTTTCGCTCTTATTAAATTTACTTTTGTTTCTGTGTTATATTATTATTTGTTCTTGAGAATATTATGAGATAATTGTATTTCAGGTAAGGATTATTATTCATATATATTTCTGAAGGTTACCCTTTTCCTGGGATAAGATCTTTAGCTTTTTTGTGGATTTTTTTTTTGTTGCTGTAGTAATACATATTTAGAATAGTTAGTTTTTAAATCAAAATTTGTATTTTCAGAGTATATTTCTATTACAAATCTAATTTAATGTTTCAGCGTTAAGAACATTAAATGGATTAACTTGTTGCGAAGTATTTAAAAAAGTTAGTTTTTAAATCAAAATTTGTATTTTCAGAGTATATTTCTATTACATATCTAATTTAATGTTTCAGCGTTAAGAACATTAAATGGATTAACTTGTTGCGAAGTTTGTTTTTTAATAAATAAAGTGATTTTCAATAAATTTTTAAAATACGAGGTTGCCAGGTAAATCTCCGAAATCAGACTTCCAAATTCTGTCTCATATATTGCAAAATATTTTTCATTCATGGTACCTATATACTTACAGTCACCAGATCGTTTCTGGTGACCAAAATCTTCTAACCACCAAACAATTATTATAAATAAATTAATAAGATATAAAAACTGTAAATTATATAGTTAAGAGTAAAACTGTCTCAGTCCTGTAATTTTCAGTTATTAAAAAAAAAGAACTATGTGTGATATAGTTAAGGTAAACTTTTCTTTTTCTTTAGATATATATGTTAGTAATACATATTAAAAAAAGTTGGTTTTTAAATCAAAATTTGCATTTTCAGAGTATATTTCTATTACATTATCCAATTGAATAAATTTTTAAACGTTGGTATTAATAAAAACAAGTTGTTCTTTTTTATAGTTCTGTGCTATACTTTTGAAATGTTTTTGATAAAAACAAGTTGTTCTCTTTTATAGTTCTGTGCTATACTTTTGAATGAATTAACTTGTTGCAAAGTTTGTTTTTTGATAAATGAAATGATTTGCATTAAATTAAGAATGTAATTGGCAGTATTTTAGCTTTTTCGAAAATTAATTCTTTGAATAGAATTTATATTTTTTTCTAAACTTGGTTATCCTGAAGTTTGTTTTGTTCACTGGCGATTTTAAACAAGCATATATTGTGATTTAAGAAAAATGTGTCAGCAAAATTTTGTTTCGATTTCATCAAACACAATACTAGCACTGAGAATACATCTGTGAAGCAAATTCTTAATTATGTTTTTAAATATTTTTGCATTTAAATTTAACCATTAAAAGTCGAAATTAAATCCGAATATACTAAATAGATAATGATTCCCAATATTTTTAGTGATTTTGTAATTTCTGTCTACGAATATTTGCATAAAAACTAGAGGTAGTTATATAATTTTAGGAAATAATCTAGTTTTAGCTTTTTAGCAAAATTCTTACTGACATAGTTTAGCAAAATGCTAAAAAAAACTAATGGCAGTTTAAACTCTGTTGCCAGGTAAATCTCCGAAATCAGACTTCCAGATTCTGTCTATTTATATGGTACCTATATACTTACAGCCACCAGATGGTTTCTGGCGACCAAAATCTTCTAACCACCAATCAGTTATTTAAAGTAAATTAATAAGATATAATAACTGTAAATTATATAGTTAATAATAAAACTGTTCTCAGTGTAGGATGTCCTGTAATGTTCAGTCATTTAAAGAAATAAAGAAAAAACAATTGTGTGATATAGTTAAGGATCAACTTTTCTTTTTCTTTATATATTTATATATATGTTCCCTAATTGAAAATTTAATTCGCAAAATAGTATTTTAAAATTCGTTTGTTAGTAATACATATTAAGAAAAATTAGTTTTTAAATCAAAATTTGTATTTTCAGAGTATATTTCTATTACATTATCTAATTGAATAAGTTTTTGAACGTTTGTACAGTATCAGATTGTTATCCAGAAAGCTTGGGACCTGGGATATTCTGGATAAGGGATTTTTCCATAATTTGAAACACTTTATTATATGTATAAAAATGGTACAAAATCTATAATAATAAAAGAAGATGTCTCTCTGTCTGTGCATCTGTACGTTCAGCCTCTACTGAATGCAGAAGTACAAAATTTGACGTGGTTGCTCCAAAGCCTTCCCGAGGTGCTCCTGAAAACAGAATTTAAAATTTTTAATTGGTTCCGGAGATATTTATTAAAATGTAGACTTATGTCTAATCAAAAAACAATTCAAAATGGCAGGCGACCGTCATTTTCATCCGGAAACGCATACCTCAAAAGAAAAAGCAAAGTGAGAAACTTTCGTGGGTTTTTGTAAAGCGATCCTACGTAAACGGTTTGCGGTATGTATTTGTGTATCGTTTCACGAGAACACCACTGTTATTAAGCTTTTGGTAGATAGCTTTTGACAGATAAAAATTCATTTAAACCTAAAATCTGACATTTTTCATTACAAAGAGCAGTAAAATCTTTAAAATTTCTGGAGATGGAGGGGTCCAAGCCCTGTCTTATTGTATATCTTATCTTAAGGTATTCAGCAAAATCGAAAGTATGACACTGACTCTATACGTATTTATATGACACTGACTCTCTATACATTTTTAAATTATTT
The DNA here is from genome assembly GCA_963930645.1 of Salticus scenicus. Lineage (NCBI taxonomy): Eukaryota > Metazoa > Arthropoda > Arachnida > Araneae > Salticidae > Salticus > Salticus scenicus. Next base: position 257,828,451 of record OZ005650.1, on the reverse strand, counting down.
GATTTAAGGTATTGTTCAGGTTACATATGGTAGGGGATCATAGGAAAAAAAAAACTATATATATATTCCAGAACACATAAAATAAATAGGTCCCTAAAGTCCCTTAATTTTTGAGAGAGTTGTGCTAAATGCCCTGAGTTTAGAATTCCCTGTCATACACTGCATAAAAAAAGTAGACGAACACTTACAATTTTTTGAAACCCTGTCTTTGTTTAATAGGAAATGTCAATTAAAATTCTTTAACATGTTTATACTTATCAATCTTCATATTTTTGACAGACAAATAAAATTATTCAATTATTTATAATTTTAATGTAGGGAAAGGCAGAAAAGATATACATTTGCACAATATATATATATTTTTAAGTAGACGGACACTGGTCAAAAACTACAATTATCTAAGTGGGTGTTTCTTGTGGAATACCAGTTTTGCATGGACGTGTACATTTGGCATTTTGCCAATTGCTAACGTGCTTGACAAGATGGTTTTACGTAGTTAAATTTCTTGGAGATGAATGCGCCATGCCACGAGGAATTCCTCTAACTGATTACCAAAAAGGACAGATTATAGTACTGAAAAGTGTTAATAAAGGAGTCGGAGAAATTAGTAGGCTACTTCTAATAAGCAAAAGTAGCAACACCAACAGCGATTTTCTACGTGCTCCTGAAGCCCATGGCTTAAAGAAAAAGAGTAGCCGGCCAAAGAAACTTTCGCTTAGAGACCAAAGAAAAATTTTAACGGAGCTGAAAAAGACTGAAGCATCAATTCCCAGAGTTCGAATAAGCACAGGAATTACTAACATAACTTCTCAGAGAATTTATAACTACATTAAGCACTCAGAGCTCTTTCAATATAAGAAAAGAAAACATCATCCGTGCTAGAAGGATCACTACATGACAGAACGCCTACAGTGGGCTCAAAAACGTATGTATTGGCTACAGATTGGATATCTGTAGTTTTTTCAGATGAGAAAAAATTTAATTTAGACGGCCCAGATGGATATCAATATTATTGGCACAGTTTGGAGAAAGAAGACGAAGTGTACTCTACTCGGCAAGTTGGTGGTGGTGGCGTGATGGTGTGGAGCTGTTGGCTATGGTGGAAGCACAATTTAGTGCTCTTAAGTAAGAAGCAAACTCACAAAGATTATATTGAAACACTAAGCAGTGAACTTTTGCCATTTGCATGTGATCTTGGAGGAGAAAACTGGATTTTCCAACAAGATGTTTCCAACAACTGGATTTTTCCACACCGCTAACAACGCTAAAAAATGGTTTCATGAGAAACACTTCATTGTTTTACCCGGGCGAGCCAAGAGTCCGGATATGAATCCTGTAGAAAACATTTGGGCTATACTTTTTCACAAAATTTATGAGGGAGGACGCCAGTATGAATCAATTCACCAGCTCAAAGGAGCTCTTACAAACATTTGGGAAATTTTCTGTCAAAAAAAGATTCAGAATCTCATTGATTCGATGAGTATACAAACTTATTAAAGCAAATGGGAGACGAAACCCTTACTAAAAACGTTTTATTTTAGGGATACAAGATGTGTCCGTTTACTTTTTTTAAGAAAAATTACAGTGCAAATATGCACCATTTTTGTTTCCTGAATTTTTCCACTACATAATTCAAAAGGATTGAATCTATATCCAAAAAAATAATAATATATGATGCAGGGTTGGCAGGTTTTTGACGCATGACAGTTTTTGACGGTTTAAACCGCAGTTTAAACTGTCACGTCAAAAACCCTTTGTCAAAAACTGTCAAAAACCTCCAATTTTACACTTCTTAGTGTATTTTAACAATGAAGTAGTCATATTTCGAGAAATAAAATAGTAGTTTTTAAAAAAGTGATTAGTTTGTAGGATTCCTATGGTTAAAAGTAATTTTTAGGAGAGTATTATCTGTTTCCTATGAATGCCAATGATGTCTGTTTTAAGTACAAAAAATTATTTATTACCTTCACAAAATACAAAAATTCAAATATAGAAATTTGTGTGCTCTAAGGTGAACTACTTATTGCTGCACTTTAAGTTAACAGTACATCTTTCTTTTGTGAATTAATGTCGTAAAGGTACGAAAATTTGCATTTATATGCATTGAAATGTAATGTTAAATACATCAAAATGCAATATTAAATAATACATTAAAGTTTCTCAAGCTGTATTTAAATAAATAAATTTTCCTTTACTTTTTAAAAATGCTCGTGTCAAATTAATTTTTAATTTTATATCTTGATTATACCTAAGTTTCTGGCTATTACTTTGTGGATTCATTGCTATGATTTAATTAAAAAAAATATATATATATATTACATTTGAATGCTAAAAATTTTCATTGAAATTTCAACATTCAACATAATTTTAAAAATTAACCTATCATTGAATTCACAAAATAAGTAATAACTTAATGTGTTTAGTTTGTATTTTTAAATCATGATGTTATAAAGTGAGGAGGGAAAAAAAATTAACAGAAAACATTTAGAAATCTTTTAAAAATGTAAAAGTTTTATTTATTTATTTTTTGAAATTTAGTTAGTTGTAAAGAATTTTTAATATGCTTAATTGTATTACTATAATTTGCCAACTATATATGTAATTTTTCGTAGCTCTAGGGAAATTTATAAAAAAGATTTTATATACATTCACTCTCCCCTTAAGATGATTGTTAAGTTTCCTAACATAAACATTTATTTCTTTTTCTGTAATATATATATATATAGAGAGAGAGAACGAATGTTAACTTATAAACTTAGTACATTGCAACTTAAAAATATGTATAAAATTATTTTACATTAGTTTCCAATTTTTGCATATGGTTTTCGACAGTTTTTGACGGTTTAAACCAGTTTTTGACAGTTTAAACCAGTTTTTGACACCTGTCATGTCAAAAACCAGTTTTTGACGTCAAAAAACCAACTCTGATATGATGTCTCAAGAATAGAATTATATTAGAGAAATGAACCTCATAATCTCTAATTAAAGAAATAAACGGCTTTAAAGTATTACAAGTTAGTGTCCGTCTACTTTTTTTATGCAGTGTATATAGGTGAGCATGTACTGACTCTAGAATAAAAGGGCTGCTGTGGGGAATGGAATTCAATAAAAAGGGCAACCTATTTTTAAAAAGGGTATTGTTTTACATAATTTGTAGTCTTAAATTTTGTGATTTTTGTACATGTCAGAAGTAAATTACTAATTTTATGTGCATATATACCAGGGTTGGCAAGTTTCTTCCAAGGCGGAAAAAACCGGTCGGAAGAATAGGTTTCTTCCAAGTGGAAGAAATGGAAGAAACTGTTTTTCTTAAAAATTTATCCTATAAATTGCAGATTTGTAAGATACAATGGATGCATTTGTCTTATAAACAACTTTAAGTAACTTTAATTATACCTATAAAAATTTAATTACATATTTAATTAATAATTATGAGATTTTTACCGAAGTGATCTTCGGTATCTGATAATCACGTTCTAAAATACTCAAAATCCAGTAAAAAAATCAATTTCAATTTAAAAAGCGTAAAGTTTTATAATTTATTATTTAGACAATTTTATTTCTTTAAATGCTAATAAATAATAGTTTGTATCACTTGCTTATACTTTCTGATAAAACAGCTCTTAACAAACATTCAGTTAATTAAAAGAGCCAGTATTCAATAATTACTGTATTACAAAATGTCATCAAAAACTTCATTTTCCTAATACAGTACAGTGAAAAAGAAATTTACATCTCATATTTCAAATAAATTCACATTTCTCATATTTTTATTTTTTTTAATCAAATTTTTAGCTTAATCCTTGCTTTGAAACTCAACTTGAGGGGGGGGGGGGAACATTCTTGCTCTTGCCTCCAAGGCAGTTGCACGTGTTTGCACCTGATGAAGAAAGGCTAAGTCCTTTCGAAACCGGTTGTGCTGATTTGGGATTTATGGTGTGTGAAGAAGTTCTAATTTCTTGCTATTGTCTGTACGCCAGTTTTTGAATTTATTTTTGGTAACATTCTTGTTTTTATTATCCTGCAATTCATACAGACTAGTGCTTAAAACAAATCATTATTACGTCAATGTTTAACAAAATTAATCAGTGATGAATATTATTTCCGAACTTTCAAAAATATTTAGTTTCATATTTTTTAAATATATTTGTTTACATTTTATAGGTACCTATTATTTGAATATGCTTAAATTATTTATCATATATGAATGTGATCGATTAGTTTTATTAATATTGAAGAAATACTTTATTCTAAAATTTATTAGAAATCGTCTTTCCATTCTGATGTCTATTCTCATGAATTAATAACTGACTCTGTATCTGCAAAAGAAAACTGTAAACAAAGGCAATGATCTCTAATCTACAAATTCCTATAATCCGCACAGTTAAGGTTTAATCCGCACAGTTTTACAGTTAAAAACTGTAAAACAAATGAAATGTTTTTTAGAGTAGTTCAATACTGCATTTTATTTTTCAACTTAAAATAGATAAATACAAACTATGTTTTTTTTTTTTTTAATCCTAGAGAACTTGCAGGAGAGTTTAAAAGTAGGTATATTACTTATTGATAAAGTTTACCAGCTTCAAGTTTATATAAAAAATTGTATCCTTTAAAAAAAAAAAAAAAAATTGCAAATATTATGGTTAATTCCGTAATTATTATCACTTGTACTGTCTGAATGTATACTAATATGAGATAGTATATATGCAAAAAGTTCTAAAAATATCAGCATTGAAAAGTAAAAACACATCACCTATATATATTTAGTGTTTGTTATAAAATAACTGATTTTTCTAACAATATTTTTAATATTATTTGGATTATAGTTTAGTAGTGCTGCACCGAGTAGCACTTTGGCCGAGTACAGAGTACTCGGCCTTTTACTACTCGGCCGAGTACCGAGTAGTTGTAAGAAAGAATAATTGACATGAAGAATTTCACACATCTTGAAATTTAAAAAAGGTTTTTTGAACACGAAATTAAGTTAAATGGCAAACAGCATGTTTTCATAAAACGTTTCAGAATTTTTGTAGTGCATATACACAATTAGGTTCATTGTTATATTTGATACTTCCAGCTTAGTGGATTATTAAAACCATAATAACTGATAACTTCATTCTTTATTATATAGTCTTTCTCAGACATGAACCATTCTTAGATAATTCTTAGAGAATATAGAAGTTCCTTTACACTCAGGCTTAATTTAAGATCATGAAGTTCACATATGAAATGAGAACATTAAAATAAATATTTTATCATTTCAAACATGATAGCTATCATTAATCTTCAAATTCTAGAAGAGTAAAAAAGATAGGTGGTTTTGGGCCATAATTTGAAAAACGACATTTTTAATTATTAAAATATATTTTTAATAACAACATTTTAGTGTATTTATTTTTTTCATAATTATTATTTTTTAAATTAAAAACCAATCTTTTCTTACAGTTTTAAAAGTGTCTTACTTTTATTTGAACAAATATGTAACTGAAGTTTTATTTACTATATTAGTATTATATAAGGGTTCTTTTTTCTAAAATATTTTATTTTTGTCTGTTTTATAGATATAATAAGTTTTTATAAAAAAAATATTTTTTATATTACACGCATACAAGTTGGTTATACTCAAATTCTTGTAACTAAAATGGATAAGCTCATATCATGAATCGTCTCTATACAGAGTTTGGTGGCAATCTGCTTGCTCGTTTTAACTGCAGAAAGCTGTTTGCAGCAAAAGTTTAATGACTATGTTTGTATTTTCATATTTTTTAGTTTCGTTATTAATAAACAACTCTTATGAATACATTTCTTTCAATAATACATAAAAATAATGAAATTCTTACAACTACTCGGTATTGGCCGAATACTTAGTCCATATTTGGCCGAGTACCGAGTACTCGGTACAGCTCTAGTTTAGATTTGACATTATATTTATGCTTTGAGTTTATATAGTTCATAAATTTTAATTTCGAACATCTGTTTTGTGTTCTGGTTAGTTTCTTCCATTTCTTCCGTTTTTTTCCAGTTTCTTCCACTGTCCTGGAAGAAACTAGTTTCTTCCGGAAGAAACCCAACCCTGGTATATACAGGCTGCTATATGCATTTGTTCTTCCAGGAATGCTGTAAAACTATTGCTGGAAGGTTGAAAAGTCAGGAAGAAAAATATCTAAAGGCTTCTGAACATTTAAAATGTTAGAAAAGGCTACTTGGTACCAAAATGTTTTTAAAAGGGCCACCAGATGCTAAAATGAGTTGAAAAAGGACTGCAGGGTGCTAAAATGTGTTTAAAAGGGCAGTAGGGGGGAGCACCATGTCAAAATTAGCCTAGAGTCAGCACTAGCACTTTTATTCACTGTCATTACCCTGTTTTTTTTTTTTCTTTTTCTTAATACTGTAATGGAAACAGTTTAATACATTTAGTTATGGTCGTAAACAAGTTAATCCTATTTTTTAATCATTACCCTGCCATCATCCCTGTATCTCAAGTATAGTAGAGCTTTTTTACATTTTTTTTTTTTTTTTTTACTTTTATACTTTATTGCTTAGAAAGATCATATAATTACATTAGTATCGTTTTTTGAAAGGAAATAAATATATATATATATATTTTTTTTTTGGGGGGGGGGGGAATCTATTTTCTAGAAATAATACATTTATAAAGAAAAGTGAAACTTTATTTATTTTTTTACAATATTATAACATTAATATTTTTCTGCTTATATATCCTTTCATCTGTAGATTTTTCTCTAAACTGCACAGACAGAACGTTATACTAATGTAATTTTATAATCTTTCTGAGTAATATAATATAGTCAGCAAGAAATATTTCAAATACAAAAAACTCTGCTTCATATAAGATTTGATGAGATGATAGAGGAATAACAAAAAAAAAAAAAAAAAAAAAAAGGATTAACATATTTAATACCGTATGCACTAAATTATTTGCACTTAAAGTTAGCTTTAAAAAACTCAATTTAAAAAAAAATTAATTATTATAATTTTTCAATAATATTAAAGCTTTTCTCTCCCACCCTCCAAAAAAAAAAGGGGGAGGGCAGATACAGGGTAATGACAGATCCATGTTTGTTTTTCCAAATAAAACAATCTAATGTGGTTTCTCTTTTGATATAGTTTTTGTACCAGCTAATATGGGCTAATAGAAATGTTGCTTAATATAAGTATAATGATTTGTCCTGTATGATGGGAGAATGGCAACAAAAATTATCTGTTTATATATATCATATGTATTTACAGGGTGTACCAAAATCATAGCAACAAACTTTAAAAGGAGATTGCCCTTTAAAATTTAGAATTGTGAAAAATAAAGATTTTTTTTTTCCCCTCCTGAATTTATATTTATTTTAATATTATTATTACAGTCAAACCTCATTAACGTGAATTTCAGGGGGGGGGATTTCATGTTATCAGTAGCTCATGCTATACGTATTTAACAAACTAATCTTCATTTTGACGGAGATTGTGGAAACAGATCATGTTAAACATATTCACATTAATGAGATTTGACTGTGTTTTATTCTTATTTTAGTTTATTTATTTATTTATTTTATTTATTTTTTTCTTTCAGGGAAGAATATAAATTTTGTTTTAGTGATGTTTTTCAAATTAGTGATGATACAGACGTTTTGAAAAAAATGGGACTTGCATTTGGTTTAGTACAGCCATATATCGCATGTAAGTTATAATATTTAAATTTTGATTCCGTTATTACTTTGTTATTATTGTTTTTAAAGGTTGATTTCTGTATATAGTTATCTAAGTTGCAAATGATCTAGTGCTGTTTTGAATTTTTTCTAAATAATTAAATGTTAATGTAATCGAAAAGGATTTTTTTTTTTTTTTTTTTCTTTTTATCTGCAGGGGTCGATCTAGGCAAAATTTGGGTCCCTTTTGCGGCCCCTTCACAAAATTCCACATAGTAAAAAGGGACCCTTCACAAAATTCAAATTTATAAAATGAGTCCCTTCACAAGATTTTGTTTTATAAAAAAGATCCTTTTATTAAATGTTTTCATATTTTCAGTATTATTTTTAATTAAATGCCTTAATTTGGCTCGACAAAACTCTATAAACTTGATATTAAACATTACATAAAGTGATTGTAAAAACGGCAGATTTTACATAATATTTTACTTTTTCACAAAAATATTTTATATTTCACAAAAATAAATAAGTTTCACAAAAATATTTTGTTTTTCACAAAAAAGGGACCCAAAAATTAATACCTGGATCGACCCCTGATCTGTAGATATATTAAACAGTATTTAAAACATGTTAATAAATAAATAAATCTTATATTATAGAATAATTTTATTTTTAAATGAAGAAAATTAATTTCAATTTTAAAATACATTTTCACTTACTTTGTGGGGGATATTGAGAAATAATTTATACGAGTACTTTGTTTTTTCTCCTTTCTTCTATATATACAAGATTCATGACAAATTTTTACCTCTGTTTTTTGATGGATTCAGATGTTTTGAGGTGTAACATGGTTCTACCTTTCGTAGTTCTACTAAAATTTTATAGATGCTTTTTATTATGAATCAGTGGACGGAATTGAATCAAAAACTTGATATTTGGTTGGATCCAGATCTGAGTTTTTGCTGATCCCAGTGGCAGAAACGCCGCGACACAGCGACATAGTCGCAGACAAGACACAGAAAAACGGCTTGCAGACAGTTTTGTCTGCATTAATAAAAAAATTAGTCCGCAACTTTTGGACACTCTTTGTCTGTACTAATAAAAAAAAAATGCCTGCAACTTTAAGACAGTTTTTGTCAGCAGTAATAAAAAATTGTTTGCAATTTACGGACGTTTATCACCCATGACAATGCACGACCGATGTATGGTGTCTTAGGCGCTTTCTGGTAGGAACTCTAGAGCCCCCTATAGGTGCCTTGGTAGGAACACACAAAACAGTGCTTAACAACGACGACCTAGGAGCTTAGATCTCCCTTGATAGGCAGTGTTATGCGTGTATTCTTTTCTCCTGTTACCTGTAACTGAGATTCTACGGGAACGTAGATAAGTGCTAATTTCATTTAAATGTGCTCCAAAACTTCTCCTCCACTTCAAAATTCACTCATAAAAATTTCTGTATCAAAACTAAAACTAATACTTTTATTATTTATAATTATTTTTATTGTGTTGTGTCAAACATTGCTATAAAATATATAATTAAATGAGTTAAACTAAAAAATTTTATAATTGTTTATATTATAATATATATTGTTCTGTAGTACAATTGTATTGTGTATTGTTGCACGAGATCACCACTGTTGTTATCCCCCCCCCCCTTCCCCCAAGATTGCAGCTATCAGCTTTAAGGCTTTTTTAATATAAGCCATTTTGAACCCTGACTACATGCAAATTTTGCAGACAAATTATGAAATTTTAAAAGCCTGTCGCAGACAGCTACAAAATTTTCTGTCACTGGGTTGCTGATTAGCTTTTGTGATATAGCACTCAACAGGTAACATCACGTCTGCTATGACGTAATTTTCCCTCATTAAGACAACACTGTATCTCACCTTCTATAAAGTATAAATGAACCAGACTTGTTATGTGAGATGAAAATTATGTAAAAATATGCTAATTCAATTTGCATATATATCCACCAACAGGTAGTGATGCTTATAGGAAGACAATGTCTTAAATTTCTGTGATACATAAATACATTGAACTTTGCATATAAAATGAATCTGTATACATAAAAGAATAAATTCACTGACTCAACACAGCTATGGTGATTCTATGGCAGATAGTCATAAATTTTGGTCGTTATCAAAGAAAACATGTCATTTACAAATGAATATGGATAGTTAAAAGAAGCCTGGTAATTGCATGTTACAGAGTCAACAGGGTGATCCCAAACATTGTTTTTACTTTTTAATTTGTTACTGTTCCCCTTTTGCCTTAGATACAAAACTTTTGCTGAAATGTACTGTAAATAATTTATTTTTTACACCCTACAAGTTTTGATACCGCATAAAGGCATTAAGTAACGAAATGTGTAATTTGTGTGTTAAGTCTAAAAATTTACACACTTCTGTGTACTAGCTCACTTGCAGAGCTTTGCCTGTGCTTTTATTTAGGTTTCCCACGGTCCTTGAAAGTCCTTAAGAAGTACTTGAATTTCATTTTCTTTTTCAAGGGCCCTTAAATGTACTTGAATTTTGTTCAAAGTCCTTGAAAATCCTTGAATTTTTCACTCCAACAGACGAACTCTGTCAAGGCTAAACTTCCTCTATCTCCATATGCGCACACCAGAGCCCAGTTAAGGGGGGGCTGAGGGGCTGCAGCCCTGGGCCCAGTGAACAAGGGGGCCCTAGATAGGGCCAAAAAAATCCAGTAAATAGAAAAAAAAAAATATGTAATTTTTTTTTTAATTCTGTTTTTTCAGTCAGAAGTTAAATCCTTGATACTGTTATGTAAAAATATTTTAAAAAGACAAATTTTTGAAAATTTCTTTTAGTACTTAAACTTAAAAAAAAAAAAAAAATTAACTATTTTTTAAAAATGTATTAAAATTTCAAAAGTCATTCAAAAGATGAGAAGGGGGGGGGAATAATATAATCTGTTTCCTTCTGCCACGTAAAATTACATATCGCTTATGGGAATCAAAAGGAGAAATATAATAGTGCGATGCATATTAAAAAAAAAAAAAATCTGAAAAACTTTTGATATTATGAATTAAAAAGTTATACAGTTAAAAATAAATTCCGAATTATTTTAATCTATATTTAAAATACATTTTAAACATTATATATATATTATAATTTACCTAAAATATAAATAACTTAGAATGCTAATTTTAAATTCCAAATCTTTTAAAACCAGTATGTATATGATTTTTTTTTTTTAAATACATCTATGTATATATATATATAAAGCCTAGAGATATCTTTCTCAATATTTATATTTAGGAGAGCGATGGATTGTATTTAAAAACTAAAAATAGATGTACAAAACTGAGATGATTATAAATTGAAATGTGTATTAAAAGCTCCATACTTGCCAACTTTTCCGGTTTTCCCGGAAGACTTCCGGTTTTTTAACGTATTTTCCGATCTTCCGGACAGATGATGAAATCTTCCGTTTTTAAAAAAGTCGCGGATATCGTTCGTTAAAAGAAAACCCAAATGTTCTACGAAAACTCCTGATTCCCAATCTTTTTCCATCCATAACATAAATGTCAATATTCATTTCAAACTTGCTTTATGAGATTCTAGAACATGTAAAGAAGTAGAATTGTTAAATATTTCTTGCTGATGTAATTATTTTTTACCCCCCCCCCCTCCCCTTTCATTTATTTCCAACTAGTGATCAGGAATCAAATGTTCTGCAGAAGTCTTTTGTTTCCTAATCTTTATCCATCTACAACATAAATGATAATATTAATTTTAAACTTATTTCATTAGATTCTAGAAGTAGAGTTGAAAGAGTTTAATATTTCTTACTCTGTAATTATTTTTGCTATTAATGTTCACCAGAGGAAAAATTCAAAAGTTTAAGGTAATTAGATTTATTAACTAACATAATTTTTAAGGCTTTAATTCTTATATAATAGTACATAATTATACATAAATTAATGTTGCTTTGTTTTATTGCACTTTGCTGTCTATGAAAATTGAAAATACCTTTTTATTATAGAATTACGAAAAAAAAAAGTATTTTCTCTAGTTTAAATGAATCACGAAATATTTATCATCAAACTTCAAATACTTAATACTTTTTTTTTTTTTTTTTTTTTTTTTTTAAGGGGGGGGGGGGTAATGGTTACTTAATGGGAATATACTTGTAACAGAAGAATGCAGCTGTTAATTTGTAGTTTAATATTAGAAAGTTTGTTTTTTTCAGTAATTTTTTTTCCGTTTTCATTTCATTTTTATTTTATTCTAAGATAATAAATATTCAAAATTTCCCCAGACAGCCAGAATTTCCCCCGAACATCGTTCGCACGTTCGGACATATTCTGCACCCCTGCCTTTCTGTAATGAATTAAAAAATTTTAAGCATTTTATTTTACGTAAATTTAATCTATGCATTCCTTTCTCCTCCCCCTGTACTATTAAAAACTTAGTTGTTAATGACAGAGATATCAACAGACCGTCTGGAGGGGTTTATAAAATCCCTATCAAATATAATAATGAACTGTTTTACTACATTGGGCAAACACGTCACACACTTAAAGCAAGAATTAGTGAACATATTCGTAATGTTAAAGAGAAAAAAAGTTCAATTCTAGTAGACTTTCTTTACGAGCACCCTGATGCTATTCCTTTGTGGACCCAGTCCGAAGTTATTTCAGCCCCTCGCGACTTTGAAGACCTGCTAATAACAGAAGCAGTAAATATTATCAAGTACAATAAAGTTATTAACTCCAAGGATGCTGCATCACCTCATAAAATATGGCACGCGTTGTGCTCATAGAGAGAGAAAAAAAAAAATACTGAAAATGATATTGAAATGAAAAATTTTTACTGTAACCATAACTTTAAACCGTTTGAACTTCTTTATTTATATATTGCTGGTTCTGGTTCTATGTAACGCAATTACACCTGATGATGCTATTCTTATAATGGCGAAAAGCTTTGTGTAGTTTTTAATAAAAATATTGTATATACGTGTTTTAAAGTGGTTTGTTACCTTTTATATATTATTTATACACGTGAAATGTTTTATAATTTTAAACTTTTAATAGTTTTTAATCTTAATTATACTACTTTTCTTTACTGATAGCCCAAGTTAATGTTATTCTATGGGTAAATTTTTTTCAGGGCTATTCTCATATTCAGAGTATTCACATGCATTAAATAAATACCCGTTTTCTAAAAAGATTTTTTTTTTTTTTTTTTTTTTTAATTTAAATTTTAGTTTTTAGTTTTAAAATACAACAAATTAAATTTCATATTTTTAAATGAATTACTAAAAATTTTAAAAAGTTAATTTTTAGAAAACAAGCACTCATTTAATGGATCTGGACATATTCTGTATATGAAAATGGCTTTGCATAGCTGCCAACTCTCCCGAAAAATTCGGGAGACTCCCGAATTTTGAGGCAATCTCCCGAACTCCCGAAAAACATTAATATCTCCCGAATTTTCTGAAATTTTACAAAATTTTAAGCAAACGTTTTACGAAAGTTCCTGATTCCCAATCTTTATCCATCCACATTATAAATGTCAATATTCATTTCAAACTTCCTTTATATTATTCTAGAACATTTAAAGGAAAAGAATTATTAAATATTTCTTGCTCATGTAATTATTTTATACCTCCCCCCTCCTCCCTTTATTTATCTCTACTTAGCGATCGGCAATCAAATGTTCTGCAGAAGTCTCTTATTTCCCAATCTATAACCATCTGCAACATAAATGATAATGTTCATTTTAAATTTGCGTTATTAGATTCTAGAAATAGAATTGGAAGAATTTAATACTTCTTACTTTGTAATTAATTTTTTATCCCCCCCCCCCTTTCTCCATTGCCAGATAGTGATCAATGATCAAGTCTAGAAACAGTAAAGCAATAGATGTGCTCAATATTTCTCACATATGTAATTAATTTTAGACCTTATTGCTGAAATAACTGAATCTATTTTTCTCAGTTAAATTAAGTATGTATATGTCATATCTATACCAAATGTGTAAACATGGGAGAGGGGGGGGGGAGGACAGAGTTAGATTTTTCAGGTAGAAAAAATTTTCCCCAATGTATGGGAAGTATGGTTAGAATTTAATATAATCTAGTAGCATTTTATATTCATTGTTTTATTTATTTATCTCATTATTTACAATAAGGAGAAAGCCTCTAGATACTGCAAAAATTTCCTTTTATTTGCTCCTTCTCTTTCCAACAAGTACTATGCTATTAATATTCTATTTATGTCAGAAATTATGTCGTATGTGAAATCTCCCTAATTTTGATTCTCGAAGGTTGGCAGCTATGGCTTTGAAAAAAATACATTAGGTGTTGACTAATTCTTTAAACAAACTTGATTGTAATTTTGATTGTTTATTTTAACTCGGTGGAAGGCGCGCGCTAACCCTCGAACTGTTGGAATTCAGTTGGAGCTGCCTGATGCCATAAGTGTGCTAATTCGCCAAAAAAAGTAAACTCTCATTTTGTTCCTTCTGCTCAGTTTGTGTCAGCGTTTTCTCATCATTGACACCATCATTACATTATTGTTAGCAATACATGGAGCAAACAGATTTAGCGAAAGCCTCATATTTGTGCAAACAATAATGAAAGTGTAATTTGAAATGAAGATCTGCCATACTAAATTTGTATACGAAGGTTTACATAGCTCGAATAGTTTTGCTTTTTAAAGTAAGATATTAAATGGAATATTACACGGTTTGTTGGTTGGGTTTTACGTCACGGTCACATTAGTGTTGCGCTTTGGGCAATTGGCAAATAGTCTGGGACTCACCCATAAGGATGGTCCTGGGGAAGTAAATGGAATTGGTGCTTTGAGAAAAATGCTATGAATAGAATTACAAGTCTTAATAAAGTTTCAAGTTGTATCGGAGTTATGGCTTTTGATAAATTTTTAATATTGTAGGTGCATTGGAAAATATTTTTGATGAAGTTCTGTTATAATTATCATTCAAAATGATTCTCTGATTTAATCTATCTTCACCATGAAGGCTCCATTCCCCTCCATGGAGGACCAAAATTTTGATGATATGTCTTCCAGTGGCAGCTCGTATTGGGGGTACTTCATCGAAACGTCTAGAAAAAGTATAAAGAATGGAACGCTTATTCACCTAATTGGCTGATTTGCTTATTTCGACAATCTAAGAAAATATGTTAACACTTCAAGAGCCAATTAAAAGAAAACGTTTTCGTTGTTAACATACTGTTTTCAGTCATTAGCCTGCAGCCCTCCCAAAACGTCACTCACGAGCCGCCACTGATGTCTTCTGACCACGTTTCGGGGCGTATCCTAGACAGTTGCCATTTGTCAATAGTGTAGCACTAGTGCTACCTAAAACCTATATAATCTCAACCATAATATCGGTAAATATAAGATGTCACCGAAGCAGGGGAGCCATCTACTCCGTAGAGGATCAAAATTGTGATGGTATGTCTCTGGACCATCCTTAGGAGTGAGTCCTTGTACGTCGCCAATTGTATAATATTGCAGCACTAGTGCGACGTTAAACCCAGCCTGCCTACCCACCCTGTAAATATACAAAAAATATACACCCTTAAGTGGTGTGTCCTAGACTGTAGCCAATTGTCTTAGCGTAGCACTAGTGTGACATAAAACGCACGTCCGCTCTCTCTCTTACTCACAAAATAATATAAAATAAAATTTTTAGTTCTATTCTAGAGAAATATTAACTGTTCTCGCAAATATTTCTAGCAATAACTTACTCAATTATGCTGGAAAAAGATTACATAGTTTTATTGACTATTAAGGGTTACATACAAATGGAACGCTTGCAATTTCGATGACGTAAATTTTGCAATTTTTTTGCAAATACAGTCGGCAGTAAAAGTATCCGAGCACTAGCGAAAATTCCTATGTAAAAAAAGTACACTTAATTCAGTTTTGTTAAATAAATCCTTGTCGAATCCTGTTCTTAGTCAGTCTAAGCACACGATTTGACAAGGATTTATTTAACAAAACAGTGTTATGTGTACTTTTTTCACATAGGAATTTTTGCTAGTGCTCTGATACTTTTGCTGCCGACTGCAGTCATAGATTTGGAACGCTTGCAAACGGCTTTGCAACTGGAAGTGTTTCATTTGTATGTACCCATAAAAAGTTTTAGCAGTTGTGGTGACTCAATCATCCCATGCGAGTGCTACTGGTCTAATTAATTTAATGATATTTTAATGAATACAAATTAAGGGAGCCGAGCTGAGCGGGATTAACGTTGCGTTATGCTACGCAATGGGCAATTGGAGACGCTCTATAGTTAGTTGATTGATTTTTAACGTCACACTAGTACTGCGCTATGGGTAATTGGATGTACCCCTAAAGATGGTCCGGAAATATGCCATCACAATTTTGATCCTCCACGGAAGGTATGACCTCTTAAGGTAATATATTATAACTAAATTTAAATATTCAGTATTTTTTTTCGTTATTTGAAGACGCTCACTATATACTTATAGAGATTAGTGTATAATCGATTTTAAACATTTTTCCCTAAAAGTTATTTTTTAAAAAAATGGTGTTTGGAGGAGTTTTTTTTTTTCCCCATCAAGAATGAGGTTGAGTGAGTTTAACGTCTAACTAGAACTGCGCAGTGGGATATTAGCGATAGTCTGTGATTAACTTTAAGGGATGGGTTAAAGTGTTATATTATTTACATATAATATTATGTGTATTTAATTTTATATATAATGTTTAAATTATATATATATATATATATATATATATATATATATATATAATCAAAACATGTATGTGTATATATAATAAATTGTTTCCATACGTATTAGAAACCCTAGGCTTAAAATCAATATTGTCTCCAATAGCTCACTATGCAGTTCTAGAGTGACACTAATAAATCCTTTCTAGTCTAATCCACATGTATTTAGCGTTCTGTTTGACGACTCGCACTCTCTTACGTATTCTGTGGAGGGTTGCAATTTTCGGCACGATAAGAAAAGCGCCATGTTGGCGATTTTTCGAAACCGGCTACCTATTCCAATGAATTGTCTTTGTTGGGGTAAGTGAGTCACCCCAGCGAGTGCTACCGGGTTAATTGTAAGCTATTTGTTATAATTATATTTCAGTAGTAGTAATTATTACAATAAAATTAAATTGTATATGTTCTTTTGATGGAATGCTGAAATAATATTACTTTGAATATGCTCATGAAGTTTTATTTTTTAATAGTGTTCTTCAAGAAGCTTCTTAATCGTCATCTGGTCCTGGTTCTGAATATATTGATATAGAAAATACAGTCAGTAGCTACAAATCAGTCTTGTCACGTCAATCTAGTGTTGGCTGACTCTCTGATTTACCATTACACCCAAAAACTAGTACACCTTCTGAAGATTTCTCGGATTGTGATTCAGAATCCTTGGATGGAGAAGAATCCAACTGAAAATGACCAAGCATCAGCTGTAAAAACAACATTTCCTAACAAGTTGTTTTCAGTGTCTGGTATTATGTAAGTAATTTTAATTGCCAGTCATATCAGTCTTTTTGGGAAAGCTATTGCACACATCTACCTGAAGAAGGAAGAGTTATGCCATTAGCGATTTTCCAACTGGCGAAATACTGTGTACCTGAAGAGCACTGTCTTAGAACTCTTAACTATTCGGCAAGATTTCTACTTGCCCTTGTGATCAAGCCTCCTTCCATCCAGTACTGTTCTTTGTTTTTCTTTATATACAAAGTATTGTGCATTGTATGAACTGTGTTTAACAGATACCAGAATTCCATTGATGTTTTGTATTGTCTGACATTGCCGGAAGCAATACCCGGTTGATTAGTTGCTTTTTTTTTCTTTTTTTTTTTTTTTTTACATTTCGATGACAAAACTTATCACTGTACAGGTCACTGAATTGTGACTTTTTTTTTTTTTCTGAAGTGTGCAGATGAGATATATTTGTGCTATACATTTCTGAAACATTAGAACAATGCCATTATTA
The DNA here is from genome assembly GCA_963930645.1 of Salticus scenicus. Taxonomy (NCBI): domain Eukaryota; kingdom Metazoa; phylum Arthropoda; class Arachnida; order Araneae; family Salticidae; genus Salticus; species Salticus scenicus. The sequence goes on along the minus strand of OZ005650.1, from coordinate 257,810,812 downwards.
CCAAATGTCTTCTCCATCATTAATATCTGTATTGTAATTTTTATTGAAAGGTCATAGCTACCAGTACACCAAACCCTTCTTTTGTTCTCACCCTCCCTTGTTATGTTCTTGAGTGATAAATGAAAGTATGTGTTATGATGAAGATTATAACAGAGATATAATTTTTTGTAAAATTAAAAATTATGACCCATGTATTAGGATGGATCGAAAAAAAGAATAAAACTTATCCTATTGAAAACAGGTACCTATCAATAGCTGCTTTGCCATATATACATATGTGTTATCATGAAGCCTAAATTTTGAAATATCTACAACTTTTCTAAAATTTATACTCCAAAAATAAATGTTTTGCAATGTTAGTACATTAAGAACAGGATTTCCATGGGTCAGGAAAAGCCAGGTAATTTGAAATTACTGAAAAGAAAAAGGCAGGGAAATGTTAGGAAAAATCGCAGATATTGCCCAAAAATCAGGAAAAATGATGATATAAACCTGGAAAATGCTTTTTGAGCATTCAGTTTATGTCGCAAGCTATGTTATATTTTATGCTGTGAGCTATCTTTTATGCCTGATATTAAATTTTGTGACTGGAATTTTCTAAAAGTACACCTGAAAAACCTGGAAAAGTCATAGCATTTTACTTTTAAATTGAGTGGGAACCCTGAAAGAATTCATGTATAAAATGTTGTAATTTTTTTTTTATTTTTTTTTCCTTAAAATATAAGCCAAGTGTGAAAGTGAAAATATTATAATTGAGAAGGGGGAAAAAAAATATATATATATATATAATTTTTTTTTTTTTTTTTTTCCTTAAACTCTTTTTATCATGTTAACACCACCCCAAATTTAATTTGGTCAATATAAATTTCGGGGAAAAAAAATTACAGGAAAATCACAAAATTTGGAGATAATTTAGAATGTAGTCTTCTTGCATTGGCAGAAAATAATATCCTAGAATGTAGTATTTTGCAAAAATATTCATATGTCCAAACAATAACTATTGACAAGTATTCGTTTTTGATAAGAGAATTTTTTTTTTTTTTTTTTTTTTTTTAATATCAATTCACCCTACTTTGTATGTTACTTTTTCTCTTTGGAAGCTATGATCATACAGCCTATGTATTGTGAATATTTATATATAAATATTTAAAAAGCATTGGACTATAACTGCTCCCCAACTTCATGGAGCTTTTACTTGTGTGTTAGATAGCTGATTGGTCTTTTAATGAGCTTTAATGCCACCACATTTAAAGAAATTGTTTCACTAAAGTATTATATAACTGTTTATAGGGAAAAAATATATATATATTGAAAGTTTTATGTTTGAAAAATTTTGTTATAATGTTCTTTTAGTTTTTCTCTTATGCCATAAATTGTTAAATATTATTTTACTAAGATATACAGTATAAACAAGTTATTATCAAAGTGTTAAACTCTTAAAAAAAAAAAAAAAATGCTAGCTCAACTCATTTGATATTCATGTAATTGGAAATTTAATTTTGAATCCCACTGTGCCAAACAAAGTTGTAATTGAATATTCTTAAACATTGCATGAAATACAAGTAATTTAAGTATGAATAAGATGCTTAATAATAATAGAGGCATAGTTGCTTGGGAAACTGTTTTTCTTTGAAAATAAAAACAATAAAATTGAAACTCATATTAAGAACTAAAATCTATAAATAGCAATGCTTGCTTTAATCTTGAGCAAAAAACTTAATTTATGCTCTAGTCTAAATACCGTAATTTAATTCGTTACGGGTTCTTTAAAATACAGTGCTGTCATTGATATTTAGACGACACTATTATGTATAAAATGATTTTTATTTATTTGTGTGTTTTAGTCTAAGTATACCTGCCAAATCTTTTTTTCTTTGTGTGTTTTTGCAGTTTAATATATATATATATATATATATATATATATATATATATATTTTTTTTTCCATAACAGTTCAATATTTTAATTGTAGCTCATTTGTAGTAAAAGTATTCTTTTTTTATCTGCTCAGTTGAATGAATCACTAAATATTTTTCTCTAAAACTGTTAACTTATGAGCAGCTCCAGCACCATGACACAGTGTAATAACTTGATCACTGTCATGAGCAGGTTCATCATCTTTGTGAGTGTTAAGCTCTGAAGTCCCTCTTGGATAGTGGACCAACAGACAAGCATTTGGTGAAATGTTCAAAATGTTTCAATTATGTTATATTACTTATGATAACAGACTTTCAAAAATAAATTTTCTAAAAAGGATAGGATCAAAAGGATCATCTAAATTAAGGTCTCTTATTTTTTTATGTGCATAATAACAAATAAAAACGCCACAATTTATACTATCAGTCTGCAAAGCATGTGGAGGAAAATTTACTCGCCAATTATCATACGATTTACAAGTGTTCTTAATAACAAAGCACCACTTTTGAATAACCTGCTTGTAAGATCCACTGATAGTTGTATTAGAAGGATCATAAAATTCAAAGTACCCCCTTTTTTTAGATTAGCTATTAATACCACCCAATGCAAATTGCAATTAAAGGGAATAAATAAATATTCTTTGAACATCATACTTTCAATTACATACTTACTGATTTCTTTTGACTGACAAACTGAAAATGTAAGTAAGGAACTTACACACATACTTATTGTGATTATGCAAAATTTTAATAAAAAATGCATCTATAATAGTATCATACAGCCACCCTTTTTTAAATACTCTAGAAAATGATCTTAACAAATTTTCTTCTTCCTCACTTATAAAAGGATCTAATGATTTTAACATGCACAGTGTGAGTTCTATATCATTAATTTTTATGTATGGTGTTGTCGTAATTTTACCATTAAAAACATTTAATCTCGTATCAAAATGTGGTGTGTGGATATATTTATGTGTTGAAAATTCCAAGAAATTGTTAGTATTGCAATAGTATATATGTTTCCGAAAAAGTACTGTGTGCAAAACTGTGTTCAGTGAGTCATTCGCACTACTATTATTTACTATCTGATGTGCATAAAAACACACAAACACACCACAACTACTATTATCATTTTGTAATGCATGAAGAGGTCACTCAATCTTCCAATTATTGTTTTCTACTAATAATTTATCTAATTAGTCCAGTTTTTTAAATCGTTAATATAGTTACCTTTGCTATTGTCAGCAGATGAATCATACACCATTAATTTTCTCTTTTCTACATTAGCAACTAAAAGAATCCAATGAGAATTTATACAAAGAGGAATAAAGATATATTTTATCAAAGCAATAGGACACGAGAGATCTAATTCCTTAATACTACTAACATATATATGAGATAATGAAGAATCAACAAATACCATATCCTTTTTCCCATTCAAAAGTGTAAAAAAAAATATGAATCTATTACTGTGTCATAAAGCCAACCCTTCATAAAATCAGAGAATGATTTTAGAGATGCAACGTTTAAATTGGAAGGACCAACTGAAATAACATGCTCTGAAAAATTTTCTAACTTACTCAATGGAAATGCAAATGTATTATCAGAAACCTTATCACTATAGTCATTCATCTGATTGCTCAGCTTTTGTGTTTTACATGTAGGTTCATCAACATCATAATTAAACTAGTATGTTGTGGCCACCACAAGACTTTCTTCTATATTTTCCTATACATATTCAATCAGTAACAATATTTAAAAAAAAAATGATTTTTTTTTCTAAGGGTTTTTTTTTTTTTTTTTTTTTTTTGTAAAAATTAATACATATTCAATCACTAACAATATTTAAAAAAAAAAAAAAAAATGCGCATTTTTTTCTAAGTTTTTTTTTTTTTTTTTTTTTTGGTTAAAAGTAAAAAAAATCTATAACTTTGTTTTAAATTATCACAGATTTATAGTTCAACCATTCGTTTTAAAGGTATTGACGAGATCTTTCGAATGATACATATCTTCAAAATTTACCCCCCACGATACTACTATTATCAATAATTCATATTAATTTTACAATCACAAGTGTAAAATAACTCTTATTATGCACATTTATACGAATTTTTGTCCTATTCTGCCATGTTAAAAATTTAGATAAAATGCTATCACAGCGCCTCCTGTTGAGCTATGGATCCCCAAATATAATCAGCACCAGTTTATGTCGGGGACCAACTAAATACCAAGTTTGATAAAATTGCGTTAGAAAAAAAATCGTTTTTTTTTTTGTTAAAAGGAAAAAAACACGATAACTTTGTTTTAAATTATCACAGATTTATGGTTCAACCATTCGTTTTAAAGGTATTGACGAGATCTTTCGAATGATACCCATCTTCAAAATTTAACCCCCCAGGGGGGGGGAACCGATGCCCCACCCATGCACAATTTTTTTTTCCTAGTTAACTACTACTATTATCAATAAGCGTCCACAAAAAAATGATACAGACAGACAGACATTTTTTAAAAACTATCAATTCGTGTTCAAGACATCCCAAAACGTGTAGATCCGTCAAAAAACGGAGGTCGAAAATTTTTGCGAATCCAATACTTTCTCTGTATTACGTATAGAAGAAAGTAAAAAAGTAAAATTTTTATCTCTATCATTTGAATCAATTTTTTGTTTCTTGTTCAGGGTTCATACTGAAATATGGGAAAAAAATTCTCTGAGTTCTCAGACAATTTTCAAGAAAATAAACACTCCTCTAGACAGGACAAAATACATCTACTTTCACTGTATGATGTCATGTTACTGCCGATCATGATAAAAATTCAGGTAGAAATCATTGTTTACATGCGTATTTTCACAATACTTAATCATTTAAAATTTGATACGAAGCTAAACAAGAAAAACATAACTTGAGAGAAAAAAAAAAAAATGTTTTTCCAGGTTTTATAACTGATTTTCCCTGACTTTTAATGAAATTTTTTATTTTCCCTGACTTTTTTTAACAAAATTCCAAATTCCTTGAGTATTCCCTGATGAGTATAAACCCTGTTGTTAGTTTTGTAAAGTCTGGGTTGTTGAATTAACTTTTGATTATGATTAGGAGGTACAAAACAATTAGATAATGTTAAAATGGGTTCATCATTACTACATTGTACAATACCTTTGCATTCTGAAACTAGAAAACTAATGTTTTGTGTATATTTCTTAACATAATACTTTGCACTTTGGGGTGTTCTATTAAATTTAATAATTCTGATGTTAAGTCTTTACAAGATTGTACTCTATTTTAAACACTGTGAGTACTAAAATATGAATAGAGTTTGGCTTTTTTTCAGATTCAACCAAACATTTATTAACCCCAGTTTTACAATCAAAATCAAAAATTTCATCTTCTAAATCTATACTTCTGTTCCAATATGAATGGATCTTATGTATGTGTTTACAAATTATATTTGAATCTGGACAATCACAACTATAAAGGCGACTACACAATCCTTTACAAGTAATTTCTGAGCATTTATAAAAACATTAGCCGCCTTCGGCGACCAGCTGGTTCGCGATCCCTGAAAAATCCGACTTTATGTTGGCTTTTGGCCCACTCTAAATATATATAATTGTACTTGACATAGTTTTTATTTCAAGTCTTTAATATACTTATTAGAAATAGAAGTTATTGTCTTTTAAATTTATTAAATCTTTATTAAAGTGTAAAATAATTGCATTACTTACGTTATTAACTTTAATGTGTAATTTTTTCCGAAGTACCGCGTTGCAGTTACTTCGGGTTTGTTTACGTTGCCATCTTGTTTTAGTCCGTTGCAGCATTAACCCTTCGCTACTGAACTTTTAGTTTTCACCGTTTGGTGGCGCCTGTTTAAGTTTTGAACGCTCACAATCAATCGTTCAACCACCTATTTTCTGATTGGTTAGTTCTGTGGGCGTTTCATGTTTACGGTGAACCGCACGGATATTTTTGGCAGACGATAAGTATAAATATGAAGTAATTTAATAGAATATCGCTCTTTCTCTTTTTGTTATATGTTTTACTGCTGGTGGTAAAGCTTAATTATTGGCCATGATGTTTTTTCGTTTTCTTAAATTGACTTTTGAAATAGTAATATGAAACAATAGTTTTTTTGAAATAGTAAATCGCTTTTGAAAGGTTATTCTTTTAAGATAGCCTGTTGTTTGTCCAGAAGATGTGGACTTTTATTTTCTCGGCTCTACTGGTTCGCCGGAAGCAATGGATGTGACATTTTTTCTTAACAATAGTCAGTTTCTCTCCACATATATTTATACATTAAATTTAAATAGCAGTTTATTTTTCTCTCATATGTTTAAAGTTTTTTTCTAGTTGAGCATCAAATCTGTGATATATTAATGATGTTACTTTATTTTTTACTTGTTATTAATATTTAATAAACGTTAGTTGTTTTATATAAATATCTTGTCTTTATTGCCTCTCACTGTCAACATGTTTTTCACTACCTTAGTTTCCAGTTGGCTTCCATTGCCATTTGCTGCTTAATATAACATGTATTAGTTTAGTTGCTGTAAGGTAGTAAGATTCCTTATTTAATACTGTGGACTGAACAGCAACAACTTTTAGCGAAAATATATTTTAGGCTTACACTTTACGAAACTCGCGCTTGGTGGCGCCTGCGACGCCTTTTTCCTGTTTTAGGTCTAATAACAGCTTATTGATATAACGTGAAAATAGCTTATTGAAAGCGCAGTAAATTCCTGTGTGGTAGCGCCTTCGGTGCCCTCTTCCCTTTTCAATATCTGAAACAGCCTGTTGCTCACCATGTTATGATCTTTCAAATTTCTGACTTTAGCTAAGTCCCGCTCGGTGGCGCCTGCAGCGCCTTATCCCCGTTTTAGAACATGCAACACCTTCCTCACTCATTAGAATTTGAAATTTAAAAATGTTACAGCGCCATCTGGTGGTAGAAATTTCTGTAATATATTGTTCAATTCCAAATCAACAAAGCTTTCAAATGATGTATTACTTATGAAATTATTTCAATTAGTAGCTGAGATGCAAAAGAAAACCTAATCAGGACATACTAAAACATGTAAATCACGTGAAATCTCTAATTCCATTATCTACGGTAGTCGTTTAATGGAAGTAAAAAGAAAAATAAATATTTTTTAGGTCCCCAAAACCTATATATACCACGGTAGTCGGGTAATGGAAGTAAAAAGAAAAAGTATTTTTTTAATTCCTTCAAATGTATTTTGTTGCTATGGAAACTCCTATCGTCTATTGAAAGATAGATTACGTGTTAGAATAAAATTTAATTTGCAATTAAAATGTAACTGCTTTGTTTATTAATGAAAATTGATGAAATGTTAACTGCAGGTTGGTTTTGTGCTGATTAGGTTGTATATTAAGTGTTGTGTGGGAAAAAGAAAATTTGAAGCACTTTGAAATTTGCAATTTTTAACTCCAGTTCAAGATCATGTGACATTAATGACTTCCACATGTTTTGTTCAACGAGACAGCCGTTAAAATCGTCTGCAGATAGAATGCCTCTTTTTAAGCAATAGGGATTTTTGGTCAGTTTTCGATCGACATGGGTCAATATTTTAATTAATATCTCCACAACTAATTAAAATTTTTAAATTCTGATTTCACTATACCCTCGGGAAGGCTTCTTAGTACCCATATGTCAAATTATATACTTCTGCATTCAGTAGGGGCTGAACGTACAGATGCTCAGACAGACAAGACAGACAGACATCTTCCTTTATTATTATAGGTAAGCCACTCAAGCAATTATTTTTTAATTTCTTTACTATATAATACTAGAACTTTTTAGATTGTGATGCTACTAACCAAGTGCTATCTGATAATTCTTTACAGTTATCAGTAATTTTTAATACCCTTTTATGTGTATCTTTAGTAAGTGAAACACTTTTAGAAGGTTGACCCATTATCAATTTGTATGCATGTGTTAAATATGTATTCCTCTCAATATCTAGTAAAGTAATTATAAGTTTATCTAATCTTCTATTAAACTTTCTGTTAAAATAAACAGTTTTTAATTTATTGTGAAATGATTCACAATACATATTAGTATCAGTCAAAGCATGAAGGAAATTACGGTAAGATGTAGCCCATAGTTGAACTCTGTTACTATAATAGCTCTGAAAGTATACTATAAAAGTTGGACAAATTGGTGAATATTTCTCTATGAAATTGTTAAGAAGAGAATGAAATTTAAATTTTGGCTATTCTTTGCTCATTTCCTTTAATTTAAAAAAAAGTTATTCCAAAAGCAAACAAATCCTTAGAGTTTGGCAAATTATCCAGATCTGATAGACCACAAACATCATACCTTGAGGTTTATAAATCAAAACCGGATCAAAATTTTCATTTTTTAAACTATTAACAATACATGAAACTGAGACTGCATCATTAGCTGGATATAACGCATCATTCATACACTTTTTATAACTACTAATCGATTTATTTGATATAAAATTTTCTTTACATGGAAAACAACCTCTATTATTTCACAAACCAGCATCATCTTGTAAAATTATTTCAATATTATCTTCAATTTTAGAAATTGGTACAGATAATCTTAAATGAGCTTTAATCATATCTCTTACACTTTGATTTAAAAGCTGATTCTTACAATTTTTTAACTTTAGGGGATGGTTATGGTTAGAAAAATATAACACATTTACTACATTTGGTTTCTCTAAAACATATATTCTAACAGGACATTTTATGGATTTTGGAATAGTTCCCTTACTACTTCTTCGACTAGTAATTGGCATAAATTTAGTATGACATATTCCAAACTGTCAGTTATAGTAATAGTATTTACTTGATTTGCTCGATTTTACACCTGTACACTTTCTAAAAGAACTAAAAGTTGATTTACTCACAGTTTCTAACCATTTTTGAAATAAATTTATTGAATGAAACTTTATATTACGGATGTAATCAACTATGATCAAGAAGCAAGTGCTTAGTCAAGGATACAAATCTACTAAATGACTGAGGACAGACACTCCAATGGGCAATTAAATTGAGTACGTTTAAATTTTGAGCAATGGGTTAAATGTGTATAAAATGACTGCTGATAATAAAATGAAACATTACACTTATGACATATTCTAACAACACGTTTTTTTAAAGTGTTGAGTGTTTGTATTGAAGTTTCAGAAATAGTTAACTGTTTTGAATTTTCTACTGAATGCACTGAAGCTTCGGAGTATGCTATTTGTTTTGAAGTTTTAGAACATGCTGTTTCTGCTACAAGGTCTGGACGCGCTGTTGTTGAACAAGTTGACTTTATTAATTATTTTTAGCACAATAACTCTTATGATTCCAAAATGATTTTTTTAAGGTGCATATTTTGTTGCAAATATCACAAATATATTGTTGATTACAAGATTCCTTCACTTTACAAGATTTCTTATGCTCAATAAGTCCCCTTTTTGATTTAAACAGCTTATGGCATGCATCACACTCAAAAGACACATCAGAAGTTTGTTTACAACTATGCTGATAAAAAGTTTGTTTGCATTTATATGTTTTTGAACAATCATTACACTTTCTGGGATACAAAGCTGTTTTAGAGGTAACATCACCCAAATTTTTTATACCACCCCCCACTACACAGTGATTTACTTCTTTCAAACTTTTATTTGTTTCATCAAGTTTAGGATAAGAGAATGAAACATTACCTGGCAATTTAGAAGTCCAATATGCCCCAAAAATAAAAGAATAAAATAAATTCTCAATAAAACAAAATGTACACAAAAAATAATACGCAACACAACAAGTGAAAAAGAATAACATGAAATGCAAGGTGCAGGGCATTTAGCACAACTCTCTCAAAAATTAAGGGACTTGAGGGACCAAAAAAAAAAAAAAAGGATTCTTTCATTTGGATTTTTGCAAACATTTTTATTATATTTTTTGTGTGTCTCTGATACTAACTGTTCATAAATGTTTCAAGATGATTCCAGATTTTTGGCTTTGTACTGTATGTGATATACTTTTATATTACATATTAGCAGTTACATATATGCTTGCAAATCTGTTGAATATGAACAAGATTGATTATCTGTGTGTGAGTCAAGGTTAGAAATTATAATGTGAAATGTTGCCTAATTATTTTTTATGTATTTATTATTATTTCCTTAGTTGCCAAAATAATCTACTCAGGCATAATTTTTTAATTATTTCTTTTATGAGATAACAGGATAAAACTTTTATTATTTACTTAAATAATGAATGCAAAAACAAAAATTAAAATGTGAATACATTTTTATTTTACAAAAGATTAAAAACTTCCTTAAAACAGAATAAACAAAACATTTTTTTTTTTTTTTTTTTTTTTTTAATTATGTATTGGTCAACTGATTTTTAAATTCAGTTGCATCCAAGTATTACATCTTCAATTAAAATGAGAACTATCAGAAAATACTCATTTAAACTTTTTTTTCTTTAATTATTAATTTATACTTTCAGCTTTCATAATCTCAAATTTGATTATTATATATAATTTAAAACACATATAAAATACCTTACTAAAAATCCTCAAGCTTGTGCAAAATATATTTTGGCCACAGTCACGACTATCACCAGTGCACTAATGATTTAGGTTTACTCTGGCGGCTTCATCTTTCCCTCTCTCTTGCTCCTCTCTTTTCTTCAGTTTTGTCATGATGTGTTGCTGCTCGAGTGGATTGTTATGCTGTAATATGTAATCAACCCAAATTAAGTAATCAGAACCCAAGCTCACTCTGTATCACCACACTATCTTGTGCTTGCTAGGTAAATAATAAATAAAAACTTTATAAGCAGCTTTGATTCTGCTTAGCTGCACTCATGCTTATTTTTTTTCTGCCTGATGAAGGTTTACACTATTTTTTAGAGTATGAAACATCCACCCCCACCCCCCCAACTTATGTTGTTTGCTTACACTGTTTATTACTTTTAAAAGTTAATTTCAAGGATGACTCTTACACTGCTAATTTTTATTGAATATAATAGAAATTATTGATAAAAAATAGTGGTGTAAGAATTCATGCAAAGAAAACACACTTTTTGATATGCAGATGACTGAAAAAGCATCAGTCTAAGAAAGTTTTCTATAAGTAAAATCATGTTTAAATAGCATACAAAAATATAAGTATAATATGTGTATGCATTGTTCATATATTTCTTATATCGAAAGAAAAATATACATAAATAAAATTAAGTCATTGCTAATTTACCAACAGCATAGCAATTAAAATCCAACTTATATATGATGGCTATTAACATTTTCTATTTTTTAGCTTATCTTTACAGTTTTTGACGATGGAGGTTTTTTTTTGTTTTAAACCAATATTGTATCCTTGTCATATAAAAAATCCAACTCTGATTTCCCAAGATGACTTTGGGATAGAGATGTTTGGTAATAATTATTGGCTATGATTATTTAATTTCTATATAAGTAATAAATAAAATTAAAATAATTTTAAAAAGTAAGTAAAATATCAGTGAAATGTAATTCACTTTATATTTTTTATCTTTTGTTAATTATTCAAGAAAGTGATAACTTTTTTAATTAAAATATTTAAAGGTATTATTTTATTTACAATTTATTATGTTATTAGTAATAAATATTTAGTCAGTTTACTGCAGTAGTTAAAATTGTAAAGTTAAATTTTTAATTACATACCTGTGGCAAAATTTAGGCAATACAGTAACGTTGTTGGAAAAAAGAAATTGTCATTTGTAGAAAGATTTGCAATTTTTTTTTTTTTTTTTTTTTTTTTTTTTTTTAGTAACTAACTTAATTTTAAAAATTAATTGTACAGGGTTCATACTCATCAGGGAAAACATGGAATACTCAGGGAATTCGTTAAAAAAATCAGGGAAAATAAAAATTTTCATTAAAAGTCAGGGAAAATCGGTTATAAAATCTGGAAAAACAAATATTTTCTTTCTCTCAAGTTATATTTTTCTTGTTTAGCTTCTTATCAAAATTCAATTGATTAAGTATTGTGCAAATACACGTGTAAACAATGATTTCTACCTGAATTTCTATTATGGTCGACAGTAATATGACACCATACAGTGGAAGTAGATGTGTATTTTGTCCTGTCTAGAGGAGCGTTTCTTGTAATATGTTGCTAATATTATCTTGAAAATTGTCTGGGAACTCAGGGAATTTTTTTCCCATATATGAGTATGAACCTTTTTATATAACATCAAATTATACAAAAAAAAAAAAAAAAGTTTAAATTACTATTGCTATTCTCATTTAGATTTCCTGCTTGTGCTTTTTAAGTTTTTACACCAGCCAAAAGTTAATAAATCATGAGATTCTTCAGAAACTTTCTTTGACCATTGTCTTTCATCCAGATGATTTTATTGTGTGTTTAATAATAATCAATGAAAGGCTGAATTTTATTGCAATGTTTTAGTTTTATGCTAGTTCATGTATTATTTTCAGAAAAAATTGGTTCAGTATCAAATGCAGTAAACTTTCTTAGGATAAATTTTATCTTCTGACAATAGTTTTTGAAGTGATTTTGTCATGTTCATGCCAATTTTTTGTAACAACTTTTGCACTTTATGAATAAATTACAATTTAAAATTTGGTCTACTTGAATTTATATTTTTAGTGGTTTCATAATTTCATTCTTTCTAATAAAAAATACATAAAATTAAAAAAAATAGTATTATTGTACCCAACAGAAAATTTATAGCATATTTATATATACATTTATTGCTCCCCTCCCCCCCCCCCAAAAAAAAAATAAATAAATAAATAAATAAATAAAATAAATATACTATTCCCTAAAGCTGCTATATGATCTATAAAACTATAATACAAATTACCATGACATAGACCACGTTAATAGATGTTATCATCCAATATCTCTTATTTTTTACTGCAGGTTTTCTTTACTTAGAATAAACATGATGTCTATATTGTAAAAATAATAATTACAAAACTTTGAATAAATACCGTAAAATGCAAAAAACTTACAACAATTGTTTTGTGTCGTAAAACGCACGGCATTTCATCAGGCAAACGAAGTAAACACGACTGCTGCATGCGTTGCCGCTTAAACTGCAGCACTCATGCTCACTCTGTTCGCCTGACAAAGGGTCGTGTTCTTTGGACCTGAAACATTTGTTGGCAGTTTTTGCATTTTATGGTGTTTATTAAAAGTTTTGTAATTATTATTTTAAAACACCAGTTTTGCGGTGCTTTCTTATTCTAAAAATAACTCACTGATTTGACACTAAACTTAAACAAATAAAATAATAATTGCATGACATGGCTAGATAAATTCAATCCCACTGAACATGTTTATGACAGTTAATTCCTAATTTAAATCTAATAATTCCATTGCTTCATAATAAACCTTTAGTTATTCTGCAGCAGATAAATTCCAGGTTATCTTAAAAAATGTAGTAAACAAAATGGCCATTTTAATGATTTGCTTTTCATATTTCAACAAAGTTGTCAAGTTTTTTTTATTAGTTTATAAATTCATTTCAAGTGCAAAAAATATATACTGTGCACATGTAAAAGGATCAGTTTTGAGTGGAAAACTGTGTAGCACGCAAGATAAAGTAGTACTGTGTTGTATTAATCATACAAATTCCAGCATATCTTTTAGATAACTGCACATTTTTAATTGTGAATGGTGAATGAAGCATATTAAATATGTATTAATATTTTCAAATGAAATTAACAAAATAGTGCATTGGTATTAGATGTAATTATGTGAAATATATTTTACAAGATATTGCTCCATTCCATTATAGGATTACATTGTGTTAAATTTTGAACATATTGCCTCCCATGATTCTTCACCTGCAGCTCCATTATGAATAACGTACCCATTTCTTTAAATTTACAATTAAAGATTGTAACAGAGATATTTTATCCATATGGGGCTACTGCTGTTTATCAGTTGAGAGCCTGTGCTCCCAACTCCATTGATTTTTTTTTTTTTTTTCCTATGTATACACAGCTCAGGGTTCGCACTAAGAGGAAAAAATGAGTGGGATTCTCCCACTCTAACAAAAAAATTAAGTGGGATTTTGAAAATTTAAGTGAGATTTTTGAAATTGAAGTCACTAATTACATTTTACAGAATTTTTTTTTTTTTTTTCAAGAAATATGCTAATTACAGACATGTGATTGCTGAAATTAGAAATTAGCTGAAAAATTTTCGCTAATAAGATTGATTGGATGATTAGTTGACTATTGATAACGTCACTTTCAATAAATTGATGACATAAACATTTACATATATAGTTTTTATCTACATTAAGCATTTTCAGGGTTCTTTCATTAGCGTAAAAAAAAAAAAATAATAATAATTCTTCAATATACCTGCAATAACTTTTATACCCACATAAAATCTTATTAAAATTTCACACCAAAAGAGTAAAAAAAAAATTTTCAAACAAATATAGAATATTATTTTTATGTATGTACATTAATCATTCATATAAAAGTAGCAGTAGCTAATTATTATTTTCAAACGTGCATAAAACCAACTGAGTGTTAATTTTCTTAAATTGATTTGTAAAAAATTTTCTTACCTGAAAAATTTATTCTTCATTTCCCCTCATATTTACAAATTTGGTATAGATATGACACCCCATAAAGATTTAATTTAAATGAGAAAAAATAAATAAATTCATTAAGTTCAGCACTAAAGGTCTAAAAATAATTACATATGTCAGAAATATTGAGCACTTCAATTGCTTTATTGTTTCTAGAATTGATCATCGAACACAATCCGTATTCCGGAGATGGGAAAGAGGGGGGGGGGGGATTAAAAAAAATAATTACAGAGTGAGAAATATTAAACTCTTTCGATTCTACTTCTAGAATCTAATAAAGCAAGTTTAAAATGAATATTATAAATATAATTTATGTTGCAGATGGGTAAAGATTGGGAAACAAGACTTCTGCAGAACATTTGATTGTTGATCGCTAGATGGAGATAAATAAATGGGGAGGTGGGCAAAAAATAATTACATGAGCAAGAAATATTTAACAACTGTATTTCTTTAAAGGTTCTAGAATCTCATAAATAAAGTTTGAAATGGATATTGACATTTATGTTGTGGATGGAGAAAGATTAGGAATCAGAAGCTTTTGTAGAACATTTGATCGCTGATTGTTCCATTTTTATTTATTTATTTATTTACGAACGATATCCGCGTTTTAAAACGGAAAAAATAAATTCGCGGAGTTCAATGAATTAGATTTAAAAAAAATCACTGGAAAAGCACGCATACAAAATTTTTTTAAGTGGTTTTTTTTTTATATTGCGCGCTCCCGCGTTCTAGCGCGAACCCTGCAGCTATGCACTAATTTGGCTGTTTTACTGCATTGAATATTGGCGACGAAACTGGCTGAGTTAAAATTTACTCGTGACAAATAAGTCAAGCATTTCCCTATCCCTGGGTATAGGAAAAATTTTATTTGACATATGGTTGTATATGGGGGGTGGGGTTGCACTAATCTCAACTTCTTTTTGAATACGTTATCTAGAATTCAAAGCTATGTGTTAATAAATTTTAAAGTTTATTCCAAATTTAGACAACTTTCCCTTGCACCACTCCTTGAAACTTTATAATCTCAAACTTTTCAAGTAGCAACCTCATATATGGACTTCAAGATACAGCATTTGAATTACCGGCAATTATTTAAGTTATTCTGATAGCAGGTATACAAAAAAAATCAGCTGTTAAAAACTTGACTTCAGGGAACCTCAAAAAGATCATTTCTACAAAAGAAAAATAATAATTTAACTTTAAATACTTTATTTACCATTAGTGTATGAGGAATTTTCATTCTGAGCAGTTTTACTGATCATGTTAAAATATAGTAAAGCACTTCCATCAATCACATTCATAGAAAAGAATGCTTTTGCTTAGTTACTAGTAGAGTAGTATGTATCATCTATAAATTATGTACACACCACACTATACAATGTGCTTTTATGCATATAATATATACGTTCATTTCATTTGGTTTATTGCAGCCTAGAGATGTTTAACTGTACCTACCAGAAGTTTCACCCTTAGACATAATGTATTTAAATTCTCTTGGATACTCTTATACATGAACCATAAGCTTGATCTCAATAAAAAGCTCACTATGAAAGCATAGAGAGCAGGGTTGTTATTTCGTCCACTTTTTCGTCAAAAGTGGAAAAAACCTGGACAAAACTGGAAAAAAAACCACACGAAACTGGACAAAATAAAAACCACTGAACTGTACATGTTCAGTGCATAAAATTATTAATCACAATAAAAAAACATGAAGAGAATGCTAATTACATTAGTTTACAGTTTGTAGATGTAACAAAGTAAATCTGTTGTGGTGGACTATTATAACATTATCATACTGGATATTAAGAGAAAAAAAAAGTTATTTAACACTATATCTAAATCCTTAAAAAGATAAGAAACAGACACGGCTGTTTAGCCGGAAAAAGATTTCGTGCACAATGTTGAGTTATCTTCAGTACATAATGTTGACAATTAAAAATGAAGAATAACTTAATCCCCCCCTCCCAAACCCCCTTCGAAAGAGAATATTTTCAATATTAAAGTTTTTTACAAACGATATGATTGATTAATACATAGACGATTATAATCTTAAAAATAATTTAAGTTGTTTCTTTGCTATTTTGTACTTAACTTAAATATCTTATTTAACATTTCTATACTAGGTTTAAAAAAAAAAAAACTCGTAAGTGTAGATAGAATGTTTTTATCTATTTATGTCCACAAGTCCTTTCAAAACAAAGCTTTCATTTCTATATAACATTTTATTTGCAATACCAACACGTCATTTTTCAATCCAATAATTAAAAAAATAAAATTTGCTTACTTAATTATTTAATAATTTTATATTCTTATCTTAATTTTGTAAAAAAAAAAAGAAAAAAAATATTACTTGGTAATAGAAATTCCAGATGAAAAAAATACAAAATAAAATTTTACTTCCACATAGAAAAGTTATTCATTTATTTTTCACAAAAGTAATGTCTTTAATAATATAAATTTGACATATATGTGTGACTGTATATATATGTAATCAATTTGATAAATATGCAGAAACTTAAAGAGAAATAATAAAAATGTTGAGGGACTCCAGTCGACTTTCTGAACATGAAGTTAATTCACTGTTGTTTAAATAAAATAACGTAAGAGAAGTCATTAAATAAACAAACAAAAAAATTATAATAAGTGTTTTATTTTAGAAATTTTTATTCATGAATTCATCAACCGTGAATTTTTATTTAATCAAATTGGAGTGTAAATGTTGATATTTTTATCTATTGCCAACTATGCGAAAAATACCAGAGCCGGGAATCGAACCCGGGCACCTCCGCTTAATGCACAGATAACGCATCCATGCGTTAAGCGGAGGTGCCCGGGTTCGATTCCCGGCTCTGGTATTTTTCGCATAGATGTTAATAAATAAAAATATCAACCTTTACACTCCAATTTGATTAAATAAGTGTTTGATTATTTGCTCCCAAATAATATATTGTTTAATGGAATGGAATGCATCCAAATTCTTTTGTGTATCTCTGTAAAAGAACTAATAGTGTTAGATTCACCAAAATGTATACAGTTTGTGTGACATATAATTTGTTTATGAATTCAAAGCTCAATCAAATGAGCCTTCAGATGCCGTCATATTTTAAATAAATTCAGACTATAGGCCATAATATTACAGAATTTTTCGTTATTTCCCTGTAAAAAAACTATTGATGCTAGATTCACCAAAATAAATCTATACGATTCATTCGACAGTGACTGATAACATGTATATAAAATTTTCAGCTGAATTGAATAAGGAATTCAGATACTATCACACTTTAAATTATTTGAGCCCATAGACTATAATGATAAAGATTTATCTTTCTGTCCTGGTTAAATAAATAAATAAATAAAACTGTGCTAGATTCTCCAAGATGTATACAGTTTGTACTACGATAACCTATAACATATGCACCAACTTTTAGCTCATTTGAACAAAGCATTTAGACAATATTGTGTTCACTCTACTCAGATATACATACATTATCGTAAAATAGCAAAAATGAACTTATGGAACCTCAAAACATGTAGATACACCAACATCACAAGTCAAATTTTTGTCATGATTACAATACTTTCCTTTCCTCTGTATTTTCAGAAAGTAAATTCCATGAAAGATATGTGAATCATTCATTTCTTCTTGCTTAATAACAAAGTTTTTAAAGGTGTTTACAACTATGAGGGAGGAGATGACAATGCAGTTGAAAGCAGTGGGGGAAAAAGAGGGGAATTAAAATTGAAACTATAAACTATCACTTTTGCATTCAATCCACCCTTAGACATAGATATATTTATTTATTAAATATCGTTAACTTTGCATGTCTATTTCAATCATTCATGTCTATTTTGAAATATTTAAGTTGATTTTATTCACATACACAGGGTTCAGGAATTTATTAAAAAATATGGTCGCCAACAAAAAATTCTGGTAGCCCATAAAAAAAATATTCTCCGTTTTCTTTCTTTTTCTTTTGTTCCATTTCAAAATTTACTTGAATATAGAAATTAAGATTCTATATACCAATTATTATACCAACTAAAAACCAATTATTTATTAAACTTGAATGATTTTTTTTACATCAGGAAACACCTGTTTAAATTTAACATCATGAAACTGGTTTTATTATTTTCACTAAATCAATACACCATCGGCAATGATACATCATTACACAGGTACAACAATTCAGCAACAGGTCGATAGCATGCACAGACAGGAGAACCAATTCCCTAAAATGATGAAATAATTTAACACCGAGTTGTGAAACATGCACGGAGATGTGTAAATTCCCTAATTTAACACAGTGTCTCAAAAAGTGGTGAGAGAAGCAGGAATCAAAACAGAGAAAGTAGAATTGGATCCCGATTTTGGGACCAATTCTTTCACCAAAATATATATTTTAAAAAAAAGTTTCCTTAAAGTTGAAAACATTATTACTAGTTTAAAAAAATATTGGTCGCCAATGGCAACCAGGTGACCGTATTTCACAAGCTCTCACATATATACATAATGATAAAGAATTGTTTTATATATATGGAAAGAATAAAGGTAATTTTTAATTTAGTACTCGCAAATAATTAATAGTGGACAAAACGGTATTTTGTCCGGGACGGTTTTAACCAGGTTTTTTCCAGTTGTGGAAAAAACCGAACAACTCTGGTAGAGAGTGATAAATTATTTATTACAACTGTCCAATCTCTTTGAATATTAAATGTATTTGTTTTAAACTATAGTATAATGATCTATGCATTCGTTGTCATGCTTTCTGAAAGTATACTCTGTATCTGGAAAAGTGTTGATTCATCTGCAAATTTAAGACTACGAAAGCATCTCTGTGATAACGATTTAGAATACCACATTTGAACTTCATGCTATAACATAATTTGTTTCTTCAAATATACTTATAAGAGACACACTCAAATCAACTGCTGAAAACATGTTTTTTGGATTCAGGGAGCCTCAAAATTTGTATGTATAGCAAATTAAATTTCTAAAATTGGGCCCCAAAACAATACTTTCTCTACTATATATATATGGGTACGAGAAAGTAAAAATATATTTTCAATTATTATTTCCTTCTACAAGTGTTGGACAAAAAAAATGGAAACACATTCGCTTTTTCACATTTTGTTGAAGATCTTGAAATATACTTAATTTGTTGTTCTTTAATTTTGGGAATAAGGAAAGTATGTCTTTCCTCGTATTTTTCAGGAAAAATTTTGTTACAAAGGCCCTTGGTGGATGAACGGCAAATCCAATAAAATAAAAAGTATTAATGATTACCCTGTATCTGCATATAAATTCATAAAAAGATGCAACTTGATATAAATTAGTGCATATCAACTTTTACAGCTCAACAGGTGGCACTGCTATGCAGCAACTTCCACAATTTAAGAAAAGGCTATATCTCAGGAACTACTGCATAAAAATGCACATAAATTTATATGTAGATGCATCTTGACATATGTTAATGCCTATCAAGTTTCAGTGTCAACTGCTCAACAGGTGGCGCTGTTATGCAGCAATTGTCACAATTTAAGGGAGAGCTATATCTGAAGAACTACTGACTACTGCGCAAAATTGCATAAAGATTTATATGTGGATGCACCTTGACATGAATTAGTGCCTAAAAGCTTTTGGTATCAATCGCTCAACAGGTGGCGCTGCTATATAGCAATTTCCGCAGCTTAAGGGAAAGCTATATCTCAGGTTCTCTTATATATAATGAAACAAAACTTGATATGCAAATAAGTTCTTATGAGACATTATGCCGATTCAATTTGTATGCATATAAGCAGTAGTTGCACCAGAAATTCCCCGACGGAGGGGACACCACCTCCCAGACAGGAAGGCACTATATAGAGAGAGTTTATTATATGAATATTTATCCAAAACTGCAATCTTGTTAATATTTGCACCATTCCATCTGTTAGTACTCCTTGTGGTTTTGGAGATCATTGTGCCATTCTCTGAATGTATAACTTATTTTCTTTCCACAAAAAAAAATATATATATATGTACAGGGTGCTTAAAGGAATATTCTTAAAAAAAATTAATCTTCATATCCGTTGATCACAGGTAGGTATATATACAGTGGAATTTTCCTGGGGGAAGGGGGGGGGGCACCCATCGTGCCATAGAAAATTGGCTCTCCAGAGAGGTGGCCTTTCAATAGAAGTTGTCTTTCTATTCACAGAGTAAATTACAGAACATCAATGCCACCTATCAGCTCATATGCACCTAAATTGAATCAGCATATTGCTTTAAAATGACCCTGTCATGTACCAAGTTTTTCTAAGTATATATGGTAGAATCTGATATATAGCCTTCCCGTTCACAGGAAAAATTGAAGCACAGGAGCGTCACCTATCTATCTGTATGTGCTGAAACTGATTCCATATATGTTTCATAATGGCCCTGTCCTATACAAAGTTATATGCAATAATGTACAATAGAATCTGAGATATCGCTTCCTCTTCCCGGGGGGAAAATAGCAGTCCAGCAGTGCCACTTATCGGCTGATATATTCCTAAATTAAATCAACCTGATATTTCATAATGACCCTCTCGCATATCAAGTTTTGTTCGATTATACAAATTTGAACCTGAGATATAGCCTGCTGTTAAATGAAAGAAATTGCAGCACAGCAGCGCCACCTATAAGGTGACTTGGAAAAAAGCTAACAGACACTAATTTATGTCATGGTGCAACTACATACAAATTTATATGTTATTCTGTGAAGTAGTTCTTGAGATACAGTTAGAAAAAAAATTTTGTCACACATAGACAGACAGACAGACACAGGGCCGGCTCTAGGCGGTAGGCAAGGTAGGCAACTGCCTACGGCGGCAAAATTTAGGGGCGGCAAAATCAGTTGAACTACAAAAAATAAATAAAATACTTCGATCATTGAATGTAGAAAATAAATAAATAAGTAAAAAAGTAAGTAAATAATCATAACAAGAATTTACTGCCTTCTCTGACCATTCCTATAATTTGAAATGCAGACAAGAATAGACAAACTTGTAAGTTCTGTACAGTATGTATTGTATGCACAGCCGCGTCGCGAAGGGAGAAATGCACACTCGCCGCTGATTTTACCAAGCTCTTTTTGCCCTCTAATTAAAGAAAGTCAAGAGTTTGCCAATTGTAGGGACTTTTAGTAGTATTCTTCAGCATGTAGGAATTATTTGGAGGTACCCTTTCTCAACAAGACATTATCGGTATATCCTAAGTATGAAAGAACGTCCTAGGACATCCTCAGCCATAAGATAGGGACATTTTGAGTTGTCCGTAAAAACACGGCAAAATTTGAGTTTGAATTGGCAACAGTTATGCCAGATTTAAAACAATGCTTTATTTATGCAATAACGTCCATCAGATTCATTGGATGGGGGATGGGGGGGATAAATTTTTGATGAAGGTATCAGCATTTCAATGCAAATTCAATGAACATTTTTAAGGTTTTCTTCCTGTTGAAAGATCTAGTGGTAAGGAACTGCCTAAAGTTTTATTAAAAGAGTTGGAAAAAAAAAAGGGTTAAATTAGGAAATATGAGAGGTCAAGGTTATGAAAATTGCTCAAATATGAGAGGTTACAAATTCGGATTACAATTTTAAATTCCAGAATATTTCATGTACACTGCAGCAGGCATTTATTTATCTTAGTAGTTAATGAATTACTGCGAAGTTGGAAAAAATGTATAGATTCCCTAATATCTTTATTTCTTAAATTAGAAAATATTCATGATGCTTTATTAAGCAATTACAAAAATGTAGAGATAGATAATATGATTCAAAATGACGCAGTTGTTTATTGATTACAGTCGGCAGCAAAATTATTGAAGCACTAAAAATTATTCCTACTTAAAAGATGGGCACCTTATACAGTTTTGTTAAGTAAATATTTGTCGAGTCATGATCTTAGTCTTATGTTGTTTATGAAAAAGTAAGTTGGTGATAAAAAAAAAGCGACCAAACTAAATGTATATATATATATATATATATATATATACATATGAAAAATGTGGATGTGTGCTTCAGTAATTGTTCTGCTGACTGTACAATAAAACAATTAAAGTTTTTTATGTTTGATCGTCATTTGACACACAATTTTTAATTATATTAGTCCGATTAAGAAAGCTATGTGAAACAAAAGTTTTTGATTTATACCAAGCCATTAATTTATTAAATAGCTCATTATCATTATTATTATTATTAAGAATTATTATCAGTTGAATCCTTTGAAAACTTTATCTTAGAAGCTGAAATATTAGCTAATGTAATAGACGTAGAAAAAACTTTCAATTAACTACACCACGCCGTCGTGTTCAATCTTAAAAATGAAATTTTTCTTATGAAAGTGTAGACGAATCTATAGTAAATTCAAAAGAGAAATATAAAAAAAAATTTTTTTTCTTTTCAGTGATCAGGCGATCAGTGCACTGAAGCTGAGATTAAATTTATTGAATAATCATAATCGTTTTTTTGATTTTTTATGAAATGTGTACAAACTTAAAGACACGTGCAAAAAGGAATTACTGAGACTGACACACTGTAAAGATCTGGGAAATGACTTAACAGATGGCGATTCCTCTGTTAAGTCGTTTAAATCACAACATTTTAAAATTGGCTGGTAAAATATATTTTCTTCACTTTTGAAAATAAAGAATGTCCAGTTTTGACGTCTTTAAATTCATTACCTTCCTTAACATTGAGCCGAATTTAAGCACTGCTTTAAAAATTTTGTTAACCTTGCCCATAACTTTTGCTAACGGAGAAAGATCTTTTTCTAAACCAATAATCTGGTGTGTCACTCACACAACTTCCTCTTACCCTGAAATTTAATACCATAAATACAGGTTGGAGATTAAGAGGTAAGACAACTAATAGTGTTACGTAAACTTATGTTAAAACAATTCAAATTTGGCTTCGGAAAAGTTTTATGTGACAATTAGTTCTATGTGAGGGGGGCAACCGCCCCCCTCAACCCCCGTTTCATTACTGCACCTACAATTATATAGAATTGAAATCTGTTATTAAAATTAAAAGTTCGCTGAAAATTATATAGATAATTTTCACGCGTAACATTCCTTTTAACTTTTCCAGCAACAAACTTATATTAACTTCAAAATACAACTTTTGGATCTCCTGAAATTATTCGTTTGTAAGTTACTCTAAGAGACACAGACAAAAATCAAACGTTAAAAAACTTTACTTCGGCAGTCAGGAAGCCTTAAAACGTGTAAATATACAAAAAACAAGAGATGAATATTTAGCTTAAAAACACACATTTATCATGTCTGTGAGGAATTCATTTCAGTTTCTGAGCAGCTTTCGTGGAAATGGTAAAATATTACAGTAAAGAACTTCCATTAACAATAAAAAAGAATGTTATCGCATAATATTTGCAGCCCTGTATATAATTTGAAGATTATGTACAGACCACATGGTGCACCTAAATATAATCCTATAGTAGTGATACACGGCACAACCTGAAATCCAGTTCCATCAATTTTCAGCTATTGTCGCACTATAATCAAGTTCTTTTGTGTAGCCCAGTAAATAAACAGTGAAGGATTTCCTTACCATATTCTACATGAGACATGTTTTTATGCATATAAAAAATATATATTCATTTCATTTTGGTTTAGTGCAGTCTATAGATGTCAAACTGTACTCCCCTGCAATTTCCCCCATAGACGTAATGCATTTGAATTCTCTTTGGTGTCGCTGTACACGAACTATATGCGTCATCTCAACAAAAAGCTTAGTGTAGCATCCCCATACCATACACATTTAGAATACCAAGTTTGGACTTTCTACTACAATTTGTTCTTGAGATATGCTGATAACAGACAGACAGACACACACATAGATAGACATACAGACATACACACAGACCAACCGCTAAAAGCATGATTTTCAGATTCAGGGGATCTTAAAACGTGTAAATATAACAAAAACTCACATTCGAAAATTTGACCCTAAAACAATACTTCCTCTACCTTACGGGTAAGAGAAAGTAATAAGAGAATGTAAAAATGATAAAAAATATATTTTAAAACCATATCTAGTCAAAACCGACTCAATGGGTTAGCAAACTGTACTAGCATTCTTTATTCTTCGCTGTTTAGAAAATATTGTCTGTACTGTACTAGTATTACTTCCAAAGATTTTGTGTTTTTAACTTAAAAAAAGAAAGAAAAAATAAATAGTAGTAAATATTATATGAGTATGCTGTATGACTCCATGCTGAGTAAACCCCGTAATTAATTTAATTTTAGTTAAGTAAGAAAGTTTAACTTTGTCATTAACTTTAACCCAGGTTATTTAATTTCCCACTTAACACTTATGGAGACATCCTAGCATATAATGAAACAGTAAAGCATAAGAAAATTACTTACAATGTTAAAACCAATATTATTTATTAGGGGGAATTAGGTTACATAAATTAGTAAATACATTAGGCCCATATGGCCGGTTTAAAATTAGCATACCTAACATTACCGATATATATTTTTATATATAGAGTCCTAAATTATATTACTCAGGAATAGCTAATAAATAAAAATGCTTACCAAAAATCTTCAGCGCAGATTGAGGCATCATCATCCTTCCAGAACTCGGATCCTATCGTCAAATAGCAAACACTTATAATAATTCCCAGACTCGAAACTTCTATCCACACACAAACATCAAAATCTGACTCTACACACACAAAATTAAAATCTCTTCTCCTCCTTTTCCTCTCCGTCATCCCCCTATATCCCAATCCGAATTTCATGCCCCTTTTCTCTTTCTTCTCATATTCCCCTCTTTCTCTCCAATCTCGGGTTAGCTCGTCGTTAACCTTAATATTATTGGATTTTAGGAATTGAATAAAATTTTCCGTCATTGGCTTTCTTTTCCCCTTTTAAAATTTTCCTATTTTATTTTCTCAGCTGTTTTCGCGCGCTTTCTGCATCTTCCCATCTGTATTCATCTCTATCCTTTTGTAACTCGAATGCTTAGCGCTTTTCATGTTTTCAAATGAAAACTCTTGCATTATCCTGGCCCCCGGCCTATTCAAAACTCTCTGAATTGGCGGTGTCTTTCGGCACCGTGTATGTAACATAAATTTTTCTTTCCTCTTATAGAGAAGACATTTCCAAAATTTGACTTCTAACATTTCTTTTGAACGTATTCTAATCGAAAATATTTCTTGTGCTATAAATTTATACTCAGTGCCTTTATTTTTTTGTTATGATTTTGACTTTTTCTATCGTACACCTGAATAACCAATCCTTTCAGCATTATCCCTGCTTCCAAGCCTTTATTTTTAAAATATCCCGGACACCTGGCCTTAAAGTTGTTTTCGTTTCTTACCTAACACGATATTTTCTCACAATAATAAATTTTATTTTTGTCCACCCAAGAATTCCTATAAGCGAGCTATCCTTCTTTAACTTTCATGGGAAATCGTGTGTGACCATTCCTTTTCTTAGGAAAATATGCCTTTTGCAATGTTCCTTTATTCACTTCAAAGAATACCCCTCTAAGTTCAACCGCGCTGTTATTATTATGCCTGAAATTCCAAATCTTTAAATTTTCCTCTAAAGAAATTTTAAGATGTGTGAGCGTGTGTCAGCAAGTATTCTTTACTTAGCTCAATTCTATTAGACCATTTAGGTGATTTTTTTTTTTTTTTTAATATAAATGTATTTATTATTATTATTATTATTATTTGAAAGTTTTTAAAGCTTGGGCGAGGGGGGGGGGCGGCACTTTTGAGGTTTGCCTACGGCGGCAAAAAAGTTAGAGCCGGCCCTGACAGACATTTTCTAAATATTCATGGTTAAAATGTGTTCTGGACATCTCAAAAGGTGTACATTCATGTAAAACTAGAAGCTGAAACATTTTACGAATCCAATGCTTTCTTCTATTGCTTGCTTCTATGCTTGCTTCTTCTACTGCTTAGAATTGTATAGAAATTTAAATGTAGATACACTTTGATCTAAATTAGTGCCTGTCAACTGTTCAACAGGTGGTGCTACTATACAATTATTCGTGCTGTTTAAGGGGAAACTATATCCCAGGTTCTATTGCGTATAAGACGACAAAACTTGATATGGGAGAAAACCATTATGTGAAATTATGCTGATTCATTTTTTTAAGATGTTAGTTATAGACTATAAAACTGTCTTTCTTTGGATATTTCGTGTTAGTTTTCTCTAAGATAAAACCAATTGCATTCATCATATTAAATAATTTTAATAAATTATTTGCACTTAGTGAATTTGTATAGGAAAATATAGAAAAAAAAAAGTCTTGTGGTGGCCACAACGTACTAATTTCTTCATGGCAATATTGCACAAATAGAGTATTTCAATGCTTATTTTATTTATTTGTGCAGCATTATAAAAATAAAAGATACTTTTATTTAAATAAACAGTTTTTGTAAATTATATTTAAAATCACTTACGTAGCTGTGAAATTGTTTGATATATACGATATACAGTTATTTCTACTTTCTTGTATATTCAATAAAATAAAGGATTGGATTCGTAAAAATTTTCAGTTTTCGATGGAATTATACGATTTAACAGGTCCAGAACAGAATTTAACCATTTTTAGAAAATGTGTGTCTGAGCATGTGACAAAAATTTTATGGCAATTTTGCTTTACGAACTAGTGCACAGAATTACATTTAAATTCATATGTAGTTGCACCTTCACATGAATTAGTGCCTGTCAACTTTTGATGCAGATCACTCAAGAGGTGGTGCTGCTAGACTGCAATTCTATTTAAGGGAAAGCTATATCTCAAGTTCTATTATGTATATAACCGAACCAAATACAAAATATGAGAGGGTCTTTATGAAACATTATACTAAATGAATTTGGGTGCAAATCGGCTGATAGATGGCGCTACTGTGTTGCAATTTTCCCTGTTAACGGGAAGGCTATATCTCAGAATTTAAACTGTTGCTATACCGACATTGCGGGAGTCATTCTTTTATAACTGAGGATAGTTTAAATTTTTTTTACTAACCATCCATCCATCGTTTTCTTTGTAAGAAAGTTTCCAATGAAAACAACAGAATTTAGCGTCATTGCAGTATTATTATTCAACTAAAGAGTCGTTTCAAAGAGTTTTAATTTACTTCTCAATCGATTTCGATAGTAATATTACCAACCTCAAACTCAAGATAAGGAGATACAAATCGAACCCCCCCCCCTCCCCCCCCCCCTTCACACACACACACACCTTACTAACGAGGCTGCCCAATAAAACTTACTGAAGATCAAACTAGAGTGATTTCTTTGTTTTAATTCGCTATTTTTGGTCGACAAAAACAGAGAACTCATTTTTGTAAGCGGGGCTAAACCTTACAACGCACAGTTATTTGATTTTTGTTTATTTGCTGTTTCAGCACTAAAAATTCTGTATACTTTCGTCAGTGACTCTAAAGAATTGTAAAAATTGGAGATTTTTCAGTAAAGACTAATATTTTGACTTTTCAAACATACATATGTAAAGAAAGTATTGTAATCATCTCGAAAATCCGAATTCGAGATTTTGGTGTATCTATACGTTTTGAGGTCCCCTGAGTCCATCTTCACTATTTTTACGATGATATATGTATGTGTGTGAGTGAACGCGATAGCGTCTAAATGCTTTGTTCGAATGGGCTGTAAGTTGGTACGCATGTTGCAAGTCACCGTAGTACGAACCCTATTGATTTTGGTGAATCTGGCAGTTATAGTTTTTTTACAGGGACACAAAGAAAAATTCTTTATCATTATGGCCTATGGGACCGAAATATTAAAACTGCGATAGCATCTAAATGCCTTATTCAAATGTGCAAAAAAAATATACACATATTATAGGTCACAGTTACTCAATCTGTATAGATTTTCGAGAATCTAGCACTTATAGTTTTTTTACAGGGACACAAAGAAAAATTCTTTATCATTATGGCCTATGGGACCAAATTTTAAAAAGTGCGATACCGTCTAAACGCCTTATTCAATTGAACAAACAATTTACACACATATTATAGGTAACAGTTTCACGATCTGTATAGGTTTTGTTGAATCTAGCACTTCTAGTTTTTTTTACAGAGACACAACAAATAATTCTTTATTTTTATGGCCTATGGGGTGAAATTATTTAAAGTGCGATAGCATCTAAATGCCTTATCCGTTTGAGTGGAAAATTTATATACGAGTTATAGGTCACTATCACACAAATTGTATAGATTTTGGTTTAACGAGTTTTACAGGGACACAAATAAATATTGTTCATCATTAAGACCTATATTTAATAAAAAAGCACCACAAAACTGGCGTTGTAAAAAATATTACTTACAAACTTTGAATAAACACCATAAAGTGCAATAAACTCGCAACAATTGTTTCGGGTCGAAAAAACACACGACCCTTCATCAGGCGAATAAAGTAAGCACGAGTGCGGCAGTCATAGCGTTGCCGCTTTGGTACACGTGGCTATTATATTTACTGACAACAAAAGCTGAAAAAGCGCCATCTATCGATCATTACAAACGCGGATTGTTTTTGCGTCAAAATTTCGAAATTCAGATTTTGTTATATTGACACGTTTTGACACAGAGACATTGAGAAGTCAAATAACATGTCTATGGGGAAATTGCTGGTAAGTACAGTGTAACATCTATAGGCTGACTTAAACAAAACGGAAACAATAAAATTTATGATATTTATAAAAGTATGGTTTGAAGATTGTTGTATGGAAATCATTCACCATTCCTTTACAGGGCTATACAAAGTACTTGGATATATTGCGGCTATATTTAAAAGTTTCTAGAATTGTAATTTCTTTTATGTTAGATGTATTTCAAGTAAGACTAAGCTTAAGTACACAATATTATTTATAGTGCATATTATTATAGACATTGCTACCCAAAATTAAGCTAAACATTGTTTTGTATTAATGCCTTAAAGTTTTTCTTATCATTATGGCCTATGGGAAGAATTTGTATGTAACGCGATAGCAAAAATCACGCTATTCACTTACAATTTGGTACACATGTTTATGAGCCACACGGAATTAGCTGTTTGGTTTTTGTGTGTATTCCATTTGTAGTTCGTGTAGTGTACAGGAAGACATAAAAAAATTTCTTATCACTACAGCCTATGGGCATAATTTATATGTAACGCAATAGCGGCGGCAAAAATCCACCTATTGACACAAATTGGCACACACGTTCAGACTCTGCATAGAAATAGCTGTATAATTTTTTATGTCTATATTGATTATGGATTGTGTAACAGAGACACACCAGAATTTTTCTGACCATTGCGGCATATGGGGTGAATTTCGCTTATACCCATTTTAACATCGTTACTCAGCACCTAACAAAATGAATTTAGCGTACATTACTAAGATGCTTAAACTCATGTTTTCTGCAGAAAATGTATGTGCTTAGGCTTCCTATTTAATGTACAGAACCTCGAAGAGTGCTCTCGAAGAGTTTGCAACCGGCTGAAGTAAGGGCGATCGGGCGATATGAGCTCACCAGATGAGAAGGCTTGCCAGGTTTGCAGATGGGGACAATTGTGGTCAGCTACTAGGAGGGAGGAAGGTCCCCCAAACTCAAAAGTGAGGTTGAAGGTGTCTAGTAGGCATTGCAGATGATTAATGGAGAGGCTTTTCAGGAGTTTCACAGAGATTCCAACCGTGCTGGGGGTGGTGGAGCGAGCGTGCCGAAGGGCATACTCAGTTCATCGTAGAAGAAGAGGGAGTCAAGATCTTTATCCCCGTCACCTAAGTCGTAAGGGATAATACGCTCTTGTCCAGTCTTCGAGAAGTGAAGCAGGAAGGCTTGAGCTTGGGAGGAGGCCGAAGCAAGGGGTGAAGGATTTGTTATAATGTTATCACCCTGGACTGTGTTTTTATTGGACAGCCTTTTGAGGATCTTGAAGATTTTCTCGCTGGAGCTAAAGTTCCGGCATAGATTGTCCCAAAAAAGCCAAGAGGCCTGCTTTAGATATCGACGGAGCTTGGCGGCGTACCGTTTGTATATGAGCCAAA
The DNA here is from genome assembly GCA_963930645.1 of Salticus scenicus. Taxonomy (NCBI): domain Eukaryota; kingdom Metazoa; phylum Arthropoda; class Arachnida; order Araneae; family Salticidae; genus Salticus; species Salticus scenicus. The sequence goes on along the minus strand of OZ005650.1, from coordinate 257,780,243 downwards.
CGGCCCTGGAACAGGAGGAGCGTGCGAGACGCGAGACGTAGATGATTACACTTTTGGGCTAGTAAGTGGTAACAGGTAGTGTCCCACCAAGGACAGCTGGGACGGTAGGGACTACGTTGATAAGTTTGAGTATCGATGATAGCTTGAGAGCAGGCATTTTCAAAGTCTTCGTAAGACTGGTTGAGAAGCTAGGCAAGGCTGTTCAGAACGGCGCCCGCTTTGGACCAATGGGTGTGCTGGTGACTATGATCGGAGCCGGAGTGAGAGAGATTGGAGATAAGGAGGATGGGGTGAGGATCGAAATCGTAGACATCCAGGGTGAATATAAAAATTGAATAAAGGAAAGAGAGAAGGTGACATCATGGTGAGGTCCAGAAGGGATGAGGAGCCACTGGAGCTAGAACGAGTTCGGGGGGGGGGGGGGGTCAAGGTTCAAAACGCACAGGTTTTGCGAGCTAATCCATTCAAGCATTTGCTGGGCTCTCAGGATGGTTTGAAGACATTTCATCACAATTTTGATCCTGCATGGAGGGGATTGCTCCCCCACTTTGGTGACCTCCCAGAGGTACAATCTAGATGGGAACATGGAGGATACTGGAGTCATGACTGATTTTACATGCACCAGCCAAAATTAGTGTACGCAATGGTCTTTGGCCGACTTGAGTACCGAACCTGCAATCTTCCAATTACGAGCTCAGTGCACTACAGACCAGCCTTCCCATAAATGGCGAACATTTCCGCATAGTAGTGCCTTCTATTGTTTGATATGTATCTAGATTGAATTAACATAATTTTTTTTCTAGTCACCATCTGACATATAAAGTTTGGCTCCCTTATAGAATAGAGTCTAAGATACAGTCCTCCTGATATAATTTAGTTTTTTATCTATAACTGCCACAAAATTTTAGCTATACATACCGGCAGATCAAAACATGTTCATGGCTCTTAAAATATATAAAATTGTCAAAAACTAGAAGTTGAAAATTATTAGGATAACATTTTTTTATGAGTGAAACTCTGAAGATCACCATAACGCGGCAGCCATTCCCTCTGAGGAGTATAAAAAGTATCACTGTATGTCTCCAGTCCAGACCACCCTTGATGGTAAGTCCTAGACCATCGCCATACGGCCATTTCGCAGCTTTAGTGCGACTTAAAACTCAATCAACATCGGCGTAAACGTGTATAACATGTCATTTCAGAGTGCCTAAGATAAACAATAAAGTAATCCTAACTTTTAATTTAAAAGTAAAAAGAAAGGCATTAAAAACTCAAATAAAAGCAGAAAAATCTGCGTTATTGGTAATGAAAGAGCCAGGAGGACTTTAAAGAGAGAGAGTGAAAGACTGGAAGAAGAAGAAGAAAAAGAAAAAAAAAAAACACTAACAAGTCTTCTTATGAATATAGAATACTGCTGTAGTTCAGTATGCAGAAAGTCGAACTCGTATACGGATGCTTGCGGATTCATTTCCTTAGCTTCAAAAGACCGCTATTTACATTAACAGTGGCTGGTGAATGTAAGATTCGTCGTGGCTGAAATATCCTCCGTGAAGTGATACTGAAGCAGGAAGCCATCCCCTCCGCGGAAGATCAAAATATTATAATGGCTTAACTCCAGACCACCCTCAGAAAAGAATCCAGGTCTTCGCGTATAGACTACTAGGCAGTTGTTTTGTGACGTTAATTAACCCAACCCATAAAGTACTTGTAGTGTTGATCAGTGATTTTTAGATACTTAACTGTCTTCCGCCTTTAGTTTCATCTTAATCTTAATAAAGTACCTTTATAAGAACACATAGCTTATAATGCGGAGGAGGTTTGTTTATTATTGATTTTGTATATTAAGTTGATCAAATGGCGAAGATGGAGGCCGACGGAAATTTAGCGTGACTTTCTCACAAGGATCATTAGAGACAGTCTTTGTAAGTCTCAAGTTGTAAATATGTAATATGTTGATCAAATAGCGGACTTCGAGTTAAGCATACAAATCTGATATATATGTGTTATCAATAAACAAACAAACAAGTTGATCAAATAATAGGTTAACTTTCGCGAGTTTTAAGTCGTATAAGAGCTATGCAGTTGGCAATTGACGATGGTCGGAGATAAATCTCTAGCGGTGATTCAGAGACATGCCATCACTTGGACTTGATCTTCCACTGAGGGGATGGCCCTTTTGCTTCGGTAGCTCCTTGAGGTATTAATTTCGTGGCATTGTAACCACGCCGGATTTTATGTGTACCACCACCAGAATGAGTGAGCGCTGCGCGCAAATATTCCTTCTCAAATCAAATTTTTAATCTTAAGAAAAGAAAAGAAAAAAAATCATTTTTCATGGGGTACAAAGTTGGGCCGGGTCCCCACTGCCTTCGGCAGCGCAGTTCTGTGCGCGCACAAGTTAAAGATTTCACGCGCTGCACGCCCGCATTCCTTCCCTGACACTTCGTGCCCCCTGAAAAAAATCATGTCTGATCGGGTAAAAAATCTCACCGGGTCCCCACTGCCTTTGGCAGCGCCGACTCATGCGCGCTGCGCGCGCACGTATCCCTTCTCAAATCAAATTTTTATTCTTAAGAAAAGAAAATTAAAAAAAATTATTTCTCATCGGTTAAAATGTCGGACTGGGTCCCCACTGCCTTCGGCATCGCAGTCCCGTGCGCGCTGCGCGCGCACAAGTTAGGGGATACAGGCGCGGTGCACGCCTTTTTCTTCCCCTTCTAATTAACCTGCGTATACCAATTTTGAACGGTCTTACACGATTAGCTGAGATGCAAAAGAACACCTAATCAGGACGCCTCAAAACGTGTAAATCTGCTGAAAACTTTCGATAATATAAAAGAACTTTACAATATCTTTCGAATGATGTATTAAAAATAATTTAATCATAATTAGAAATTGAAATATTCAAAGGACGATGAGCGCGACCTGGGATCGAACCCGGAACCTCCCCCAGATACTAAGGGTAACCATGCAGTCCAATGTATGTGTGTATGTATCTTCGATAATTTCAAACGAATTTATCGGCTTTTTTTCCCCATAAAAAAAGAAAGAAAAGATGTGATGAGTTTTAATAGCTGAAAAAAAGATTACTTTTCCAGGACACCTCAAATCGTGTAAATCTGGTGAAAACTTTCGATAATTTAAAAAAAACTTTAAAGTATCTTTCGAATGATGTATTAAAAATAATTTAATCATAATTAGAAATTGAAATATTGAAATTTGAAAAAATTACAGCGCCATCTGGCGGTAGAAGTTTCTGTAATCAACTGTTCAATTCCAAATCAAAAAAGCTTTCTAATTGTGAAAATATTTTAATTAGTAGCTGATATACAAAAGAAAACCTAATCAGGAGACCTCAAAATGTGTAAATCGGGTAAAATTCCGAATTCCATTTTCGATAATGTAAAAGTACTTTAAAATGTGTATCAACTAAAATAAGCTGTCAAATGATGTATTACTTATAAAAAAATTTTAATTAATAACTGATATACAAAAAATAAAAAACTGATTCAGGACACCTCAAAACGTGTAAATATGGTGAAAACTTTTGATAATTTAAAAGAACTTTAAAATATCTTTCGAATGATGTATTAAAAATAATTTAATTAGAATTTGAAATATCGAAATTTTAAAATATCTGGCGGTAGAAATTTCTGTTATCTGCTGTTCAATTCCAAATCAACAAAGCTTTCAACTAATGTGTTAATTATGAAATTATTTTAATTAGTAGCTGAGATAACAAAAGAAAACCTAATCAGGACAATCCCAAAACCTATATATACCACGGTAGTCGGGTAATGGAAGTAAAAAGAGAAAGAAAAAGTATTTTTTAGTTTCTTGAAATGTATTTTGTTGCTATGGAAACTCCTATCGTCTAATGAAAGATAGATTACGTGTTGGAATAAATTTTAATTTGCAATTAAAATGTAACTGCTTTGTTTATTAATGAAAATTGATGAAATTTTAACTGCAGGTTGGTTTTGTGCTGAATAGGTTGTATATTAAGTGTTGTGTACAAAAAAGAAAATTTGAAGCACTTTGAAATTTGCAATTTTTAACCCCAGTTAAAGATCATGTGACATTAATGAGTTTCACATGTTTTGTTTCCGTTAGAGACAGCCGTTAAAATCGTCTGCTGAATGCTGATAGAATGCCTCTTTTTAAGCAATATGGATTTTTGGTCATTTTTGCGATCGATATGGGTCAACATTTTAATTAATATCTCCGAAACTAATTAAGATTTTTAAATTCTGTTTCGAGGAAAACATCGGAAAGGCTACAGAGCATCCTTATGTCAATTCTTGTATTTCTGCGTTCAATAGGGGCTGAACGTATAAAAGAACAGACAGACAAACCTTTCCATTTATTATTATAGATAAATTGATCTTAAAAATTATATATTTTATACAACTTTGTTATGTATGTCTAAGATCAAAATTTAAGAATTTAAAGCCAATATTTCTTCGTACACACTATGTACACAATAATTAATTTGGTAAACATACGCAAATTTCATGAGAAATTCCATTTTTAATAACTGCATGAAAAAAATTTTACTCATCTGATTTTATTAAATATCACCACAAAGATTCCTTAGATATTTTTGAACAAAAAAGATGAAATGACAATAAAATTGAAAACATTTCTGAAAAACAATAATTAAACTATGAAATACCATTCTTGCACCTACTATTATATAAATACATGTAAATCAAAAAACAGACTAAAACGTATTTTACTAAATATTCATCGTAAAATTTGTAAGTTTTTATGTATATTTCCAATAATTATACATATACTGTGAAATATATATATAAACATATACAGAAAGAATTGAGACACCTCATCTCCTATATTATTAAAATCTGTACGCGTGTGTGTGTGTGTGTGTCTGTCTGTCTGTCTGTCTGTCTGTCTGTGAGAAACGGCTTGACGCAGCTAAGGCTCCGCCGCTAAAGGTCGCACGGACTTCGAACAGGTACCGTCGGACAGAGAATTTATCGCAGATCAGGGTTATCTAATTTGCTAAACGATGCGACCCTAATTAGCGGAGATATTAATTAAAACGTCGACCATTGTCTAACGAAAAATGACCCAGAATTCACGATTAAATGCTTAAAAAGCGACATTTTTACGGAAAAAGTGGAAAATAAATTAGAAATATCAGTCGTATCGTTACAAACAAGATATCATTGGAAAGGGCTTTTTTTTCTCAATCCGATGATTTAAACGGCTTATCGATCGGACAATTAGATTTTTTAAAATTAAGTAAACTATAAAAAAATGTTGGCAACGAATCACAAGAATGTTATCTTTGCAGACATTAAGTCTACAGCAGTCTTCAACGGAAACACATATGGTATTTAATGGAGTCACGTGTTTCGTAGTGCGATTAAAAATTACAATTTTCTATTTTCTTCAATTTTTCAAATTTTACATATTTTATTTAGTATATATTATTTACACCACAAAACAAACTTGCATTTCAAATTTCATCCATTTTCGTCAATAAACAAAAGATTTACATTTTAATTGCAAATTAAATTTTATCTTTACACGCCGGACATTTTTGCAATATTCTAATAAGCGTATTTCAATTTCTAATTACGATTGATTTATTTTTTATACATCATACGAAAGATATTTTAAAGTTCTTTTACATAATTCAAAGTTTTCAACAGATTAACTCGTTTTGAGGTCTCCTGAATCAGTGTTCTTTCATGGCGCTGTAATATTTTCAAATTTCAATATTTCAATTTCTAATTATGATTAAATTATTTTTAATACATCATTCGAGAGATATTTTAAAGTTCTTTTAAATTATCGAAAGTTTTCACCAGAATTACACGTTTTGAGCTTTCCTGAATCAGTTTTCTTTTATGGCGTTGTAATATTTTCAATTTTCAATATTACAATTTCTAATTATGATTAAATTATTTTTAATACTTAATTCGAAAGATATTTTAAAGTTCTTTTATATTATCGAAAGTTTTCACCAGATTTACACGTTTTGAGGTGTCCCGAATGAGTTTTCTTTTGTATCTTAGATACTAATTATAATAATTTCATAAGTAATACATCATTAGAAAGCTTTTTTGATTTGGAATCGAACAGTGGAATACAGAAATTTCTACCGCCAGATGGCGCTGTAATTTTTTCAAATTTCAATATTTCAATTTCTAATTATAATTAAATTATTTTTAATGCATCACTCGAAAGATATTTTAAAGTTCTTTTAAATTATCGAAAGTTTTCACGAGATTTACACGTTTTGAGGTCTCCTGAATCAGTTTTCTCTTATGGTGCTGTATTATTTTCAAATTTCAATATTTCAATTTTTAATTATGATTAAATTTTTTTTAAAACATCATTCGAAAGATATTTTAAAGTTCTTTTATATTATCGAAAGTTTTCACCAGATTTACACGTTTTGAGGTGTCCTGAATTAGTTTTCTTTGTATCTCAGCTACTAATTAAAATAATTTCATAAGTAATACATCATTAGAAAGCGTTTTTGAATTGGAATGGAACAGTGGAATACAGAAATTTCTACCGGCAGATGGCGCTGTAATATTTTCAAATTTCAATATTTCAATTTCTAATTATGATTAAATTATCTTTAATACATCATTCGAAAGATATTTTAAAGTTCTTTTAAATTATCGAAAGTTTTCACCAGATTTACACGTTTTGAGGTGTCCTGATTACGTATTCCTTTGCATCTGAGCTAATTGAGTTAGACCGTTCAAAATTGGTATACGCAGGTTAATTAGGAGGGGCTGAAAGGGTGAGTAAGAGATAGGCGTGCATCGTACGCGTATCTGTTAATAGTAAACCTATAGTTTCCCGTTTTTTCTTATCGTTATGCTAATTAAATATATTAAAAATTAATCACTCTTAAAATAAAGCTTAAAGGAAAAAAACGTTAGTTGAAAAAAAATTAAACATTTATTAAAAATCCTAATTTCCTTTTAATATATTTTCTACTTACCAGGAAAATAAATATATCGTTCAATGAAATGCTATATTAAAGAGCTTTCAAATTTAAATCATCCATTTGAATTTTTCAAACGCGAAACGTAAACAATAGCTAACCTTCCGGAAGTTCCGACTGAGCCGAGTTTCAAAAATTTGCATAAAACATCTCTAAGAGCGATAGCCGAAGTCTACGCACGCGCCGCGTCGGCGCATGCAGCGACGTACGTCCGGAAGATCACTTCGTTTCTCCCGCGAAACTATAAATAGCGAACGGCGATGGTAGTGGGTGTTCGCGGTTGCCTTCGTGGTTGCTTTTACCTTTGCTCTTGCCCCTGCCATTGTTCATTTTTCGCCGATGCCGGCTTCATAAGATATCGCCGTAATATGTGGCGTTTATTTTTTATATTCAAATAAAATCTTTTCATTTTTAGTTAGTTATAACTCACGTTAATCCTTTTTGTGAGTTCGAAATTTAAATGAAATTTATAGGTGTTCATATCGCGACAATAACAAGTGGAAACAAGAACGTCACGTCTTCTACATAAGTGTCACCAGCTTCTTTCTAATGGCACGTAGTAGTCTTTTCTGCAACCTATATGGGAAATAAAAGGATGTTAAATATTGTCTTCGTACTCACCTTGTTTGTCATCCAGCATCTGCTTTGGTATGTTTGTTATATATAAAAAGTATTTGTCTACTTCAATTATCTCATTGTTATTCATATAAACTTATTGTTATATTTATATAAACTTTTTTTGAATTTATTGTTTCAATTAAAATACAAATTAAATTAAAATTTGTTATGGTCATTTATTTAACAATTTCTACATATTTATCTTTCAGCATATTTACTTACTCTAGCTTCCATGTATCTAATTCATTTAATTAACTTTAAATGTTGTTACGCTGGTGTTTACGTCTAGAGTAGGCTCCTCTGCTAATTCACTTAGCCTTGGATCTACTTCACACCAGCTAACAAGAGAAATAAAAAGTGGTTATGGGCTTTTCCTTTTTCAGCATGTAAATATGCTGGCCCTTTCATAAATTAATGTTTTTCTGTTTTGTTTGAAAAATAAATTGAAAGTTAAATTTTTTGCATTTATAGTAAATTTTTGAAACAAGAAATTGTTTAAATTTAGATTAAAAGTTGTTTAATGTTAATAAATGAAAATCTTGAATGTTTTGTTTAATTTAAGTAATAATGACCATTTTTTTGCATATTGTTGAGGGAATATTGTAAAATTTTTTCAGTAAAGTAGAAAAAAAAACTTTTTGAAATTTCATATATATATATTTGAATAAATTTTCAAGTAATAAATGAATTTACCGAATGTTTAATTCGGGGGGGCAAAGGTTTTTATAAGAAAAATTGTGATATTTTTTATATATTATATTTTTAAATTGTTTGAACCATAATTATACAATTTTTTTTACTCAAAAATGGCTGTCAACAATTTACATTCTATTCCCAAACTGAATGCGATTAATTTCGAGGAATGGAGGAGTGACATTAAATTTGTTCTTCTTGACCGGGGACTCTGGGACATAGTTGTTGGTACGGAAACAGCCCCAGTTTTGGCTGATGACAGAAGCAATGCTTCTGCTGTTAATAAATTTAAGTCTAGAGCAAATACTGCTTTAGCTGTCTTGTACTTAAATATAGAAACTGAGTATAGGAAAATTGTAGAAAACGAGGATGACCCCGTAAAGGCATGGAATTTAATTAACAAAAGTTTTGTTCCAGATACTCGTGCACAGCACATGAGTTTATTTTCTGAGCTGTGTGATTGCAAAATATTGCCTGGTGAGGGTGTAAATGTCTTTGCGTCCCGGGTCATGAGGATATTTAAACAAATAGAAAATTCTAAGGGGGGACTGACGGAGATTTTTGCATCTTATCAATTGTTACGTTATCTCCCATCATATTTCGACGGTATCGTTCAAAACATACTGAGATGGGAAGATGATAAATTTACATTCAATGAAATTGTAACTTGCTTGGTAGCCGAGGAAACTAGGCTAAATTTAAGAAATAAAGATAATGAATTAAGTAAAGCTAAAATTTCTGCTCAGTTTTCTCATCTAAATGATACAGGTAAAAATAAGCTTCTAAAACAAAAATTAATTTGTACATTTTGTCATAAGAATGGCCATGCTAGACAAAATTGTTTTTCTCTCAATAGAAGTAAAAATGTTGACTTTAAACAATCTTTTCAAAACCAAAACTTACCTTCTCAGAATTTCAATCCTAAGAAATCCTTCCAATCAAGAGGTAGACAGAGTCGAAAAAAATCTTCATATCAATCTAGATCAAATTCTAAGACCCGTAATAGTAGTAGGGATTCAAATTCATCTTACTACATTACTGAGGCCAGTTTAGCTCAGCAAACAAATGAGTCAGATTGGGTATTCGATTCAGCCGCGTCTCATCATTTTAGTAAAGACCGTGAACTTTTCACATCATTTAAACCTCAACAAAATGAAGAAATGGCTGTAGCCATGGAAGGCATCACTTTGCCAATCGAAGGAAAAGGAGACATTAAATTGCGTTTTGGCCAAAGAAATTTTACTTTAAAGGGAGTGATGTATTCATCAAAGCTTAGGAGAAACCTTATATCAGGGCCACAACTTGACAAAGAAGGTCTACAGTTTATTGGGGGAAGAGGCGAAGTCAAAATTACATCTAATGATAATATAATGTTCAGAGCAAAATTAAAAAGTGGTGTTTATCGTGTCCAAGCAAAAATCCCAAAATCTATAAAACAACATGTAACTTTCGAAGCCTCCACAACATCTTCAAAAGAACAGGAAGTTCTAAACCTGTGGCATAAGAGATGCGCTCATGTAAATCCTCAAACTTTGACGCATACAAGTAATAAGAGGGGTGCAAAGGGATTACCATTCTTAAAGGGACATACAGAATTTTTTTGTGAAGATTGCAGGTTGAATAAATTTAAACGCACTTCATTTAAATACAGAAACTTTGTTCGATCCAAGAGACCCTTAGAACTGTTATATACAGATGTTTGGGGACCATGTCAAGTAAGAGGCAAACATGGAGAACGATATTTTCTATCAATCATGGACGATTATTCCCGTAAAGTATTCATTTATCCTATAGTCCAAAAATCTGAAGTAGCTGAAACCTTAATTAATCACATCAAGAGGGCAGAAAGATTTATAGGTAAACCTTTAATAGCTATCCGCTCAGATAATGGAACAGAGTTTGTCAACAAAGAATTTTCAACATTTTGTCAGGAAAAAGGCATCAAACATGAACTAACAAACACGTTCACTCCAGAACAAAATGGTGCTATTGAACGTTATAACCAAACTGTTATTAATGGAGCCCGTACATCATTATATGAAAGTGGTTTAGACTTTTGTTTTTGGCCAGAAGCCGTTTCACATTTCAATTATGCCTGGAACAGACTATGCCATAAAGATTTTGAAAAATCACCATTCGAATTGTACGGTGGAAGAAAACCATCAATCAGACACCTTAAACCATTTGGATGTGTAGCTTATGTAGGACTGGCAAAACAAAGAAGACAGAAACTGGATCCAAAAGCTGTGAAAGGTTATCTAGTTGGATATGCACACCATACAAGAGGATACCGTATTTGGATCCCAGAGCAAAATAAAATAGTAGAATCTTTAAATGTGACATTTAAAGAAGATCGTTTGTTCAAAACAGAAGCAAGTGGAGCAGTGCTGGGCACCATCAACCAGCATTACACAATTCAAGATGTATTTCCAAAGGATAGTGACGATGATTCTGATGAAGAGGCTGTTGACGAAACTCCTGAAATAGAGTCCAGCGTACCGTCTGAATTATCTGACACTGAGGAATCCTCAGATGATGAAAAACCTGCTCAATCATTAAAGAACATAAAGTTTGAAAGAAAACAAGTTTTAAGAAGTGATAAATCCAGAACAGACGTATACTACTATCCCGAAAATACAAGAACAAGATTAAGATCCCATAGAGACGTTAGAAAATATTGCCAAGAAAACAAAATCAAGTATGACCCCACTAAATTTTCATTCACTCCAATAGAAGAATCTGACTCAGACACAAGTGCCAATTTTTGTCATAATTCCTCTTGACTAGAATTAATTATACCAAGAACTTTCAAACAAGCCCAAAAATCAGACCAGTTTCAAGAATGGCTAGAAGCAATGAAAACCGAAATAAAAACCATCCAAGAACGAAAGGTTTGGCATCTTGTAAAACCTCCTCAAAATAAGCAAATAATTGGATGTCGCTGGGTATATGCAATAAAACGAGATGAAGAAGGTCGAATTGCTAAATTCAAGGCAAGGCTTGTAGCTCAAGGTTACGCTCAAGTAAAAGGCGAGAGTTACGAAGAAACTTTTAGTCCTGTTATAAACTTCGAACTAATTCGTTTTTTCTTTTCACTTTTGGTAGTGCAGCACAAGTGGAATCACGTACAATGTGATGTCACTGGCGCATACCTATATGCTCCGCTAGAAGATGAAATATACATGCAGCAACCACCTGGTTTTATTAAACAAGGAGAAGAGAAGTTAGTTTGCAAGCTCGACAAAGCTCTCTATGGCCTTCACCAAAGTGGACGAGCATGGTTTTACGAAATTGACAGAGTTTTATCAAATATCGGTTTTATTAAATTTACTTCTTGCAACTGTGTTTATACATTCAAATTTCAAGTTATCCTATTATTATATGTTGATGACATGGTTTTATTTGGTAAAAGTAAAATGTTTTTAGAGGAAGCCATTAATGTTTTAAAACAAAAATTCAAATTAAAAATTTTGGGAAGGACAAAGAAACTACTTGGAGTAGAATTTGTTGAAATTGACTCAAAGCTATTCATTCATCAAGAAAGCTATATTCAAGAAATATGCAGTCGTTTTAATAGTTTTAACCCTCCAATTTCATCCTTACCAATCAGCAAAGGCTGTATTTACTCAAAATCAAGCTGTCCTCAAACCGAAGAAGAAACCAAAGAAATGACAAAGTATCCATATCGCAATATTCTAGGATGTTTATCATATTTATCTAACAGAACAAGACCTGATATAGCATATGCCGTCAATATCTATAGCCAATTCCAATCGAATCCAGGAATTCATCACTGGAATGGGTTGATCAAACTACTGGGATATGTAAAGAAAACCAGCCAATTAAAATTAAAACTTTCATGTGCTGATTCACAGATCGTAGCCTACACAGACGCCGACTTTGCTTCAAATCGTGATGATCGGACATCCATAGGTGGACAAATAGTATTTCTAGATAGTAGCCCCATCAGTTGGAGGACCTTTAAAGAGAAGGCTGTTAGTTTATCCACTATGGAATCCGAGTTCATTGCCGCTACAGAAGCAGCAAAAGAAATTGTCTGGCTAGATCGAATTCTAGAAGAATGCCAAAACATGAAGATTATAAAAAATAAGAAAATTTCAAAATTACTAATTGACAATATGGCTGCCATAGACTTTATTAAATCTCCTATAGAGAATAATAGAAGCAAACATATAGAGGTCAAACTATATTTTATTAGAGATCTTGTTATCAAAAATATTTTTGAATTAGTTTTCATTCGTAGCAAATTAAATTTGGCTGACATATTTACTAAGCCACAAACTAAATTTGAATTACAAAAATTTGTGAAAAATCTTTTCTTCGAAAATGTTTCAAAAGTTAATCTTAAATTTTCAATTTCAAATTTTTCTATGAATTTATAAAATTTAAAAATGTAAATTTTCTAAAATTTTCTTTATGAATTCAAATCCTTAATGAATTCAAATTTTTTTTAAGAATTCAAAATTTATGAATTCAAAAAATTTAAACTTTTCTATGAATTCAAATGTTTCCTTGAATTCGGGAAAAAAAAAAATTTCAAATTTTGCAAGTTAAGCAAAATTTTTCCAGGTTTAGGCTGGAAGTTTTTTTTGAGAATTTCAATTCTCATTCTCTTTTGACAGTAAGTCAATTTTTTTTTTTTTTTTCCAATTGCTCACAGCAATTTTTGTCTCTCTCTCTCTCCTCTCCATTCCCGAAATAATCCATTCTGTTCTTTTTGTTAAATATTTGTATGTAATTTATACTTTTATATTGTAAGGAAGAATTGTGTTTATACATATATTTATAATATTGAATGTGATTATACTCATGTTATATTTGTTGTTAAACTTATTATACAAATAATCCATTTTATGAACTTCTTTTCTACAGTTTTTTTTAAAAAGAGCATGTTAAAAATCTTTTCAAAACTGGAGGAGAGGTTTGAGTAAACAGGTATATGTTATTTGTGTTTCAAAACAAATTGTTTTGTAAATCACCTCTATCCAGATATTGATCTCTGTTGCTGTGCAGCTGAAGATTAAACCTAATTGTTTTTTTAGTTCTGAAGAAACTGTTAAACTGATTAGTCACAGTCGTATGATTATGTAATTTGTGCAAAGTTTTGCTGGATGTTTTTTTTATTAACTTTCTTAAGCTTAAAAGTGCAAACGATAAGAGGGGGGGCCTTGTTAATAGTAAACCTATAGTTTGCCGTTTTTTCTTATCGTTATGCTAATTAAATATATTAAAAATTAATCACTCTTAAAATAAAGCTTAAAGAAAAAAAACGTTAGTTGAAAAAAATTAAACATTTATTAAAAATCCTAATTTCCTTTTAATATATTTTCTACTTACCAGGAAAATAAATATATCGTTCAATGAAATGCTATATTAAAGAGCTTTCAAATTTAAATCATCCATTTGAATTTTTCAAACGCGAAACGTAAACAATAGCTAACCTTCCGGAGGTTCCGACTGAGCCGAGTTTCAAAAATTTGCATAAAACATCTCTAAGAGCGATAGCCGAAGTCTACGCACGCGCCGCGTCGGCGCATGCAGCGACGTACGTCCGGAAGATCACTTCGTTTCTCCCGCGAAACTATAAATAGCGAACGGCGATGGTAGTGGGTGTTCGCGGTTGCCTTCGTGGTTGCCTTTGCGTTTGCTCTTGCCCCTGCCATTGTTCATTTTTCGCCGATGCCGGCTTCATAAGATATCGCCGTAATATGTGGCGTTTATTTTTTATATTCAAATAAAATCTTTTCATTTTTAGTTAGTTATAACTCACGTTAATCCTTTTTGTGAGTTCGAAATTTAAATGAAATTTATAGGTGTTCATATCGCGACAATAACAAGTGGAAACAAGAACGTCACGTCTTCTACATAAGTGTCACCAGCTTCTTTCTAATGGCACGTAGTAGTCTTTTCTGCAACCTATATGGGAAATAAAAGGATGTTAAATATTGTCTTCGTACTCACCTTGTTTGTCATCCAGCATCTGCTTTGGTATGTTTGTTATATATAAAAAGTATTTGTCTACTTCAATTATCTCATTGTTATTCATATAAACTTATTGTTATATTTATATAAACCTTTTTGAATTTATTGTTTCAATTAAAATACAAATTAAATTAAAATTTGTTATGGTCATTTATTTAACAATTTCTACATATTTATCTTTCAGCATATTTACTTACTCTAGCTTCCATGTATCTAATTCATTTAATTAACTTTAAATGTTGTTACGCTGGTGTTTACGTCTAGAGTAGGCTCCTCTGCTAATTCACTTAGCCTTGGATCTACTTCACACCAGCTAACAGTATCCGTGAACTTGTGCGTGCGCAGCGCGCACGTGACTGCGCTGCCGAAGGCACCCGTCCGACTTTGTATCCGATGATAAATGATTTTTTAAATTTTCTTTTTTTAAGAATAAAAATATGACTTCAGGAGGAATATGTGCGCGCAGCGCACGTATATGTTAGCTGGTGTGAAGTAGATCCAAGGCTAAGTGAATTAGCAGAGGAGCCTACTCTAGACATAAACACCAGCGTAACAACATTTAAAGTTAATTAAATGAATTAGATACATGGAAGCTAGAGTAAGTAAATATGCTGAAAGATAAATATGTAGAAATTGTTAAATAAATGACCATAACAAATTTTAACTTAATTTGTGTTTTAATTGAAACAATAAAATTCAACAAAAAGTTTATATAAATATAACAATAAGTTTATATGAATAACAATGAGATAATTGAAGTAGACAAATACTTTTTATATATAACAAACATACCAAAGCAGATGCTGGATGACAAACAAGGTGAGTACGAAGACAATATTTAACATCTCTTTATTTCCCATATAGGTTGCAGAAAAGACTACTAAGTGCCATTAGAAAGAAGCTGGTGACACTTATGTAGAAGACGTGACGTTCTTGTTTCCACTTGTTATTGTCGCGATATGAACACCTATAAATTTCATTTAAATTTCGAACTCACAAAAAGGATTAACGTGAGTTATAACTAACTAAAAATGAAAAGATTTTATTTGAATATAAAAAATAAACGCCACATATTACGGCGATATCTTATGAAGCCGGCATCGGCGAAAAATGAACAATGGCAAGGGCAAGAGCAAAGGTAAAAGCAACCGCGAACACCCACTACCATCGCCGTTCGCTATTTATAGTTTCGCGGGAGAAACGAAGTGATCTTCCGGACGTACGTCGCTGCATGCGCCGACGCGGCGCGTGCGTAGACTTCGGCTATCGCTCTTAGAGATGTTTTATGCAAATTTTTGAAACTTGGCTCAGTCGGAACTTCCGGAAGGTTAGCTATTGTTTACGTTTCGCGTTTGAAAAATTCAAATGGATGATTTAAATTTGAAAGCTCTTTAATATAGCATTTCATTGAACGATATATTTATTTTCCTGGTAAGTAGAAAATATATTAAAAGGAAATTAGGATTTTTAATAAATGTTTAATTTTTTTTTTCAACTAACGTTTTTTTTCTTTAAGCTTTATTTTAAGAGTGATTAATTTTTAATATATTTAATTAGCATAACGATAAGAAAAAACGGCAAACTATAGGTTTACTATTAACAAGGCCCCCCCTCTTATCGTTTGCACTTTTAAGCTTAAGAAAGTTAATAAAAAAAACATCCAGCAAAACTTTGCACAAATTACATAATCATACGACTGTGACTAATCAGTTTAACAGTTTCTTCAGAATTAAAAACAATTAGGTATGATCTTCAGCTGCACAGCAACAGAGATCAATATCTGGATAGAGGTGATCTACAAAACAATTTGTTTTTGAAACACAAATAACATATACCTGTTTACTCAAACCTCTCCTCCAGTTTTGAAAAGATTTTTAACATGCTCTTTTTAAAAAAACTGTAGAAAAGAAATTCATACAATGAATTATTTGTATAATAAGTTTAACAACAAATATAACATGAGTATAATCACATTCAATATTATAAATATATGTATAAACACAATTCTTTCTTACAATATAAAAGTATAAATTACATACAAATATTTAACAAAAAGAACAGAATGGATTATTTCGGGAATGGAGAGGAGAGAGAGAGAGAGAAAAATTGCTGTGAGCAATTGAATAAATAAAAAAAAATTGACTTACTGTCAAAGAAAGAATGAGAATTGAAATTCTCAAAAAAAACTTCCAGCCTAAACCTGGAAAGATTTTGCTTAACTTGCAAAATTTGAAATTTTTTTTTTCCGAATTCAAGGAAACATTTGAATTCATAGAAAAGTTTAAATTTTTGAATTCATAAATTTTGAATTCTTAAAAAAAGTTTGAATTCATTAAGGATTTGAATTCATAAAAAAAATTTTTAGAAAATTTACATTTTTAAATTTTATAAATTCATAGAAAAATTTGAAATTGAAAATTTAAGATTAACTTTTGAAACATTTTCGAAGAAAAGATTTTTCACAAATTTTTGTAATTCAAATTTAGTTTGTGGCTTAGTAAATATGTCAGCCAAATTTAATTTGCTACGAATGAAAACTAATTCAAAAATATTTTTGATAACAAGATCTCTAATAAAATATAGTTTGACCTCTATATGTTTGCTTCTATTATTCTCTATAGGAGATTTAATAAAGTCTATGGCAGCCATATTGTCAATTAGTAATTTTGAAATTTTCTTATTTTTTATAATCTTCATGTTTTGGCATTCTTCTAGAATTCGATCTAGCCAGACAATTTCTTTTGCTGCTTCTGTAGCGGCAATGAACTCGGATTCCATAGTGGATAAACTAACAGCCTTCTCTTTAAAGGTCCTCCAACTGATGGGGCTACTATCTAGAAATACTATTTGTCCACCTATGGATGTCCGATCATCACGATTTGAAGCAAAGTCGGCGTCTGTGTAGGCTACGATCTGTGAATCAGCACATGAAAGTTTTAATTTTAATTGGCTGGTTTTCTTTACATATCCCAGTAGTTTGATCAACCCATTCCAGTGATGAATTCCTGGATTCGATTGGAATTGGCTATAGATATTGACGGCATATGCTATATCAGGTCTTGTTCTGTTAGATAAATATGATAAACACCCTAGAATATTGCGATATGGATACTTTGTCATTTCTTTGGTTTCTTCTTCGGTTTGAGGACAGCTTGATTTTGAGTAAATACAGCCTTTGCTGATTGGTAAGGATGAAATTGGAGGGTTAAAACTATTAAAACGACTGCATATTTCTTGAATATAGCTTTCTTGATGAATGAATAGCTTTGAGTCAATTTCAACAAATTCTACTCCAAGTAGTTTCTTTGTCCTTCCCAAAATTTTTAATTTGAATTTTTGTTTTAAAACATTAATGGCTTCCTCTAAAAACATTTTACTTTTACCAAATAAAACCATGTCATCAACATATAATAATAGGATAACTTGAAATTTGAATGTATAAACACAGTTGCAAGAAGTAAATTTAATAAAACCGATATTTGATAAAACTCTGTCAATTTCGTAAAACCATGCTCGTCCACTTTGGTGAAGGCCATAGAGAGCTTTGTCGAGCTTGCAAACTAACTTCTCTTCTCCTTGTTTAATAAAACCAGGTGGTTGCTGCATGTATATTTCATCTTCTAGCGGAGCATATAGGTATGCGCCAGTGACATCACATTGTACGTGATTCCACTTGTGTTGCACTACCAAAAGTGAAAAGAAAAAACGAATTAGATCGAAGTTTATAACAGGACTAAAAGTTTCTTCGTAACTCTCGCCTTTTACTTGAGCGTAACCTTGAGCTACAAGCCTTGCCTTGAATTTAGCAATTCGACCTTCTTCATCTCGTTTTATTGCATATACCCAGCGACATCCAATTATTTGCTTATTTTGAGGAGGTTTTACAAGATGCCAAACCTTTCGTTCTTGGATGGTTTTTATTTCGGTTTTCATTGCTTCTAGCCATTCTTGAAACTGGTCTGATTTTTGGGCTTGTTTGAAAGTTCTTGGTATAATTAATTCTAGTCAAGAGGAATTATGACAAAAATTGGCACTTGTGTCTGAGTCAGATTCTTCTATTGGAGTGAATGAAAATTTAGTGGGGTCATACTTGATTTTGTTTTCTTGGCAATATTTTCTAACGTCTCTATGGGATCTTAATCTTGTTCTTGTATTTTCGGGATAGTAGTATACGTCTGTTCTGGATTTATCACTTCTTAAAACTTGTTTTCTTTCAAACTTTATGTTCTTTAATGATTGAGCAGGTTTTTCATCATCTGAGGATTCCTCAGTGTCAGATAATTCAGACGGTACGCTGGACTCTATTTCAGGAGTTTCGTCAACAGCCTCTTCATCAGAATCATCGTCACTATCCTTTGGAAATACATCTTGAATTGTGTAATGCTGGTTGATGGTGCCCAGCACTGCTCCACTTGCTTCTGTTTTAAACAAACGATCTTCTTTAAAGGTCACATTTAAAGATTCTACTATTTTATTTTGTTCTGGGATCCAAATACGGTATCCTCTTGTATGGTGTGCATATCCAACTAGATAACCTTTCACAGCTTTTGGATCCAGTTTCTGTCTCCTTTGTTTTGCCAGTCCTACATAAGCTACACATCCAAATGGTTTAAGATGTCTGATTGATGGTTTTCTTCCACCGTACAATTCGAATGGTGATTTTTCAAAATCTTTATGGCATAGTCTGTTCCAGGCATAATTGAAATGTGAAACGGCTTCTGGCCAAAAACAAAAGTCTAAACCACTTTCATATAATGATGTACGGGCTCCATTAATAACAGTTTGGTTATAACGCTCAATAGCACCGTTTTGTTCTGGAGTGAACGTGTTTGTTAGTTCATGTTTGATGCCTTTTTCCTGACAAAATGTTGAAAATTCTTTGTTGACAAACTCTGTTCCATTATCTGAGCGGATAGCTATTAAAGGTTTACCTATAAATCTTTCTGCCCTCTTGATGTGATTAATTAAGGTTTCAGCTACTTCAGATTTTTGGACTATAGGATAAATGAATACTTTACGGGAATAATCGTCCATGATTGATAGAAAATATCGTTCTCCATGTTTGCCTCTTACTTGACATGGTCCCCAAACATCTGTATATAACAGTTCTAAGGGTCTCTTGGATCGAACAAAGTTTCTGTATTTAAATGAAGTGCGTTTAAATTTATTCAACCTGCAATCTTCACAAAAAAATTCTGTATGTCCCTTTAAGAATGGTAATCCCTTTGCACCCCTCTTATTACTTGTATGCGTCAAAGTTTGAGGATTTACATGAGCGCATCTCTTATGCCACAGGTTTAGAACTTCCTGTTCTTTTGAAGATGTTGTGGAGGCTTCAAAAGTTACATGTTGTTTTATAGATTTTGGGATTTTTGCTTGGACACGATAAACACCACTTTTTAATTTTGCTCTGAACATTATATTATCATTAGATGTAATTTTGACTTCGCCTCTTCCCCCAATAAACTGTAGACCTTCTTTGTCAAGTTGTGGCCCTGATATAAGGTTTCTCCTAAGCTTTGATGAATACATCACTCCCTTTAAAGTAAAATTTCTTTGGCCAAAACGCAATTTAATGTCTCCTTTTCCTTCGATTGGCAAAGTGATGCCTTCCATGGCTACAGCCATTTCTTCATTTTGTTGAGGTTTAAATGATGTGAAAAGTTCACGGTCTTTACTAAAATGATGAGACGCGGCGGAATCGAATACCCAATCTGATTCATTTGTTTGCTGAGCTAAACTGGCCTCAGTAATGTAGTAAGATGAATTTGAATCCCTACTACTATTACGGGTCTTAGAATTTGATCTAGATTGATATGAAGATTTTTTTCGACTCTGTCTACCTCTTGATTGGAAGGATTTCTTAGGACTGAAATTCTGAGAAGGTAAGTTTTGGTTTTGAAAAGAGGGTTTAAAGTCAACATTTTTACTTCTATTGAGAGAAAAACAATTTTGTCTAGCATGGCCATTCTTATGACAAAATGTACAAATTAATTTTTGTTTTAGAAGCTTATTTTTACCTGTATCATTTAGATGAGAAAACTGAGCAGAAATTTTAGCTTTACTTAATTCATTATCTTTATTTCTTAAATTTAGCCTAGTTTCCTCGGCTACCAAGCAAGTTACAATTTCATTGAATGTAAATTTATCATCTTCCCATCTCAGTATGTTTTGAACGATACCGTCGAAATATGATGGGAGATAACGTAACAATTGATAAGATGCAAAAATTTCCGTCAGTCCCCCCTTAGAATTTTCTATTTGTTTAAATATCCTCATGACCCGGGACGCAAAGACATTTACACCCTCACCAGGCAATATTTTGCAATCACACAGCTCAGAAAATAAACTCATGTGCTGTGCACGAGTATCTGGAACAAAATTTTTGTTAATTAAATTCCATGCCTTTACGGGGTCATCCTCGTTTTCTACAATTTTCCTATACTCAGATTCTATATTTAAGTATAAGACAGCCAAAGCAGCATTAGCTCTAGACTTAAATTTATTAACAGCAGAAGCATTGCTTCTGTCATCAGCCAAAACTGGGGCTGCTTCCGTACCAACAACTATGTCCCAGAGTCCCCGGTCAAGAAGAACAAATTTAATGTCACTCCTCCATTCCTCGAAATTAATCGCATTCAGTTTGGGAATAGAATGTAAATTGTTGACAGCCATTTTTGAGTAAAAAAAAATTGTATAATTATGGTTCAAACAATTTAAAAATATAGTATATCAAAAATATCACAATTTTTCTTATAAAAACCTTTGCCCCCCCGAATTAAACATTCGGTAAATTCATTTATTACTTGAAAATTTATTCAAATATATATATATGAAATTTCAAAAAGTTTTTTTTTCCTACTTTACTGAAAAAAAAATTTTACAATATTCCCTCAACAATATGCAAAAAAAATGGTCATTATTACTTAAATTAAACAAAACATTCAAGATTTTCATTTATTAACATTAAACAACTTTTAATCTAAATTTAAACAATTTCTTGTTTCAAAAATTTACTATAAATGCAAAAAAAAAATTTAACTTTCAATTTATTTTTCAAACAAAACAGAAAAACATTAATTTATGAAAGGGCCAGCATATTTACATGCTGAAAAAGGAAAAGCCCATAACCACTTTTTATTTCTCTTGTTAGCTGGTGTGAAGTAGATCCAAGGCTAAGTGAATTAGCAGAGGAGCCTACTCTAGACATAAACACCAGCGTAACAACATTTAAAGTTAATTAAATGAATTAGATACATGGAAGCTAGAGTAAGTAAATATGCTGAAAGATAAATATGTAGAAATTGTTAAATAAATGACCATAACAAATTTTAACTTAATTTGTGTTTTAATTGAAACAATAAAATTCCAACAAAAAGTTTATATAAATATAACAATAAGTTTATATGAATAACAATGAGATAATTGAAGTAGACAAATACTTTTTATATATAACAAACATACCAAAGCAGATGCTGGATGACAAACAAGGTGAGTACGAAGACAATATTTAACATCTCTTTATTTCCCATATAGGTTGCAGAAAAGACTACTAAGTGCCATTAGAAAGAAGCTGGTGACACTTATGTAGAAGACGTGACGTTCTTGTTTCCACTTGTTATTGTCGCGATATGAACACCTATAAATTTCATTTAAATTTCGAACTCACAAAAAGGATTAACGTGAGTTATAACTAACTAAAAATGAAAAGATTTTATTTGAATATAAAAAATTAACGCCACATATTACGGCGATATCTTATGAAGCCGGCATCGGCGAAAAATGAACAATGGCAAGGGCAAGAGCAAAGGTAAAAGCAACCGCGAACACCCACTACCATCGCCGTTCGCTATTTATAGTTTCGCGGGAGAAACGAAGTGATCTTCCGGACGTACGTCGCTGCATGCGCCGACGCGGCGCGTGCGTAGACTTCGGCTATCGCTCTTAGAGATGTTTTATGCAAATTTTTGAAACTTGGCTCAGTCGGAACTTCCGGAAGGTTAGCTATTGTTTACGTTTCGCGTTTGAAAAATTCAAATGGATGATTTAAATTTGAAAGCTCTTTAATATAGCATTTCATTGAACGATATATTTATTTTCCTGGTAAGTAGAAAATATATTAAAAGGAAATTAGGATTTTTAATAAATGTTTAATTTTTTTTTTCAACTAACGTTTTTTTTCTTTAAGCTTTATTTTAAGAGTGATTAATTTTTAATATATTTAATTAGCATAACGATAAGAAAAAACGGCAAACTATAGGTTTACTATTAACAAGCTATTAACAAGCTAAATTAACAAGCTTTTTAAATTTTCTTTTTTTAAGAATAAAAATATGACTTCAGGAGGAATATGTGCGCGCAGCGCACGTATACCTTCACACGTGCGCGCGCATGGGTCTGCGCTGCCGAAGGCAGTGGGGACCCGGTGCGAGTTTTTACCCGATCAGAAATGATTTTTTTAGGGGGCACGAAAGGTCAGGGAAGGTATACGCGCGCGCAGCGCGTATATCCCTTAAGTTGTGCGCGCGCAGCGCGCACGGGACTGCGCTGCCGAAAGCAGTGGGGATCCGGGCCGACTTTTTACCCAATCAGAAATGATTTTTTTAAATTTCTTTTCTTAACACTAAAAGTTACTTTTTGTTTCTGTTACTGTTAGTTTTCTTTTCTTAAGAATAAAAATATGACTTCAGAAGGAATATGTGCGCGCAGCGCACGTATACCTTCACATGTGCGCGCGCACGGGACTGCTCGGCCGAAGGCAGTGGGGACCAGGTCCGACTTTTTAACCGATGAGAAATGATTTTTTTCATTTTCTTTTCTTAAGAATAAAAATTTGATTTGAGAAGGAGTATATGCGCGCAGCGCGCGTATACCTTCACACGTGCGCGCGCAGCGTGCATGGGTTTGCGCTGCCGAAAGCAGTGGGGACCCGGTGTGAGTTTTTAACCGATCAGAAATGATTTTTTTTTTTAGGGGGCATGAAGGGTCAGGGAAGGAATACGCGAGCGCAGCGCGTGTATCCGTGAACTTGTGCGTGCGCAGCGCGCACGTGACTGCGCTGCCGAAGGCACCCGTCCGACTTTGTATCCGATGATAAATGATTTTTTAAATTTTCTTTTTTTAAGAATAAAAATATGACTTCAGGAGGAATATGTGCGCGCAGCGCACGTATACCTTCACACGTGCGCGCGCATGGGTCTGCGCTGCCGAAGGCAGTGGGGACCCGGTGCGAGTTTTTACCCGATCAGAAATGATTTTTTTAGGGGGCACGAAAGGTCAGGGAAGGTATACGCGCGCGCAGCGCGTATATCCCTTAAGTTGTGCGCGCGCAGCGCGCACGGGACTGCGCTGCCGAAAGCAGTGGGGATCCGGGCCGACTTTTTACCCAATCAGAAATGATTTTTTTTAATTTCTTTTCTTAACTGTTAGCTGGTGTGAAGTAGATCCAAGGCTAAGTGAATTAGCAGAGGAGCCTACTCTAGACGTAAACACCAGCGTAACAATATTTAAAGTTAATTAAATGAATTAGATACATGGAAGCTAGAGTAAGTAAATATGCTGAAAGATAAATATGTAGAAATTGTTAAATAAATGACCATAACAAATTTTAATTTAATTTGTATTTTAATTGAAACAATAAATTCAAAAAAAAAGTTTATATAAATATAACAATAAGTTTATATGAATAACAATAAGATAATTGAAGTAGACAAATACTTTTTATATATAACAAACATACCAAAGCAGATGCTGGATGACAAACAAGGTGAGTACGAAGACAATATTTAACATCTTTTTATTTCCCATATAGGTTGCAGAAAAGACTACTAAGTGCCATTAGAAAGAAGCTGGTGACACTTATGTAGAAGACGTGACGTTCTTGTTTCCACTTGTTATTGTCGCGATATGAACACCTATAAATTTCATTTAAATTTCGAACTCACAAAAAGGATTAACGTGAGTTATAACTAACTAAAAATGAAAAGATTTTATTTGAATATAAGAAATAAACGCCACATATTACGGCGACATCTTATGAAGCCGGCATCGGCGAAAAAATGAACAATGGCAAGAGCAACCGCAAAGGCAACCACGAACACCCACTACCATCGCCGTTCGCTATTTATAGTTTCGCGGGAGAAACGAAGTGATCTTCCGGACGTATGTCGCTGCATGCGCCGACGCGGCGCGTGCGTAGACTTCGGCTATCGCTCTTAGAGATGTTTTATGCAAATTTTTGAAACTCGGCTCAGTCGGAACTTCCGGAAGGTTAGCTATTGTTTACGTTTCGCGTTTGAAAAATTCAAATGGATGATTTAAATTTGAAAGCTCTTTAATATAGCATTTCATTGAACGATATATTTATTTTCCTGGTAAGTAGAAAATATATTAAAAGGAAATTAGGATTTTTAATAAATGTTTAATTTTTTTTTTTTCAACTAACGTTTTTTTTTCTTTAAGCTTTATTTTAAGAGTGATTAATTTTTAATATATTTAATTAGCATAACGATAAGAAAAAAACGGGAAACTATAGGTTTACTATTAACAAGGCCCCCCCTCTTATCGTTTGCACTTTTAAGCTTAAGAAAGTTAATAAAAAAAAGCATCCAGCAAAACTTTGCACAAATTACATAATCATACGACTGTGACTAATCAGTTTAACAGTTTTTTTCAGAACTAAAAAAACAATTAGGTTTAATCTTCAGCTGCACAGCAACAGAGATCAATAGCTGGATAGAGGTGATCTACAAAACAATTTGTTTTTGAAACACAAATAACATATACCTGTTTACTCAAACCTCTCCTCCAGTTTTGAAAAGATTTTTAACATGCTCTTTTAAAAAAAACTGTAGAAAAGAAGTTCATAAAATGGATTATTTGTATAATAAGTTTAACAACAAATATAACATGAGTATAATCACATTCAATATTATAAATATATGTATAAACACGATTCTTTCTTACAATATAAAAGTATAAATTACATACAAATATTTAACAAAAAGAACAGAATGGATTATTTCGGGAATGGAGAGGAGAGAGAGAGATTAACAAAAAATTGCTGTGAGCAATTGGAAAAAAAAATTGACTTACTGTCAAAAGAGAATGAGAATTGAAATTCTCAAAAAAAACTTCCAGCCTAAACCTGGAAAAATTTTGCTTAACTTGCAAAATTTGAAATTTTTTTTTTTTTTCCGAATTCAAGGAAACATTTGAATTCATAGAAAAGTTTAAATTTTTGAATTCATAAATTTTGAATTCCTAAAAAAAAGTTTGAATTCATTAAGGATTTGAATTCATAAAAAAAAATTTTTAGAAAATTTACATTTTTAAATTTTATAAATTCATAGAAAAATTTGAAATTGAAAATTTAAGATTAACTTTTGAAACATTTTCGAAGAAAAGATTTTTCACAAATTTTTGTAATTCAAATTTAGTTTGTGGCTTAGTAAATATGTCAGCCAAATTTAATTTGCTACGAATGAAAACTAATTCAAAAATATTTTTGATAACAAGATCTCTAATAAAATATAGTTTGACCTCTATATGTTTGCTTCTATTATTCTCTATAGGAGATTTAATAAAGTCTATGGCAGCCATATTGTCAATTAGTAATTTTGAAATTTTCTTATTTTTTATAATCTTCATGTTTTGGCATTCTTCTAGAATTCGATCTAGCCAGACAATTTCTTTTGCTGCTTCTGTAGCGGCAATGAACTCGGATTCCATAGTGGATAAACTAACAGCCTTCTCTTTAAAGGTCCTCCAACTGATGGGGCTACTATCTAGAAATACTATTTGTCCACCTATGGATGTCCGATCATCACGATTTGAAGCAAAGTCGGCGTCTGTGTAGGCTATGATCTGTGAATCAGCACATGAAAGTTTTAATTTTAATTGGCTTGTTTTCTTTACATATCCCAGTAGTTTGATCAACCCATTCCAGTGATGAATTCCTGGATTCGATTGGAATTGGCTATAGATATTGACGGCATATGCTATATCAGGTCTTGTTCTGTTAGATAAATATGATAAACATCCTAGAATATTGCGATATGGATACTTTGTCATTTCTTTGGTTTCTTCTTCGGTTTGAGGACAGCTTGATTTTGAGTAAATACAGCCTTTGCTGATTGGTAAGGATGAAATTGGAGGGTTAAAACTATTAAAACGACTGCATATTTCTTGAATATAGCTTTCTTGATGAATGAATAGCTTTGAGTCAATTTCAACAAATTCTACTCCAAGTAGTTTCTTTGTCCTTCCCAAAATTTTTAATTTGAATTTTTGTTTTAAAACATTAATGGCTTCCTCTAAAAACATTTTACTTTTACCAAATAAAACCATGTCATCAACATATAATAATAGGATAACTTGAAATTTGAATGTATAAACACAGTTGCAAGAAGTAAATTTAATAAAACCGATATTTGATAAAACTCTGTCAATTTCGTAATACCATGCTCGTCCACTTTGGTGAAGGCCATAGAGAGCTTTGTCGAGCTTGCAAACTAACTTCTCTTCTCCTTGTTTAATAAAACCAGGTGGTTGCTGCATGTATATTTCATCTTCTAGCGGAGCATATAGGTATGCGCCAGTGACATCACATTGTACGTGATTCCACTTGTGCTGCACTACCAAAAGTGAAAAGAAAAAACGAATTAGATCGAAGTTTATAACAGGACTAAAAGTTTCTTCGTAACTCTCGCCTTTTACTTGAGCGTAACCTTGAGCTACAAGCCTTGCCTTGAATTTAGCAATTCGACCTTCTTCATCTCGTTTTATTGCATATACCCAGCGACATCCAATTATTTGCTTATTTTGAGGAGGTTTTACAAGATGCCAAACCTTTCGTTCTTGGATGGTTTTTATTTCGGTTTTCATTGCTTCTAGCCATTCTTGAAACTGGTCTGATTTTTGGGCTTGTTTGAAAGTTCTTGGTATAATTAATTCTAGTCAAGAGGAATTATGACAAAAATTGGCACTTGTGTCTGAGTCAGATTCTTCTATTGGAGTGAATGAAAATTTAGTGGGGTCATACTTGATTTTGTTTTCTTGGCAATATTTTCTAACGTCTCTATGGGATCTTAATCTTGTTCTTGTATTTTCGGGATAGTAGTATACGTCTGTTCTGGATTTATCACCTCTTAAAACTTGTTTTCTTTCAAACTTTATGTTCTTTAATGATTGAGCAGGTTTTTCATCATCTGAGGATTCCTCAGTGTCAGATAATTCAGACGGTACGCTGGACTCTATTTCAGGAGTTTCGTCAACAGCCTCTTCATCAGAATCATCGTCACTATCCTTTGGAAATACATCTTGAATTGTGTAATGCTGGTTGATGGTGCCCAGCACTGCTCCACTTGCTTCTGTTTTGAACAAACGATCTTCTTTAAATGTCACATTTAAAGATTCTACTATTTTATTTTGCTCTGGGATCCAAATACGGTATCCTCTTGTATGGTGTGCATATCCAACTAGATAACCTTTCACAGCTTTTGGATCCAGTTTCTGTCTCCTTTGTTTTGCCAGTCCTACATAAGCTACACATCCAAATGGTTTAAGATGTCTGATTGATGGTTTTCTTCCACCGTACAATTCGAATGGTGATTTTTCAAAATCTTTATGGCATAGTCTGTTCCAGGCATAATTGAAATGTGAAACGGCTTCTGGCCAAAAACAAAAGTCTAAACCACTTTCATATAATGATGTACGGGCTCCATTAATAACAGTTTGGTTATAACGCTCAATAGCACCATTTTGTTCTGGAGTGAACGTGTTTGTTAGTTCATGTTTGATGCCTTTTTCCTGACAAAATGTTGAAAATTCTTTGTTGACAAACTCTGTTCCATTATCTGAGCGGATAGCTATTAAAGGTTTACCTATAAATCTTTCTGCCCTCTTGATATGATTAATTAAGGTTTCAGCTACTTCAGATTTTTGGACTATAGGATAAATGAATACTTTACGGGAATAATCGTCCATGATTGATAGAAAATATCGTTCTCCATGTTTGCCTCTTACTTGACATGGTCCCCAAACATCTGTATATAACAGTTCTAAGGGTCTCTTGGATCGAACAAAGTTTCTGTATTTAAATGAAGTGCGTTTAAATTTATTCAACCTGCAATCTTCACAAAAAAATTCTGTATGTCCCTTTAAGAATGGTAATCCCTTTGCACCCCTCTTATTACTTGTATGCGTCAAAGTTTGAGGATTTACATGAGCGCATCTCTTATGCCACAGGTTTAGAACTTCCTGTTCTTTTGAAGATGTTGTGGAGGCTTCGAAAGTTACATGTTGCTTTATAGATTTTGGGATTTTTGCTTGGACACGATAAACACCACTTTTTAATTTTGCTCTGAACATTATATTATCATTAGACGTAATTTTGACTTCGCCTCTTCCCCCAATAAACTGTAGACCTTCTTTGTCAAGTTGTGGCCCTGATATAAGGTTTCTCCTAAGCTTTGATGAATACATCACTCCCTTTAAAGTAAAATTTCTTTGGCCAAAACGCAATTTAATGTCTCCTTTTCCTTCGATTGGCAAAGTGATGCCTTCCATGGCTACAGCCATTTCTTCATTTTGTTGAGATTTAAATGATGTGAAAAGTTCACGGTCTTTACTAAAATGATGAGACGCGGCTGAATCGAATATCCAATCTGATTCATTTGTTTGCTGAGCTAAACTGGCCTCAGTAATGTAGTAAGATGAATTTGAATCCCTACTACTCTTACGGGTCTTAGAATTTGATCTAGATTGATATGAAGATTTTTTTCGACTCTGTCTACCTCTTGATTGGAAGGATTTCTTAGGATTGAAATTCTGAGAAGGTAAGTTTTGGTTTTGAAAAGAGGGTTTAAAGTCAACATTTTTACTTCTATTGAGAGAAAAACAATTTTGTCTAGCATGGCCATTCTTATGACAAAATGTACAAATTAATTTTTGTTTTAGAAGCTTATTTTTACCTGTATCATTTAGATGAGAAAACTGAGCAGAAATTTTAGCTTTACTTAATTCATTATCTTTATTTCTTAAATTTAGCCTAGTTTCCTCGGCTACCAAGCAAGTTACAATTTCATTGAATGTAAATTTATCATCTTCCCATCTCAGTATGTTTTGAACGATACCGTCGAAATATGATGGGAGATAACGTAACAATTGATAAGATGCAAAAATTTCCGTCAGTCCCCCCTTAGAATTTTCTATTTGTTTAAATATCCTCATGACCCGGGACGCAAAGACATTTACACCCTCACCAGGCAATATTTTGCAATCACACAGCTCAGAAAATAAACTCATGTGCTGTGCACGAGTATCTGGAACAAAACTTTTGTTAATTAAATTCCATGCCTTTACGGGGTCATCCTCGTTTTCTACAATTTTCCTATACTCAGTTTCTATATTTAAGTATAAGGCAGCTAAAGCAGTATTTGCTCTAGACTTAAATTTATTAACAGCAGAAGCATTGCTTCTGTCATCAGCCAAAACTGGGGCTGTTTCCGTACCAACAACTATGTCCCAGAGTCCCCGGTCAAGAAGAACAAATTTAATGTCACTCCTCCATTCCTCGAAATTAA
The DNA here is from genome assembly GCA_963930645.1 of Salticus scenicus. Lineage (NCBI taxonomy): Eukaryota > Metazoa > Arthropoda > Arachnida > Araneae > Salticidae > Salticus > Salticus scenicus. The sequence goes on along the minus strand of OZ005650.1, from coordinate 257,750,351 downwards.
TCGCATTCAGTTTGGGAATAGAATGTAAATTGTTGACAGCCATTTTTGAGTAAAAAAAATTGTATAATTATGGTTCAAACAATTTAAAAATATAATATATCAAAAATATCACAATTTTTCTTATAAAAACCTTTGCCCCCCCGAATTAAACATTCGGTAAATTCATTTATTACTTGAAAATTTATTCAAATATATATATATGAAATTTCAAAAAGTTTTTTTTTCTACTTTACTGAAAAAATTTTACAATATTCCCTCAACAATATGCAAAAAAATGGTCATTATTACTTAAATTAAACAAAACATTCAAGATTTTCATTTATTAACATTAAACAACTTTTAATCTAAATTTAAACAATTTCTTGTTTCAAAAATTTACTATAAATGCAAAAAATTTAACTTTCAATTTATTTTTCAAACAAAACAGAAAAACATTAATTTATGTAAGGGCCAGCATATTTACATGCTGAAAAAGGAAAAGCCCATAACCACTTTTTATTTCTCTTGTTAGCTGGTGTGAAGTAGATCCAAGGCTAAGTGAATTAGCAGAGGAGCCTACTCTAGACGTAAACACCAGCGTAACAACATTTAAAGTTAATTAAATGAATTAGATACATGGAAGCTAGAGTAAGTAAATATGCTGAAAGATAAATATGTAGAAATTGTTAAATAAATGACCATAACAAATTTTAATTTAATTTGTATTTTAATTGAAACAATAAATTCAAAAAAAAAGTTTATATAAATATAACAATAAGTTTATATGAATAACAATAAGATAATTGAAGTAGACAAATACTTTTTATATATAACAAACATACCAAAGCAGATGCTGGATGACAAACAAGGTGAGTACGAAGACAATATTTAACATCTTTTTATTTCCCATATAGGTTGCAGAAAAGACTACTAAGTGCCATTAGAAAGAAGCTGGTGACACTTATGTAGAAGACGTGACGTTCTTGTTTCCACTTGTTATTGTCGCGATATGAACACCTATAAATTTCATTTAAATTTCGAACTCACAAAAAGGATTAACGTGAGTTATAACTAACTAAAAATGAAAAGATTTTATTTGAATATAAGAAATAAACGCCACATATTACGGCGACATCTTATGAAGCCGGCATCGGCGAAAAAATGAACAATGGCAAGAGCAACCGCAAAGGCAACCACGAACACCCACTACCATCGCCGTTCGCTATTTATAGTTTCGCGGGAGAATCGAAGTGATCTTCCGGACGTACGTCGCTGCATGCGCCGACGCGGCGCGTGCGTAGACTTCGGCTATCGCTCTTAGAGATGTTTTATGCAAATTTTTGAAACTCGGCTCAGTCGGAACTTCCGGAAGGTTAGCTATTGTTTACGTTTCGCGTTTGAAAAATTCAAATGGATGATTTAAATTTGAAAGCTCTTTAATATAGCATTTCATTGAACGATATATTTATTTTCCTGGTAAGTAGAAAATATATTAAAAGGAAATTAGGATTTTTAATAAATGTTTAATTTTTTTTTTTTCAACTAACGTTTTTTTTTCTTTAAGCTTTATTTTAAGAGTGATTAATTTTTAATATATTTAATTAGCATAACGATAAGAAAAAAACGGGAAACTATAGGTTTACTATTAACATTAACACTAAAAGTTACTTTTTGTTTCTGTTACTGTTAGTTTTCTTTTCTTAAGAATAAAAATATGACTTCAGAAGGAATATGTGCGCGCAGCGCACGTATACCTTCACATGTGCGCGCGCATGGGTCTGCGCTGCCGAAGGCAGTGGGGACCCGGGCCGACTTTTTACCCGATCAGAAATGATTTTTTTTTTAATTTCTTTTCTTAACACTAAAAATTACTCTTAGTGATTCATTAATTTTAGTGATTCATTTGAAAATACTGACCCGCTAGCGGGCGAAGCCAGCTAGTCATTATATTAAATTTTGCAACTCATACATTACATGCAAACAACTGTTGGTAATAACCATTTGAAGAGTTAATACCTAGAAAAACTTTTGCATTAATTAATAAAATGTGCATAAAATTAATGAAATAATTTGCATAAAATTAATGAAATAAATACTTGTTACAAATAATTCAAAATAAGAAAATTTTTCACATTGAAAATTCCTTAAGTGAATCTAATTTCATCAATAAAAGCAACATAAAATAAAGTGCTCAATGCAAAGAATTGGTTTGTTACGATGAAAAGTGCTATGGTTTACTTAAAACTTACAGTTTTAATTTATTTTGGATTCAATGAATATAAACTTACTGGTAGTGCATGTTAGGTACAGCATAGGTACAGCATCATCTTTCAGATAAAACTTGCCATTAGACTTGTATGCATCAGTGGCAAAATGTTCATTACATAACACAGACAACTTAGATGGCTTCCACAAATTCCTCTTGATGGCTAATACCCATTTTTACAGTAATTCAGGTTATTTAAAGGAAACCTGCAACAATAAAGATAAAAATGTAAATACATGCACAGCATTGAGTGTGTTTTAGAGCAGGGCTGGCCAACACGCGGCCCACTACGTAGTTTCTTGCGGCCCGCAAGGAGACTAACGATATTTAATGTTTGACAACTTTGGTTAACGGATCAAAAATTAATAAATACATTCTGATTTTTCAAAATGAAAATACCTTTCAACAATTATGATAGCTAAAGAACTGTTGTAATAGATCCATTATTCATTCTTTTTATTATAGATTTAATTTATAATCTTAAATTTTTACCAATTCTATTGTTAATTTATGTACGAAAATAATTTAAATTAATGTATTTTGCTCTGAATTTTCACCCTGCCCTTCCCCAAAAAATGTATATACATACATGAATCATATACTCACAAACATATATGCACATATGCATATGTACAGTCATAAAATAATAATAATTTCTTTCCCCGACTAATTTTGCCGTAAATTATCGTAAAAATTAGCAGCTCATGCCTAATGATTAGTAATAACATTTAGTTTTTAATGCAATTGCTAAATTTTGTTTAGGGTATCTCATCTACATATTAAAACTTGCTTTTTTAATTTTTTTTTCGGAATAGTAACACCCATTTTTGACTACATATTCGAATTTCTGAGGTCAAGGCAGTTCAGAAAAAGGTATAGTTTATATTCTTTATATCATGTCTTCATAGAGTTACAAGCAAAAATTGGTCGGAAGTAAATCTCTATACTTAAAAAAAAAAAAAAAAAAATATTAAGATATCACACAGAAAAGTATTATACCCATTCAGATAATAATCGGAAAAGAAGTATAACAATTTTAAGTATAAAATAAAGTAAAGTAACGCTAATTAAGAAATGATGTATACATGGAAACTTACTTGAATAACTATTTTAAATCATACGCATGCAAAGCAATATATGAAACAAATGATAACAAGTGACAGCCACCTAAGCACAGCGTCATATATATGCATTCATGCGTGTGCATCGCGCACGGGTCTACGCTGCCGAAGGCAGTGGGGACCCGGTGCAACATTTTTCCCGATCAGAGTTTTTTTTTTTTTTTTCTCTTTTTGTTTAACATGATAAAAATTAATGCAATTTTGAGAATTCATTAATTATAATGATTCATTTAAAAATAGTGACCAGCGAAGCGGGCGTAGCCTGCTAGTTATTATTATTTTTTTTGTATTCATAAAATGCAAGTATAGAATCTGCATTCGTGATCATTTTTAAAAATTCTGATTTGCAGTTTGTAATTTATTAATAGTGAATTTTATTGTTTATATCCAACAGGCTGTGCAACTTCAGACTTAGGCAGATTTCTGGTTCTCTATTGTACATCTTTCTTATTCCACACACAATACGTAATATAGCAAACAATAAATTACAGTATATAAATATCTGTTTTACGAAAAAGGTAATTATAGAATTAATAATGTTTTAATATAATTTAAAATCAGCAATAGCAGATGATTCCTTAAACACAAACAATAAATTCATAAGAAACATTTTTTAAACTATTCAAATGCATATTTTATCATTTTATCGAGAAGTACTGAGATACTTTGTGAAAAATATGTGGGATCAATTTTGAAATATTTTTCAAAAAGTATGTCATCATTTCTTGTAATACACATAAGAATATATGCCCCAGAATACGTTCCTACAGCCCTGTGTCCATGAACACTGATTTCATGTACACTGATGATATTATATTCAATGCTGCTAAAACAGCTGTCTGAATTTCTTGCTTATTATTCCTTAACACATTTCATGCATTCAAGACTTCTCCTGTATTTGTTTATTTAGCACCAAGTCTGTGATAACAAGTTAACGACAAGGGTCGAGCCAGGCAAAATTTGATGTCTTTTCACAAAATTATACTCTGAAACCAAATTAATTCAGCATATTTTATGAACTTGTAACATAGTGATTACATAACTTAATAATATGATAGCAATCTTACTTTCAGCTTCTTATTCTAAATTTTGAAACACTTATAAAAATGTTTTTAAAAAAAATTAATGATTAGGATCTGTTTATAATCACAACTACAAATATTATTAGTTTCCTTAATGCAATCTCCTTCTATTGTGTTTCATTCAAAGAGTGTAATTTTAAACACACATAAAATAATTTTCATTAATAATATGTAAAAAATATATTTTGATTTAATTTTAATTTTTTTATATGACAGAGTAAATTAAATATTAAATAACAAATACCTGAATTTCTATGTGAAAAATATTCTAGCTGTATGTGAGTTTTGTTTAATAGGAAATACTGCCGTTACATTATTAAATCGAGTTTCAAAAATTTTCTGCCGATAAATTGAAACGCCTTTAATTTTTCTTTTTTCAGTGTATCGGATCATGTGAACAAATAAGAACTGACAACAACACTATTTTTACTAACATATAAGGAATATTAATAAATAACAAAAGACAATTTGATAACACTTTTCATTATTTAAGTATGAAAGTTACAGTGTTGTTCAACAGATGGATTGACACATTGACAGACAATTAAACTTTAATTTACATTACTTACAATAATTATGTTAATTACGTTTTTAACTTTTAAACATTTTTATGTTTATGTTATGCTGTGCCAAAACAACATAGTCAGAATCCAAATAGCAGAATTTTCTGCATTTGTCAGCAGCAAAACAAAATTTGTCTGCTATCTGGTAATGCTAGAGGAAGTCTGGTATCGCAAAATGTATTAACAATTCATAAAACATATAAAATTTGCATCTTCAAAACAAAATTAATTAAAAGTATGCAACAAATGCAGTAATCCAGTCACATAACATAAGTTATATTTGTATTTTTTAGTTTGACATTTATTTTTGAGATGTTCAATTAATTAATCTGCAGAGCTTCAAAAAAATCTGCAGCACTCTCTGAAATCCTATACTGTTTCTGCTATTGGGGTCAGAATATATATCAGTTCAAGTATTTTTACATTATCTAAAAATGGAAACACACAGGGTAGTTCAAAAGGTCATGCCCAAAAGGCATGTGTAGGTGTGTCAGGCCATGAGGAGTAAGAATTATTCAGGAATTAGAGATCTAATATGTGATTGTAAACAAGGATGGCAATAAGCTCTGGCTAACTTGTACGCACACACACAAAAAGACATAAGTGATGATGTGCAGCATGCAAGTACGGGGGAACATTTGAGCACTTATGCGTTATAACTAGTCACTTTATGGGTTGTTACTGGTAAGACACAGAATTCACTTTTTCAATAATCTACCTATATAATAATATACCCATTAAAAAATATAAAGTTTATTAAGCACTTGTTTCCTCTACTCTCATATTCATAGGAAATATCTGCTATTTTCACAGATGGAGTGTAATGATATGGTTCTTTGAAAGGAATTCCATATGAGAAGTGGTTAGTTTATATCAAAAGTTAAACAAATATTACCTGCTCTCGCAAAATGTGACCTATAACCCTTTCTGACCTGAAACATTTTTATCTTAAAACATTACATTCTTCTGTTTTTGTAAACTGAAAGAAAAATATGGACTATAACCAACATTTGTTGATTGAAAATTGTACTTCACACTTTCTGCTAATTAGCTCGATCATTCATTTCCTGATTTTATTACACAGGACTGTTCCAGATGCAAAAATGTAAGTGGATGTCTAACCCGCACAATTGTATTTAGTAAACATGCAAAAATGGATTTTTATCTAAAATTAAAAAATACCTCTTAATTTCTTCATAATGAGCCTTTTAAATGATTCCACTTCTTTTAAACTCATCTTTTCCTTTGGTTACTAATGTTTTTGTAAAGCAAAGGGTTGGCAATGCAGAGGATTTCAAACTAGGTCTCTGACATTTTTCAGCTGAAAAGGATTATTACAAAAATTAGTTTATTAATTTATAGTTTTTTTTTTTTAAATTTTTTTTTTTTAAGTAATGTTCAGAATATATTCTAAGTAAAACAGCATTATACATTAAAGTATAACCAATAATAATATAAAAAAAAATACATCCCAGAGTGGTAGCGTTTGTTTACATATTTCTTCCAATGTAAACATAGCTATCGTACCTCATTGCAAAGTTAACCAAAAATAAATAACAAAATGGAAAGAATATGTTACAACAATAAATAAATGTTTCGCTTGTATAGAATCTCCTTATATTATTAAAATCTGTACGCGTGTGTGTGTGTGTGTGTGTCTGTCTGTGAGAAACGGCTTGACGCAGCAAAAGCTCCGCCGATAACGGTCGCACGGACTTCGAACAGATACCGATGGACAGAGAATTTATCGCAGATCTGGGTTATCTAATTTGCTAAACGATGCGACCCTAATTAGCGGAGATGTTAATTAAAATGTCGACCATTGTCTAACGAAAAAACGATTCGAAATCGCGGGCGACCGCCATTTTGTTCCGGAACAGCCTACCTCGAAAGAAAAAGCAAAGAGGGAAAATTTCGGGGGGGTTTGTAAAGCGATCCTGTTTGAACGTTTCGACATATCGAAAATACACATGTACCAAAAGAAAGAACATTTATTACCGATTCTTACGGTACAATTCTTTTTTAAAAATACGAATTTTTTATATTTAAAAAAAAAGTTTTAAAAAGGGTCGAAACTTTCTCTTTTTCGCGGTCGTCTTTTTTGAAACGCCCTGTTTGACCGAGTAATCCTTCCATTTCTTAACAGCTGGTATATAAAGAAAGGCCATTTAATCCTCTTTCGAACCATATAAACATTTTTACAAAATACGGATTAGCGATCCATATTTTTAGATTTTACGAAACATCGATTTTTTCGCAAAACATTTTATAACTCAAAAGTGTTTAGAGATAAATCATTTCTTTTTTTTGTGTATATAGATCTTGCTTAATCATTTGAATTCCGAAAAGATTGAGGGAAAATTTCAAAAACTGAATGAGTTATAATTTTTTTAATTTTCAGTATCGCGGCAGTTTTCAATGAAATTCTCAATCTCTAAACCATTGAAAATGCTTTACTTCATTCGAAAATGAAAACCGTAATCAAATAATGTAGACGTCCGTTTTATCACCATGGCAACCTGTTCAAAGAGGTTCATTTCTCGACGTGAGCTAAGAAAAAAAAAAAAAAAAACAGCGATAAACATGTGGTATTTAATGAGGTCACATTGCAATACGCGTATTTCAATTTCTAATTACGATTAATTTACTTTTTATACATCATTCGAAAGATATTTTAAAGTTCTTTTTTTTATTTAAAGTTTTTAATAGATTTACATGTTTTGAGGTCTCCTGAATTAATTTTCTTTTGTATCTCAGCTACTAATTAAAATAATTTCATAAGTAATACATCATTAGAAAGCTTTTTTGAATTGGAATCGAACAGTGGAATACAGAAATTTGTACCGCCAGATGGCGCTGTAATATTTTTAAATTTCAATATTTCAATTTCTAATTATGATTAAATTATTTTTAATACATCATTCGAAAGATATTTTAAAGTTCTTTTATATTATCGAAAGTTTTCACCAGATTTACACGTTTTGAGGTGTCCTGAATTAGTTTTCTTTTATGGCGCTGTAATATTTTCAAATTTCAATATTTCAATTTTTAATTATGATTCAATTATTTTTAATACATCATTCAAAAGATATTTTAAAGTTCTTTTAAATTCTCGAAACTTTTCACCAGATTTACATGTTTTGAGGTCTCCTGATTACGTTTTCCTTTGCATCTCAGCTATTTGAGTTAGACCGTTCAAAATTGGTATACGTAGGTTAATTAGGAGGGGTAAATAACACTGTTTACGGCTTTCCCATGTAATTGCACTCCCGCAAAAAATGAAACAGTAACCTGTATATGACCTACGGTCATCGAGGCAATTTCCCCAATCCGCGTCAGTGTAACCGAACAAAGGCTCATTACTTTTTCTAAATACAAGTCCAAAATTTATTGTTTTCTTTAAGTATCGTAAAACTCGTTTAGCGGCAGTCCAATGAGTTTTATCAAAACAAGTTAGAAATTGACTTAATTGACTGACGGAATTTGCAATGTCCGGCCTGGTGGAAGTTGCAAGATACATCAAACTTCCAACTAATTCACGGTAGGGATATTCGTTTTCACAACATTTTTCGGCCTTTTTTAATCGAATGCTTGTATCCATAGGACAAGCTACGGGCTTGGCTTCTGTCATGCCAAAACGCTCTAAGAGCTCTCTAATATAACTATGTTGACTCATTGTTATAAGGCCATTTTCTAACTGAAAATTTATCCCTAGACAATATTTAACTATGCCTGAATATTTAACATCTAGTTTTTCATTAAGATGAATTTTGAAGTTTTCTAACATATCAGGGTCCTGTGACATAAACAATATGTCATCAACGTAAATCATTATAAGAGTCAACCCTTTATCACTTTTAATATAATATAAACATGGATCTGCATTTGTTTGTTTTGCTCCGAAATCATTCAAAATTTTATTTAATTTAGTGTTCCAACACCTCCCGGCCTGCCTGAGGCCATAGAGAGATCTTTTTAACAAAAGAACTTTATTCCCTACATTTAGATATTTAAGAATCTCGGCTGCTTTATTAGATATGTCCCTATCGCAATTTTCATTTATAATTATTTGAAGTATTTCTTTAAAGTAATCGGGAACTTCCATAAAATGAAGAGTTCAGGTTCCCACTGCCTTCGGCACAGATTTACTCCCCTGTCCACAGCGGGAAACAGTGGCGGATCTAAGAGGGGAGACACCCCCCCCCCCAAAAAAAAAAATAAATAAATAAATACTGGCATTCATTTCACATTTGAATATTACAATTGTAAAATTTTCATTGATCTGGAATAACATCTTGACAAATCTTAGCCCCCCTCCCCAAAAAGTTAAGTTTTCGATCCACCACTGTCGGGAAAAATCAGAATTTTCAATAAATCGAATCAGAGAGAATATTGCATATTCTTAATCAATACTCACAGTGATGCCGCTAGTCTTTCAAAATCTTGGGACCCATGAGTTTAAAAAATCGGGGTCAATTTTTCAAAAAATGGGTCCCCACATGAATGAATTTATACATTACAGATATAATTTTTTTTTTTTTTAATTGTAAATGAAAAACAGATTTTTAGGAATTTTTAACCAGCTCTTTTTGAAATTGTCTTAAACTAATATTATGTAGGAGGAAAAGATCTTTTTTCATTCTTCATAGCAGAATGCTTTAAAAATATAAAGAAAATATTAGTTTTAAACAAGAAATATATTTTAAAATTTATTTTTTTCTTTCTTCGTTTATTTATTTATTATTTTTTTCAAGAATGAAAATTACGTGTCCGCTGGTACCCGCCACAATAATTTTTTCACGTAATTTACGCACCATAGCACATAAACAGCATCTCTGACTCATATGCCAAAATTCGCCATTCCATGAAAATTTGAAGCATATTCAAACTTGAAACAGTGTTTTCTGCTGAGCCTACCCCAACGGACGGTGGTAGTATGTGTGTGTGTTGGAAGGGGGGGGGGGTAATTTTGCGAAATCCTATTGGGCTTAGAAGGCAGAGCACGCAAATTATAATGCATATTAATGAGTCCATATTAACACGAAACACTTTTAATTAGACGAACACTCACATCACATGGTACATACAGAGAAACAAAAATTCAACAAGGTACAGGTAAAAAGATGCGCCGTACGAAAAACAGTCCAAGTGGTGGCGCGCCAGTCGTTATTGGAAAGATCTATTATACAGTGAAGGAGGGTAAATACAAGAGGCATTGGTAATGGAAAATAAATGTAACCTAACACCCCCCCACAATGTCGACGTATTTACCTAAATAACAATGTTACATCTTCCAATCCCATAATTTTACAACAGTTGTAATGTTTTGATGATGTTAATGCTTTTGTAAGAATATCAGCCCCCATATTTTCAGTAGACACAAAATTTAAATCAATGATTCCATCTTTCAGTGCATCCCTTATGAAATGATGCCTGATGTCTATGTGCTTGGTGCGCTTATGAAAGATCGGATTTTCAGCTAATTTAATAGATCCTAAGTTATCTGTAAATATACTCACTTTTTCAATTTTGCATTCAGATAACTCATTTAGTAATTTACATAAATATATCCCTTCCTTAGTGGCATCGGATAAAGCCATATATTCGGCTTCCGTTGATGAGAGAGCTACGGTACACTGTTTACGGCTTTCCCATGTAATTGCACTCCCGCAAAAAATGAAACAGTAACCTGTATATGACCTACGGTCATCGAGGCAATTTCCCCAATCCGCGTCAGTGTAACCGAACAAAGGCTCATTACTTTTTCTAAATACAAGTCCAAAATTTATTGTTTTCTTTAAGTATCGTAAAACTCGTTTAGCGGCAGTCCAATGAGTTTTATCAAAACAAGTTAGAAATTGACTTAATTGACTGACGGAATTTGCAATGTCCGGCCTGGTGGAAGTTGCAAGATACATCAAACTTCCAACTAATTCACGGTAGGGATATTCGTTTTCACAACATTTTTCGGCCTTTTTTAATCGAATGCTTGTATCCATAGGACAAGCTACGGGCTTGGCTTCTGTCATGCCAAAACGCTCTAAGAGCTCTCTAATATAACTATGTTGACTCATTGTTATAAGGCCATTTTCTAACTGAAAATTTATCCCTAGACAATATTTAACTATGCCTGAATATTTAACATCTAGTTTTTCATTAAGATGAATTTTGAAGTTTTCTAACATATCAGGGTCCTGTGACATAAACAATATGTCATCAACGTAAATCATTATAAGAGTCAACCCTTTATCACTTTTAATATAATATAAACATGGATCTGCATTTGTTTGTTTTGCTCCGAAATCATTCAAAATTTTATTTAATTTAGTGTTCCAACACCTCCCGGCCTGCCTGAGGCCATAGAGAGATCTTTTTAACAAAAGAACTTTATTCCCTACATTTAGATATTTAAGAATCTCGGCTGCTTTATTAGATATGTCCCTATCGCAATTTTCATTTATAATTATTTGAAGTATTTCTTTAAAGTAATCGGGAACTTCCATAAAAATTTCCTCATCTAATTTTCCATTCAAATATGCTGACGTTATGTCAAATTGATGTATTTTTATTCCTAATTTAGCAGCATAACCTGCTAAGATTCTAATAGATCCCATTTTTGCTACCGGAGAAAAAGTTTCACGAAAATCTATACCAAATTTTTGACTAAATCCGCGAGCTACTAATCTCGCTTTATATTTCAAAAGAGATCCATGTTGATCATATTTATTTGTAAGGACAAATCTACCTCTTATGCATTTTTTCTGGGGCCTTTCTACTACTTCGAATGTATCATTTTTTAATATTACTTTTATTTCGTCAGTCATTGATTTATACCAATTCGAAGCTTCCGGACTTTTTAAGGCATTATTTATTTCTATTTCCGAATTAAAACTACAAACAGCATTCGCAATAGATTCCGGCTCCCTAATTATTTCGCGATTACGCAATGACAATATATTTTTATCTTCGAGCGCCGATTCTGAGTCACGTGACAGTTCATCTTTTTCATTTTTTATTTGAGGAGGAGAAATTTTTTCTTCTGCCGGCTGCATGTGTGAGTCATTTTGCAATTCGCTTAATTGTATTTCTCTTTCAGAAATATCTGGATACAATTGACCTATTTTTGAAACATCATTAGATTTCTCTTCAAAAAATTTTACGCTACGGGATAAAATTATTGTTTTTGATTCAGGAAGATAAATACGAAATGCTTTAGAATCTTCTGAATAACCCACAAATATCCCTTTTTTAGACCTTGGGGAAAATTTATGTTTAGGATGGTTATCGAAAAAATAAGAAGTGCAGCCAAAAGATTTAAAATAGCCAACGTTAGGTGTTATATTATTCCATAATTCATATGGGGTTTTTCCATTTAAAGCTTTTGTTGGGCATCTATTTCTTATATAATTAGAAGTATTAATAGCTTCCGCCCATAAATTTAAGGGTAATTTTGATTGTGATAATAGACAACGGGCCATTTCAACGAGAGTTCTATTCTTCCTTTCACAAACACCTGATTGTTCCGGACAATAAGGGGTTGTTAATCTATGCTGAATACCATTTTCTTTTAAGAAATTTTCAAATTCAGTCCCAATAAATTCGCCCCCATTATCACTCATGAATTTTTTTATTTTTATAGATTTTTCATTTTCCCAAAGAAGTTTGATTTCTTTAAAAGCATTTAATGCTTCATCTTTAGTTTTTAAGAATTTTACTGCACAATAACGAGAATAATCATCAATAAAAGTAATAAAATAAAGGGACTTACCTATTGAGGGAACCCTAATAGGCCCACAAAGATCCGAATGCACTATTTCTAACATTTTTGTAACACGATCTGAGTGCTTAGGAAAAGGAGCACGGGTCATTTTATTTAACGCGCAAACTTCACAATTGAAGTCGGATACCTTTTTAATATTTAACCCCCTAATATGACCCTTTAAATTAGAGTCAATCAAATCTTTTACATTTAGATGACCCATTCTACAATGCCATCTTTCCACATCGGCGAAAATATTTTTAGAACTATCGATTGATTCACTCGAAAAATTAACTGCATTATTTATATTTGCATTATTATCCCGTAGATAATAAAGTTCATTTTTTCTGTCCGCAATTAGAGTCACATTTTTTTGTCTGTTATTTATAACAGCACATTTGTCTTTAAAAGTTACAGTGAAACCTTTGTCGCACATTTGTGACACGGACAATAAGTTCGTTTTCAAACCTGGAACCAATAGAGCGTCGTTGATCTCTACATTTTGAAGTTTTGAATTTACTTTTGTTTTAATTAATATTTTACCAACACCGGACACATCAGTTGTTTCATTATTCGCTAAATTTACCGATTTTATATCCGTATCCTTTAAATCGTGAAAATTGGAGTCATCCTTCCCCATGTGTCGAGTACAGCCGCTGTCAACACAATAAAGATTCTCGGATTGTTCTTTGAATAATATGTTCGTATTCGTTGAATTTGTGCTGGCCAGTAGTCCTAAACTGTTTTGTCGATATTTAAATGATTTATCTTTTTCACACTGATTTGCACGGTGACCGATACGTTTACATTTCCAGCAAGTAATTTTTGAATTATCTCTTTCATTCTGAGTGTACTGTTCAGTAATCTTAGGATTCCTTTTATTTTTATTCCACGGAGCAGGTTTCTTTCGGAAATTCCCAGTCATGAACGCTCCATCGTTCGGTCTGTCATCATGGCGTCTGGCGTCGTTTTCTTCTACTATTTTTATTCGTAGTACTTCTGGTTTAGGTAGCTCATCCCTGGATTCTATTGCGCACCTGAAATTTTCATAACTGGATGGTAGGCTGTATAACAACATCACAGTTAACAAGTCATCATCTATTCTAATGTCCATTTCAGATAGTTTATCGACTATGTCAAAAAACTTTCGAAGATGATCTCGAATGCTCACAGAAGAGGAATCTGCTATTTTATGTTGAATAAGCGATTTTAACAGTGACGCTTTTCTAGCGGGGCCTTTAGATTGATATATTTCTTCTAATTTTTTCCATATATCCAAGGATGTTTCGCAGTTTTTTATTTGTTTCAGTTCAGAAAGCGATATACACAAAATTATGTCGGCTTTGGCCTTTTCATCCATATCAGTCCATTTATCGAACGTTTCTTGTGATGTCGCATCACCTGCCACGAGCTCTGGCTTTGGTTTAGAGCCAGATACATAAATCCAGGATTCATTTTTTATTAAGAGTGCCTTCATTTGTATCTTCCATGTCTCGTAATTATCTTTGTTTAAAGTTTCAATACGTAGTGTTCCATAAGATGCCATTTTTAAACGTGGTCGTCTATCTAACAGATAAAAGTCTATTTATCGTAAATAAAAATTAATTTGCTCTGGGCCCATAACCTATTGGGCTTAGAAGGCAGAGCACGCAAATTATAATGCATATTAATGAGTCCATATTAACACGAAACACTTTTAATTAGACGAACACTCACATCACATGGTACATACAGAGAAACAAAAATTCAACAAGGTACAGGTAAAAAGATGCGCCGTACGAAAAACAGTCCAAGTGGTGGCGCGCCAGTCGTTATTGGAAAGATCTATTATACAGTGAAGGAGGGTAAATACAAGAGGCATTGGTAATGGAAAATAAATGTAACCTAACAAATCCAACCCCTTTAGAGTGTGTGTTGCATACACATACCAATTGATGCATCAAAAAATCTCTTTCCTCGGATAATTTGGAGCAGAGTTATGCTAAAAACGTGTCTTTGCACACGCCCTGATCCTAAAGTGTGGAAAAAGGGGAGAATTTTGGAAAATCTTTTTATTTTTAAATAATTTATAACCATGAAGTTTATTTAATTAAAACTTTAATAAAACATACAACCTTTTATTATTTCATGTTTTCAAAATTGCCGAACTAGTTTCCTCTGGGGCGCCCCAGCTTGATCACCGGCATCTTGGTGTGTGAAGTAGCTCCAACCGCCAATGGCAAAGAGTGTATATAAGAGGGAAGAAACAAGAAACATCAGTTTCGAGCGACTTCACACACCAAGATGCCGGTGATTAAGCTGGGGCGCCCCAGAGGAAACTAGTTCGGCAATTTTGAAAACATGAAGTAATAAAAGGTTGTATGTTTTATTAAAGTTTTAATTAAATCTTTTTATACTACATACTGGATACATATAACTGACCCACACATAAACAATTACTGTTCTACAATAATTTGAAGCAGATTTAACCTTGAAAACTTTCTTTTTACTCCCCCCCCCTCTTCCTATGGGAGGAGGTAGAAATTAGTTTCATAAAATCTCTTTGTGGTGTGTGTATTGGGTATGCATAACCAATCGACATAAAAAAATCACTTTCCTAAGATAATTTGGAACAGAGTTAGTCTTGAAAATATATTTCCTTCCAACCTTTAAAAGGGGGAAGGGGGGAAATTTCACAAAATCCTATTATAGTGCATGTTGGGTATGCATAACCAACCCACAGATTAAAATTAATCTGACTGAGATAATTTGGAGCAAAGTTACACTTGGAAACTCCCCCCCCCCTTGAACCCAAGGAGGGAAATCTCATTACAATAGGTATTGGATGCATAAAAACTATTTATGCATTAAAATACATGACTGCAACTTAACTAGATTTCCCAAGACAAATGTAGCGCTGAAAGGGGAGGGGGGGTCACGAATTTGCCCCCTTGCAACACAACTCTCAAAATCGAAAGTCACAAAAATATGAATGGGTTTTTGGAGATATATACTGAAAACAGCCATGCGTTTTCTTTAGAATATGTACCACTTTTTTGTAAAACTCTACTCAAAAATTCCCCCTTACCTCTCTTAAAAATTGAAAATTTCAAAATCACAGAAAATGCTTTCTTGTACTCAAGTACTCAATGCTTTCTTGTCTTGCGCACCCGACAGATGAATTTTATATCAACCCGAACCCGACAACAAAATTTCATCATCCCGAAAACCGACCTGAACCCGACTAAAAATTTTTCATCAACCCGCACCTGACCCGAAACCCGAGAACTAAATGAAAATTACTTTTTCATCTAAAAATAATGCAAAACTTTCTTAAATTATAAAATAAGGTAAGTTTTCCTTGTCATACAGTTGGTAAATTATTTTAAAAGGAATTTGAAATGTAATTACTAATTGTTTAATTTAAAACTGAAAAAAGGATCATTAATAATTTTTAACCATTTATGTGAGTTGTGAAATTCAAGAGTAAACTAGTATGTTTTGGCCACCACAAGACTTTCTTCTATACTTTCCTATATTTTACTAAGTGCAAATAATTTATTAAATAAGTTAATAAAATATTATTTTTTAAGATTATCTAACAGGATGAATGCAAACGATATTCATCTTAGAGACAACTAACACTAAATATCCAAAGTGACAGTTTTATTGCCTATAAATAGCATCTTAAAAAGTACGTTTTTATAATGGTTATCTCACATATCAGGTTTCGTAGAGTTATATGCCATAGAAGTTGAGATATAGCCTTCCCATTATCGAGAGATATTGCAGCATAGCAGCTCCACCTATTGGCTGATTAGCATACAGATTGATTCAACATAATGTCTCCTTATGGCTTTCTCACATATCAAGTTTTGTTTGATTATACACAATAAAACCTGAGATATAGCCTCCCATTAAATTGCAAATATTGCTGTATAGCAGCACCACCTGTTGAGCGGTTGACACCAACAGTTGAGATACTAATTTAGGTCAAGGTGCATCTACATATAAATTTATATGTAATTTTATGCATTAGTTCGTGAGATATAGCCTTCGCCTAAACTACTGAAATCGCTGTGCAGCAGCGCCACCTGTTGGCCAATAAGAATTCAAATTGAATCATCATAATGTCTCATAATAGCCTTTTTACATATCAAGCTTTGTTTGATTATACTCAATAGAACCTGAGATATAGCCTTCTCTTAAATCTCAGAAATGGCTGTATAGCAGCGCCACCTGTTGATCAGTTGACAAAAATTGATAGGCACTAATTTAGGTCAAGGTACCTCTACATATAAATTCATATATAATTCTGAACAGTAGTTCCGGAGATACAGTTGTCACAAACTTTTTGTCTCACACACACACACAGACAGATATTTTCTATAAATGGTAAAATCGTGTTCTAGACCTCTCAAAACATGTAAATCTGTCGAAAATTTTTATGAATCCAACACTTTCTTCTATTGAATATAGAAGAAAATAAAAAATGCACTTCAATTTAAATGTTCATAATTTATTATTTATTACTTATAGTCTGGAAAAAAAAAATAAAGATGTATTATTCTTTATTGCTTTTGTCCAAAGTAGATGTTTACTTTACTATAATAATTTGTGTAGCATGTATGTGATTCGCAGTTAAACATCTGCTTTTTAAGGATCACAGATCATTTTAAATTCGCATAATCAGCAACTAAGCTTCTCGTTTCAGTTTTCTGGTGCATTATTTATTCGTTCTAGAGAAGACAATAAAGAATATAATCTGCCTTGATGGTATTCGTTTCCTTTATGTGTTTATTTTACATTACTTTTTTTAATTAAATCATGACAAGTATTCCCTTTATATTTGCTGTATATACAAATGTAAATGGAAGAAAATTCAAAATTTCGTTAACATACAAGCGAGGATTAAAATTCATTGAAAATAAAGATATCTTTAAAAAAAAAAAAATGTAAATTGAGAAATAACTTAAATTTCCAAAACGTAAAAGTGAGGTTATGTTGTATTTCTTATATATATATATATATATATTAACAATAGTCAATAAAAATTTATACAGTACTTTAAAATTTTCATACAATTTCTACATATGATCAGTTTTAGATTTGTTTTGTTTAAGAAAAGAAAACATATACGAATATTTTTTTCTCATTCTTATACGGATTTTTTTTTTTTCGGGTGGATATCCGTGTATAGAAATATGGAGCTCCGACACATGTCTAAAATCAGTTAAAGAAACTATAATTATGTCTACAAATTTATGCTTTCAACTGTAAAATTTTTTTTGAAAGGTGTTCTCAAGTCGACCTGACTCATAGAAAGCTAAACCTGACCCGCAAGAGAAACAAATTTGTCAACCCGACCCATGGGTCGGGTCAAGTTCAGGTAAAATTGGGTTATCCAACCCGATGCAGGACTCTATACTCAATACTCTCCACATGTGCAATTACTTCACCGTGAAGTAATGTAAAATTGACTTATGCTTACAATTACAGACGTGTTTTTGCCTCCTGCTCTCCAGGGAGAAAGGGGGGGGGGGTCATAAAATTCCATTACTATAGATGTCAGATACATATAAATAATCCACCCACTGAAATTCTTGACTTCAGCTCCTACAGTTTTTCCAAGACAAATTCAGCACTAGCATTGTGCACAAATCGAATCCCTAAAAATCTACAAAAAACAAAAATGGGTATTTGGAAATTACATGGCTCTTTTCAACATCTTCGTTAACCATTTTTCATAGAGTTCTACTCAAAAATCGGGAATTTGTGAAATTTTCCACCAAAAATTTATTTTCTCTCCCCCCCCCCCCCCTAAAAATAAAAAATTTCAAAATCATAGAAAGTTTTTTTCCTTTTTCCTCAAATCTAGTCTCTCCATGTGCAATCTCCTCATCGTGAAGTAATTTGGAGCTGAGTTATGCTTACAAACACGTTTTTGCCTCCTGCCCTCTTGGAAGGGGAGAAAATGTTGTAAAAGTTCATATATATAATTTTAAGTTGCTTTAAGCCCTAAATTCCTGCAAAGTCTCCTGCAATTCAGTTTAGCCGTTCTCTCGTGATACTTGGACAAAAATAAAGTTACAGACACAACAATTGCAAATTATATTGCAAATTTTTTTATTCTGAAATTTACAAACAAAAGTTTGATTTTATTAATATAAATTAGTAGAAAGACAATATTAAAGTTTGCATGTTAAAATAAAATAAGCTTCATTTAACCACTTGACCAACTAGTCAGAGGCACACTATAGCTGTCGTCTACACATTACTGCAGCCTGTGAAGTGGTTAATAATTATGAGTACTACCTAACCTTTGAAATTTGTTTCCAGAATTATTGATTATCCAATTTATTATAATTTTGTTTTGACATTTAGAAATTTTTCAACTGTTAAATTGGTTCTTTTAATATTTTGAGTTTAAATATAAAAAAGTAACCAAGTATATCATTTGCATTTTTTAACTGCAAAATAAAATGTTAAAAGTTTAAAAAATAATTTTTTGCAAAACAAGTACTAATTTATTGTTTGTGATTTTTTCTGAATGTGAAAACGGAATTTAAAAAAATACATTAAGTAATGCATAATTATGGAAACAAATTTCCCCGTGCTTTATAAATCATTTTTTATTTTTCATTAAATATTAGTTACTTAACTTATTGATGTTTAAATTAATAAATAAATTTTCTTTGTTAGTATAAATATCAATTACTAGTATGAACATCAGAAAATTAGTTTTTTCTTATACAATTTGAATACTTTATGCATCCGTGATTAGTTTTAATGTACATTGTACCTGTACATTTTAATGTACGCAATGTTTGATACACATAAATGTACATTTTGACGTCCGAATTATAAACTATGTTTACATATTATCATTTTCACATTTTTTTTTAGAGTCCTAAGATTTAAAAAAAAAGAAAAAAATTAAGTTACACCTTTTTATTTTTTAAATGATTGATTATTAATATGCCATCATTTGCTTTTGTTAAAAAAAAAATATTTTAGATGTTTGAGATCAATTTATATATCAGTTTTTATTTTTTCAAAACTTTCTGCTGAAAGGTTGAAGAGGGGGGGGGGGCGTAAAAATGGACATTTGTAGGGGTAAAACTACCTAATATGCAAAAACTCTGAAATCTGCTATTTGCATGCAGATGGGGGGGGGGGATTTAATAAAGGTATACTATATATCTACCTGTAATAAATAATATTTAAAGGGTTCTTAATGCATTTTAAGGCAAACAATCAAAATGACAAATTTCTATAAAAACAAAATAATTTAACATAAAATTCAGAAGCAGCAAAAATCTTAAAAACCCTGAGTTCAGGGGCAGCCCCTGAAAAGTTTCACCCCTGCATTTGTTGATATTTATACTAACAATAGCAGCTTATTTACAATATTGATTGCAGCAATAAATAACAATACAATGAGAGGCGGCGGATTTGAGTTAGATTGTACCCTACACCCATTTCGATATGGCACCCTCCCCCTCCCAAGTTTTGAAGTATATTATGCATTTGTAATAGTAATAATAGCAATAAATATGATACAGCTAAAGGAGAAATTTTTTTCTTAGATATATCAATCTCTAAGCAATCTTTATATAATAATCATTACATAAGTAAAAAATAAATAATCATATCTGATCATGAGAAAAATCAATTACTTTATTTGGTTTCTCCTACAAAAAATGTTAATAAGCAGAATTTAATTTTTTATTTAAGAACTGACTAACTTTCTTTTTATATTTTTATTAATCAAAATAGAAATTATTTTGATTCATCATAAGTAGATACACTGTAAAAAAATAACTATTACCAGCTGCAAGAAACTCTCTGTGATTGGAGAAAATAATTATTTTCTCCAATCAGAGACAGTTTCTTGCAGCTGGTAATAGTTATTTTTTTACAGTGTAGGTTAATTTGTTTAAAAATAGTTTCTTTACAGCTTCTTGTTCGATATTTTATATTTAAATCATTGCATACTTAATTATTTTCAGAAAATAATTTCTCTCATCAAATCATAACATGTTTGACTCATGACTGAGAGAGCAGATCATGCTTTGAAATTTGTATTATCGACTGAAAATCTATTCGATTGCTCTTAATGTTTGGATTTGTGTTCAAAATTAAATCATTTTTAAGAATTTAATAAGCTTAAAAAAAATTGCCACACTCTACCTGGATCTAAGCATAATCCATTGCTGGACGTTTAATCGCCATAAGAAAACAGCAGCATCCCTAGCTACATATTGCCGCTGCTTAGTCCAGAGGATCAACCGTTCAAATATAACACTATCTTTTTTTATTAATATCACACAATCAACAGATTGGGAAGAAAATCATATATAGAGAAAATTCATTTTTCCAGCTCAATGAAAATAATGGCAGGACCAGGAGTCGAACCCCAGATCTTTGACTTACATGGTCAAAGATCTTAGACTGTGTAAGTCAAAGATCCGGGCATTATTTTCACTCAGTTGGAAAAATCAATTTTCAATAACACTATCTATTCGTATATTTCAAACCACTATCTAAAAATCTGTAACGTGTTAAACAGGGATTGATAAAGTGTTTTATAATTGGCAAAAAATAAAAACAATTAATTAAAAATGTTTCTCATTCCTATTAAATACTGGTTGTCCTTCAAATTTAACTGCCACTACTGTTCAAATTTTAATTATCTTTAAAACTTAGGCGCCCCTAGGCACGGGCCTAAGCCAAAATCTGTCGCTAAAATCAATATTAAAAAAAATAAACTAGCTTTTAATAAACAGCTTATTCTTAATAAAATTTGAATTTTCTCTTTTTTTAATACTTTTTATTAGCTTAAAATAATAAAAAATACACCAGAGAACTGTTGAAAAGTAATAAGTGAAAAACTGAATAAATACTATAAACTGCAAAAACCCCAAAACAATTAAGTTGGCACGAGTGCCACAAACAAAGCGATGATGCACAATTTATAGTGTTTTATTCAAAGTTTTTTGCTTGGTAGCTTTTAAGCTTGCTTTCTAAACCTAATATCTTTAATCTTTTATATTCTGGTTTTCCTAAAACATTTAATAACCGTTTATGAGTTTTAAATGTTCTTGTTACTGAGCAAATAAAATCAAAATAAAAAGCTTAAGTACTTTTTTGTTTGAATAAAATATCTTAAAACTGTATTTCATTGAAAATATCTCCTCTTCCTACAAAGAAAAAAGAATATGGGGAATAAAGCTAAATATATGCTTTTTGAGAACAATGAATGAGTTATATTTCGCATGCAAGGTTTAAACGTGTTTTTCATTTTATCTAAAAGAGAAAAGGATATTCTCACTTATTTTCTAAATGTTAGTTTCATAAGGATATTCCTGTTATCCAAGAATATTTTCACCTCACGTATTTAATATATATACATAATAATTATTTTGGCAGAAATAAATGATTTTACGTTGTAAAAAAAATTATATAATTTAGGCTTACTAAATAAAAAAAAGGGGGTACTTTTTTCATAACGATACTATAGGGCTGTTATAAAAAAATGTACTGTCAAGGTACTAGTACTAATAAGATAAAGCTATTATGAAAATTTTTAGTAATCCCATGGGGATGATGAAAAAGAGAAGTATACAAAAACTATTTTTCTTTTATTAAGAATATGACATAACAGATTTAAGTTATTAATGTTACTGAAGACTAAACATTAGCTCATTAAAAATATATTTTTAATAGTGTGTAAGTGTATAACATTAAAATCATCTAAATTATTAATAAATATCAATTTTGTAATGATTTAAAACTTTTCAATAATAATGCTTGCACACATAAGCATATATGATTGTGTTTGCAAACTTGAAAAAGAAAAGAATGTGAAAAGCTTACTAATTTATAGTTATTAATGAAGTACACATTTGACAGCAGAATAATTTATTATATTTTTGTAGATTTAATGTTGATAAAGATTTACGATCCGTTACGGTAGTTTTGGTTTTCAATACTGGTAAAATATAATGTTTTAATACCTAGTAAACAAGACATGATAAACTATGTAACGAGACAGAAAGACAAAGTGAGTATAAACTTAAAACTAATTTTAATTGAACAGAAAGTAATTACGGAAATTGTACCCGAGGGAAAAAAAAAACTGATAGTAAATTCTAATTTTAATTACATGTATAAAAAAGGATAATTTAAAATACACATCGGTACATAAGTAAAATAGGTACAGCTTTCTAAAGACAATTTATTAAAAAATGAATGTTAATCTTAAGTGCAATTTTTTTCATCATTTTTAACTGACACTCGATAAATTTCATAAAAATGTATTTGATAAAGATTTAAATATTAACAATAACCGTTCATTGCTTTTTTTATTTGTACAAGGATCAATATAGTCCAAGATTGTTAATGCGACAAACACAGGTAGCATTATTCTGGGCTATGGAAGTTGGAAGAAAAAACATGGCTGAGAAAAGTAAACAAATAGACTGCCGGATACAAGAATCATTCTTAAAAATTCTCCGGCAGTCTCACTGCGCAAGCGCAGTCAGACTGCCGTAACAATAATATTGTTACGGATGCCGTAGCAATAGCCACAGCCTATTTATAAACTTCTCAGACTTAAATTTCCTACTGCCTACATTCGGTTTATCCAATCTTATCTTTGCGACCGAACCTTTACAGTTCGCTATGCAAATAAATACTCTACTATACGACCTGTTAATGCTGGGATTCCTCAAGGCTCCAAATTGGGCCCATGGCTTTATAAAATTTATATTAACGATATTCCAAGATCACCTCACACATTATTGGCCTTATATGCGGACGATACTACAATCATGGCCCGGAGTACTAATGTAAATTTAATGCACACTCACTTACAAAATCATATTTATCAGCTTGAAAATTATTTTAACAAATGGAGAATCAAAATAAATTCGAATAAATCCAAGGCAGTATTTTTCTCAAGGAAAAGAAATCTGCCTCCTCCACTTCAACTATATGGTTCCTGTGTTGACTTCGGAAGGGAAGTCAGATACTTGGGTCTATACCTCGATAGCAGACTTACTTGGCGCAAACATATCGATTATACCGTCCAAAAATTTTACAAAGCAAAGAATGACCTTGCTTATCTTCTGTATGGTAATGGGATGAGCATGGGTAACAAACTCCTACTTTATAAAACCGTTCTGAGACCTATTCTGCTCTACTGTGCCCAGATTTGGGGGTCTGCAGCGAATACCAATCTGCAGAAAGTCCAGATTTTACAAAACAAAACTCTTCGCATCATTCGGCATGCCCCCTGGTACTGTCGTAATTCAGTTATCCACCATGATTTTCATATTGATACTATTCGTACAACAATCAAAATGCAGGCTACTAAATTTTTTGATCATCTACCCTGCATTCCTAACGAAGAGATTTTCAACATGACTGATTATGATGCTCGTGCGAGTTATAGACGGCCACGTGCTACCCTGTACCTTCCAGAAGGTTTTAACCCTGGTTAAAAGCTCCTATGTCTATTTCCCTACTGCTAAAACTTCAACACCTTTCTTGGCATTACCTTTCTATCATGTAAATATTACCATTATTTTATTATTATCATCATTTTTTTTTTTTTCATATTTATGTTCTTTTACATATTTATATTCTTTATTTTATAATTCTTCGTACATTGCCTTTCTCTTTTATATTATTTCCTTAATTTTGAAGGCTTTATTACGCCTCCATTTTATGTCACCAGTGTTCTGTTTTGCTGGTCTATTGCTATGGTCATTATTTTTTCTGATCCACATACTAATACTAGTGGTAAGGGAGCGTCGTTCCCAGGAACACTAAAACAAGCACTTTGATGATGATGATGACGTACACTATGGACCGCTCACGCTGTGTTATCAGAATGGCCCCATTTTGGTCGCTTTTAGAAGATGGCGCTCGCATCGACTGCCTTTCCACTTCATACTTGAAAGAGCGCTTTAACGCGAGAATTAAATGAAATAATGTTAAATATCTCGAACAAAAAAACATATATCCGTAAAATTTTTGCTTTAAAATATAGCTAATACAAATGTCTAAAAATCGATTTCTGGAATTTTTGAAATTCGGTCCCCAAGGGGGTGGGGGAGGGGGCGAAACGTGATTTGACATGCGTTAAACGTGATTTCACATAATCCTATATAACTCAAACAAAAAAACAGATATACGTGAAATTTTTGCTTTAAAATATAGCTAATACAAATGTCTAAAAATCGGTTTCAGGAATTTTTAAAAATCGGTCCCCAAGGGGGTGGGAGGGGAGGGGAAAACGTGATTTCACATGCGTAAAACGTGATTTCGCATAATCCTATATATCTCAAACAAAAAAAAAATAGATATACGTGAAATTTTTGCTCTAAAATATAGCTAATGCAACTATCTAAAAACTGGAATTTTTGAAATTCAGCCCCCAAGTGGGGCAGCAATGAGGGGGGGGGGGCTATGGAGCAAAAACAAATAGAAATACAGTTAGGCCGTTCAAAATTGGTACAGATAGGTTTTAAAGGCCTGCAAGACGAATGGGGATATTTTCGATTGTGTAAAGTTATTAGGAGGGGCAAGAAGGGGGGAGGGGAGGGGGGTCAAAAAATAAAAATAGTGTCAGATCGTTCAAAATTGGTATACAGAGGTTTTCGATACTTACAAATCGATTGCGGATATTTTTGAATTTGTAAAATTATTAGGAGGGGCGGTAAGGGGGGGCTATGGGGCAAAAACAAATAGAAATACAGTTGGGCCGTTCAAAATTGGTGCAGGTAGGTTTAAGAGGCCTGCAAGTCGAATGGGGATATTTTCGAAAGTATAAAGTTATTAGGAGGGGCGAGAAGGGGGAGGGGGGAGGGGAGAGAGGGGGCAAAAATATAAAAATAGAGTTAGATCGTTAAAAATTGGTTTATAGACGTTTTCGATACTTACAAATCAATTGCGGATATTTTCGAATTTGTAAAATTATTACGAGGGGCGGTAAGGGTGGTGGGGCCGTAAGGGGGGGGGGGGGCTATGGGCAAAAACAAATAGAAATACAGTTAGGCCGTTCAAAATTGGTACAGACAGGTTTTAAAGGCCTGCAAGACGAATGGGGATATTTTCGATTGTGTGAAGTTATTAGGAGGGGGGAAGGGGAGGGGGGGGCAAAAAATAAAAATAGTGTCAGATCGTTCAAAATTGGTACGTAGAGGTTTTCGATACTTACAAATAGATTGCGGATAGTTTTGAATTTGTAAAATTATTAGGAAGGGCGGTAAGGGGGGGGGCTATGGGGAAAAACAAATAGAAATACAGTTAGGCCGTTCAAAATTGGTACAGATAGGTTTAAGAGGCCTGCAAGTCGAATGGGGATATTTTCGAAAGTATAAAGTTATTAGGAGGGGCGAGAAGGGGGTGGGGAGAGGGGGGCAAAAAAATAAAAATAGAGTTAGATCGTCCAAAATTGGTTTAGAGAGGTTTTCGATACTTACAAATCAATTGCGGATATTTTCGAATTTGCAAAATTATTAGGAGGGGCGGTAAGGGGGGGGCTATGGGCAAAAACAAATAGAAATACAGTTAGGCCGTTCAAAATTGGTACAGACAGGTTTTAAAGGCCTGCAAGTCTAATGGGGATATTTTCGATTGTGTAAAGTTATTATGAGGGGCAAGAAGGGGGAGTGGAGGGGGGCAAAAAAAAATAAAAATAGAGTTAAATCGTTCAAAATTGGTGTATAGAGGTTTTCGATACTTACAAATCAATTGCGGATATTTTCGAATTTGTAAAATTATTAGGAGGGGCGAGAAGGGGGATGGGGCGTATACACTATGGATCGCTCAAGCTGTGTTATCAGAATGGCCCCATTTTGGTCGCTTTTAGAAGGTGGCGCTCGCATCGACTGCCTTTCCACTTCAGACTTGAAAGAGCGCTTTAATACGAGAATTAAATGTAATATTTAGCGGTTTTGAAAGCACTGATACATATATATATATATTTTTCTTTTCCGCATCATCCCCCACAAACACTAAAATACCGCATGTTATTAAATAATCACACATTCTGTAAGATTATTTTGTATAAGGTTTTAAAAATATGAAAAATTGTAAAAACGTTTATCCTGATTGTGTATAGTTTTAATAAAGCTAATAGAAATAAATGACTTTTATAGATAAATTGTATATCATACTATCTGAATGAAATGTTTTTTTTTTTTTTACATTCTCACACACCGTATAAAATAAAATACTTTAAATTTTCATACTTTTTAACCATTAATAGCAAGCAACTAAATTCAAGAATTTTAAAAGCACTAATACATATATATATATATATATATATATTTTTTTTTCGCATCATCCCCCACAAACACTAGAATACCACATGTTATTAAATAATCACACATTCTGTAAGTTTATTTTGTATAAGGTTTTAAAAATATGAAAAATTGTAAAAACGTTTATCCTGATTGTATATAGTTTTAATAAAGCTAATAGAAGTAAATGACTTTTATTGATAAATTGTATATCATACTATCTGAATGAAATGTTTTTTTTTTTTTTTTTTACATTCTCACACACCGTATAAAATAAAATACTTTAAATTTTCTTACTTTTTAACCAATAATAGCAAGCAACTAGATTCAAGAAACTAGAAAAATTCATCAATTTGATAGATAAATAAAGCAAATTTCCCTGTGAATAAATTTAAATAATAATAATATCAATAAATAAACGAATCCAATATACATACATACATATATATATATATATATATATGAAAAACCTATTGAGATATTTCACAGGAATAAAGAATATAGCTATGAAAAAATTTATTTATTTATTATTATTATTATTATTTTCAAAATCCAAGAATGAAAATATTCATTATATGTAAATATATCTATAAATATAACCCATTCGCTCCCCCCCCCCAACCCCGAAAAAAAAAAAAAAAAAAAATAGACGAAATGGTATAATGAAAACATAAACATATGATATTTAAAAAATAAATATGAAAATATGAATTTTCATAATTTAAAACAATGAATGTATTTTAAAATCAGAATTTATTCCAGCATTTCCAATTAAACAACAACAAAAAAAAAAAAAATTGCAAAGTATGTAAAAAAGACAAAATTTAAAAATTTATTATGATTTTTTTACAAAGGCGGTGCTTTTCCCTCTTCCGAGACTCCAATGGTGGTCGAGCGGTTCTGCGCTCAAAGGTGAGTGACGGGAAGTGCCTGGGTTCGATGCCAGGTCGCGCTTGTTTACTTAGTCATTCAGAGTTTTCCGTGGTTTTCTCCGAAAATTGCGTGCATACGGACTAGAATCCCTTAGAAAGACCCCCACGGAGGGCACTCCCCTTCAGACGTAGGACCTACAGTAGTCAATCGACCTAATTCCCAAATCCAATAAATCCGCAAACCGAAATACAGCACTTTTTCCTTTTATCAATATTTTTCATTTTAAAATTTGCACTTTAAAGAGATTTTTAATCTGTATTATTTACTACTCATTTAAAGCAAATAATTTATTCAAAAAATAAAATTAACTTATATATATATATTTAAATATGCGCGATATAAAAATCAATGTAATGAAAAGCGGAGTCAATCATAATAATTTGAGCATTCCCTTTCAAAAAGCTAAAGGAGCATTTTTTTTTATTAATTATTTTATTTATTTATTTTTGGAACCAAAACCCATAATACTGTATGGGGAATTTTTTTTAATTCTGAATATTTTCTTCTAAAGGATTCGAAAACTGCTTTTAGGTCATTCATCTGACTTTACAGCTTAAAATCAATGTTGGTGTTGGAGATTAAAGCCAGCTGACTGCATTAGGGTCCAAGGCCTGGGTGTGCCCACCGTGGCGGTCCTTCTAAAGGGCCTTTGTCCACAATTACGCAAGTTTCAGGGAAAAAAAAAACAAAAAACGCGCAAAACTCCGAACAGCTAGACCGATAAGCGCAATTTGTGATCGAACCCGACACTTCACGTCCAACAGCATCAATAAGTCAATTTTTGAAGAACTAGAACAGATTTAATGGTCGAGAAATTTCTGAATGGGCAAATAGAATTATGAAAAATATACTGGATAATGTAATTCTACGAATATCCATCTTTGTAACAAACAGTATGATGCCACTGTTTCTTGCATGTAAAATAATATTCTGTTCCTTAACAACATTATAGCTGCCTGGTACTCATAATTTCTAAAGTATTCTCTCAGCTTTTTAATACAAGTTCCTATAGTAAGATTTTTAATTAAAAAATATTATATTGAAGCTTAGAGAACATTTTTCTCTTTCTAGAATGCATTTTTTTTCTACTTGTGCAACAAGAATTGGGAAAAAAAAGAAGGGAAAAAAAAAAACCCTGTCATAACAACATAACTAAAAAGGAATGGTTGGGTTTAAGGCCGACTGCCTGCGCTAAGTTCCTAGGCCAATAGGTGGAATGCCCTCCGTGGGAGTCTTTCTAAGGGGTTCTAGCCCGCATTTACGCGAGTTTCTGAGAAAACCACGGAAAACTCCTAACGTCTTGGTCGATGAGCACGACCAATGATCGAACCTGACATTTCTTGAAAGGTAATAAAAATTACTTAAAAAAAAATTGATTCAATTTATAAAATCATGCTTATCTTAGGTAAGGTGACCAGACATCCTCTTTTCAATAGGACAGTCTTCTTTTTCATCGCTCTGCCCTCTTAAACGAAATAAACATTACAGGACTAAAAAGTCCTCTTTTTTATGTTTTTTGTCCGCTATCCTCTTTTTCAAATGAAAAGGATTTAGTCCTTAATTTCAAAATTTTTGCAAAACTGGGAAGCTCAATCGGCTGTTCGCTGTGTCGAGCGGTGAACACTAACTTTTTTCTGCGTTAGGTTCGCAAAAAGAACAACTTTCTAATAAACTTGCCAAAGTATATTACGGTTTATGTCTATTCAGATTCTTCGAATCATAAAGAAATAAAAGTATTCTCTATATTTGTACGATTCTTTGATCTAGAACACGAAATCACTATTGAAATTGTCATAAAATCATTAAGGTGGTGGTACTCCGGCTGATACGCGGTCGGTTGATGTGTGTTCTCACTTTTGCATGAATAATATTCTTCATAAAAATAGGCCCACCAGTGATCGAGAGGTTCCGTTCTCGAAGCTGGTCTACGTGAAATGCTGGGTTCGATACCCGGTCGCGCTTGTTGGCTTAACTGTTAGGAGTTTGCTTTGATTTTCTCCGAAACTAGCGTAAATATAGGCTAGGATCTCTTAGAAAAACCCCACAGAGGAGTCTCTTACTCACGTCTAGAACCCTAGTGCAAACAATTGGTCTTAATGATAACACTACCACCACCTCAAAAAAATATGCAAAAGTTAGTTGAATTCCTTTTATGTCCTTCTAGCAAAAATGCTCCTACAAAGCGACTGTTTTCTTCAATGAACAAAATGTAGACATGTGAAAAAAATCCCCTTTATATACCTACTTTAAAAACTTGTTAACTACTAAGACTAATTTAGCTTATACAGTCGGTAACAAAAGTATATTTCTTAATATTATAAATAATTTAAATTTGAAAATATATTTAATTGTTCCATTGTGAAATATTAAAAATTATGAGAAAAATGGGATGACAATGCCACCATGTTGAGGAAATTATTCCTCAAATGTAATCAACAGCAGTTTAAGTCAAGATCTAACTAAAAATCTAAATATGTTCACTGGTTTGTGAAATACAGCATTCACAAAATTCGTGGCAGACATTTATCTTCTAAAACTGGTCATATCATGATCGGGACATCACAAAACGTGTAAATCAATCGAAAACTGGAGGTCGAAAATTTTCAAACTCCAGAACAATACCTTTACAATGCAATATGAAGAATACAATAGAATTAAAAAAAAGGATGGATGTTTGGGTTTTACGTCGCACGTGCGCAGATGGGCGAATTAATAAAGGGATAAGATAAGAAGATATCTAAATATATTTAACATGTAAATAAGCCACACACTAAAATTTCTGACCTCAACTCCTATAGATTTGCCCTGACAAATTTAGTGTTAAAAAGGGCCAAATCGAAAAAAACTAAAAATGAGTTTTTGGAACTATCCTCAAGAAGACGCTTGGCGGTTTTTTATATGTGCTATTATTGGTAGAGTTCTCGAAAATCCGTATTTTGCTAAATTTGCCTCCGAAAATCATCCCCCTACCCCCTTAAAAATCCAAAATCGCATACAATGATTTTTTCTACTGGATTCTAGTCTCCCTATCTGCAATTTCTTCACCGTGAAGTAATTTGAAGCCGAGTTATGTTAATAAAGGTGGTTTTCCTTCTTCCCCCCCCCCAGGGGGGGACGGGAGTATATTGCAAAATCCCGTCTTAGTGGGGGGTCAGGGTCCTAAAACCAACCTGCTTCCCAAAATTTGTAACTGTTATCTCCCATAAAATCCCCGTGGCTGTGTTGAGTCAGTGAATCAGAGTGAATTTACTCATATATATAGATACTTTTTGCCCCCTCTCCCCTTGTTGGCGATTAATTTTTTTTTATAGATATTTTGTAATATCTGTTTTTAATATCTTGAAGTTGGAACCTTTTATATATTTATTTTTTTTCTTTGAGAAATAAAGCAAATGTGAAAAATATGTTGTAATCTCGTTCTTGTCCCCCTGCTCCCTAGGGGGGGCCGATATAAAAAAAAAAAAAAAATGCCAGAAACCCTCGCAGGAATGTACTCAACAACTTCCCAAAGTTTCATGGCGATCGGATGAATGGTGTTAAAATGCATAAAGGACAAACAGACAGACGTGCATTCGTTTTTATATATATTGCGTTGTTACTGGTTTCTTGCTTATACCAATATGACCGCCGGTCGCTCTAAGTGCCTTACAGTTACCGGGTCTAAGTGATTCCTCAGTCTGTGATATAGATAGTCTTAATCCGTGCTGTAGAGAATGTCTACTGCAGATCTCTATAGATTGATTATTGGGGGGAAAAAATGATCCCTTTTTACTCGGAGAAAATTCCACAACATGGCCGTCTTTTTCGCACATAATTTAGAAAATAAAATTTATGAATAATTTATGCCCTAAAAATGAATGAAAAACTGCAGATACAATTTCAAATTCATTTTTCTTTCTTTCATTATATATTTATTAATTTAGCTAATATTTAAAGTTAAACTCTTTTATATACTAAAACTAACGTTCTTTAGCTACTCCGCTTCTAACTATATTCAAAAGAATTTTGAAAATTCTATATTACTTACTAATAATATAAAATCTTAAAAAAAAAAAAAAAAACTTTAAAAAACGTATTCCATTAAAAATCAAACGTTTTTATTTCATAATAATAACAAAGCAACTGATTATAAAAAAATTATATTTTTCATAATTTAGTCAAATATAATTTACTTTTATGATAACTTATCCATTTCTTTTCATAAATTTATTAGAAGAATTAAAAGACGCAATATTTCAACAAGGGCAGTTGCAAACAGCTGATAACAGCATGGCAACGTGGACAGCTTGTCCTCTGGCATTGGTTGCCATTAAAGCTCCTATAATATTAGAGGAGCTCTAGTTTCAGTCATAGAATAGGGAAAGCGCAGCTGACGTCACTCTCAGGGCAAAACATTGGTATTTCTACCAATAGAGATTGTCCTTTTGCCGCTCGTGAGTGGAAAAGATTGATTAAAGATCGTTTGTTTGTAAACATGCCCTTTCCTTATAATAATAAAAGAAAAAGGAGCGTACGTGTTTTGGTTTCTGTTTGTAAAATCGAGGAATGCGTATAGGGTTGTATGTAACAGTGCTTCCATCTGATTGGTTGGCGAGATTTTTGAATCGTCTTGTCTCTCTGTCAATCAGTCTGCGAGGCAGCACCCACAACAAACAGCGATAAATGCGCTGAGGATGGGTGCCCTACTTCAAGGTTGAGAGGAGCTAAAGTAGCTTTCGCTGGCATTTCACTAGAAGGGGTTTGTAAGCATTACGAGTATTGGCGAGCTCCTTCTTCCTTTATTATTATTCTATGGTTTCAGTAGATTCAATACCACTATATGGCTGATGCCAAAGAATTTTTTCTGCATCAAAATTTTTTCCATGATAACAATGGGATGATAGATCTATATAAATTACTATATCTATAAATATAAAATCAGTTCAAAAAACCCTTAACAGCTTAAAAGTTTGTGACGCCGCCTACTTTATGGCTATAAGAATTTGAAATATGAGTCTTAAAAATAATTATATCAAATTTTAAGTGACGCTTTGCAATTAGTAAAAGTATACATAGATTTTCTTATTTGATCATTTACTTTTATCTTTTATTTATATTTACTAGGGGGCTCTGCCCCCTGCTCGCTCCGCTCACCAACCCCCGAGGAAGGCTTTCCCTCACGCCGACTTGCTTCGCTTATTAACCCATGCTGGATTCTACCCGACTATTCCCAACTTTGCCTTTCATTGAATTGGAATATTAATAATACATAACACAAGAGATATTTGGCCACTATATTTGGTATCACATTGAAATACACAATATTTAATATTATATCGTTTATAATACGGGAAAAATCTGTTTTAACGTTCAACAATTTAACAATTTGCCATTATTTTGAGAGAAAACATATGTTAGAAAGCTAGACACGCAAAATAAAGAACGATAGTCGATAGCACTAACTGTTTAGAACAGGGAGAAATTCTTAACATCTAAACGATTTAGCGTTACAGCTTTAGTATACGATCCACTTGTTAAATTTTTGTCACTATTTGATGATGAAAATTCGGGTATTATTGCTTGATTAAAGAAATTATGAATTTATTTTTTCTAATGCCTATAATTTTTACTATTGAATTTTTTGTTAATTTAGGGCAATATGTAACACTCTGCATTTATTTCCAGTGTGCAGCAAGGTTTAAAATGATGCTTACAACAGTAAAGATGCAACTTTTTAAAGTGCATTTTTTCTAGAATATGATTTAGTCAGATCCATTGAAAACAAATATTTTATGTGATTAATGCAATTATTTTAAACATTTCATTAGTAGTAGTACGACAGGACAATTTTTTTCAGATAGCGATTTTGTATTGTCGCCATGAATTTGCCAAGATACCCATCAATATCTGATTTTACCATTTCTTAAACTATATTAAATACTAAGTAAAATTGGGGAAAAAAAAAAGAAAAAAAAATCACATTTTTTGAAATCTACTGATAAGTGAAAAATTCATCCTTTTATACTGTAAAAACGAATTGCCGGGGTACAACTATAGTATTTCCCCTCAGCTGAATTTGGCGATTTTTCTTTGGCGCCGATTTGAACGATAACGATGTCATTCTGGATTTTTTGCGATATAATATGGCAGCCTACATGCTATTTATTCTGGATTTATGATTTTATAATTTATAATTTAGTTTACGATTTAATCATTTAAGCTATATGACTTATGATTTTTAGATTTATGATTTAGCCATAATCGCCAACGAAAAATCTCCAAATCTAGCTGAGGGGAAATACTATAGTTGTTCCATTGCCGGTTTAAAGTATTCGAGATAGACCCTCACCATTCATAAATTGGATGGCTTTTGAATATTTGTTGACAATATTTTCTGAATAAATATTCATGATGGCTCCAGAATACTTGTTGGCGACATCTTCTGAATAATTATTATTGTTGGCGATATCTACTGGTATATATTGATCATAGTTGCTGCCGATATCTCCTGAACTTGTGTTAATGATGGCTTCTGAATATTTGTTGGCTACATCTTCTGGATATATATTGATTACACCTTGATTTTTTTACATATATATTATGTAATATTGAATTTAGAAAATAAAAAATGTGTGTGGAGAATGAAATATTATGATATTGGATAATTTAATTTAATTCAATTTATAGAGACATCAATGATACAGGGAAAACTACTTTAGCTATTTTCTTTCTAATAATACAGATAATATTTTACCTGGAGATATTTTGTACATTTAGACCAAATAAAAAATGTTCATTTTTTCCCCTCTTGAATTAAGTTAAAAAATATTTAAAATAAAATTGAAAAAAAAATTGTGCTAAAGCAATGGTACAGTTTAACCTCTTGACGAATTTCGCACCGAAGTAGCTTAGACTTTTCTCGCAAAAATCTTGACATGCATAACTGAGATAGATAATTTAAGTCATCGTCAAAATAAATGAAAAATTTAAAATCTGCCAGTGAGGTCCTGTATTAGGTGTAACTAAAATATTTTAGCAATGCAGTTACTTCATTCCATTGCATGGAAAAATAGACAAAAAAGAAAAAAAAAAAAAGTCCTGTTGTATAGAGTTCTAACAGATGACGTCACGAGCATGTCTGCTGAGGGACAGTTGACCCTAAGGCTCCTATATATACGAGCTGGCGCAACAGGCATTTTGTTGCCTTAGGGTTGCCACATGTACCCATGCGTTTCTCTGTTAAACAAACGACAAACATCTTTTTTTATCGTCTTACGTTACTTTAGAGTAACTTGTATGAGTAACTTGTTGTATTTCATAATTTTAGCTAAGTAAACTATGATATGGAAGTTTGTTTAGCGATAAACTGCTATAAACATTCAAGAATCGAATATATAAAGTGTTCACAGACCTTCTATTACTATGTATTTGAGTTTTGGCGACATTTTGTAAAAGAAACAGAAACTGTCCTAACAACACATCTTACCCCAGTGCATCCATAGGATATCCTCAGAATAAAATGTCATCCTGAGAATGTACTGTGAAAAAAATGTATTTTTAGGAATATTATTGTTACTTATTGCTTTTATCTTGACTGGATTAGCTTCAGATCAAGATTTCTTAAAATCATTAGGGAAGCGATAAGGACGCCAAGCGGGAATGCTGTCCTCTTCGGAGGTAAAAAAATGGCGATGATGCGCCGGCCTATTATTTTATTTAGGGGCTCTAGTTGACCCCACTGACCCATTTTATCATTGCGGAATAGTGTTACAAATTT
Organism: Salticus scenicus; assembly: GCA_963930645.1. NCBI lineage: Eukaryota > Metazoa > Arthropoda > Arachnida > Araneae > Salticidae > Salticus > Salticus scenicus. The sequence goes on along the minus strand of OZ005650.1, from coordinate 257,714,598 downwards.
ATTGTAACACATTGTTGTAAATGTATTTGTAAAAGCATAAAAAAAATCGACTACTACGCTTCCAAAAGCATGGAAAAATTAGCGTTGTCCTTCAGCAAAGTACGGTTTCTATAGAAGAAAGTCACGTGGTTGTTAGAACTCTATTAAATTTAATTTTGTTTTCTGCAAAGTTTTACATCAATGCTTAAAAAACAAAAATAGGTTGCCAATTTTATTATTATTATTGCACTATTTTATAATTTTTCTCTATATTTAAGGCATGGCTAGAGTTAAAATGGCTATTGTGGTTGCGTAAATGAATTCCTTGGCGAAAAACATACGAGCTTCATTATTTCTAAATTTTAAAAATCGCTAAACTGGTCATAGTAAACATCCATCATTTTAAATATGTTTTGAGTTAAAAAAGCTGAATTTTTATATAAACTAATCTAATGTTGTCGTCTCGTAAATTTCATTTTCAAAATTTCTGGGCTTAACCTCTAATTCTATACGCAAGCGAAGTGTGATGTCACTGACCGTCCGTATATGCAAGAAAATGATTTCCCATGTTAATCGCCCATTGGATTTTTTGTAAAAAATTATTGAAAATCGAGGAAAATTATTTCCCAATTTTAATCCCCATGTTTAGATGTATATATGTATTAGTTATCAAGTACATGTGTTAGATTAACTTATTTTGCTGTCAAATTGACAAAATTTTAATTTGAAATTTCAAAACTCTGTCGTCCTTGGTATTTTTTGCTTTTGGAGATCAAAAATGTAATACGAAAATATATATGCCAGATGTATATTTTCGTAATATGTATTGTACGAAATATTGTTTCATATTATTCATTACTCTCTTAATATAAGTTGTTAAAATAACCATGATTTTTGAAAGGAATTAAATTATGTTCGCCAGATAATTTGGCGATATTTTTTTTTTCTGCCAAGGATGACCGATATCAAATCTATTCCGCTGCCACATATTAGTATCTTATATCCGATACTTTATTTAGACATTTGAAAACAAATTTGACTTCAAATTATGATAGAATATTTATCATTTTCCTTTTAATTAGTATATTAGTTGGATATTTATTGTGTAAATATCATCCTTTGAAATAAAATGTTTATGTTTTCAGTCGAATATGGAAGTTTGCCATTTTTTTTTCTAGAGTTTTGAAATTTAAAATTCAAATTTTATCAATTTTACAACATAAACAACTTAATCTAACGCATGCACATGATAACTAATACATATCTATATCTAAATATAGGGATTAAAATCGGGAAATAATTTTCCTCGATTTTTAATAATTTTTTACAAAAAATCCAATGGGCGTTTAACATAGGAAATATTTTTCTTGCGTCCACGAACTGCCAGTGAAGTCATCACTTCGCTTGCGTATATCAATCGTTGTTTAACATAATCATTATATTCATTACTAAATCTTTTTCGCCTAATGTTAAAATAAAAACTAATAATACATACTTCGCTAATAATATAAAATAATAACGTAAAATAAAATAAAAATATAAACTAATTTTCATTTCATTTTTATTAAATTTTTACTCAATATTTTTAAAATATCGGTTATTTTCATATTTTGCTATTCTAAATAATTTTTTTCTTCTCTCGAGCATCTCAAAGATGCCAATTTTTCTTATTTACACCATTGATCACATTTTAATTTTCTGAGGAAAGTGACGTCATCAACACAGAAAAAAACGTCATAAGAGAAACTTTTCCCTCCGGTGGCAGAGTACTTTTATAAATCCTATGTTTTTGTTAATAACTTCGGTAATTAAAATGATAGAAATTTCTAAGCAGCTGAAATGCCTTCCTTGAAACAGTTGGAATATACTGATACCTCTCATGATTCAGAGCACTTTGCCCTCCGCGAGAAGATGCTGTCGCAGACAAAAAAAAATTGACGCCAGCGACAGTTACTTTTTTTTAATATATAGAGAAATCCAATGGGCGTTTAACACAACGAGATATATAAATTAGAGTGCTGATTCAATGGATGAAGGATTAGCTTTCCGTGGTTCAAGATGAATCACGTGACATGCTCCAACAGGTTGCTGTGTTTGGCCCTTTATCGCTATTTTGGCATTTAAAATATCAGTTCGACAAATTATCATTATTATTAGGAAACATGACAGTCCTATGACCGAAATAAATTGTTTTTAAAATAATATTACACATATTTCACATTTTAATAAATAATAAAATACCTTTTTTTTTCATCATTTCCCAACAAAGTTTAAAAGTGTTTATAAAAGAAAATTTAAACTTTTAAAGTGCTAAATTTAACAACAAATAATAATTTTTCATTTATTTTTAAGCATTTTGTTGGTTAAAGTTCAACTACACGAAATAAAAAAGAAGTAAAATCAAAATCAAAATGATTTAGAACAAAAGAATATTAAACTACGTAAGTAAACAAAAACATTGGCAGTTATGACTATAGAGAAGAACAATCTCCAAACCGTGGCCATAGAAATTTACTGAAAATAAGCTGTTACCAAGGGAACCACCGAATACGCAGGTGCAAGGAGAGCATGTCACATGACTCATCTTGGACCTTCTCAAGGGTTACCATTTATCACTCTACTTTATATATCTCGTTGGTTTAACATAGGAAATATTTTTCTTGCATCCACGAACTGCCAGTGAAGTCATCACTTCGCTTGCGTATATCAATCGTTGTTTAACATAATCATTATATTCATTACTAAATATTTTTCGCCTAACGTTAAAATAAAAACTAATAATACAAACTTAGCTAATAATATAAAATAATAATATAAAATAAAATAAAAATATAAACTAATTTTCATTTCATTTTTATTAAACTTTTACTTAATATTTTTAAAATATCGGTTATTTCCATATTTTGCTATTCTAAATAATTTTTTTCTTCTCTCGAGCATCTCAAAGATGCCAATTTTTCTTATTTACACCATTGATCACATTTTAATTTTCTGAGGAAAAAGACGTCAGCAACACAGAAAAAAACGTCATAAGAGAAACTTTTCCCTCCGGTGGCAAATAGAGTACCTTCATAAACTCGACGTTTTCCTTTATAAATCCTACGTTTTTGTTAATAACTTCGGTAATTAAAATGATAGAAATTTCTAAGCAGCTGAAATGCCTTCCTTGAAACAGTCGGAATATACTGATACCTCTCATGATTCAGAGCACTTTGCCCTCCGCGAGAAGATGCTGTCGCAGACAAAAAAAATCGACGCCAGCGACAGTTACTTTTTTTTTATGTATAGAGATAATGCAAACGTAATATTTTTAACTTCAAGATCAGACAGATATATAAAATACACCCACTGATGCTTTTTCATTCGCATTTCAAATTCAAAATAACAGTTTTAAAAGGAATTATATAAAAATTCCAGTGGCGCCTCCGTGTTATTTTAAAAGATATGTTTTTAGATTCCATTAAAATTACTTTTGTTTTGTCTAATAAAGTATATTTACACATTTAAACAGTGCTTTTAATTTTCAAACATACTGTCAAATAATTATACTTTCACTGAGTTTGCATTATAAAGTAAAATTAATTATTTCAATAAATTGATTTATCTTTTGTATCACGCTATCCAAAACATAGTATCATAGTATCCAACTAAGTGAAAATTTGCTCAAAGAGGTAGTGTGATGTAAAGAAAACATTTACACAAATTTTACTTGCAGTTTTTTATAGCGTGACGCAAAAGATAAATCAATTTATTGAAATAATTAATTTTAATTTATAATGCAAACTCAGTGAAAGTATAATTATTTGACAGTATATTTGAAAATTAAAAGCACTGTTTAAATGTGTAAATATACTTTATTAGACAAAACAAATGTAATTTTAATGGAATCTAAAAACATATCTTTTAAAATAACACCGAGGTGCCACTGGAATTTTTATATAATTCCTTTTAAAACTGTTATTTTGAATTTGAAATGCGAATGAAAAAGCTTCAGTGAGTGTATTTTATATATCTGTCTGATCTTGAAGTTAAAAATATTACGTTTGCATTATAAATATAAATAAAAGATAAAAGTAAATGATCAAATAAGAAAATCTATGTATACTTTAACTAATTGCAAAGCGTCACTTAAAATTTGTAATCATTATTTTCCCTGAGTAAATTACACACAGACTAAAGAATCACAGACCCGGTCAAACGTCTATCTGGAATAGGGAAAAATCACGGATTAAAAGAGTATAAGATGTATTACGAATGTTACGAAAAGGTAGTAATTTTCATCTTACAGATAGAGGGCGACCAGATCTCGAAAATTCGCCAATCAGCGCGTTTCTTTAGATTTCTGGCAGTTCGTTCTTAGGTCGTTCTCGGAAATCGGATGATGACTAAAGCCGAAGGGGCGGGCTTTCACTTTCTTCCGATAAGTTTGAAAGATACTACATCAGGCGGCGATCGAATCGCTTTCCTACACTCGGCTGAATTAATGCGGAAAAGAAAGCTCCGGTTCCCGTGCTCGCTGCCCTATCTCGTTTTAATTCTTATACAATCTACTTCAGTGGGAAAACTGAATTAACTGTAAGTCGTTTAGAGCAACCGGCGGCCATATTGGGACAAGCACGAAACAAGTAACAAAGCAATCTATATGTGTAAAAAGAATGCATGTCTGTCTGCCCTTTATACATTACGCCATGAAACTTTGGGAAGTTGTTGATTACACTCGAAGGTTTCTGGCATAATTTTTTTTTTTTAAATATCACCCCCCCCCCCCTCCTCCTGCTAAGAACGGGATTAAAACATATTTTTCACATTTCCTTTATTTCTCAATAAATATATATATTCAAAAGGCTTTAACTTCAAGATATTAAAAACAGATTATTACAATATATATGTATATATATTAAAAAAAATCGCCAACAAGGGGAGAGGGGGTAAAAAGTATCTATATATATACATATAAGATTAAACTCATTGATTCACTGACTCAACACAGCCGTGGGTATTCTATGGGAGATATAGTCACAAATTTTGGTGAGCAAGTTGGTTTTAGGACCCTAACCCTCACTAAGGTGGTATTTCGAGATATACCCCCCCCCTTCTTGAAGCAGAATAATTTATTACCATAACTCGGCTTTAAATTACTTCACGGTAAAAAAAAATTGCAGATCAGGAGACTAGAACTGAGTAGAAAGAAATCATTGCCTGTAATTTTGCATTTTTAATGGGGGAGGTGGGGTTGTGGGTGTTAATTAAATGGCATTTTGCAAAACTTTCAACTTCACAACGTGGGAGAGGAAGTAAAAACAGGTAAGGCACTGGGCAGGCTCATACTGGCCCACTGGGGAATGAGGCAAATGCCCGGTGCGCCCTTCGCCGAGGAACTTTAAAAAAAAATTTTTTTAATGTAAAAATTGATTTTTTTTTTTCTTTTTCCTAGAACACAATAAAATTATAATGGTTTTTGTTTAAAATTGAAGGAAATATTTCGGTAGAATTTATTCTCAAAAGCAATCCTGAAACTCCTTTATCTGAATGCGTACATGTACGTATTATAAAGGAAGAATGTGAGTTCTCTATTTATAATAGCTTGAATATGTTCATGTGCGCCCCACTACACTAGGCACACAGAAGACTAAGTAAAAGGCGTTTTCTAAGTTCCACTAAAGAGGGCGACTTGCATTCTCCACTAAAGAGCGAACTTGTATGTTTCAACAAATTAAGCGCCTTGCATGTTCAGTGAAACACATATGTGAGCATCATTAATCAAATTATAGTTTTAAAACACATAGCGTTATAAAAATCAACTAAAAACTATTACTAAATTCAAATGCGAAACATGACGCCCTTTATATTCAGTGAATACATCTATTTTAAACACTACAAATATGTAAAACAAATTTTAGCACATATCACCCAATAAAATATATCGTAACTTTAGTGAAAACACTATATGCACCCCGCTAGGATATAAAAGGCAATTTTTAACAATTTTATATGTAGCCTCCTTAAAAAAATGAACTAAAAAACTATTTTTGAAAAAATACAAAGCAGAGCGCCTTTTGCATTTACAGGATGGTACATGTATTTATTTCATCACTAAAATTATTTATATAAATGAAATAAAATCAATAAATAAAATCTGTGCCACTATCAGGGACATAGAAATACCACCATATGCGACTGATCTGGCATAAAACGAGCCCACTTTTTAATGTTTTTACAAACAACAAAAATTGCTTGCAAACAAAGATTAAATACTCATGAAATACTAAACAACACGCCTTTTAGCCTTAGTGAGGTGCACATATTCTTAAATTTTCTCAAAAAATGGATAAAAAAAAAACATGGTCTGGCAATATCAAGAATAACAAATACAGAAAACAGGGTATCTTGCATGTTCCACTAAACAGGGCGACTTGCATGTTTAGCGAAACACATACGTCAGAACAAAATATGGCATATTTGCTGAGATATTAAGTGTCGGCATTTACAAATCTCTTTAATGTCAAACTAGCCGTATATATGAGTTCGCAGTGTCCCGTCTGTCCCTCCGCTTATGTCACTCAAAAAACTGTTGTTTTTCATGATCAGGTTTAGAGATTCTTTGATATAATACATAGATATAGTAATAAGATATAAGATTGATCAGCGAGAGGGCAAAAGTGATCACTTTTTTCTCGGGATAGATGAATGGTTGGGTTTTACGTCGCACTAGTGCTGCACAGATGGGCAATTGGCGATGGTCTGGGACACACCCCAAGAGGTGGTCCGAAGACATGCCATCACAATTTTGATCCTCCACGGAAGGGACTTTTTTCTCGGGAAAAGTCACACTAATGACTGTCTTTCCCCGAGTAAATTACACACAGACTAAAGAATCACAGACCCGGTCAGACGTCTATCTGGAATAGGGAAAAATCACGGATTAAAAGAGTATAAGATGTATTACGAATGTTACGAAAAGGTAGTAATTTTCATCTTACAGATAGAGGGCGACCAGATCTTGAAAATTCACCAATCAGCGCGTTTCTTTACATTTATGGCTGTTCGTTCGTAGGTCATTCTCGGAAATCGGATGATGACTAAAGCCGAAGGGGCGGGCTTTCACTTTCTTTCGATAAGTTTGAAAGATACTACACCAGGCGGTGATCAAATCGCTTTCCTACACTCGGCTGAATTAATGCGGAAAAGAAAGCTCCGGTTCCCGTGCTCGCTGCCCTATCTCGTTTTAATTCTTATACAATCTACTTCAGTGGGAAAATTGAATTAACTGTAAGGCGCTTAGAGCAACCGGCGACCATATTGGGACAAACACGAAACAAGTAAGAAAGCAATCTATATGTGTAAAAAGAATGCATGTCTGTCTGCCCTTTATACATTACGCCATGAAACTTTGGGAAGTTGTTGATTACACTCGAAGGTTTTTGGCATAATTTTTTTTTTTTTTTAAATATCGCCCCCCCCCCCCTCCTCCTGCTAAGAACGGGATTAAAACATATTTTTCACATTTCCTTTATTTCTCAATGAATATATATATATATATATATATTCAAAAGGTTTTAACTTCAAGATAAAAAAAAATCGCCAACAAGGGGAGAGGGGGTAAAAAGTATCTATATATAATACATATACATATAAGATTAAACTCATTGATTCACTGACTCAACACAGCCGTGGGTATTCTATGGGAGATATGTCACAAATTTTGGTGAGCAGGTTGGTTTTAGGACCCTGACCCCCACTAATGTGGTATTTCGAGATATAACCCCCCCCCCCCCCCCCCCCCCTCTTGAAGCAGAAAAATTTATTACCATAACTCGGCTTCAAATTACTTCACGGTAAAAAAAAATTGCAGATCAGGAGACCAGAACTGAGTAGAAAGAAATCATTGCCTGTAATTTTGTATTTTTAAGGGGGGAGGGGGTTGTGGGTATTAATTAAGTGTACAAAATATGTACTTTAATGGCCTTTTGCAAAACTTTCAACTTCACAACGAGGGAGAGGAAATAAAAACAGGTAAGGCACTGGAATATTGAGCATTTTTACCATTTTATCGGTTCTAGAATCTATTAGAACACTAATTTTATTCTAAGAAGTGATCCTTTTGTTACAGATTGAGATAGCTTGAGCACTGGAGGATGTTTGATCCTTGATTGCTAGCTAAAGCTAGAAAAGAAAGGGGGGGGGGAAATGCATGACTGATAAATAATTTTACTTTTTTATAGGTTTTTAAGTCTAATGAAGCAAGTTTAAAATGAATACTGACATTTATTTTCTGAGGGGGAAAAAGATTGGGTAACAAATGGCTTCCACAGAGCATTTAATCAATAACACAGGTCGACATGTAAAATTTTGATTTTATAATTTTGGCTGATCTTTGTTTTTTGGTGTGCTGAAACCAAAAATACAGCCAGTTTTTCTCTGTCACATATAGATTTTTTTTTTTAGTACAGGGTACCTACCTATACAATTTCTTACACTATTCTTCCACTAATATAATTACATGGTAAGTTTCATAGTATGTTTCCATGATTAATTAATCATGGATAACTATTATTGTGACTGAGTAGCACTAGTGCTTCGTAAAACCACACTAACCAACCAACAAACCTATTGTTATGATGGTATATTTTACAAATTGTGTCGGTAAACATCCTGTATTGGGAAAAATCTATACGTGATAGAGAAAAATTGGTTGCATTTTCGATTTCAACACATAAAAACCATAAAGATCAGCTAAAATCATCAAATCAAATTTTGTCAACTTCATTTTTGTAGGCCTGTGTAATCGCTAGTTAGAAATAAGAAAAGAGGAGGAGGAGGGGGGTAAAAAAATAATTACATGAGCGATTAATACTGAATAATTATATTTCTTTATACATTCTAGAATCTCACAAAGTAAGTTTAAAATGAATATTAACATCTAAGTTGTGAATGGAAAAAGATTGGTAATCAGAAGGCTTCTGTGAAATGTCTGATTCCCAAGAGTTAATTTTTATTTTATTTATTTTTTTTTTTTTTAATGTAACAAACAATATTCACGACTTTTTAAAAAAAGGAAGACATCGATTTAATATTGGAAGCTAGAAGATTAACTTAAAAATCGGAAACTTCCGTCGAAAACAGAAAAGTTGGCAGTGATGAATAACAGTGAAACTAACAAATGCCAAGTTCAAAAAGAGTTTTCCGATGATTTTCGGAATAACTGAGCACACCAATAAAAATCGGAGAAACTCCGATTAAATCAGAGTACTTGGCAACTATGCACTTTATATTCACAAGCAGAATTAAAAAACAGGTTACAGATGCTTGTAAGTGCACTTCAGGTTTTTAATGAGCGAGATGGATTTATTACATTAACCCTTTAAGCGTGTAGTGTTTGCTCCTGCGTGTGCACTGCAGTGGGGAGTGTTTCTCACGATAGTAGGAAGGAGTAAGCAGGTGCGCTGCATTGGATATATATTCTCTCTCATGCTACAATAAATAAAATCTAAAAAAAGAAAGTAAGAACTAAGTAAAGGCATAAACATATAATTAAACATACATTTTCTAGTAGTTTCTATTGGTGTGATAAATTTTAAAGCATGGAATGTTACAAAGAGCAACCTCACAGTCTGGACACCATATCCTTGTCTCCTTTCTAATCTTCTTGCCTTTTTTATTAGACGCATAGCAAACAACGCATCGCCTTGTTGGTTCTTGTTTGCAGGGTGTGGCAGGTATATAGCCTGCGAAGTGTCTTCCTGTAAGACGCAATGGATCATTTGCATCACTTTTTCTTCCCGTATTTCCCATCATGGCTGTAGACACTTGATATTTACGTTTTTTTTTTCAATGACTGCAATTTGAAAATCCAACAGTTTTATATTTTTATTAGTTACCTTACTCTGTAGAATTGATGCATTGAAAAGACATTGATCAAGCATATGACTGAAAATTTTTTTGTAGTATATTTTCATTCTTTTCCGTACTGTCTCATAATAGGATAAATTTTGGTCCGCTCTGTCCACACCTCCCATTGATAAATTGTAATCTATTACAACGTTTGGCTTTTCAACCACTTTTCCATTAGAAGAAACTTTACTCATTTCAATATTATGGATTGTACTCAATAAATGAACATCTTTTTTATCTTTCCATTTCATTGCAATTAGTTTTCCGCGGTTGAAAAGCAATAATGTCACCCTTTCTAAGTTTTGATGATTGCATTTCTTTCGGAACATCTTTGCAATTCACTCGAACTTTCCCGTACAAGTCAGTTTTGAATGATAAGTTTATCACAAAGATCTGGTGACATGTAAAAATTATCGGCTGTAAGGCAGTATCCTTTGTTGAGCAAAGGTTGGATCAAACAGCACAATTTGCGATGTAAGGCTTTCCTTGTTGAGGTCTGGGCTTAGAATCATCCCCTTTCCAGTATATAAAATGTAATTCCATATGTAACCTGTGTCTGATTCACAGAGCATATAGAATTTCCAATTAAAATCTAGCTCTCTTCAAGGGTATGTATTGTTTCCAAGAAAGCCTCCCTTTATGTAACAGCAAGCTTTCATCGATGCTAATGTCACGCTCAGGAGTATACAGAGTACGAAATTTTTCCAAAAGGAAACTGTAAATGGTCCATATTTTTCGAAGTTTCCAGCAAGGATGAGTTTCTTCATAGATAGTTTCATTATTTGAAAAATGCAGAAACTTGCTTATCAAAGGAAATCTTTGCTCTGACATAACTTCAGCAAAAAAAGGAGTGCTCAAAAATTTCTTCTTTGACCAATACCAGGCTGTCACGAACAATATCCTGGAGTAAATTAAGAATAAATAAATCCATATTTCAGATGCAGTTACCGGTTTCCACTTATGCACTCTGAATCTAACTGTCAGTACACTTATGTTCTTTCGCAAAAATTGTTCTGCATATGTATTTGTTTCCTCAACTATAATTTCCACCAATTCCTTAGTTATGAATAGCTGGAAAAAATCTAAGGAATTATCAATATCTTTTACCTGAAAATTTATTGTCTTTTACCTGAAAATTTATTGGTGGAGCTGGAGTTGCACTTGAAACTTTACACCATTCTCGCACCAAATCCAAATTATTTATTTCCTCATCTGACTCATAACTATAAATACTTGTATCGGAATCGGATACACTTTCAAAGTCAGAATGATCCAAAATGTCATCTTCTGAATCACTGGAATCGTTCGATAATAACGGTCTTTTCTCACACAAACGCCTAAAAATACCACTACAGCTCGCCATTTTCAACAGAATGCGAAAATCAAACACACACACACCAAAGTTTTCCCCAAGAAATTATATTTCACTTTACGAAACTGTTATTTCCATCTGGTGGCAAATTTTGGAAACAAAGTGTTTTTCCTATAAGAATATTAGGATATGACGAGATATTTCCGTCAAACACGTTGAAATGCTGACTTTAAAATTGGATGACGAGTAGGACTCGTCAAACCCAGGTATAGCGTAACATTCCAATGACGAGGTGAGTTCGTCGAGCACGCTTAAAGGGTTAAGATTGCTGGACAGAAAACTTGTTCTAAAGTTTTAAACAAAATAACATTTCACAACTGGAACCACAACAGTCCAGGAATAAACATCAAGTGAAACTTTATAATTTATAACAATAAAATATATCATTTTTCAAACAATAATGAATCCTTATTATTATTTTTTTTTTTTATATAACCATATTCAAGGATGCAAACCATTATTTCAAGAAAGTTATATTCGTCTTATGCTCCATGTTGAAAAGCTTACTGAGCGTATTTCAAATAGAATGAGTATTTTTTTTTTTTTTTAGAAAATTTGGAGTGGAAGGATGATTTTTCCACTCCAAATTTTCTAAAATTAATTAAGGTTTATGAATAAAGGCTTTCTAAATTAGAATGAGTATTCTTAAGCGCTTAGTAAGTGCAGGATACACTTGGGGATGCACTCGGTCCACTCTTAACCCTAGTTTTAAAACTTTTGTACAGCCTTTAATGTTGTATTGCTGTGAAGCTCTGATCACAGCCCCACAAATTGTGGTCAATAAACTGGAAGTGTTGCAAAACCAATCTTTACGCTTGATCACAGGAGCTGTGAAGTCCACTCCTATCGATGCGATGTTATTATTGACAGGGAATATATACTTCTAAGATATGAAATGGAAGGCCTTATGTCTCTATGAATAGCTACTGCATATAGAGGATCCCTACTGGAGAGACTATGTGACCAAGCCAAGGAATTTAAGAACCCAAAATGGATTTATTCAAAAAGTCCTGGATATTAAGAAAGATCTTGTAATTCCAGGTGATATACAACCACTTTCGACACCCAGAAATCCCTTGGAAGTGATAAATGTCGATATGAGGCTGGATCTAGTTGAAACTATCCATAGAAAGAGAGATGTTGCACCAAGTGTGTTGAAAATGTCTTGCCTTAGAGACCATTGCGACCAGATATCCACCATCTCAATGTAGGGGATGCATACTTGCCAACCAATTTCAATAAAAAAAGGGAAGATTTTTGTTGAAAAACCAGAAGATTTCATAAAAAAAGGGAAGTTTTTTTTTTTTTTTTTTTTTTCTTTGACATAATAAACAATACAGTTTTACAACTTTAATATTTAGAAGCAATCTATAAAAACGTTTTACTATAGATTGATTATACTAAATATAAAAAAGTTTTAAATGAAGTTATTCCTCTTCAACATATAAATATCTACAAAATAGAATCTGTAAGAAATTTACTTAACAATAGACAAAAAACTTTCAGTTAGGTTAAAGTATAACTAATTTTTTAAATAAATAGAATATGATTTTTGTGTATGTATATTAATCATGCATATAAAAAAAGTAGCAGAAGTTAATTATCAGTTTTAAGCGTGCATAAAACCAACTGAGTATAAATTTTCTTAAATTGATTTGGAAAAAATTATTCTTCATTTTTTCCTCATGTTTACACATTTGGTATAAATATGATATACAAATATTTAATTTAATTGAGGAAAAATAAAGAGATTCATTAAATTCAGCAATAAAGATCTAAAAATAATTACATACGTGAGAAATATTGAGCACTTCCATCGTTTTATTGTTTCTAGAATTGATCATTGATCACAATCCGGGGAAGGGGGGGGGATACAAAAATAATTACAGAATAAGAAATATTAAACTCTTTCAACTCTATTTCTAGAATCTAATGAAAGAAGTTTAAAATTAATATTATCATTTATGTTGCAGATGAATAAAGATTAGGAAACAAAAGACTTCTGCAGAACATTTGATTGCTGATCACTAGTTGGAGATAAATGAAACGGGGGGGGGGGTGCAAAAAATAATTACATCAGCAAGAAATATTTAACAATTCTATTTATTTACATGTTCTAGAATCTCATAAAGCAAGTTTGAAATGAATATTGACATTTATGTTATGGATGGAAAAAGATTGGGAATCAGAAGTTTTTGTAGAACATTTGGGTTTTCTTTTGAAAACGAACGATATCCGCGACTTTTTTAAAAACGGAAGATTTCATCATCTGTCCGGAAGACACGTTAAAAAACCGGAAGTCTTCCGGGAAAACCGGAAAAGTTGGCAAGTATGGGGATGGTGTGTTCTCAGACCTCTTTTCATTCTATGCCCCTGCGGGCTATATTGGCACCTCCTTTGATGGTGAAGTTGTGGCGATACGTTTAGCCTTAAAGCAACTATCTATTAGCTGTCCATTGCAAGTTTGAAAGAGAAGTCATTCTTTCTGATTCTCAGGCAGTCATCCAGTCAATTAGCGCTGTTGATCATCCATTAACACCTGAAATATCCCAATGTCAAGAATCATTAAGAACTCTCACTTTAAAGGGAAACAAATTGTTCTCCAGTGGGTGCCTGGCCATTGTGGCAATGAACAAGCGGACTTCCTTGCCAAAAGAGGTGCCACCTTACTACAACATCTCAATACAGCCATTTCTTACTGGAGGATTAATCTGTTTTTAAAGAATTTATCTGCATCTAATGCCTTACGAGATCTTGACAGCTCTAAAGAAATGGAAGAATTTAAGTCCTTCTCTTATTCCTCATAAACCAAGACGTTAGACATAGTCTTTCTAGCGACTTTCCGCCTATCTACAGGACATGACTGCCTTGCCGCTCATTTGAAGTGCATAGATATCTTAAACGACCCTACTTGCCCACTTTGTGACTCTGGAGAAGTAATGGACAGGGACCATCTTACCCGTTGTAGGGCTCTTCGAAGTTCTACAGAAGATGATAACAGGAGACTTGGCGTTGGAATATTAAAACCCGAATAAACTACTACGTCAGAAACGCCAAAGAAAAACATTGGAAATGCATACAGCTGTTTCGGCAGTCTTAAGCGTGCTGTCATCAGTGCAAAAATGATTCTGAATCTGTGGAAGTGCTCGTATTTATAGGAGAAAGGCCGAATTTAGTTCAACCAATAGGATTGCGGGAAAGGTGGGGAGAGTGGCCAATAGGAATTTATTAAAGTTAGCTGTGTAAACAGTAGAAAAATTAAGAAAATGTGGACTGAATATAAAATTTCCAACAGTCAGACAAATAGGGAATAGCGAAATCACAATTTACAAGGTTTTTAAAAATTTTATAAATATGAAAAGCTTCAAAGAAATCGAGTTCATGAATGGATTTAGGTCTGCAAATTATTTTAGCTGAATTAAATTTAAAATTATGATTTTCCTCCCAGCAATGTTTAGAAATAGCCGATTTATTGGTTTCTTGTTTGCGGACATAATTCATATGTTCTTTAAGACGAAATTTAATACTGCGTTTAGTTTGGCCAATATATGATAAACCACACTGACAGGAAATACTATAAATACCCCAAGAATTATGCATATCAATTGGATCTTTTAACTGAGAAAAGGTGAGTTTATTGAAAGGCGACAATATTATTTTAAAATCATATTGTTTGAGAATTTTAGCTATGGTTTGACTGGATTTAGGAAAATAGGGTAAGACAATGCTGATATTAGAAGAGACTGACTTAGTAGACGAAATACGAGGGAGTTGTAATTTTTGGATAGCTTTGTCTATAATGGAAGGGTCATAACCCCTGTCAATTGCAATGGCTTTCAGGTATTTAATTTCAGATTTTAATAAAATAGGATTTGAACAAATATTAAGGGCACGGTTTACAAAAGTATAGAACACAGCCATGTTTTGGTTAGGTGGGTGACATGAACGCGCATGGGGAGGAAGGGAGACAGCAAAATTTGTTCAATAGACGGTGGTTGAAAATCCATTTACAGTGCGAGAGACGAGGGTATCAAGAAATGAAAGGGCGCCATTATTTTCTATTTCATATGTAAACTGGATATTACTGTCAATTGAATTTAAAGTTTCTAAGACATGGTCAATATTGGGATGAGATATGTCGATAAGCGTGAAGGTGTCAAATTTTGCCATTTCTAAACCTTCTTCTTTTCCTCAGTTAATTGCACCGGTTGAAAAAGCTTTCAAAAATTCTCGACTGACTGACCAACAGACAGAAAATCTTCGTCATTTAATTCTTAATAATGCCAAATTCAATTCTAAAAATTTTAAATCAAATCTCAGCCCTGCAGAAAAAACGCCTTGAAGGAATTAAAATCTAATGAAAATATCATCATTACTAAAGCTGATAAGGGTGGTCAGATTGTTATTTTGGATAAAAAACAATACATCGAAAGTGTTACCGAATTAATTAATGATGGCCCATATATTCCTCTGCCCCGTGACCCCTCTACTCAAGAGTTAAATAAAATTAAATCTGTTATAAAATCTTGCCCCTTGTTACTGGACTCGACTAAATCTCATCTTATCCCTTCTATTGCTAATTGTGCCAGATTTTATGCTTTACCGAAAGTTCACAAACCCAATATTCCTTTTCGTCCCATAGTCTCTAATATCGGTACTGCTTCCTATAATTTAGCTAAATTTCTCACTACAATTTTTGCTCCCCTTCTTGCTGCTAATAGTTATACTGTTAAGAATTCCATAAAATTTGCAAAAAACATTCAAAATTGCCCTCACACTAATCTCACTATGGTTTCTTTTGATGTAAAATCTCTTTTCACTAATGTTCCAATAAGTGGTGCCCTCTGATGTCTCGAAAATAGATTAAAGAGTTTCATTTCACATCTTTCGAAATACAAGAATTAATCTCTCTTACCCGCATTTGTTTATCACAAACCACTTTTTCTTTCCAAAATAAATTCTATCGTCAGTCTGAAGGTTTAGCCATGGGTTCCCCTCTCTCCCCTATTCTCGCTGATATTTACATGCACTATTTCAAAAGCAAGCTTTTTAAGAAAATATCCTTTCCTTTTTGGACTCGTTACGTTGACGACACCTTCACGCTTATCGACATATCTCATCACAATATTGACCATGTCTTAGAAACTTTAAATTCAATTGACAGTAATATCCAGTTTACATATGAAATAGAAAATAATGGCTCCCTTTCATTTCTTGATACCCTCGTCTCTCGCACTGTAAATGGATTTTCAACCACCGTCTATCGAAAAAATTTTGCTGTCTCCCTTCCTCCCCATGCGCGTTCATGTCACCCACCTAACAAAAAAATGGCTGCGTTCTATACTTTTGTAAACCGCGCCCTTAATATTTGTTCAAATCCTATTTTATTAAAATCTGAAATTAAATACCTGAAAGCCATTGCAATTGACAGAGGTTATGACCCTTCCATTATAGACAAAGCTATCCAAAAATTACAACTCCCTCGTATTTCGTCTACTAAGTCAGTCTCTTCTAATATCAGCATTGTCTTACCCTATTTTCCTAAATCCAGTCAAACCATAGCTAAAATTCTCAAACAATATGATTTTAAAATAATATTTTCGCCTTTCAATAAACTCACCTTTTGTCAGTTAAAAGATCCAATTGATATGCATAATTCTTGGGGTATTTATAGTATTTCCTGTCAGTGTGGTTTATCATATATTGGCCAAACTAAACGCAGTCTTAAATTTCGTCTAAAAGAACATATGAATTACGTCCGCAAACAAGAAACCAATAAATCGGCTATTTCTAAACATTGCTGGGAGGAAAATCATAATTTTAAATTTAATTCAGCTAAAATAATTTGCAGACCTAAATTCATTCATGAACTCGATTTCTTTGAAGCTTTTCATATTTATAAAAATTTTAAAAACCTTGTAAATTGTGATTTCGCTATTCCCTATTTGTCTGACTGTTGGAAATTTTATATTCAGTCCACATTTTCTTAATTTTTCTACTGTTTACACAGCTAACTTTAATAAATTCCTATTGGCCACTCTCCCCACCTTTCCCGCAATCCTATTGGTTGAACTAAATTCGGCCTTTCTCCTATAAATACGAGCACTTCCGCAGATTCAGAATCCTTTTTGCACTGATGACGGCACGCTTAAGGCTACCGAAACAGCTGTATGCATTTCCAATGTTTTTCTTTGGCATTTCTGACGTAGTAGTTTATTCGGGTTCTACAGAAGAGTCGAGATATTGGGAGGCAAGATCGCTCCTTAGGTAATGACTTCGGTCTTTTGTTCTATGTTATAGTGTCTATAATTTGTTTTATAACTTTATAGTCCTATGTAACTTTTGCCTAGCCACTGGAAATAAAAAAAATATTTCCATTGAAAATTATTGGTATGAAATAATCGGAGGGTTGTCAATTGGTTATTGCAAAATTTTCTTCATAATCCACCTAAATAAAAATCTTTGCTAGCAGTTTGAGAAAACTTATAACTTTGATGCACATACATATGGAATAAATTATTCTGAACTGACAGTAAAGACTATAATACTGTAGTTTTCATTATCAAAAGCAAGAAAAAATGTAATGAAGATTCATTTGGAATTAATTTCTGAAAGTTAATGTTTTAGTATTTGCAAACTTTTTTTTACTTCAAAAATAGATTTCATGTTATAATGTACAATAATAATAATAATAATAATGAAAACATACTCTAGAAGTACATGAAACCGTCGTCATTAGCAATATATATTTATATATTGCTGATATATAAATTTGCAATACATAAATTTACTGCCAACTTTGAGTGACCTAAATGTCACATGAAAGATAATTTTTTGTTTTACTGTTAATTAACATTCTAACTTTACATAATTTGTACTTGAAAATAAAAAATTGCTTTATGCAGAAAATAGAAAAAAGCTGAAACTGTATGCAAAGGCAAGACGTCGAAAGGAAATACCAGAATTTTGATGACAAAATCTATTATATCAGAGTAATAAATATTTATTTTAATCTTCAATGTATAAAAGAAGAGCAAATGTACATCAAAAACATAAAAAAAGCTGAAAAAATGTTTAAAAAGCTGAAAAGCTAAATGTACAAAAAAGCTGAAATCAGCTGAAAAATCTCATCCCTGTTTTTGAAAATTAATGTTTTTCTGACAAAAAAAAAAAAAAAAATAGGACTATTTTAGGAGACCTAAATATTTTTTTTTTGTCTACATTTTTTTTTTTCTTGGTAAATATGTAACTATAGACACAACTTTTCATCAACTTGAAATTTTGAATAAAAAAAAAAAAAAAAATTGTGACACATACAACTGTGTAACACTGTTTTTAATTGTGCATTTGCATGATGGCAGGCATAGTCTATTAGTTTGAAATAAAGTGATAAGTTTGTGATTGCAATTTGCTTTAAGTTCTGAAAATTTATTTAACCTGGTGAAGTTAAGACTAAAATCCAGGCAAATTTTGTTTAATAAATAAAAATATATAATTTTTACCTGCTTCATGGTACAACCGAAATATTTTCAATTGGGTACCCGTCGTGGTCACTGGCTCTAGCAGTGTTGGAATTCTTCTGCCAGTGTCTATCACACTAAAAAAGCAGGTTACTCGGATAAATTGGTCAATAAACTTTATAAGAAAATATTAAAAATCTTAACAATATCCAAAGCTATCAACCCCACCCCCCTCACCCTAATTTTAACTACTTCAATTCCATACGAGCATGGTGTGTCCATTAAAATTAAAAATATTGCTGCTAAGCTCAATTTTGACATTCTTGTTAAACCCACTCCTAACATATTTCAGATTATCAGAAATGATAAAGACCCTGTCATCCCATTAGAAATTACAGGAATTTACAAGATCCCCTTCTCCAACAGCAAAAGGTAATAAAAAATGTTATATAGAAAAACTGAAAAGGAAAATTAAAACTAGAATTAAAGCCATGATATTGCAATCTGAAAAACCACCACAACATTAACCAAAACATACCAAGAAGATGAAATCAATATTAATTTTGATAATGTTGAGAAAATTGCTAACTATAACAACCACAAATATGCTACTTCTTGTGTATCACTTCATGCAATGGTAACAATATGGCAAGGTTAGACAAACAGTGGTGCGACTTGCTCAAAAGAGCTAGCGAGCACACAGAAGACTGCAAACACCGCTAGAGCTGGTGACCATGATGGGGTACTTTATTGAAAATATTTCGGCTGTACCATGAAGCAAGTAAAGGTTTTTATATTTTTAATTAGTAGTTTAAAGTTTCATGTATGTGTAATTATTCAAATTTTGTTTGTTAATATTGTTAAGTTTTTTATTGTGAAGAAACACTTCTGGAAGCATAAATAGCTAGACTTGCCGCAGAACATAAATATCAATATTTACACAACGTTAAAAATGGCAATGTAAAAAATTGTTAAGTGCAGACTGCAGCTTCAGTAGTGTAAAGCGTACCGTCATCAGTGCAGAATGACAAAGTGAATTATTGCTCATATATATAGGTAGGGAAGTGGATTACAGAATCAGAATAGCAACCAATAGGAATTTGGGATGAAGAAAGCTATGTAAAAATTAAGAATATGTGGGTTTTACATAATTTTCCCAACAATCAGAGTAGTATTACAGCAAAATCACAATATTTTTATGATTTTTATAGATATGGAAAGCTTCTAGAAAACAGATTTATGTAAGTGTTTAATTCATCTAAAATAATCTGTCAGCCTAAAGTTGAAATTATGGTTATTTTCTCAACAATGCTTAGCAATGGCTGATTTTTTAGTTTCTTGTTCCTGAATATTACTCATGCGTTCCTTAAGGCAAAACTTGAGTTTATGCTTTGTTTGACCAATGTATGATTGTCCACATTGACAAGGAATACTATATATTAGTGCTGCACCGAGTAGCACTTTGGCCGAGTACCGAATACTGAGTAGTTGTAAGAATGAGTAATTGATGTACATATGAAGAATTTTGCACCTCTTGAAATAAAAAAAAAAATGCCTTTTGAACACAAACTTAAGTTAAATGGCAAACAGCATGTTTTCATGAAATGTTTCAGAACTTTTGTAGTGTATATACACAATTAGGTTCATTGTTATATTTGATACTTCCAGCTTAGTGGATTATTAAAACCATAATAACTGATAACTTCATTCTTTCTTATATAGTCTTTCTCAGATGCAAATCATTCTCAGATAATTCTTAGAGAATATAAAATTTCCTGTACCCTCAGGCTTAACTTAAGATGCATGAAATTTACATATGAAATGAGAACATTAAAATAAATATTTTATCATTTCAAACATGATAGACTTCATTAATCTTCAAATTCTAGAAGAGTAAAAATGATGGGTGGTTTCGGTCCATAATTTGCAAAATAACAAATTTGATTATTAAAATATATTTTTAATAACATTTTAGTGTATTTACCTTTTTCATAATTATTATTTTTTAAATTAAAAATCAATCCTTTCTTACAGTTTTAAAAGTTTCTTTCTTTTATTTGAACAAATATGTAACTAAGGTTTTATCTACTATATTAGCATTACATAAGGGTTCTTTTCTCTAAAATATTTTATTTTTGTCTGTTTTATAGAAACAATTATATGTATTAAGTTTTTATTAAAAAAAAATTTGCATATTACACACATACAAGATGGTTATACTTAAATTCTTGTAACTAAAATGGATAAGTTCATATCATGAATCGTCTTTATATCGAGTTTGGTAGCAATCTACTCGCCTGTTTTAACTGCAGAAAGCTATTTGCAGCAAAAGTCTAATATCTCTATATTTATATTTTCATATTTTTTTAGTTTATTTATTAATAAACAACTCTTATGAATACATTTCTTTCAATAATACATAAAAGTAATGAAATTATAACAACTACTCGGTATTGGCCAAATACTTAGTCCAAATTTGGCCGAGTACCCGGTACAGCTTTACTATATATACCCCAAGAGTTGTGTGTATCAATAGGGTCTTAACCTAGAAAGGGCTTTTTTCTCACCAAAAATTTATTTATGGGTAAGAAAATTATTTTAAAGTTATATTGTTTAAGAACTTTAGTTATGGCAAAACCAGATTTAGAGGAAAAAACACAATCGCTTCTACTGGTTACCAAGAAATTATGTTACCTTAATCGTCTAAAATTCCCTTTTCAGTGCCACAACGTATTATTCAACTTAAATGCAACATTACTGGTTCCACATTCGTTAACAAAGGTGTTCTCCGATCTCATTTCAACATTCTTTGTACTGTCATAAAGGATACACGTCTTCATATTGCCAATAAAGAAAAAGATTTATTTGGTATTCATTTAAAGTTAGCTTCCAGTTTTTCCAATTACGTCTATTGATTTTAAGAATTCATGCTGAAAACCTCTCTCAAAAGTAGGGATGTGGGTTTTCCCGGAAAATTTACTGAAAATTTTCAATCTCTAAATTACGAACGTTTTGAAAAATAAAACTAAATACATTAAAAACTACAAGTAAACAAAACTATTCAAAGAAAAGTATGAATAATTATTCATTCAAAAAGAAATTACTAAACAAAACACAGAAATTATGATTTAATGGTTTATTAAACATGTATAAAGCTAGAAAGTTATAATTTTTAATGACTGTTTTGCATGTATAATGAATGAATAATCTATATAAAAAAGGTGTCTGAAAGTTCTGTAGCTGCCAGAGACCCTCACATATCGCTGCCAACAGCTGAACCCCATTTTATTATACAGGAAAAAAAATTACGAGAATTAATGATTTTTTTTTTTTTTTTTTTAATTCTGTTTTCATTATTATAAAAAAAAAAATCTAGAAAAATTAAACTTGCTTTTGTTTTTCCCAATTTTTTTTTTTTTTAATTTTTAATACTTTACACTGAAGTTACAAAGTGGAAAAAAATGATCAAAGTTCTTTTTTGCACTTTATAATTTCAAAATAAAATATTAGGAAAAAAAAACTGTTTTTGAAAAACAAGAACAAATTTAACAATTGTGAATATTCTGAAACTAAACTGAATTAAAAAAAAAAAAAAAAAAAAATAGAGGTATTTATCATAACAAATTTCTGTTTAGAATAACATGGGGTTTGGCTACTAGTGGCAGCAAAATTATTGAAACACACATCCATATTTTTCTTTCTTTCTTTTCTTTTTAGTTTGATCGCTAATTTTTTTCATGAACTTACTTTTTTATAAACAGTATAAGACTAAGATCATGACTCGATAAATATTTACTTAACAAAATAGTATTAGGTGCACATCTTTTAAACAGAAATTACTGCTAGCGCATCAATAATTTTGCTGCCGACTGTACAAGGTAATTAGTAAGGTATAGGCTCAGACCATGCAAAAGTTCTAATCATAGTCTGCAAACACAAAATCATATTTTTTTAATAGGTGGTGGTACTGGATAATGGATGTAATCCTCTATTAAAAAAAAAATAATAATAATCTGGAAGTTTGAGATTTTATTATTATTATTATTTAACTTTAAATGTAACACCTTTATGAGATTTTTCAAGTACAATTCAATTTCGGATATTTTAAGCAAATAAAGAAATATTGAGTTCTTTCAACTAAACCTCCAGTTACAAGATGTGATTCATTTTATCTATTTGATTTCCTTAAATTTTAATCAAAATGTTGCTGTTTATTTATTTAGGCAATTAATTGTATTTCCTGTTGCTTGCATAAAAAAAAAAAAACATTTTTTTTTTCCCACATTAGAAATTAGTTTAAAAAATATAATTATGTTTTTATATAAGATTTTTCTCTAAAATTTTCAACAATGCAAATTGTGTAATTAAAGCAATTTTTTTTTTTTTTTTTTTTATTGAATATTTAATGAAGATTATGTTCTAACTTTCTGAGTTACTCTAGAGACCATAAAGTGACCTAAGTCAGAATTGCTGCCTGAGTTTGAAAAACATCGACGTATCATCATTTATCAAATGAATATTTTGAAAAATAGATACACATGCTCAGCAGTATAGTAGTGCATTAATTTATCAATATATTCTTTTTTATTATGTTGACAAATGCTTTATAATTATGTTCTTACAAACTTATTGAGTGGACATTTAAAATTCTGATTAGCAACCATAGATCTCTTGTATTATAATAAATAACCTCTTTCTCGAGCAAGTTGCTCAAAACATAACTGGTAACTTTCTAAATGATGACTTTAATCAGAAACTTTTGTTTTTCACACTGTATATAGCATTACTATGACTAATAAAAGAAAATTTAAATATATCATGCAAAAAATTTACTAAAAAAATTGTTTTTTTTTTTTTTTTGGTTGGAAAATTTTCCCGGAAAAACATAGAAAAATTTTTACCCCACATCACTACTCAAAAGCAAGAACTCTGCAATATAAATTTGACCACCTTTTAATTTTGCAGAAGTTATCTCATTCTAATGAACTCTCTATTGTTAACCAAAATGCTATCGTTAACCTTTCCAGCATAAAAATTTCAAAAATTCAGCACTCTGTTCTTAAATAGAATTCCAATTTTTTTATTTCTACACCTAATTCTTTTCCCCATTTAATAACTCCTATTGAAAAAGCTTTCAGGAATTCTCCTCTTACAGAATCTCAGAAAGAAATTTTTTGTTATCTTATCTTTTCCAATGCTAATTTTAATTCTAACAACTTCAAATATAACCTCAGTCCTGCCGAGAAAAGTGCCTTAAAGATCTAAAATCTAATGACAATATTATCGTTATGAAGGCTGATAAGGGAGGACAAATTGTCATTCTGGATAAAACTCATTACTTTGAAAGTGTCACCAACTTAATTAATATTGGTCGATATACTCGTCTTTCTTGTGACGCATCTACACAAGAATTAACCCTTTGACGGTTAGGGAAATGAGCAGTTTTCGTTTACTTAATTCGCGCAGTATTACGAGTAAACAGAAGTCGAAAGTGGCAGGTGTTTTCTCCCGCCGTTCTTCCGAAAATGTCACCCTTCTCTGGCGATGCCGTAGATAGCTCGCCTCACGCATTTTAAAAATTTCTTAAAGTATTTGTAGTACATAAATAACAGTTTTTACGTACTTTAAAATAATTAATAAATGATAATTGTTAAATAGTAAATTATAAATGATTATAATCAATTATATAAATAATAGTTAATTATAAATATAAGACAAATATTAAATTGAAAGGACTAAATAAATACAACTAATGTAAAACTTTATGAAGCATTTAAATACAGTAATTACCTAAAAATCTTTTTGTGTGCGATATACTTTAAAACATGGAATTGCACATAATGGGGCATTACACTCTTTGCAATAAGTACGTGTTTCATGACGAATTCTTTTTCCATTGGCATCATTTTTGCTGCAACATACCACACATCGTCCAGTAGGTTCTTTCTTTTTTTCTGTAGGTGGAATATAATCAGGAAAGTGGCATGCTGATAATCTTAAACTATTCGAAACTGTTTCAGCAGGTTTTGATTTCAAATGTCTGTGAGTGTGATATTTTTCAACAATTCTTTCAGCTAGTTCAAGTCTGAATTCCAAATTTGATTTTTTATTCCCTTTTTTTTTCCACAGCTGAAAAGCATTAAAAATTGTTATGTCCAATAAATAACGAAATATTTTCTTGTAATATTTTTTTTGACGAGATCGAGTTATGTCATAATATCCAATTTGCTGATCCATGCGATCTACACCGCCCATCGTATTATTATAATCTAAAGCAATCTTAGGCTTCTCTATTTCCACATTTTTCAATTTATTTGGAACTTTTACGATTTCAGGATTATGAATTGAGCTTATAAAATGAACATATTTTTTATCTCTCCATCGCATGATCATCATCTTACCTCTTTGATAGGCAAGTAAGTCTCCCTTTTTAAGCTTTTCTGTTTCAGTTCCTTCAGTAGATCTTTTCTGTTAGGTCTTAATGTTCCAAAAAAATCAGTTTTAGATTTCAATAACATTTCCCCTAACTCAGGAGAGTTGTAGTAATTATCCATAGTAAGGCAGTATCCTTTGTTTAATAGCGGCTTAGACAATGTCAAAACTACCTGAGTAGAAAACGAACATTCTTTATTTTCTTCAGATATATCTGTGCCTTTACCGACATAAATTATAATAGACCACACGTATCCACTATGAGATTCACATAACATAAACATTTTGATACCGAATCTGGCCCTTTTAAGTGGTAAGTATTGGGTCCAAGAAAGTCTCCCTTTATACAGCAATAGACTTTCATCAATACATATGTCTTGTTCGGGTGTATAAACTTCCGAAAATTTTTTCTGTAAGTAATTTAAAACGGTCCATATTTTTTTTAGTTTTGGCTGAGGATGAGAAGAATCAGTGTTTTCATTCCTATCAAAATGAATAAATTGCATAATAAGGTCAAACCTTCTCGAACTCATGAGGTTAGAAAAACTAGGAGTTTCAATTAACTTTCTTTTTGACCAATACATTCTTACAGTTGGTTTTGTAATTATTCCTTGCAAAATTAATGTTGCAAAAAATACTCTCAATTCATTCGCATTAGTTTCACTCCAATGATGAGTTTGGGAATGTTCTTTACTCTTAAATTTATTTAAATTTTCAGCAGCAAAAACGTTGGTTTCAGTAACAATATGATTTACAATCTCATCAGTAAAAAACAGCTCGAAGTACTCTAGTGGATGAGAAATATTTGTCACGCAAGCTTTCATGCCCACATCACCAGTAAAACTAAATCGGCTAGGAGCGGGAGAACTAGAATCAATTTTACACCACTGCCGAACACTCGAAAAATCTTACTCATTGCCTGAATCATCCTCTGAGCTTGATATACTGTGAATAAAGTCTTCATCAGACTTAAAACTTGATAAGCTTTCTGTATCACAATCATAATCATCATCATAATTATCTAACTTTCGCTTTTGAGCCATTTTACTTTACAAACATCCTAAAAAGCGCGCCGAAATACGCATAAAAAGAACAAGGTAAAAAAAAAAAAACATTCCCCCTTCATTATGAAAATTAATTCATGGAACCCGTACTGCCATCTGTAGACAGTAAAACTAACTAAATTTCGCGAGTAGGATTCGTTTGTAACGTAATCAATGCAGAATAATACTGGCGAACGAGCTCAGCTCGTCAGCGTGCATTGGGGAAAAATTTCAATACGCGAGTAGTGCTCGTTTCTAACCATTTCGGTCGAAATCTTGCTCCCGTGCGGAACTCGTTCGCGCGCATTATGAAGCACGATTCGATTGCGAGCTGAACTCGTTCATAACCATCAAAGGGTTAAGCAAAATGAATCACTTGTCGTGTCTTGCTCTTTGCTGTTGGACTTCACCCAAACTTCTCTCACTCCATCTATATCCAACTGTGCTAGATTTTATGCCCTCCCTAAAATTCATAAACCCAATCAGGGGTTAATCCAGGTTTTTGAAAATGGTACCCCATTTGTGAATTTTGTAAATAATTTGTGAAAATATCTTTTATTAATTTGTGAAAATTAAAATTGTTTAGTGAACAAATAACCGAAATTGATTTTGTGAAGGTACCGCATCGCCGAAAAATGACTTTGTGAAGGTACCGCATGGCCAAAAATTGATTTTGTGAAAGTGCCGCAAAGCGGCACTAAATTCGTTCTGGATTAACCCCTGCCAATATCCCATTTCAACCTATTGTTTCTAATATCGGTACTGCTTCTTGTCCTTTAGCTAAATTTCTTACAAGTATTTTTTCTCCTCTACTTTTTGCCAACACCCACACTGGGAAAAACCCCACCAGCTTTGCCAAAATTATTCATAATTTCCATGACACAAACTTTACTATGTTTTCTTTTAATGTGAAATCACGTTTCACCAATGTCCCGATTAGTGGCACCTTTTCCTGTCTAGAAAAGAAATTAAAAGATTTTCATTACACAAGCTTTGAAATCCAAGAATTAATTTCTCTTACCACCCGCACTTGTTTATCTCAAACTACCTTTATTCTTCAAGGCAAATTTTACCGACAATCTGAAGGTTTAGCCATAGGCTCTCCTCTTTCACCAATTCTTGCTGATATTTGCATGCATGATTTTAAAAATTCTCTCTTTGAAAAAGTATCTTTTCCATTTTGGACCTGTTATGTGGACGATACTTTCACTCTGATTGACAATTCTTGGCACAATATTGGTAACATATTACAGATGATAAATTCACTTGACAATTACATCCAATTTATACACGAAATTAAAAATAATGGTTCATTCCCTTTCCTTGATACACTGGTCTATTGAACTGAAAAAGGTTTTTGCATTACTATTTATCGTAAAAATTTTGCTGTTTCATTACCTCCTTATGCTCGTTCATGCCATCCACCTACTCAGAAAATGGCCACATTTTATACCTTTGTCAATTGTGCTTTTAACATTTGTTTGGATACTGAATCCCTCCATTCTGAAATCAAATATCTTAAAACAGTTGCTATTGACAGAGGTTACAACCCTTCCATTATCAGAGCTACCAACCTCATGACTAAAAATTTAGGGAGACATAAAAAATTGGAGCAACTATTACGAAACGAAAATTTAAAATAAGATTTATATAATCTATATTCACACAGTCTTCATATAGATTTCTTTATAATCAATAAAGGGGGGGGGGGGAGTAAAAAAATATACATGGTTGAGAAATAATTTTTTTCTTTATAGGTTTTTAAGTTTAATAAAGCAAGTTTAAAATGAATAACTAACATTTATTTTCTGATGGGAGAGAGATTGGGTAACAAATGGCCTCCGCAAAGCATTTAATTGCTAATCGCTAGTTGGAAATAAGAAAAGAGGGAGGAGGTGTGTTAAAAAATAATTACATGAGCGAATAATATTGAATAATTATATTTCTTTACATGTTCTAGAATCTCACAAAGTGAGTTTAAAATGAATATTAACATTTATGTTGTGGATGGAAAAAGATTGGGAATCAGAAGGCGATTGATTCCTAATAGTTAGTATTTTTTTTTAAAGTAACGAACGATATTTACGACTTTTTAAAAAATTGAAGAAATCAATTTAATATCGGAAGCCAGAAGATTAACTTAACCCTTTCACGCCCAAGGGAAATATTTTTCCTTCTACAAAAATCGTTATCGATTGTTCAATTATTATTGAATTGATATTTTTTTTATTGAATGTCAAAATAAAACGTATGTCCAAGGCAGCAAATGCGTTTCTGAACGAATAAAAAAAAACGTATAGAAAATAGGACACATAATAAATGTGTTATGTGCAATGTCCACTTGTGCTTCACAAGTAAACGAAATTGTTTCGTAGAATACCATAACTAGCTATTTATTTTACTTTTCTGATAATTTTTATATTACAAAGCAATAAATTTGTATTATAAAGCAATAAATAAAATACCGATATAATAAACCTAACTCTTCGTTTATTTACTTTTATGGTCCATAGGGAAAATATTTCCCATGAAATTATAGGAAACCTATACACCCTGCTATGTTTTTCTGGTGATATTCTCTTACTTTACACCCACAATAGCTAAAATATTGTGTTGTATTGGCATATTTAGTCTTTGAAATCTTATGGTCCTGAAAGGGTTAAAAATTTAAAAACTTCTATCAGAAACGGAAAAGTTTGTAGCTATGAATAAAAGTGAAAATAATAAATAACGAAATGTCAAGTTTGTAAAATTGGAGTACTTGGCAGCTACACATTATTGATAAAGCTCTTTTTAAATTAAAAGATCCCCATATTTCTCATACTTCTACGTCTAAGTCCTCTTCCAACATAAGTATTGTTTTGCCTTTTTTCCCTAAACCTAGTTTTGCATTTGTTAAAATTCTTAAACAATATAACTTTAAAACAATTTTCTCACCCATAAATAAATTAGCCTTTTCTAGATTAAAAGATCCTATTGATACACACAACTCTTGGGGTATATATAGTATTCTTTGTCGATGTGGACAATCATATATTGGTCAAACAAAACGAAAACTCAAGTTTCGCCTTAAAGAACACATGAGTTATATTCAAAAACAAGAAACTAAAAAATCGGCCATTGCTAAGCATTGTTGGGAAAATAATCATAATTTCAACTTTAATTTAGCTAAAATAATCTGTCAGTCTAAAACAATTACAAGAACTCGATTTTCTAGAAGCTTTCCATATCTATAAAAATCATAAAAATATCATTAATTGTGATTTTGAGATTCTTGGAAAAATTACATAAAATCCACAAATTCTTAATTTTTACATAGCTTTCTTCATCCCAAATTCCTAGTGGTTTACAGTTCCAGTTTTCGAAAATTCCTATTGGTTGCTACTCTGACTCTATAATCTGCTTCCCTACCTACATATATGAGCAATAATCTACTTCGTCATTCTGCACTGATGACGGTACACTTTTTGCTACCAAAAATGCAGTCTGCACTTAATTTTTTACATTGGTGTTTTTAACGTTGTATAAATATTGATACTTCTGGAAGCATTTAAATTTAGAAATTAACTACTTTCTAAAATTTATATAGCATATGTTAAGATACATATAACTGTTTAAATTTTAATTTTGAAAATCAAAACTAATCTAGAAACAGAAAATATTATGAAAAGCTTTAAATCTGTGGTAAAATAAGTTTAATGATTTTGTATCATCTGAAAATCTTATTCTATGTAGTAAATCCCACTACACTCAAAAATAACCATAGTGCAACACCTAGAATTTTTTTAAAAAAAGTTTTTAAAATAAAAGAGAAAAATGTTTTAATGTTTGTATAATTTCAAATTTTATTTAAAATCCAAATAAATATTAGTCAAAATGTTTAATTCTGATATCTTAATGTAAGATTTTAAGTATCAAAATTCATGATAAGTATAATTTTTCTTAATTACATATCAGAACATACAAAAACAAATTTTTTACAAACCCAATGCATATTGCTGTTATTAGAGTACAAACTACTTATCAGGAAAATGCATATATTTACAGTTCTTGGAGGGAAAAAAAAGTGTACTACATTTAAATAATGAAATGAATATGAACTGAATTCTTTTCTTTAAAAAGAGGCAAAAAAAATAATGATGAGTTTTTATTGTCATTGGAGAGGAAACTGTACAGGTCAATTTTTATTAAGAAACTACTCAAAACATTTTTTAAAAATTACTTTCATACCCCAGATAATGATTTATCTAAGCAGCAATATATTTATGCTTATAGTTATAAAAATTCAATGTACTTGATTATTCAGCATTCTCACAAAGTTGGCCAACAAGATAGAACAATTATTTTCTAGCAGCCACCGTTAACACAAAGAAACTGGTCGTTGATAGAAAACACATTTATGCACTATATGCAGAGAGACAATCTAAAAGAAATTCCTAAATGGACATGTACAATGTAAAAGAAATTGTCCAAGTTACATAAAAAATAATCATAAGTAAATTTAGGGTATGAAATATGTGAAAGTAAAATATTCATAACTGACTTTCATGTAAGTTTAACAGTAAAATATCAGCCAAAAGGCATTTATTTAATGTACAAAGCCAATCAATAAGGACTGGGCCCTGTGTTTCTCTAAAGAGAAAATATTCAACAGCATTTAATAACATGGTATGCAATTTTTCAATCCAAATAAAAAATGAAAATCTAATGGATATCCATTTAAAAATTATGCATTCGGTTAATACACACAAAATGAGCACAGTCATAAATTCAGCATATAAATCAGAAGAATGCCATAAATATCATGATTAAATAGGTATAAAAAAAAAAGAAAGAAATGGTCATCCATTAAATGTTTCTTTTTGTTTGTTTGCTTTGATATACCAGCTAAATTATCTGTTCACTACTCTGAGTGCAGCATAAAATCAAGAAGACAACAGAAACAGGTCACAGACATTTACAGCAAGAAATGCAGTGTGTGTATTTTGGAAATGTTTAACTTTTCTGCACTCCAGCAACCAGTAAAACATACAGTATCTAGGTAATACAGCAATGGAAAAAGTCTGTGAAACATGAGTTTTAAAGAAAATAGTCTGGAGTACGCCTGGTAACATGAGGTTCACCTCTTCTGGGAGCAGGATCAAACTGAAGACTGAAATGAGAAAGATCCTACTTTAAAATCAAATAACAGATTCAGGTAAAATAACTTTAATGCACAAATACTGAAAGTTTCTGATAAGGAACACTCAAGAACTGTGACACCACAATTGTGACAAAATTTACAGACAGTTAAGCAAAGGGTGTTGAAATATAAACCCATATCAATTTATGTGAGCAAATGTCACTTAAAAATAGAGACAGAGTTGGAAAATTCCACCATTCAGTTTGAAATTGTGAGACATCATTTACTTTATAAATTTCACCTTTCTAATTTTTTCAAATTTCAGCTGCTTATTTATTGTATTTTATATTATTTACACAAAAGGCACGTGTATGCTTTTTATGCTTTAGAAATCAGTTTTAATAATGATTTTGCATTAAAAAAAAAAAAAAAAAAAAAAAAAAATCAGTTTTATAAAAAAATTTTTATAGCAGAATCTGAGCTGTAGAATCAGAAGTAAAAATGAAGCAAAACCCGGTCTTAAATATGCTTTTTACAATGTGAATTTGAAATTTTCAGGAAGAAAGAGAACAAAAGACAATCCTTACATGACACCATGAGAATAAAAGGTTTATAAACCTCAAAATACCAGAATGGGAAAATAATACTGTAAAGTGGACACACCTGCAAATATGCTTTTAAAGCAATTGAGCAAAAATGAAACTTCTAAAGTAATTCAACTGCAAACTGAAGAAAAGAAAAATGTTAGGTGTTAAAGTGACAACTGGATGTAAAACTTCAGCTGTCAAAACAAAATTTCTAGTTGCAAAATATGATTAATAACTGCTTATTTCGACCCTGGTGGTAAGTAAATATTTTCAAGTTTACTTTTGTGGAATTTCAAGAACATGTATCTACCTTTCATATAAGCAATATAAAATATAATTTAAATAATTAAACCACGAGAGTTTGCAAAAATTTAAAGAATCAAATAAATAAAATGGCATTATCAACTTCCAAATGGAGATTCAACTGAATGACTTAACTTTTCTCCTATATCTCTGTTCAGAAGTAACAGGGGTCGATCCAGGTTTTAATTTTTGGGTCCCTTTTTTGTGAAAAACAAAATATTTTTGTGAAATTTTTATTTATTTTTGTGAAATATAAAATATTTTTGTGAAAAAATAAAATATTGTGTAGAATTTTTCGTTTTTACAATCACTTTATGTAATGTTTAATATGAAGTTAATAGTTTCGTTGAGCCAAATTAAGGCATTAATTAAAAATAATACTGAAAACATTTAATAAAAGGATCATTTTTATAAAACAAAATCTTGTGAAGGGAGTCATTTTATGAATTTGAATTTTGTGAAGGGTCCCTTTTTATGAATTTGAATTTTGTGAAGGGTCCCTTTTTACTATGGGGAATTTTGTGAAGGGGCCGCAAAAGGGACCCAAATTTTGCCTGGATCGACCCCTGAGTAATGATTGTTGATATAAATTTACAGCAATAAAATAGTGGTGATATACTTTAAACTATCCGTACAATCAGTGTGTCACAGTACATGAGCACTCCTTGTTAGTATAAATTATTAGCACATTTTTACTTTTGATAACTTTTAGTTCAAAATTTGAATTTCAGCAGAGGTTCGATTGTATTGAAAAATAGATAAACAATAGTTGAATCCAGATTTAATAGGTTTACTTAACACAGTAACTACATACAGAAAATTACTTACAAAGAATACTTTAAAGCATCATCTAACTCCATAATAGCAGCCTGATTTCCACAACGATAGCAGTAATTTGGTGCACTAAATATAGTTACGACATTTCGGTCATGACACCAGTTATAACCCTAGAAAAAAGTAAGTGACATGATAAAAATGTTTTATGTTCACATATAATTTTGTAACACAATAAAGACAATTTCATGACACAAATCAGAACTAAAATAAATGTGGGAAACTATATATCCATAAATCAGCCAAATACATACAGTTTTATTATTGACTTTTCTATAAATGCCATGCTATTTAAATGTAATGCACTTCAGAATTTGTAAATATTATTTATCAGGGTGTCTACTGACTTGACAGAAAAAAAATTCATGACTTAAAATTTTTTCATGACCTTTTTATCGATGTATCCAACCTTTCTTTTTTAAATTAACATATAGATTTTTTTTTTTTTTTAACTGATATATCACCTTGCTTTAATTTTAAAATTATTGTTTAACAAACAATATTAGCTGTAGAAAAAAAAAAAAAAAAAAAAAAAAAAAAAACACTGAAAACTTTTTTTTTTTTTATTAACAATCTAAGTAAATAGTAATGGAAACCAATCTAAAACAGACTATATAACTATTATGTCATATGTACACTATTTGTGCAATGCAATGTTATAATATTGAAACTGTTAGTTTTTTGGGGGATTTGAAAATTGTCATTTATTTTCCTTGCATTAAGGAGAGGAATATATGTATTAAATTTTTCTTCAAATCTACAAACATTTTTTTTTCCACGAAAAGATTAAGAATAGAAGAATAGAATTATTAAACTAAAAAAAGTACATAACATCTCAAACTTTGCATTTCGATGTCTTTCCTATACTTCAAAATAGAATACATTCTGAATTTGAAAAAATTAGTTCATTCAGTTATACTTATACATTAATTATTCAGTTATACATATATTTTAGAAAATTTAAATGTTAATATTCTTTTTTTTTCATGGGGGGGGGGGGGGGGCAACAAAAGTTAGAATGCTTGTAGATTTTCATAGAAGATAATTATGTTTTTTAAAGATACACATAACTATACTAGGTTTATAATCATGTTTATATATTTATGCTACTAAATAATAGTAACCTGAAAATCGACATGAATCCATAATAGAGAATTTTAATGACTCACAACCGACTCAAAACCTAAAATGAAAATTAATAATTCATCTAAAAATCTTGCAATTTAACTTATAAAGTAAATTTTTATTGCTACACAACTGGTAAATAATTTAAAATGTAATTACTAATGCACCAAGTTAAAAGTTTTAAAATCTGAAAAATGGATAAATAATAATTTTTAAGCATTTAGGTGTGTTGTGTACTTCAAGTGTACAAAATGTCCTTCAAGTTTAGTAATAGGTACAAAACTTTGAATAAACACCATAAAATGCAATAAACTCGTAACAATTGTTTTGGGTTGAAAAAAAAACATGACCATTCATCAGGCGAACGAAGTGGGCATGAGTGCTACAAGCATAGTGACAATGCACCAAAAGATGCGTTGCCAAATTATGTTTTTGCCCATTTAAGAAATTATTTTGAAAGATATTCTCAAGTCGACCCGACTCATAGGAAAAAAAATTCAATCAAGTCAACCTGAACTGCAAAGGAGAAAAATTGTTCGACCCGACCAGTGAAATTGGGTTACCTGAACCAATACGTGACTCAAACCAACAGCCGAATTCATGAGCTGTACTTAACTTTCATGACCTACTGCTGAATTTCATGACCTTTTCATGACTTTAATGACCTAGTAGACACCGTGTTTCTATTTCAGCCCCCTCTTGAAGTAGATGTTTAATTAATTAATAGAATTGCTAGAATTGAAACATATATTAAGGATCTTAATGTCAATAGTATTGACAAGATATTGATTATTTATTAGCTATAAAGCAGGGTGCAAAATTTTCGCCCGCCAGCTTGCCTGTGGCGACTAAAATTTTGGTATAGATGTGGATAGAATGTTTATAGCATACAGTGCTACAAAAAAAATATATACATATATATAATAAAGATGATCTATTAAGCATAGTAGAAGCCAAGCAACAGATACAAGATCACTGAAACACCAATGACCAACAAGACCAAAAAAAAAAAAAAATCACCAGTGGACGAAATACACCAATGCAAAGAAACCAGATTCACCAATTAACAGCCTGCAAAACAAACGAATCAATAAAGTAAAACAACAAATCTTAACTTAAAACCATAAACTTATCAAAATTAATGAAAAAACAACCCAAGAAACACAAGATAGGAAGAAGGAGGCAGGCGGCAAGACTTGTGACTTGCCTGTGGGGTTACACTAGTTTTATGCCGGCAACACTCCCCCAGCCTGCCACAACCAGAACAGGAACCATATGGATTTAAAAATGCAAATTTCAAAGCAGATGAACAACAATGAAACCACGAAGCCACAATGAAATTCACCGATTGATCACATTGTGTTTAACAGTATAATTAGAACATTAAATATAGTTGACAACTCAAAAAGGAAAAAACTGAAATTTTAATGGAAAATGAAAGTATGCATAGTAATACAAAGCAAATGCAACAAGCCTTCTACTTTTTTTTTTTTTTTTTTTTATTAATTTAATTTCACAAACCCACCCAACCATCCAGCCTTACAACACCACCCCACCTCCGTAATCAAACATCTGCCCACCCAACCGCCACCTTTTTTATTGTCTTTTATTATTTTATAATTTTTTTGTTGATATACACAAGAGTGTACACAGCTTTTTTTTTTTTTTTTTTTTTTTTTTTTTGTACTGACAGAGACATGGTTAAGGATATAAAATAGAAAATACAAAGTTTTTAGGAAAACCCATTTTAGCAGTGGCTGTGATCAGTTTATTAATATTCTTGTTTTTAAACTTTGCAGAGCATAAATTATTAATTCGAAATAAATGGTTAATGATGATGTTTCTAAATACCGAAAGATGCAGACATGAATTAAAATGTGTAAATAAGTTTACATTAAAACAAAAATCTTGCCGTTTGTCATAGATATCTGTGTAAAGTTTATTACCATCGATGATTATTTTGAGATCTAAAAAGTTAATAGATTGATTAGTCAGAGTATTTTGAGTTAGCTTTAAATTAGGTGGATAATTGAAGGAAAAACCATTTTGTGAGTTCTTGTTGAGATAAAATACAATAATATCATCGATGTAACGATAAAATCGAACATCATCATTGCAAATTTGCTTTTCATAATAATAAAGATAGAGATCTGCCAAAATACTGGAGCTACAACCTCCTTGTGGAATGCCTAATTGTTGCAAATAGATATCGTTGTTGTGGAAGATATAATTATTATGGATAACAAAGTTAAGAAGTGTTTTAAATTTTTCTTCTTTAAAATTGTAAGGAAGATTAATTTGAGCTTTACATTCTTGAAAAAGACTGTAAATGATATTACTAAGATCTGATAACTCAATATTATTGAAAAGATCTTGAAAGTCAAAAGTCATAATATTGTCTATTGAATCGAGCGATTTGATGTATTGAATTAATTGAATTTACATATATATATATATATATGAAAGATATGAAATATAATAGATATGAAAGATATAAAATATAATAGATAAAAAGAGGTAAGAAATAAATTAATATTTTTATATTTTAAATTAGTGTATTTACGTTCGACGATATTCTTTTTAGATAACAGAAAGCATTAAAAGAAAGTTCATATGGGATTATAAATTACTCTAAAAGTATGGGAAAAATAGCGCATGGAAAGTGCAATCGCGGTCATCATCTTTTGAAATAAATAAGCAAATGATTCATTTAAGTATTTTGATGTCTGGAAATAGCTTTATAATTAGCCTAGAAATAAAGTTAATAAGCAGTAGACGCCGAAAGGATTCAATTAAAGAGGAAAGGATTTATGAGTCTAATTACGGTTTGATTATTTCATGTCAGATACAAAGCAATAAATAAGGGTTTTAATTGGCTTGGCTGGTTGGCAAAATAGGGCGCTGACCAGATTCGCGATGTCTGCGGAGTGCAAAAGTATAACCAATAAAAGACAATGAAAAGGCAGGTGGAGGCATTAGTTTGAATAAAATAACCAATTAAATGAAATGGGTTGGGTTTAGAAATACGCCAATTTACACCAAAAAATTAGGGTTTAAAAGATGGAACCCGCCAAAATTCGGGGTCTCTCTGGAGCTCTCTTTAATCTCTTTAGCCAGAAAAGTTAGCAGTTAAGCGCCACCGGATCTGAATGTTTCATGCGAGGTCGGGTTACCGGGAAAGCCCGTCCACGACACGGGACCGTACGACCCCCCAGCAAACTTCATTGCTCTGAAACGGCTCGAATCCTTAGCCCCAAAATGGATTTTTAATAAATAAGTTTCTAGTTAACATGCCTGGATTCATTTTTTATGGATTCACAACTGCATACACGAAATCAGGAGTCCACGACATTACAAATTCCGAAGCCGGTAGGATCCGTGGATGGTTCCTTCTAATATTTATTGACGGTCTGGATAAACTGCACAAGGATTTTTCAAATGGATATAGAAGCTATCAGCCGCCCTCCGTACGAATTAGTAAGGTTCGGTGGCGCTGACCGAAAATGCAGTTGGTGCAGAAAATTTCTGTTATTAATGCTTTGACTGACGCCGGAAAAAAGATAAACTTTTTGTTTTTTACTAATGTGGTTACAGGAATAATTAAACGTTTTGCTCTTTAATCAGCGATTTAGACGACGTCGTACGCAATTAAAAGACGTGATCGCCAGCGATAAAAAATGTTTTCCTGAATCAGACTTTTCTTTTATTCAAAACAATCGAATGTTTTCTCCATCCCAACGTAAAATCAAAAAATAATCGCCCTCTCGTCCTGATAAATCGCTACCGTGAAAGGAAAGAGTTTAGTCATAAAACAGCCTTCAAACAGAAAGTGATGACCCACTTTTCATTTCTGCAATGAGATATGCTATTCAGTAGGTCAATGACCTGACTCAGCAGTTTCTCCTTTTACTTCCCTCATCCACAGAGAAAAAATACTATCGTTGGAACAGGAAAAGAGAACTGCAATTTGGAGATGGTCAATGAACTGACTCCGCGGAGACTAGGTCACAAAAGTGGAACTTCTTTTTTCTTCTCTGAGTTTTACGAACGGGAGTGTTTTTTTATTTAGGGCGATAACGAGTCATCGTGAGTCGAATTAGTCAATAAAAAGATTTATTTATTTTGATAGAAGAGGATATACGTGAGTATGTTTTATTAATTTTACTTATCTAATTTGGAGAGTTACGCTACATTTTTTCAAGACTGTTGCTGAATTATTTTGCTTTAATTGAAGATTTAAAAAAAATAAAATAAAATGAAATAAAAATAAAATAAAATTTTTATTGTTTTGTGTTAATATTAGTAATTAAATTTTTAAAATACTTATTATCAGATTTTCTTTTCAATTTTGCTTGAATTTTAAAATAAGTTAAAAAATTTTTTCCTGTTTAATAAATTTTCGCGTTAAGAAAAAAAAAAAAAAATAGATATGTGTTAAATAATACTAATAATAATAACTTTAAATAATAATAATAATGTGTTAAATAATAATAATAATAACAAAATAAAAATAATTTTGGTATTAAAGTTGTAATTATTACAAATAATTATTGTTTCCTAGTAGCTTTGACATTATTTATCTACTTTTTGTTGAAATTTATCTGTATTTCTTTTAAATAATTCATTTATTGGTAAAATCGTTTCTAGTTATTTTGAAATTATTGTTGTTGTTATTATTCTTAATATGGTATGAACTAAGGTAATTTAATTATCAAGAGTTTTAAATTTCATGATTTCTTTTGCTTAACAAAGTAATTTTTAAGTTAATCTCCTACTAAGGCAAGAAGTTTACAATCTTTATTAAAAAAAAATATATATATATAGTAGTAATTTTCAGGAGATTTCTTCTTAAATATTTTTATTTTGGTCAATTTTCTTTCTTTTTATATGTTTTAAAGAAGTTTATTTTCATATATTATCCATTTTTTTTTTTTTTTTTTTTTATAAAAATATGAATGTGTTTCTTTTATTTTCTTTTAAATGTAAAAGGTATCTTCGTGTTGCACATATTTTTCCTAGACAGTTTTCGACTCTTATTTTAAGTAATTGTGTTGTGAATGTTATTTTTTCATAAGGTTCTATATTTTTAATTTTCATTACTTATTATTATTTTGGGTAGACATATTTAGATGTAGTAAACCCTAGAGTAAATTGAAAATGGCAGACAGGGACAATTCTAGGCCTGTGAGCCCTGCAAAATCAGAAAACCGCAAAGAGGAAGAAAGTAATGATGCTATAACCGAAAACACTAAATTAGATATCATCCCTTTTGAAATTGAAAATGGTATGGATTTTGAAGCATGGTTAGCATATTTTGACAGCATATGTGTAGAGAATCGTAAGGACG
Source organism: Salticus scenicus (assembly GCA_963930645.1). Lineage (NCBI taxonomy): Eukaryota > Metazoa > Arthropoda > Arachnida > Araneae > Salticidae > Salticus > Salticus scenicus. The sequence continues at coordinate 257,675,103 of OZ005650.1, read as the reverse complement.
AACTTTGGAAGGTCAAAAATATTCATAAATATTTGAAAGGGAAGGCATTAACCCTCTATATTAACAACTGTAGAGACGCCCTCCATTGGGAGGAAATGGTCAGACAAAAGTGTTAATCAAATGGACAGTGGCAGTTGAGTGGACCATACATGAACTTGTAAAAGACTTGTTAAAAACTGCCCTGGAAGACAAAAATAGAGTGAACAGTTATAATAAACTGAATTAAAGACAGTGAAACATGTTTCTGAAACACTTTTAAGAAAAATTTACCAATGACCGGTCAATGCTCTCTATATTGTTTGAATCTATTTTTCATATTATTGTGTGTTATATTTCATATTATATTATAGTTGTAGTACCTATATTGTATTGTAAGCATTTAATCTAGATTTTAAAAATATAAATGTGCATTTGCTATAGTATTACACCTATTATTATGCATAATATTTTTATATGAACCACCAAAATGATGGTGAAGATTGTAACCCTCTGTACGAGTCCAGGGCAATGAAGAACATTCTGCAGGAATTAGGGAATTTTTTTTTTTTCGTCACTCACTCTTTTCATAAGGAAACTTATAGGACTTCGAAAATTTTGCTTACCTACCAGGTAAGATCCCACAGTCTTGGACGCAAGACTGAGGTACCTTTCTTGGACGGGGAGGATATGAAAGATATGAAATATAATAGATATGAAAGATATAAAATATAATAGATAAAAAGAGGTAAGAAATAAATTAATATTTTATTTCGTGTATTTACATTCGACGATATTCTTTTTAGATAACAGAAAGCATTAAAAGAAAGTTCATATGGGATTATAAATTATTCTAAAAGTATGGGAAAAATAGTGCATGGAAAGTGCAATTGCGGTCATCATCTTTTGAAATAGCTTTATAATTAAATTAGCCTAGAAATAAAGTTAATAAGCAATAGACGCCGAAAGGATTCAATTAAAGAGGAAAGGATTTATGAGTCTAATTACGGTTTGATTATTTCATGTCTGATACAAAGCAATAAATAAGGGTTTTAATTGGCTTGGCTGGTTGGCAAAGTAGGGCGCCAACCAGATTCACAATGTCTGCGGAGTGCAAAAGTATAACCAATAAAAGACAATGAAAAGGCAGGCGGAGGCGTTAGTTTGAATAAAATAATCAATTAAATGAAATGGGTTGGGTTTAGAAATATGCCAATTTACACCAAAAAATTAGGGTTTAAAAGATGGAACCCGCCAAAATTTGGGGTCTCTCTGGAGCTCTCTTTAGCCAGAAAAGTTAGCAGTTAAGCGCCACCGGATCTGAACGTTTCATGCGAGGTCGTGTCACTGGGAAAGCCCGTCCACGACGCGGGACCGTACGACCCCCCCCCCCCAGCAAACTTCATTCCTCTGAAACGGCTCGGTTCCTTAGCCCGAAAATGGATTTTTAATAAATAAGTTTCTAGTTAACATGCCTGGATTAATTTCTTATGGATTCACGACTGCATACACGGAATCAGGAGTCCACGACATTACATATATATCGATTTAAAAACGTAAAATCATGCTAATCTTAGGTAAAGTGATTAGACACATTTTTTTTTTAAGAGGACAGTTTTCTTTTTCAACGCTCTGCCCTCTTAAACGAAAAAAAACAAACATTACAGGACTAGAAAATCCTCTTTTTTATGCTTTTTGCCCCTCAGTCCTCTTTTTCAAATGAAAAGGATATAGATTTGATCATATTTGATATCCTTAGAATATTTCTTTATTTGTTTATTTGTTTATTGATTTTTTGTTTTGTCATTTCTAAGCAAGTTCCTATCTCTTTATTTTATTTTTGATATTGTTAGAGTAATCTTTTATTAACTTTTTGTTTTGTCATTGCTATATAAGTTACTATTTCTTAGATCGGATCATCAGAATTCCTGTAGATAGCCAGGTAAACAATATGTTCAAGTTTAAAGAACTTTTTAAGGTATTTTATTAATAACTATATAATTAAAGTTCATTAAAAAGACAATATAAGATTAAATATTGCATGTTTCCATTTGGCATCAAATATGGGGATTTTTAATAACTCTTAATTACCCCTAATTAGCAAAAAAGTAAAACTATGATTAAGAGGATAGAGCCCCTGCAGGGGTTAAGAGTGAGAATATATATTCAAAAATTAAAAAATCTGGAGTCAATTTATTAAGTTATATAGATTTTTATTGTAAAATAATGCAGTAAAGCAATAGATATAATCTATTAATGAAACAAATGTGAGCAGTTATCATTGACAATACATACCTAACAAAGTTATTTTATAGATGATTATACACTTTGCTGCATATTTACCAAACCAATACTTCATACTTTTCCAAAGCAGGGTTTAGATATTAGTACTGCTATATTAAAATAGAAACTTTTGTATTTTCTATAGCTTAAAAAAGATAAATATTACTATTTGGTACTAAAAATAAAGAGTGTACATATTCTGCCCTGGAACAGTAAATCTGCAAAACTTAAAATTATTTGACTCTAGTACTGAAAAATATGAACTAGCAATGAACAAAAATAAATAAATAAATAAATAAATAAATAAATAAAAAAAAAAAAAAAATAAAATATAAACTAAAATTAAATCAATAAAAATTAAATGAAACCCTTTTGAATTATTATTATAGTAAATATATATATTAAGCAAGCGAGGACTGGTGTTAGTTAATTACTGCTGAGAAGTAAACATTTAAATCATGATTACCTCCATAACCAGCTGATGGGCTCGAGCAACTAGTGTTAAGCCATTACTATGATTGAATGTTTCTGATATATCTTGACCAAATGTGTAACCAGCTCCTCGAGGAGAAATTCCCCAGCCACCTCTATCATCAGGATCAGACCACAATAAATCACACATTGGACCCTAGAAAAAAATGTAATCAGGTACACATTGGAAAATGAATTAAAATAATAAAAGTACTTACACTACTTTAAAATTAAAAGTAAGGAACACATTAACAATTTTTTAACAAATGATTTTTAGTTAATTCTTGGAAGGGGTGCTACTCACAAAAGAGATATATTAATTTCAACATTTTTTAAAAATATTATAACATTTGTAAGTGTTGTATTTTGAGAAAATATTTCTGTACAAATAAATAGTAGCTAGCTAAATATGTAAATGAGAGAAGATCAATCAAATCACAACTTAATATTGAGTGATAAAAAAAAAAAAGTCCTTAATCATAACAATAAAAAAAAAAAAAAAAAAAAATAATAATAATAACAACAACAAACTTATTTAAAGATTTACAGCATACAAATTACTGGCACAAGGACAAAGATTGGTGAGAAAATAAAAATTGAGAGTGGCTCCAGTTGACTTTCTAAACATTTAGTAGTTATCAAATGTTTAAACAAATTTGACTTATTGCGTAATTCAGTAAACAATGAAAAGTGAAAAATACATTACGGTATTTGAGTATATTTCCTGCAGTTTGAGTATTTATACAATAGGTAGTAATAGTAATGTATCCAATTTCTTTTGTATATTCCTGTAATATAGTATTAATTTTAAGTAAACAATTTCCAGTACCACCATTCGTGTAACAAATTCTAAAACATATATTAGTTTTAGTTTCTTTTAAATAATTCAATGAACACCACATATTTAGTCCTCATAGGATGATACACAAATTATTTCACATTTCTCTGTAAAAAAAAATTATAAGTCCTACACTAACGGGGGTGATTGCAACTTAAAGATAAAAACCCTAAAATTTAGAGCCTAAAGAAAAAAAAAAAAAAAAAAAAAAAACTACAACAACCTGGAATATCATATAAAACTCAAATTATTTATATTTTGACCAGAAGCCTTCAATCTTTTTACAATACATTTACATATCAGATCAATGACAAGTGAACAACCAAAGAAAACAAAAGATAGCTTTACAGGAAATATGAAATTACACATGGATTAAATTTAAAAAAATGAAATCAGGGGTAGCCATTGAACAAAAACATCCTTGCAAAGTTTACACTTCTTGCGATAATGTGCTATGCATACCCAATTTTATTTTAATCATATATAGAAATTTTACACTACATAGGACATTTTAATTAATTTTAGTCCATAGACTATAATGATAATCCCCCCCCACCCTTTGTGTACTTGTGAAAAAACTAATAAGTCTTACACTCACCAAAATTTATACAGGTTGTGGGATTGTGAGGGGGGGGGGGGGGGAAATCAGATTAGTACATCTTAAGGATTTTTTTTTTTTTTCCATGAAATATGAGAATTTAGGAATCCTTAAATTTAAGAATGAATCTTAAAGACGGCACAAATCCTGATTATAATACTGATATCAATGCAAAATAGATATCAATAGATACTATATAAATTGTGAATGGAAAAAAAGAGTATACATTTAAATAAAATAAACAATTTTTTACTTCCATTACCCTACTACCGTAGGTAATGGAAGTATTGTATTCGGTCTGAAAATTTGATATCGGGTTTTCACCTGATTTACATGTTTTAAGGTCCCCTGAGTCCAAAAAAGTGGTTTTTGGCAATTGGTCAGTGTGTATGTATGTATGTATGTGTGTGTGTGTGTATGTATGCATGTGGAGAATCTTCTGGCTATTATAGCTCAGAAACTAATAAAGATAGAGCTACGAAACTTTAGAATTGAAATACGTCTGGTGTACAGATGAAATTTCCAAATTTTGGTGAAAATTGAAAAACCGGAAGTGGGACCGTAAGTTCGTATCTCAAAAACGGCTCTAACGATTTTCTTCAAACTTGCTATATAAACACTCTATTAGATGTCCTTTCGAATGATATAGTTGGTTAGTTCAGGAAAATTGATAGGCGTCCTGTATAAATAGCTCAATTTCAGGCCTCGCAAAGGCGTACCTTTAAAAACGGCTGTACGGATTTTTTTCAAACTCGCCATATTAACTCACTTTTAAATATCCTTTTGTATGTAATTATTGTTTTCCGGACAATAATTGATTGTTTTGTAAAAGTTGGTATCTCAAAAACAGCTCTAACGATTTTCTCTTTAGGTCACTTTTATGTTTTCTGATCACATTATCTCTCAAAAAATGCATATAATACGTGTAATAGTGGGTAATGGAAGCCGTGTAGTTGTTTCACACCAGATTTTTTCCTGAAAAAATAGCAATTTTAATAAAAACTAAAGAGAAGAGATTTTGAAAAAAAATTTCTGCTAAATCTAGAATTCTTTCCAAGGAAAACTCAAAACGGTTATGCATTTAATTAAATACTACCAAATCAATAATCTAGTTAATTATTTTCTACTAAAGTTTTCATAAATAAAATTACCTTTATTGTCAAGAAATCTTTGAAAAAGTATATGATTATTAAACTTATACAGCTAATATTATAATAATAAAAATCAATATTTTAATTATTACTCACTTCATGAGGTACTTCTTGTAGACGATCAAGAGCTCTAATATGGTCTAATGTGTCAATAGATGGAGACAAACCTCCATGTAAACAGAAAATCTAAAATTTACAAATAAAGAAAACAGTGTTGAAATAATTTCATTAGTAACAATAATAAGAATGGTTCATGCTTTTAACCCTTTTAGTACCAGCTTTTTTTTTTTTTTTTTTTTTTTCTAAAATAAGGTAAATTAGGGCTTTTGTAGGCTAAATAAAATAGAAATAGCAATATTCTGCCCCCCCACCCCCCCAAATAAAAGGAGAAAAAAATGTAGGGGCAATTGTAGAAGTGGGGCATATATGTTCCACTGGTCTTTCTTGATGGCACAGTGGAGTTGGGGTGACAATATAAAATATAGTGAAAAGTTCAGTTTCCCAGTTCTAAATTAATTTTACAATACCTTGAAAATATATACATGAAAATACATAAAATTACACTAACATATGAATGTAATAAAAGAAAAAAAGTGGGACATGCATGCCAATAGATTTCACACTTAGTTATCCCATTGGGCGAATTTAAAAATATCTTCAGAACATATATGTCCCATTGGGCAAATTTAAAACTATCTTCAGGACATATATGTCCCAATGGGGTTGAAAGGGTTAATTCACAGAGGCAAAAAAATTGTTAAAATAGCAAAATGTGTAAGAAATAAATTGTAGAAAAAGTGCAAAAATAAAGTCACTAACTATTATCTGAAAGTAATCCTTATATATATATATAAAGCAAATCTGTGAAAAAAATCTTACTCTAAAAAACTGCTATTATTATTATTACTACTACTTTATTTTAGCTAAGGTCAATATCCAGTATTTTTTTTTTTTTTTTTTTTTTTTTTTTAAATCTTATTTTACTGTAGGAAACTTCTAGAAAATATTTTTACATTTACATTTTATGTTATTACATAGGCTTTTAAAAACTTTTGTTTACCTATAATGAGTTCAGAAACAGTTGCCAATAATAAATTTATAAGGGGTTGATAGAAAATGTTTCTGATCATAATCTTAACAATAAGCCAATTTTATACAAACATTAAAAGTTTTTGATAAAATCAGAAAAGAAACTCTGGAAAAAAAATCTATGGCATATTTTAGTGTGCAATTTGTACTGGGCCACATAAAATAACACAGCATCGGCAATACAACCAGGGATCCTACAACAAACCTGCCGAGATCGTCTGACTACCAGGAATTCTTGACTGTGACATCATGTTCCGATAGCACCAAAAAATGTACTAAAATGATGCTCTCGGAAGTGCCTATCTCCTTCTTGCTATCGGAAACTCTTGTTGGGATCTTCTTAAAAATTCCCACTAAGTGTACCAATTGGCTTTTATTTAAAAAAAGAGGCTTTTTAAAAAAAATAAAAGCCGGTCTTTACTGACTTTTTTTTTTTAAATTCATGCCTTACTACGAATTTAATGCATTATATAATTTATGTTACTAACTAATGTCATTTTATATAAAAGAACTTCTTAAAAAAAAAAAAAAAATTAAATCATATTCAGTTTATTGTTATAATACCACCTAATAAGTTAACAAATTTTTCGGACAAAAGGAAGTTTCTTAAAATGCCTTATGCAAAGCTGGTTCTATATTTAGGTACTTTTTTACTTTAGGATTTTTCAACTTTCGGTTCTATTATAAAATTCGCAAAATTTTCAGCTTGTGAAATCATCGATATCTTCATTTTCGCGAAAATAAGTGGTTTTACAGTATATTAATCAAAATAGTTTTAATAAGCAAGATAATTTTAACATCTAGGACAAATAACATCGTGCTAATATTAACCACCCTTGATGGGCCCAGTGAACAAGGGGGTCCTAGATAGGGCCAAGAAAACCCAGTAAATAGAAAAAAAAAAATTTAATTTTTTTTAAAATTCTGTTTTTAGTCAAATTTTTGAAAATTTCTTTTAGCACTTAAATTTTTTAAAAAAAATAAATTTTAAATATTTTTTAAAAATGCATTAAAATTTCAAAAGTCATTCAAGAGATGAGGGGGAGGGGGGAGAGAGAATAATATAATCTGTTTCCTTCTGCCACGTAAAATTACATATCGCTTATGGGAATCAAAAGGAGAAATATAATAATGTGATGTATATTTAAAAAAGAAATCTGAAAAATTTTTGATATTACAAATTAAAAAGTTATACAGTTAAAAAAATAAATTCTGAACTATTTTAATCTTTTTATAAAATATATTTTAAACATTATATATATAATTTACCTAAAATATAAATAACTTAGAATGATAATTTTAAATTCCAAATCTTTAAAACCAGTATAAGATTTTTTTAGGTCTTGAACAAATAAATGAAGAATCAGTTAATAATTTTCTTGAAGTTGAAGCCACAAAATCTGAAGTCATTCAATTTTCACAATATTTGTTAAGCTGTAGCTTAGAAAAAAAAAAAAAAAAAATCACCGATGTATATTTATGCTCATATGTTTACAAACAAGTTAAATGAGATTTTTTTCAAATATGTTTATTGCATTACGTATTTATTGAACTCTACCAATATCAAACTGCGAAGCCAAGAGAGCAAACTCTAAAATAGAGAGATTGCTATCGCTTCGAAGGACAAAAATGCAGCTGAATAACCTGTAATGTTTGGCTTTGCTGTGCTCAGAACATGATTTAACAAGCAACATGGATTTTAAAGATGTAATTGAAACTTTCAGCGTAGCATAGGCTAGGAAGAAGCCAATTTTTTTGTAAAATATATTCATTAAAGTTTTTGATGCAGCAACCCTTTGGTTGGTGAGTTAGATTCTTTTGTTGTTTTTTTTTTTTTTAATTAATTTTTTGCAAACAGTTTCAGAGTTCATTTAAATGGTAATGAGAATCTTATTCTAATATGACCAATGTAAAATTTTATCTAACGATGAACATTCATATTAAAGAAAAAGAAAAATGTGTGTGTGTGTGGGGTGGGGGGCTCCGCTATTATCATAGCCCCGGGCCCTTAAATGGGTAAACTGGGCTCTGCTGGTAGCTAGTAGGATGTTTATTTGAAACTGATGATGGTAGATGGAATTCAAATTACACAATAGCGTGTGGCACATGCAAATGTGCTTGGGAAGATTTTACTTTTTCATATGTTTTTATATGGCAATAAAGTCTATAAGAGGATGCGTATTTATATTTCACTTTTCATTTTCTTATTTATTATCAGGTAATTTCTTTATCTGACTTTTTTATGATGAGTAAAATGATTAATTATTTATGGTCGTATATAACTGTTTAAGATCAGACTGGGAAAATTTTGCGAACAAAATTCAAATTTATATAATAACTGTTCCAAATTTTAAAAAGTATCTTAAAGACGTCATCCCACTGTGATTAAGAAGCATAATTCGGTTGTCAATTTGGAAGTTTTTTTTTCTACCTAAAAACCATACATCAGTAGCTTGTGAGGGACTTTATTTTACTTTTCACATACTCTATATAAAATGTATACATATGTTTTTATTATTAAATTATGTTTTAAATGCGCTAGTTAAGTTTTCTTTTTCTAAACAATGCACTTATAATTAATCTTATCGTTCGTTGAATAATATTTCTAAAAGTCAATTATAACGTAATTGTTATGATATAATTATTGCAACGTAGTTCTAATGTTATTATTTTTTATTTTCATGTAATACATTATTTGGCAGTTTAGGATTTGGAATGTTGTTATCTTTTTTAATAAAACATTTTTTGAATAATATTGTTTATATATTGGTATTCTTTGTTACAGGATACGGATGTAAGTTATTCAATATTATTTGCAATATTCCGTTTTTGCATGTGCGTACTTCTTCAGGGTGAACGTTTCATGGACTATATCTTTTAATATTATTATTTTATGATAGAAATTTTATTTTTAAAATAAAAGAAAATACGATTACATTAAGTGAAAATTACTATTCGAAAGTGCTGTTATTCAAAAACATAAATCCTATGCACTATGCATGACACGTCTATATAATGCATTTCTTGAAGTCCCATTTCAATTAAGTAGTAATACAGGGGTGCAAGAGTTTCAATCTCAAGACGGAAAGCTTACACCAGCATATTTTTATCAATAATTTGTATCATATTTGAACTTTAATTTATTGCAATTGATCATAATAGAAATTATTGATAATGAGTGCTGGTGAGAGCGTTTTATTTTGATACTGAAACTCTTGCAACCCTGTAGAAATAGATTACAAAAATAATAGGATATTGGAAATATATTATCATAGGCAGTACGAAATTAAGTAACCTAACCTATTACTGAAATGTAACTGTTTATCCCTATGTTCGACTGCATAATGTTACATAATGCATTTTTCTTTCAGATTTTCTTTTCTATATACATTATTTCTAGCACCTGATGTATACCACAAGTTTTACTGTTATTTGAATCGCTCCATATTCAAGCATACATAATTTTCAAATTGATATTCAGTGTGCAATTTGAATTAAGCTGCATAAAATATTCAAATAACAAATTGCAAGAAAATCAGAGTTGGCAAGTTTCTTAGGTGGAAAAACTGCGGAAAAAAACGGCCGGAAGAAATAGGTTTCTTCCAAGTGGAAGAAGCTGTTTTTCTTAAAAATTTATCCTATAAATTGCAGATTTGTAAGATACAATGGATGTATTTATCTTATAAACAACTTTAAGTAACTTTATATACGTATAAAAATTTAATTATATATTTAATTAATAATTATGAGATTTTTACTGAAGTCATCTTTGGTATCTGATGATCACGTTCCAAAATACTCAAAATCCAGTAAAAAAAAAAATCAATTTCAATTTAAACAGTGTAAAGTTTTATAATTTAGACAACTTTATTTCTTTAACTGGTAATAAATAATAGTTTGGACCACTTGCTTATGCTTTCTGATAAACACTTCTTAACAAACATCCAGTTAATTAAAAGAACCAATATTCAATATTTACTGTATTAAAAAATTTCATCAAAAACTTATTTTCCTTATAGTCATATACAGTACAGTCAACTCCCTCTAATCCCCAGATTTATAATCTGCAAATTCTAATTTGTAATTGATTTTTTAATGTAAAAGAAATTTACATCTCATATTTAAAAAAAAATCACATTTCTTACATTTTTATATTTTTTAATCAAATTTTTAGTTTAACCTTGCTTTGAAACACAATTGGAGAGGGGTAGGAGGTGGGGGACATTCTTGTATTTATTATCCTGCAATTCATACAGACTAGTGCTTAAAACAAAAACCACTATTACATCTGTGTTTAACAAAATTAATCAGTAATGAATATTATTTCTGAACTTTCAAAAATATTTTGTTTTGTATTTTTTAAATATGTTTTTTATAGGTACCTATTATTTGAATATGCTTAAATTATTTACCATCATATATGAATATGATAGATTAATTTTTATTAATATTGAAGAAGTATTTTATTCTAAAATTTATTAGAAATCGTCTTTCCATTTTGATATCTATTTATGAATTAATAATAACTGACTTTGTATCTGCAAAAGAAAAAAACAAAGACAATGATCTCTAATCTGCAAATTCCTATAATCTGCACATCTGGGCAAAACTTTTGAGAGTTAGAGGAGTTGACTGTAAAACAAATGAAAAGTTTCTTAGTAGTTCAATACTGCCCTTTATTTTTCAACTTAAAATAGATAAATACAAACTATGGATTTTTTTTTTAATTCTAGAGAACTTGCAGGAGAATCTGAAAGTACGTGTATTTTACGTATAAAAAAGTGCAAAGAAACCCAACCCTGAAGAAAATATCTGTATTTATTCACATGAGATGAATCATTATATGTAATAAAAAAAGAAAAAGAAAAGCTTACTTGGCCATCTACTAATGCAGTTAAAGGTAAATAGTCAAATAAATCTGTGAAATATTTCCACACATTTGCATTTCCATATTTCCGAAGACATTCATCGTAAAAACCATATACTTGTGTAATTTGCCTACTTTCATGGTTACCTCTAAGTATGGTGATTCTTTCTCTATAACGAACCTGCAAAATAATTAAAAAATTATATGCTGAAAAAAAAAAAAAAAAAAGGAGGGTGAAAACATACATGTACAATAAAGGATAAAATATATTTAAAGTTTTTAAATGAAAGTGCTATTCAAAATTACAGCTCTGATGCATGCAATATAATTATTGGATTGCTATCTGTGACTTGGCTTTTACTATATAGGGCAATTGTGTTTGAACTATGGCTCACTACCCTAAATGAAGTTGCAAAAAAATATTTTGGGGTTGCAATGTAGATGGAAAAATTGTAAATAAATTTAATTAAATACAAATATCATACCTGCCAACATTGAAGAATCAAAATAATGAAGATTTTATAAGTGGCATTTTCAGTCCTAGAAAACACTGATGTGTTTTCGACATATGACAATATTTTAATAGTTTAATCCATGGCTTAAATTATCAAAAAGTTATATTGGCAAGTTAAATTTAATTATTAAATAAAAATAGTAATATATATAGAGATTCATGAGAATTTTTTTCAGCAAAAGCAAAATCTTGTTTAAAAAATGAAGGTTTATTAAAGTTTTGAATAAATTATAGGTATAACTCTAAAATCTTCAGAATAATGGAGAAATATTTGAAAATAACGGAGAGTGGAAAACAGTCTCAAAATAACGGAGTCTCCGTTAAAGAGTTGACAGATATGAATTATACATAATTGAAAACTCTTTTTGAGAAAACAATATTGGCTTTTCAGCTGCGAAAATTAAATTCTAGAGAGATATTACTATATTTCTAGAACATCTTCAAAGAGATAGACTTGCGATTGAGCCTATAAGTAAGCATCTTCTGCATTTACATGGCCTCTTTACATCAGAGGATGAAAAACTGGTTTCTCCCAGAAGACCAGCAAATATCTCCAAAGAGAAACAAGCAACAGCTTCCACACTGAAACTACAACCAATAAATATGTAATACAGAGGAAGGAAATATTGTATGAAGCATTAACTGGGTGTTTAATATTTTACCTAGAATAACACTGTTGGGCTTGAATTTAAAGTTTTATTTTAAAAGAACCAATCTTAAACTTACAAGGAAAGTATGAACGAGTGACATTCCTACTAAAATCAAACCAAGCTTAAATTAAAGAGCATCAATGATCAAAAACAACAGGTAGTATTGCAAATTTTGTGCAACAAACTAAACGGGGCACAATATGATCCCTAAATTTAAAGGTACTTTTATCAGAATTGAGAAAAGTGTTCAGGCAGGGTTTCGGACCTGCCCACAAACCCACATGAGTTATTTGGGTTTACCCACTTAAAAAAACCCAAGTGGGTTTTATTTATTTATTTTTTTTTTTTTTTTAATCTAATAAAATTGTTCACTTTTTACAAAATAATTTATTATTTTTTTACTTATATTTTCTTACTTGACATTATTATATATAATAAATATATATGTAGTATAATAATTATATGTATAATTATTATATTATATATATAATTATTATGTATATATCTACATAACATAGTATATCATATTAATGATATATATACCAGTTTGAAATTACATAATTATTTTTCAACTTTGTTAGAAAAATTCCTTTCAACCATCTATCTACAATATCTCTTTTGAACAGAACAGTTTAAAAAAATGAAAGATGAGAAAAAATAAACAAAATTGCAAGCCATTTTTGTATTTGTAAATCATGATGTAAAAAAAAAAAAAAGTAATTTGTCTAAAATTCTAGGGACAACAAATATTAAACATAACTATATAATATATACACCCTGTAAGGCTCAATACAGGTAAAAAACAGGGTTCTTTTGTTGTCCCTCGAAAACTTCAAATTCATTAAAACAACCTTTTTAAAAGATTTAGTTTTATAAAAATGATATTTTTATAAAATGTTTTCATGTTCCAGAATTATTTTTAATATTTACCTGTAACTTGCTTCAATGGAACACTATTAATTTGATAATAAACATTTATATAGAAAGAGTGATAAAAATGGAAGGTGTTACATATTTTATTTATTTAATCCCCCCCCCCTCCCTCGACAAAAAGAAAAAAAAAAAAAAAAACACCCGGGCTGGGCTTTAAAAAAAAATCCAGGTTTTTTAAAACCCTGTGTTCAGGACAAGAAAACATAGTGCTAAAGTAAGGTCTTGGATTCGTATGCATCAGTTATTGCGTTGAAACCTTGATGGAGTACACACATTTTATTATTATTACTAGCGAGCTTCGCCCGCTAGCGGGCCAGTATTTTTAAATGAATCACTAACAGTAACTTTTATTCTTAAGAAAAGAAAAAAAAAAAAAAAAAAAAAAAAAAAAACACTTCTGATCGTGTAAAAAGTCGCACCAGGTCCCCACTCAGTCCCGTGTGCCCGTATTCCTTCCCTGACCCTTTGTGCCCCATTAAAAAAAAACCTCATTTCTGATTTCTGCCTTCGGCAGCGCAAAACCATGCGCTGCCAACTTTTTTTTCTAAAGAACAGAAAATCAGTCCCCAATGCTTTCGGCAGCGCGTGCACAAGTTAGGAGATATGTGCGTGGTGCACGCCTATTTCTTCCCCACTCTTCCAGTCCCTCCTAAATAACCTACAAATACCAATTTTGAACAGTTTAACTCAATTAGCTGAGATGCAAAAGAAAACCTAATCAGGAGACCTTAAAACGTGTAAATAAGGTGAAATCTCGAATTTTTCTTTCGATAATATAAAAGAACTTTAAAGTATCTTTCGAATGATGTATTAAAAATAAGTTAATCATGATTAGAATTTGGGCAAATTCGTCTTGTGATGAAAACTCGGAAAACTTTTTTTAGGATAAATAAGTTTTGTGAAGGGTCCTGTTTTAAGATATAAAATTTTGTGAAGTCACCCCTACTTCAAACTTCAACGGACCCAGGTCTGCCTCTTGACAGACCTCTGTATATAGAAGAATTGTGTTCATCATTCAAATAAAATTATATAAAGAAAAATGAAAATCGATTAAAAATCCAATTAATCAATTAATAAACTATGATTAACCCAGTTAGAACTGTTAATCGATTCCCACCTCTACTTTAAATCAATGAAACTATCAAAGAATGATCAAATGAACAACAATAAAAAATAATATATATATATATATAAATTTTTTTTTTTAAATCTTATTGGTCATTGGTGTTTCAGTGATCTTGTATCTGTTGCTTGGCATCTACTATGCTTAATAGATCATCTTTTATATATATATATATATATTTACTCGAGGCAAATTGTACTCAAAACATTTTTCTAAAATTAGTTTCAAGATTTTCTTACCAAGATACATTTTTTCTTTTACGATGTATTATTTATACTGTTTGTAGGTTATAAATTCTATTCTAGAGTATTATGATTCTGACTCATACTACAAAGATTTACAGTTATAAATGCATTGAAAGGTTAAAATAATGTAAAATGACTTTTTTTTATTTAACAATTAACAAGAAAACAAAATTATGATTTTTCTTTTGAAATAGAACACTACATTGAGAATATTTTCGAAATTCATAAAATCATCCCACACTAGCATTTTGCTCTCCCCCCCCCCTCCCCCCATATCCCGTGCTTTGCTGAGTGATGTAAAGCAGAGTCATTCAGGATCAGAGGAAAAGAAAATGATACCTTTGCAAAATTGTAAGTGATATTTCCGAAATTTTTCACATTTTTATTCAGCAAAAATTATGAATTCGTAAAATGTATAGAGTGAAATAAAATGAAATGAGATAAAACAGAAATGGAAGAAATAAAAGAGAAACATGGTATTTTTATAATATGTCATCCACATTACATTACTCATGACTTTCTAAATTTCAATGTAACTTCTTACAGATTGGTTAAGAATTACTTTATTTTTAGTAAGTTGTGTACTCCTTTATAATTGTCATAGAGTCCTGCGCGGGTCGGGTTTAACCCGACCAGAACCCGACAGATGAATTTTAAATCAACCCGAAACCCGACCCGAACCCGACAAAAAAATTTTCATCAACCCGAAACCCGACCCGAACCCGACAAAAAAATTTTTATCAACCCGAAAACCGACCCGAACCCGCAACAGAGAATTTTTCGCAACCCGAACCCGACCCGAAACCCGACTTATCTAACCCGAACCCGACCCGAAACCCGAAAAATAAATCAACATTACTTATTCATCTAAAAATCATGCAAAACAAGGTAAAATGATATAACATGATATAAAATAAAGTAAATTTTTATTGTCCCACAGTTGGTAAATTATAAAAAAAATTAGTATGTTGTGGCCACCACAAGACATACTTCTATATTTTTCTGTCAAATTCACTAAATGCGAATAATTTATTAAAACTATTATTTAAAAGTTTAACGTGATGAATGCAAATAATTTTCATCTTAGGGAAATCTAACACTAAATATCCAAAGAGAGACAGTTTTATCGTCTATAAATAACTTCTTAAACAATGCGTTTTTATAATGGTTATCTCACATATCATGGTTCGTACAGTTATATGACATAGAAGTTGAGATATAGCCATCCTGTTATCGATGATTTTTTGCAGTATAACAACGCCACCTATTGGCCGACAAGCATTCAAACTGAGTCAGCATAATGTCTCATAATCTCGCCTTCTCACATATTAAGTTTTGTTTGATGATACACAATAGAACATGAGATATAGCTTTCCTTGTAATTGGGGAAATCGCTGTGTAGCAGCGCCACCTGTTGAGCGGTTTACACCAAAAGTTGACAGGCGCTAATATATATTAAATGGCACCTACATACAAATTTATATGAAATTCTGTGCAGTAGTTCTTAAGATATAGCCTTTTCTTAAATTGCGGAAATCGCTGTGTAGCAGCGCCACCTGTTGGCTGATAGGCATTCAGATTGAATCAGCATATCTCATATTGGTCTTCTCACATATCAAGTTTTGTTGGATTATGCGCAACAGAACCTGAGATATAGTCTCCCCTGAAATTGCTTATAGCAGTGCCACCCGTCGAGCGGTTGACACCAAATGTTGATAGAATCTAATACTTTCTTTTACTGAATATAGAAGAAAGTAAAAAAAAAAAAAAAAAAAAAAAAAAAAAACTTGTAAACTGCGAAATCTTTTTAATTTCCAGAATGTAAATGCGAGGTTATACTGTATTGGTATTTGTTTAATTCATATATTAACAACAGTCGAGAAAGATTTATAATACATTTCTAATTTTCATACAATTTTCTGCAAAAGATACATATTAGTTTCGTTGAAGAAAAGAAAACAGATCCAGGTACAAATACGGATCTATTTTTCTGGCGGATATCCGCGGATACGAATAGGGAACTCCGGTACATGTCTGCCCACTAGCGGCCGAGCGGTTCTGCGCTAGCAGCTGGTAGATCGGAGGTGTCGGATTCGATCCCAGGTCGCGCTCATCGACCTAGCCGTTCGGAGTTTTCCGTGATTTCCTCCGAAACACGCGTAAATACGGGCTAGGACCCCTTAGAAAGACTCAAACGGAGGGCATTCCCCCTATAGGCCTAGGACACATCTGGAGTCAATCGACCTTAAATCCTCTAACCAAACAACCAACCGATACATGTCTAGTATGTGCAGAATGTTTAAATTAGTTACATAGTTGTAAACATGCCTATAAATTTATGTTTATAATTGTAAAAAATATTTTGAAAGATGTTCTCAAGTCGACCCGACTTTTTGAAAATCAAACCCGACCCGAACCCGACCCACAAGAAAAAAAATTCAGTCAACCCGACCCGAACCCGACCCGCACGAAAAAAAAGATCAGTCAACCCGACCCGAACCCGAACCGCAAGAGAAAAAATTCTGTCAACCCGACCCGAACCGCGGGTCGGGTCGGGTTCGGGTAAAATCGGGTTACCCGACCCGATGCAGGACTCTAAATTGTCATTATCATCCATTCTCTGTAATTTTCCATTTTATTTTACTTTCATAACCCTTTTATCAGGTGACATTAAGTTCACCCTGCAAACGGAAAATACCAAATTGGCGATTTTTCGTTTGTGTCCCCGAAAACGGAAAAGTACCATAATAAGTAAATAAACATCAAGTTGAAAAATCTGAGTTTTCTAATAAATTTTGAATGAATGGAGCACGCTGGATAAGAATAGGAGAAACTTCGATTAATTCAGAGACTTAGCAGCTATGACAATTAATGACACTAAAAATATGCAAAAATAAAAAGTAAAAAAGCAGTCAAAGGACTTACCTTAAGAGCTACAAGTAATGTAACAGTTTCAACTGAATAATAACCCCTATCAACATAATCACCCATAAAAAGATAATTTGTATCAGGTGACTTTCCCCCAATTCGAAACAGTTCCATCAAATCATGAAATTGACCATGAACATCCCCACATACTGTAACTGGGCATTTCACTTCCTGAACATTAGATTCTTTAGCAAGGATTTCTTTGGCCTACAAATAAAAAAGAAAATTACATAATATATATGTATTAACTACATTAATTATAAATAGACCATTATGCAAAATCTCATACGAGAGGGTTATCCAATTGGAGAAAATTTCCCCATTCTTTACATACATACACACACACACACACACACACAGGGTTGTTCGTTTTTTTCCATAGTGGAAAAAACCACTGGAAAAAACCTGGTTAAAACCATCCCGGACAAAATACCGTTTTGTCCACTTTTGTCCACTATTAATTATTTGCGAGTACTAAATTAAAAATTACCTTTATTCTTTCCATATATATAAAACAATTCTTTATCAATATAAGTATGTGAGAGCTAGTGAAATACGGTCGCCATTAGCGACCAATATTTTTTAACTAGCAATAATGTTTTCAACTTTAAGAAACTCCTTTATTTATTTTTTTTTTTTTTAAATATATATTTTGGTGAAAGAATTGGTCCCAGAATCAGGCTCCAATTCTACTTTCGCTATTTTGATTCCTCCTTCTCTCACCACTTTTTGAGACACTGTACTGAATTAGGGAATTTACACATCACCGTGCATGTTTCACAACTCGGTGTTAAATTATTGCACCGTTTTAGGAAATTGGTGTACACTGCTCCTGTCTGCGCATGCTGTCGACCTGGTGCTGAATTGTTGTATCTGTGTAATGATGTAGTGAAAATAATAAAACCAGTTTCATGATGTTGAATTTAAACATGTGTTTCCTGATGTAAAAAAAAAAAAAAAGATTCATTCAAGCCTAATAAATAATTGGTTTTTAGTTGGTATAATAACTGGTATATAGAATCTTAATTTCTATATTCAAGCAAATTTTGAAATGGAACAAAAAAAAAAAAAAAAAAAAAAAAAAAGAAAACAGTGGAGAATATTTCTTATGGGCTACCAGAATTTTTTTGTTGGCAACCATTTTTTTAAATAAATTCCTGAACCCTGTGTATCAGGGTTCGTGATTTTTTTATTTAAATCGGATTTTTTCGATTTAAATCGGATTTTTTTAAAAAAGTCTACAAATTTATAGTTACTCATTACTTTATACCTGTAAAAGTAATCTATATCTTAAACAATGTCTAAAAACATATAATTTAAGTAAATTTCATGCCAGAAGCTATGCTTTTTATAAGCATATATACATCAGTTTTAACTTTTAACACTGATGGATAATGAAATTTATCATTTAAGACCACAAGAATTATAGCATACTCAAATACAAATTAACAAGCAAATTTAACGTAAACTTGTACCTTCCCTTTTAGTTTTTAAAACAGAATGTATATGAAAAACAACTGTCATGTTATGTGAATATTTACTTTTAGGCTCTAAATACATATTATTAGAAGTTCTCTATTTTATATATAGATTTTTCAGCTCATCATTTTGTATGATCACTTTATTACTAAAAGATGAAACTTCTCATTTTAACTAAATACCTTTTATTTAAAATTTAAAAATACAAATGAAGCAGACAATTTCCATATTTAAAAATAAACGTCTCTGAGTGTTAGGGAAGAATAAAACATCTCTTTGACCATTCTGATTCTGGATAACATACTGTATTGTTAATTTAATGGATCTATATGTAATTATCTATGGTATTATTATAAACCATGTTAATTATGGCATGAAAGTTAACACTAAAAAAATTTTGAAATATGCATAATCCCAATAATGCACGTGAATAATCAAAATAAAATGTTATCAAAGAAAATAACTGAAGCTTAAGCATAGGTCGATCCAGGTTTTATTTTTGAGGCAAATTTTAGTGAAAAATAGAAATATTTTTGAGAAAAACTACTATCATATAAAAGTTCTCATTATAGAAATCATTCAACTTTATGATTACATAAAAACTCATAAAATAATAAAATATGATAACAAATCATTAAATAGTAATTTTATAAAAACTAATATATGCAGTACTTTAAATGAGAAAAATTTTAGAAAAGAAACATTTTTATGGACACAATAATATATATATAAATGCTGAATGACATTAAAAAATTAATAAATGAAGCTGAAATGTCATTAAAAATACATAAATAAATAAAAGTGAAAACTTCCATGCTTTATATGTTATCATAATAGTTGAATTAATTATGCTTTGTTGTTAAAATGTTTAAAAAAAAAAGACAAGTTCATAGAGTTTTCATGATAATATATGGTCTTAGTGTAAAATCCTATACTGAATTAGTACATTTTTTAGTTCTTTAATTCATTTCTGAAGCATAAAAAGTAATTGTGTAAGATTTAAAGTAATTGGTTCATATGTGCCAACACACACACACGTACAGATACCTATATATATATATAGTTTTGCTAATTGAAGGTTGTAAATGCAACATATTTTGTATTTGAAACTCATTCTAACAAGATTTAAAAAATTTAGATCATAAAAAGTTTTGAAAAATGATTCAATTTTAATAAATGACTTTTTAAAAAAATCAGTTGATTTAAATCAATGATTTTTTTTTAAAAATCCATTGATTTAAATCATGATTTTAATCAACGAACCCTGCTGTGTATGTGAATAAAATCAATTTAAATATTTCAAAATAGACATGAATGATTGAAATAGACATGCAAAAGTGATAGTTTATAGTTTCAATTTTAATTCCCCTCTTCCCCCCCCCCCAAATGCTTTCAACTACATCGTCATCTCCCTGATAGTAGTAAACACCTTTAAAAAATTTGTTATTAAACATGATGAAATGAAGGGTTCACATATCTTTCATGGAATTTTTTACTTTCTGAAAATACATAGGTAAGGAAAGTATTGTAATCATAACAAAAATTGGACTTTGTGATGTTGGTGTATCTACATGTTTTGAGGTTCCATGAGTTCATTTTTGCTATTTTACGATGATGTATGTATATCTGAGTAGAGTGAACACAATACTGTCTAAATGCTTTGTTCAAATGAGCTAAAAGTTGGTGCATATGTTATAGGTTATCGTAGTACAAACTGTATACATCTTGGAGAATCTAGCACAGTTTATTTTATTTTATTTTAACAGGGACACAAAGATAAATTCTTTATCATTATAGCCTATGGGTTCAAATAATTTAAAGTGTGATAGCATCTGAATTCCTTATTCAATTCAGCTGAAACTTTTATATACATGTTATCGGTCACTGTCGAATGAATCGTATAGATTTATTTTGGTGATCCAGCATTTATAGTTTTTTTTTTACAGGGAAATAATGAAAAATTCTGTATTATTGTGGCCTATAGTCTGAATTTATTTAAACTGTGATTGCATCTGAATGCCTCATTTGATTGAGCTTTGAATTCATATATAAATTATAAGTATATGTCACACAAACTGTATACATTTTGGTGAATCTAACACTATTAGTTCTTTTACAGAGATACACAAAAGAATTTGGATGCATTCCATTTCATTAAACAATATATTATTTGGGAGCAAATAATCAAACACTTATTATGATGACTTCTATTAATGACTTCTATTAATGACTATTAATGACTTCTCTTACGTTATTTTATTAAACAGTGAATTACTTTAATGTTCAGAAAGTCGACTGGAGTCACTCAACATTTTTATTATTTCTCTTTAAGTTCCTGCATATTTATCAAATTGATTATAAATATATATATACACACACATACATATATATATATATACACAGTCATATACATATATATCACATTTATATTATTAAAGATATTACTTTTGTGAAAAATAAATAACTTTTCTATGTGGAAGTAAAATTTAATTTTGTATTTTTTTTCATCTGGAATTTCTATTACCAAGTAATATTTTTTTACAAAATTAAAATAAGAATATAAAATTATTAAATGATTAAGTATGTAAATTTGATTTTTTAAATTATTGGATTTGAAAAATGACATGTTGGTATTGCAAATAAAATGTTATACAGAAATGAAAGCTTTGCTTTGAAAGGACTTGTGGACATAAATTGATAAAAACATTCTATCTACATTTATGAGAATTTTTTTTTTTTTTTTAAACCTACTATAGAAATGTTAAATAAGATATTTCCAAGTTAAGTACAAAATAGCAAAGAAACAACTTAAATAATTTTTAAGATTATAATTGTCTATGTATTAATCACGTCGTTTGTGAAAAACTTTAATATTGAAAATAGTCTCTTAGGGTTGTTTGGGGGGGGGGGGGATTAAGTTATTCTTTATTTTTAATTGTCAACATTATTTACTGAAGATAACTCAACACTGTGCAGAAAATCTTTTTCTGACTAAACAACTGTGTCTATTTCTTTTGTTTTTAAAGATTTAGATATAGTGTTAAATAACTTTTTTTTTTTAATCTTAATATCCAGAATGATAATGTTATAATAGTCCACCACAATAGACTTACTTTGTTACATCTACAAACTGTAAACTAATGTAATTAGCATTTTCTTCATGATTTTTTTTTTTTTTTTTAATCGTGATTAAAATTAAATTAATCAAATTATTAATTTTTAACAAAATATTTCTATTGCTAAAATTGTAAGTTAAAATTGCAATCTATTGTTTTAACAGAATTTTATGCACTGCACATGTACAATTCAGTGGATTTTATTTTGTCCAGTTTCGTGTGGTTTTTTCCACTTTTGTCCAGCGCCCCGGACTTTTGACGAAAAAGTGGACGAAATAACAATCCTGCACACACATCTATAAAAAAAAAATGATTATTATTATGGAAATTTTCTCACATAATAATTTTTAAATTTTTTATTTGTTTTAACACTAATTTTATTGGCAATCACTTTTATTATAATATTAAGTTCTAGTCAATTATAAAATCTTTGTAAGGAAACACTACAAATTACAAAACCATGTAACAATTGTTTCAGGTTGAATTACTAAGGAGTTGCTTCACTTGTTGTTCCTGACAGACTAGAGACTAACACATGTTAGTTATTCAGTGAGGAAATTTGTTATCAGAATTACTCGATACCTTATGTGTTTTTTAAATTTCCATTTTCCCATTAAGGAAATTCATAATCTTGAAACAGGTTCTTGTTTTCCAAAACAGCGATGCCGTTTATGCCTTACAGCACGTAAATTACGCGAAAAATCGAAAGCAGGAAGTGAAAAATTTATTGTTGTGGGTCTCAGGGAACGTGTAATTTTCATTCTTAAAAAAAAAAAAAAAAATTCAATCTAGAAGAAAGAAAAAAAAAAAAAAAGTAAATTTTAAAATATAACAACACTTTAAAACTGATATTTTCCTTATATTTTTAAAAGTATTGTGCTCTGAAGAAGAAAAAAAATCCTTTAAAACTCCATTTTACCATAAAGGAAAAAGAACCAATCCCGTACGATAAACGCAAACGAGTGGCTGGCGCTGTACAAAATCAAAAACAAAGTTTCGACTCCGAGATGGAAAAACGAAGTTCTTATGCATAAAGATTATCAGTAAAAAGTGTACGATACACCTATCGCATCACCGCATGATGAATTGCCAATGGGTGCCGCCTCTCTATGAAAGCTTAACCAAAATATAAAATTTGAAAAATGGTCGCAAAATCATTCTTTCAAAAAATCAAAAACATTCATATCCATTTCCAATATGAATATACCAATCCAATATGCACACACGAATGGCCGGCATGAAAACAAACACAAAGTTCTGAAGTGTGAAAAAGAAGTTCCGATACGAAAAAGTTACCAGTTAAAAGTGCCAATACATTGAATTGCATCACCCTGCTGTGTTCTAAGTTCATTGAAACAAAACAAAAACAAATGAAATGAATGAACGAGATTAAAGGAACATGACATGTCTGTATTAAGATTCAAGAAACTATTATTAAGAAAACCTAGGTACTTTTATTAAGCAAAAAATAATATTTTTGCTAATGTCAGAATATCATTATTATTATACTAATTTCTTTTACAGATAAGAAAATACACTTATTTTACCTTTTTTTCTCTATTGCATTATTTAAGTTATCAGTACAGTTTATTGGTGTTAAAGGAGGGTAGGGGACTAGGGGATAGCTTTTGCAGACGTGATATTTTCGTTCTCAGTAGGGGCCGATACCCGAAATCAGGTCGGTCCTGCAATTGCTGGATAATGGATCCTATACTGTATTTGAAGTAGAATGTATAACAAAATTTTGTAATCAATCTGCTTATCACAAAACTTCTCCTCCCCCCCCCCACACACAAAAATCATTTTGTTTTTTTCATGCTGATAATTTTAAGGACTTTTTAAAATGAAAAATAAAAATAAATTAAAACTTCTTCACACACCATAAATTTTAAATTATCACAACCGGTTTCGAAAGGACATAGCCTTTCTTCATCAGGTGCAAACACGTGCAACTGCCTTGGAGGCAAAAGCAAGACTGAAAGCAGGGCAAAATCCAGAGGGGTAGGAGCAACACAAACAACCAATAGGAAGCATCATGCAGGGCAGGACCAATCAAAGAGGAACACACGTACACACACACACCACAAAAAGGAGGGAGGGAAGGAGTAATCAATTATTATTATTTTTTTTCAATAATATTAAACTAATAAGTAAATTAAATAAAATTTATCCATTAATTATTATTATTATTATAAAAAAAAAAAAAAATAATAATAATTGATTACTCCTTCCCTCCCTCCTTTTTGTGGTGTGTGTGTACGTGTGTTCCTCTCTGATTGGTCCTGCCCTGCATGATGCTTCCTATTGGTTGTTTGTGTTGCTCCTCCCCCCCCGGATTTTGCCCTGCTTTCAGACTTGCTTTTGCCTCCAAGGCACATGTTTGCCCCTGATGAAGAAAGGCTACGTCCTTTCGAAACCGGTTGTGCTGATTTAAAATTTATGGTGTGTGAAGAAGTTTTAATTTCTTTTTATTGACTGTACACCAGTTTTTGAATTTATTTTTGGTTTTTAAAATGCTTTCTAGACTCTTCGCAATGCTTCGTAATGCTTTCTAGACTTTCTAGATTCTTAGCTATGTCAGGGACTCTTGCGGAATTAAAAATGAGACTTCTTGAAAATTCAGCAACCAAAATTATGAAAAACAACAAAGTCTGGACTAGATACGTAGACGACATATTTACAATTTTTCCAAATAACACCAACGTTACCGATATCTTAAATGAACTTAATAACCTTGACAAAAATATAAAATTTACAATAGAAGAAAAAAAAAATCAATAACATAATAAACTATCTCGATATAAAAATCATAAAAAACCCAAACAATTCCATCGACACAACCATATATAGAAAACCAACCTCTAATATTGAAATTATAAATAACCGCTGTAATACCCCCCTTCCATATAAATACGCCGCCATCCGTTCCTATATTAATCGCGCAATTCTAATATGCTCCAACAAAAAACTCCTAAATGAAGAACTCAAATATATAAAATCCATAGTTCATAAAGCAAACTACCCAAAAAATATTGTAAACAAATTGTACAATAAGCGTATAAAACAACTAAATAAAATCGATAGCGCCCAAAAAGAAAGAAAAAAATTTACTACATCCATCCCATTCTGTAACGGCAATAGTATAAAAATCCAAAACGAAGCTAAAAAACATAATATCAATATCCCAATAAAACCAAACCGTAATATTTTCCAACACATCCGCAACGAAAAAGACATAATCGATAGCCGATCAACCGCAGGAATTTACAAAATAGACTTCAAACACATTAATAATTCACAAGCATGTTACATCGGAGTTACAAAACGGAAAATCTACGAACGAGAAAAAGAACATAAAGCCGACCTAAAACATAACCGCCACTCAACAGCTCTTGCTTCTACCCACTCCTCTAACCCCATAGATATTAACACCATAACAACTAAAAAAATCGCTAACTATAATAATCACAGCTACGCCCTAAAAAGAGAATCCCTCGAAATCCTTACTAACACGACAGCAATCAATGAACGTGAACATGCTACTATCCCCAATAACTGGAACCATCTAATCTTTAAAACCCAAGGAAAACGAAGTGAAACGAAGAGAGGAACCCAAGAAGAAAGCAACATAAACACAGACAGCGAGGACAGTCATGAATCATCTGATGAAGGATGTGGTTTGCATCCGAAATGCATAATGTGAATATAAAACGGACAAAGTATAAGGTACAAATTAATTAATTAATTAAATTAATTAATTATGCTTTCTAGTTTAAAATAATAATAATAATTAGTTATTATACTATTATAAATATATTTTTTCTCTGGTACCAGAGCACACTGAGCTAAATGTTTTCATCCATTTCTTAACAGCAACTGCCTTCTACATAATATTAGTTTTAAGACAATCTCAAAACGAGCTGGTTTAAAATTCATAAACTGTTTTTCATCTACAATAAGATAAAATT
Organism: Salticus scenicus; assembly: GCA_963930645.1. NCBI lineage: Eukaryota > Metazoa > Arthropoda > Arachnida > Araneae > Salticidae > Salticus > Salticus scenicus. Next base: position 257,648,874 of record OZ005650.1, on the reverse strand, counting down.
TCAATTTATATCTCTTTAATATATAAATTAATTTATGTGGGGACCCATTTTTTTTAAAAAGGTCTCGGATTATTGGAACTCATTGGTCCCAGGGACCCAGAATTTTGAAAGACTAGCAGCATCACTCAAAAGGTGATAGATATATATGCTTTGAAACTACAAAATGCAAAAACATGAACTAAGTGCATTTTTCACACTTATTTCTTTTATATGTTAGAATTCTCAGAAATTTGATTGGCTATAATTGTACTCATAAACAGAGACATTTTTAACTCCTCCGCAAGCATATTTTATGCATTAAAATCTAAAAATACTCCTTAAAATTTTAACCATGAGTGTTTCTCATGCTTTGTATTTTTTGGATAAATTTAGTACAGTAGAACTTGGATAATTCGAAGTTGAAGGGACCTGAGAAAAATTCGAAATATCCAAAAATTTGAATTACATATACTATTTCATACTTGCCAACATACTAATTAAAATTAAGTAGTATTGTTAGCCCCGCCTTCTTTTTCACACCAGTATCCTTTTTAGTAGGGATGAAACGGATATCCGGTAACTATCCGGTATCCGGCCTATCCGGCTGAATTTTAAATATCCGGCGGGGTACCGGATATCAGCACACCGGATACGGATATCCGGCAATTTCAAGCCGGATATCCGAAAGAGAAAATTCAAGCTTAAGCTCCCATCAGATGAAAATTTTGCGACCATTTTTTAATTTTTTTTAGATCAGTTGTAGCTTGTAAAGGATTTTTTTTTTTTTTTAAGTTGGCTTCTGCGAAAATCGATTTTAGACTCATTAGCAAACAAATTTAGCCAAAAGTAGCTTCAGGTCTAAGAAATATAGAAGCCCTATTGTAATTTTGTACAGAGTTAGCTAGGTTTTTCTTCCAGAGTGATCTATAACATTCCACCTAATCATCCCCATAACAATAAAAAGAGCTGTTCATTGTTGTTCCTGAACAACTGATATTTATTCTCTGCAGTTGCAGTGTATATATAACTCTGTTTTCATGTCTTTTGCTAATATGTTGTTAGATTGTTTAGTAATATTGTTAGTCTTGGATGTTAAAGTTGTTAGATTGTTTCGAGAATGAGTCAAATAATGTGCATTTATTGACTAGAACCTGTTTATTTACAATCCAGTTTTCCATACACAATAAAGCTGTTGTTTTTGTGACCATATATTTATACTAGCAGAAACCTGGCCTTACTTGCGCCATCTATCTATTCGATTTGGATTTTTTAAAAAACCCTCCAATTTATATAAATTTGCAATTTTCATTTAATATCTTACACTAAAGCACCTGAATTTAGAATTCCCTGTTGTGTTGCATAGATATGTCCCAAAAAATTAAAATTACTTCAAATAAAAGTACATATTTAAATTTTCAGGAAGTCTGTACTTTCACTTTCATATTGTTCATAAGGGGAAAAAAAAAAAAAAAAATCAGTTATTTAAAGTTTTTGATTTTGTACTGCAGAAAAACTTACTTAAAGAATTTTAATAACTAATGTAAAATTTTCTTTCTTATCTGTACAGAATATAAAATAAGTAAAAAGTATAAATTCATTTTGAATTATTACTTTCTTCTATATTAAATAGAAGGAAGTATTGGATTCGTGAAAATTTTCAACTTCCAGTTTTCGGTGGATTTACGCATTTTGAGGAAACCAAAACACAATTTGACCATTTTTGGAAAATGTCTATCTGACAAAAATTTTGTGCAGTTCAAGAGTTAATGCACAGAATTTCATATAAATTTATACATAGTTGCATCTTACCAAAGAAAAAAAAAGTGCCCATCAACTTTTGGTGCAAATCACTCAACAGATGGCGCTGCTATACTGTGATTTCTCCCATTTAAAGAAAGACTATATCTCAGCTCATACTGTGTATAATTAAAAAAAAAAACTAAGTGTGTCACAGGGAGGGCTATTCTATTATGAAACATGTTCATTCAATTTCTGTGCATAACGGCCAATAGGTGATGCTGCTATGCTGCAATTTTCCCATGAATGGGGAAGTTATATCTCAGATTCATTCATGTATAATTGCTAAAAATTTAGTATGGGAAAGGGTCATTTTTATAAAACATCATGTTGATTCAATTTTGGTGCATATTGGTCAATAGGTGGCTATATTATGTTGCAATTTACTTTGTGAATAGGAAGGCTAAGTCTCAACATCTATAAAATTTAAGAGATAAACAAGATAAAAATAAAATGAGAATAAAAGTTGGCTTAATTTGGGTGTATATTGACCAACAGGCAGCACAGCTGTTCCTCACCTTCTGTGATTCTCCAGACGGCTACATCTAAAAAATTTTTGATTAAAATTGCACTAAACTCAATATCTAAAATCTTTATTGTAAGCAGCTATGATTATGTTTCTTCTGCATGTTAAACAGCATGTAGCGTTGTTATATAGAGAGATATAGAAGAAAGTTTGTGATGGCCATAACATACTAGTTTGAAGTTTTTTGTTTATTTATGTATTTATTTTTCTTCTTTCTTTTATGTTTTCTTATAAATGTCTCAAAAGAAAGTATTGGATTCATAAAAATTTTCAACTTCTGGTTTTTGATGGATTTACACATTTTAAGAAGTTCAGAACCTGGTTTGACCAATTTTTAAAAAATGTCTGTGTGTGTGTGTGACAAAAATTCTGTTCAACTGTACCTCCGGAACTACTGCTTACTACAATTACATATAAATTTATGTGTAGTTGCACCATGACATAAATCAGTGCCTACCAACTTTTGGTGCAAGTGTCTCAACAGGTGGTGCTGCCATACTGCGATTTCTGCAACTTAGAGGAAGGCTATATTTCAGAAACTACTGCACAAAATTTCATATAAATATATATGTACATGTAACTTGACATATATTAGTGCCTATCAAATTTTGGTGCCAATCGCTCACAGGTGGTGCTGTTATACAGTGCTTTCTGCAATTTAGGGAAGGCTATATTTTAGGTTCTATTTCATGTAACTACACAAAACTTCATGTTGGAAAATCATTATGAGAAATTATGCTGGTTCAGTTTGGGTGCATGTTGGCCAGTAGGTGGCTCTGCAATACAGAAATTTCCCCCCAAAAGGGGAAGGCTATATCTCTTATTCTATTGTGTATAATTGCATAGAACTTGGTATGTGAGAGAACTAGCCATTGTGAAACACTATTGTGATTTATTTTAGGTGTATATCGGCCAACAGGTGGCAATACTGAACTACAATTTACCCAATGAATAGGCTAAGTTAATCCCAACTTCTATGGCATATGTGCATGTAACTTGATATATAAGACAACCATTATGAAAGCAAATGTTGACCTTATTTATGTGTATATCGGCTGACAGGTGGAGCTTCTATTATGATTTTTCACAAGCGTATATCTCAGCATCTGTTGATTAAAATTGCATAAACTCCTTTTGTAAAATATTTATTGTGAGAAGCTATGGTTAAACTTTTATACGATTTAAACCGTAAGTGGCGCTGTTATATAGAATTATGTAGAAGAAAGTTTTGTGATGGCCACAACTTATTAGTTTTCATGTGAAAATAACCCTTCAACTGTGATTATTAGTAAAATATTTTATTTCATATTTTTAATAATTGTATTGTAAAAAATATATAAATAATAATAAGTTTTAGTTTTATAATTCTGAACAAAACCTATATTTTTGTGATAGTGCTTTTCACCAAAAATTGCAAGTGTAGGAATGAGTATGTTAGGTTTAAAATTGTATTCTTCATGGCAATATTGCACAAATAAATAGAATATTAAATAAATATGTTTAAATAAATTATATTTAAGATGTTTTTAAAAGAATAGTATATGAAATATGTTTATATTTTATTGTTTTAAAATAAAGAAAAAGAAAAGAAATATACAACACAACAAAAAACAAAACTAATGCCGGATATCCGACGGATATCCGGTCCGGATATCCGTATCCGGCAGGCAGAAGAGCTCCGGATATCCGATATCCGGCAAAATCACTATCCGTTTCATCCCTACTTTTTAGAGTATTTTTCTTCTTATTTAATTGTAAATGCATTTGCAAAATATTATTTTAAAATTTACTGGTGTGAAAAAAAGGGCGGGACTAACAACACTACAGAATATTAAGTAGGATATTGGCAAGCATACTATTTTGTCAAAAAGAAGAAATAAATTTAAAAAATTAAAACTCTACGATCAAAGATTTAACATATAAACTTTATATCTAAGAAAACTGCTACATCCCCCCCCCTTCCCATTAAATCAATATTTTTTACAAGCTTAATTATTCAACACTTAAAAAAAAAATAGTCAGATATTATTTATTGCTTCTTCAAGTACAATCTTTGTGTCGTAGCATATGACTTCAACCTATCAGTTGGTATAAAAATAGAATCTTCTACATCAGACATGACTTTCAATTCAAAAAACCCTCGAAGTTCATGTATATGCACCATATCTTCTGATGCACTACATAGTGGCTTTTCTTGTATTTCCTTATCCTTATTTTAAAAGACTATTAAAATAAATAATGCATTTTAGTTGAAAAAATCTTGGGAAAAAATTTTACTGTAATATTTTAAAGTAAAATCGTATGAAAAATTCGAATTATCCACTAATTTTTTAACATTATTTTGATACAAAATTCAAGGGACCGAGCATAAAACTCTAATTATCCAGAATTTCAAATTAAACAAGTTCGAATTATTCAAGTTTAACTGTATATTTTGTTAAATGTGTCCGAAAAAGTTTATCTCTGCATATATATATATATATATATATATATATATATATTTTTTTTTTCTTTTAATCAATTAATATTTTTTCTTACAATGGATAAAAGTTTTTATAATTAAAATTTTTAGTAAAACTGTAAACATTTGCATCAATAATAGAATTTCTCAGATTCAAGAATGGCCTTATCAACTTTCAATGTTCACTGTAATTTATAAACTGAGTCACATTATGTTCATTTGAGTTCTGATATTATACTGTACAAATTATGCTGAAAGGAATATTATTACAATTGGCCAGTCCATATAATATACCTTCAATTCATAACTGAAACTTATAACGTGAGTTCACATACATATATTTTATTTTTGAACTTATTAAGAAACAAGTAAAATTTAGCATGAATTTACGAAATATCAACTTTTTTCCTCTTCCCCTTTTTTTGCTCCTAATAATGCCAAATTCACTCCTTCAAAAAAGATCAAGGAGTATTTTCACTCCCAGGAAAAAATCCTAACAATATCCCTGCTCATAAATATAATTCTAATTATAAACGGGTGATTTTTTTTTCTTTGTGGGCAGGGTTAGAAATAAGCAGTCGTTAGTCGTATTTTGCGACCAGTTTTTTCATTTTGACGCCTAGAATTTCAATCATAGGTGCCATATTTGACCCCTGGATTTTTTCCTCATCATATCTAATAATTTTCCCAATCCCATCAGACTGTAAACAAGTCTATTTCAGTCAGCTGAACCTAATAAAAACTGATTTAAGAAATCGTATCTCTATGAAAGTAGTTGACGATTTGTTATGATTAAGTTAAAAGGCCCTAAATTGGAAGATTTCTACCCAGAAAATTCTATTAAACTGTAGTGGAATGATGTATCTTCTGAATGAAGAATGAATTTGTAATTTTAAATCTGTACGTTTAATATTGTCAATGTAATTACATTCATTACATAAATATTTTTTATATAATCTTGCATATATTATTTACAAGTTGATGCTTTATTATTATTTTTTTAATATACATATTTAATTATAGATGGCACCTAGATTTTTCATTTTGACGCCCAAAAAATTTAATCCAGGCGTTATTTTGAAGCCTAGTTTCAAAATTCTTATTTCTAACACTGCTTGTGGGGAAAGTTTAACATATTATTTTATAAGCATAATTCACAACATTTAAGCAACAGTCAATAATATACTAAAAATATAACAAATTGCACAACTCTCTGACGTCTGTAATCAGCAATAACTTCAACTCCCAGTTGAACAGGAAAACTTGAAAAGCGTACAAAGACAGGGTTCAACTATTCAGCAAAATCTGATACTTGCTCCTACCATCTAGCCGCATTGTTATTCTCAGATTTTTTTTTAGCTGAAAATAATCAATTAAATATTATATGAAATCTTTGATGCTAGATGGCAAAGCAGCATGTTAAATTTTGTTGGAAAGTTGTACCCTGACTTTAACTGTTTTTCAAGTTTTTATGTTGTACGGGTAGTTGAAGTTAATGGTGATTATGGCCGTAAATCTGCTTAAATTTTACAATGCATATACACCAAAACTGAGTGGTCTCATCTCTTAACCTTCAGATCCTATTTTTTAAACATTACATAAAACAAAGATAGGAATCTTGTTTTCCGTAAAAATTGCTTTTCATTCCTTTCTTTTTTGTTTGACAAAACTCTAATTAGTGAATTAGTATACCAATTTCTATCATATCGCATTTATTTCAAACCTATGTAGGATTTGGTGAAAAGAAGAGTATATTTTGCAAATAAACGGAGATTTTCAGATTTAGGGTTGATGTTTCTAACAATGTTATGTAAAATAAAATAAAGTTTATGTAATGCTGCTGCAGAATTTATTCTCTTCACTGATATTTTAGAGGCTAACTTAGACAATATTAGAAGGACAAAGAGCTGGAGAACCAATTTCTTTTGACATTTTTTAAATGCTTCAAAATTGATTTATGAAGGAGTTGTGAGAAAATGTATTAACTAACATCTATTTTTCGATAGAATTTAAATTAACTTTTATGATAAGTATAATTAATTTAACGAATAATAGTTAAGAACTGAATTACATGTACATCCACGAAATACAACACTAAAACTATTTATCTACTACGTCAGATTGGTTTATAAAACCTTAGAAAACAGAAAACATACTATCAAAAGAAATTGAATGAAGCTAGCAACTTGTTCATTTAAAAATTTCTACGATATTAAAGGTACAAATTAAGATTATGAATTTTCATGGGAGAGAAAATGAATCAGCTACTTAGAATCATCAATCGCACAAGAAAATCAATGTAAATAAAAACGCATAATTATAAAATAACGCATAATCAATACTAAACAAATAACAGATTGAAAATGTTAAATAACTACAAATTAGAATTGATCATGATTTGATGACTAAAAGATTAATCATCAAAAATAAATAAATAACAAACCTTTTCACAAAGCGTTTTCACTTGATTTTCGGTCAACTGCTTACATTCATTTAATTGCTCTATCCATGAGTCTAATTCTTTCAGAGCACTTTTATCCTCCATTTTATACAAAATTGTTATTTAGACAATACCGATAAAGATATTGTTGTGAATTATAAATATTGGTATTTATTTTGACAGTGATGTGCAATTGTAAACTCATTAAATTGTGTAAATATTATGTACGGCTATTTCTCCTAATAATATGGCCACCATTCCTTATTGAAAGGAATGACGTCAGATACGATATCGATTATATCATATATGTGTATATATATATACAGGCATGCAAACGTAACATTTCAGCTTGCAAAACCGTTTGCAATGCAAAATCGTACCCAAACGTAACACCCCTCGCAATTTGCACCTCTTGCAAAGCCGGTTACAATTGCAAAGTACACAAGATGGCGGAAATTTTGCTCAAAAAATTATATCGACAAGTTTAACGAGATTGCATCCATATGAAAAAAGATAATTTAATGCGTAGAAAAATATTGTTCATTAAAAGAGTCTGCTCGATTTCTGAGAGATGCATTCCGAGCACCTAACCAATAATTCCGATGTCAAAAAAGTACATTTACTACTACTTAATACTATACGCAAGCGAAGTGATGACGTCACTGCCCGTCAGTGGATGCAAGATTTCCAATTGTAGCGACGCCATCAACGCCATTTCAAGTGTAGATAATCCTAACTTACCGATGGACAAGGGACTAGCTTTTTTTCCAGAGGTACGGTTCTGGATTACTACCAAAATTACCTCGGTTTGAACACAACCTACCTACCGCAACATGCAACATTACCTTTACTGGTGACCCGGACATTTCGAGTTATCAACTCCGCTCTATGGCAATAGATGGAAGCACCATAAAACCCTCCGTGCATCAAAGCCTGTGACAGTAGTACACAGTACAAAGCCTGTACTTCTCACAGTACAAAGCCTGTCATCATGCCCCTCGCCTACAACTTGACAAACGGGCAACTGACAGCACCATCTGGTCATCGCTACCATCCAAACGAGTAATATCTCTCGTACGACGGCGTACTCTCTAGGAGGGGGATTACTGTAGCGACGCCATCAACGCCATTTCAAGTGCAGATAATCCTAACTTACCAATAGACAAGGGGCTAGCTTTTTGTCCAGAGGTACGGCTCTGGATTACTACGAAAATGACCTCGGTTCGAATACAGCCTACCGCAACATGCAACATTACTTTCGCTATATTAATCGCCCATTAGATTTTTTGTAAAAAATTATTAAAAATCGAGGAAAATTATTTTCCGATTTTAATCCCGATATTTGTGTATAGATATGTATTAGTTATCGTGTGCATGCGTGAGATTAAGCGTTTTTTCTGTAAAATTGGTAAAATTTAAATTTTAAATTTCAAAACTCTAGAAAAAAAAAAAAAAAAGGCAAATTTCCATATTTCGATTGAAAACATAAACATTTCATTTCAAAGGATGATATTTACACAATAAATATCCAACGAATATACTAATTAAAAGAAAAATGATAAATATTCTATCATAATTTGAAGTCAAATTTGTTTTCAAATGTCTAAATAAAGTGTCTAATATAAGATACTCATATGTTGCAGTGGAATAGATTTCATATCTGTCATCCTTGGCAGAAAAAAAAAATATCGCCGAATTATTTAGCGAACATATTTAATTTCTTTCAAAAATCATGGATATTTTAACAACTTATATTAAGAGAGTAATGAATAAAATGAAACAATATTTCGTACGATACAATTTACAAAAATATACATCTGGCATGTATATTTTCGTATTACATTTTTGATCGCCAAATAAAAAAAAAAAAGCCAAAGATGACAGAGTTTTGAAATTTAAAATTAAAATTTTGTCAATTTGACAGCAAAATAACTCAATCTAACACATGCATACGATAACTAATACATATCTATACCCAAATAAGGGGATTAAAATCGGGAAATAATTTTCCTCGATTTTTAATAATTTTTACAAAAAATCCAATGAGCGATTAACACAGGAAATCATTTTCTTGCATCCACGGACGGCCAGTGACGTCACACTTCGCTTGCGTATTGCTAGTGACACTTAAGACTACTATATAGTAGTCTTAGTCTATATATAGTAGTCTTAGCGCCACTGAGCTGAAGAACAGCTGGAGGGTAAAGGTTGTCTGTTCGAACAAAAATATGCTAAACATGATATTACAATTTTAAATTTTAATTCTTTAAAGAGTATAATAGTAATATTTTTCTCTGAAAATCAAGGTTCAGTGTTCGAGGATATAGTATTTTTTGAAATTAGTATGTTTAAGCATACAAATGCATCGTTAAAGTACTTGTCATATAAAGAACTAGGTTTAAAGCTGACATCTTATGAAATAAATAATCTGGTGTGCCACTCATACGACTTTCTCTTACCCTGAAATTTAATACTATAAATACAGGTGGGAAATTAAGATGTAAGATAACGATGTTATCCAAACCTATGTTAAACAATTCAAATTAGGCTTCGGGAGAGTTTTATATGATAATTAGTTCTGTATGAGGGGGGTCTAACGCCCCCTCAACCCCCCGTTTCTCGCAGATCGATGGTTCAACCATTCGTTTTAAAGGTATTGGCGAGCTGTTTTGAAAGATACCCATCATGAAACTTTACTCCCCTCGAGGGGAGACTTCCCCCCCAGGGGGGCAGGCGAGGCTCCTACATACACATTTTTTTTTCCCCAGTTGTCTATCTTTATTACAAACTAGTTAGCATAGGTGGACTCTGCTCAGTTCCCCATCATATATGTGTTCTCATAAATTTCTAGCTCGAGATATACTATAATCATGTTAAAAGAAATGAATTTGACCAAAGCTTGATACAGTGACAGAATAAAATCCCCGCCTAACAAGCTATCCACCGTTCACTTCGATATATTTATCTTATTCTAATCTATTAATTTATTTTATCAGGGTCAATTCCGTTGTTTTCCTGCTACTATTTCCAATGCATTAATCCTCAAAATTCATATTTATATGAAATATATACAATTTCGCTATGTTGATAAAATCGTAAATTACGAGTAATTTACAAAAATTTTCTATTAGAATATCATGTTGAAACATGTTCAAACAAATATCATAAATGTAATTTTGAAGTTGTCTAATGTATTTGTGATCGTCAAAATGGAAGTTTATGCTCAATTTTGCCATATTCTGCCATGTTAAGTGAAGTGTAAATTCCAAATAAATTACGAATTTTTTAAATTGAAAAAATCATAGTCTATGATATTCATGCCAGTATCCTAAATAATATTTCGAAAGGGGTTTGACATCTTTACGATGAAAATACCCCTCAAGATTGACGTTTATGTGAAATTCTGCTCTATTCTGCCATATATTAAGAATTTCGTAAATTTCCAATAACTTACGAAATTTTTATATTCGAAAATTCATAGTCATTAATATTCATGCCATTGTCCTAAATAATATTTCAAAAGTAGTCTGACATCTTTACGATGAAAATATTTCTCAAAATTGACGTTTATGTGAAATTTTGCCCTATACTGCCATGTTAAGAAATTCGTAAAATTCCAAAACTTGCGAAATTTTCAAAGTAGCATATTTATAGTTACTGATGTTCATTCCGGCATCAAAACCGATATTTTAAAACTGGTCTGACATTTTTACAGTAAAAAGTTTCCATTTAATGCACGTTTAAGTGAATTTTTGTCCTAATCTCCCATGTTAAGAAAATCGTAAATTTCTCACAACTTACGAAGTTTTTAATTCGAATGTTGCAAATGAATAGGGTTCTTGCCAGTATCGAAAGTAATATTTTACAACTGATCTGACCTCTCTGCGATCATTTGTTCGTGAGATATCGTGTTAACAGACTAACAAACTAACGGAGTGACACATTAATGGACTAACACACTAACAGACACCCTACAGATAGACATCATACAAATTTTGTCATTTTCGGATTCCTCACACCTGAAAACGTATAAAAAAGTCAAAAAACCGATGTCGAAATTTTTCACGATTACCTAAGTTCCCCATACCTATAGTATGATGGGGAACTAAAAATATATATTCGTTTCATTTGGTTTAGTGCAGTCTATAGACGTTAAACTCTAATTACCTGCGATTTCCCCCATAGACGTAATGTATTAGAATTCTCTTGATTGTCCCTGTACACGAACTATTTGCTTGATCTTAACGAAAAGCTTATTGTAGCATCCCGATATGATACACATTTAGAATACCAAGTTTGAACTTTCTGCCATAATTTGTTTTTGAGATATGCTGATAACACACACACACACAGACATACACACAGACCATTTGCTAAAAACATGATTTTCGTATTCAGGGGACCTCAGAACATGTAAATATAACAAAAACTCGCGTTCGAAAATTTGACCCAAAAACAATACTTTCTCTACCTTATGGGTAAGAGAAAGTAAAAAATGACCTGTATCCCTATTCTTCAATCGTGGTTAATACTGCATTAATCATACTTTTAAACAATGCTTCTTCTGAAAAAAGGACTTAGTAAAGGGAATTTGACAAGGTTTTGGCCACTTAGCATAGATTTAACAGGCAATATCGAATTTTGATGCAGCTATCAAAAATTTTGAAAGCATAAAATAAAAGATAGGTGTATATAAAGATGATTTAACAAACTAATGCTATACTATAATGACTTTTTAAAATTATAAATGCCAAATAAAATATATATAACGTTTTTCTTTTTTAATTTTTTAAATAAAATATTACTTTAAACTTTTTTTTTTTTTAATTTGCATATTTGTATTGATAATTTTAAGTCATACATAAGTATATGATTTTAAATTTTATTTTAGAAAAATTTTCTTTTGTTTACTTTGCATAAAAACCATACAGTTTGTTTCATAGTGAATATCAAAAAGTAAGTAGTAATTTTATCCTAGTTATAATTTTATACTGCTCTAATTAAATTTTTTTCATGAAATATATCACACCCCGACAAGGAAAGTAACTAAAAAATGCAGTATTTAAAAAAAATCAGCATCAGGATAACAGCACTGACTTGCATTGTAGTAAAACTGACATAACTATCTATCTACAGGGCCCGAAATTTCAACTTAGATTACACTCGCTGAAAAAAAAAGTTACTCGCCTCGCCACAAAATATGATTAACTTACTCTATTTTTTATGGATAAGGTGACCAGAATTTTTTATTGGAAAAAGAGGAGAAATTTCGCAATGTCATTTATCTTATATGAAAATAGAAGACACTCAATTTTAAAAAAAGAGGTCATTTTAGAGTACACAAAATTGAATGAAAATGACTATAAAAACCGATTCAAAAAATGATCGAAGCATTTGTATCTCAAATGATGAATTTGGATCAGTACACCTTAATTTAAATTAATAATATACGGATACGAGAGGAAAAGTCCCTAATTTTTACTTTCCGAACACTATAGTGAGGAAAGTATTGTAATCATGTCAAAAATCTGAATTCGAGATTTTGATGTTTCTATACGTTTCAAGGTCCAACGAGTCCGTTTTCACTATTTTTGCAATGATGTATGTATGTGTGTGTGTATGTATGTGTGTATGTATGTGTGTATGTATGTGTGTATGTCTGTGAGTGAACACGCTAGCGTCTAAACGCTTTGTTCGAATAAGCTGAAAGTTGGTGCGTATATTGTAAGTCACCATAGTACGAACCCTATAGATTTTGGTGAATCTTGCACTTATAGTTTTTTTTACAGGGACACAAAGAAAAATTCTTTATCATTATGGCCTATGGGAGCAAAATCTTAAAAGTGCGATAGCATCTAAACGCCTTATTCAATTGAGCAAAAAATTTATACACATATTATAGGTCAAAAATACTCAATCTGTATAGATTTTGGAGAATCTAGCACTTATAGTTTTTTTACAGGGACACAAAGAAAAATTCTTTATCATTATGCCTATGGGGCCAAATTTTTAAAAGTGTGATAGCGTCTAAACGCCTTATTAATCTGAGCAAAAAATTTGTACACATGTTATAGATCACAGTTGAACTAACTGTATAGATTTTGGTGAATCTAGCACTTACAGTTTTTTTACACGGACACAAAGAAAAATTCTTTATCATTATGGCCTATGGGACTAAATTTTTAAAAGTACGATAGCATCTAAACGCCTTATTGAATTGAGCTGAAAATTTATATGAGTATTATAAATCACTGTTGCACTAACTATAAGCATTTTGGTGAATCTAGCATTTATAGGGTTTTACAGGGACACAACGAAAAATTCTTTATCATTATGATCTATGGGCTCAAAGTTCAGTAGCGTTAAATAAAACATCGTGTAATAGATGGAGAAAAATACTCAAACACTCTATTATGGTTTTCTCTCTTTTGTTTGTTTAACAACTCCTCTTTCTTTACTTTATCTACAAAACTGTTAATTACTCAATGTTCGGAAAGTCGAGTGGAGTCACTCCAGATTTTTTTTTTTCTTACGATCTTTGTCTGGAATCTCTGCTGCCGGGCTTTCCCCGTAATCTTATTACATGATTTTTTTCCGAATTTGAGATTTTGATGTTTCTATACGTTTCAAGGTCTAATGATTCCTTTTTTCTATTGTTGCGATGATGTATGTATGTGTGTGTGTATGTATATGTATATGTGTATGTATGTGCGTATGTATGTGTGTATGTATGTGTGTATGTCTGTGAGTGAACACGCTAGCGTCTAAACGCTTTGTTCGAATAAGCTGAAAGTTGGTATGTATATTGTAAGTCACCATAGTACGAACCCTATAGGTTTTGGTGAATCTAGCACTTATAGTATTTTTACAGGGACACAAAGAAAAATTCTTTATCATTACGGCCTATGGGACCAAAATCTTAAAAGTGCGATAGCATTTAAATGCCTTATTCAATTGAGCAAATAATTTATACACATATTATAGGTCACAGATACTCAACCTGTATAGATTTTGGAGAATCTAGGACTTATAGTTTTCTTACAGGGACATAAAGAAAAATTCTTTATCATTATGGCCAATGGGGCCAAATTTTTAAAAGTGTGATAGCGTCTAAATGCCTTATTAATATAAACAAAAAGTTTGTACACATGTTATAGGTCACAGTTGCACACACTGTATAGATTTTGGTGAATCTAGCACTTACAGTTTTTTTACAGGGACACAAAGAAAAAATCTTTATCATTATGGCCTATGGGACCAAATTTTTAAAAGTGCGATAGCATCTAAACGCCTTATTCAATTGAGCTGAAAATTTATATGAATATTATAAATCACTGTTGCACTAACTATAAGCATTTTGGTGAATCTAGCATTTATAGGTTTTTACAAGGACACAACGAAAAATTCTTTATCATTATGATCTATGGGCTCAAAGATCAGTAGCGTTAAATAAAACATCGTGTAATATATGGAGAAAAATACTCAAACACTCTATTATGGTTTTCCCCCTTTTGTTTGTTTAACAACTCCTCTTTCTTTACTTTATCTACAAAACTGTTAATTACTCAATGTTCGGAAAGTCGAGTGGAGCCACTCCAGATTTTTATAGGTGTCACTGGACAATATAGACTTTTTATTATTATCAATTTTTGCTATAGACAAAAACTTTTTTTTTTTTTTTTGGTACTTTCAGTGCAGTTACATAAAAAAGTTAGTAGACTTTTTTTTTTTTTTTTAATTAAAATCATAATCGTCAAAGAAAAAATGAAATTGGCAAATGAAAAAACAAAATTGATATTCGGCCGATTTGTTTTAACGAACAGCCAATCTTTATCAACATTTTATAAAAGTTCTCACAAGTTTAACATAAATTAGTCTTAGTAGTTAATAAGTTTTTAAAGTATGTATATAAAGGTGATTTTTTTCACATGTCTACATTTTGTTCGTTAAAGAAACCAGTCGCTTTGAGGGAGCGTTTTTGCCAGGAGGACATAAAATAAATTCAACTAACTTTTGCATATTTATGTGAGGTGGTGGTAGTGTTATCATTAAGACTAATTGTCTGCACTAGGGCTCTAGGCCTGAGTAGGACAGTCCTCCGTGGCGTCTTTCTAAGAGATCCTAGCCCATATTTACGCTAGTTTCGGAGAAAACCAAGGAAAAATCCTACCGGCTAAGCCAACGAGATCGACCACGTATCAATCCCAGCGCCTCACGTATACCAGCTACGAGGACAGAACTTCTCGACCACTGGTGGGCCTATTTTTATGAGGAATATTATTCATGCAAAAGTGAGAACACACATCAACCCATCGCGTAACAACCGGAGCACCACCTTCTTAATGATTTCATGACAATTTCAATAGTGATTCCGTGTTCTGGATCAACGAACCATATAAATATAGGGAATACTTTTATTTCTTTGTGATTCGAAGAATCTGAATAGACATGAACCATAATATGCTTTGGCAAGTTTATTAGAAAGTTGTTCTTTTGCGAACCTAACGCAGAAAACAGGTAACGTTCACCATTCGATACAGCTAACAGCCCAGTTTTGCGAAAAATTTTTTAAATTAAGGACTAAATCTTTTTCGTTTGAAAAAGAGGTCAAAAGATAAAAAACATAAAAAAAAAAAAATCTGGAGTGACTCCACTCGACTTTCCGAACATTGAGTAACTAACAGTTTTGTAGATAAAATAAAGAAAGAGGAATTGCTAAACAAACAAAAGAGAGAAAACCATAATAGAGTGTTTTTTTCTCCATATATCACACGAGGTTTTATTTAACGCTACTGAACTTTGAGCCCTTAGATCATAATGATAAAGAATTTTTCGTTTTGTCCCTGTAAAAATCTATAGATGCTAGATTCACCAAAATGCTTATAGTTAGTGCAACAGTGATTTATAATATTCATACAAATTTTCAGCTCAATTGAATAAGGCGTTTAGATGCTATCGCACTTTTAAAAATTTGGTCTCATAGGCCATAATGATAAAGAATTTTTCTTTGTGTCCCTGTAAAAAAACTGTAGTGCTAGATTCACCAAAATCTATACAGTTGGTGCAAATGCGACCTATAACATGTGTACAATTTTTTTGCTCAGATTAATAAGGCGTTTAGACGCTATCACACTTTTAAAAATTTGGCCCCATTGGCCTTAATGATAAAGAATTTTTCTTTGTGTCCCTGTAAAAAAACTATAAGTGCTAGATTCTCCAAAATCTATACAGATTGAGTATCTGTGACCTATAATATGGGTATAAAATTTTTGCTCAGTTGAAGAAGGTGTTTAGATGCTATCGCACTTTTAAGATTTTGGTCTCATAGGCCATAATGATAAAGAATTTTTCTTTGTGTCCCTGTAAAAAAACTATAAGTGCTAGATTCACCAAAATCTATAGGGTTCGTACTATGGTGACTTACAATATACGTACCAACTTTCAGGTTAATCGAACAAAGCCTTTAGACGCTAGCGTGTTCACAAACATACACACATACACACATACACACATACACACACACATACATACATCATCGTAAAAATAGTGAAAACGGACTCAGGGGACCTCAAAACGTATAGAAACATCAAAATCTCGAATTCGGATTTTTGACATGATTACAATACTTTCCTCACTATAGTGTTCGGAAAGTAATAAGACATTTTAGTCCTGTAATGTTTCTTTCGGTTAAGAGGGCAGAGCGTTGAAAAAAGAGACTGTTCTCTTAAAAAGAGGATGTCTGGTTTCCTTACCTCAGATTAGCAAGATTTTACGTTTTTAAATCGATTTTTTTTTCTTTGGTAGCACCGTATATTGTAAGAATTCTATCTACATTTAGACCGAAATTTTACTCGCCACAGTAAAATTTCCACTCGCCAATGGCGAGCTGGCGAGCGGAAATTTCGCGCCCTGAATCATGTGGATAATTTTCGAAATAGACATAAGCTTTATGTACACGTTAAGATATTTCATACACATTTTCAATTACATAAATTCAAAATTGCCATTTTTTGATTTGTCAGGGAGTGATATCTAAAATAGAATAGGTGATGTCTACATTAACTCGTGTTTTAAGCAATTATTTAGGAACTAACTCATTCTTTTTAAAATTCGATTCAATATTATAGACAGTGAGTCAATACAACAAATTTAAAATCCAGAGTTATCTCCAACTGTGTGGTCTCCACTTGAGATAAAGTAAGGTGATTCCTATAATAATGTTCTGTTGCTATCTTGTGTTACACACTCTTAATATTTTGAATAGTGAAAGGCAAAATTGCGATAAATAGGGTAGAGTCTCTACAGGCATTGATAAACAGAGCCCCTTAATTGCTTAAAAAATTTCTATTTGCAATAAATTACAAAGCCATTTCACTTAAAATATATTTTTTTCTCCTCTCGTATGAAAAACGGAAAAATTATTCCACTTACACGAGTTTAATGACTATCCTTAAAATGTGACAAAAAATAATTATAAAAACATGAAGTCTATTTTTGTTTCCTGAGTGTTAATAGATATAAATTTCTGTACAAAACAGAATTTAATTTAGTACAATGGGACTTTTTATTAAATCTCCTTCCATATAAATGCATAAGGTATTTCTGTTTCGTTCTTTAGCAACAGTTACTTGGTAGAACTTTAGTATAGTGATTTTTTGGGGGAAGAGGGAGGTTATTGTGCATAAAGGGTACAAACGTGCATGATAGTGATTGCAGCGGAATCATGCTTTGTGCATTTTGAGATTCATGCACAGTGAAGTCGTAACACCCAGTGATGTTTTTATTTTTGTTTTCATGTACACAAAGCATACATACATGTATGATAGTATTTGCTAGTGAACTAAGTTTTTTGTATTTTGAGATTCGTGCAGCGAGGTAAGAGTATCTGAGATTTTTTTTTCTTTTTTAAATATACTCGTATATCCATGTTTGTGCATAGATGCGTGATAGTGATTGTTGCGGAACTGAGTTGAGATTCAAGCACACTAAGGCAGCGGTATCCAGTAGAGACTTTTTAACACTTTCCAACAAGGTTGAAACGTGTTTATGACTTCGGTTTGTCTGTCTGTCTGTCCGTCTGTCTGTCCGCGCTCTAACTCCCGTAAATATTTATGGAATTTCTTGAAACTGATATATGTTATTCAAGTTCACTATCGGACGTTCCCTATTGAAAATGGAGTTTATACCTCTACTGGTTTGTGTACAGGGACACCCGAAAGTATTTCAAAGCATTGTGTTCTATGAGAGGTATTTCTATAAACCATATTTTCATACCTTTACTGTAGACATATCTTAATGAAATTGAAATATGTTATTCAACTTCACTATCGGACGTTCCCTATTGAAAATGGAGTTTTACCTCTACTGGTTTGTGTAAAGGGACACCCGAAAGTATTTCAAAGCATTGTATTCTATGAAAGCTATTTCTATAAACCATATTTTCATACCATCACTGTAGACATATCAGAATGAAATTGAAATATGTTATTCAAGTTCACTATTGGATGTTTTCTGTACAAAATGGAGGAAATACCACCATCGGTTTATGTACAGGGACACTCATAAGTATTCCAAAGCATTGCGTTCTAGGAGAGATATTTCTATAAATCAAATTTTAATAACTTAACTTTCAACGAAGTTTTAGGAAATTGAAATATGTTATTTATATGCGCAAAAAAATACTTTGCATAGAATATAGCATAATTAGAATTATATTTACAGGGTGAAACAAAAATATCCATTTATATTAAGAGCTATTAATAAAAAATTGCTAGAATTGTACTTTCGTTTACTTTAAGCGTTTTTAACACTCGCTAACATTTTTAAGTGTGAATATGATTTCAGTTTGTGTATCTGTCCATCTGTCTGTCTGTCTGTCCTCCGCGCTCTAACTCGTGTAAATATTTATGGAATTTCTCGAAACTGATATATTTTATTGAAGTTCACTATCGGATGTTCCATATTGGAAATGGAGTGAATATCTCTCCTGGTTTGTGTACAGGGACACCCAAAAGCATTCGAAAGCATTGTGTTCTATGAGTGTTATTTTTATAAATATTTTCCCTATAGAATGTTCCCCATTTAAAATGACATTAATTGTTTCTGTATAACTAGTTTGCTTAAAGGGACAACAACAACAACAAAAAATACCAATGCATTACGTTTTAGGACAGAATTTTTAGAAAGTTATATTTAAAAATCTTTCTGCTGTAAAAATCATAAACATATTGAAATGTTAATATTCTAAAATAATATTTTGTATAGAATATGATATGATTAACTTTCTGATTTACAGGGCTACACTAAAATATTCAGAGAGATCAAAAGCTGTAATTATAATCTAATTGCTGCATTTTCTTTTTCGTTAAGCCTTTTTAACACTTTCCAAAATGCCTAAGAGTAATTTTAAAATCAATTAGTCTATCTGTATATTTTTCAGTCCTTCTGTCTGTTGTGTGATAACGTAGGCATAGAATATTAAAAGTTATTTGATCCAACAATTACGTACAGTTGGAAAGTGTTACTAATCAATGCATACTGCATGATTTTTCTTTCTTGATTTTCATTTTTTTATTACTTTCTTCTATCTTCAATAAAAGAAAATATTGGATTCGTAAAAATTTTCGACCTCGGTTTTTGATAGATTTACATATTTTAAGAGCTGTAGAACACGATTTGACCATTTTTAGAAAATGTCTGTCTGTGCAGGGCCGGCTCGACCATATAGGCAAACTAGGCGATGGCCTAGGGCGCTGAAATCTAGAGGGCGGCACAATCCAGACAACAAGATCTATTTTATTTATTACTATCTAACAGCACTTTAGAATTTTGAAAATAATCCTCGAATTGACTTTTCAGGGCATCAAAGTCAATCTAATTTATCTAATGAGAAGCGCTAGAGAAAGAGTCACAAACAACTGGCTTGATTTTATCATAATAACGATCTATTTATTTCAAAAACTTACAACGTCGAATTGAGTTTTGAAAACAGTCCGTCATTAAATCTGTCCATCTAATTGTTAACAGCTTTATACTATGTCTAAAAGTCACCGAGTCATTATTTAATGGGGCTGTACTTTATTGGAACTATAAAGTTTTGACTTTCCATTCAAGGGTCTAAATTGTACATCATGTTTTTTATAATTTTGAACTAACATAAAAATAAAAATAATAATAATAATAATAAGATTTGAAGGAAGCTAGCTCTAACTAGAAAGAAGTTTTAGCTCTTTAGACTAGGTGACTTTGTAGGGGCTATGCGTGGGGGCTTTTTGGAATTTTACAAAGTGATTCTGTTATAGTTTCTTTTTCTAGTAGCTCAACTTAATAATAAAATGTGAAATTTCGTTTTCAGTACAGTTGATTGAGACTAGCTGTTAACAGAAAAAAAAATTGGACTACAATTTTGTAAGAGAAAATTAGAGAAAAAATATCATTAGCAAAGCAAATTAAGCTCATTTGAAAAGTTATTTTCGTCCGAATCCTAAAGGACCCTTCAGAGACTGGCTTCAACTTCGGTTTCTTTTGATATCCCTTTGATGTGGAAATCGAATTGATGCGAAGCAGCAGAGAGATTTTCTTGGCTGACAAACCTCCTACTGCGATCGAAATTGGGTCTCTTTTGTAAAAGAGCAATACAAAGTAATATCCTTCATTGTAAATGTGTGCAAAATGTCAAGGGTCGCTTTCGGACAATAGGTAATTTATGAGTTTTGAAGCGCTGCACCGTTGCTACTATCTGAAGGATCCATAAAGAAACACTATCAGGATAACAATTTTAAAAAACAAAAGATTTTTCCACTTGAATCTGAATAAGCAAAAATCTTGCTTCATCTTCCAAAATAATTAGTAAATAAACAATAGTTTGATATGAAAGAAATAAAGACTGAGGCTTTGATAAACAGAACATGGAAAATGCTTCCGGTTTCACTTTGAGTTTATGTATCCTTGCAATGTGAGAAAATTCTATGGGTAATCTGCCGCGAATAGACGACATGACTCTCTGACGTCATTCAAAGTCCTGACGATTTTCTTTTATTTAACCTGTAGGAGTCTTTTTTTAACCCACAAACAGTGGAATGTAGCCTATCATAGCACAGCTTTTTCCCACAAACATTGAAAGCTCCGCCTCGTTCTAGTTGTCCATTCTCGACGAACACAAGCCAGATCATGTATAAAAAATGTTAATTTCCTATTAGAAAATAAGTGAAGAAAGTTTTCGTCAGTACAAAACAAAAGACGACGCGCCAATGGTGAAAATGTGACTCAAACTCCACTACTAATGGCACTACTAAAAACAAAATTTTTTTCTTGCAAACTGTAAAAGTGATTTCGGATTTGATAAACAGGAGGCATTTTCAGAAGAAATTAGTGTTGTGGTATCCATTGCCATCGGAGTCAGAGCCAGCCCGATTACGAAAAATGAAAAAGAAGTTTAATTATGCAGTCAGCTGATAAATCAACAAGTGATGCTAAACATCATTTTAAGATTAATTTTTATATTTCTTTTCTTGATACAGCAAGAAATTCGAATGATGAGAAGTTCAAACAGACCAAAAAGATAAATCGTGTTTTCTGATGCCTTTCTAACGATTGTGAGTCGCAAAAAAGATAAAAAAAAAACTTTCAAAGTGATTTTGAAATTATGTAGAAGATTAGGAGATTATCTGACTCAAGGAGACTCTATAAGGATGTTGATAAAAGTACACTACAGGAAGTTTTGAATATTTTTTATGAAAACGAACTAGTACATTGCGTATTGGATTTAGTAACAGCAATAAAATTGTTGCTGACACTTCCTGTGTCTGTGGCCAGTGGAGAACTCAGCTTCATATAATTGAAATTAATAAAAACTTATTAGCGTTGTTCTATAGTGACATGAGAACGATTTGTAGGACTATCACCATTATCAACAGCTCAAGATGAAGCTAAAACAATTCATTTGAAGGATATTGTTTCTACTACCGCTAAAAGTAGCGCCGAAAAAACAATAATATGCAATATGTAATAAAAATAAATAGTTGATTATTTATTACAGTATTTGTATGTGTATAATTGTCTGCGTGTCTTACATTTTTTAAAAATTTGTTTTAATGGGGCGCCACGAAAATTTTTCGCCTAGGGCGCCAAATTTGCTCGGGCCGGCACTGTGTCTGTGTGTGTGTGTGACAAAATTTTGTGGAAACTGTACCTCAGGTACCACTGCACAGAATTTCGTACAAATTGGTATCTAGTTACACATTGACATAAATTAATGCCTATCAATTTTTGGTAAAAATTGTCTAAAAGCTTGCGTTGCCATCCTGCTTTTTGTAAATTTTTAACATGGTGGTATAGGACAAAATTTTGTATAAATGTGCATAAAAAGAATTATTTTTTAATAATCATTATGAAATTTAAAAGAATTGTTTGCAATAGATATAGCTAACTGGGAAAAAAAATTGTGTATGTAGGACCCTCGTCTCCCCCCCTGGGGGGAGAAGTCCCCCCTCGAGGGGAGTAAATTTTCATAATGGGTATCTTTCAAAAGAGCTCGCCAATACCTTTAAAACGAATGCCTGAACCACTGACCTGCGATAATTTAAAATAAAGTTATTGAATTTTTTCATTAAAAAAAAAAAAAAAAAAAAAAATGGTGTAATATTGAGAACAAAATTAAACTTCTCTAATATGGAAATCATCTGCATTATCATGGAACATAATTTTTTTACTGAGTGAATTTGTATAGGAAAATATAGAAGAAAGTCATGTGGTTGCCACAACATACTAGTTTTTAACGTGCGATTGTAAAATTAATATGAATTATTGATAACAGTAGTAGTAAACTAGGAAAAAGGTTTTGTGCATGTGAGAGCACCCCTGTACACCCCCCTCCGGGGGGGGGAGTAAATTTTCAATATGGGTATCTTTCAAAAGGTCTCGTCAATACCTATAAAATAAATGGTTGAACTAGAGATCTGTGGTAATTTAAAACAATGTTTTCGATTTTTTTTTTTTTTTTTTAACGAATAAAAACTTTGAAAAAAAAAATCGTATTTCTTCTGATAATTGCAAAATATTGACTTTCTTTCGGCATTTAGTGATATAATTCTGTCATATAAAAACCGTCTGCATTTATAATTTAAAATAATTTAATAAATAATTTGTATTGAATGAATTTTGTGTAAAATTATATAGAAGAAAGTCATGTGGTGGCCACATCATACTAGTTAGTAATGCTCTACTAAAAAATCCGGAATTTCTGAAATTCCCCCCCGAAAAACAATATTTCCCCTCTCTCCTTTAAGAATCAAGAATTCCAAAATAGTACATAATGTTTTATTTATATTCAAGTCTAGTTTCTTCCTGTACAATTTCTTCACGTGGAAGTAATTTGGGGCCGAGTTATGCTTACAAACTTTTTCTTTTCGACCGCAGCTTTCATAAGTTTCCCAAAACAAATTTAGCGCTAAAAGGGGTGTCTCGAATTTGCCCTTTGTAACACATACTCCTTCCCCGACCCCCCCCCCCCCCTCAAAAAAAAAAAAAAAAAAAAAAAAAAAAAAGGCAGATCCCAAAAAATCAAAACCGTGTTTTGAAAATATCCTAAAAAAGACGCATGGCTGTTTTCAACATCTTTGTTCCATTTTTGGTAGAGCTCTAATGAAAAATCTGAATTTGCGAAATTTCCCGCCAAAAATTTATTTTCCTCCTCCGTCTCCTTAAAAATCGAAATTTAATAAATAGCAGATAATGTTTTATTTGTACTCATGTCTAGTCACCTCATATGAAATTTCTTCACTGTGAAGTAATTTGGAGCCGAGTTTCTCACAAATATGTTTTTGCCTTCTGTCTCCCCCCAAGGGGGAAACGGGGTGAAATTTCGAAAAATTCCGTTACTTTAGGTGTCGGATACATATAATCAATTCAAGCACCGAAATTTGTCACCGCATCTTTCATAGATTCTCAGGACAAATTTAGCGCTGAAAGGGGTTTCTCGATTTTGCCCCTTCGCAAACACCCCTTCCTTCCCCCCAAAAAATCACAAATCATAAAAAAATCAAAAATGTGTTTTTAGAAATATTCCAAGAAAGCCGGATAGTTTAATTCAACATCTTTGTTCCATTTTTGGTAGAACTCTATTCAAAAATCCAGAATTTGCGAAATTTCCCTCCAAATATCAATTTCCCCCTCTCTCCCCTTAAAAATAAAAAATTCCCAAATCGTAGATAGTGTTTTATTTGTACTCATGTCTAGTCTTCCCATGTGCATTTTTTTTTACTGTGAAGTAATTTGGAGCCGAGTTATGCATACAAACGTGTTTTTGACTTTTGCCCCCCGCCAGGGGGAGGCAGAGGGGAATTTCGAAGATATTGATAGATATAATTTTAAGTTGGGTAAAGATATAAGTTTTTGTCAAGCACCGTTGAATTTCGTCCAGCTGTTCTCAAGTGATGCCCGGACAAACGTGTTTTTGTCCTTTGCCCCCCAGGGGGGAACGCGGAGTAATTTCGAAAAAGTTGATAGATATAATTTTAAGGATAAAGTCCTAGATTTCTGCCAAGCGCCGTTGAATTCCGTCCAGCCGTTCTCAAGTGATGCCCGGACAAAAATAGCGTTACAGACTTGCGGACACCATGACACACACACACAGACAAAATTTTCTGAAGTCATTTTCGGCTTTCATGGTGTGTGAAACGTGAAGATATCGCAAAGTTTTTTGATTCTGACAAATTTACAGACAAAAGTCTGATTTTATTATATTAATAAAATAAGACTTTTATTATATTAATAAAATCAGACTTTTATTATATTAATAAAATCAGACTTTTGTCTGTAAATTTGTCAGAATCAAAAAACTTTGCGATATCTTCACGTTTCAAACACCATGGAAGCAAAAAATGACTTTAGAAAATTGTGTTTGTCTGTGTGTGTATATGTGTCGTCTTGTGTGGATGTCTGTAATTCTATTTTTGTCCGGGTATCACGTGAGAACAGATGAACGGAATTCAACGGCGCTCGGCAGGAATTTAGGTCCTTACCCAACTTAAAATTATATCTATAAACTTTTTCTAACTTCCTCCCCCATTCGCCTCCTGAGGGGGCAAGATTCAAAAACACGTTTGTAAGCATAACTCGGCTCCAAATTTTTTGGGGGGTTACGAGGGGGCAAAATCGAGACGCACCTTTTAGCGCTAAATTTGTCCTGGGAAATCTATGGGAGCTGCGGTCACGAATTTTGGTGCTTGGATAGTTTATATGTATCCAACACCTAAAGTAACGCGATTTATCAAAATTACCCCCGTTCCTCCCCTCCTCCCTCCCTCCTTGGATGGACAGAAGACAAAATCATCTTTGTAAGCATAACTCGGCTCCAAATAGAGAGACTATACACATGAGTACAAATAAAACATTATCTGCGAGATAGGAAGTTTTGATTTTTAAGGAAAGGGAGGGGGAAATCAATTTTTGGCCTGAAAGTCTGCAAATTCCAGATTTTTGAGTAGAATGCTACCAAAAATGGAACAAAGATGTTGAAAACTGCCGTGTGTTTTCTTTAGGATATTTCCAAAACACGTTTTTGATTTTTTTTGTGATCTGGCATTTCTTTTTTTTTTTTTTGGCGGGGGTGTTACGAATTGCAAATTCGAGAGAGATTGCCAAAGATAGATTTAGCGCTAAAAGGAGGGTCTCGAATTTGCTACTTTTAAGCATCAAATTTGTCCTGCGAAATTTATGAGAGCTGCGGTCACGAAGTTTGTTGCTTGAACTGTTTATATGTATCCAACACCTAAAGTAACGGGATTTACCGAATTCCCCCTGGGAAACGGGGGGGGGGGGCAGGAGGCAAAAAATTATTGTAAGAGTAACTCGGCCCCAAATTACTTCACGGTGAAGAAATTGCACAAGAGAAGACTAGATTTGAGTATAAATAAAATATTATGTACGATTTTGGAATTCTTGATTCTTAAAGGAGAGAGGAGGGAAATCGTTTTTCGGGGGGAAATTTCAGAAATTCCGGATTTTTGAGTAGAGCTCTTCTAAAAATTATACAAAGGTATTGAAAACAGCCATGTGACTTCTTTAGGTTATTTCCAAAAACACATTTTCGTTTTTCTTTGCGATTTTTGATTTTTGATTTTTTTTTTTTTTTTTGGTGGGGGGGGGGTAGAAAGTTGCAAATTCGTGATCCTTCTTTTAGCGCTAAATTTGTCTTGGGAAATCTATGGGATCTGCGGTCACAAAATTTGGTGCGTAAATTGTTTATATGTATCCGACACTTATTGTGACAGGATTCTACGAAATCCCCCCCCCCCTAAACACATGTAAAAACTTACGTTTTTCTGTTTGAATTCGACCTATAAATTATCTTAGGATGCCGAATTTTAGTGTGTGGATGTTGATTAAGTGTACGCATTATGTACTTTCGTGGGATTTCGCAAAATTTCGGACATACCCTCTGAAGAAGGGGAAGTAAGAAACAGGTAAGTTCTGCTGAAGGCAGTGGGAACCTTCTCACGCTGCGAGCGGGAAAAACCTGTACCGAACACAGTGGGAACTTTAACTTAAGTTATTAATAATGATATGTGATTTTGTCAACTCATTTAAGTACAGTGTCCAGCGAAGCGGGCAAAGCTAGCTAGTACTGATATAAAATTAAATTAAAACCTTTAAATTAGATGTTAATAATAACATTGTAAAAATTGGCTATATGACAGGGCTGAGGTTAAAGATAATATTGATTGTCTTAATGTTGATTAGAGATAAATATTTCTATTAAATTAGATATAACGTTGATCACAGATAAGTATCTTAGACATAACAAATATTATAGCCTTTGTCTGGGGAGGAATTAAGTGCTCTTGATGTTAGGAATGTTACATTTAGTTGGTTATTACATAATGAAAACTACACTGTTGAAGAGGGAGTGTCTGAACCCCTACGGTGAACAGTATCTCAAACTCAAAAAGAGATCTTTAGGAAATTTTGAATATGGACATTATTTGGTGTTACTTAATTAAGATTGCACCATAGAGGGGAGAGGATCTAACCCCCATAGAGCTTGTAATCTTGCAAAGTTATGATCAGATTGATGGGAAATTTTAAATTTGTATTTGGTTGGATGTTACAGAAAGAAGACTGTTCCGTTTGAATAAGAAGGGTCTGAATCCCTCTTGATGCTAAGTATTTTGGAATGTTCTGGTCAGATTAAATATTTAAATTTGGACTCTATTTGGCGTTACGTAATGAAGACTACACCTTTTGTAGCGGGAGGGTCCGCTTGGGAGTTCGGAGTTTTGCAATGTTAAGACCAGTTTGTGACGATATATTAAATTTGAACTTGGTTTGGTTTTACATAACGAAGACTGCACTGTTTGAAGGGAGAGGGGCAGACCCCCCCCCCCCCCCCCGATCTTGGACAGTTAGACCCTGCCCTTTTTATAACACCATTGGATAGCTTGACCCAGTCCCCAGAATTTACGGGTAGATCCATACAGAATTTCAAATTCGGACTCGTTTGAGTGTTGGCATGATAGAGACTGCATCATTCGAAGGGGAGGTCCCCCCCCCCCCCCCTGTAGAAACTTAGCTACAAAAGAATATTTCTCGAAGGACATTTTAATATTACTTAATACTAGCAGGCTTTGCCCGCTTCGCTGGTCACTATATTTAAAGGAAACTCTTTTCTATATAGCTTTATGAAAAAAAAGAAAAAATAATACTGAAATTGCTCAAAAGCTCGCTTTGAGTTTTCGCTGCCTTCGGCAGCGACTTGTTCGTCCTCGCAGACTCTGGTGCCTGTCCCTATTGCCTGCGACAATGGCTTACCCGTGGGCTTCCATTTGGGTGCTTATCATATATGACAGTTTCGATACGGACAGTATCGAAAAATTTGAAGTAGCCCTTTTATATATGAATCCCAGGTTACATATGAACAACATTACGCGTAATGTACATAATATTTGCTTTCAAGTCATTTCCTATATTTATTTGATTTAATCGATCAACCATAAAATGACAGCAATCTCAAGCCAAATATAATATTACAATACGCTATGATCGGCTACGTCTATCGCATGAGACAATTATTATTATTATTATTATTATTTGTGGTTACATATACTTCATGCTTAGTTAATAGTAGTTGGCATATAGAAAAATAAATAAATTAATTAATATGTAAACCTGATTATGGTACAACCTTAATATAGCTCCCCTTGGCGACTTTTGAATTTTTGTCGCTGTTTTAGACCAAAATATAATTTATCGGATTATTGTTCCCATTTCTTTCTATCTCTTTCTTTCTTTCTTTTTTTTTTTTTCAATATTTATAATTTAGTTATATTTTTGATGCGTTACTTGGCTTTAAGTGGCTGTCCTTGGCGAAAAATGTCCCATCTACTTCAGCATCAAAATTTAAAAATTTGTCCAGAATTATCAATAAGTAAATACCTTTAATATAATGCTGAATTAGCTTTTATGCCAAGCGTGATTCATCCGTGCTAAAAAAAAAAAAATCTAAAGTTGAGGTATATAAAAAATGCTACGAAATAAAATTCAGAAGAAACATGCTACATTTGTATTATTGTTATTTTATTTTAAATTTATAAAGACGTCATATTCTCATTCACCAATTTAACATTTAGTAATTTTTTATTTTTCGCGTTAAAGCATATTTCATTTTATATAAAAAAAAAATAAAATAAATAAAAAATAAAAAAAAAAAATAAATAATAATAATAAAATAAATAAAAATAAATAAATAAATAAATAAAAATACTTCGTAAACTTTTTTGGTAAGAATTAAAAATTTAAATGGCTTATATTAAGGCAATTACCAGCTTATTATTTTCATATTTTAATTAATTTTAAAAAATCTAATCAAATTTCCGGTATAAATAGTAGCCTATGTCCTATTCCAGACTATTATCTATCTCTGTACCAAATTTCATCCAGATCCGTTTAGCAGTTGTGGCGTGATTGAGTGGAAAAAATCCATACATCCATCCAAACTTTCGCATTTATGATATTAGTATAGATAAACTAAATAAAACTATTTACATATGTACAAACATAAAATACTCAAAAGAGGTTTAGGTTTTCAAAATAATTTTACAGTTATTATCCAACATTATTTAAGATTTTGTGGATTACTTTATTTTAGTTATTTCCACATGTTATTTCAGATGGTTGTATATTTCATTTATTCTTTATCATAGGTAGTTATTATACACAACAGCATCTGACTCTTCTCATTTTGGTACTCGCTTAAAAAAAAAAAAAAAAAAAAAAACTTTTTTTTTCTCCCTGTGTAACATGCAATCATCGACGGGTGGCGCGCATGCGTCAACATCCTGCCTGGCCTTGCCTTGCTATGTTACATGCAAGAACTTATATATATATATTTAAAATATCTTTGAATTTAAAATTTACAGTTTACGTAATACAAGTAAAAATAATAACAATAAATGAATGAAACAATATTAATACTTGTACAAAACACTTAATTCTTTTTTTTTTTTTTTTTTTTTTTTACATATTAATAAAGAAGTTAACTGATCATAATAAACATAAATGTTCATAATTAGATAACAATTTTAGAGTAATATGAATAATAGAGCAACATAGTAATATGATAAAATTATTACTATTCATTTTTACTTCTCGATCGGCAGCACACACGATCTGAAGATGGATCTTTTATAAATTCCTTTAGTAATTTTTACATCTACTAACCTAACTTTATTATCCTGACCAGAATGTAGCTTTACCACGAGTCATAACAACCGCTTATATGGTAAGAGATTTTCTTCCCTGACTAAAACCCTATCTCCGACTTTTAAATTTTTCTTATCAATTATCCATTTTCTTCGCTTTGTAAGTTATTTAAATAAGAAAGACTCCATTTTTTCCGAATTACTTGAGTTGTCTTTGTGATTCCTTGCCAAGAATTTAGACGATTTGTCTCAATATTAGTCAGCGATGGTTTAACAAAGGTCGTTATTGGCCTTCCAATGAGGAAATGGGCTAGTGTTAGACCTTCCAAGTCCTCGATGCTTAATGAACGTGGAGTCAGGGGTGAAGAGTTTAAAATGGTGTCTTCCCATATGCGCGAAGTGGTGAAAAATTCCCGTTTGCGCGATTTTTCTTCCCATTTGCGCGAATAAAGTAAAAATACAAGAATAGTACGAGTTACATGCGTTCTCAGATTCATACACAGGTAGAGGTGTCCAGTGATTTTTTTTTTTTTTTTTTTCCTGTGCGCGAAGTGTATATACGTGCGTGATACTGATTGCTGCGAAAACGAGTTACCAGCGTTTTCAGATTCATGCATAGCGTGGTAGGGGTGTCCAGTGATGTTTTTTTTTTTGGTTTTTACGTACGTGGTGGTAATTGCCGCGGAACTGAGTTACGGGCGTTTTTAGATTATCAAGTCAAAAAGAAAGAAATCAACCGCACGCCCGTTAGTCCAGTCAAAATAGGAGAAATAGAAAAAAAAAAAAAAAATCGTGTAGTTTTGAAATTTTGTATACTCATAGCCAAGAGGGTCCTGAACAACATACTAAAAGTCCCCGCCCGTGGTGGGTGAGCGGGGAATTTAAGGGGGGCACTTTTCAGTTTTTATTGAATATATTAAAAACTATCGCATTTAGAGAAAAAATGTCAATTACGAAATTAATATACGTAAAATTTCCTACAAAAATGTGTATTACATTTTGTTTGTATGATCAATAGTTTAGAAGATATAGGGGAACGAAACAACACATTTTCTTGAAAAATTCTTTTTTGAAATAGTAAAATCAACTAAAATGTGTAATTAAATGGGTTCTGGTCAAATATTTTCTAATATAAAAAACAAATGTATGCATAGGGAATATGTAAGTCTAATACAGCATGTTTTGTGCATTTTAAATAATTTTAAGGTTAGTAGGCGCAAGTGGTGGTTTGGGTAAAAATCCAGATAACGAAGACCCAAAACCGATCAACATAAAAAAAAAAAAAAAAAATCGTATAGCTTTCAAACTGAGCACTTATAAGGTTAACGACCCTCTTCACTTACCGTCGCCGGAAGCCCGAGTCAATGCTGTTCTATGGGGAAATTTTCTTTACAAACAACTTATTAACAAATACATATTTTTAAATTCTATTTCCACATTCAGAAAATTCCCAACTGTTAAATTGACGGACCTTTTTTGAAAATGCATATTTTTAATTTTGAATATTTTATTTTAAAATTGCAAAATGGAAAATATCACATATTGAAAATTCGTATTTTGCAGCTTCAAAATAAAATATAAAAAATTAAAAAAATATTTTTTTAAAAAAGGTGCGTCAATTTAACAGCTGGGAATTTTCAGAATGTGAAAACAGAATTTAAAAATATGCATTAGTTAATGAGTTATTTGTAAAGAAAAATTTCCCATAGAATAACATTAGCTTCCGCTACCGGCGGCGATGAGTGAAGAGGGCCCTTAAGTGCCCTGTCCTGAACAACATACTAAAAGTCCCCAACCGTGGGGGGAGAGCGGAGGGGGGCAGAGGGCATTTAAAGGAAGAACTTTTCAGTTTTTATTAATATCTTAAAAACTATCGCATTTAGATAAAAAATGTCAATTACAAAATTAAACTAGGTAAAATTTCCCATGAAAATGCCTATTACATTTGTTAGTATGATCAATAGTTAAGAAAATATAAAGGTTGCTTTGTATCTTACGGATATCTTACAGAAAAGTGGAGTTTATCGATTTGTATATTTTGACTTCCACTCTTTAAACTTGGCGCATTGCGCGCGCACATGCACATATAGATATTTATTTGCATGAGTAGAAAATATTTAACCCGAATCCTTTTAATTCGGAACTATAGTTCATATTATTATTGTAAATGACATAAAAAATTAAAAAAAAAAAAAAAAAAGATTTGCCTATAAAACGAGTAGTTATGATTTCAAAGACTGATTTTATATGACAATTTTTCATTTTTATATATTGACACAGTTTTAGAATATTTCCTTTGCAGTGTTTTAAATTTCTGAAAAATAATTACTTTAATAATAAAAAAGTTTTTTTTATGAATCAAAAGCATTTCTCTTGCACTGACTGAAATGACTCCCCAGAAAAAAAAAAAAAAAAATGTTAAAATGAAATGACTACAAGTATAATGACAAACAAAGGCTTCAAATTTATAACAACCCTCTTTTAAGTCAGGGATTAAAAAGCAATTTTACCTAAACCACAACTTGTGCCTACTAACCTTAAAATTATTTAAAATGTACAAAACATGCTGTATTATCCTTTACATATACCCTATGCATATATTTGTTTTGTGCATTAGAAAATATTTAACCAGAACCCTTTTAATTACACATTTTAGTTGATATTACTATTGCAAAAAGTATTTTTCAAGAAAATGTGTTATTTCGTTCCCTTATATCTTCTATACTATTGATCATTCAAACAAAATGTAATGTGCATTTTTGTAGGAAATTTCACGTAGATTAATTTTGTAATTGACATTTTGTCTCTAAATGCGATAGTTTTTAAGGTACGTAACAAAGCTGAAATGTGCCCCCTTTAAATGCCCTCCTACCCCCCGCTCACCCACCATGGTTGGGATTTTTAGTATGTTGTTCGGGACACTTTACTTTATAACTGTGCTCAATTTCAAAGCTCCGCGATTTTTTTTTTATATTGATCTGTTTTTGGGTCTTCGTTATCTGAATTTTTACCTAAACCACCACTTGCGCCTACTAACCTTTAAATTATTAAAAATGTACAAAACATGCTGTATTATACTTACATATTTCCTATGCTTATATTTGTTTTGTACATTAGAAAATATTTGACCAGAACCCATTTAATTACACACTTTAGTTGATTTTACTATTGCAAAAAAGAATTTGTCAAGAAAATGTGTTATTTCGTTCCCTTATATCTTCTAAACTGTTGACCATACAAACAAAATGTAACATACATTTTTGTACGAAATTTTACGAAGATTAATTTTGTAATTGACATTTTTTCTATAAATGCGATAGTTTTTAAGATATTTAATAAAAACTGAAAAGTCCGCCCCCCCCCTTAAATGCCCCCCGCTCACCCACCACGGACGGGGACTTTTAGTATGTTGTTCAGGACCCTCTTGGCTATGAGTATGCAAATTTTCAAAACTACACGATTTTTATTTTTAATGTTGATCGGTTTTGGGTCTTCGTTATCTGGATTTTTACTGAAACCGCCACTTGCGCCTACTAGTCTTAAAATTACTTAAAACTTACAAAACATGCTGTTTTATCCTTGCATATTCCCTATGTATATATTTGTTTTGTACCTTAGAAAATATTTGACAAGAACCCTTTTAATTGCACACTTTAGTTGATTTTACTATTGCAAAAAAGAATTTTTCAAGAAAATATGTTATTTCATCCCCCTATATCTTCTAAACTATTGATCATACAAACAAAATGTAAGATACATTTTTGTAGAAAATTTTACGTAGATTAATTTCGTAATTGACATTTTTTCTCTATAGGGGATAGTTTTTAAGATATTTAATAAAAACTGAAAAGTGCCACCCTTAAATGCCCCCCCCTTGCCCTCCGCTCACCCACCACGGGCGGGGATTTTTAGTATGTTGTTCAGGACCCTCTTGGCTATGAGTATGCAAAATTTCAAAACTACACGATTTTTTTTTTTTTCTATTCGTCAAATTTTGGCCTTCGTTGCCTGGACTACGGTCCTGCAATTTCTGGTCGCGCAAATGGGAATCGCGCAAGTGGGAATAATTCTTTTAAAATCACTTCTATTTGAGGAACGAGTGTAAGCATTTCCTCAAAGGTAAATTTGGAAACCCCACGTTTAAAATTATATTTAAATACCTTTATATTTGCCTCCCAGAGACCACCCCAATTTGGACTCCTTGGCGGACCCATTCTATGTTTTCTTCTGCAAAAGTGGTGAACATAGATTCTTCTTTATCACTTACTAATTTACATAAAGTATTTAGTTCTCTGTTGACTCCCACCATATTGATTCCATTATCTGAGAATATTTTATGGCACTTACTTCTTCTCGAAATAAATCTTTTCTACGCAGATATTAGAGCTTGTGAAGTTAAATCACTAATAAGTTCAAGGTCACTAATAAGGCCTTTGTTACTAGACAAATGAAATTACAAACATAAAGTTTAACTTCTGAACCTTTTCTTTGATTTTTATTTTTGATTAAAAATGGTCCGTATAAACCAACTTCAGTTGAATTAAAGGTTTTATCTGGAGTTATTCTTTGTTTTGGTAAATATTTTTTGTAGACATTCTTTGGGATTCGCTTTAAAACAGACTAAACATCCATGTACAACTTTTTTACGTAGATTTCTTCGATGAATAGGCCAATATTTTTGCCTAACCTGAAACAGAAGATGTTGGGGACCAATATGAAAACACTTTTCACGATAGTATTTTACGATTAGTTCTGTTAATTTATTTTAGTTCCCCATCATAGTATAGGTATGGGGAACTTAGGTAATCGTGAAAATTTTCGACCTCGGTTTTTTTACTTTTTTACACGTTTTCAGGTGTGAGGAATCCGAAAGTGACAAAATTTGTATGGTGTCTGTTAATTTTTTAGTCCGTTAGTGAGTTTGTTAGTCTGTGTACATGATATCTCAAGAACAATTAGTCACAGAGAAGTCAGATCAGTTTTAAATATTACTTTCCACACTGGCAAGAACCCTATTCATAAACAACATTCTAATTAAAAAACTTCGTAAGTTATTAGAAATTTACGATTTTTCTTAACACGGGAGAATAGGGCAAAATTTCACTTAAACGTCCATCATTAAGTAGAAACTTTCTACTGTAAAGATGTCAGGACAGTTTTAAAATATCAGTTTTGAATTCAGAATGAACATCATTAACTATAAATATGTTACTTTGAAAGTTTCGCAAGTTATCTGGAATTTACGAATTTCTTAACATGGCAGAATAGGGCAAAATTTCACATAAACATCAATTTTGAGGGATATTTTCATCGTAAAGATGTCAGACCACTTTTGAAATATTATTTAGGACACTGGCATGAATATTATTGACTACGAATTTTCCAATATAAAAATTTCGTAAGTTATTGGAAATTTACGAATTTCTTTCTTTTTTCTTTTTCTTTCTTTCTTTCTTTTTTTTTTTTTATGAATGTAGATACTATATCGGAAACGTAGTTGAAGGAGCGATAGATCCCTTACACGGAATACTTGTTACCTTTTCCCGTAGTCTGTACTTATCGCATTCAAAGACATGGTAAAAGAAAATCGTGTGAATGTTACACTAGAAAATTTTTATATTTAATATTCCAGTTTGAAACTATAAAAATGCACTTAGAATATTTTTAACCCTTTATGGTTTCTAAATGAAACATTAAAAAATGTAAGGAATCAATTTTTTAAAAATAAGTATTAATTTAAGCTTGTGATTTTTTCTGAATGTAAAAACGGAATTAAATTAATCTGGTGTTTCACTTTCAAAACTATTACCCTACATTTGAATATTCTAAAATGAGAAATAACAGATCAGGGGTCAGATAAAAATAACTATATATGAATATACTGCAAAAACCGTTCAAAATAGTTTTAGAATCAGTTTTATTTGACATACGAGGGCTGTCTGTAAAGTATCGGGATTTAATTTATAACTAAAAAAATATAATGGATATACATACTTCACTTTAATCCCCTTCAAAGTATCGTCCTTGAGAAGCAACACACATAGCCCAACGTTGTTGCCACTCTTGGAAGCAGGATTGGAAGTCGTTTTTTGGAATGGCCAACAGCTGTTCGAACGCTTTTTGTTTGATGGTCGTCACATCCTCAAACCGTCGTTCTTTAAGCGATTTGAACGATGTTTGGTGCCAAACTTTGGTAGTTTGAACAGTGCCATGTTTGGTTAAAAAATTTCGCATTTCCAAAGCTAAAGAAAGCGCTTAAAGGACGACGGTTTGAGGCTGTGACGACCATCAAACAAAAAGCGATCGAACAGCTGTTGGCCATTCCAAAGAACGACTTCCGATCCTGCTTCCAAGAGTGGCAACAACGTTGGGCTAAGTGTGTTTTAATCCGTGGTGTTACCTCTCAAGGACGACACTTTGAAGGGATTAAACGGAAGTATGTATATCCATTATATTTTTTTAGTTATAAGTTAAATCCGGATACTTTACAGATAGCCCTCGTATATTTCTGTGTGAGTATACGGTACACCTGAACAATCCATAATACCTACATTCACAAAAAATAGGCTGTTATTAAATGTAGAAGTTTATTTCAAATTATTCAGATTGCTTTCACCCATATCACTTTTTAAAACTTAGCAATCTTGACCAAACTTTTCAAGTGGTACCTTCATCGGAACATCGAAACTTCAAATTTGAATTTATTGCAATAATTCTTTTTGAATTATGCTTAAAAATACTATACACACATATCAACCGCTAAACATTTTATTTTCATGTTCAAGGGACCTCAAAACACGCGATTAAAGACAAAAAGACAATGTTAAATGCTAGAATTCAGTCAATAATTTGCCTATCATATTAGTGTGAGTAAATAATTGTAATTTCTAAGCAGTTTTATAAGACTTAATTTGGACTAGCTCTCTATATATAATCTGTAAATTATATACACACCACACAGTGTGCTTAAATTTATCACAGTATGAAAAACACACATAGCACAACTTGAATTGTACTTCCAGCAATTTCCAAGTATGGTCATAATATATTAGAATACTTTTGTACGACCCTGTAAAAGAATACTGATTGATCTATAAACTATATTCAATACGAAAAATGCTTTTATGAGTATAAAAAAGCAACGTTAATTTCATTTTGCTTACTGCAGTTTAAAGATGTTAAATTGTACCTGTCAGAAATTTTGTCCATAGACTTAATGCATTTAAATATTTTTACATATCCCTGTACATGAACTATTTGTTCGATTATAAAAAATATTTGAAGTAGTATCTGCATATAATATAGATTTTAAATACATAGTTTTGATATCCTGCTAATACTTATTCTTTGGATATGCTTATAACACGCAGACAACCGTTAAAAGCTGACTTATGTACATAGTGGACTCCAAAATATGTAAATATATCAAAATCTCAATTTGAAAAATTTTACCCCAAAACAATACTTTCTCTACTTTAAATGGGTAAAGAAAATAAATAAATAAATAAATAAATAAAATGAAATATATTAAATAATGAATAATTTGGACAGCAAATTTTCTCATAGAATAATATGGAATATGGCTACCGGCGGCAATAAATAAATGCTTCCTGTTAAATACAATTTTATTAAACTTTGTTTGTTGAACTCTTTTTTTTTTTTTTTTTTTTCCCCAATGAGATTTTTCTTTTTTTTTTGTAAAAATTTTTTTAACTACAGCAGTTTTAAAATATCATGTTAAATTAAGAATCCATATGCGTTCTTTTGACCAATTTACAGATTAAAGATTAATAAACAATATCTAGAAAACGAATTAAAATTCGGACACAGTAAGAAAATTTTCCATTCACACTTTATTAAATGTAAATTAGTACATAAATTTTATACACATTTCACTTAAGAAATGAAGTAAATGTTTACAGCACATCATATATACATATGCAAGTGTACAAAGAAAAAAAAGAAAAAAAACTGTGAGCAAATTTCAATATGGTCATAAATGCAAAATATTTCAAACACAGATGACATCCATTAATAAAACTCCATTTATTACTGTTCGTTATCTGATTGGAATCGTAAACAAACAAAGTAATACTACTCCGTGAATAGAATCACCTTTGTTTGTTTACGACTCGAATTAGCAGAGAAAGAACTGTACTTATTGCCTTAATTTGAGTGCTGAGAAGCTTCCACCGAATATTTTTTTCGATCTCTCCATATATTAATATTATGCTTAATCATAAAATGTTAATATTTTATTACGATTGCGTCAAAGTGATGCAATTTTTCATGACTTTCCGTCATGCCACAATAAGAATAAAGGTATACACCGGTGACCTTTATAGTTTCAAGTGGAAGTTTTCCTCTCTCAGATTAAGGCTCCACATCTCCAACTCGTAAAAAAGAATATAGTTTCTACATGAAAACAGCACCTATATAATATAATGAACATACTTACATGAATTAATTGTTATGCACCAGTTTTTGGTCAGGCATTGAGATCTCTTTCAATAAAACATCAATTTCACCTAACTGCAATTCAAACTACAACTACTTCACTACAAAAGCACAAAAATATGTAAATTTACTCATTTCAAAGAAATACCATACATACGTTTAACAATTATAACTGTAATATTATTTTTTTTCCCCATTTCATTTGACATCGTCTCAACTACAATCACTTTCTCTATGTTATACAAACTTCTAACGAAAAATACTGCGTGGCATTACATCGTTAATCATTTACTACAGATAAATTCTATTATCTTATAGTTGATATTTATTCAGAACAAAATAAATGAATCTGGAAGCATATGTAGAAATACATATGTAGAAAAATTAGGTAAAATTTAAATTTCTATTAAGAGTTTTTAAAATTTGGCAATGGTTTATTTACTTTTTTTTTGTTCTTGAAGTCTCACTGATGTCAGATCCGACAAAATTTTAGAAATTAAATAAATTTCTGGTTGTTTTAAAAATTAGTGGTGTTAGAATAAAAAATAACTGAGGAAATTATAACATTAGAGCAATGTACTGAAAAAATTTATATATCTATATATATAAAAGAACACTTCCTGAGTGAGTTAGTGAGTGAGGGGGTGATCTATCAACGCCCAGACCAAACCCCTGGACCTAGAAGCATGAAATTTTGTGACAATGTTCTTTCTATGACGTAGGCATCCACTAAGAAGCGATTTTACAAAATTCGCCCCCCAAGGGGGGGAGGGGGGGCAAAACGTGATTTCACAAAATCCTTCATATCTCAAACAAAAAAACAGGTATCCGTAAAATTTTTGCTTTAAAATATAGCTAATACAAATGTCAAAAAACCAATTTCTGGAATTTTCAAAATTCGGTCCCCAAGGGGGGCGGGGGGG
Source organism: Salticus scenicus (assembly GCA_963930645.1). Taxonomy (NCBI): domain Eukaryota; kingdom Metazoa; phylum Arthropoda; class Arachnida; order Araneae; family Salticidae; genus Salticus; species Salticus scenicus. The sequence continues at coordinate 257,609,594 of OZ005650.1, read as the reverse complement.
AAAAACGTGATTTCACATGCGTAAAAACGTGATTTCGCATAATCCTATATATCTCAAACAAAAAAATAGATATGCGTGAAGTTTTTGCTCTAAAATATAGCTAATGCAAATATCTAAAAACCAATTTCTGGAATTTTAGAAATTCAGCCCCCAGGTGGGGCAGCAGGGGGGGGGGGAGAGGGGGGGGGCAAAAAATAAAAAGAGAGTTAGATCGTTCAAAATTAGTATATAGAGGTTTTCGATACCTACAAATCGATTTCGGATATTTTCGAATTTGTAAAATTATTAGGAGGGGCGGGAAGGGGGGCGGCAAGGGGGGGGGCTATGGGGCAAAAACAAATAGAAATACAGTTAGGCCGTTCAAAATTGGTACAGTTAGGTTTTAGATGCCTGCAAGTCGAATGGGGATATTTTCGAAAGTGTAAAGTTATTAGGAGGGCCGGGAAAGGGGGAGGGGAGAGGGGGGGGCAAAAAAATAAAAATAGAGTTAGATCGTTCAAAATTGGTATATAGATGTTTTCGATACTTACAAATCGATTGCGGATACTTTCGAATTTTTAAAATTATTAGGTGGGGCGGGAAGGGGGGGGGGGCTATGGTCAAAAACAAATAGAAATACAGTTAGGCCGTTCAAAATCGGTACAGATAGATTTTAGAGGCCTGCAAGTCGAATGGGAATTTTTTCGAAAGTGTAAAGTTATTAGGAGGGCCGGGAAGGGGGGGCTGAGGGGCAAAAAAAAAAAAAGAAAATAGAGTTAGATCATTCAAAATTGGTACATAGAGGTTTCCAATACCTACAAATCGATTGCGGATATTTTCGAATTTTTAAAATTATTGGGAGGACGGGAAGGGGGGGGGAGTAGAGCGGTAAAAAAATAAAAATAGAGATATATCGTTCAAAACTGGTGCATAGAGGTTTTTGATACTTACAAATCGATTGCGGATATTTTTAAATTTGTAAAATTATTAGGATAGACAGGAGGGGGGGGGCGAAGTGGGAAAATAATAGAAATAAGAGTTAGAGCATTTTGGGAATTTTTTCCGAAGGCAGTGAGAACCCGGTGCGACATTTTTCCTACTCAGATTTTGTTTCTCTTTTTTTTCATGTGATAAAAATTAATGCAATTTTGAGAATTCATTATAGTGATTCATTTAAAAATAGGGACCAGCGAAGCGGGCGTTGCCTGCTAGTATATATATATTTATAATTACATCTACTGGTAAAAAAAAAAAAAAAAAAAAAAAAAAAAACTTTTTATATTCTTGTAAAATAAGGAAGCATAAATGTGGTTTCAACCGCCGAAACAAAACTGGATATCACTGCCTCCCCCCCCCCTTTTCTTTAAACATATCACAAATTTGGAATTCTAAAAATACAAAAAATATTGTAATAAACGAATTGAGTTTGTTCAGTGGGTATTACGTCTTACTACAGCTACTGAGCTTCGCAACGGGCAATAGACGACGGTCTGGTGTTTAACCCCTAGGGGTAATCCAAAGACCTATCATTACAACTTCGTTCTTCTACGGAAAGGATATTTAACACATAAAATATTGACATAAAAATAAGGAGCACAATTATATCTCAAATTTAATGGCATAAAAATACAGAACATTTTTTAAATGACGCGTTAATTTTGCATACCAAAATATCAATAGCAAGACGAACTAAATTATGTAAATAAATGTTTATGAAATTATTTTGATGAACAGGTAGCAACGTGTTTTGCGAAAATAATTACTGATTGCTTGAAAAAAAAAAGTGATTTATTTATTTATTTTTCCCAGCAAAGAAGCCGAAGAATTTAACATAAAAAAAGTCGCAACTTCTTAGAAACGTGTCTAAATATTTTGATGCTGAAGATCACGAGTCGTAATGAAAAAATTTGAACAAAATCCTAAAAGCATCAAAATATTATGATAGGGGAGCTTGTAAGGAAATTACTAAAAATAATATTAACGGTTGACTCCTTTTCTTTTTCTGAAAACGGCTATTCAAGATATACTGTATAGATACTACTGAATAAATATTTTATTTGTCCTTTTTATTAAAGCTAAACGACGATCTTGTCCAAAATATATAGAATATCAAAAATTTGTGTTCAGTACTAGATTTTTACTATTGGCTCCCAGCCAAAAAATGTCTGCAGAAAAACTATTAAAATAATGTCGATAATTTGAAGGTATTTGGAACAATAATCATAAAATCTACAGAATACTGCATTTTGGAAGCAAAAAATTTGCAGGTAATATATTCCCCCCCCCCCCCCATCTTAAACTTGTTACTGTTCCAAAAGATTTCTTTCTCATGTAGATCTTTTAAATATCGGTATTAACGCTATTTGTACAAATATCAACTACATCTATTAAATTTAGTTTTTTTTTTTTTTTTTTTTTTTTTTCAAATCGTTTGTAGTTTATGGGAAAAAAAAAAAAAAAAAACTTAAATTCAAACTAGCTGAACATTTGAATTGAAAATTTTATGTTGCAAATAACAAATCAAGTAACAGTTAAGTAAAAGTAATAATAATAATAATAATCAAATAAAATAAATTTAAGTCTTTCAAGATATAGTAGTTTGTACTGATAGAAATAGCGTTAAATATAAAATATTTAAAATTTCATTTATGAAATATATAAAGTATTGCATTTTTTTTTTTTTTTTTAATTCAAAAGGATCAAACGTATGTTGAATAGTTACTGTAATTCATTAAAAATTTATTAAATATAGCATGCATGTCTTTTTCTTTAGAAGATCCCCTCTCTCTCTCTCTCTCTCTCTCTCTCTCTCTCTCTCTCTCTATATATATATATATATATATATATATATATATATATATATTTATATATAAAGTAATTTATAACAAGTGCTTTTTAATTTGTAAAAAAAAAAAAAAAAAAAAAAAAATCACATTACTATGCAAAATTATGTTAATAAAAGATTGTGATAGTTTTGGATTATTTTACAAATTCTCTAATATTTCTCTTGAATTTAAAATCGATTAAATATGCACTTAATATCTTTATTAAAGTTCACACTTTGGTTTTTAAATATCAAAAGGCTCAAATAGAAAAATATCGAATATTTAAAATTCGATAGCTAAAAAAAAAAAAAAAAAAAAAACATTACAAGCAAGGAAACATTTTTGGTTCATTTCAAATTATGTAGACATACGCAATTATTGCAAAGTTATTGTTCATATACTGTAATAAATATCAGAAAATGAAAAAGCACATATATGAAATTTTATTTAACTATAAAAAAATTATTATTTTTATGTAAATGATTCAGAAACTTAAAGGGAACTAAATTTTTTTTATTTTTTGTGGGATAATTTTAGCTATGAAATCAAAATTTTATGTTTAACGCTCAGAAAAAAGGACTAGTTTATATTTAATTCCATAGCGTAAATTAAGAGGGAATTATTGCATCTACTGTTTGGATAAATTAGTGTTACTAATCTATATTAATAAATACTTATAGTCTACTTATTGTTGATAATAACCTATTAATGAATACTTATATACTTTAGCACAGTAATACATTTTTCTTTTCTTCAAACAAATTATGCGTTGTAAACAAAACACAAATGTGAACAAAAATGAGATCACAATCACAGTAAACCAAATATACTAATATAATCATAATATAGAATAGTCACGTGTGATCAACATTATGAATATTTGATTATTACATAATTTTGTCTATTATTTGTGATTTTTAGTTATAATTTTAAGTATTTTTCACACAGTTTATAAGTTATTTAGTTTTTACAAACCCAACGTAACAAATAGTCTAACATATAGCACGATTTGTTTTATTATTTACCAAGAAGTATGTTTTGTTAGCTTTAATATTTTACATTGGAACATAATTTTATTTAAAAAGAATTATTAATACGTTAATAGTACATTAATAAAATTTCACATTGAATAATAATAATTTATAGAAACAAAATACAATATCAGAAAGCTCTCTTTCATAGCACCTTAACACTTGTCAACTGACATTAAACAAAGTAAATAAATAAATAAAACACATTTTGTATTATATCACACAATTGATTTAACATTTTAAAAAATGTTATGTGACACAATTAAAATGAAATAATTGACTATAAAAGATATTACGCTTTACAATCTAAATGTAACTCACTTTTTTCTTTTAATGTTTTATTCGGTAGAACATATAAATTTATATAGTAAAACAATCCAACAGAAACAGCAGATTGTTTCAATCTCTTTTAAACAGTAAATAGAACTTTTCAAACTGTAAGAATTTATATCTTACCAAAAAATCAATTTCCGTCAACAATTTTGAATTGGGTTAGTTTAGAGAATCTTTCGGAACGAACTTTATCAATAGTTGTTTTAGAAAGTAGTTAAACAACTCATGAACATCTGCTATGATTGATTTTATCCATCATTAAAACACCCTTGTAAATATTTTTCTTCTAAGTGTGATAAAGTAATTTAGATACAATAAGACGGAGATCCTTAATTATTAAATTATTATTGTTATTTTCTTAGTATTGTAACGGTATGAAGATATGATTCTATAAACGTTTTAATAAATGTATTCCTTTAACTTTAAAAAAAAAAAAAAGAAAAGAAAAAGAAAAGAAAAGAAAAGAAATAGCAAAATAAATAAATAAAATAAGCAATAATAATAAAAAAATAAATAAAATATCCAAATGAAACTCTCGATCTAATTCCTTTTTAGTCTAAATGGAGTAAAAATGTAAGTTTTAGATTACAAAATTAGTTGCTAGCTATTCACTATTAGTTAATAGCTATTCACTTTTCCGAAGATTTTATACATCTTAAAATTGTCCCTATTTTATTTTAAAACAAAATATAATTTAACAAAAATAAATAAATAAATAAAGGTAGAAAAGGAAAAAGAACAAAATTAAAATTCTGTCGTAAACAAAATTTAATTCTGGGTGAGAGTTTTTTTTTTTTTTTTCTTTTCTTTAACCGGATATTGCCGGATATCCTACCTTATTCATGGGGGAGTGCAGCAAAAAAGTTGATGAGGGTTTTCATTTTTTCTGTAAGAAAGAAACAGTCTTCTGGTGATATATATATACAGTCGGTAGCAAAAGTATCCGAGCACTAACAAAAAATCCTATATTTAAAAAAAAAAAGTACACTTAATACAGTTTTGTTAAATAAATCCTTGTCGAATCCTGTTCTTAGTCAGTCTAAGAACATGCTTCGACAAGGAATTATTTAGCAAACCAGTATTAAGTGTTCTTTTTATATGCAGGAATTTTCGCTAGTGATCGGATACTTTTGCTGCCGACAGTATATATATATATATATATATATATATATATATATATATATATATATATATATATATATAATATATATCGAAAGAAAGAAATTATTGTTTATTAGATTTTACTTTTGATTCTGATTTTTTCATATTTTTGTTACTTTATTTTATACGTAACGTGTAAATTCACATAACATAACACATTTCCAAGAAAATTAATGACAGTAAAATCAATTCTGAACCTTATCTAAAGGGAAACTGTTTTTATTAAACAAACACTTATAATAACCATCATAAAAACTTATTTAAATGATTTGTAAGCATTTTTTTTTAATGCAACAAGTACCTAATTTAAAGCAAATACACAAGCAGCTTATACTTTTTATCCATAAATATCATTTTATTGTACATCATATACAGTCAGCAGCAAAAGTATCCGAGCACTAGCAAAAATTTCTATATAAAAAAAGTACTCTTAATACTGTTTTGTTAAATACTTTTGAGTATTTTTGCTAGTGCTCGGATATTTTTGCTGTCGACTATACATTTTTTTTTTCTTTTACGATGACTTAATTTGCATGTTTTTAATATATATTTTTGCTAGTTGTATAATCTCATCTGAATGAAAAGCAGAGTAATATATAGTGCATGTTTTGCAAAATAGTTTTAAACTTTTATAAATAATTGCTATTTTAAAGAGGTTTTATATTAATTTTGTAATCATTAAGAAAGCAGTTTTCTTCAAAAAGGGCAAAATTGTATAAAATGATTTTTTCTTCAGATAAATAAACTATAAAAATAATTAATTTTTCTTTGTTTTTAATAAATAGTCTTATAATTACTTTTTGGAAAAAAAAAAAAAAAAAGTCAAATCTTAATTTTTTTTTTTTTTTTTAAATAATGCATTTTTTCTTTTTAAAAATTATGGTTCTTGAAATACAAATCAGCATATATAAATAAATAAATACAAAACATCTAAAGAAAAACAATATGTAACTATTTCATGATTTCAAAAGATATTTTTTTCAATTTAATTATGTATAGAAAGCAGCAGAATTTAGTATTTTTACTGTGCACGCTCTATAATGGGTTTCCCAGTTCACATATTTATTAAAAGATAGTATTTACTATCTAAATATACCGAGTCATTAATGAATATATTGCACATATAAGTTTAATGAGGTAATGCATACACAATTAGTATTACAATATTGTTACAAATACTATACTATCTTTATATCACCAGTTTTTGATCAATTTCACAATTTATTTTACCTGAAGTATTAGCTATTTCCAGAATATGCCGATTTATAGCTTAATAATTTCAAGAAATCATTAGATTAACTAATAAATAAATAAACACTAATCAAAACTTTTTTTCTTTTCCCCGTAAAATAATTTAGCATCGTTTAAGCATTTTCTAGAGACCTGGTCTAAAGGACTTATAATTGGAGAAAAAATTAACTTAAAAATAATTCCATTATTCGACGTATTAATAAATAACCAATATTTACAGGGTGACTTTTAATTGACATACAATTTTTAACTTAAATAACTTCTCAGAGCCTCACCAAATGGCGCTACGAATGCGTGCAGTGTGAGAAGGCATAAAAGGAATTCTTTTTGTCAACGTCAACGTGAGTGCTTCGGAGTACCTGCAATTGGTCGCAACCAATGCTTACCTCCAACGAAAACTGAGAAAAACATAAAAATAATCCTCCATAAAAAAGACAGCCAAAAGGGGTAAATTTAAAATTTGGTCTCTGAATAAATCGCCGCGTGAGCAGAAATCATTCAGAGTGAAGCACCAGGAGTTAGAAGAAAATAATAATAATAATAATAATAATAATAATAACTCCTTGAAAAAAACCTAAGTGTAACAGAAGGGCTGTTACGTGCGTTGACGAGACGGTCTGGACAGCGAAAAGGAATTAAGAGGTGAGCAGGGTGCTCCAAGGGGCACAGGAAATCACTCAGAGTCCCGCAATAAAAAAAAAAAAAAGGGGGGGGGGGCATACAATTTTTTTTTTCCTATCCAAAATGTAATTGAAATTCAGAAAAGAAGTCAGTTCCACACCATTTTGAAAATGGTGGTCTTATCTTATTCAATCGAATATAATACATTTGTTGGTAGAAATTGATATTTACGTGGTAAAAATGCAACGAAAATAGCCTGTAACAGCAAGGAAAATATTTAAGCTTTCTAGAGATCTGATAAGAAAAACTGCAATATTTGGATACAGGATTATCTGAAGGAAAAAATTGGCGCAAAGGGAATTTTTTTTTTTTTTTCAAAATTCATAATCTGAGAATGGATATCGGCGAATATTGGTGTATGTTGGACGGTGCCCCTTCAGACAGAACACACAGTGGGCTTGACGCCAATAATAGTGAGTTCGGAATCCAAGTTATCGGCTATCAATATCTAAACAATTATCCTGGTGCGCTGCAATGGATACCTTATTCACCAGGTATGAATTCGTATGATTTCTATATTTGGGGTCATATGAAAGATTTGGTTTACAAGAAGAAGTCAATAGACTTCATTAGTATCGAACGGTCCAAAACTGACTGATTTTGAAGGATCAAAAAATGAACTCTTGAATTTTAGCTCACAATTTTTGCTACTAGGTTGCGCTATTCTATCCCCTCTGGAGGTTCTAACTTTGAAAGCTTTATCCATTCAAAAAAAAAAAAAAAGAAGAAGAAAAAAAAGAATTGTAGTGCTATGAAACCACCCAAGAGTCTTTCAATTTAACAGGATTCATTAAAAGTCACCTTGTATATACAAGAATAAAAATCTACTAACATTTTTTAGTAACATTTGTTTAGTATATTTGAAAGTAGTATCTTTATATGAAAATACTTCCGTTTTTCCCATGAAACATTTTAAGGGATAAATTATAATAAAAATGATAGGGGAAAATAAAAAATTTATGTAACAACGACGTTACTTATTCAAACATCCTACTATAAATACTTTCTGAGGGAAAATACATAATTGAAACAAATGGAAAAAAAAATCCTTTTTGCTGTAAAAGGTAAACGCTTTATAATTACAACATTTAACAAAGAATTGTAGTAAAATTTAAAATAATAATAATAATTTCTTGAATAAAAATGTATAAAACGACTCTCTTCTATTTATAAATAAAACATACATTTTAATAGATACATTTTAAACAAGCCATTTTATATAAAAATATGAAAGCTAAACATTACAAAGAAACTTTGTTTAAATATAGAGAGGGAAAAAAAAGATAAGACAAGACTGAAGTTTTTCAGGGCGTTAAGTGGTATAAAGGAAGTAAAACATGCATTGTAATCTATAATATAAAGTTTCTGTAGAGGTGCTTCTACTTTCTAAACATATGTATCTTGTTATATCCATTTACAATTTAAAACATAATCATTTTTACTTTTGTCCATAAAGTTTTTATATTATAGAAGTTGTTCAATAAAGTAAAACTACAAATTTACAAAACAATTGTTCATAGACCATAAATGTCAATTTCCATTATAAATTTTTAAACAGATAGTGAATTTGTCATAAAGTCAAAATTTAAGTCTTATTTTCGACAAAATTATGGATTTAATAAAAAACCAAAAAATTGCTAAAGAATGCCAAAAATATCATTTTTTAAATTGTTGATGTTAAATACAATGTAAATACTTTTACTTACGAGAAAATATCAACTTTTTTGCTAAATGTTACAGTGTAAGATATTAATGTGTTTGTAGAAGTTCTTATTAAACGATCCTTATTAAAATTTCCTTTTTCTGTCGTTCCCATCTTTTGAGCAAATTTTAGAGAGTTTAATATCATTAAAATAATTTTATCTAAAAGTTATAAAATTTTTTTTTGAAACTAAGTGTTTTCATGAAATGAATAGATTTCAATCAATGTGAGCATTGTAAAATTGTAAAATTAAATTACAAATATGTATAAAAAATTTTCCCACATGGCTTAGTTATGTATGATAGATGGTCTTTCAAACGTAATTAAAAACGAGTTTTAAGAATAATGAATTTTATTTAACTCATTCACCTGACAGAAAGGTTTGGCACACAAGCTCGAGGTGAATTCGCATCAATCCAAACTTCCTGTGGGTTTAACCGTTCGATATGAAGGTTTTTGAGTAGCGTTTCTTGGTTGAGATGCGCTTGCACATCTCGAATAGCTTATGTGCCTATTCACCTTTCTGTCAGCCTTATGTCAAGAGGCTTTAGAATGTAAACCTCTTATGATGCTTAGCTTAGATTTTTTACGCCATGTGCAGGTAAGAATTCTCCAGTAAGTTTTCCTAAAATTTGCATTAGCAAGAGCATAGCATAGTGGATTTATCATACTGTTTAAGTAACATAGATAATAGGAAAAGTCCCACAATGCTTGAGGTATAATATCATTGCAGCTTACAAATGTTTCAACGCTTTTCACTAAGACGAGCACGTTGTACGGAGTCCATGTGATTATAAATGCCAGCAATATTGCACTCAAAGTTCTTGCAGCTTTTCGGTCATGTTTCTTCTCCTGAACTTTGTTGCTACGTTTCTTCACAACAGGTCTTTGAAGTCTCGCTTGTCTTCCAGCTATGTTGAGACGTGAAGCACTCAAGACTTCACTTGAACTGCACCTCGTGAGATGATGATCCGTCACCGCGTTGACCATGAGAGCGCTAGTACTGAGAGATGACCTCATGGGGGCTGGGGTTGGCGGGGATACTTCTCCTGGTATCATAACAACAGAAGGTTGAGGTTCAACTTCAGGATCTGAAGGATCAGGTAATCGTATCATTACTGTGTAAATGGAATCTTTTGTGGCATATTTTTTACTTTCTTCTTCTTGATTTAGTAGAGCTTGCAAATAAACCATTTGTTCTGGGCGCAGGGTGACTGAAGTGGCTCTGGAAGACTGAATAGGAGTTTCAGCTGAACTTGGGGTGGTACCGCCAGGGCTGTTGCTATCGTCTTCTCCTCCATCATCACAATCAACGTTACAAAGAGTTATTAGAAAGTCTTTAACTCGGTGGGTACAATTTTTTTCTGTTATTTCAGTGGATCCATTTGCTGAAGATACAGAAGGTAAGCATACTGTTGTTTGCTCGGATTGCTCATTCTCTGCTATGAGTTCTGCGAGATATTGTTTTCTATTTTCTGTTTCGCGCCAGATTTTATAATATAAGAAGCACATGACTATTACAGGTACATAAAAAGCTATCAGAGCTGTTACGACAGTAATAAGTGTATTTGTTTCAAGGAACTGTATATAACATCTATCTTCTGGAACAGAACGTTTACCTTCTATGTAGGGCCATGCTAAAATCCAAGGTGGCCATGTCATGAAAGAGATCATCCAAGCCGACGCAATCATAAAAGCTGCACGTTTGCTGTTTCGTTTTGCTCTATAACGCAAAGGGTTTGTGACTGAGAAAAAACGATCGAAACTTATCATGAGTAAATTGAGCACCGAAGCATTACTGCATAAATAATCCAAGGCAAGCCATAAGTCACAAATGACAGGCCCAAGTCTCCAGCCTTCCAGCAAAATGTAACCTGTGAACAAAGGCATAGAAAACAGACCTATCATGAAATCAGCTACAGCTAAACTTAGTAAAAAATAATTATTTACAGTTTGCAACCTCCTGTCCATTTTGAAAGAAATCATTACAAGACAGTTTCCTATAATTGTAGCCAAACTTAAAAGAGATGTTACAGTTGCAATCAAAATAGTTTCGAATACCGTATAAGACTTAAAAGGAGTCGTTTCTGCAGTAACGTTGCACGTAAGCTCGGTAACATTCATTGTTTTTGTTACTTTTTGACTGGTTTCAAGGAATCTGTTTGTTGAAAGAACTTCATTCACTGACTGCACGCAAATCCATCTGAATAAAGATTCCATTCAAATGTAATTTTCATTTAATGATGTAATTAACTATGTACAGCCAAACTATGCATTTTTCAAGATCTACCTATGAAAAAAAAAAAAATTACAAAAGTAAATAAAATCATGTGATATAAACATAAAAAATTGTTTGCATTATAAACAGATAATGAAATAGTCATACTTAAAATTGAATGCTGTAAAATAATAATAATAATAATAATAAATAAATAAACAGATTATTTATGATCACTTTTTTAATTAGACCTGCTCAAAATTTCATTTTATGTTGTTTATTAGATTAATTGACTTTAATAATCAAGAAAAAGAAGATTTAACTAGATAATACTGAAAGAATTTACATAAAAATATTCCTAATATGGATAGACAAATTAAAAAGACAAAGAGTGAAAGAAAAGGCAGTCTTCTATATACACTCTGCTCAAAAGTTTAACAAGATTTGTAAATGAACGGTCTCTTTCCATTTGAAAATTGCCCACTTGAGGAAATGTTTTCAAACTTTGGAGAAACAAATTACAGAATCTTTTTCATCTTTTTCAATGAATATTGAGTTATGATAGTAATTTAAGGGCTGACGATAAATTGGGTAAAACAAGTAATGTTTGTGATTACCTGTTTCATTAACAAAGTAAAATGGTCTTTAATTGCAACAAATGTTAATATAGATCCTATACAATTTTTCGATAAGTTTGTGTAACGGTAGCATGTCAAAATAATCTGATGTGTCACTCACACGACTTCCTCTTACCCTGAAATTCAATACTATAAATACAGGTTGGAAATTAAGAGGTAACATAACGAGTACTGTTATGTAAACCTATATTAAAATAATTCAAATTAAGCTTCGGAAGAGTTTTATATGATAATTAGTTTTGTGTGAGGTGGGCTACCCTCCCCTTCAACTCCCCGTTTCATTACTGCACCTACATTTATATAGAATTTAAATCTGTTATTAAAATTAAAAGTTCACTTAAAATTATTCACACGACTTCCACATGTAACATTCCTTGAAACTTATCAATCTTGATCAAACTTTTACAGCAACAAATTTATATTGATTTGAAAATACAACTTTTGGATCTCCTGAAATTATTCGTTTTTAAGTTACTCTAAGAGAGACAGACAATAATCAAACTTTAAAAAACTTGACTTTGGTAATCAGGAAACCACAAAACGTGTAAATATGCAAAAAACAAGTGATGAATATTTAGCTTAAAAACATAAATTATTTATCATATGTCCATGAAGAATTCATTTCCATTCCTGAGCAGCTTTCCTGGACATGGTAAAATATTATAGTAAAGCACTTCCACTAGCAATAAAAAAGAATGTTATCGCTTAAAAAGTTGCAACCCTATATATCTTTTGAAGAATATGTACAAACCACATAGTGCACCTAAATACAATCCTATAGTAATAATATACGGCACAACCTGAAATTCACTTCCATAAATTTTCAGCTACTGTTGCACTATAATCAAGTTCTTTTGTGTAGCCCTGTAAATTAACAGTGAATGATTTCCCTGCCATATTCTACACGAGGCATGTTTTTATGCATATAAAAAAATATATATTCATTTCATTTGGTTTAGTGCATATACGTAATGTATTTGAATGCTCTTGAGTGTCCCTGTACACGAACCACTTACTTCATATTAACGAAAATCTTAGAGTAGCATCCCTATTTGATACATATTTAAAATACCGAGTTTGGAATTTCTGCTATTATTTGTTCTTGAGATATGCTGATAACAGACACAGATCTACCTCTAAAAGCATGATTTTCGGATTCAGGGGATCTCAAAACGTGTAAATATAACAAAAAATCACGCTCGAAAATTGTACCCTAAAAGAATACTTTCTCTAACTTTTGGGTAAGAGAAAGTAAAAAGAAAAGTTATAAACATTTTTTTAAGAACTTAAGGGGAAAAAAAGGCATTTATTCACTTATAATATACTGTTTTGTACGAAATTTTCAAACAAATTATAAAAACACTTTAGAAATTATGAATTGCAATCGGAATACAACTATATTATATATCTTATAAAATATGGTCATTTGTATGAAAATTGGTTTAGTTGTGCATGTACGAAAGATAATATAAATATCGTAAAGATTAAGCAAAATACTAAGGTAACTTCAGTTATTTAATAATATAGATTTATTTTATTTTATTTATTTTTTAAATAATAATAATAATAATAATAATAATAATAATAAATCTATTATTTTACTTTAAATTATCTTAGATCTATGGTTGAAACTTGAAACATTCATGTTAAAGGTATTGGCGAGTTCTTTTGAAAAATAGTCATATTGAAAATTTATACTTTCTGGAGGGAGGGGGGGGGGGGGGAGAAGGAAGCGATGTTCCTAATTATACAAACTTTTTTTTTTTCTTTTTTAGATTATTACTACTAGTATAGAAAATTCATCATTCGTTGAAAATAATTCTCATTGTGCACATTCATATGAAATTTTGTCCCAAATGCTATGTTAAAAATTATGAATAAGCATATATTATAATATTATTATTAGCAATTATAATATTATAATACAGTTACTGCATGTTTTCTATGGAAGAATAGATTAAAATAAATCCTGTCGTACTAAATTAAATTCTACTTTTGCAGAATATTATATCTGTTACTTAGAACACACAAAAATTGCCTTAGGATTTTTATATTTTTGAAATCGGTTATTATTATTATTATTATTATTATTACTATTATTATTATTATTTCAAACTATTGACGTATTATTTCGATATAGACAGTGTTCATTGCTACTAAAATGCTCAGAAGAATTGATTCATATTGAGAGGCAAATAGATAGAGAGGTTCGTAGGGATATGCACCGTTATGTAAATATAGATGCTGATAGTGATTACTTATTTTCTTTTATTTCTCCTTCTTTCTTTATTTATTTTGAAGGATAGAGTAACAACTAAGAACATTGTTTACTCGAATATTTTGAATTTCTATATATTTTTTAATTTAAACACTTACTTAAACTAGTATGATGTGGCCACCACATGACTTTCTTCTATACAATTTTACACAAAATTTATTCAGTACAAATAATTTATTAAATTATCAAATTATTTTCCATTATAAATGCAGACGATTTTTATCAGACAGAATTATATTATCACTAAATGCCGAAAGATGTCAATTTTTTGCAAATCAAAAAAAAATAACTTTTTTTTTTTTTTTTTTTTTTGTTGAAAGTAAAAAAAATTGATAACTTTGTTTTAAATTATCACAGATCTTATAGTTCAACCATTCGTTTTAAAGGTATTGACGAGATCTTTCGAAAGATACCCATATTGAAAATTTACTCCCTCCGGGGGTGTACCCCCCCCATGTTGGTAAAGCGATGCCCCCACATGCACAAAATTCTTTTTCTAGTTAACTACTACTATTATCAATAAGTCATATTAATTTTACAATCACATTATTAAAATAACTCTCATTATGTACATTTATACGAAATTTTGTCCTAATACTGCCATGTTAAAAATTTAGAATAAATGCGATCACAGCGCCACCTGTTGAGTGAATGATCCCAAAATCTAATCATCACCAGTTTATGTCAGGGTCCAACTAAATACAAAGTTTGGTTAAATTTCATTCATTGTTTCGTGAGATACAGCGTCCACAAAATTCGTGATACACACACACACACACACAGACGTTTTCTAAAAACAGTCGAATCGTGTTCAGGACATCCCAAAACGTGCAAATCCATCGAAAACTGGAGTTTATGAATCCAATACTTTCTCTCTCTATATATACATATAGAAGAAAGTAAAAAAGGTGGAGGGGTTTCGAGTCGATCACTACGCGATACTAGTATTCATAGATATATAAAAGTTTCTTTAAAAAATGCAGAAAAAATTGCTCATTTTTTTATTATAATATTTATAACATGCAAGGTATTAAACTCAATGGAATCCTTTTTTAAGGAACTTGACATACTACATTACACTACAATCAGAATATAAAAATATTAAATACCCAATAAAATATGAGCAGTTTTACCAAATATATATATATTATATATATTATGCATGCGCAAGCTTTAACGAAACTTCATTTGCACGCTTGGTTAGAGAAAATTGATTAAGCTAATACAAAAACTTAAACAATTATGGTGAATATATATATATCGTTATTCATTCTTGGTTATTTATGGCAAGGTCTTTTGGTGTTAAAAAACGCTTTCAAATCTTTCTACAGTTTACATCTATAGCATGAGCGAAAATGCGTAGAATGCACTGTAGATCATAA
Organism: Salticus scenicus; assembly: GCA_963930645.1. Classification (NCBI taxonomy): domain Eukaryota; kingdom Metazoa; phylum Arthropoda; class Arachnida; order Araneae; family Salticidae; genus Salticus; species Salticus scenicus. The sequence goes on along the minus strand of OZ005650.1, from coordinate 257,594,115 downwards.
TCTTAAATCTTTTATATGTGATGTACTCTTGAATGAATCAGAAGCATTTTTAGGTAATGTAACTAATATCTCGAAAAAACTCAGCAATTTAAATTAAGTAAAATAAATAAATAAATAAAAATAAAATAATAAAGATATTCAAAATAATTTAAAGATTTTATGAAGAGTCAGCACAGCTGATAAGTGATTAGATTAACAAGTATCTGGATATGATGCAGAATTTTGTAACGAGGTCCTTCAAAGTACATGCATTGTTCCAGATTAAATACTGATAATAATAATTATAGTAATAAAAAGGTTTAAAAGAATCTATATTTTTGTTCTATATTTGATTTTTTCGAGATAATAAACTCCTTTATGTCGAATTTTGCTCAACTTCAGTGTTTGTTATTTTAATGGATGGAATAATCAATTAAATAAACGTTTTCATGTTGCATTGAAGAAAAAGATTTGAAACTTCTAAGTCATTTTGTTGGCTTCTAATAAGTTTAAATGAAAAAAGGAAAAAAAAAATCTTTCTTCAGGTTAAATAATCTGGTGTATCACTCACACGACTTCCTCTTACCCTGAAATTTAATACTATAAATACAGGTTGGAGATTAAGGGGTAAAATAACGAGTACTGTTATGTAAATCTATGTTAAACAATTCAAATTAGGCTTCGGAAGAGTTTTATATGATAATTAGTTCTGTATGAGGGGGTGGGGCTACCGCCCCCTCAACCCCCCGTTTCATTAATGCACCTACAATTATATAGAATTTAATTCGGTTATTAAAAAATAATTCTGTTTTTAAAAAATAATTTATTAAAATTATTATTTAAAAAAAATATCTTTTAGGATAATGCAGACGATTCTCATATTAGAAAAGTAGTATAACACTAAATAATAATAATAATAATAATAATAAGTTGAATTTATTCTCAATATTACATTTAATTTTTTTATTTTTTATTTATTTTTTTATTTTTTTTGTTAAAAATGAAAAAATTGATAACTTTATTTTAAATTATCGCAGATCGATGGTTCAACCATTCGTTTTAAAGGTATTGGCGAGCTCTTTTGAAAGATACCCATCATGAAAATTTACTCCCCTCGAGGGGGGACTCCCCCCCCCCCACCCAGTGGGAGGCGAGGCATACACAAAATATTACACAACATACACATAATTATTTTCCCAGTTGACTATCTCTATTAAAAAAATATGTATTCGCTTCATTTGGTTTAGTGCAGTCTGTAGATGTTAAACTCTACTTACCTGCAATTTCCCCCATAGACGTAATGTATTTGAATATTTTTGAGTGTCCCTGTACACGAACCATTTGCTTCATCTCAGTTAAAAGCTTACTGTAGCATCCCTATATGATGCACATTTATAATACCGAGTTTGGAATTTCTGCTATGTTTATGTTTATATCAAAATGTTTATATCTGAAATGTTTATATCAAAAACATAATGTGTCGAAAAATTCTCAAATGCATTTAAATTAATTCTTAGAACTTTAAAATGTGTTACGAATTTAGCATCTTGTTTAATAACGAAACCAATCGAAATTACGTAGATGCGCATATTCTTTCTTTCTTTCTTTCTTTCTTTTAAAATAAAAATAGAGGTCCGTTTAACCCCTTCAGACTTGAATTTTTTGTCGTTTAGGAAAAAATTATTTTTATACTAAAATTAACTTAATTCATGTGAATGAAAGCAACAATATACTTTTTACAAAAATATTTACTCATTTATATATAATTTTTAAATGTACATTTTAATGGACATATGGTCCTTATTCAAAATTTGTAGCATAAGAGATCTTGAGTGATATTTGTATGAAAAAAAATTCTCTTACTATATTATAAATAATTTATTATTATATTATAAATAATTGCTTTTGAATAAGCAGTTATATATATATATAATTATTACTTTCTGTGAAATCTTTCAAAACAATTCTTCTCTTTTACTAAACACAAATGGACACGACATTAGTCACAATAAAACTGTGTCCTTCCTTTGCATAATGGCATCTTGCATCGTGTTGCTTCTTTTTTATCATCGATTTGGGGCATATGGTCCACATTATCGTGTTGAATTTCTCTTATTGGTCTTTTCTCACAGCAACTAATTTTTTTTTTTCTGTCCGGTGTAATTTCTCCTTCACTTTTTGAAGGACGACCACGTTTCTTTACATTTACAAGCTTGTTCTTATAAATTAAACTTTTGGAAACGTGCATACGAAATTCCAGTACATTCGTATGCGTGGGAACTTATTTAGACATCCAATCATAATATGTAATCCAAATAAAGTTTCAATTTCAATAATATTTGTTGGTTTGAATTGAGTTTGTCCTTGTTGAAGTGCGTATATGTTTGTACATTCGGCCATCTGTTCAAAAATTTCATCTGTTATATATTTAGAAAAATATTGCATAGGATCCAATACAATAGAATCGCCAATTTTGTTATTCTCTATCCATTCGAATTTTGGTACATCGGGTGTTTGTTTCCTCCATCGTACTCTTTTCTTATTTCGAAAACCTTCTGTAGTGGGCTCTGGATTTAAAATTTCATCTTCTCTACTGTCTCCGATTTCCTCAACTTCCCGTTCTCTTCTTACTCTTTCATCTTCACCAACTTCATCTTCACTTTCTTCTATGTCATCAATATCCGAATCATCCCCATTTTCCAACAATTCTAATAGTTTATCTACATATTTTTCATTTTCTAAATTAGATTTATTTAGTTTCTTATTCATCTTGAAGGATAAAATAATCTGCAAAAATATTTTCAAGAATTGTATGTCTAACTATTACTCGCAAAAAATTCAAATCGAAAACTTTGAACAGTTTTTCCGCTGATTGGGACAGGATGTACATTAGGATGTACATATTTTTTATAGAGGTTATAATACGAAGCCAAAGTAAATATATTTGTACAATTTCATTATTACGTAGACCCATACATACTTTAGTGATGTGTACATGTTTTGACACTCATTTGAAAAAGAAAGAACGAAAAACTAACAATATTTGCTACTTACTGCTGTCACGGCCATTCGAATTTCAAACTACTCACATAAGAAGCACTATAACTCAACACACAAAAATCAGATAGCGTTATAGACGTTATTCTTTCATGTTAGATGATCACTTGTAGGTACATTAGGTGTTGAAACGAAGTTTAAACCTATACAGCATAAAATACAGCACGAAAAATGTTATGTACATTACAATGTGCATGGGGACCGAAGGGGTTAAATACATAAAATTTTTAAATTACGTGACTTGTTCGCGAATCAATCCAACATACTCAAGAATAGTTTTAATGCAAATGCTATGATACATTTTATCTTTTTATAATATGTCACAAATTTACATTTCACTTTTGATATAGGGTCCCTATAATCAAAGTTCAGTTTTCAGTTATGTATAATTCATTCAGTTTTAAAGATACAAAAATGTGGTTTTTTGCAAGGATGTTGTTGCATTGAAAATAAAAACTTTCTAATTGACCAAATTTGTCTAAAGGGGTCGTATAAAAGTTTAAAAAATGTAATTTTTGAAAATTAACAGGAAGATATTTTTATTAGCGTAGTTTTATTTCGTATCTTATTTTGTACACTTTTGCAATTTACATTACCCTCTAATTTCTAAGAGGTAAAGAATTAAACCGCGCTCCAATCTTTTTGAGACACCATGTATATCTTAGCGTAATCACACAAGATTGCCATGAATAGTTTTTGATTCTATAAAACTTTTGTAACTGAAATGTTTCGCCCTACTTCAACATCAAATGCAACCTAAAATAATAGTTTAATACATAAACGATTTGTTTCATCATGTTTATCACGCATTTCTGTACAAAATTGCTAAATTTCATGCTTAGATGTAAAACAATTTTTGCAGTATAAGCCAAGAAAGCGCAAAAGACATGTTAAATTGAACTAGTATGTTGTGGCCACCACAAGACTTTCTTCTATATTTTCCTATACATATTCAATCAGTAACAATATTTAAAAAAAAAAAAAAAAAAAAAAATACGATTTTTTTTTCTAAGTTTTTTTTTGTTAAAAGTAAAAAAAATCGATAACTTTGTTTTAAATTATCACAGATTTATGGTTCAACCATTCGTTTTAAAGGTATTGACGAGATCTTTCGAATGATACCCATCTTCAAAATTCAACCCCCCTGGGGGGGTACTTCCCTCCCAGGGGGGGAACCGATGCCCCCCATGCACAAATTTTTTTTCCTAGTTAACTACTACTATTATCAATAATTCATATTAATTTTACAATCACAAGTTTAAAATAACTCTCATTATGCCCATTTATACGGAATTTTGTCTTATAAAATGCGATCACAGCGCCACCTGTTGAGCTATTGATCCCCAAATCTAATGGGCACCAGTTCATGTCAGGGTGCAACTAAATACCAAGTTTGGTTAAATTTCATTCATTGGTTCGTGAGATACAGCGTCCACAAAAAAATGATACAGACACACAGACAGACAGACAGACAGACACACAGACAGACAGACACACAGACAGACATTTTTTAAAAACTATCAATTCGTGTTCAGGACATCCCAAAACGTGTAGATCCGTCAAAAAACGGAGGTCGAAAATTTTCGCGAATCCAATACTTTCTCTATATTACATATAGAAGAAAGTAAAAATGGCAGCTGCCACGGTAGTAGTTTTTACTTTCTTCTATATGTAATATAGAGAAAGTATTGGATTCGTAAAAATTTTCGACCTCGGGTTTTTGATGGATTTACACGTTTTGAGAGCTGTAGAACACAATTTGACCCTTTTTAGAAAATGTCTGTCTGTCAGTCTGTGTGTGTGTGTGTGTGTGTGACAAAATTTTGTGGCAACTGTATCTCAGGAACTACTGCACAGAATTTCATACAAATTAGTATGTAGTTGCACCTTGACATAAATTAGTGCCTATCAACTTTTGGTAAAAATTGTCTGACAGGTTGCGTTGCCATCCCGCTTTTTCTAAATTTTTAACATGGTGATATAGGACAATATTTTGTATAAATGTGCATAAAGAGAATTATTTTTTAGTAATCATTATGAAATTTACAAGAATTATTTATAATAGAGGTAGTCAACTGGGGAAAAAATTTTGTATGCGTAGGAGCCTCGTGAACCCCCCTGGGGGGGAGTCCCCCCTCGAGGGGAGTAAATTTTCAAGATGGGTATCTTTCGAAAGGTATCGTCAATACCTTTAAAACGAATGGTTGAACTATAAATCTGTGATAATTTAAAACAAAGTTATCGATTTTTTTTACTTTTAACAAAAAGTAACTTAAAAAAAAAATCGTTTTTTTTTTTTTTTTTTTTTTTTTTTTTTTTACGAAATTTAACCAGACTTGGTATTTAGTTGGCCCTTGACATAAACTGGGGCTGATTAGATTTGGGGATCAATCACTCAACAGGTGGTGCTGTGATCGTATTTTTTCTAAATTCTTAACATGGCAGTATAGGACAAAATTTCGTATAAATGTACATAATGGGAGTTATTCTTAACCTGTGATTGTAAAATTAATATGAATTATTGATAATAGTAGTAGTTAATTAGGAAAAAAATCTCGGTCATCGCTTCCCCCTCCCCCCCCAGGGGAAAGTACCCCCCGGGGGGGGGGTAAATTTTCAAGATGGGTATCTTTCGAAAGGTCTCGTCAATATCTTTAAAACGAATGGTTGAACTATAAATATGTGATAATTTAAAACAAAGTCGATTTTTTTTTTTTTTTTTTTACGAAAAAAACTTTGAAAAAAAATGTTTTTTTTTTTTTTTTTTTTTTTTTTTTTTTTTAAATATTGTTACTGCGTGAATTTCTATAGGAAAATATAGAAGAAAGTCTTGTGGTGGCCACAGCATACTAGTTTAGAGTAGAGGTGGGTTTTATGTCGCACTAATGCTACACTATGGTATGGGTGATTAGAGACGGTCTGGTACTTACCCCCAAGGGTGGTCCGGAGACAAGTCAATACAATTTTCATCTTCCACGGTATTGATGACTCCCAGTTTCGGTGACCTCCAGAGGTATAATTTAGATAAGAACATGGATTTTTTTTTTTTTTAACCTAGAGAGATGTTACTGTATTTTGATCGAAAAATTTTTATTATCAATATGTGTATGATCCCTGTTTGCATCGATGGAACAACCTTTTAAGCAATATGGAAAAGCAGCATAAGTCTTCTCCCCCCTGTATAATAATTGGTTTGTTTTTACAGAATCAGTAATGCGTTTTTTTTTTTTTTTTTTTTTTTTCCCTAATCGTCTTATTAGACAGAAAATAAACTTTCGAATTGACAAAACTTGCATATGGGATCGTATAAAATTTTAAAAAATGTAAGCTTTTGAAAATTCACAAACGGATTTCTCCTTAATGTAGATTATTTTCTACCTTATTTAAAAAAAATTTTGAATTTACATTGCTCACTTATCTCTAAAGGACAGCCTGTATTTTTCCATTTAATAAATAGTTTTAGATCTCTCGGTATTTTTAAGTTGTTACTTCGAAGAAAAACATTAAAATCCTTTACTAAAATTTTATGAGAATGATAAATAAATTAACTGGAAAATTTTAGAAAAGATATTTTGTAAAGATAACCAGAATTGATTTTTAATACATTTTTTACTACGTCAGTTTTACGTTTTATATATTATCTATTATTCTTGAATCCTGTTTTTTTTTTTTTTTTTTTTTTTACTATTAACCGTTAGCGTTATTTTAATTTGATCTGATTTCAGAACATAATTTTTCTCTAATGAGATAAAGTTTTTCATCATTAGAATTACTTTCAAGATCGATAGATCGATTAGATGATTTATTTCCCTATTCTGATTGGACAGAAATGTAATTACCGGAATACAATTTCAAAACAAGATTAAGTATAAAACTGCTGTATTGGCAGATTTTACGTTCGTGTCAAGAAGGTAATAATTAATAAATATCATTTTATTATTAAATTAGCTGCATGCTGACTACTTTATATTTAATAAAATACCTCTATACCATATTTATATATTTTGCATACTCTTGTCCTTAGTTACTTATATCTACAAAAAAGACACTTAAAATGTACAAAAAAGCCAAGCTCAAAGAAAGTGAATTGATTAAAGTTGTGTCTAAAAAGGGTGTGATATCAAATTCCCAAGCTTACATTCAAATACTTATTTAATATTCCCTTTTAACTAAATTTTCACATGTGAATCAAGTGCCTTATGATATGTTGATAGAAATCCTTCTTTCCTGTACTAAATACATCATAGCGTGTTTCTGAAAAATATTATTATTTTTATTTATGTATGATGGGCTTGGCGGCCATCTTTCAAAGTTTTACGTTAGTTTGAATTCTATAAATCTCATCAATTATAGGATGAGTTGGTTGATTGGTTGGTTAATTGAGTTTTACATCGCACTAGTGCTGCGCAATGGGAAATAATTATAGGATGGGAGGATGGGAGTGCGCCAAACTTAACACTGTTAAAACTTAAATTGATTCAATTTGTGTGCTTAACGGGGCTTTTGCGATGTTTTTAATGCATTTTTTTTTCTTTTTTAATCTGAATATTTCAACCCTTGTTGAATGGAATAACCATATTATTTTTACGAGATATTTATTCCAAGAAGCTAAATTCAAATTGGGTAAATATAACGGGGGGTGGAAGCTTCTATGCTCCCCCCCCCCCTCTCTCCTTCATGTTTTTACGTTAATTTAAATTTTTATGTTCTTTATTCCCGGCATTTATAGGATGGAAGTGCACTTAATACTAAATAATTATAAGAAATCATGTTATCGAAATATTTCCGTCTCTGCTGAATGGAATAGCAAAACTAATTTTATATGAGATATATTTTTAGAAACTTCTTTCAAATTGTGTGAATGTTTATTCATTACTTGAAAGATGGCCGCCAAGCCCATCATACATAAATAAAAATAATAATATTTTTCAGAAACACGCTATGATGTGTTTAGTACAGGAAAGAAGGATTTCTATCAACATATCATAAGACACTTGATTCACATGTGAAAATTTAGTTAAAAGGGAATATTAAATAAGTATTTGAATGTAAGCTTGGGAATTTGATATCACACCCTTTTTAGACACAACTTTAATCAATTCACTTTCTTTGAGCTTGGCTTTTTTGTACATTTTAAGTGTCTTTTTTGTAGATATCATTTATTTTTTTTTAAATAGTTTTTATATTTACTGGAATTAACCTGATACTTTACATCAGATATGTCCTGGATTTCAATTCAGCTTTCGTGCGATGTTGTTCTTTGCGTTAAACTTTCCATAATTCTGGTTGCTAGACATTATCCATGCGTTTTCTATGCAGACTAGTATGTCGTGTCCATCACAAAACTTTCTTCTACATTTTCCTATACATATTAACGCAGCACAAATTATTTATTATTTTTTTCATTATGAATGCTGAATATTATCAACTCAGAGAGGTATTGTTGCACAAAATGTCCAACGGAAGTAAATTTTCACCATGCAGACGGCATCCTTTCAGTTCTAAAAAAAAAATGGTAGTATATGAGCTCCACTTATCGGCCGATAGGCATCGAGATTGAATCAGCATAATGTCTCATAATGGCCTTTTCACATATTAAGTTTTGTTTCATTATATGCAACAGAACCTTTCCTTAAATTGCGAAAATCGCTGTATAGCAGCGCCACATGTTGAGATATAGGTACAAAAGTTGATAAGCACTATAATTTGTAACAATGTAAATTTATTTGTAAATTTATGCAATTCCATGTATTTGTTACTCAGATATAGCCTTCTCTGAAATTGCGGCAATCACTGTATAGCAGCACCATGTTGAGCAATTGACACCAAATATTGATAAACGCTATAATACATCAAGGTTCAATTGCATATAAATTTATATGTAATTCTGATCAGTAGCTCCTGATATCTAGTTGGAACAAAACTTTCACCACACACATAGAACACACACACGCAAATAGAAATTTTCTAAAAATAGTCAAATTGTTTTCAGGAGCTCTTACAACGTGTAAATCCATTAAAAACCGAAAGTCGAAATTCATTTCAATAAAATGACAAGCGAAGCGGGCAAATCCTGCTAGTATACTATATAGAAGGAAGTAGAAATCTTTATGCACCATAATTATCATTGCCAGATTGAATTGAAGGATATTAAAATTGGATACTATATCGTGTACTGACTTTCTTATTCTAAGGTATGAAAAATATTAAAAAATCAGAAATTCAAGCTATAGATTTGAAACAAATGTTATTCAAAAATGTATTCATTTCTGTTTTCAGGGATATAAAATTTAAAATTGTACAAAATAATAAAAGCAAAGATTCTTTGGTCAAAAAAATAACTTATAAAAAGAAAAAGCAGCTCAATTTGAAATTAATATTTTTCGGGTAAACTGAGATGAAGCAATTTCATATTTGGCGATTTATGTCTCTTTGGCGATATTTAACAGTTTTTCAGCAATTAAGATAGGAAATTTTGATTTTTAAAAGCTAAATTTTATAAAAGTTCCTAGATTAAGTAATTGTCTATCTGAAAAACCAGTTTTCAAAGAATTCTGCACATTTATGAATTCTCTAGCTTGTTTTAAAAAAAATTTCTTGAAGAAGAAATTTTTTCAAAAAGTTGTCAAAACATCTAATTTTACGCTAAATTGAAAATGCTCCCATTTTTTTACTTATTAACTTAGAAAGTTCGTTTTTATCTCAAATTAAAGATCTCGTTGATACGAATATTTTACTTTTTGTTTCATTTTACTGCGATATTTGGTTCGTCCAATATTTAAAACTTTACGGAAAAAAAATTTGCTGATTTAACATGGGAAAGTTGGTTTCTGTATAATAAGCATTTAACGTTCTTGGGTTATTTCTGTCGATTTTATTATTGGCGCGTTCTGCTTTGTGTTAGTGGTAGTTTGTTTGTTTTGCTTTTCTCTGAGCTTGGCTTGGCAAAACGACCGTTTCTGCTTGATAAACCTTACAAACATACGTTCATATTATGTACTTTTATACAATAACCTCTTTTTCAATCCCCAATCAAAAAAAGAAGGATCATAAGTTTTAAACTTTTAATCCTTCTCTCTTTGTGTGTACAAGTGCGTAAGCCTATCTGTTGCACCATAACTCCCAAACAAACTGATTTCAATGCATATTATTGTTATTATTAGAACGCTGATTTAATAGGAATAATTCTTAGCTATGATTAGTGAAAATATGTTTGATAGATTTTAACTTTTTTTTTTTTCCAGGATATTTTGCCTTGGTATTTTACAATTTGTAACCTGTCAATTTTCTAAATTCCAACTCTTGTTAGATAAGTCACTTGATTTTTGGATTAATATATATATATATATATATATATATATGCATGTACACATATATAAATTTAAAAAAATAAAAAAATAAAAATCCATAATTTGTAACTAATTTTGATAACAAGTAAATATTTTCTATAAATAGTGATTATACCAGGTGTATAAACTTAAATCCGCTGTTTGCGTATAGATGACGCTAGTGAGTGTATTTACAGCGGACATTTAAATGTCTTATTGTTTTTGTATTAGTTTGACGTCTGTTCACATAAATCAGTGCAAATCGTTAGTGATTTCATATAAAAACATTAATTTTTCTTCGTGTAAACATGTCTCGTTTTGTACCAAAAAAAGAGCATATGCGGGAAGCTCTGCTTTTCTGCTTCAATTTGAAGAAATCAGCTGCCGAATCGCATAGAATGCTTGTGGAAGCTTATGGTGACAGTGCTTTGTCAGAAACAACTTGCAGAGACTGGTTTCGTCGGTTCAAAAATGGCTATTTTGACTTAAATGACAATGAGCGTGAAAATCAGCCCCGAAAGTTTGACGACCATGAATTACAGGCTCTTTTGGACGAAGATGATACCCAATCGCAAAAAATGCTTGCCGAGAAGTTAGGTGTCACTTAACCAGCCATTTCTATCCGTCTACATGCCATGGGAAAGGCCTTATTATCAACAAAGACATGACAAACTGATTTTTCTTCATGATAACGCGCCAGCACACACGTCAAAATTGGTCCAAAATTATCTCAAAACACTTAACTGGGAGGTGTTACCCCATCCCGCTTAATTCACCAGACCTGGCTCCTTCTGATTATCACCTGTTTTCATCAATGGGCCATGCACTCGCCGAACAGCACTTCGTTTCTTACGAAGACGTTCGAAAATGGCTGGACGAGTGGTTTGCCTCAAAAGATAAGGAATTCTTTTGGCGTGGAATTCACCAATTGCCCGAAAGATGGGAAAAATGTATAGTTAGCGAGGGAAACTATTTTGAATAAAATTTTGTTTTGCTTTATATAAAAAATAAATGTGTTTTTATTACTAAAAAACAGCGGATTTAAGCTTATACACCTGGTAAGTTCACAGTTCACAAATCTCTAAATTTTGTTGAAAATTAAAGATATTTTTAAAAATTAATTAAATTGTGATTTTCTATTTATTTATTTATTTATTTTCAGGCCAATTTGAAATGATATTTTAAAATCTTCATTGTGCCAATTTTGTAACTTCCAACAAACGTTAGATGATAGTTCATTGGTGTTTTTCAATTAGTGTATTTAAAAAAAAAAAAAAAAAAATGAATTTTCAACCGATTTTGGCTATAATTAAAAATTGGCTTTTAATATTAATTATGAATTTACAGTCCAAAAATCTCTAAACTTGGTTGATATTAATTTTTATAGAAAAATATTAATTAATTAAGTTCAAAACAGGCCATGCATTAAATTTTTACATAATTTGTGAATTACAAATCTTCCGAAATCCATTTATAAGAATTTGATTATCAAGCAACATTTAGTCGATTCTTTATTCATTTCGCGCTAAGATACTATAGTAAATATCACAGTTATAAACGGTCTGCTTTTTTGAAAATAGTGTTGCATTTCATTATTATGATTTTATAAGGCAGAGAAAAGTAAGCACGTCTTTGTATGACAACTCTGCAACAAAAGCAATCAAAGGAAAGGTTTCAAATGAGAAAATTTTTGCATCATTAAGTTGCATAAAAAATAATATTGAAAAAGTTATATTTGAATTATTAGTTGCTTCTAAAGTCAGTAATATTTTCAATGATTATGTTGTGTAAATTGTTTTAGAAATATACTTAATTAAAGGTAGACTCAATTACCCATTGACAGTTTATTTATTTACTAATCTTAGAAAAATAAAATAAACGATTTTTTTTTTTAACTTTTTTATTTTAAGAATTTCGCTCTCTTTCTTTCTCAATCTAATTGGAATTTAACCGAGTCTTTTTTTACTTTCAGAACATATAATATGTATAAAGAAAGCAATATAATCATTAAAAATTCTACAATGAGATTTTGGTATATACATACATATTGAGCTCTCCTGAATTCATTTTTGCTTTTACGGTGATGTATGCATGTTTATATGTGAGTGAACAGGATAATCTCGAAATGCTTTATCTGATTGAGCTGCAGATTGGTAGGTACATTACAGGTCATTATCGTACGACCTGTATACATTTTCCTGAGTTTAGGACTTATAATTTTGTTAATTGAGTAAAGTAATAGAGTAGAGCCATTCCACCCCCCCCCCCCCCCCCACTACACTGAGTTTTGTTTCTAGAAAGGTTCTGTTTCAAGTTATATATTTTTGATAGATGCCTTTATTTTTATGAACTTTTTTCTTTAAGATACTAACATTAACCGATATCTTATTTTAACAAAATTATAAACCATTTCTGTTATGTCATCTTTTTTTTTTTTAATAATTCTAATAGCTTGTACTATTAACGCATCATTTAAATACTAGCCTTTCCAGTGCAGAGCATCTGTGTGATAGCACCTATATACACTTAATTTTTAATGAAATAAATTTAAATCTTTAATAACTGCATTATAATTACAATTTTAGAAAATAAATTTTCTTCTGCTAAGTTAAAATTTAATAGAATTAAATCAAATTATTCTCATATTTAAAACCAATTCATTTCTAAAGTTTGACTTCATTAAATTACCGTATCACTATATGGTGATATTTATTTATTAACTATAAAATTTCTGTTATGTATATACATAACAGAAATTTTGTAGTTAATAAATATATCTACAAAATAAATAAATAAACAAAAAGAAATAACATTCATTCTTATTTACAACGAATAAAAAAAAAAAGCATAAAAACATATAATAGATGGCGCTACCACCGTCCTGACGAATAGCCGTTCTGAAATGTACAGCCCCTTTACTGGCTTTGGAAATTCTTCCAAATATACTTATAAATATGAGATTTTGAGCATAAGTTTCAGCGCAAAAAGTTAATAATTTTTCAATTTCTTTAAGAAAATATGCATTTCAAGATTAAATTCTTACATCCGAAATCGCTAGCAACCGAATTTATGCTAGGGTTATCGTTTACCAATCAAACAGCACCTCAGGTCACCATTGTATCGTTTCGACAAACTTTAATCGTAACTAGTTCATGTTAAAAAAATATAATTAAATGATAACATATGTAAATAAGGTTTCCTTTTCGTGTATATTTCTGTAACTATTATTTTTTTATCTATTTTGCAAAATAAATTATTTGTCAGTTAAAGATGAAGTTCCTTCACCTAATTAAAATTAAATAAATAAGATTTTCATCAAAGTTTGCAGAGAATTTAAAAAAGAGAAATATGTTTCTCAGATATTTATGATTACTAGTTTTTAAAAATCATATTAATTAAATTCTGAGTGAACCATTCTTCAATGAGCATCGAAAAAATATAAAAATACATACTACTTAAAAAAAAAGTGTTGCTAATTTAGGTCGCATTTAGCTGCCTTAAAGAACATTTTAAAAAGAAATTGAAATCCGATTCGAGTCATCCTATTTTTAAATTTTTAAAACTAATTAGCATGTTTATGAATGAATACCGAATTAATCTGGTGAATTTATTCAATATTTTGTTTTCAAACATTACTTTCATTCAAATATTTATGAAATAATGAAGTTAAAGTCAGTTCAATTGTTTAGTAAATAATTAATTCAATAAGGTCAATAAAAATTGTTTGTTAATTAATTAAAGCTTGTTAACAAATTATTAACAGTAAGGAATTCAAATATTGATTTTCAACAAGTTTCAGCTTTAAAAATATGCAAATGAAAATTGTATAATTTCATACAAGAATCTAGACTTTTTTAATGAATATACGAGGGTTTTTCAAAAAGTACGGTAACAAGCCCATTCAGAATAAACGTTTATTCAGGAAATAAAAAAAACACATATACAATGTAGGAAGGTACACGTACAGTCGGGGAAAAAAAAAACGCAACACCCGCTGTAATTTCGTTATCAATTGACTCAGGAACATCTAATAGACATCATTCAACAGGAAATTAAAAGCACTTTCTGAATATGTCGTCAAATTTTGAATTAGGGGTCATCAACATATTGAAATGAGAGCCAACTTTGATTTTTTTTTCAATAGCAACACCCAATTTTGACTTCATTTTCGAATTTCTGAGTGTCTGGCAGTGCGGAAAAGTATACTGTTTGTATATTTTACCTTTAGTATTTATAGAGTTATAATCAAAAATGTGTTAAGGGGTTACCTATAAATGTAGGAAAATAAAATTAAGATCCTATAAGAATTAGAGAAAATTTTAATGTTTCACACCGGAAATCTTTCAGGGAAAAGAAAAAATCAGAAATTAATAACTCTTTTTCCAGTTCCTTAATTATCCTGAATTCATTTTTTTTTTATTTGTATATACTTCAGTACTTTTTTAGATAATTTTAGGTCTATTTAAATACGTTACATTTGCGATTAGTCCATATAGTACTCTTTGAAAAAAGTGCAATATTTTTCAGGTAAAAGTGTCTATTATGTCTGTACTGGTCACCAATAAAGCTCAAATTTTCTTTCGTAGGTGTAGCATAATATACAAAATGAAATAATATAGATATATACATATACAACAACGCATAAATTAAATCTTTTCGGATAAATTATTGTAAGCGTTCATGAAGTAAATATTAAATAATTTTAATCGCATTTACCAGTTTTGGGTCAGTTGAACTCTTTGGAACTGTACGATTCGTTTTATAATTTCTATGAAAATATAATTTCTTAATTAACCCTTTCGAGACTGCTTACGTAGATTCAAGCCATTTGAAAATCTCTAACTCTGTCAGTGGGCGTTTCTTTCGTAATTTGTCTGTTACATATTTCTTAAGTGTGTACCCAGTGTTCATATTTTTGCAATAAAATATACTATGGATAGAAATATATTGATTAGAAAGAATATAATTATAACGTATATCCAATTGTAATATAATTGTGAATACAGAATATTTGTTCTGAAATATCTTATTTTGAGAGTATAACGCCCGTAGGCGGGTCTTACTGTCAGAAAGACAAAATCCTGCAGTCGCAAAAAGTGTTAAAATATATTTATAAAAGTTAAAGTATGTTTTTAAAAATGTATAAAGTTAAAATATATTAATAAAATTTTAAAGACTAAAGTGTCCTTAAAATAATAATCGTCCCCCTACAAAATAAATAAATAAGTAAATAAATAAAATAAAATAAAGCAATATATGAAGCAAATGATTAAGCCTTTTTTAACTATGACGGTAGTTAAGAAACGATTTTACAAGTCTGTCTTGCATTCCAATTCCATTCGTTTTTTATATTTGACAATTTCACAATTTCACATTAAACATATTTTTCTATTTAAAATAGTAAACCCCGCCTTTTTTTATCTTCTAGTGTTTGTTTAAAAGATTCAAAAATTATCACCAATTAATCGATGAAGTAAATACCACTTGTGCATATTCTTTTCAAAATAAAATAAGGGGTTTAACACGAATACTCAATGTCACATTTACTTTTATTTTCAGTAATGTTTTGTTTTGAAGAATGATGAAGGCGGGGCTTGCCTTCTTTAGAAAACAGGAATTCTTGATGCTAACACTAATGTCTAAAAATCATCATTTTTGTTTCATTTCGTTGCGTTTGACGTTGTTGTTATATAATTTGACCCGTAAATAAAAAATAAAAATATTTTGTTTAATTTTCTTTGTTATTTTTTAAGATTTGATTCGTTATCTCATGCAAAACTTTATAAGAGACGGCTCCCTAAACCACTCCAAAAAAAAAAAAAAAAAAAAAGATTTATTTATATCTCGAAAACTAATAACTGGAATGAGCTGCAAATTTCCACACCCATATTTTTCAGCATTAGGATTCATTTTATGTAAAAATTAATATAGGTCATAATTCATAATTTTTATGAATATGAATTTATTAATATTTTTCAGAATTAAAAATATTTTTCAGAATCAAAATTAATAATGGATTATGTTTGGGTTTCTTCATTGTATCTCGTAAAAAAAAAATTATATCGATCAAGCTATTTTTTGTGAAGATATTAATAAAAGTTTGAAATATGAATTTAACATTAGCACCTTCAAACTTTGAACGCTTATAACTCTGTGAAAAAATAAGTAAAATATACAACCAATATACTTTTTCGGGTTGTCGCGATCCCAGGAATTCAAATATAAAATAAAAATAGGGTGTTACCATTGAAAAAATCAAAGTTTATGCGCGTTTTAATATGTAGACGGCCCCCAATTCAAAATTTCAGTTCATTTTCTGAAACTACTCACAATTTCCCGTCGAATGATACCTATTACATTTTTCAACTTCGATTAGCAACGAAGTTACGTTGAGTGTTGCGTTTTTTTCCCTCCCGACTGTACATATTACTTCTCTACATAATCACCATACTTATGTAGGTATTTGTTCCGTCGGTACACCAAACCATCGAAACCGTCATCGAAGAAATCAGCGTCAATATCGTGGAACACGTCAAGACGGCTTGCTGAACCTCAGCATCGGTTCTAAAATGCTGACTTCCCAAGTGTTTCTTTAAAGGTCCGAAGAGATGGAAATCACTTGGTGCGAAGTTGGGATTATAAGGAGGGTGCGTCTCAGTACCCAATCAGCACATGCTTTCCGATAGCCCAATTGTTCATGCACAATATTGTGTGCACTGCCAATGGAGATATTGAGTTCTTGGGCAATTTTACTCAGAGTAATGCGACGATCACCTTGAATCAAAGCTTCGGTACAATCAGTAACAAAAGTATCCGAACACTGGCAAAAATTCCTATGTAAAAAAAGTAGAGTTAATACTGTTTTGTTAAATAAATCCTTGTCGAATTATGTTCTTAGACTGACTAAGAACATGATTCGACAAGGATTTATTTAACAAAACAGTATTAACTCTACATTTTTTATATAGGAATTTTTGATAGTGTTCAAATACTTTTGTTACCGACTGTCACTGTACGGCAAACATTGTCATCTGCGGTGAACGTGCTTGATCGCCCGATCTTTATCCATCTCGCACATCTGTTCTGCCTTTGTCAAATTCCATGCACCAAAACCACACCTGTTTTCGGGACATAATACTTGTACCGTATACTTATACCAATTGCCGATGAATTTCAACTAGAGAATTTTTCTTTAAACGCAAAAACCTTATCACACTTCTTATCCCTTTTCTAACTGAGATTTAGTCACGTTGTTACTGGACAACCAGCTCCATCTACTGGCACCATTTGATTCCTGTGATCGTCTTCGTTATCTTCAGAGGGATTTTTACTCATACGTATAATTTGTACACCCACCAGAGCTCTTGTTACCTTACTTTTTGAAACCCCTACGTATATTGTCACAGTAAAAATCTGCTCTTTTTTTACTTTCTTCTATCTTCAATAGAAGAAAGTATTGGATTCGTAAAAATTTTCGATTTCGGGTTTTTGATGGATTTACACGTTTTGAGAGCTGTAGAACACGATTTGACCATTTTTAGAAAATGTCTGTCTGTCTGTCTGTGTGTGTGTGTGTGTGTGTGACAAAATTTTGTGGCAACTGTACCTCAGGAACTACTGGACAGAATTTCATACAAATTGGTATGTAGTTGCACCTTGACATAAATTAGTGCCTATCAACTTTTGGTAAAAATCGTCTTACAGGTTGCGTTGACATCCCGCTTTTTCTAAATTTTTAACATGGTGATATAGGGCAAAAATTTTCAAGATGGGTATCTTTCGAAAGGTCTCGTCAGTACCTTTAAAACGAATGGTTGAACTATAAATCTGTCATAATTTAAAACAAAGTTATCGATTTTTTTTACTTTTTACGAAAAAAAACTTAGAAAAAAAATCTTAATTTTTTTTTTTTTTTTTTTTTTTTTAGCGAATTATCAAAACTTGGTATTTAGTTGGCTCCTGACATAAACTGGTGCTGATTTGATTTGGGGATCTATCGCACAACAGGAGGCGCTGTGATCGTATTTCTTCTAAATTTTTAACATGGTAGTATAGGACAAAATTTCGTATAAATGTACATAATGAGAGTTTTTCTTAACCTGTGATTGTAAAATTAATATGAATTATTGCTAATAGCAGTAGTTAATTAGGAAAAAAAATTGTGCATGTGGCCTCTGGGGTGGGGTAAATTTTCAAGATGGGTATCTTTCGAAAGGTCTCGTCAATACCTTTACAAAGTTATCAATTTTTTTTACTTTTAACGAAAAAAAAAAAAAAAAAACTTGGATTTTTTTTTTTTTTTTTTAATATTGTTACTGAGTGAATTTGTATAGGAAAATATAGAAGAAAGTCTCGTGGTGGCCACAACATACTAATTTTTTTTTTTTTTTTTACTTTCTTCTACATTCAATAGAAGAAAGTATTGTATTTGTAAAAAATTTTCGACCTCGGGTTCTTGATGGATGTACACGTTTTGAGAACTGTAGAACACGATTTGACCATCTTTTTAAAAATGTCTGTGTGTGTGTTTGAGAGAGAGAGACAAAATTTTGTGGCGATTGTACCTCAAGTACTACTGCACAGAATTTCATACAAATTGGTATGTAGTTACACATTGATATAAATTAGTGCCTATCAACTTTTGGTAAAAATTGTCCAACAACTTTTGTTGTCATCCCGCTTTTTCTAAATTTTTAACAAGGTGGTATACGACAAAATTTTGTATAAATGTGCATAAAGAGAATTATTTTTTAATAATCAATATGGAATTTAAAAGAATTATTCGTAATAGAGATAGTCAACCGAGAAAAAAAAACTGTGTATATAGGAGCCTCGCCTCCCCCCTGGGGGGGGGGGGGGAAGTCCCCCTCGAGAGGAGTAAATTTTCATGATGAGCATCTTTCAAAAGAGCTCACCAATACCTTTAAAACGAATGGTTGAACCATCGATCTGCGATAATTTAAAATAAAGTTATAGATTTTTTTCCCCCTTTTTTTTAAATGTAATATTGACAATAAAATTGACTTTTTTTGGATATTTAGTGTTATTCTACTTCTCTAATATGGAAATCATCTGCATTATCATGGAAGATATATTTTTTAAATAATAATTTTAATAAATTATTATTATTATTATTATTTTTTTTTTTTTTTTTTTTGTATAGGAAAATATAGAAGAAAGTTGCGTGGTGGCCACAACATACTAGTTATTTTTTATTTATTTGTATTTAATTGGCTGGGATACCCTGTATTTCCTGCGCTCATCTGGAAGAAGAAAGGAATGAAAAAACATAAACAAAAACATTTTCGAATTTTGACGTTTTGTCAAATATACAGAAAAGTTCCTTAGGAATCCTTTTGAAACTTTGGTAGTGTAAAGAACATGTTATACCTCACATATATTTCAGCAAAAGTTGTATCCTGAAGTGGAAAATGGGACCGGTAAAAAATGAAATAAAAAACAAAATGTTTTGGATCAGCTTGTAAAAAGTGATGCTTTAAATGCATTTGCATATGATTATGAGGCTTTTTATAAATTTTTCTGAGGCTACCCCATATATTCATCGAGATATAAGAGGGTTTATTATTATTATTATTATTATTATTATTATTAATTGAAAACAAAATTGCCACTTTTTGAATTATAACACGTAGCGTATTAGATCCATAACAAAGCCATTTTGAGGAAATTTGGCATACTACTTTAGACACAGCATACTGAAACCAGAATGCAAAAGTATTGAACATCTTACGAAATATGAGTATTTTTGCTAAATAATTTTCAACTATGCATGCGCTAGCTTATATATAAAAAAAAAAAAATCATTTACATAATTTAATAGCCAAAAATATTAAGCAACTTATATAAAAATCCCAAAAAAATATCGTGTAAATCCAAAAAGTTACGAGAGATAGAATAAGCAGAATTTCAGTTCTAAAAAAAAAAGGAAGAGATGGAGGGGGGGGGGAGGTTTACCCTTATTTATTTACAGTAAGCGAACACTCTATTACCATTGGTCATTAATTGAATCAAAATAAAAAAGTGAGTAGAACTTCTTATAGTTTACCTTGTATTTTGAGAGAACTGAAATTCTGTTTATTCTATCTTTCTTAACTTTTTTAATTTACCTGATACTTGTTTGGGGTTTTCATATAAGTTGCTAAATGATTTTGGCTATTAAATTATGCAAATGATTTTTTTTTTTTTTTTTTTTTTTTTAAGCTAGCGCATGCTTAGTTAAATTATTTAGTAAAAATACTCATAATGCGTAATATACTGAACATTTTTGCATTCTGTTTGTAGTATACTGTGTCTAATGTAGTATGCCAAATTTTCTAAAAATATTTTTGCACTGGATCTAATACTCTATGCGTTATAATTAAAAACGTTAATTTTTTTTTCCAATTTTTTAAAAAACCCGTTATATCTCCATGAATATATGTGGTAGCTTCATAAAATATTATAGAGATAAGGAAAATTCTTCATAATCACATGTTACAGCCAAAACGCATTTAATGCATTACTTTTTACAGGGCGAGCCAAAACATTTTGTTTTTTGTTTAATTTTTTACTGGTCTCCTTTTCCTCCTCAGGACACAACTTTTGCTGAAATATATAGGATGACATGTTCTTTACATTACCAAAGTTTCAAGATGATTTCTAAAAAACTTTTCTAGATATTTGGTAAAACGTCTTAATTCGAAAGTGTCCAAATGCTTATTGGTAGATAAAGTATTTTCATAAGATTTTAGATGAAACGGGTTTCAGATTGCACAGCATTTCACCTCTTTTCTATCCCCATTTCAACCTCTTCAGGAGAGTTGAGCAACTATTTAATATCTAGGGCTGGAGTATTTATCAATATATCCCCAAGTATCAATATTTTTTAAGTATCGCAATAACGATATTAAAGATCTAGCTTTGCTGATATATCCCTCTAACGATATTTCTTTAGCGCACACTGAGCGATCGATCGAAACGCCGATAAATAATGTTTCTCACTAGCACCTACCACCAGTCGCCACGCTCGGAATAAAGAGAACGCCGAATAGCTTATTCACCGTGTTTTCTAAAAAAACAAACAAACCGTTTGGCTAGCGGAAGTGACGCAACCCCTTGTGCGCGCCACAAACCTGCATCACCGCGCGCCAAGCAAAGCCCGAAAAAAAAAGAGACCTGAATAGCTTATACTAATGCAACCCCCCTTTTCCCCTCCCAACCCCAAACAATCCTTCCTCTCCAATCCTCTCTATACCGCAATATATCTACTTTCTTGAAAATATCACTGTCCAAAAAGTCAATGATATTCATCAGGAAAATTAAACTATCACAGTATATCGACTTCCCATAGTATATCGACTTCTTACAGTATACTGACTTACTGACTTCTCATTCTACATTCATGAATTTCCCTGGCTCTAAACGCTAATATGAAAGAATTTATACTACCGTTAGTATAAGTTCTTTGATAATATTGCACATTATCGCTCGTGGATCGTACGTGTAATACCACAGACAGGCGATATAAAATCAAACGCTTATTATGAATGAAAACAATATCCTTTGTTTTAGCTCATTTCCTGCTATTGGTTCATTGATATTGGTTTATTTCAAAGTATCCATATCTTCTGGCCAATAAGATGCGACATGTGTTTAACTCGCTTTGGGCTCAGTGATGCCAGATTGGGGATTTTGTCCCCATTTTGGGGATTTTTGAGGCTTTTGGACCAAATGTTTGTGGGGACTTTTTTGGGGAATTCTAACATTTTTGGGGACAAATCTGGGGAGTTCTTCAACTCTCTGTCAATGTTGATAACGTAATGATTTATCCCTACGACTAGAGACTTTCGATATCTTTATTGGTATTTGGGGATTTTTTTTTTAATTGCCTTCTTTTGGGGAAAAATCGGAATTTTTATCACAGAAAAATCTGCTTGATATTTTTTTTGAAAAAATTTTTATTTCCCCATTTTAGTAGAAATCAAATTGGGGATTTTTCGAAAAGAACCTCCTGAATTGGGGAAATTTGAAGACCTGTTTGGGGAAATAATTTTCGACCATCTGGCATCACTGTTTGGGTTGTACATCAGTCCCTTTCTCCTTTCCCATGTTATCGAATGGGATTTTCGTTGCTTCGTTTTATAAAAATATCTCATTCAAAAATGAAGTTTTTCGAATTCTGTTTTTTGAATATTACTCTTTGAACGGGTCGCCTTTTAGCTTGGTGAACAATTTTTCGAAAAAATTTATTTAAATATTTTATTTCAATAAGTAAATTATGGACTCCAAGTATGGATCTCTAAGTAAAATATTTAAATTTATTTTTTCGAAAAATTGTTCACTAAGCTAAAAGACGACCTATTCAAAGAGTAATATTCAAAAAACAGAATTTAAGCTAAAAGACGACCTGTTCAAAGAGTAATATTAAAAAAAAACAGAATTCGAAAAAGTTCATTTTTTAATAAAATATTTTTATAAAACGACGCGACAAAAATCCCATTGGAAAACATGGGAAGGGAGAAAGGGTGCTATCTGACTGATGTAAAATAAAGTTTTATCTTCAGTAATTTTACAGTGACAGTTTATTAAATTATATAATATTGGATAGTTTATTACTTTTTTTATGTAGCATTTATTTTTTCTCTTTCCCTTTCTTTCTTTCTTTCTTTCTTTCTTTTTTTTTTTTTTTTTTAAGCCGTACATGTAATTGCAAAATGAGTTACTTTAAGTAACAAAATGAAACTTTAACATAATTTTGTTTAAATAATATAATTTTTATACTGACAATGTATATATATATAATGAAACTATTACGAATATATGAAACTATTACGAATGTGAATTGAACACATATACATTTAAAAAATATTGTAATGATTTGGTAAGCAGATACAAAAATAAAAATGACAAGTAACTGACATTTAGGATGCATATAAGAGTTTTAAGTAAAAAATATTACTCTCTACGACCAAAAAAGGTGTATCCAATGGCAATTCTTAACTATTTAGAATGATTTTCCTTTTTATTTAATTTTTCTTAAGCTTTATTTTTAGTAGAATTATGAATTTTGATATACTTGGTACAAATAAAACACAGATCGCATATTAGCTGTGTTAAAATATGATTCTAAAATAATTAATGCTTAAAATGGGAAGAATAGAGGACAAACTATACAGAGGTATACTAAAAAGCAACAGTATAAGTTATAAGAAACACAAAATATTGATTCACTTTTTATGTTTTTTTTTTTTTTTTATGATAAAGTTATGGTAGTAATATACCAGAAAATACATGGAAAACACTTTATACTTGTATACTTTAAAATTCGTGTGCATATGTCTTTAAAAAATAACAAATGTCTATTTTTTCCTATCTTGAAAGAAATATCGCAATATATCACATAATATCGATATTAACTTGGTGATATATCGCGATATTTAATTTCTGATATCGTCCAGCACTATAATATCATAGTGAATGTGAACTTGAATGAAAAAATTTTATACAAAATATCATGTTTCTAGCTCAAGTGGTTCCCAAATTGCCCAGTGTCCTCTCTTCTCTCCACCCTTTCCCTCATCTTGGAAAACAATTTTTTTATAATCTAGTTATTGCTATCAAATGCTAAGGAACACGTGCGTCATTGTTCTTTTGAATTGGTGAAAGCGTGTGGATTTCTATAGAGAAAAAACAAACTTTCATAATCACATTTATACGTATGCAGATTTTAAGTTTAATGTATGCATAAACTAGCTGACATAGGTGAACTCTGCTCAGTTCCCCATCACATATTTGTTCTCACAAATTTCTACTACAGGATGTATTATATTCATGTAAGAGAAACGAATCTGTCTGATCACTGGACACGGTACAGACTAAAATGCCACACCTAATAGGCTACTCCCGTTCAGTTCGATATATTTATCTTATCCTAATTTATTAATTTTATTAGAATAAATTTTGTAATTCGTTTTCATGCTATTCCATACTATTTTTAACCAATGCACTTTGATTGTAAACAACACAGAAGAAAAGTAAAAAATCCATAGAAAATAGCATGGGATGGAAACGAAAAAAACTCACAATCACAAGTGTGTGAAAAAAAGAAAAAGAAAAAAAGACTAACACCAGTCAGAAGACACACACACACAAAAAAAAAATAAATAAATAAAATAAAGGACAGAAGTTCGGGAAGAGTGGGCCCATGAAGTCGTGGGGATATCGTCGAGGGTTAGCTGTGTCGACAGTTTTATATCTTTTTAAAATGTCCTAGTACGTTTAATGAAAAGTGAGTTTGTTTTGATTGGTCACAAGTTTTTAATTCTTATCATGAAAAACGGCAGTTTTTCTAGTGACGCAAGCGCAAAAACAAACGAACGCCACGACACTCAGCGGAAACGGAAAAACGAACGTAAACTGCGACACTTATATATACAAGAATTTTAAGATCAAACAAACCGCTGAAAGCCGACACTTAATATCTCAGGAAATATGGGAGGTTATGTTCTGATATTTTCAAAATAGAGTTTCACCTTCTGTCTGATCCTACCCTGAAATCGTTATATTTCTGCGTGCTATATATTTCGAGATATGAATTGGCTCATTTAAGTTGTAAATGGGCGGCGTATGTAAGGTATAAATTTTTCTCGAATATGGCTCGACCGAATGTCGTTTAATTCATATATGATATTAATCGCTTTTAACTGATGTGCCTGACGTCTCCCTTTTCCCTAGGAAAACTCTTGTTTCTTTTATAACTCAGTTTAAAAATCGAACTATTTTTTACTCCGAAAATACCGTGATGCGGCAGTTTCGCGGACGAATACAGTCCAAAGAATATTCTGAAATACTCAATATCAAATAATCGTTTTGGCGCCATCTATCGGAGAGCGTCAAAAATAAACACAAAAAATAAAAATAAAAAATATTTTTCTTTTTTTAATATATATATTAAATGAGTTATTTATTTAGGTACTTGTATTTTATATGACATTTGTTTATCAAAAATATTCTTTGTATTTACATTGTTTTCATGCTGATACGTTGTTAACTTTCAAAATTGGTTCTATTTTAAAAGGTGATTGTAACAACAAAAAATTTTTCCTTTATTTTCATAAAAATGACAAATAATATGATAATCATATGCAAATATTTGTATTTTTTTCAAAATTAGGTGATAAATCACTTAAACTACGGATTGAAAAAATTCTTAAATCAGAATTTGAAAATAATTAATTTGCTCATTAAGTTTCTAGTATATATAATATATAAATTACATAATGTTAAGCTATAATAAAATTTTGAATAGATTAAGATTTTTTTTTAATTAAATTCATAACAAACTATACTACTTAAATATTTACCAGTATAAAATTTTCACTTTTTAAAGATTTTTCTATTATTATTTATTTTTCTCTTTTAAATCAAATCTATACCTAAAAAATTATAATAAGAAATAAATATAAATAAGAAATTTTTGTCATTTTTAAAATGTACTATATTATGCCTTTGTAATGTTGCATGTGT
This sequence comes from Salticus scenicus, assembly GCA_963930645.1. Lineage (NCBI taxonomy): Eukaryota > Metazoa > Arthropoda > Arachnida > Araneae > Salticidae > Salticus > Salticus scenicus. The sequence continues at coordinate 257,568,226 of OZ005650.1, read as the reverse complement.
CCATCTTTTTTATCACTTTTTATAAAATTTTGAAATTTTATTTAGTTTGTTATTTTGTTCGAGCATGACCTATAAAACAACACTTTTAATACAGTGTTATAACTCATTACCATGCTCCTTTAATTTTACGTTTTGATCATTAACCCCTAAAAAGTAATGATATCAATACAAAAAACCCTTAACGGGTTAAAAGTTTGTGACGCAGCACTGTACTTTATGGCTATAAGAATTAGAAATACTGGTCTTAAAAATAATGATATCAAATTTTCAGTGACGCTTTGATATTAATTAAATTATACATACATTTTCTTATTTGAATTTGCTTTTTCCTTTTATTTATATTTACAGTGTAAACGTTATTTTCAACACAAAATAATATATAGCATTTACTCATTGATACCTTTCCATTCACATCTCTTATACTATGAAAGTATGTGTTTTAAAAGAAATTATGTGAAATTCCAGTAACGCAGTGGTGTTACATTAAGTGATTTGTTTTTAAATTTCTCTGCAATTATTTTGTTTTGCATATTAAAGTATATGTGCACATTGAAATATTGCTTTTAATTTTCAAATACGCTGTCAAATATATCACTTTCATTAAGCTTATATTATGTACTGAAATATATTTATTTCAATGAATTATTCTATCTTTTGCGTCACGCCATCCAAAACTGTAAGTAAAATACATGGAAATGTTTACTTTGTGTCATTTCATCCAAATAAATTGAAAATGCATGCAAATAGATATCGTGATGCAAAGGAAAAAACTGTGAAATTTTTTTCAGTTTTGGATGGCGTGACGCAAAAGATAGAATAATTCATTGAAATAAATATATTTCAGTACATAATATAAGCTTAATGAAAGTGATATATTTGACAGCGTATTTGAAAATTAAAAGCAATATTTCAATGTGCACATATACTTTAATATGCAAAACAAAATAATTGCAGAGAAATTTAAAAACAAATCACTTAATGTAACACCACTGCGTTACTGGAATTTCACATAATTTCTTTTAAAACACATACTTTCATAGTATAAGAGATGTGAATGGAAAGGTATCAATGAGTAAATGCTATATATTATTTTGTGTTGAAAATAACGTTTACACTGTAAATATAAATAAAAGGAAAAAGCAAATTCAAATAAGAAAATGTATGTATAATTTAATTAATATCAAAGCGTCACTGAAAATTTGATATCATTATTTTTAAGACCAGTATTTCTAATTCTTATAGCCATAAAGTACAGTGCTGCGTCACAAACTTTTAACCCGTTAAGGGTTTTTTGTATTGATATTAAAATTACACAAAATTTGTATGATATTAAAGGCTTGTTTCAACTTTTGGGGAAATTATAAAATTAATACTCTCTTAAATACAATAGAAAATGTAGCACATTTAATGAAGTAGCTGAATTTTTCCATATTATTTCACAGTTCGTAAGACAAATTAATTTAGAATATTAATAGAAAGTTATATTAACGTATAACTTTCATTAAAATGTTTCCTGAACACCATTTTATAAAATGAATTAATTATATATAATTCTTTTGTGGGTAAAATATTTAAAAATATCATACGAATTTAAAAAATGGTGTTAAAAAAAAAAAAAAAAAAAAAAAAAAACCTGAAACTTTTAAATAATTTATCATTAAAAACAAGGAAACTAATTAAAGATGGTAAAGATATTCATCCATTCTGAACGATGTAGTTTTAAGAACCTTTTATCGGAATTTATATGTTAATATGAAATTTAAAATTATCTTACGGACCCTGAAATAACATAGAATAATTTTGCTACATTTCTTGCTCTAACTTACTAAGAGTATTATTTTCTAATTTTCCAAATTTAAAAACAGCCCTTAAACATCATACCGATTTATGTGTAAATTTAGTAAGTATTAAAGAACTTGTAATCAATTGAAACAGACTCTCTTTTCATACATGCTCTGACATCTTTAAAGAGAATGGGAATCCTTCAAATTAGTTTTGTATAGTATTTTGATTGGTATAATATTTTCCTTCTGAATTTTGTATTCAATTCAGACATATTTCTTTATAAGTAAAGTTTTCAGTTCTGTGAGGAAATTTTAAGGAGAAGCTGTACATCTAGACTAGCCTGTAAGCTGGCTATTCAAAAATTTCAGTGAAATTTTTTGATGCCCTTTTAAAAATGTCTTCTCTACTTACCCTGAATTGAACACCATTTTCGATCGTAAATAAAGTCTGCCAACAAAAAATATTTTATTAGCATTTTAATTGCCATTGTTATTTTCAATAATATTTCTGAAAAAAAAAAAAAAAAAAAATGAAATTTTTTTTTAAATATTGCTAATATTAAAAACGAAATAAGTCAGTATTTTAAATAAATGCGAGGAAAATGGATTAGGTAAAATTTTTATTAATGTTCGAATAAAAATATACATGCAGCAATAAATGACATGCCGTATTAACAGCACTTATTTAAAATATTGATTTATTTCGTTTTCAACAGCTTCAAATTCACATATACATGAGGAAATTTTCATAATCTACCTCAGTTGTACAAATTCAATAGGGCGTACATAAGAACCCAAGGTACCCCTATTTCAGTCGGTACAGCGTTGTCGAATTTTTATACGTCACTCTTAATTAGTGCTAAGGGCCTATTTCAGTCGGTTTATTGAATGGGGATTTATTAAATGAAGTCCCCCCCCAGGCCCAACTTTGACATGAGTCCCCCCCAAGGTACCCCTATTTCAGTCGGTACAGCGTTGTCGAATTTTTATAATACACTCTTAATAGTGCTAAGGGCCTATTTCAGTCGGTTTATTGAATGGGGATTTATTGAATGAAGTCCCCCAAGGCAGAACTTTGACATGAGTCCCCCCCAAGGTAACCCTATTTCAGTCGGTACAGCGTTGTCGAATTTTTATACGTCACTCTTAATTAGTGCTAAGGGCCTATTTCAGTCGGTTTATTGAATGGGGATTTATTGAATGAAGTCCCCCCAAGGAACAACTTTGACATGAGTCCCCCCCAAGGTACCCCTATTTCAGTCGGTACAGCGTTGTCGAATTTTTATAATACACTCTTAATAGTGCTAAGGGCCTATTTCAGTCGGTTTATTGAATGGGGATTTATTGAATGAAGTCCCCCAAGGCAGAACTTTGACATGAGTCCCCCCCCAGGCCCAACTTTGACATGAGTCCCCCTCAAGGTACCCCTATTTCAGTCGGTACAGCGTTGACGAATTTTTATACGTCACTCTTAATTAGTGCTAAGGGCCTATTTCAGTCGGTTTATTGAATGGGTATTTATTGAATGAAGTCCCCTCAAGGCACAACTTTGACATGAGTCCCCCCCCAGGCCCAACTTTGACATGAGTCCCCCCAAGGTACCCCTATTTCAGTCGGTACAGCGTTGTCGAATTTTTATAATACACTCTTAATAGTGCTAAGGGCCTATTTCAGTCGGTTTATTGAATGGGGATTTATTGAATGAAGTCCCCCCAAGGCCCAACTTTGACATGAGTCCCCCCCAGGCCCAACTTTGACATGAGTCCCCCCCAAGGTACAACTTTGACATGAGTCCCCCCCCCCCAGGCCCAACTTTGACATGAGTCCCCCCAAGGCCCAACTTTGACATGAGTCTCCCCCCCAAGGCACACCTTTGACATGAGTCCCCCCCAAGGCACACCTCCCCCTCATTGGGAAAAAGAGAAAAAACGTTGTTTTGCGGCTATAAGACAGTTTGGACTTCCAACGTTATTTGTTACAATATCTGCAGCTGAAACACATTGGTTTGATTTAATGAAAACTTTATCATGGAATTTAGATCGTCACGAATTAACTAAAGAAGAATTTGTCGATATTAACAAGTTTAGCAGTAGGCCTCTGGCACTAAATTAAAATCTGTCAATGTCAGATTTTCATGTTTTTTATTAAAGTTTTTTTTCTTTTTCTTTTTCTTTTCCTTTTGTCTTTTTTTTATTTCTTTTTTTTATTGGTAATATCAAAAACGAAATAAGTCAGTATTTCAAATAAATGCAAAGAAAATGGATTAGGTAAAGTTTTATTAATGTTCGAATAAAAATGTACATGAAGCAATAAACGACATGCCGTATTAACAGCACTTATTTAAAATGTTGATTTATTTTGTTTTCAACAGCTTCAAATTCACATATACATGAGGAAATTTTTATAATCTACCTCAGTTGTACAAATTCAATAGGGCGTAAATAAGAACAGCGCCAAAATCTTCCCTATTGCAGACTTATGATACTAATTTTTTCCTTTTTCTATATCCAATAGAAGAAAGTATTGGATTCGTAAAAATTTTCAACCTCGGGTTTTTGATGGATTTACACATTTTGAGAGGTCTAGAACACGATTTGATCATTTTTAGAAAATGTCTGTCTGTGTTGGTGACAAAATTTTGTGGCAATAGCATCTCAGGAACTACTACATAGAATTTTATAAAATTTAATATGTAGTTGCACGTTGACATAAATTAGTGTTTATCAACTTTTGGTGAAAATTGTCCAACAGGTGGCGTTACCATCCCACTTTTTCTAAGTTTTTAGCATAGCGGTATAGGGCAAAATTTCGCATAAATGTACATAAAGAGAATTATTTTTTTAATAATCATTATGAAATTAAAAAAATTATTTATAATAATGATAGTGAATTGGGAAAAAACCTTTGTAAATGAAGGAGCATCGTTTCCCTCAGTAAGGGGGAGGGGGGGGGGATTTTCATTATGGGTATCTTTCTTTCAAAAGAGCTCCTCAATACCTTTAAAACGAATGGTTGAACCATCGATCTACGATAATTTAAAATAAAGATTTTTTTCATGTTTAACAATAAAAAACTTAGAAAAAAAAAAATATTTTTTAAGATAGAAAAAAAATCGCATTTTTTTAAGATGTCATATAGAGAATAAAATTAGCTTTTGTTGAATATATTGTGTTATACTACTTCTCTAGAATGGAAATCATTTGCATTCATCATGAAAGATAATTTTAATAAATTATTTTTACTGAGTGAAATTGTACAGGAAAATGGAGAAGAAAATCATGTGATAGCTGCAGCACACTAGTTCTTTCAATGTGGAAATCATCTTCTCATGTCTTCTATACTCTGCAGATGAAATTTGTTTCAATCGGCTCATTAGTTTTTTTTTTTTTTTTTTTTTTCTGTAAGTGCCTCTAAACAATGAAAGTTATCGTATGGTCACCCTGTATTTCTACTGATAAGTGAAATGTAGAAATTTTTTTTCAGCTACAAAGCGATTTTTTTTAATGTGTTTTCCACAAAATATCAGTAAATCGATAAAAAAGTTTTTTTTTTTTAAGTTTATGAAAGTTTAATTAATAAATAAAGTTTAAAAAATAATGGTTTACTGACTTTAAGTGGATTGTTGATTTGTCATTATCCTATACAGATTCAACAAGTTTTTTTTTTTTTTTTTTTTTTTTTTTAATTAATTTCTGTGTTTTTAGATGCATTGTTTATGTTTAATGAATGTTATATTGAAAAAAAAAAAAAGTAATTTAAAACATTTTTTCTGAACAATTATTTTTTAAATGCTTCATGATTATATTATATTTTATAAAAGTTTAATTTAATTTTGTAGTTTTATAATATATATTTCATATGTTAAATTATGTTAAGAAAATTTTTGGAATTTGCCTTGAGTTTTCTAATTATATTATTTTGTTTTATCTTATTATAGTAAAAAAAAAAAAAAAAAAAAAAACACTATTTTATTGTTCCATTAAAATCAAGACACAAAAATTAAATAGAGAAAAAAAGGATTTTTTTTTTTTTTTACATATATATAATTTGATTAACTATTGTAGTAGAATTAACTCTTTTCATTATTTTACGGCCGTAATAAAACCAAGACATGACAAATATTTTAAAAGAGAAAGAGAGAGAGAGAAAAGTGTTTTGGGGTCCTAGACTTGGATGAGATGCTCTCTGTGGGGAGTTTTTATAAGGATATCTAGCCGGCATTTACGCGAGTTTCAAAGAAACGCGCATAGAAATCCCCGAATGGTTAGACTGACGAGCGCGAATTGTTTTGGAATCCGGCACTTCCCGTCTGCAAGCTTAGACAGGTAAATTTCTCGGCCATTGGTGGAACAGAAAATAAATAAACAAATTATATTAAATAAATTAAAAATTTATTCAGAACAAGCGACTTCAAAGCCCTTTCTTCCTTTTTATTTGTTTTATTTCGTACCTTATTTGCAAAAATTGTTATTGTTGCTGTTGTACAGGGGTTAAGGCCAAGGGATTAAGGTTTAATTATGCATTATATTACGTACATGCATTAATTTTTTTCCATTTTGATTTTATTCCTCTTATACATATTGCAGTATTATGAATTAATTACAAACCAAGCATTAAGCTTTAAGTATGCTTTTGGTGGCAACATAAGCTAACGAAAGTTTCATGAGAGTACGATATCTTTTAAGATAGCTTTTAAACTACTCTTAAATGTTATATAAAACTGTGTTATACAAATATTTAAATATATAATTCCTGATTAGCATACAATTCAGAGTAATGTTAAATATTAGTAAAAAACTGGATTTTAATTTTCATAGCATTTCGTTACACACACGTATGCATTTAAAGAGAAGGGAAGATTGATAGATAGATAATGGATGAAAAAAAAAAAAAAAAAAAAAAAAAAGAAAGAAAGACATATAGAAAATATTAAATCTATATCGATTTAGTGCATTTTCATATAAAAATTAATAAGTCGTTATCAAAAACGCTTTAAAACTACTAAAAGAATTTAAAAGATAACCGATTAAATATTTAAAGAATGTAAAAATTAGATTTTTGAAAAAGAAAAAAGTACGTAATAGATTTTCAGTAATTAAAGAATCTTTATAGTTATTTAAATAGAAAATTAAAGATAAAATATTTTAAATATTTTCTAATTAATTTAACTATTCCTTTCAAACATTGTGCACCTTCTTTTCAAGATGAAAATTATTTTGTAAAAAGATTAATTAATTAATGTCATTTAAAATATCATTATTATCCAGAAAGGTATTATTATTGTAATATTTAAGAAAATATATAACGTTTTATCTATATAAATGTCCATCTTCTTAATTCATATACATCGCGTAAGAGTTTCTAATATTGAATATTACACAGCAATAAAATTGTAAATTCGTTAATATAATTAATTAATTGATAAAAAATATATAATTAACTGATAAAACATATTCTGAATTTAATTAATTAATAGAAAGAGAGAAAGTGATTTGTATGTTAACTGTACAGTGTGTTCGTTTGTTATTAATTGGAGTTAAATAGTAAACATAGTTAAAAACGGAAGAAACGTTCAAACCACTTGCAGGCTCTATTGATTTGTTTCCCTAGACAGGTGAATGTTACCAAAAATCTAAGGGCATGATAAATTTTTCAAATGATTTTGAAGTTCCTTCAGTTGTTACTATAACAGTGATTAAAGATTTTTAACGTTATTAAATTACACATAAAAACTAAATCAATATCATTTGATCGTCTTATACATTAAGCTGCTTACCTTGAAAATCAATTCTTCCTGCATCCCTGTTTCAGAGGAGGGGGATGACTGTTGTTCCTCCTAAGGATCAAGGATGGTGAAAATCTCAAAGGATTCAATTGATAATTTCTTTGATTTTATGAAGAGATTTTAAAGAATTGAAGAATTAATGAGGAACGGACATCAAAGGACTACGTTACAGCTAGTAAACAAAGGGGTTTTTCTGCCACCCTGGGGGTGAATTGTGTCAGATGACGCCCCCACGCACGAAGGGGGATCTAAAATCAAGACCTGCGCACGCATACGCCCACTGTCGACGAGCTGATAAGGGGCTAGGCGCACATTCTTCTGCAGCGGAGCGGATCCAGGGGCGCTAAGGTATCTGATTGATGGGATGGGGCAACAAATTAGTATTTAACTGTTTAATGACAACAGTTAAAATTTAAAGCAAGTGTAAGGTTGTGCATCGTATCAAACTATCTTCATGCTTTAATTTTCTGAAATAAATTTATCACTTGTATAGTTAATGAGAAAATAATCAACATATTTTATGGGATTCGGAAAAAAATAAGGCTGCTAAATACAAATAAAATTAATTTTCTTCGATACCACTTCATTCAAAAATATTTTTAAACGCGTTTAATTTATTTAAAAATGTACACCTGATACATTATCTGTAAGTTTGCTTGAAGAATAAAAATCAGAAGTTTATTTTATTTTTTTATTTTTTAAAGCATTATAAGAGGGTTCAACATTTATATTTTATTTACTTTTTTTATTTTTAGACGCGAGGACAATTTCTCTCAAACAAAATAAACCAAATGATAGTGGTTTTTTTTTCCCTTCTTCTTCTTCTTTCTGTATTTTAACACTTTCCAGCAAAGTTGAAAAATGTTTATGGGTTCGACTTGTTTGTCTATCTGTCCGTCTGACCATCCACGCTGTGACATCCGTAAATATTTTCAGAATTTCTTCAAACTGGCATGTTCCCTAATGAAAATGATAGAAATAGCACGATTGTTTTTTGTACATGGACACCTAAATGAATACTGATGCACTGCGTTCTACGCTTCACGTGTGCATTGCCTTCACACATTGCGTTGAGAGGCATTTTTATAAATCACATTTAAACACCTTTGTACAGTACAAATCATAATAAAATTGTCATTTATTATTTATATGCACACACACACACACACGAACACAAAAAAGAATTGTTGTGTATATAATGATTTTCATTAAAATTTACAGGACCGCACAAAAATATTCAGATACATTTGGATCTATAATTGAAAATTACAGGAATTGTATTTTTCTTTGTGTTAAGCATTTTAAACTTTTTAGAACAGTGTTTATGTTTGAGAGTGATTATAACTTCAGTTAATAGATCTGTCTTTTTTTCTGTCCATCTGTCTGCCTTTTTCTAATTCCCGTTAATATTTATAGAATATTTTGAAATTAATTTAAGTTATTCAAGCTCATTTATCTCATGTTCTCCGCGTGAAAATAGTTTGTTTACATGGTTTGTGGGAAACGCAAAATATTTCCGATGCATTATGGTCCACAAGAGGTATATTTCTAAAACATATTTTAACATCTTTATACTATATGTAACATAACGAAATTAATTCATATTTTTAAGATATATATATATATATATATATATATATATATATATATATATATATATAAAACCTTTTACTTTAAAATAAGCAATAATAAGCTTAAGTGATAAGTTTATAGGGTGCTACAAAGTTGGGATTCCTTATGAGACATGAAATGTGGTTAGTGTTGTGAGGATTTATTTAGTACATACATCAGATATACGTACGCAAAGTTTATAAGATATACAGGGCTACATAAAAAAATCCAATTTTTTCTACTTTTTATAAAAAATTAGTGGACGAAATGCCCTCTAACATCAGAAATACAAAAAATATTTATAAAACTCACATTTTCCACTATCAATTTAATCATGATGCAGTTGGGGGACCAATCATTAAAAAAAAAAAAAAATACTTTGATTCAACCTGTATCATAATAAGCTACAAATGACTTATAACTTTAACCCATAGTTTCACTCACATTTGTAAAATATTTCCGCACAGTTATTTAGACATATATATATATATATATATATATATATATATATTCAAAAAATATTAAAAATTTTTGGCATTTTTTTCTGAATTGACAAGAATGAATTTTAGCAAAATTTTACAAAAGTTGCAGAAAAATTGACAAAACATTAGAGGAACATTATTCAGAAGCATAAAACGCACGCGTTTATTTTCGCAGAGATATGAGCATTTGACGTGAATATTTTTTACTGCTCATACGCCAAAGATAGAATTTTTTTTTTATTACATTGGTTGAAAGCTAGATATATTGAGCAATTAATATCTAAAGCTTATTTGAATAGAGTAAAAATTAAGCAAATTACCGAAAAAGAATGAGCAGGATTTTAGATATTTTCCAGAGTTGAAATTTAGTAAGGGGTTTTTCACGTTCCACGTATTTAATTTCGAGATCCAATTGTTTTACCCGTGTTGCAAAAATTCTTTTTTGTGAAAAACCCCCTTGTGAATTGACAAATATTACTAAATAAATAAAATTATGCTATAAATACAAGCCCATAACAGTTTTTTAAATGAAGTTCTGAAACGTGGTTGAAATAATTTCATCTCCAAATTAAATGCGTGACATGGGTAAAACCCTTTATGAAATCTTAACTCCGGAAAAACCTAAAATCTAACTCAATCATTGGATGCTAATGCTTAATCTTTACTCTGTTCAAATTAACATTTAACATAAACTGCCCAATCTATCTAGCTTTCAATCTATGTGCAGTAAAAAGATATTTACTAACTACAAATCCTCAAATCTCAGTGAAAATTACACGAGTGCATTTTGTGTTTCACAATAAAGTTTCTTTTATGTTTGGACAATTTTTCTAAAATTTTGCTGAAATTCATACTTTTTATAAACAAAAAACTTGCCAAAAAATTTATATTTTTGATTTAAAAAAAAAAAAAAAAAAGGTATGTCGAAATAATCGGGCTGTTCTCACAAAAAGCACAACAAATATTGTAAATAGTAAGTGAAATCATGTGTTAAAGACATTTGTACATTTTTATGATACAGGGTGATCCAAAGAATTTGTGCTTTTCTTCAATTTGGGGTTGCTCCCCTAATTTCACTCATGATTAAATCGATCACGGAAAATTTGAGTTTATAAATGTTCTTTGCATATCTGAAGTTTAAGACCATTTTGTTCAGTGTTTTTTTTTTTTTTTTTTTTTTTTTTAAGAAAATTAGAAGGGAAAAAAAAAAAAAAGGAAAAAAAATCTATTAATTTGGTCACCCACTGTATACTGGATAAAATTATTTGACATAGGTGAACTCTACTCAGACCCACATCCCATATGTTCTCATAGTACAAGCACATTATATATTCATGTCAAGAGAGATGAATTTGACCGATCATTCTACACGGTGACAGACTGAAACGCTTCATTTAATAGGCAACCCTCCGTTCAGTTTGATGCATTTACCTTATCCTAATTTATTAATTTATTTTATTAAGGTTAATTTATATTTTAATTTCCATGTAATTCTGAACTATTTCCAATGCAATGATCCTCATGACGTGAATTTCTGTGAAATATTGCTCTATTCTGCAACATTGAGAAAATTTTAAATTTCGAATAACTTACGAAGTTTGCAAATTTGCAAATTTATAGTTAATGATGTTCATGCCAGTATTCTAATTTCTAAATGATATTTTAAAAGTTATCTGAAATCCAGGAGTGCCGCAAACAAGCGCCAGGAAAACAAAAATACTCTTCAAAACTTTTTTTTTTTTTTTTTTTTTTTACAAAAAAAAAAAAAAAAAAAAAAAAAAAAAAGTAATAATAATAATAATAATAATAATAATAATAATAATAATCTGGTGTGTCACTCATACGACTTTTCCTTACCCTGAAATTTAATACTATAAATATAAGTTGGATATTAAGAGGTAAGATAAGGAGAACTGATATGCGAGCCTATGTTAAAACAATTCAAATTAAGGCTTCGGAAGAATTTTATATGATAACTAGTTCTGCGTGAGGGGGGGGGGGGGCTACCGCCCCCTCAAAGACAAAGATCAAATGTTAAAAAATTGACTTCGGTAATCAGGAAGCCTCAAAACGTGTAATATACAAAAAACAAGCTGAGTTACAAAAAACGAACGTAAACTGCGACACTTATATATACAAGAATTTTAAGATCAAACAAACCGCTGAAAGCCGACACTTAATATCTCAGGAAATATGGGAGGTTATGTTCTGATATTTTCAAAATAGAGTTTCACCTTCTGTCTGATCCTACCCTGAAATCGTTATATTTCTGCGTGCTATATATTTCGAGATATGAATTGGCTCATTTAAGTTGTAAATGGGCGGCGTATGTAAGGTATAAATTTTTCTCGAATATGGCTCGACCGAATGTCGTTTAATTCATATATGATATTAATCGCTTTTAACTGATGTGCCTGACGTCTCCCTTTTCCCTAGGAAAACTCTTGTTTCTTTTATAACTCAGTTTAAAAATCGAACTATTTTTTACTCCGAAAATACCGTGATGCGGCAGTTTCGCGGACGAATACAGTCCAAAGAATATTCTGAAATACTCAATATCAAATAATCGTTTTGGCGCCATCTATCGGAGAGCGTCAAAAATAAACACAAAAAATAAAAATAAAAAATATTTTTCTTTTTTTAATATATATATTAAATGAGTTATTTATTTAGGTACTTGTATTTTATATGACATTTGTTTATCAAAAATATTCTTTGTATTTACATTGTTTTCATGCTGATACGTTGTTAACTTTCAAAATTGGTTCTATTTTAAAAGGTGATTGTAACAACAAAAAATTTTTCCTTTATTTTCATAAAAATGACAAATAATATGATAATCATATGCAAATATTTGTATTTTTTTCAAAATTAGGTGATAAATCACTTAAACTACGGATTGAAAAAATTCTTAAATCAGAATTTGAAAATAATTAATTTGCTCATTAAGTTTCTAGTATATATAATATATAAATTACATAATGTTAAGCTATAATAAAATTTTGAATAGATTAAGATTTTTTTTTAATTAAATTCATAACAAACTATACTACTTAAATATTTACCAGTATAAAATTTTCACTTTTTAAAGATTTTTCTATTATTATTTATTTTTCTCTTTTAAATCAAATCTATACCTAAAAAATTATAATAAGAAATAAATATAAATAAGAAATTTTTGTCATTTTTAAAATGTACTATATTATGCCTTTGTAATGTTGCATGTGTCCATCTTTTTTATCACTTTTTATAAAATTTTGAAATTTTATTTAGTTTGTTATTTTGTTCGAGCATGACCTATAAAACAACACTTTTAATACAGTGTTATAACTCATTACCATGCTCCTTTAATTTTACGTTTTGATCATTAACCCCTAAAAAGTAATGATATCAATACAAAAAACCCTTAACGGGTTAAAAGTTTGTGACGCAGCACTGTACTTTATGGCTATAAGAATTAGAAATACTGGTCTTAAAAATAATGATATCAAATTTTCAGTGACGCTTTGATATTAATTAAATTATACATACATTTTCTTATTTGAATTTGCTTTTTCCTTTTATTTATATTTACAGTGTAAACGTTATTTTCAACACAAAATAATATATAGCATTTACTCATTGATACCTTTCCATTCACATCTCTTATACTATGAAAGTATGTGTTTTAAAAGAAATTATGTGAAATTCCAGTAACGCAGTGGTGTTACATTAAGTGATTTGTTTTTAAATTTCTCTGCAATTATTTTGTTTTGCATATTAAAGTATATGTGCACATTGAAATATTGCTTTTAATTTTCAAATACGCTGTCAAATATATCACTTTCATTAAGCTTATATTATGTACTGAAATATATTTATTTCAATGAATTATTCTATCTTTTGCGTCACGCCATCCAAAACTGTAAGTAAAATACATGGAAATGTTTACTTTGTGTCATTTCATCCAAATAAATTGAAAATGCATGCAAATAGATATCGTGATGCAAAGGAAAAAACTGTGAAATTTTTTTCAGTTTTGGATGGCGTGACGCAAAAGATAGAATAATTCATTGAAATAAATATATTTCAGTACATAATATAAGCTTAATGAAAGTGATATATTTGACAGCGTATTTGAAAATTAAAAGCAATATTTCAATGTGCACATATACTTTAATATGCAAAACAAAATAATTGCAGAGAAATTTAAAAACAAATCACTTAATGTAACACCACTGCGTTACTGGAATTTCACATAATTTCTTTTAAAACACATACTTTCATAGTATAAGAGATGTGAATGGAAAGGTATCAATGAGTAAATGCTATATATTATTTTGTGTTGAAAATAACGTTTACACTGTAAATATAAATAAAAGGAAAAAGCAAATTCAAATAAGAAAATGTATGTATAATTTAATTAATATCAAAGCGTCACTGAAAATTTGATATCATTATTTTTAAGACCAGTATTTCTAATTCTTATAGCCATAAAGTACAGTGCTGCGTCACAAACTTTTAACCCGTTAAGGGTTTTTTGTATTGATATTAAAATTACACAAAATTTGTATGATATTAAAGGCTTGTTTCAACTTTTGGGGAAATTATAAAATTAATACTCTCTTAAATACAATAGAAAATGTAGCACATTTAATGAAGTAGCTGAATTTTTCCATATTATTTCACAGTTCGTAAGACAAATTAATTTAGAATATTAATAGAAAGTTATATTAACGTATAACTTTCATTAAAATGTTTCCTGAACACCATTTTATAAAATGAATTAATTATATATAATTCTTTTGTGGGTAAAATATTTAAAAATATCATACGAATTTAAAAAATGGTGTTAAAAAAAAAAAAAAAAAAAAAAAAAAACCTGAAACTTTTAAATAATTTATCATTAAAAACAAGGAAACTAATTAAAGATGGTAAAGATATTCATCCATTCTGAACGATGTAGTTTTAAGAACCTTTTATCGGAATTTATATGTTAATATGAAATTTAAAATTATCTTACGGACCCTGAAATAACATAGAATAATTTTGCTACATTTCTTGCTCTAACTTACTAAGAGTATTATTTTCTAATTTTCCAAATTTAAAAACAGCCCTTAAACATCATACCGATTTATGTGTAAATTTAGTAAGTATTAAAGAACTTGTAATCAATTGAAACAGACTCTCTTTTCATACATGCTCTGACATCTTTAAAGAGAATGGGAATCCTTCAAATTAGTTTTGTATAGTATTTTGATTGGTATAATATTTTCCTTCTGAATTTTGTATTCAATTCAGACATATTTCTTTATAAGTAAAGTTTTCAGTTCTGTGAGGAAATTTTAAGGAGAAGCTGTACATCTAGACTAGCCTGTAAGCTGGCTATTCAAAAATTTCAGTGAAATTTTTTGATGCCCTTTTAAAAATGTCTTCTCTACTTACCCTGAATTGAACACCATTTTCGATCGTAAATAAAGTCTGCCAACAAAAAATATTTTATTAGCATTTTAATTGCCATTGTTATTTTCAATAATATTTCTGAAAAAAAAAAAAAAAAAAAATGAAATTTTTTTTTAAATATTGCTAATATTAAAAACGAAATAAGTCAGTATTTTAAATAAATGCGAGGAAAATGGATTAGGTAAAATTTTTATTAATGTTCGAATAAAAATATACATGCAGCAATAAATGACATGCCGTATTAACAGCACTTATTTAAAATATTGATTTATTTCGTTTTCAACAGCTTCAAATTCACATATACATGAGGAAATTTTCATAATCTACCTCAGTTGTACAAATTCAATAGGGCGTACATAAGAACCCAAGGTACCCCTATTTCAGTCGGTACAGCGTTGTCGAATTTTTATACGTCACTCTTAATTAGTGCTAAGGGCCTATTTCAGTCGGTTTATTGAATGGGGATTTATTAAATGAAGTCCCCCCCCAGGCCCAACTTTGACATGAGTCCCCCCCAAGGTACCCCTATTTCAGTCGGTACAGCGTTGTCGAATTTTTATAATACACTCTTAATAGTGCTAAGGGCCTATTTCAGTCGGTTTATTGAATGGGGATTTATTGAATGAAGTCCCCCAAGGCAGAACTTTGACATGAGTCCCCCCCAAGGTAACCCTATTTCAGTCGGTACAGCGTTGTCGAATTTTTATACGTCACTCTTAATTAGTGCTAAGGGCCTATTTCAGTCGGTTTATTGAATGGGGATTTATTGAATGAAGTCCCCCCAAGGAACAACTTTGACATGAGTCCCCCCCAAGGTACCCCTATTTCAGTCGGTACAGCGTTGTCGAATTTTTATAATACACTCTTAATAGTGCTAAGGGCCTATTTCAGTCGGTTTATTGAATGGGGATTTATTGAATGAAGTCCCCCAAGGCAGAACTTTGACATGAGTCCCCCCCCAGGCCCAACTTTGACATGAGTCCCCCTCAAGGTACCCCTATTTCAGTCGGTACAGCGTTGACGAATTTTTATACGTCACTCTTAATTAGTGCTAAGGGCCTATTTCAGTCGGTTTATTGAATGGGTATTTATTGAATGAAGTCCCCTCAAGGCACAACTTTGACATGAGTCCCCCCCCAGGCCCAACTTTGACATGAGTCCCCCCAAGGTACCCCTATTTCAGTCGGTACAGCGTTGTCGAATTTTTATAATACACTCTTAATAGTGCTAAGGGCCTATTTCAGTCGGTTTATTGAATGGGGATTTATTGAATGAAGTCCCCCCAAGGCCCAACTTTGACATGAGTCCCCCCCAGGCCCAACTTTGACATGAGTCCCCCCCAAGGTACAACTTTGACATGAGTCCCCCCCCCCCAGGCCCAACTTTGACATGAGTCCCCCCAAGGCCCAACTTTGACATGAGTCTCCCCCCCAAGGCACACCTTTGACATGAGTCCCCCCCAAGGCACACCTCCCCCTCATTGGGAAAAAGAGAAAAAACGTTGTTTTGCGGCTATAAGACAGTTTGGACTTCCAACGTTATTTGTTACAATATCTGCAGCTGAAACACATTGGTTTGATTTAATGAAAACTTTATCATGGAATTTAGATCGTCACGAATTAACTAAAGAAGAATTTGTCGATATTAACAAGTTTAGCAGTAGGCCTCTGGCACTAAATTAAAATCTGTCAATGTCAGATTTTCATGTTTTTTATTAAAGTTTTTTTTCTTTTTCTTTTTCTTTTCCTTTTGTCTTTTTTTTATTTCTTTTTTTTATTGGTAATATCAAAAACGAAATAAGTCAGTATTTCAAATAAATGCAAAGAAAATGGATTAGGTAAAGTTTTATTAATGTTCGAATAAAAATGTACATGAAGCAATAAACGACATGCCGTATTAACAGCACTTATTTAAAATGTTGATTTATTTTGTTTTCAACAGCTTCAAATTCACATATACATGAGGAAATTTTTATAATCTACCTCAGTTGTACAAATTCAATAGGGCGTAAATAAGAACAGCGCCAAAATCTTCCCTATTGCAGACTTATGATACTAATTTTTTCCTTTTTCTATATCCAATAGAAGAAAGTATTGGATTCGTAAAAATTTTCAACCTCGGGTTTTTGATGGATTTACACATTTTGAGAGGTCTAGAACACGATTTGATCATTTTTAGAAAATGTCTGTCTGTGTTGGTGACAAAATTTTGTGGCAATAGCATCTCAGGAACTACTACATAGAATTTTATAAAATTTAATATGTAGTTGCACGTTGACATAAATTAGTGTTTATCAACTTTTGGTGAAAATTGTCCAACAGGTGGCGTTACCATCCCACTTTTTCTAAGTTTTTAGCATAGCGGTATAGGGCAAAATTTCGCATAAATGTACATAAAGAGAATTATTTTTTTAATAATCATTATGAAATTAAAAAAATTATTTATAATAATGATAGTGAATTGGGAAAAAACCTTTGTAAATGAAGGAGCATCGTTTCCCTCAGTAAGGGGGAGGGGGGGGGGATTTTCATTATGGGTATCTTTCTTTCAAAAGAGCTCCTCAATACCTTTAAAACGAATGGTTGAACCATCGATCTACGATAATTTAAAATAAAGATTTTTTTCATGTTTAACAATAAAAAACTTAGAAAAAAAAAAATATTTTTTAAGATAGAAAAAAAATCGCATTTTTTTAAGATGTCATATAGAGAATAAAATTAGCTTTTGTTGAATATATTGTGTTATACTACTTCTCTAGAATGGAAATCATTTGCATTCATCATGAAAGATAATTTTAATAAATTATTTTTACTGAGTGAAATTGTACAGGAAAATGGAGAAGAAAATCATGTGATAGCTGCAGCACACTAGTTCTTTCAATGTGGAAATCATCTTCTCATGTCTTCTATACTCTGCAGATGAAATTTGTTTCAATCGGCTCATTAGTTTTTTTTTTTTTTTTTTTTTTCTGTAAGTGCCTCTAAACAATGAAAGTTATCGTATGGTCACCCTGTATTTCTACTGATAAGTGAAATGTAGAAATTTTTTTTCAGCTACAAAGCGATTTTTTTTAATGTGTTTTCCACAAAATATCAGTAAATCGATAAAAAAGTTTTTTTTTTTTAAGTTTATGAAAGTTTAATTAATAAATAAAGTTTAAAAAATAATGGTTTACTGACTTTAAGTGGATTGTTGATTTGTCATTATCCTATACAGATTCAACAAGTTTTTTTTTTTTTTTTTTTTTTTTTTTAATTAATTTCTGTGTTTTTAGATGCATTGTTTATGTTTAATGAATGTTATATTGAAAAAAAAAAAAAGTAATTTAAAACATTTTTTCTGAACAATTATTTTTTAAATGCTTCATGATTATATTATATTTTATAAAAGTTTAATTTAATTTTGTAGTTTTATAATATATATTTCATATGTTAAATTATGTTAAGAAAATTTTTGGAATTTGCCTTGAGTTTTCTAATTATATTATTTTGTTTTATCTTATTATAGTAAAAAAAAAAAAAAAAAAAAAAACACTATTTTATTGTTCCATTAAAATCAAGACACAAAAATTAAATAGAGAAAAAAAGGATTTTTTTTTTTTTTTACATATATATAATTTGATTAACTATTGTAGTAGAATTAACTCTTTTCATTATTTTACGGCCGTAATAAAACCAAGACATGACAAATATTTTAAAAGAGAAAGAGAGAGAGAGAAAAGTGTTTTGGGGTCCTAGACTTGGATGAGATGCTCTCTGTGGGGAGTTTTTATAAGGATATCTAGCCGGCATTTACGCGAGTTTCAAAGAAACGCGCATAGAAATCCCCGAATGGTTAGACTGACGAGCGCGAATTGTTTTGGAATCCGGCACTTCCCGTCTGCAAGCTTAGACAGGTAAATTTCTCGGCCATTGGTGGAACAGAAAATAAATAAACAAATTATATTAAATAAATTAAAAATTTATTCAGAACAAGCGACTTCAAAGCCCTTTCTTCCTTTTTATTTGTTTTATTTCGTACCTTATTTGCAAAAATTGTTATTGTTGCTGTTGTACAGGGGTTAAGGCCAAGGGATTAAGGTTTAATTATGCATTATATTACGTACATGCATTAATTTTTTTCCATTTTGATTTTATTCCTCTTATACATATTGCAGTATTATGAATTAATTACAAACCAAGCATTAAGCTTTAAGTATGCTTTTGGTGGCAACATAAGCTAACGAAAGTTTCATGAGAGTACGATATCTTTTAAGATAGCTTTTAAACTACTCTTAAATGTTATATAAAACTGTGTTATACAAATATTTAAATATATAATTCCTGATTAGCATACAATTCAGAGTAATGTTAAATATTAGTAAAAAACTGGATTTTAATTTTCATAGCATTTCGTTACACACACGTATGCATTTAAAGAGAAGGGAAGATTGATAGATAGATAATGGATGAAAAAAAAAAAAAAAAAAAAAAAAAAGAAAGAAAGACATATAGAAAATATTAAATCTATATCGATTTAGTGCATTTTCATATAAAAATTAATAAGTCGTTATCAAAAACGCTTTAAAACTACTAAAAGAATTTAAAAGATAACCGATTAAATATTTAAAGAATGTAAAAATTAGATTTTTGAAAAAGAAAAAAGTACGTAATAGATTTTCAGTAATTAAAGAATCTTTATAGTTATTTAAATAGAAAATTAAAGATAAAATATTTTAAATATTTTCTAATTAATTTAACTATTCCTTTCAAACATTGTGCACCTTCTTTTCAAGATGAAAATTATTTTGTAAAAAGATTAATTAATTAATGTCATTTAAAATATCATTATTATCCAGAAAGGTATTATTATTGTAATATTTAAGAAAATATATAACGTTTTATCTATATAAATGTCCATCTTCTTAATTCATATACATCGCGTAAGAGTTTCTAATATTGAATATTACACAGCAATAAAATTGTAAATTCGTTAATATAATTAATTAATTGATAAAAAATATATAATTAACTGATAAAACATATTCTGAATTTAATTAATTAATAGAAAGAGAGAAAGTGATTTGTATGTTAACTGTACAGTGTGTTCGTTTGTTATTAATTGGAGTTAAATAGTAAACATAGTTAAAAACGGAAGAAACGTTCAAACCACTTGCAGGCTCTATTGATTTGTTTCCCTAGACAGGTGAATGTTACCAAAAATCTAAGGGCATGATAAATTTTTCAAATGATTTTGAAGTTCCTTCAGTTGTTACTATAACAGTGATTAAAGATTTTTAACGTTATTAAATTACACATAAAAACTAAATCAATATCATTTGATCGTCTTATACATTAAGCTGCTTACCTTGAAAATCAATTCTTCCTGCATCCCTGTTTCAGAGGAGGGGGATGACTGTTGTTCCTCCTAAGGATCAAGGATGGTGAAAATCTCAAAGGATTCAATTGATAATTTCTTTGATTTTATGAAGAGATTTTAAAGAATTGAAGAATTAATGAGGAACGGACATCAAAGGACTACGTTACAGCTAGTAAACAAAGGGGTTTTTCTGCCACCCTGGGGGTGAATTGTGTCAGATGACGCCCCCACGCACGAAGGGGGATCTAAAATCAAGACCTGCGCACGCATACGCCCACTGTCGACGAGCTGATAAGGGGCTAGGCGCACATTCTTCTGCAGCGGAGCGGATCCAGGGGCGCTAAGGTATCTGATTGATGGGATGGGGCAACAAATTAGTATTTAACTGTTTAATGACAACAGTTAAAATTTAAAGCAAGTGTAAGGTTGTGCATCGTATCAAACTATCTTCATGCTTTAATTTTCTGAAATAAATTTATCACTTGTATAGTTAATGAGAAAATAATCAACATATTTTATGGGATTCGGAAAAAAATAAGGCTGCTAAATACAAATAAAATTAATTTTCTTCGATACCACTTCATTCAAAAATATTTTTAAACGCGTTTAATTTATTTAAAAATGTACACCTGATACATTATCTGTAAGTTTGCTTGAAGAATAAAAATCAGAAGTTTATTTTATTTTTTTATTTTTTAAAGCATTATAAGAGGGTTCAACATTTATATTTTATTTACTTTTTTTATTTTTAGACGCGAGGACAATTTCTCTCAAACAAAATAAACCAAATGATAGTGGTTTTTTTTTCCCTTCTTCTTCTTCTTTCTGTATTTTAACACTTTCCAGCAAAGTTGAAAAATGTTTATGGGTTCGACTTGTTTGTCTATCTGTCCGTCTGACCATCCACGCTGTGACATCCGTAAATATTTTCAGAATTTCTTCAAACTGGCATGTTCCCTAATGAAAATGATAGAAATAGCACGATTGTTTTTTGTACATGGACACCTAAATGAATACTGATGCACTGCGTTCTACGCTTCACGTGTGCATTGCCTTCACACATTGCGTTGAGAGGCATTTTTATAAATCACATTTAAACACCTTTGTACAGTACAAATCATAATAAAATTGTCATTTATTATTTATATGCACACACACACACACACGAACACAAAAAAGAATTGTTGTGTATATAATGATTTTCATTAAAATTTACAGGACCGCACAAAAATATTCAGATACATTTGGATCTATAATTGAAAATTACAGGAATTGTATTTTTCTTTGTGTTAAGCATTTTAAACTTTTTAGAACAGTGTTTATGTTTGAGAGTGATTATAACTTCAGTTAATAGATCTGTCTTTTTTTCTGTCCATCTGTCTGCCTTTTTCTAATTCCCGTTAATATTTATAGAATATTTTGAAATTAATTTAAGTTATTCAAGCTCATTTATCTCATGTTCTCCGCGTGAAAATAGTTTGTTTACATGGTTTGTGGGAAACGCAAAATATTTCCGATGCATTATGGTCCACAAGAGGTATATTTCTAAAACATATTTTAACATCTTTATACTATATGTAACATAACGAAATTAATTCATATTTTTAAGATATATATATATATATATATATATATATATATATATATATATATATATATATAAAACCTTTTACTTTAAAATAAGCAATAATAAGCTTAAGTGATAAGTTTATAGGGTGCTACAAAGTTGGGATTCCTTATGAGACATGAAATGTGGTTAGTGTTGTGAGGATTTATTTAGTACATACATCAGATATACGTACGCAAAGTTTATAAGATATACAGGGCTACATAAAAAAATCCAATTTTTTCTACTTTTTATAAAAAATTAGTGGACGAAATGCCCTCTAACATCAGAAATACAAAAAATATTTATAAAACTCACATTTTCCACTATCAATTTAATCATGATGCAGTTGGGGGACCAATCATTAAAAAAAAAAAAAAATACTTTGATTCAACCTGTATCATAATAAGCTACAAATGACTTATAACTTTAACCCATAGTTTCACTCACATTTGTAAAATATTTCCGCACAGTTATTTAGACATATATATATATATATATATATATATATATATTCAAAAAATATTAAAAATTTTTGGCATTTTTTTCTGAATTGACAAGAATGAATTTTAGCAAAATTTTACAAAAGTTGCAGAAAAATTGACAAAACATTAGAGGAACATTATTCAGAAGCATAAAACGCACGCGTTTATTTTCGCAGAGATATGAGCATTTGACGTGAATATTTTTTACTGCTCATACGCCAAAGATAGAATTTTTTTTTTATTACATTGGTTGAAAGCTAGATATATTGAGCAATTAATATCTAAAGCTTATTTGAATAGAGTAAAAATTAAGCAAATTACCGAAAAAGAATGAGCAGGATTTTAGATATTTTCCAGAGTTGAAATTTAGTAAGGGGTTTTTCACGTTCCACGTATTTAATTTCGAGATCCAATTGTTTTACCCGTGTTGCAA
Source organism: Salticus scenicus (assembly GCA_963930645.1). NCBI lineage: Eukaryota > Metazoa > Arthropoda > Arachnida > Araneae > Salticidae > Salticus > Salticus scenicus. The sequence goes on along the minus strand of OZ005650.1, from coordinate 257,545,240 downwards.
AAATTCTTTTTTGTGAAAAACCCCCTTGTGAATTGACAAATATTACTAAATAAATAAAATTATGCTATAAATACAAGCCCATAACAGTTTTTTAAATGAAGTTCTGAAACGTGGTTGAAATAATTTCATCTCCAAATTAAATGCGTGACATGGGTAAAACCCTTTATGAAATCTTAACTCCGGAAAAACCTAAAATCTAACTCAATCATTGGATGCTAATGCTTAATCTTTACTCTGTTCAAATTAACATTTAACATAAACTGCCCAATCTATCTAGCTTTCAATCTATGTGCAGTAAAAAGATATTTACTAACTACAAATCCTCAAATCTCAGTGAAAATTACACGAGTGCATTTTGTGTTTCACAATAAAGTTTCTTTTATGTTTGGACAATTTTTCTAAAATTTTGCTGAAATTCATACTTTTTATAAACAAAAAACTTGCCAAAAAATTTATATTTTTGATTTAAAAAAAAAAAAAAAAAAGGTATGTCGAAATAATCGGGCTGTTCTCACAAAAAGCACAACAAATATTGTAAATAGTAAGTGAAATCATGTGTTAAAGACATTTGTACATTTTTATGATACAGGGTGATCCAAAGAATTTGTGCTTTTCTTCAATTTGGGGTTGCTCCCCTAATTTCACTCATGATTAAATCGATCACGGAAAATTTGAGTTTATAAATGTTCTTTGCATATCTGAAGTTTAAGACCATTTTGTTCAGTGTTTTTTTTTTTTTTTTTTTTTTTTTTAAGAAAATTAGAAGGGAAAAAAAAAAAAAAGGAAAAAAAATCTATTAATTTGGTCACCCACTGTATACTGGATAAAATTATTTGACATAGGTGAACTCTACTCAGACCCACATCCCATATGTTCTCATAGTACAAGCACATTATATATTCATGTCAAGAGAGATGAATTTGACCGATCATTCTACACGGTGACAGACTGAAACGCTTCATTTAATAGGCAACCCTCCGTTCAGTTTGATGCATTTACCTTATCCTAATTTATTAATTTATTTTATTAAGGTTAATTTATATTTTAATTTCCATGTAATTCTGAACTATTTCCAATGCAATGATCCTCATGACGTGAATTTCTGTGAAATATTGCTCTATTCTGCAACATTGAGAAAATTTTAAATTTCGAATAACTTACGAAGTTTGCAAATTTGCAAATTTATAGTTAATGATGTTCATGCCAGTATTCTAATTTCTAAATGATATTTTAAAAGTTATCTGAAATCCAGGAGTGCCGCAAACAAGCGCCAGGAAAACAAAAATACTCTTCAAAACTTTTTTTTTTTTTTTTTTTTTTTACAAAAAAAAAAAAAAAAAAAAAAAAAAAAAAAGTAATAATAATAATAATAATAATAATAATAATAATAATAATCTGGTGTGTCACTCATACGACTTTTCCTTACCCTGAAATTTAATACTATAAATATAAGTTGGATATTAAGAGGTAAGATAAGGAGAACTGATATGCGAGCCTATGTTAAAACAATTCAAATTAAGGCTTCGGAAGAATTTTATATGATAACTAGTTCTGCGTGAGGGGGGGGGGGGGCTACCGCCCCCTCAAAGACAAAGATCAAATGTTAAAAAATTGACTTCGGTAATCAGGAAGCCTCAAAACGTGTAATATACAAAAAACAAGCGATGAATATTTAGCTTTAAAACATATATTATTTACCATATGTCTATGAGGAATTCATTTCAGTTCCCGAACTTTCCAGGACATGATAAAATATTATTGTAAAGCACTCCCATTAACAACAAGAACGAAAAAACATGGCGTACACATTGATTATTAACACTTTCCAACTGCACGTATTTGTTGTATCATATATCTTTCAATATTCTTTGCCTACGTTATCAAACAACACACAGACAGAAGTACTGAAAAGTATACAGATAGATTAATTGATTAATTGAATTTTTAAATCATTCTTAGACATTATTGGAAAGTGTTAAAAAGGCTTATTAACACAAAAGAAAATGCAGCCGTTAGATAATAATTGCAGCTCTGAATCAATCTGAATATTTTAGTGTAGCCCTGTAAATCTGAAGGTTAATCATATTACAAAAAATTATGTTACAATATTAACAATACATAATTTTTTTTTTAATGATTTTTACAGTAGAAAGATATTTAAATGTGATTTTTAAAAGTGTATCACTTAAAACGCAATTAATTAGAATTTTGTTTTGGTTGTCCCTGTACATAAACTAGTTGTACGGGACATATTAATGCCATTTTAAATAGGAAACATACCATAGTAAACTTGACTAGTATATAACATTTTTTTTTTTTTTTTTAATTCTGAAAATATTAACGGACGCTGGGGAGTGAGAAAGACAGATAGAAAGATAAACAATCGGACAGACAAATGCCTAAATTGAAATCATTTTCACACATAAAAATTGTTTGAAAGCGCTAAAAACGCTTAATGTAAACGAAAGTAGATATCTAGCAAATTTTTATTAATATCTCTTAAAGAAACTAAATATTTTTATGTGTCCCTGTAAATGTAATGTTCATCATACAATGTTCTATAGCAAGCATTCTTTTGTGCATATGAATAACATATTTCAATTTCATTAAGCTTTGTGAAAAGTAAGGTTATTAAAATTTGGCTTATAGAAATACTTCACATATGCTACTATTTCCAATGCAATAATCCTCAAAATTCATATTTATATGAAAAATTTACGATTTCGCTATATTGAAAAAATCGTAAATTACGAATAATTTTCGAAATTTTCCTATTAGAATATTTGTATTCAATAATGTTCAAACAAATATCATAAATGTAATTTTGAAGTTGTCTAATGTATTTATGATCCTCAAAATGGAAGTTTATGCTCAATTTTGCCTTATTCTGACATGTTAAGTAAATCGTAAATTCCAAATAACTTAGGAATTTTTTAAATTGGAAAAATCATAGTCTATGATATTTATGCCAGTATCCTAAATAATATTTCGAATGTGGTTTGACATCTTTACGATGAAAATATCCCTCAAGATTGACGTTTATGTGAAATTTTGCTTTTTTTTGCCATGTTAAGAAATTCGTAAATTTCCAATAACTTACGAAATTTTTATATTGGAAAATTCATAATCATTCATATTTATGCCAGTGTCCTAAATAATATTTCAAAAGTAGTCTGACATCTTTACGATGAAAATATCTCTCAAAATTGACGTTTATGTGAAATTTTGCCCTATACTGCCATGTTAAGAAATTCGTAAATTTCCAATAACTTGCGAAATTTTCAAAGTAGCATATTTATAGTTACTGATGTTTCTTCCGGCATCAAAACTGATATTTTAAAACTGGTCTGACATTTTTACAGTAAAAAGTTTCCATTTAATGCACGTTTAAGTGAATTTTTGTCCTATTCTCCCATGTTAAGAAAATCGTAAATTTCTAATAACTTACGAAGTTTTTAAATTCGAATGTTGCAAATGAATAGGGTTCTTGCCAGTGTCGAAAGTAATATTTTAAAACTGATCTGACCCCTCTGCGACAATTTGTTCTTGAGATATCGTGTACACAGACTAACAAACTAACGGACTAACGGACTAACAGACACCCTACAGACAGACACCATACAAATTTTGTCATTTTCGGATTCCTCACACCTGAAAACGTGTAGAAAAGTCAAAAAACCGAGGTCGAAAATTTTCACGATTACCTAAGTTCCCCATACCTATAGTATGATGGGGAACTAAAAATTCGTAAATTACTTGGAATTTACGCTTTACTTAACATGGCAGAATACGGCAAAATTGAGCATAAACGTGCATTTTGAGGATCATAAATATATCAGAAAACTTCAAAATAATATTTATGATACAAGTTTGAACATGATTAACTAGAAATATTCTAATAGGAAAATTTGTAAGTTATTCGTAATTTAATATTTTACTAGCAGGCTACGCCCGCTTCGCTGGCCACTATATTTAAATGAATCTCCAAAAGAATTGGATCATTATTTATTTTTCACATCACATTATAAATAAAAACTAAAATAATTACATTGGAATCGCTCTAGACCTCGCATCAGGTACTCGCTGACTACGGCAGCTCTTTTTCTGCCCGCACTGTATCGGAAGCAGGTTCCCACTGCCTGCAGAAATCTCTTTCCTATGTATTTCAATATGGGTATTTATTGACGATAGGTGGGTCAGCCATTATTTAAGAACTACGATTTTAAAGATAACTGTATCTCAGCGTCTATTAAATATTTTAGTTTTGTAACCAAGTATTTTATTGTTCATGCTATTTACACTGTATTACAATTTGATTTCAACCAATATAATGAAATAAAATAAAAAGTAGATTTTCTTTTAGAAGGAATTAAATGCATAAAAAACAAATAAATTCCAATCAGTTTAATCCTTTCTACTATATACTACCATTATTTCCTGACAAATACTATAAATTAGAAAAAAAAAACTTTTAAAGAAATTAAATTAACAAATGAAAAATAATTGTTGTTATACTACAAAAATTATACATGAACATAACCGTTATAAATACGTTTTTAAATTTTAAATTTAATATATTTAATTTTTTCTACTGCATTACCATTTTATTTTCAATGAATATAATAAATTAAAAAGAGAAAAAAGATTCGCCCTCAAATAAATGTATTAAATAAAAAATAAATTGCATAATATAGCCGTTGCTAAGATACGCAGACGATTACAATCGAAGAATAAATTCATGAAAAATGAAACATAAAAGCCAATGTTTAAAATCGAAAAAACATTAATTTAAAAATTTCAAATTCGAAATTCGAAAAAATCTCGATGAGGTGCACACCTGCAGGGTCCCAGGTACCTATATGCCAAATTTGGAAGCTCTGCGATCAGTAGTGTGTAGTATTGTTCATGTTTAGATAAATGTATTTATTTTCCTGTTGAAAAAAAAAAAAAAATAAACTCGTATTTTTTTTTTCTTTTTTTGGCAACAATTAAATTAAGGATTAAATTTAAATGGCTAATTTTTTGCTCTTATTAGCTTATTATTTTCATATTTTTATTAATTAAAAGAAAACTAAACAGAAATTCGAAATTCTGACTTCGATGTGCACAATGATCCTTCGGGGGGTACCTTTGTGTTAAATCTCGTGACTGTCCGAGCTACCGTTTTCGAGAACAGTGAAATATATATACAAATATTGCTCACTTAATAGTATAAGATGAACATAGCGAAATTGAAAATTTTTCATATAAATAGGAATTTTGCAGAAAATTCCGTAGGATATTCAGATCAGTTTTAAAATATTACTTTCGACACTGGCAAGAACCCCATTGTAAATAGTAGCATGAAAACTAAACAACGGAATTGGCCCTGATAAAATAAATTAATAAATTAGAATAAGATAAATATATCGAAATGGACGGTGGCGGCCTATCAGGCGGCGATTTCATTCTGTCACTGCGTCAGGCTTTGGTCAAATTCATTTCTCTTAACATGATTATAATATATCTGATCTCGCACTAGAAATTTATGAGAACGAGGAACTCAGCAGAGTCCACCTATGCCAAATAGTTTAGTTCACAATTATACTATAAATATGGGGAACTCAGGTAATCGTGAAATTTTTTGACCTCGGATTTTTGACTTTTTTACACGTTTTCAGATGTGAGGATTCCGAAAATGATAAAATTTGTATGGTGTCCGTCTGTAGGGTGTCTGTTAGTTTGTTAATCCATTAGTGTGTTAGTATATGTTAGTCTGTACACGATAGCTCAAAAACAAATTGTCGCAGAAAAGTCAGATCAGTTTTAAAATATTACTTTCGACACTGGCAAGAACCATATTCTTTTGCAACATTCGAATTAAAAAACTTCGTATGCTATTAGAAATTTACGATTTCCTTAACATGGTAGAATAGGACAAAATTTCACTTAAACGTGCATTAAATGGAAAAATATCACTGTGAAAATGTCAGACAAGTTTTAAAATATCAGTTTTGATGCCAGAATGAACACCAGTAACTATAAACATGCTAATTTGAAAATTTTGCAAGTTATTGGAAATTTGCGAATTTTTTAACATGGCAGAATAGGACAAAATTTCACATAAACGTCAATTTTGAGAGATATTTTCATTGTAAAGATTTCAGACCACTTTTTAAATATTATTTAGGATACTGGCATGAATATTATTGACGATGAATTTTCCAATATAAAAATTTCGCAATTTATTGGAAATTTACGAATTTCTTAGCATGGCAGAATAGAGCAAAATTTCACATAAACGTCAATCTTGAGGGATATTTTCATCGTAAAGATGCTAGACCACTTTTGAAGTATTATTAAGATACTGGCATGAATATCATAGACTATGAGTTTTCCAATTTAAAAAATTCGTAAATTATTTGCAATTTACGATTTACTTAAAACGGCAGAATAGGGCAAAATTGAGCATAAACGTCCATTTTGAAACCTATTAGGCAGGGATTTTATTCTGTTACTGTGTCAAGCGTTCAGTCAAATTCATTTCTCAATTCTCTTAATATGATAATCATGGTAAGAGAATGCCCTGCACTAGAAATTTATGAGTACATATATATGATGGGGAACTGAGCAGAGCAGAGTCCACCTACGCCAACTAGTTTATAAACAACATAAGACTAGGATCATGACTTGATAAACATTTACTTAACAAAACAGTATTTGGTAACTACAATACGAATTATTTCTAATGCTTCAATATTTTTGCTATCGACTGTAGATGCGTTATAACAATTTTGTCTTCCGCGGAGTGGATATCTTCTCCGCTTCAACAGATTTTAAGTTCACTAACCATCGTTAACATATAGGATGGACTTAGGCCAGCTCGAGTATCGAGCCCAAAATACTTTAACTGACTCGATGCTTTGCTAATTTATCTAACTGGTCTCGATGCTTTGCTAACTGCTGAAAAGACCTTACCATGCCGAGCTAACAAAAGAACCATCCCTTTGTCTATTAGAAATTTTTAAGTTTGTCTCCAAAATCAATATTTTTTAACTAAACAAAATCCTTCTCAAAACAGATTGAACACGTGTTTTATAGTTTTCAGTTATTCCGATGCATTCCTAAGGTTCAGGGATTGTGTGTGACTTTTACATATTCACCAACCTAACCCGGAAGATTGTTAGTCCCGTCCTTTTTCCCCACCAGTCTTTCACACTAGTCTTTTTTCAGAGAACTTTTCTTCTTATTTAATCGTAAATATATTTGAAGAAAATTACTGTAAAAATTAAGTGGTGTATAAAAAGGGACGGGAACTAACAATCTTCTGGGTTAGGTTGGCAAGTATGCAGTGGACCTATAATCTTTTTGAGTATAGGTAAAGGTTGAGTGGATTTTTCATTGCAGTAAAGCTAGACAGTGGAAAATTAGTAACAGTCTAAAATTTACCTCTGTGGATTCATTATAACAATTTTACCGCAGAGTGGATGATTTCCCCGTTTCAACTGATTGTACGTTCACTTGTCACGCCGTTAATGTACAGGACGGAACGGAGAAGGATCTTTTTTAACGCGGAAACAAGCCAGAAATGCGAAAAAATGACATTTTATAATGTGACTAAACCACTTAGAAAGAAATCACATAAAAATAACTAGTACTATTTAGAAATCTGTAACACTATACTTACATCTATGCATAACACGCACGATTTTTACTGATCTATTACAGAAATATATTCATTATGCATACGTATTATATTTATAAAAGCACATACATAACCTGTAAAAAAAAGTGATATCTCATAAAAAACAATACTATTGTAAAAGTCACTCCGTCCGGCAAAAACTCTAACCTTTCTTATGCATACGTATTATATTTATAAAAGCACATACATAACCTGCAAAAAGAAGTGATATCTCATAAAAAACAATACCAATGTAAAAGTCACCCGCCCTGCAAAAACTATTACCTTTCTTATGCATACGTATTATATTTATAAAAGCACATACAACCTGCAAAAAGAAGTGATATTTCATAAAAAACAATACTATTGTTGTAAAAGTCACTCCGCCCAGCAAATACTCTTACCTTTCTCAAGTAGCAAAAAAAAAAAAAAAGGATTGATATGAAATTTCGCCTCCGCAATTGAATCCTGGGTACTCAATTGCCTAGCTTAATGAAGATCTGCCAATAACACTGCATGTATCTTTCTAATAAATCCTAAATTCTTTCAACATTCTTTGTTATCTGTGTTAGTTTTTTCGCTGCATTATAAAGTTATAATTTAAAGTATTTTCGCGGCGGGGTGCGTCCCCTATGTAGAAGTTTTAATTAATAAAAGTTTGCGAAGGTTAAATTCTACTTACGCAACCCGCCGTAAAAATACTTTAAATTATAACTTTATAATGCAGCGAAAAAACTAACACAGATAACAAAGAATGTTGAAAGAGTTTAGGATTTATTAGAAAGATACATGCAGTGTTATTGGCAGATCTCCATTAAGCTAAGCATTGAGTAGCCGGGATTCAATAGCGGAGGCAAAATTTGATATCAATCCTTTTTTTTGCTGCTTAAGAAAGGTAAGAGTTTTTGCTGGGCGAGGTGACTTTTACAATAGTATTGTTTTTTATGAGATTAATATTGTGCAATAGTGAAACTGAAAGGTTTCGAAATAAAATTCATAACTGACGACCCAATTTTTATACTTCTGCAAGGCAGTACTGTTTTAGTATAGGTCCCCATGAACGAATTTTAAATTTTTACCAACATGTTGGTGATGACTTTTTATTTATTTATTTTGGTATAATAAAATAATAATAATAATAATAATAATAATTTCTATTTTGATTATACTTTTTATGATCTGTATTTTAGTCAATTTATCACAATAATTCATATTCTGTATAGATCTTCAAAGTACTGCTAGGATTAAAATGATGCTTCCTAAGATTCAACTTTTAAATAATTATGAGATAAAAAACTTTTTATAAACCATGTTTTTAAATTTTCTGTTGAATCATAGCTATAGAACTAACGACATTTGCACTTTACCAATTCGTATTGTTTCAAAATTGTAAATAATTGTATTTATTTTTAAATAAATTCTTTCAAAGAGGCTTAGTAAGTTGATAAAATGTCGATTTTCTGCATTTCCAGCTCTTTTTCGCTTTAAAATTGCTTAATCTTCCCTTTAAAACGCATTAAAAAGCTCCAGATTATTTGGCGCCAAATTTGGCGACTTTTTTGGCGAGAAAATCCTCATTATCGATATTCCAAAGATGTACGTTCTAATGTGATTGGTTAAAGAGTTACGGGAAATTTGTATTTAAAAAAAAAGTTGGTTTTAAAAATAAAATATTAATCCTTTCCGAACAACATGTATTTGCATCATGAACTACATTAGCACTTTATCAATGTGTAGAAAATCTTTAAAATGATAATGACGTCAATTTTTGCCAGATGCATAATTTAACTTTTTACAATTTTTTAACGCTCACGTTTAATTAAATATGCATTTATTTTTATATCGAAAGAAAATTAACTCGTACATTTTTTTTTGGCAACAATTAAATTATAGCTAATAGTATTTTAATTACTATTTTAATGACTATTTTGGAACAGGGAACAACTATAGTATTTCTCCACAGCTGAATTTGGCAATTTATTTTTGGCGATTATGGCTAAATCATAAATCTAAAAATCATAAATCATATAGCAAAATGATTAAATCATAAGCTAAATTATAAATCATAAATCAGAAAATCATAAATTCAAAATAAATAGCATACAGGCTGCCATATTATATCGCAAACAGTTCAGAACGACATCGTTATCGTTCAAATCGGCGCCAACGAAAAATCGCCAAATTCAGCTGTGGGGAAATACTATAGTTGTGCCACTATTTTTATTGCTATTAGGAGCTTATCATTTTCATATTTTAATTAATTAAAAGAAAACTATTCGAAAATATGACTTCGAAGTATTGTGTTGTCACCGGGTTCTGAGCTACTGTGAAAGTTACAAACGTCTAGCTAGTAGGGAAGTTAGTAGATTAAAATAGATTGCAAGATTTGTACCGGACAAACAAACAAACAAACAAGAATAGAAAATAAAAACATGGTAAAATACATTTTTCCATAAAATACTCTTATCAGACAAATGTCGTCGTTTTTTCTTATTAGATCACTGAGCTGAGTCCACGTGCGTAAATATTGTCCATTTATAAATAGCAAGCGAAGTATGAGTCACTGACCGTCCGTGGATACAAGAAAATGATTTCCTAAGTTAATCGCACATTGGATTTTTTGTAAAAAATTATTAAAAATCGAGAAAAATTACACTGCTCGACATTGAAAATGCAACACCAAGAAAGAATGATAATAACGGAGTGAAATTTGTTGGACACATACATTATAGTAGGAAGAACAATTGATTAAAATTTCAGGAAATTTGGAGTAATATGTACTGAGAAAACAGTACATAAAGCAGCGACCTCTGTGAGCAATAACAGCACACATCTGCCTAGGCATAGAATCGAACAGCGATTGGATGACATGTATGGGTAGAGCACTTCATGAAGTTTTAACACGATGCCACAATTCATCGATCAAAGTTACTGGTGAGTGGTGGGGGGCCAGTCGCTTTTCAATAATTAAACAGTCATTTTCATTGGTGTGAGATCAGGAGAACGCGCTGGCCAGAGCTACAGTCGAACACATTCGGCATCAATGAAGGTCCAGATAATATGGACAACTTGCGGTCGTGCATTGTCCTGTTTAAATGTTGCGCTTCGCAGGCCTTGAACATAGGGCAGAGCTATGGGCCTTAACTCGTCAGAAATGTAATGGCTGGTATTCAGAGTGGTGGGAATGAAAACAAGAGGTGACCGAGACGTGTATCCAATGGTACAACATACCATCAATCCAGGTGGTGACTCAGTATGCGGCTACCAAAATTCTGATTACCCTCAAAACTGCATCACTGATATGGGCGCCATTAATGTGCGATCAACGATGAATCTGGAGGCAGGAATGGCGTGAAGTCAGACAAATCACAGACAAATCACAATCCTGTTTACAACATCAAGATTGCCTTATCCGTATTTAACGGCATTATGAATAATACACATTGCCAGCTGGGATTCGACATCATCATACTGTCCATCATTTGCAATGATGTTATGGGTTCCCATAGGATACACGTCTCGATTACTTCATGTTCGTATTCCTGGCACTCTGATTTGCGGCCATTAAATTTCTGATGAGTTAAGGCCCGCCCCTCTGCCCTGTATTCGAGGCCTCCGTAGCGCAAAATTTAAGCAAGATAATGCACGACCGCAAACTGTTTGTATTGTTCGGACCTTCTTTGATACAGAATGTGTTCGACTATTGCTCTGGCGAGCGCGTTCTCCTGATCTCGCACCAATGAAAATGACTGTTTAATCATTGAAAAGCGACTGGTCCCCCACCACTCACCAGTAACTTCGATCGATTAATTGTGGCATCGTGTTGAAGCTTCATGAAGTGCTCTACCCGTACATGTCATCCAATCGCTGTTCGATTCAATGCCTAGGCAGATATGTGCTGTTACTGCTCACAGAGGTCGCTGCTTTATGTACTGTTTTCTCACTACATATTACTCCAAATTTCCTGAAATTTTAATCAATTGTTCTTCCTACATAATGTATGTGTCCAACAAATTTCATTCCGTTATTATCATTCCTTCTTGTTGTTGCATTTTCAATGTCGAGCAGTGTATTTCCCGATTTTAATCCCCCATATTTGGGTATATTTATGTATTAGTTATGTGCATGTGTTAATTAAGTTATTTTGCTGTCAAATTGACAAAATTTTAATTTTCAAAAGTCTGTTGTCCTTGGCGTTTTTGCATTTGGCGATCAAAAACGTAATACGAAAATATACATGCCAGATGTATATTTTCGTAATATGTATTGTACGAAATATTGTTTCATATTATTCGTTACTCTCTTAATATAAGTTGTTAAAATAACCATGATTTTTGAAAGGAGTTAAATTATGTTCGCCAGATAATTTGGCGATACTTTTTTTTATGCCAAGGATGACCGATATCAAATCTATTCCGCTGCAACATATTAGTATCTTATATCAGATACTTTATTTAGACATTTGAAAACAAATTTGACTTGAAATTATGATAGAATATTTATCATTTTCCTTTTAATTAGTATATTAGTTGGATATTTATTGTGTAAATATCATCCTTTAAAATGAAATGTTTATGTTTTCAATCGAATATGGAAGTTCGCCATTTTTTTTTTTTTTTTTTTTCCTAGATGAAATTTAAAATTCAAATTTTATCAATTTTACAACAAAAACAACTTAATCTAACGCATGCACATGGTAACTAATACATATCCATATCTATACCTAAATATGGGATTAAAATCGGAAAATAATTTTCCTCGATTTTTAATAATTTTTTACAAAAAATTCAATGGGCGTTTAACATAGGAAATATTTTTCTTGCATCCATGAACGGCCAGTGACGTCATCCCTTCGCTTGGGTATATTATTATTTATCCTCGCGTATTTTATTAATTACATCCCTATCATATCGTTTCGACAAAAATTAATCGTAACTGGACCCCGTTAGAGAAATATTATATAGATTTTAATAAATTTTAAAGATAAATTGATGCAGATGGTAATGTTAAACGAGTTTAATTTACTTTGTAGGTATTTATTGAGCTCTAAATTAAAAATATCAGAATACATTCAGTTATAAAATATAGCATCAAAGATTATATTATGCTAAAATGTCAAGTAGTATATTTTTCTTCTATATTTAATAGAAGAAAGTAATGGATTCGTAAAAATTTTCGACTTCCGGTTTTCGACGGATTTGCACGTTTTGAGAGGTCTAGAACACGATATGACCACTTTTAGAAAATGTCTGTCTGTCCATCTGTCTGTGTGTGTGTGTGTGTGCGACAAAAATTTTGTGGCAACTGTATCTCCGGAATTACTGCTTAGAATTACATATAAATTCATATGTAGATGCACCTTGACCTAAATTAGAGCCTATCAACTTTTGGTGTCAACCGCTCAACAGGTGACGCTGCTATACAGCGATATCTGCAATTTCAGGGGAGGCTATATCTCAGGTTCTATTGCGTATAATCAAACAAAACTTGATATATGAGAAGACCATTATGACTTATTATGCTGATTCAATTTGAGTGCTTATCGGCCAACAGGTGGCACTGCTATACAGTGATTTCTGCAATTTAAGGAAAAGTTATATCTCTGGAACTACTGCACAGAATTCCATATAAATTCGTATGTAGATGCACTTTAACACAAATTAGTGCCTTTCAACTTTTGGTGTCAACCGCTCAACAGGTGATGCTGCTACACAGCAATTTCCAGAATTTAAAGGAAATGACTATATCTCAGGTTCTATTGCGTATCATCAAAAAGAAAATTGATATGTGAGAAGGCCATTATGCTGACTCAATTTGGATGCTTATCGGCCAACAGGTGGCACTGCTATACTGCAAATTTCATCGATAACGGGATGGCTATATCTCAATTTATGTGGAATATAACTGTACGAAACTTGATATGTGAGATAACCATTATAAAAACGCATTTTTTAAGATGTTATTTATCGACGATAAAACTGTTTTTCTTTAGATAGTGTTAGATTTCCCTAAGAGGAAAATCATTTATTTACTAATTTTTTTTTAAGATGAAACAAGACTTTTGCTTATTCAGATTCAGGTGAAAAAATCTTTCGTTTTTACTTCCTTATACAAAGTATAAGGAAGTATAGTAATCCCGATTTGCGAAATGGATTTTGTATTTCACATTGCTCGAAAACGAATGATCGCTGAATGTTGCTAATTTATACGTGTGACTTTCATGATGTCTAGTTGCACACCTGCAAGTGTCATCTTAACACGAGCTCTCGTTTTAGAGATATAAGGGATTTTACACGATTTTTCGTGACGTCTGTATGTGTGTGTGTGTGTCTGTGTGTGGGTATGTCGCATAACTCAAAAACGGTTGGACGTAGAAAGTTGCGAATTGGTACATAGGTTTGTTATAACATCTAGTTGTGCACCTCCCTTTTTGGACTTTCTATGATTTTCCGTTTTGGAGATATTTAGGAAAATTAGGTTCATAATGACAAAAATTTGGCCATAATGTATCAAAAAACGGTAATAACTCAAAAACGGTTTAGACAAATCTTGCAATTTAACTGCTTTCCGATTAGCTAGACATTTGAAACTTTCAGAAAAGCTAAGAACACGTTGACAATGCATTTTTTAAATATTTTTAGCCAACTGTTTCCGATACCTGCTGCCTTCAGCAGCGTTTATGCGATTCAACAGAAAATTTATTTAACTAACTTCCCGACTAGCTAGACATTTGAAACTTTCAGATTAGATCAGAACACGGTGAAAATGCATTTTTTAAATACTTTTAGCCAACTGTATAGGGTCCCTGCTGCCTTCGGCAGCGTTACCAGTTCAAATCTTGGAATCGATTTGTAACTAACTTCCCGACTAGCTAGACTTTTAAAACTTCCGGAAAAGCTCAAAATACGGTGACAATGCATTTTTAAAATATTTTTGGCCAATTGTTTCGGGTCACTGCTGCCTTCGGCAGCGTTTACGTGGTTCAACAGAAAATTTATTTAACTAACTTCCCGACTAGCTAGACATTTGAAACATTCAGAATAGTTCAGAACACGGTGAATATGCATCTTTTTTATACTTTTAGCCAACTGTTTCAGGTCCCTGCTGCCTTCGGCAGCGTTTATATGGTCCAACAAAAAAATTATTTAACTAACTTCCCGACTAGGTAGACATTTGAAACTTTCAGAATAGTTCAGAACATGGTAAAATTCCCTTTTTTAATACTTTTAGCCAATTTTTTCGGGTCCCTGCTGCCTTCGTCAGCGTTACCAGTACAAATCTTGCAATCGGTTTTTAGCTAACTTTCAGAAAAGCTCAGAACACGGTGATAATTCATTTTTTTAAAATATTTTTAGCCAACTGTTTCGGGTCCAATGTCAATGTTTTTTAACATTATGTATATTTCTAAAAGTGTATAAGGAAGTCATGTGGTGCCCACATCAGATTTTTTCAAATTATTATCCTGATAGTGTTTCTTTAGGATTCGGACGAAAATAACTTTTCAAATGAGCCTAATTTGCTTTGCTAATGATATTTTTTCTCTAATTTTTTCTTACAAAATTGTACTCCAATTATTATTATTATTATTATTATTATTATTTTGTTAACAGCTAGTCTCAAGTATCAACTGTACTGAAAACGAAATTTCACATTTTACTACTAAGTTGAGCTACTAGAAAAAGAAACTATAACAGAATCACTTTGTAAAATTCCAAAAAGCCCCCATGCATAACCCCAACAAAGTCACCTAGTCTAAAGAGCTAAAACTTCTTTCTAGTTAGAGCTAGCTTCCTTCAAATCTTATTATTATTATTCTTTTTATGTCAGTTCAAAATTATAAAATTAAAATATTTATAACTTTTCGAATATTAAGTAAATATAAAACAAAAAGTAATAAGATAAATAATAATGTAATACTTATATACATTCTTACTTTTATAATATTTTTCAATCAATCATCAAACATAAAAGATGTGCAAGGGATGATTCATGAGATGAAACATGGATGTTCAATTTAGACCCTTGAATGGAAAGTCAAAACTTTATAGTTCCAATAAAGTACAGCCCCATTAAATAATGACTCGGTGACTTTTAGATATAGCGTAAAGCTGATAACAATTAGATGGACAGATTTAATGACGGACTGTTTTCAAAACTCAATTCGACGTTGTAAGCTTTTGAAATAAATAAATCGTTATTATAGTAAAATCAAGCCAGTTGTTTGTGACTCTTTCTCTAGCGCTTCTCATCAGATAAATTAGATTGACTTTGATTCCCTGAAAAGTCAAATCGAGGATTATCTATTTACTTCATTTTTACACGTCCAGTTGAAAACACGCCAAGAAAAACTCAGTAAATGTTTCCAAGTCATAGCAGCAGACTTGTACCTTTTAGTCCTTTCTAGACAAAGATTGTAAGTGTTTAAAATTTCCCCACAACATGAGTGCTGTGTTTCCAAGACTACAATTTATCTATTCTAAAGTGCCGTTAGATAGTAATAAATAAAATAGATCTTGTTGTCTGGATTGTGCCGCCCTCTAGATTTGAGCGCCCTAGGCCATCGCCTAGTTTGCCTATATGGTCGAGCCGGCCCTGATTACAGGATCTCTCATTGGCGATTCATTGGTGCAGTTTAGAGTTTAATAGAATCCGTGGGATGTAGACATTGCATGGTGCGTACAGGTGCTTAAAAAGTCCTTACCTTTTTATACCAGTTAAAGAGGCCTTAAAAACTCCTTATTTTTCATATCTATTTTAAGGGTCCTTAAAAAGCATTTATTTTTTTGTTTATTTAAAACTCCTTATTAAAAAACTAGTATGTTGTGGCCACCACATGACTTTCTTCTATATTTTCCTATACAAATTTACTCAGTAAAAATAATTTATTAAAATTATTATTTAAAAAAATTATCTTCCATGATAATGCAGACGATTTCCATATTGGAGAAGTAATATAACACTAAATATCGAAAAAAAAAAAAAAAAAAAGAAAGTCAATTTTATTCTCAATATTACATTAATATATATATATATATATATATTTAATGAAAAAAAAAAGATAACTTTATTACTTTCTTCTATATTCAATAGAAGAAAGTATTGGATTCGTAAAAATTTTCCACCTCGAGTTTTTGATGGATTACCCCTTTTGAGAGCTGTAGAACACGATTTGACCATTTTTAGAAAATGTCTGTCTGTGTGTGTGTAACAAAATTTTGTAGCAACTGTATCTCAGGAACTACTGCACAGAATTTCATACAAATTGGTATGTAGTTGCACCTTGACATAAATTAGTGCCTATCAACTTTGGTAAAAAATGTCTGACAGGTTGCGTTGCCATTCCGCTTTTTCTAAATTTTTAACATGGTGATATAGGACAAAATTTTGTATAAATATGCATAAAGAGAATTATTTCTTAGTAATCATTATGAAATTTACAAGAATTATTTATAATAGAGATAGTCAACTGGGAAATTTTTTTTGTATGTGTAGGAGCCTCGGCACCCCCCCCTGGAGGGGGGGAAGCTCCCCCTCGAGGGGAGTAAATTTTCAAGATGGGTATCTTTCGAAAGGTCTCGTCAATACCTTTAAAACGAATGGTTGAGCTATAAATCTGTAATAATTTAAAACAAAGTTATCGATTTTTTTTTACTTTCAACGAAAAAAAACAAAGAAAAATCTTTTTTTTTTTTTTTTTTTTTTTTTTTACGAAATTTAACCAAGCTTGGTATTTAGTTGGCCCCTGACATAAACTGATGCTGATTAGATATGGGGATCAATCGCTCAATATGTGGCGCTGTGATCGCATTTTTTCTAAATTTTTAACATGGCAGTATAGGACAAAATTTCGTGTAAATGTACATAATGAGAATTATTCTTAACCTGTGATTGTAAAATTAATATGAATTATTGACAATAGTAGTAGTTAATTATGAAAAAAAATTGTGCATGTGGGGGGCATCGCTTCTCCCCCTGGGGGGGGGGGGTAAATTTTCAAGATGGGTATCTTTCGAAAGGTCTCGTCAATACTTTTAAAATGAATGGTTGAACTATAAATATGTGATAATTTAAAACAAAGTTACCGATTTCTTTTTAACTTAAAAAAAAAAAAAAAAAACTTAGAAAAAAAATCTTTTTTTTTTTTTTTTTAATTGTTACTGAGTGAATTTGTATAGGAAAATATAGAAGAAAGTCTTGTGGGGGCCACCACATACTAGTTTTTTAATAATATTATATCAAAATTTTTTTTTTTTTTTTGTTAAAAATGAAAAAAATCTATAACTTTGTTTTAAATTATCGCAGATTGATGGTTCAATCATTCGTTTTAAAGGTATTGGCGAGCTCTTCTGAAAGATACCCATCATGAAAATTTACTCCCCCCCCCAGGGGGGTAGGCGAGGCTCCTACACACACAATTCTTTTTTCCCAGTTGACTATCTCGATTGCAAATAATTCTTATAAATTTCATAAAGATTATTAAAAAATAATTCTCTTCATGCACATTTATATAAAATTTTGTCCTATACTACCATGTTAAAAATTTAGAAATTGTAGGATGTCTATGCAAGCTGTTGGAAAATTTTTACCAAAAGTTAATAGGCACTAATTTATGTTAATGTGTAACTACATACCAATTTGTAAGAAAATATGTTCATTAGTACCTGAGATACAGTCCCCACAAAATTTTGTCACATACACGCACACACACACACGGACATTTTCTAAAAATGGTCAAATCGTGTTCTACAGATTTCAAAACATGTAAATCCATCAAAAACCCGAGGTCAAAAATTTTTACGAATCCAATACTTTCTTCTATTGAATATAGAAGAAAGTAAAAAGAAAGAAAATAATGAGAGAAAGGCAATATCGATTTTTAAAACTAACTTACTTTAGGTATAATAGTAAATCTGAAACACATAACTGCTTGAGAACAAAGTCAGAAAAACATAAAAATCGTCTGTTTTTCATGCATTACTAAAAAGATGTACTACATGAAAAAGAAAATATAATTGTCAAATTTTCATTAGTTGAAAGAAAATTATGCATTAAAAAATTGTAAAAATGAATAAGGTCTTATATTTATTTGAAGACTAAGCAAGAAATATGTGAAAATATGTTGCATACCACCAAAATGTGAGGGGGGGGGGGGACATAAATTTGAATAGGTGTTTTTCAATTTTTATTTCATTATTTTGAAAAATACAATAAGTACTCTTAGAAACAGTGGAGCCAACTTATATGGGCTTGTGGGGCACGAGCCCATCCAATATTTTGCTCTCCCAGCCTACCCAATTTTCCCCATATTGATTTATTATTTATTTATATTTTTGATGCTAAATGCGTTTTCTTTGAAAAAAGTTAGCTATAAAAGGAACTTCGGCAGACTCACAGTTAAATGTATATCAAATAAAAACTTCATATTTTACAAATGAATTCTGATCTATGTATTAGGTTTTGGAAAAAGAAATTTTTGGTGACGTTTCTCAGAAAATATATTCCACACCTTCATTCACCCTGCAGTGAAACTTTACCAGACAAAGATCTATTCTTAATTCCATCATAACTTATACATTAAATAGTATTGAATTAATGTATCCTTATCTGGCTTCATACCTCTCCAAGGAAAAAAATCTGGAATGACTCTATTGACTTTCCGAACATAAAGCATTTAATGGTTGTATAGAAAGAGTAAAATAAGAGAAGTCATTAAATAAACAAAAGAGAAAATGATAATAAAGTGTTTCAGTATTTTTCTATGTATAGTATGTTATTTATTTTTATTGTACTTAAAAAAATTTGAACCCATAGATCATAATGATAAAGAATATTTCATTCTGTCCCTGTAAAATTCTATACATCCTAGATTCATCAAAATTTCAACATTTCGTGTAACAGTGACCTATAACATGTATATAAACTTTAAGCTGAATCGGATAAAACACTATAGTCTAAGATGCTATCGCACTTTAAAAAATTTGAGCCCGTAAGCCTAATGATAAAGAATTTTTTGTTGTGTACCTGTAAAAACTATACGTGCTATATTCTTTAAAATTCATACAGCTCGTGTAACGAGGACTTATAACATGTAGTGTACATTTCCAGTTTATTTGAATAAGGTGTTTAGACGCTGTCGAATTTTAAATAATTTTAATCCATAGGCCATAATGATAAAGAATTATTTCCTGTGTCCCTGTACAAATCTATAAGTACTAGAGTTCCCAAAATTTATTTACTTTGTTCAATTGTGACCTATAACATGTACACAAATTTTGAGTTCAACTGGGTAACGTATTTAGATGACATCACATTTTAAATCATTTCAGCCCATAGACCATAATGATAAAGAAGTTTTTGCTGTGTCCCTGTAAAAAATTATAAGTGCTAAATTCACCCAAATCAATAAGGTTCATGCTACACTGATCTACAACCTTGCAATATACGTACCAACTTTCAGCTCATTGAAACAAAGTGTTTAGATGCTGTCGTGTTCTTTCACACACATACACACACGCACATTCATACATCACCGTAAAAATAGCAAAAATGATCTCAGAGGACCTCAAAACGTATAGCTACACCAAAATATCAAATTAAAATTTTTGTCATGATTACAATACTTTTCTTAAACAGTATATTCGGAAAGTAAAAAATATTTACCAAAAAATATTTGAGCCCACCCAATCTTTTTCAAAAGTTGGCGCCACTGCTTAGAAATATTACTCATCAACCATAAATATTTATTTTGAGAAATAGGAGTGTAAGGTTGAATTTTTATACTAACTATGTGAAAAATTCCAGAGCCGGGAATCGAACCTGGGCACTCCACTTACCCTGTGGATGCTCTACCATCTAAGTCCTCTTCCAATATCAGTATTGTTTTATCTGTTTTCCTTAAATCTAGTTTTGCCATAACTAAAGTTCTCAAACAATATGACTTTAAATAAATTTTCTCAACTATAAACAAATTAGCCGTTTCTATGTTAAAAGACCCTATATACACAACTCTTGAAAGTATTTATCACAGTCCTTGTCAACGTAAACAGCCAAACAAAATGTTAACTCAAGTTTCATCTTAAAGAACACATGGGTTAGACTCAGAAATAAGAAATAAACAAATCAGCCATTGCTAAGCATTTTTGGGAGAATAACTATACTTTTAACAGTAATTCAGCTAAAATAATTCGTCGACCGAAACATGTACATGAACTCGATTTTCTAGAAGCTTTCCATATCTATAAAAATCCTAAAAATGTAATTAATTGCAATTTTCCTGTACCCCTTTGATTGTTGAAAATATTACATAAAATCCACATATTCTTGATTTTCATCTCCAATTAACATAGCTTTCTATATCCCAATTTTCTATAGGCTAACACCTCCAGTTTCATAAATTCGTACTGACTGCTATTCCAGCTCCAGAATTTCCTTCCTTATCTACATATAGGAACAATAATCCGTCTTGTCATTCTGCACTGGTGATGGTATGCATCGCAGTATGCTTATTCAATATTTTTTTACATTGGCATTTTAAACGTTATATATTTATTTTAAATTTCTATTCAACGTCAAGTCTGATTATATATTTCATATGTAAAAATAAATTGTGTTTTCAACTTTGCGGCACTGAACAACATTTCAGGATCATCTGGTGACTAACTGAATTTTTTTTTTCTTTTTTCATGAATTAGAAACAATTGTTGCTAAATTCACTTTTTTTACTTTCCAAACATACATCAGTATTGTACTCATGAAAAAATTCGAGATTGAAGTTTTAATGTATTTATACGCTTTGAGATATTCCAAGATCATTTTAGCTTATTATTTCGGTGATGTATGTATGTGTCTAAACACTTTGAATGAGCTGAAAGTTGATAAAGACGCTAAAATCATCATAGCATGAACGCTATTGATTTTGGTGAATCTAGCATTTACAGGTTATTTATAAGGACACAAGAAATTTCTTTATCATTATGGTCTATAGGCTGAAATTCTTTGTAGTGTGATAATGTTGAAAAGTCTTTTTTGATTCGGCTGAAAATTCATATACATGTTAAAGCAGGGTTGCTACAAAAATCAGAAGAAAAATTCCCTGAGTTTTCCCTGTCTCTTTTAGAAGTAAAACAGATGACACGCAATCCTTCAGCATTAGAATCTAACATGTTTACAAGACAACTGAACATATTTAGAGCATATTAATTTTAATAAATTACTATAATTGGAGAAAAAACCATAATTAATTCATTATAAAGCACTAAAATTTTAAAAAATATTTGATTATCAAAAAATTTTCCAATGTTTTTCTAAAAAATTTCGAAACTTCCTGAATTTTCCCTGTTTTTACAATAAATTTTGAAATTCCCTGACTTTTCCCTGTTTTTTAATAAGTTTTCAAATTCCCTGAGTTTTCCAGGTACCGTAGCAACCCTGTAAAGATCACTGTTGCACAAACTGCATAGATTTTGGTGAATTTTGCACTTATAGTTTTTTAACAGTGACACAAAGAAAAAAATTATTTAAAGTGTAGATAACGTCTAAATGTCTTATTTGAATAATGAACTGAAAATTTATATATATACTTTTTTTGATAGATTATTGTTACACAGACTGTATAAATTTTGATGAATCTAGTACTTACAGATTTTTACCGGGATACAAAGAAAAATCCTTTATCATTATAACCTATGGGTTCAAATTATTTTAAGTGGAAATAGCGTGAAATTAAACAACATACTATATGGAGAAAAATACTCAAACACCCTATTATAGTCATCTGTTTTGTTTATTTAACAACTTCTTTTACTTTAATTTATTTATATACTTGTTAATTTCTTAATGTTCCGGAAGTCGAGTGGAGTCACTCTAGTTTTTTGAATTTGTATTTAAACTTATGAAATTTTATTTTATATTGTGTTTAGACTATAATATTAATTAACAGTGCTTTTTTTCCTCCAATATATATTTTCTTTAAATTAGGATTCTACATAGTCCTTAAAAAGTCGTCTGGAAATCTTAAGACAGTCCTTAGAAACTCCTTACTTTTCTTTATCATAAATGCATACACACCATGTAGTGTTCTTTTGTTCTCTTTGGCAAAAATGAATGGCAAGAAAAAATACTTTATACCAAACCCATTAACATTGTTAAATTAGAGAAAGGCTTTACTAATTCTTGCTACCATCAAATAATATTTTCTGGCCACTAATCTCGCCAAGTTACCAAGTTTTTTGAAAACACAAATTTTGGTTTTGGTATAGAATTTTGTGGTTTGGTATCAAATTTGTAAACCTGGCAACAAAATTTGGTGAAAATTCGTAGTTTGGAAATGCCAAAGTTTCGAAGCTCAAACTTAAAAAAGAACAGATTTCAGGAAATTTCCAGAAAGGTTCATTGGTTTCTAGCACAAAACTAACTTTTCTGAAAGTTTTATAAATGACTAACAGGGCTATAAAAAACGAAGAGTCATTACTGATGACTGTAGATTAGAATTTGCCTATTTCTTTACGTACTACTTTCTATATCGTATTACAGAAAAAGTGAAAAAAAAGGTGGCAGTTCTTTCATTTTCACTAAGGTGAACGTAGACATAGTTGACATAGCACCAAATTAAGGAATCTAGCATCAAAGTTTGGTAAAAAAATGGTAGTTTAGGATTTCTAAAGTTTGGAATCTCTAACTTCAATAGGAATCGAGTTTTGGAATTTTCTGGAACAATTCATTGGTTTCTAGCGCAGAACTACTTCGACAATTCCATAAACCGCTGACAAGAGTCTCGATGAATTCAAATTCCATTCAGACTTCGAACGGTGCAGTGTATTATATTCTATATTAGTGAAATTCCAGCTCTGTACTATATTTAACCCTGTTTGTTTGACTTCACTTGTGTAGCATGAATGACTCTTTTATTGACTTGCTTGTGAATATTCGTTTATTATTGATTTTTGTAATTAAAAAAAAAAAAAAAGTTTTATTCAAATATTTCCAGAATATTCATTAAATAAAGTGCATTCATTGACTAGAACCTGCTTACATCTTTACAAATTGCTTTGTACATACAAAAATGTCGACAATTTTCATAACACTATAATTACGGGCTCCAATCTACGAGCTGAATATTTCTTAAATAAAGGGCATTCGTCAACTAGAACCTGCTTATGCCTTTAAAAATTACTTTCTACAAGCAAAAATATCAAAAACATTCATAACATCATTATGGGCATTATTATTAGCTTTTTTACTTCCTTATACAAAGTATAAGGAAGTATAGTAATCCCGATTTGCGAAATGGATTTTGTATTTCACATTGCTCGAAAACGAATGATCGCTGAATGTTGCCAATTTATACGTGTGACTGTCATGATGTCTAGTTGCACACCTGCAAGTGTCGTCTTAACACGAGCTCTCGTTTTAGATATATAAGGGATTTTACACGATTTTTTGTGATGTCTGTATGTGTGTGTGCGTCGCATAACTCAAAAACGGTTGGACGTAGAAAGTTGCGAATTGGTACATAGGTTTGTTATAACATCTAGTTGTGCACCTAGCTTTTTGGACTTTGCATGATTTTCCGTTTTGGAGAAATTTAGGAAAATTAGGTTCATAATGACAAAAATACATAGGTTTTGGCCATAATGTATCAAAAAACGGTAATAACTCAAAAACGGTTTAGACAAATCTTGCAATTTAACTGACTTCCCGACTAGCTAGGCATTTGAAACTTTCAGAAAAGCTCGGAACACGTTGATAATGCATTTTTGAAATATTTTTAGCCAACTGTTTCAGATACCTGCTGCCTTCAACAGTGTTTATGTGATTCAACAGAAAATTTATTTAACTAACTAACTTCCCGACTAGCTAGACATTTGTAACTTTCAGACTAGATCAGAACACAGTGAAAATGCATTTTTTTAATACTTTTAGCCAACTGTGTAGGGTTCCTGCTGCCTGTGGCAGCGTTACCAATACAAATCTTGGAATCAATTTTTAACTAACTTCCCGACTTGCTAGACATTTAAAACTTCTGGAAAAGCTCAGAACACGGTGGCAATACATTTTAAAAATATTTTTAACCAATTGTTTCCGGTCACTGCTGCCGATGGTTCAACAGAAAATTTATTTAACTAACTTCCCGACTGGCAAGACATTTGAAACTTTCAGAATACTTCAGAACACAGTGAATATGCATCTTTTTAATACTTTTAGCGAACTGTTTCAGGTCCCTGCTGCCTTCATCAGAGTTACCAGTACAAATCTTGCAATCGGTTTTTAACTAACTTTCAGAAAAGCTCAGAACACGGTAATAATTCATTTTTTAAAAATATTTTTAGCCAACTGTTTCAGGTCCAATGTCAATGTTTTTTACATTATGTATGTTTCTAAAAGTGTATAAGGAAGTCATGTGGTGCCCACATCAGATTTTTTTTTTTTTTTTAATCGCTATGATGATGGGTCATGTGTAATGGCCAAAACTTTTGTATTTTTGGTCATTTTGTTTATAATTTTCATAAATATCTCCAAAATGAAAAGTCGCAGAAAGATTACAAACGGAGGTGCACAACTAGATGTTACAACAAACCCATATCCTAATTTGCAATGTTCTACGTCCAACTATTTTTGAGGTATGTGAGATACACACACACACACACAAATACATATGTATATAACAGACATCACGAAAAATTGTAAATAACTCTAAAATGGAAACTCATGTCAAGACCAGAGTTGGAAGTGTATAACTAGACGTCATGACAGTCACAAATATAAATTTGCAGCATTCTACAATTATTCTATTTTGAGCTATGCGAGATACAAAATTCATTTTGCAAATCAGGATAATATTTCTTTATACTTTGTACAAGTAAAAAGTAAAATGATACAGGGTTTTATCAATATTTACTTCAATAAACATTATATTGCTACTGATACAATCAAAATAAAAATTTGGGTATAACACCTTACAGTTCTGCATTTTACTGAGCAGAACCGAAATGTCATTCTATTGACAATACCTTTTTGAAGTTTTGTAATATATGCTTGGAGTTTTAATATAAGTGCTCAACACATTTCATTTGATTGATAAATTATGCAAATATTTTGCTAGCACTTGGACAAATACAGTTAAAAACCTTTTTGTAAAAAATACCCATAGTTCATTAGATATTTTTATATTCCATTTGTAGTATTGTTTCTAATATGTCAAGTTTCCTAAAAAATAGCTTTGCACACAGCGTAATCCCTGCATGATAAAAAAAAAAAAAAAAAAGGAATTTTTTGTTCAGCTTTTTAGTAAAGTCCTAGTCTCATACACAATAATACAGATAATAACACGTCTTATAATTACATGCTACAGCTAAAATGCATTTCAGGCATTACTTTTTCGTCCTACAGGGTGATATCAAACTTTTTTTTTTCTTATAAGGGGGTTGGGGGTGATTGGAGCAAAACTTTCACTGAATTAAATAAGCTATCACATATTCTTTACATTTTTTAAGTTTCGAGATAATTTGTCAAGTACTTTTTGAGATACTGAAAGTGACAAAAGGTCTAAAATAAAAAGTAGCCGGGAAAGTTTTTTTTTTTATTAACACATCTATAGACTATAATCTGAAAATATCCAATTCTGCAATATCTCATTTCTCATCAATGCTGGATTATTGATGCTTGACTGGATATCAGTTTCAAGACATTTTAAAAATATTTACGGAAATAATAGTGCACACAGACTGAAGTCAAACACTTTTCGACATAATGGAAAGTGATTTAAAAATTAATAATAAAAAAGAAAGTAGCTATAATTTACAAAAAGGTGTTTGTGGGGGTGGGGGGACTTTAGGATTTATTTAAAAATAATACATCACTTTTTAACACAAATTTGTTTCACTCAACGTATGCAAAAAACTTATCTTAACAGCTTATACAATAGCCCATCTTTTACCTCAAAGGTAGAAAAAAGACAGTAAAAATATGAAGGAAAAATGAGATTTGAAATAGCAGAACACTACATATAATTAAAATTATAAAAACAATTAAATTAGAGATATTTATTAATTAAAAAAAAGTATAATACAAGATAAAAGAAATACAAAATAAATGTTTTGTGCTCAATAATAACACCTCATTAGTATGTGCATCTAATAATTACTAACTCAACTATAAATACAAGAAATTTAGAACAAGGAGAAATAAGGAATTTAAATTTTTACA
Source organism: Salticus scenicus (assembly GCA_963930645.1). Lineage (NCBI taxonomy): Eukaryota > Metazoa > Arthropoda > Arachnida > Araneae > Salticidae > Salticus > Salticus scenicus. The sequence goes on along the minus strand of OZ005650.1, from coordinate 257,518,374 downwards.
GTTGTAAGTTCCAAGCTTGTGAGATGCACATACTGCAGAGGTGCTATGATACAGCACAAAATGTTTATGTTTTTATATCTTATCTTGTATTATACTATGTTTTAATAAATGTCTAATTTAGTTTTTAATAAATTTTAGAATAATGAGATAATAAAAAGAGTAAAGTTTAATTTTTTTTTTTTCTAATTCACCATCCAATATCTTATTTGGATTTTAAAATACACAACTACAATAAGGTGGCCACCATTTGAACTTTTCAGAATTCCCTATATGATCAAAATCCCTTGACTACCACACTTTATTACCTGCTGAAATCGTTGACGATAATGGCAAACAATACCTTTTCACTTCATCTTACCATAAAGACACTAGCAAAAGTATTATTTTGGGTCAAATTTTTGAAATTGAGTTTTTGATATATTTACACATTTTGAAGGCTCCTGAATTCAAAAATCAGGTTTATAATTGATGATCTCCGAGTGTGCGAGTCTTATCAGCCAGTCAAGAACAAATATTAGCAGGAAGTTTGAACTCTATTCTATAGTGTGTATCATATAAAGATGCTACACTGAACTTTTTGATAAGATTGGAAAATGGTTTATGTACAGGGATATCCAAGAGAATTCAAATTGCAATCTATGGGTGAAATTTCTGGTAGGTACCATTTAACATCTTTATACTGCACTAAACAAAATGAACATTATTTATTACTTGCATAAAAACATGTTTAGTATAGGATATTGTATGAAAACCATTCATCATTCATTTGAAAGGAAGAACTTAGATGCATTAGAAATATATTTGAAAATTGCTGCAATCACATTTCAAGTGTCATGTATTTTATACTATGTTCAGGGCCGTACTGAATGATAAATATTGGGTTGGAGGAGGGGGCAAAATGAAAAATTAACAGACTCAACAATGGTTTAAACCCAATTAACCTTAATGCTAAAAAGAAAAAAAAAGGGGGGGGGTGGTGAGAGGGAATAAGAAGAAATTCAATGAGATTTAACATTTTTACTGTCATTATCAGACTTCCGTATATAATCGAAGTATTGTATTAGAAGAAAAATCTCATTATCAAGTTTTCGTCTGATTTATGCATTTTAAAGACTTTTGAGCCCAAAAAAGTTTTTTGTAAATTGGTCAGTGTATGAGTGTCTGTATGAGTACTAGTAGAACTTTGGAAAGGAAGGTAAAAGTGCATTTTTCTGGCAGCCAAATACTTTTTCAGTCAGATTACAGGTGTTGTGTGTTTGATTCCTGATTCAGGTAGGATGTTCCAATGGCTCTGAATTTACTTTTTGCAAGGTACTGATCTAATGAGCCTGAATGTGCTAGAAGACTGACATTTCAGCCATTACAAAACTGTTGTACATTTTAATAGCAGATTTTAAATATTATAAATTTTATTAACTATTTTTTCTAATTTGAACTTTGCTGTGCAGGTGAAATCTTTTGAATTAATAATTTTTTTTGAAGATGGTACAATTTATAAAGCCATCTCCATCAACTGCATCTACAGGATTGCCAACTGCTCCGATTTCTGCAGAGTTTCTCCGAAAATTTTTGAAAACTCCGCAATTCTGCGACATTTTTATAATTCAGTCTTGACCACCCAGCTGAATATTTTTTATTAAATACACAAAACTGAATAGTGGCAGATACTGAAAAAAAAAAATCTCTAGAATGTCTGGCCATCTGGTATCTGTCGAAAGGAGAGGCTCTTTTGCAGTTTGATGCAAATGTATTGTGTATATCACATGGGGAGAAAGGGAAAATAAATGTTTCCTCCGTCTGAATTTCAGCCGCCTGCCCTCCCCCCTCTTTCTCTCTCGGGAGCAGGTGTGGAATGGAGGAGCTGTGAAAGGGTGGTGCCGTAAAATGTGCTTCTCGTATTAGTTAGAAGGATAAAAGCATCATAGATTGTTACTTACTGACAGCTGATGAATGAACGAAGAACTCAAGGCACCCTAAGCGCTGCGTGCTGTTTGTTTCTCTCTGCCTTATTTTTATTGAAATTAGTAACATTTTCTAATGTTTAAATTCAATTTTATTTAAGATTTATCTTTAATAATTATTCATTTATATCATTTTTTTTACTCAAAGCATTAATAATTTATTTATTATGACTTCATTTGTATCTGAAAAAAAAAAAGTAACCAAATTATAACCAATAATTTGCAAAATTCTAAAGTTTACAAAAAACATTTGATCCCAAGCTATGCAGATTAGAGGGAGTTAATTCAGAGATGAGTTTATTTACACATTTATATGAATATCTGAGATTTTGTTTTTAGATTTTTATGTGATAGTATAGTTGAACCTCGAAAATCCGGAATTGGCGAGACCACAGCGATAATTTTCCGGATTTTAGAGATTTATTAAAAACTAATTTTTTATGATATAACATACAAAATGCAATTTTTATGCTAGTGAAAATAAATGATTAAATTGGTGAATTAATTTATAAAATATAAATATAATCCGATTTAATATAGAATTAAAATATAAACACATTAACCTAAAATGTTATAGACAACTGATAATGCCTGCTAAATAACTACTCAAACTATTTATTCATTAAAAAAAAATACTCAAATAAAACTATAGAAACAAAGTAATTTTTATGTTGATTTTTTAAAAATATTTCAGCAATTTAAAGCTGTTTTACTCTAATGGGATTTTTTTTCTTTTAAACTTACATGTTTAAAAAAAAAATTCTTTAATTAACAATCAAGTAGTATAAAAATATGACTATATGTATTTAGTGTTCAGTTAAAAGGATTTTAAACTGCATTCCACAATAAATGTGGAAACAGATACAGCAAAATCTTATTTTAAAAATAAAACTAAAATTGGAAAAATGCCCAGATTTTAGAGATTTCTGGATTTTCGGGGTTCAACTGTACTATAATAATTATTTTGACATTCATGAAAACTGTTGGAATTTGTTTTTGTGTGTGTTTTCTTTTTTTTTTAATGTACCTGAATAATGTACTTTCATATATTGTCCTTATTTATGTATGGAAAATATGCCATCACACAGAAAACAAATTACTTTTGGGTTTCAGGCTTATAGTCAGAATTATTCATTTCCGATTCTTATCTCTCTTCATTGTTTTGCTAAAAGCTAAATATATTTGATTATCAATAAATATTTCTTAATTTCATATGATTATTGTTAATTTATTTTTTTTGTAATTTATTTCTATATTTTATGTATTTTTTAAATTGCTTCTCAAAGTAGCCAAAATGCTCCTCAAACTGTTCTTGAAAAGTTGGCAACCCTGCATCTAATACAACAGAATATATCCCCTTAGATTATGTATTCATATTCTCTACCTTTTATATTCTCCATAATTGTATACACACCATACTTACCATACTTTAGTATGGTTTAAAAAAAAAAGTTAACGTATTTCAAAATGAGCTTTGAACAATTTTAAACCCCATCGCCATATATATATATATATATATATATAAATACATTTGTGTCACTCTACAATGACGAATGCTCTTTCAAATATTATTTTATGCAAAGTATGTCTTTGCACATATACAAATTACTGGTTAATATGTTAAGGGAGCACCGATCATCAAGGTCAGCCAAAGCCCATGCTATTCTATGGGTAAAAATGTTTATATAGAATTACACATTACCTAATTATTTTTAAATTCCATTATCACATTCTGAAAATATACAATCATTTATTTAGTTCTTGTTTCACAAAAACGTAAAAGGGGCGTTTCTAAATTGATGTAGAAATACCTGAAATTTTAGCCCAAAAAAAAAAAATTGTATGGATAGGGAACGTATTTATTGGAGGGAGGTCCAATCTTCTCAATATGAAAAATACTTTAATTAGGTTTAGCAGTCGTATGAAATTTATATTTTGATTTTATTTTATGCATTTGACTATCAGAACAATTAAAATTTTAGAATTCAAAATTATATATACCAGAATTCAGGTAAATTACCAGAACACAATCACCCCTAATAACGCCGGAATACTGATTTATATTTAATGATCTAAGTTTCATTCCTTGCCTAGTTAACTTTTGTACTTGTTCTAATTAACCCAACTTTAACCAAATATAATCTAACATAGATAAAGTAACACTACCTAATTATTCATTGTAATAAAATACTGGAGATTTATGAATAACTCATTCATATGATCATAATTTTGAAGAACAGATAAATCCAGGATATCATGAAAAACGGCAGTTTTTCTAGTGACGCAAGCGCAAAAACAAACGAACGCCACGACACTCAGCGGAAACGGAAAAACGAACGTAAACTGCGACACTTATATATACAAGAATTTTAAGATCAAACAAACCGCTGAAAGCCGACACTTAATATCTCAGGAAATATGGGAGGTTATGTTCTGATATTTTCAAAATAGAGTTTCACCTTCTGTCTGATCCTACCCTGAAATCGTTATATTTCTGCGTGCTATATATTTCGAGATATGAATTGGCTCATTTAAGTTGTAAATGGGCGGCGTATGTAAGGTATAAATTTTTCTCGAATATGGCTCGACCGAATGTCGTTTAATTCATATATGATATTAATCGCTTTTAACTGATGTGCCTGACGTCTCCCTTTTCCCTAGGAAAACTCTTGTTTCTTTTATAACTCAGTTTAAAAATCGAACTATTTTTTACTCCGAAAATACCGTGATGCGGCAGTTTCGCGGACGAATACAGTCCAAAGAATATTCTGAAATACTCAATATCAAATAATCGTTTTGGCGCCATCTATCGGAGAGCGTCAAAAATAAACACAAAAAATAAAAATAAAAAATATTTTTCTTTTTTTAATATATATATTAAATGAGTTATTTATTTAGGTACTTGTATTTTATATGACATTTGTTTATCAAAAATATTCTTTGTATTTACATTGTTTTCATGCTGATACGTTGTTAACTTTCAAAATTGGTTCTATTTTAAAAGGTGATTGTAACAACAAAAAATTTTTCCTTTATTTTCATAAAAATGACAAATAATATGATAATCATATGCAAATATTTGTATTTTTTTCAAAATTAGGTGATAAATCACTTAAACTACGGATTGAAAAAATTCTTAAATCAGAATTTGAAAATAATTAATTTGCTCATTAAGTTTCTAGTATATATAATATATAAATTACATAATGTTAAGCTATAATAAAATTTTGAATAGATTAAGATTTTTTTTTAATTAAATTCATAACAAACTATACTACTTAAATATTTACCAGTATAAAATTTTCACTTTTTAAAGATTTTTCTATTATTATTTATTTTTCTCTTTTAAATCAAATCTATACCTAAAAAATTATAATAAGAAATAAATATAAATAAGAAATTTTTGTCATTTTTAAAATGTACTATATTATGCCTTTGTAATGTTGCATGTGTCCATCTTTTTTATCACTTTTTATAAAATTTTGAAATTTTATTTAGTTTGTTATTTTGTTCGAGCATGACCTATAAAACAACACTTTTAATACAGTGTTATAACTCATTACCATGCTCCTTTAATTTTACGTTTTGATCATTAACCCCTAAAAAGTAATGATATCAATACAAAAAACCCTTAACGGGTTAAAAGTTTGTGACGCAGCACTGTACTTTATGGCTATAAGAATTAGAAATACTGGTCTTAAAAATAATGATATCAAATTTTCAGTGACGCTTTGATATTAATTAAATTATACATACATTTTCTTATTTGAATTTGCTTTTTCCTTTTATTTATATTTACAGTGTAAACGTTATTTTCAACACAAAATAATATATAGCATTTACTCATTGATACCTTTCCATTCACATCTCTTATACTATGAAAGTATGTGTTTTAAAAGAAATTATGTGAAATTCCAGTAACGCAGTGGTGTTACATTAAGTGATTTGTTTTTAAATTTCTCTGCAATTATTTTGTTTTGCATATTAAAGTATATGTGCACATTGAAATATTGCTTTTAATTTTCAAATACGCTGTCAAATATATCACTTTCATTAAGCTTATATTATGTACTGAAATATATTTATTTCAATGAATTATTCTATCTTTTGCGTCACGCCATCCAAAACTGTAAGTAAAATACATGGAAATGTTTACTTTGTGTCATTTCATCCAAATAAATTGAAAATGCATGCAAATAGATATCGTGATGCAAAGGAAAAAACTGTGAAATTTTTTTCAGTTTTGGATGGCGTGACGCAAAAGATAGAATAATTCATTGAAATAAATATATTTCAGTACATAATATAAGCTTAATGAAAGTGATATATTTGACAGCGTATTTGAAAATTAAAAGCAATATTTCAATGTGCACATATACTTTAATATGCAAAACAAAATAATTGCAGAGAAATTTAAAAACAAATCACTTAATGTAACACCACTGCGTTACTGGAATTTCATATAATTTCTTTTAAAACACATACTTTCATAGTATAAGAGATGTGAATGGAAAGGTATCAATGAGTAAATGCTATATATTATTTTGTGTTGAAAATAACGTTTACACTGTAAATATAAATAAAAGGAAAAAGCAAATTCAAATAAGAAAATCTATGTATAATTTAATTAATATCAAAGCGTCACTGAAAATTTGATATCATTATTTTTAAGACCCGTATTTCTAATTCTTATAGCCATAAAGTACAGTGCTGCGTCACAAACTTTTAACCCGTTAAGGGTTTTTTGTATTGATATCATTACTTTTTAGGGGTTAATGATCAAAACGTAAAATTAAAGGAGCATGGTAATGAGTTATAACACTGTATTAAAAGTGTTGTTTTATAGGTCATGCTCGAACAAAATAACAAACTAAATAAAATTTCAAAATTTTATAAAAAGTGATAAAAAAGATGGACACATGCAACATTACAAAGGCATAATATAGTACATTTTAAAAATGACAAAAATTTCTTATTTATATTTATTTCTTATTATAATTTTTTAGGTATAGATTTGATTTAAAAGAGAAAAATAAATAATAATAGAAAAATCTTTAAAAAGTGAAAGTTTTATACTGGTAAATATTTAAGTAGTATAGTTTGTTATGAATTTAATTAAAAAAAAATCTTAATCTATTCAAAATTTTATCAAAATTTTATTATAGCTTAACATTATGTAATTTATATATTATATATACTAGAAACTTAATGAGCAAATTAATTATTTTCAAATTCTGATTTAAGAATTTTTTCAATCCGTAGTTTAAGTGATTTATCACCTAATTTTGAAAAAAATACAAATATTTGCATATGATTATCATATTATTTGTCATTTTTATGAAAATAAAGGAAAAATTTTTTGTTGTTGCAATCACCTTTTAAAATAGAACCAATTTTGAAAGTTAACAACGTATCAGCATGAAAACAATGTAAATACAAAGAATATTTTTGATAAACAAATGTCATATAAAATACAAGTACCTAAATAAATAACTCATTTAATATATATATTAAAAAAAGAAAAATATTTTTATTTTTATTTTTTGTGTTTATTTTTGACGCTTTCCGATAGATGGCGCCAAAACGATTATTTGATATTGAGTATTTCAGAATATTCTTTGGACTGTATTCGTCCGCGAAACTGCCGCATCACGGTATTTTCGGAGTAAAAAATAGTTCGATTTTTAAACTGAGTTATAAAAGAAACAAGAGTTTTCCTAGGGAAAAGGGAGACGTCAGGCACATCAGATAAAAGCGATTAATATCATATATCAATTAAACGACATTCGGTCGAGCCATATTCGAGAAAAATTTATACCTTACATACGCCGCCCATTTACAACTTAAATGAGCCAATTCATATCTCGAAATATATAGCACGCAGAAATATAACGATTTCAGGGTAGGATCAGACAGAAGGTGAAACTCTATTTTGAAAATATCAGAACATAACCTCCCATATTTCCTGAGATATTAAGTGTCGGCTTTCAGCGGTTTGTTTGATCTTAAAATTCTTGTATATATAAGTGTCGCAGTTTACGTTCGTTTTTCCGTTTCCGCTGAGTGTCGTGGCGTTCGTTTGTTTTTGCGCTTGCGTCACTAGAAAAACTGCCGTTGATTTTATTTTATGCATTTGACTGTCAGAACAATTAAAATTTTAGAATTCAAAATTATATATACCAGAATTCAGGTAAATTACCAGAACACAATCACCCCTAATAACGCCGGAATACTGATTTATATTTAATGATCTAAGTTTCATTCCTTGCCTAGTTAACTTTTGTACTTGTTCTAATTAACCCAACTTTAACCAAATATAATCTAACATAGATAAAGTAACACTACCTAATTATTCATTGTAATAAAATACTGGAGATTTATGAATAACTCATTCATATGATCATAATTTTGAAGAACAGATAAATCCAGGATATATATTTTTAGTCTGAACTTTTTATTTCCTTGTACATACATTTTATAATTTTGTATAGATCGCACTCTTGTATAATATGTTCAACAAACTACTGTAATTGAAAAAACTATACTGATGGACAAATATCTGAATCTTCTTTATTAAATGACTAACATACACAATTTCATCCACTGATAAAAAATTATTTTAATCTTACTGGTCATTGCTGTTTCAGTGATCTTGTTTCTGTGTGCTTGATATATACAAATTAAAAACTTAAAATTTGGGGAAAATTGAAAAACTTTAAAAATTTCAATCCTTTAAATTGCACAACATTACATGAACAAAGTTATTTATCAAATTGTCTCGTTAAGAATATTTGATAAAAAGTTTTTTAATGTTAACTCTGTGGGGTTGAATTAGAAAGCATCGAATGACAGAAATAAAAAGTTCTACATTTTGGGTATTTTTTCAAAATCCTTGATGTTCCCAGATTGATAAATTTCTCTAATTCTTTTCAAGATGTCCCTGTTTTTCTTTGATGGTCCATACCCTGAAGGTTTTCACCAATGAGATAAATTAAGTAGAGTGATAAACGTTAACCCTTGACATGGTCCAATGTGAGTCATGTCATGTAACATGAACCATCTATGCACTTGTTTAAAGAAACCAGTGCATAGATGGTTCATATTACAACTTATATGTAAAAACTTATTTTCAATAAATAAGTTTGTATAAGTAAACAAAAAAAAAAAAAAAAATTACAAAGCAACATGATTACTACAAGAAGAATAAATAAAAATATGAAAAATTAAACATAGCTGCCAAAAATTATGCACCAATATAAACAAATTTTTCTTCAAAAGACTTAACTATTTGAAGATTGTATTTAGCAAAAGTCATGTTTTTATTTACAAAATTTATCATGATTTTTTCTTTTTTTCCTAAAATCATTTGAGTTTTATTTTACTTTTAACTGACAAAATATTTCATAACAGTTTATTAAATTATTTTAAATAAGTTATTTAAAAAACAATTTATTTTGGTCATAAGACAGTTGGATCAATAATAATTTGCCGACTTGGAAATTTTAAATGCCAAAATAGCAAGAAAGAGACAAACATAGCAATCTATTTTCTTACTCGGGTTCATATCATGCAGGGCTCCCACTCAATTCTTGTTACAAAAAGGTGAAAAATGGGACTACTTTTCACGAAAAAGGAGACCAAAAGGGGACCACCTTTCTTTAAAAAAAAAGGGGCTAAAGGGAGCTACTTTTTAAGGGGAAAAAAAGACAGTTATGGTATTAGCATATTACTTTAGCAAATTGTATTGTCAATAAAATAAATTGAGAAATTTCTTCTATACATAAAATCTTAATATAGAGTAAAAAATACCTAAATTAATCTAAAATTTTGAAATTAAAGAGGCACAATGTAAAAACTTTTTATTTTACCCCTACTTCAGAGCCAAATATACCAAAATAGTTGTCTCTCATTCATTTCGTCATAAAAATGTGCTGTCTACCCTAAAAAAAAAAAAAAAAAAAAAAATCAACTGCACTTTTTTTTTTTTTTTTTTTTTTTTAGAGAGAGAGGTGGGGGGAGCATATTGCATTTCAATTCCAGAAAACTGAAATTTATTAAAATTTTTATTTCAATAATTTTTAGGCATTTAAAAAATTTAATTACATAATATTCTTGCAAATGATTGTTAAAACATGAGATCTTTTTGCCTCTGCCAAAATTTGAGTTTCATTTTTGTTATTTTAAGCTGAATCCCTAAATATGTGATTATTAATTACATACACACAGAAAAACATTTTTTGAGTGTAATTGTTGCAAAGGGGGGGGGGGAACTTTTTTTTTTTTTTTACTAATTGATAAATTGTGTGCTAATTCTTTATTAAATTGCTAACTTTTTTTTTTTTTTTTTTTTTTTTTTTTTTTTCAGAGGTCAATAGAAGAAATATATGCTGTAATTTTAATTACAACTAATTAGCAATTATTTCATTGCTTATCTTCAATTTTTTTTTCAAAGCTGTTTTTGATATATGTGATCACTTCACTACAAATCATCAAAATGTCTTTGTGCGTGTGCCTAACTGATTGAATGTGCCATATTCTGGCAGCTGATTGCTGATCATTATGCCAATGAGGGACAAAAGCAAGGTTTCAATTGCGAAAATTCTTGAAGCAATTTTGGTGTAACAAAAAAAAAAAAAAAAACTCATTTGGGGCATCAATTGCTGTTTAAGAGCAGATTTCTTACTTTGGAACAGCAAAACAATATTTTGTGATGAAAAATAGCCAGCTTTTTAATAACATACTTTTACTTAATTCTCACAAAAAATAATGTCCTCATGGATATGTGTTTGGCCATGTACACACATCAAATTTTCTTATCACATGCTCACATGATTCTTGAAATTTTTATATGATGTTGAATAACACACTGGATACAGAGTCTAGCCTTTTTTTTTTTTTTTTTTTTAAATGCAGAGTTTTTTTTATCTCCTAGGAAAAAATGTATATATAGAATGAAACTGTTTAATTACTTTATGGTAATATCTTAAATATGATAGAATGCTATTTTTTCAGCAGTTTTTCACTGTTAATTTATACTGTTTTATCTTATCAGCTGATGATTGTTTTAGAAGCTATTTATTTGACAAATTATAAGAGAAATGTGCAACATTTTTGCAATCGATTGCCAAAATAAGTGACTATTTTGCCACTAACTGACAAAATTTATATTTAATTGCAACTAGTTGTTGCAAATTTTGCCCCAATGCTTAAAATTTGAGTTTTCTTTCTCTTTCTTTTTAAAGCTAATTCTCAAAATATGCGATATTTCATGACCGATCGACAAAATACAGGATCATTTCAGTACTAACTTATAATTGCAAATAATTTTGAGACTATCGTCGAAATAGGCGATCATTTCAGCGCTAATTGAAAAAAAATTGCGCTTTTTTTTCAAAGCAGATTCCCAAAATACGTGATTCTATTGTGACTGATTGCTGAAATACACTGTTATTTTTTAATGCTATTTTTTGTGCTTTTCCCTTTTTTTTAAAATTGGCTCTTAAAAAAATCACTTTTTTAAAAGCAGTTTCCCTAAATCGGCAATTTTGCGATCGATTGCCAAAATAAGAGATCATTTCACCATTAATGGATAAAATTTGACTTTTTCAATGCAGATTCCTAAAACATTATTTTCTTACTAACTGTCAATTACTCTGCAGCGATCGTCGAAATACTGGATCATTTTACCGCTAATTAATAAAATTCGGGCTTTGTTATCAAAGCAGATTCCCAAAATACATGGTATGTTTGCGACTGATCGCCGTAATGCATGGTCATTTAAAAGTGACTTAAAATCAATGCTATTTTTCAAAGCGAATTTCCAAAATAGTTAATTTTGCGACCTACTGTTGAATATGAGATTATTTGATTGCTAATTGATAAAATTCGTGCATTTTTTCAAAGTAGATTCCTGAAATATGTAACAATTTTGCGGCTGATCACCCAAAATAAACGTTTCACCGATAATTGATAAAACTGGCACATTTATTTTCAAAGCAGACTCCCAAAATAAGTGATAATTGAGGAACAGAGACTGCTAAAATATACGATCATTTCACAAATGATAAAATTCATGCATTTTTTCAAGCAGATTCACGAAATATGCAAAATATTTGCAACCGACCCCATACATGATCATTTCACCATTTACTGATACAGACTTGCCAACCAATTTTCATAAAAAAGGGAAGATTTTTGTTGAAAAACCAGAAGATTTCATAAAAAAAGGGAAGATTTTTTTTTCTTTGATGTGTTAAACAATACAGTTTTAATATTTTGAAGCAAGCTGTAAAAACTTTTTACTATAGATTGATTATACTAAAAATATAAAAGTTTTAAATGAAGTTATTCCTCTTCAACATATAAATATCTACAAAACAGAATCTGTAAGAAATTTATTTAACAATACACAAAAAAACTTAGTTAAGTTAAAGTATAACTAATTTTTTTAAACAAATATAGAATATGATTTTTGTGTATGTAAATTAATCATACATATAAAAAAAAAGTAGCTAATTATCAGTTTCAAACGTGCATAAAACCAACTGAGAATTAATTTTCTTAAATTGATTTAGGAAAAACTTACCTACCTGATAATATTATTCTTCATTTTTTTTCCATGTTTACACATTTAATATAAATATGACATACAAATATTTAATTTAATTGAGGAAAAATAAACAGATTCATTAAATTCAGCAATAAAGATCAAAAAAGAATTACATACATGAGAAATATTGAGCACTTCCATTGCCTTATTGTTTCTAGAATTGATCATTAATCGAAATCTGGGGAAGGGGGGGGGGGGATTACAAAAACAATTACAGAGTAAGAAATATTGAACTCATTTCAGAAAATTTTTGGAGTGGAAGGCTGATATTTTTATACCAACTATGTGAAAAATACCAGAGCCGGGAATCGAACCCGGGCCTTCCGCTTTACGTGCGGATGCGTAAAAATTTTCTGAAATGATATTTCATGGTTGATGAAAAAATTTCTAAATTAAATTTAAAAAATATTGAACTCTTTCAACTCTATTTCTAGAATCTAATGAAAGAAGTTTAAAATTAATATTATCATTCATGTTGCAAATGGATAAAGATTAGGAAACAAAAGACTTCTGCAGAACATTTGATTGCTGATCACTAGTTGGAGATAAATAAAGGGAGGGAGGGGCAAAAAATAATTACATCAGCAAGAAATATTTAACAATTCTATCTCTTTACATGTTCTAGAATCTCAAAGCAACTTTGAAATGAATATTGACATTAATGTTATGGATTGAGAAAGATTGGGAATCAGGAGTTTTCATAGAACATTTGGGGTTTCTTTTTTAAAATGAACGATATCCGCAAATTTTTTAAAAACTGAAGATTTCACTATCTGTCCGGAAGACCGGAAGATACGTTAAAAAACTGGAAAAGCTGGCAAGTATGCTGATAAAATCCACGCTTTTTATTTATCTTTTAAGCAAATTTCGTGAAATAAAGGACCATTTCATTGCTAATTGCGAAAAGCTGCGCTTTCCTTAGTCTATTGCTGAAATAAACAATTATTTTGCCTTTTTTTTTTCCCTGGCTTAACCCGTCAGTAGTTGCATATCAGTCTTTTTGCCGCCCATCGCTTATAAATTCCTCCTGCGAATCACCCCTTAAAAATAAACTGGGGATACTCTGTGTACCTGACCTTGGATGGATGTCCTCTAACATAGTATGTTTTCAAGTCATTCCTGCTATTTTTTGAGCAGTTAAAAATATTTTTACTTCTCAAATCGGTCTATTTGACCGCGACGCGACCACTAATGTTGATTCATTTCTTTCCCCATTCTTGTTTTTTCAGACAGGTTAAAGTTTTGCGGGGAAAACTTCATGTGAATTAAAGGCACTTCATCTTTCTCTACTGGCTTTCTTTCAGCTTTCCCCCCCAACACCAAACAGCGGCGGCAAAAAGACCGACACACGACTACTAGCATTTTAGAAAATGACGCGACTACTCTCGGGTTAAAAATGATCAGCTTAAAAAAATTGGATCTCGCTGAAAATTTTGACAATTTTTGGCATTTAGCTGAGCATCGATTAAAATTTTGTGGTCGGTTAATTGCCTGTAAAAACAGACTTTACAGACAAAGTAGCTAAAACACTGACATTTACGTACTTGAAGCAAAAAAACGGACCAATTCCCCAAAAACAGACCTAGTGGGAGCCCTGTTTCACGTGGTTTATGTTGTACCACGAAAGGTTAATCCTTTATCCATTGAATCAGTATTCTACTCTGTTTATCTCATTGGTTTTTACTAAATTTCATGAACTATAGCAACCCTGCCACCATTTTTAAACAAGATCAGTTGATTTTTAAAGAAAAAAAAAAAAAAAAAAACAAATTAAGACTACTTTAATAGCATTAGTGCTTTAGATTTTTTTTTTTTTTTTTTTTTTTTTTTTTTTTTTAATACATAATATTTGAAGGTTTTAAATTTTGAAATTTTAATGTAAATAAAAAGTTTATAAATAAAGCATTCAATATACAAGAAAAAAAATTAACTTTATTCACTATAAACACAGTATGTGATATTTCCAGGATCAACTGAAAAACAAGTAAAATCAAGATAAATTTCATTATTACAAAGCAAGAATTTTACTCACATGAAAAGTGACAAGGCACAACAAGTACAAATTCAATTACAATTAAAGCATTTATTATTATTTTTAAAATGATCCACAAAGACTTAACTTACCAAAAAAAAAAAAAAAAAAAAAAAAAAAATCATGAGACTTTTACAAACAGTTCGAGACATGTAAAGCTGCAAATAGAAAAATGAATTCATGTGTAAAAGCAAATAAAAAAAGATGAGGTAGAAAAAAAAGTAATTACAAAGTAATGAAAAATGTTGAGCAACAGAGATTGAGACAAAGGAACTTTAAAAATATCACAAAAACAAAAATTTGACTACAAATATGAGAACAGCATAAAAAGATGTAAAGAGGCTTCTAAAATAGCCTTTTCATAAAATATGTAAATACTGTTATTAAATATCATTGGAATGCAATTATAGAAAAAGTATCCATAAAAAAATATTAAGTAAGCAGATAAAATTTAGATCCTAAATAAAAAACTCATTTAAAGTAGTAAAAATAGATTTACTGACATGCTTGTATACTTTTTATAATTACTCTAGATACAAAAAGTTGAATATCTTCATTCACAAATATATTTATATCAAATTAAAAATATATTTTGACATCAATTCTAAAAAAATTTAAAAACATGAGTTGTGTTGATCAAAACTTTATTATTATTTTTTTTTTACTTAAAAAATTCAGCTAATAACCCTATTTTACTCAAAAATTATTAGCTTGCATAAGAATCGGTACAAAAAATAAAAGAATAAATTATTGTAAGTCTGCATTAAATACTGAGTGCAGTAAAGTTGGCATAAAAGGCCAATAAAAAAAAAAAAAATAAATAAAAAATTATGAAAAGCCAAATTGAGCAATGTGTCTCATCACATACAATGTTTAAAAAAATGCTGCTAATTTCATAGCACAGACAGCAACAAGCATCATTTAGATGGTATATTGGGGGGGTTGTACAGTTAAGCCTTGCAGCACATATTAGAGCAGGCATCTTGATTAGCTTGCATCTATAAAAAATTAAATATATATATATTAAATTATGAAACATTTGTTTGTAAACAGACATTTCCAAAATAAAATTTAAAAGCAAACAATCATAAACATAATGCCAGTTTCTTTAATTGCACAATTTAAAAAGATAAGGAAAACAAAAAGGAAACAACGTTTCTGTTCACAGTTTACTGCTAAATTTCAACTCACAAAAGCAAAACTAATAAATATAAATTAAAAATTTCTAAAAATTTTTAAAAAATTAAAATTTCATAATCCTTAAGCATAAAAATTTGAAAAAGTTACAAATAAGAAGAGAGTTCTGCATCCACAAAGATTATTTTACAAAATTTTTATGTTGAACTTTTAATCGAAAGTTCAATCATGATTGATATAAAAAAGAAACTGCAGGTTCTCAAGTCAAGATATTTTAATTATATCTCCTCAAATTATGAAGTTTTATTCCTCACCAGCTGGGTTTTCTTTGTCTTTTTCCTTCTCTTTCTCTTTGTCCTCTTCTTTTGTAGCTTTATCTTCCGATGACTTTTTCTCTTTCATAGAGTCTTTCCTGCTCTTTTTGCTTTCAACCTTTTTAAACAAAAAATATTTGACTTAGGAGTAAAAATCTAACCAGAAATTCAACAAAGTCATTCAACTGAGAAACAAATATTCAGCCAAACTCAGCTAATTCTAGAGGGGGGGGGGAATTCTGATATACAAAAATATATCAATAAAATAGTTATTGCAGGTAAGTGCAAGCCTATTTGACAAATTTTAAAATTATATGTCATTTTTTTAAATTTAATAAACTTAATTTTTCTGAAATCCAAGAATATGTACATTTTACTTTATGCAGATTTATTTGGGAAGTATAAACAGAAAATTTTGTCGAAAGTTATAAACTTTAAAATTATTTCCAAGATTAGTTTGTTTTTAAAATTTAAACACACAAGACTATCCAAAAATCTATGCTTATTTATGACACATTTCACAGAGCTATTTTAAAATAAACATTAAATATTATTTCACTTGTGCTTTGTTCAAAATTATATATAAGTATATAAATTCAATAGAACTTCATAATTGTGATTTTAATATACTTGTTTATTATATGCGTACAATAAAATTTAAAGATATAATACAAATATTGATCTTATATATAAACTCAGAGATGCCAACTTCTAATGACAAAAAAGCAGGAAATTTTTTAACAGAAATCACGAGACTTTTTCCAACAACTAAGTTTGTAAGAAAAATGAGTAAAATAATGCAAATTTAATTTTAAGTAAAGCTATATAAGCTTAGAATGTATTTACAAAGCATCAGTATTAAAATTAAATAAATAATATATGTTTCTTGCAGTAAAACAGTAAAACTTAAAAAAAAAAAAAAAAAAAAAAAAAAAAAACCTCAGACATACAGTTGTTTAAAATTTAAGTCAAAATAGACAGATTTGATCATTCTGCTCCTAATATAAAACAATAAGAATCATAATTATCTTTGTTAAAGAAAAGGTAATAAAGAAATGAAAATATCAGCTATATTCTAATGAAATTTGAATTCTTTAAGTTTTCAATGGTTATGGTATTAAAAAAAAAAAAAAAAAAAAGAAAGAAAAAAAAATCTTCACATTCAAACTGAACTTGATAAATTGCAGGGCAAGATAAATTTCAATTTTTTTTTTTTTTTTTTTACCCAATCCCACAAATTTTAAGCATAAATTATGCTAAGAGGATAGATAAAAATTATATCAGAAAAGCAGGAGAAATGAGTGGAAAATCAGGAGCATAGAAAAACAAGCAAAAAGCAGGAGACTCCTGCCGAAAGCTTGGTACATCTGTAAACGAGTGTCTGTACTTGGCATGTCTGTAAACTAGTGACATGAAAGTAAATTTATGATGAAATACATCTACAGCAGCATTTTATCTGAAAGCTTCACATAAAATACTGAAAAATATTCTTAAAGATTGATAGATAATATACTGTTTGAATTTTAGATCAAGGCAGGAGTTTGAGGACATTTATAAAATATTTCTGTATGTTAACCATTTGATATATAATCCAAAAAGGTGAATACTAAATTACTAAAATTTTGATTGCATCTCTAATATTGATATAGTATGGAGGTTTTGAAACTTACCACTGGTTTTGGTTTAGGCTCCATAGCTGGATCAAGTGTTATCTTGCCAATATTATTCCTTTCATGGAGCTTTTGCATGGCTTCTGGAATCTGATGTAGAACATTGAAATTATTTTCAAAATAAATATTTTGGTAAAAAAGTAAAATTATCATCAAGCATATACATTTTTAAAACCATTAGGAAGGAAAAAAAAAAAAAAAAAAAAAAAAAAACTATGACTTAATCATCATCACTGTTTGATATACAAGAAACTTTTTTTTGCAAAAGCAATTAAACACTAACTTTTTTTGTAAAGTGTTTCAGCCTCAATACTTTTTTTTCCCCCCTTGAGGTAAAGGTTAGTATTATGCCCAGTGACAGAAAATTTTGTAGATGTCTACGACAGGCTTTTAAAATTTCATAATCTGTCTGCGAAATTTGCATGTAGTCAGGGGTGAAAATGGCTTACACTCAAAAAACCTGAAAGATGACAGCAACAATCTTGAGGGAGGAGGGGGAGGGGGGTAACAACAGTGGTGATTTCGTGCAACAATACACAATACAATTTTACTACAGAACAATATAGTATAAACAATTATAAAATAATAAGATTAATTCATTCAATTAAATACTTTATAGCAATGTTTGACACAACACAATAAAAATAATTATAAATAATAAAAGTATTAGTTTTAGTTTTGATACAGAAATTTTTATAATTGAATTTTGAAGTGGAGAAGTTTTAAATGAAATTAGCACTTTTCTACGTTCCCGTACAATCTCAGTAACAGGTAACAGGAGAAAAGAATGCACGCATAAAGCTGCCTATCAAGGGAGATCTAGGCTCCTAGGTCGCCCTTGTTAAGCACTGTTTTGTGTGTTCCTACGGAGGCACCTATAGGGGGCTCTAGAGTTACCAGAGAGCGTCTAAGGCGTCATACATCAGTAGCGCATTGTCGTGGGCGAAAAATGTCCGTAAATTGCAGACAATTTTTTATAACTGCAGACAAAAACTGTCTGAAAGTTGTGGGCAATTTTTTTTTAGTAGTACAGACAAAGAGTGTCCGAAAGTTGCGGACTAATTTTTTTATTAGTGCAGACAAAAACTGTCTGCAAGCCGTTTTTCTGTGTCCACGACCATGTCGCCGTGTCGCGGCGTTTCTGCCACTGGGGTATTATGGATCTTATGTTTGCTTATTGTAAGTACTTAACTTGCTTAGTTTTTTTTTTTTTTTTTTTTTTTGTAAGTTTGGGGGAGGGGGGGGGGAGGCGTATCCATGTGGCAGAGTTTAGGCAACAGTGGCACTGTCACAGAACAATTGCCCATTACAGAATTTTTCTTTTTTCATTAAAAAAAAAAAAAAAAAAGGCTCCAGATTTCACTTAAAAACAGAAACTTGTTCTTATTTCAGCATTCTACCAAAGTTAAGGTATAATACTGGTATTTTTATAATTAAATGTACATGTAATGTACAAATTAAATCAATGTGTTAAGTTAATATTAAACAATACATTCTACTCAAAAAATTTTTTGCACTGCTAACACTTTCTGCAAAAAGCATACAAACATCCTGCCACAGGGGAGCATACAAACCAGGGTTGGCAGGTTTTTGACGCATGACAGTTTTTGACGGTTTAAACCGCAGTTTAAACTGTCACGTCAAAAACCCTGTGTCAAAAACTGTCAAAAACCTCCAATTTTACACTTTTTAGTATATTTTAACAATGAAGTAGTCATATTTTGAGAAATAAAATAATGTAGTCTTTAAAGAGGGGGTTAGTTTGTAGGATTCCTATGGTTAAAAATAATTTTTAGGAGAGTATTATCTGTTTCCTATGAATGCCAATGATGTCTGTTTTAAGTACAAAAAACTGATATTTATTACCTTTATAAAATACAAAAATTCAAATATAGAAACTTGTGTGTTCTAAGGTGAACTACTTATTGCACTTTAAGTTTACAGTACATCTCTCTTTTGTGAATTAATGTCTTAAAGGTATGAAAATTTACATTTATATGCATGGAAATGTAATATTAAATACAACAAAATGCAATATTAAGTAAAACATTAAAATTTCTCAAGCTGTATTTAAATAAATTTTCCTTTACCTTTTAAAAATGCTCGTGTCTAATTAATTTTTAATGTTATATCTTGATTTTACATAAGTTTAACTATATATTCTAAAATATCTGGATATTACTTTGTGGATTCGTTGCTATGATTTAATTTTTAAAAAATACATTACATTTGAATGCTAAAAATTTTCATTGAAATTTCAACATTAATCTATCATTGAATACACAAACTAAGTAATAACCTAATATGTTTAGTTTGTATTTTTAAATCATAAAGTGTTTTTTAATCATAGTTTGTATTTAGTTTATTAGTTGTATTTGTTTGTATTTTTTAATCATAAATTTTTAAATCATAAAAAAATCATTTTAAATTATAAAGTGTGGAGGGAAAAAAATTAACAGAAAACATTTAGACATTTTTTTAAAATGTAAAAGTTTTATTTATTATTTTTTTGAAATTTAGTTAGTTTTAAAGAATTCTTAATATGCTTAATTGTATTACTATAATTTACCATCTATATATGCAATTTTTCGTAGCTCTAGGGAAATTTACAAAAAGATTTTATATACATTCACTCTCCCCTATATATATATATATATATATATATAATAAAGATGATCTATTAAGCATAGTAGAAGCCAAGCAACAGATACAAGATCACTGAAACACCAATAACCAATAAGATAAAAGAAAAAAAAAAAAAAAAAAAAATCATCAGTGGATGAAATACACTAATGTAAAGAAAGCAGATCTATTAATTAACAGCCTGCAAAACAAACAAATCAATAAAGTAAAACAACAAATCTTAACTTAAAACCATAAACTTATCAAAATTAATGAAAAAACAACCCAAGAAACACAAGATAGGAAGAAGGAGGCAGGCGGCAAGACTTGTGACTTGCCTGTGGGGTTACACTAGTTTTATGCCGGCAACACTCCCCCAGCCTGCCACAACCAGAACAGGAACCATATGGATTTAAAAATGCAAATTTCAAAGCAGATGAACAACAATGAAACCACGAAGCCACAATGAAATTCACCGATTGATCACATTGTGTTTAACAGTATAATTAGAACATTAAATATAGTTGACAACTCAAAAAGGAAAAATCTGAAATTTTATTGGAAAATGAAAGTTTGCATAGTAATACAAAGCAAAAGCCTACTTTTTTTTTTTTTTTTTTCAAATTTAATTTCACGAACCCACCCAACCATCCAGCCTTACAACACCACCCCACCTCCATAATCAAACATCTGC
This sequence comes from Salticus scenicus, assembly GCA_963930645.1. NCBI lineage: Eukaryota > Metazoa > Arthropoda > Arachnida > Araneae > Salticidae > Salticus > Salticus scenicus. The sequence continues at coordinate 257,497,335 of OZ005650.1, read as the reverse complement.
CCACCCAACCGCCACCTTTTTTATTGTCTTTTATTATTTTATAATTTTTTTTGTTGATATACACAAGAGTGTACACAGCTTTTTTTTTTTTTTTGTACTGACAGAGACATGGTTAAGGATATAAAATAGAAAATACAAAGTTTTTAGGAAAACCCATTTTAGCAGTGGCTGTGATCAGTTTATTAATATTCTTGTTTTTAAACTTTGCAGAGCATAAATTATTAATTCGAAATAAATGGTTAATGATGATGTTTCTAAATACCGAAAGATGCAGACATGAATTAAAATGTGTAAATAAGTTTACATTAAAACTAAAATCTTGCCGTTTGTCATAGATATCTGTGTAAAGTTTATTACCATCGATGATTATTTTGAGATCTAAAAAGTTAATTGATTGATTAGTCAGAGTATTTTGAGTTAGCTTTAAATTAGGTGGATAATTGAAGGAAAAGTCATTTTGTGAGTTCTTGTTGAGATAAAATACAATAATATCATCGATGTAACGATAAAATCGAACATCATCATTGCAAATTTGCTTTTCATAATAATAAAGATAGAGATCTGCCAAAATACTGGAGCTACAACCTCCTTGTGGGATGCCTAATTGTTACAAATAGATATCGTTGTTGTGGAAGATATAATTATTATGGATAACAAAGTTAAGAAGTGTTTTAAATTTTTCTGCTTTAAAATTGTAAGGAAGATTAATTTGAGCTTTATATTCTTGAAAAAGACTGTAAATGATATTACTAAGATCTGATAACTCAATATTATTGAAAAGATCTTGAAAGTCAAAAGTCATAATATTGTCTATTGAATCGAGCAATTTGATGTATTGAATTAATTGAAAGCTATTTTTAAGACAGTGTAAATTATCAACTTTGCAAGTACATTGGTAAATTTGTTTTAGAATATCCAGTAGAGCTTTATTAGCATTGTTATAAGTGTTACACCCAACAGTGACAGTGCGAAATTTAATTGGAGATTTGTGAAACTTAGGTATGAGAACTATATAAGGATAATTAAAGTTATTGAAGGGAAGTTGAAGTAGTTTATAGTAATTATGTATTTTTCGGTTATTAATAATAAGGTTATTATTAGTTAAACTGAAGATGTTACTATTATTGATTGAAGAGTTTAAAATAGAGAGATAGTAGGATTTACAAATAATGGCATAATTATTAGGTGATTTGTCAACATAAGTGATCACAAAGTCATCCTGTAGTGATTTGATTGAGTTAAGAAGTACAGATTTTTTAAATAACACCAGATTTGAAGAATTGATAAATAATGCATTTTTGATTTTTTGTAACACTAAAACTTTCCATTGAGTGAAGTAGACAATAGGTTTATTATGAGTAATAGATATTTTATAAATAAATAAATCTAGGTCATAAGAAAACTGTTGAAAGATTTGTGGAATGCTAGTTTTAACTGGAAGTCTAAATTTGGTGCCAAATTTCATGAATTTTTTTAATTGATAATTATCAATAATATTGAGATTACCCGTGATAATGTGTCCATGGTCTCTGTCAATAAATTTTGAGAAAGAAGGATCATTGAATTTACAGGTTACAGTGTTAGTAAAAGAGGTAGACTTAGATACAGAATTATAATTGAATATCTTTCTGCCAAGAGGAAGAGGATATTTGAAGGTACGAGATAGATTTAAATCTTTAATCGGAAACAAACATTCTTTGTCATTAATGATAGAGACGTAATGTTAATACTGTTCAATATTTGATTTGTAAAATTCACAATTAATTATTTGTTTTAAATTTGTTGGGCTTTTTATTAATTTTTAAATTAAATTGTTTGATTTTGTACATTATAATATCATAAAAAATGTCTGAAAAATGTTTATTATAGGATTGGCTTATATATATATATATATATATATATATATATCTTTGTACATTGCAACTTAAAAATATGTATAAAATTATTGTACATTACAGTTTCCACAGTATATGGTTTTCGACAGTTTTTGACGGTTTAAACCAGTTTTTGACAGTTTAAACCAGTTTTTGACATCTGTCATGTCAAAAACCAACCCTGATACAAACATCCTGCCACTGGAGTAAGATGTTTGATTCCTAGGCTTATTCCTTTTTCTTTTAAAAACAAACTTTCAGCATGGCCTGCCAGTAACAAAACAGGCTCAAAATGTTACCCACAATTTTTTTTTTTTGAAATAAACCAAATAAGTGAATAAAGTATGTTTAAAATTAATACTAGCATCCATGTTTTTGGAAAGAAATTCATTGTAAGCCTTGATGCAATCACTCTAAGATCATCAATTTTATTTGATGGAGGAGGGAAGGGATGATAAAAGCAAAATAAAAATCACCTACATTTTTTGTTTTGCTGTTTCTCTATGAGGGAAAAAATAAAATAGCATGAGAAAATCTTGAAAAGATGAGATTAAAGCTGATTATAATTTTATTTCATGAAATTATGATTATCCATGCTTGTAAGTTGAAATTTTGATTATAAACTTATTACTATCCATGCAAGTATAAAAGTAAACTGAGTAATATGTTGCTATAATTTTAACACACACACACACACACACACACACAAAAAAAAAAAAAAAAACTAAATAAATAAATAAAATAAGGAAATAATTACAGCTAACCCGTTAGTAGTCGCTAGTTGACCGATTTGCTGCCCATCCTTCAGTTTTTCCAAATTTTTTTATTCAACAGCCACCAAAAATTTTTAGAAATGGCATTTGATAGATATAAAATGCGAATAAAATCTAAGAAACGTTGATCACATCACTTTTTAAAATTATTGGAGCGAGTTAAATAAAAATTGCGCAATCTGTAATAGGTGGCGCTGTCTATAGCGACTACTAACGGGTTAAGCATTATTCAAATGCATTTATTGTGTATTTTAGGATGTTATCAACAATAGCCCTTTTAAAGTTAAGTATTCAATAGACAGTTAAAATAAGAAAATTTCCTTGGAGATATCAGTGCTTGATTTCAACTTCAAATAAACTAAACTTTTCAATGAGTTTCCCCCCCCCCCCTTCAATCATTAATTAGTTGTCATCCTGTTATTCATTAGTTAAAACTACAAGAATTTTTTTTAAAAAGGGCTGGATGGTTTGAAGAAAATTTAGGAAATTTATCATTAAGCTTAGATAAAATAAAATATAAATAAACTAGAAGTATAATGGATATTTTAATAAATGAATGTCAAGTTTGAATTTTTAAAAAAAGTGCGGAACTAAAAAGGCAAACTCACATCTTCAAAAGCATAAGTAGAATCAATAATGGGTTTAATTTGTCCATCTTGCCATAATTTGAAAATTTTTTCAACAACTTCTCTTACATAATCATGTCCATTTTGTTTGTACAACAAATGTCTTAAATGGAATCCAGATACTGATCTGTTTTCATCAAAAAGCTTCAAAGGCTTTAGCTTGTCTACTTGCCACCACTAAAAAAGAAATTCAAACCATTATTTTTATAATGAATATTTCAACACATTTAAGATTTATTATCAATACATACATACTAAAACTTACTGATTTTGCTGCACTAAAAATGCTTTTTGTCTCTCCAGTCACTACATTCGAGTTACCTAAACAATTTTAAATACAATATAAAATCTACATTTACAGAAAAGTATACTTAAAAAAATCAAATCAACTTTACTTGTACTATATAAAGCCAAATTATAATAATTGCAATAACTATGAAATTTTTTAACAATTTCATTTATTCATGGATATAAAATTTATGATTAATAGCTTAGTTTATTTCGTTAGCAGACTTGCCAACCAATTTTAATAAAAAAAAGGGAAGATTTTTGTTGAAAAACCAGAAGATTTCATAAAAAAAGGAAAGATTTATTTTTTTCTCTTTCACGTACTAAACAATACAGTTTTACAATTTTAATATCTAGAAGCAATCTATAAAAACGTTTTACTATAGACTGATTATACTAAATATATAAAAGTTTTAAATGAAGTTATTCTTCTTCAACATATAACTATCTACAAAACAGAATCTGTAAGAAATTTATTTAACAATATACAAAAAAACTTAGTTAAGTTAAAGTATAACTATTTTTTTTTAAATAAATATAGAATGATTTTTGTGTAAGTACAATAATCATACATATAAAAAAAAAGTAGCAGTAGCTAATTATCAGTTTCAAACGTGCATAAAACCAACTAAGTATTAATTTTCTTAAATTGATTTTGGAAAAATTTTCCTACCTGAAAAAATTATTCTTCATTTTGTTCCCCCATTTGGTATAAATATGACATACAAATATTTAATTGAGGAAAAATAAACAGATTCATTAAATTCAGCAATAAAGATCTAAAAATAATTACATAGGTGAGAAATATTGAGTACTTCTATTGTTTTATTGTTTCTAGAATTGATCATTGCTCACAATCCGGGGAAGGAGGGGGGGGGGAATACAAAATTAATTACAGTAAGAAATATTAAACTCTTTCAACTCTACTTCTAGAATCTAATGTAAGAACGTTAAAATTAATATTATCATTTATGTTGCAGATGGATAAATATTATGAAACAAAAGCCTTCTGCAGAACATTTGATTGCTGATCACTAGTTGGAGATAAATAAAGGGGGAGGGGGGCAAAAAATAATTACATCAGCAAGAAATATTTAACAATTCTATTTCTTTAAATGTTCTAGAATCTCATAAAGCAAATTTGAAATGAATATTGACATTTATGTTATGCATGGAGAAAGATGGGGAATCAGGAGTTTTCGTAGAACATTTGGGTTTCTTTTTTAAAACAAACGATATCCGCGACTTTTTTAAAAACTGAAGATTTCATCATCTGTCCACGTGCATCTTTGAATAAAATCGTCGCCAAATCATCCAGGCAGCGATGAACGGCTCTATTTGAAATGCTCAGAAACATTGGTATTCCTGAAGATTGTTCCCAGTGCCGAATCTGAAGATCTATTACAAGAATAAGTTGTAGGATTACGCAGTTCTCTCATTCCTGAGTACAAAGTGAAAATGAAAGTATCATGGAATATGTCGTTAGTATTACAGTAGTGATAGTGAAAGCTAGTTCATAAATGGATTTTTTTCATGTCTTCATGTAATCTGGAGTGGTCTAGTATATGACCAGATTTTCACCTAATAGCTCACCTGATAAAAACAATGGATCGATCTGTTAAGATTTTTTCTAAGTGCTCACAGAGAATTTGTGCGATAATTTGTACCTGAAATAGGCCCAATATTCGTCCGATAATATGAAGTGTTGTGCAAGTGTGATATGTTATTTGACGACTGTGTTAGAAAAAAAAAACTGAATTATTGAACTATACAAATTAATAAACTTTTCTGAATCAAACTCTTATCTCCAAAACCTAATAATGATTTCAGAATGCACATATGAAATATTGAAATGTTCCATAATTATGATTGAAGTATTCTTATGTAAGTAAGTGGCCACTGAATTGATTCTTATGCATAAATAAAAATTTCATCAGAGCCTGAAAACTGGTAAGTCATTTATTATTTTCTTCCTTCTATCTGTGTATTTCATTCTAGATGACATTCATCGGAAAGTGTTTCAAGAAATTTTATTCATAAATTATGTTCATGATCATGTTTGACTTAATTAACAATTTATTAATTTTACTAATTTAATTAAATAAAAACGCAATTGAATCTATTTAAAATTAGAATTTTCTTGAATTACTTTAACTAATCATTCATAAATATTTTAATAATATAACACTTACCATAATTTATAAATTCTTTCTTTTAATTACTCCTCAGATTTTTTTGGTCATATTTAGAGTAAAATTAGGAAAAACCTTAAGATTTTATTTTTATTATATGGAGCATGCTTAAATTTTGTATATTGAAATTTCATGAAATTTATTCCCTTTTCCCCTCCAACCAAAAAATTATTGATTACAGCAGGGGTTTTTAAACTGATTAAGAGCAATGCGAAATATTGAAACAGGAATGTTTAAAACTTTATGCCATGAAAAGATTTAAGTTGCACATGATCCGTCAAATTTTGACGGGTATTAACTAGTTTTTATTTAATTAGCAAAAATTTTCTGATGGTAGCATTCTGTAAACCAGACTTGACAACTACTATAATCTAAGATTCCTGTAGTTAAAAAGCTTCTAATATCAATTTTATTTGTTTTTAATGCAATTCTCAAAACTTGTTCACAAGAAGCTTGCTATACTGGACAAAGTTGATATGTTTAACATATTTCAGGAAAGTATTTTTTTTTTTTTTTTTCTTTTCAAAAAAGAAAGTTTGGTATGAAGAATGCTTCTTTGAAACTTTGCGTTTTTCCACAACTATCTTTAATTCATTAATAGAAGAGGGTAACTGGTCTATCGGTAATTTAGGAATTCAGTTCCTAAGAGCATTCAGGAATCCAAACATCTCAAGATTCCCAAAAAACCCTGATAAGGAGACAGAAGAAAAAATGTCATGAAAACCAGATTAATTGCACTCATAAAAGGAATCTTTTACAAAAATTGTACAGAAAGAGAGAAATCAAAAATATTTAATGCACTTTCATCAATGAAAATGAGTACATACATAAAATAGAATGGTCAAAAAAAAAAAAAAAAAAAAAAAAATATTAATGCTGAAATTATATTTTCATATTAAAGTTAAATTATACTAAATACAATAAAATCATAAGCTGATAACCTTTATATACAATTATACATACTGACTGATTTCCAAAACATTTTTATGGACTGAGAAACTTAACACTTTCATGGTCAAATGCATATGTAGTAATTCATTATGTAGTCAGAATTTTTATGAACACGGATGGGTTAAAACGTAAATAAGGTGAAAACTCTAGGTTGAAAATTTTGACACTGCAAAATTCCCAATAACCATGGTAGATGAGTAACAGTAGTTTAAGAATGAAAAAAAAAGGCGTGAAGCATGTTTTGAAAATTAAAATACATACCGTATAAAATATATCGACCCATGGGCTTTAACAAGCCATATCCTTTGTTTGCATCTTCCCCACATAAACAATCCAGAACGACATCAACACCATTTGGAGCAAGCCTTAAATAGAATGATAAATTTTGTAATTTTAATGATAATTAAAAAAATTATACAAGTTCCAGACACAGGCAAATTAAAATTACTTGAGCACTGCCCAGTCAGCAGCCCCCCCCCCCCCCAAAAAAAAAAAAAAAAATGTTATTGATGTGTAACTTATTTTAAAGACATCTCCCAAGAAAAATAAAATTTGAATTTCTGTTTCTATACATACCATTTTATGTGTAGCTTCCCCCCCCCCCCAAATATGTAATTTTTCAAACGAAGTTTTGTAGAAAAATTAAATAGTGTGTATATGTGTATGTATATATATGTATGTGTACATGTGTATGAATAACTTTTAGAAAATAAAAAACAACATACAAGCTTTAGGAAGGTAATATCAAAAACAGAAAATTTTTACTTTTCTTGTGAGACATCTAAACTAGGAACTTATCACCAGGGTTCCCACTCTTAAAAAGAAAAAAAATTCAAGGACTTTTCAAGTACTTTTTAAGGCCCATTTGAAATTTTTCAAGGACTATGGGGGAAAATTGCAGAATGCTAGGCATATGCACAAAACTTTAGTAAATCACAGAACACTTTTATTATTATTATTATTATTATTTTATAAGTAGAATAATAACTTTGCCTGTTTTCACAATACATTTTTGATGGATTGACCAAATTAACTTTTACAAAAGTTAAAAAATGATTAGTTTAGGATTTGGAATTGGGATCATTATGATTATTCGAAAGTTCTTAGGTTTGAGTTATGGTCTGGTCACTTTCTGCTCAATATTAATGACTAGTCTACCAAACAGGTATGAGATTGGCAAAAAAGACAAATAAGCTGAAACTATATGCAAATGCAAGATAATGAAATGAGAATTTTATGACAAAATGCATTATATTAGACAGCACCATGTGCATTGTGGAGATGGAGATAGTTTAGCCTTGATCGAGCGTTTGCTAGAGCGGAAAATTCAAGGATTTTCAAGAACTTTACACGAAATTCAAGTATTTTCAAGGGCCCTTGAAAAAGAAAATGAAATTCAAGTACTTCTTAAGGACTTTCAAGGACCGTGGGAACCCTGATCACATGCCCAAAGGTTAAACATTACAGGTAAGAAGACTCCAGCTGACTAACCGGAACTCTTAAGACTGCACATCAGCCACAAATTCACCATTTCTATCTCTTCATGTAATCTTATGAGATTTCCATTGCTTCATATTTTAACTTTTTTTTTTTTTTTAAAGGCAAATTTTTTTCTATTTTAATTAACTCGTTGGTCATTGAACATGTCATTTATTTTAGTCAGAATCTTTATTAGCTAAGTAAAAATCTGGTCATATTGTAAATCTGAAGGGGAAATTTTTTTTCATAACATGCTTAAAGATTGAAATTAATTTTTTTTTTTTTTTTTTTTTTTTTTTTAAATGGGATGTCCTTAAAGGATGAAATAAAAACATAAGATTACACAGGAAGTGAAAAATATTGAATCTGACCAACATGCAGCCTTAAAATATGACAATAACAGGAGTTAATCCTGGTTTTAATTTTTAGGACCCATTTCTGAAATATATATATATTTGTAAGTTTTTATAGGAAAAAAATAATTTTGTAAATTTTACCATTTTAGCAGTTTATATAATGTATAATATCAAATTAGTAATGTTTCATTAAACCAAGCACAGGCAATCTCAAACGCTAAAATCCATGGGGAAAAATCATGTCTTACTAGAGATGTAAAATTTCCAGAAATTTTGATGCAGTGGGAAAAAAATCAGTTTTCCCGTTTTTTTTTTCTGGAAAAATTCAATTTTTACAGATAAAAATAGGGTTTCTTAAATAGTTATATCTTAGAAAATATAAAATTAAATACTTAAAAATACATGCAATTCATATTATTTTGCCTTAACATAAATATATATACAAAAAGCTTTTAATATTAAAAAATGAGCCTTTCCATTTCATAACTACCACCACTACCCTTCCTTGTACAAAAAAACCGAAAACTAGTCAAATCATCATTCAACCATTAATTTTGCATAGGGTGTGCGTTCCTATAGAATGTTCATCTCCCAGCAGCATTGATACAAAGAATTTTGATTAGAATCAAACCAACAAAAAAATTTTTTTTCATCAACCCGAACCAGATTTCTTTATATCTGAAACCCAAAAAACTAAATAAAATTTAATGATTCCTCTGAAAATCATGCAAAACTTTTTTAAGTTATAAAATAATATAAATTTTCATTGTCACAGAGTTAGTAAATCATTTAAAAATTTTTTTTTTAAATGGAGTTACTGATACAACATTAAGTTAAAAATTTAAAAAATTTGAAAAATGGATTAATGATTTTTAACCACTTATATGCATTGTGTACTTAAGAGTACAAAAATATGCTTTAAGTTTAGTATATATATGATTTTTCTTTGTTTATTGCCTTTCTGCAATATTTATGTAGTATGTTTATAATTATATCAAACAAATTTCTGTTTATTATGATAAAATATTTTGAAAGATGTTCTCAAATCGACCCATTGAAAACTTAACCCGCAGGAAAAAAAAAAAAAAATCAGTCAACCTAATCCAAACCAGACCCACAAGAAAAATAATTCAGTCAACTCAGCCCCAAGAAAAAAAATTCTGTCAACCTAATTGCTTTTTATGCTTTGTATTAATTAAATTCGTTTGCTGTATGGTCTTGCTTCCATCTGTGAGAAGTTGGGGGCTAGAAACGTGTTTTTTGGTTAAAATTACCAGCGTTTTGTCAGAAACTTCTCATATTCCTTTCCCTACATGGGGGAGCTCCCTTGATGAAGGCCCTCATGTGTTTTGGGATTAATTTTTCATCTGGCTTTAGTTATTTTGCTTATATATATATATATGCAGGAGTCTATCCAGGTTTTATTTTTTGGGTCCCTTTTTTGTGAAAAATAAAATATTTTTGTGCAATTTTTATTTATTTTTGTGAAATATAAAATATTTTTGTGAAAAAGCAAAATTGTGTAAAATTTTTCGTTTTTACAATCATTTTATGTAATGTTTAATATCAAGTTAATAGTTTTGTTGAGCCAAATTAAGGCATTAATTAAAAATAATACTGAAAACATTTAATAAAAGAATCATTTTTATAAAAAAAGTCTTGTGAAGGGGCTCATTTTTTGAATTTGAATTTTGTGAAGGGTCCCTTTCCATGGATTTGATTTTTGTGAAGGGTCCCTTTTTATGAATTTGAATTTTGTGAAGGGTCCCTTTTTACTATGGGGAATTTTGTGAAGGGGCTGCAAAAGGGACCCAAATTTTGCCTGGATCGACCCCTGATATGTGTGTGTGTAATATATATCCACAGACTTTTGTTTAAATCTTATCTATATTTTTGTAAATTGTATATTGTAGGTTTGTATGCCTCAAATTAAATGTAACTTTATAAAAATGTTTTCATGTGGGGGTTTAGTGTATAACAAAAATATACCCAACAAAAATAGCTGAATTCTTTTTTCTTAAATATTAGATTTTATTTCATTATTATTTTTACCGCTATTGTTATTATCATTATTAGGGCTGTGCCGATTAATCGATCAATGCTTAGTCTCGATCAATTTTTTTTTTATCGAGTTAATCGGCTCGATTAATTCGATTAAAATTTTTCAAAATATGATTAAAATTTTCAAACTACGAATTAAAGTAAAAATGCTGTTCTGCCTACAAAATATTTTTTCGCATATTTTGCTAACAAACATTATAAGAAACATCCATGAAATAATGGAAAAGCAAAAATAAAATAAATAAATAAGTAAATAAAATGAAACCTCAAAAGAAGTTGCACTTTTGTTGATTAGAGAAAAAGGAGAGGACAGTTATTAAACAAAATGCCGCTCCATGTGCATGCTGGAGCAACACCACCTCTTTGTAGCCTTCTACAGAAAGTGTTGGTTAGGGTAATAGTATTCTCAGAAACAAGAAGCTTTCAAAAAATAGAAATGCTAAAAATTTAAAAGAAAAGAATGAATTGAGATCTCCACTATCCCTCTGATGAGGGAAATGTCAACAGAGTTTCACAATATCTTCAAGCGTTTATTGTTTGTTCAGAATTGCTGATAGTAACTATTGAAGTAGAAACATAAAATAGCATTCTCTGTTCTAATCCGAAGTGACAAAGAAGTACTAAAATATAAGAATTTGAGATTTTATGATGATGATATGGAATTTTGAGAATTCATTTAAAAATAGTGACAAGCGAGATGAACAATGCCTGCAAATATAAAACCAAAATATGTGTAAATTCATTTAATGTTTCTTTCAAAATTAATTAAAAAAATTAATTTATTAAAAAAAAAATTGAATAAGTAAAAATATTTATATAAAATTAACACTTAAAGTCAAAATTATTACTCTGAAAATTGATTTAAATTTCAGCTATGAAACAGATATAATGATTAGACAAAATTTTTTGAAAAAAAAAAATTATTTTTCTCAGTCAAACTTATGAATAATATATATATATACACACACACACACACAAAATATGAGAGTTTTATTCATCATTCAAATAAAATTATATAAAGAAAAATGAATATTGATTAAAAATCCGATTAATCGATTAATGAATTACGATTAACCCAGTTAAAACTCTTAATCGATTCCCACCCCTAATCATTATCATAACTATTGCTATTTTTTCTTGCTACCTATATTTTTGTAACTGAATACTGTAAGGTTCATATGACTCAAGCTATTTAAATTCTATCGCATAAACTATTTCATATTCATTAAAAATAAACTATTAAATTTTTTTAAATTCATAAACTAGATTTAAAAAGAAAAATATGAGTCATTTGTGTCTTAGAGGAATCAAAAACTTGATTAACTGTGTGAAAATGTTAAATTTGTCTTTTGCGTTATATGGGACTGTTTATCGTGCTGTATGAGCAGTAGTCTCAATTTTTTTGTTTGTGTTTGTAGCAGCCATTCAGATGAGTTTTAAAGTAAGAGCAATCAATTTCGTTTTATTTCATAATATTTTTGTACTTTTTTTCCTGATGTGAATTTTAATGAATAACGTCCATTCTAGGGTAGATCGGAATTTATTTTTTCTAAATGTGTAGACAGACCCCTAACATATTTTTGCTTGTAACTCAAGAATTGATTTTTTTTTTTTTTTTTTTTTTTTTTTTTTTTTTTTTTGCTGACAGTACATGAGAAAATATTTCAAGAAAAAAAGCATCAGAAAGTAAATACAGTTGAAGATCTTTAATCCGCACACCTTGGTTCTAGAACTTGTGCGGATTATAGATTTTTGCAAATTATAGATCAATGATGCCATTTCCTCGTTATATGAATTAGTATAAGGTACATAAAACAATAAACTTTATTTAATGAAGCTAGAATTAGAATTGTTTGTTTTTATGTAATGTAATGAAGGTAATACTAATAAACATATAAAACAATAAAATTTATTTAATGAAGTAGAAGCAATGTATAATTTAAACCCTTAAATGAGTAATTCATTAAAAAACTGTGCTCCTACTTCTGGACTGTGATTAAAAATATGCTGCCAGATACTTGCAATGTCATTAGTTTGATGCAGTTTTTAATGACTGCATTGTAGATCTTTTCTTCAAAACAAATGCTGGTGTAAATTTTTCTTTACATAGTTTTGTGTATTTTTCAAGTACCACCTAAAAAGAACATTTACACTAATAGTCCTTAAACATCTGTGAAAATACACAATCCCATCAACGCATGTCATTTTTTACAACCAATGTGCAATGCTTTTACTGGAACTTTGCAATGCTTTTACTAGAAAACTGTACTTGCATGTGTTTTGTTTGATCACTAATTGAATATTATTCAGACGACGTTCAGATTCGCTAAAAAAGTATAAAGGCAATAAAAGTATAATTATATTTTTTCCTTCTAAAATTATGTATATCTAAATTTAATTTTACTCTTTTTTTTTTTTTTTCATTTTAGTACGTGAATTAACATAATATTTTCTCATATACATCCAAAATATCAGATTTTCGTTACTGCAAATTCTTTTGTTTACAATTGCAAAGTGAGTGTGGATTATAGACAATTGCGAATTATGGGTATGCGGATTATAGATCCTCAACTGTATTATAAATTTCGAAGTACATTATATGCTAGAAATTTCAAAATTTTCAATTTTTCAGAGTGGAAATAAACCTTTTCAGAAAAAAAAAAACAAAAAACTTTTTTCCCCCAAAATTCCCAGGGTTTTTTGGACCATTCCCATCTTTATGTCTTACTAAAAAGGATCTTTTTTAAGGAATAATTAAAGGGCTCCCAATTTTTGCCAGTGTCAACCTTTGAATTATGCTAAGTCAATAGCTTCAAATTATCACAAAGTTTCACTGAAAAAAATAAATAAATAAATAAAAAAAAATAATAATTTGAAGATTTATATTAGTTAAAGTAACAAGATTAAATATTTCACCACACTTCTTCCAGTTAATAAAAAGCAAAGTTATTTTAAAAGGAAAAAAAAAAAAAAAAAAAAAAAAAAAATATGCCTGAGCAAGCACTAAAAAGATTTTTACAAAATGTTAATTACTTTTTCACTTCTTGCACATAATCTACTCCATGTTCTATCAAATGAGTAAATGAATCTTTTATAGCTTCATGCTTGTGTTTTGAAGCTGTACCAATTAATGTGACATCTGGAATGGTTTTGACAAGTTGAGACACAGCTAAACCCTAAAATATACATTCATATAAGAATATTTTATTCATACTTTAAAAAATAAATTTGTGTTTAAATACAAATAGACTGAATAAAAAAAAAAGCAACCGATTAAATTATAATGAATATTTAAAATAATAATAATCATGCATGTTGTCCTCCCAATTTTTGACTTATAACTTTAAAAGAAAACTAGTTATGTATTTTGAAAAGTCATTGATAAACAAAAGATCCCATCCCCCTACTACACACACACTTCTTCACAGAAATGCTGTTATTCTTTATTAAATTACTAGCATGCTTTTCTTGCTTTACTATCCACTACATTGAAAGAAACTCTCGAAAAGAATCACAATATTTGAAATTACTTTATAAACAAAAGCTAAAAAGAATTCCATTGAAATCACTTAAAACCTTGCTTCAGGTCACCGCAGTCTTTGGCAGCATTTTGCACATAAACTGAACATTTCAACTTAAGCGCTAACTGGACGATAAATGGTGCTGCCATATTCAAGAACTGTGTTTATCGGACAGACACTTCTTGGACAAATTGTCATTTTCACTATATGACAACAGGTGGCAGCACCAGACACTCTCCAGGTGCAAAAATTTTAATTAAAAAAAAAGAAATCAGGCTTTGATGTGCTTCAGGAGAGGTCAAAACTAATCTATATGCAAAATTCTGTAGCTCTGATTAGCCATTTGCATAACAAGATGACCAACACACCTTGCTTTGTTTCTTGTCACTTTCACATCAACCATATGGTTTAGGATACTGTGAAGACACTAAGATCTTTTATCAATTGATGTTTTTTATATTAATAATTATCTGCAAAAAGAGACACACTGACCCTTGAAGGATCGAATTTACAATATTTGTGTTATGAGCATGATGCTTTAACCAACTAAGCAAACGAACAACAAAAATACTTATTTCTATCTCCAGAGTTAATAATTAAAAAAAAAAAAAATTGTACATCTTACAATAATAATAATAATAATAAAGACTAATCAAAATTTTCGAAATCTGACTTCAAGGTGCATTAGAAAAAATGAATACAGACCTCCATGCAAATTCTGTAGTTCCGCGATCAGCTGCTAGTCTACAAAGCAACAGATATACAAACGCACGCACATTTTATACGTAGAGATTACAATTGTCATATATTTATAAAGGAAAAACTTTAAGAACAGACTAAATTTTAAAAAAGAAAAATTTTGATCTAAAAAATCTATAATTACTAAAATATCTTAGACAAAGTTCTAAAAACAGTCTTTCATAAATATTTTTTCACACATTGTTGGCTTGATTTTGCCCGACCAGAAAAACACCCAAGAATATTTTCTCAAAATCATTATTTAAAATTTAACTTATCTAACTATAATAAACATAAAACAAAATCAGAACATGAACAAAGAATTTTTAGAACAAAATCAGTGTTGCCAAATTTAGGAATCAATAATCAAAAATAATTTTGAGAAATGATAGTTGATATATAACAGATGATTAATCTGAAGTGATTAGGCAACCATTAAAATTTTAAATTAGTGATCGATATTGAAAAAAAAAATTTCCTAAATTTGGCAACACTGAAAAAAAATTCTGAAAAATTCCACATGAAAAAGGATTTGTAATTATATTAAACACAATATTTATATATTTCATACCTGCCAACCAATTTTAACAAAAAAAGGGAAGATTTTCGTTGAAAAACCAGAAGATTTCATAAAAAAAGGGAAGATTTTTTTTTTCTCTCTTTGACGTATTAAACAACACAGTTTTACAATTTTAATATTTAGAAGCAATCTATAAAAACGTTTTACTTATAGATTGATTATGCTAAATATATAAAAGTTTTAAATGAAGTTTTCCTCTTCAACGTATACATATCTACTAAACAGAATCTAAGAAATTTATTCAACAATAGACAAAAAAACTTAGTTAAGTATAACTAATTTTTTAAATAAATATAGAATATGATTTTTGTGTATGTACATTAATCATTCATATAAAAAAAAAAAGTAGCAGTAGCTAATTATCAGTTTCAAACATGCATAAAACCAACTGAGTATTAATTTTCCTAAATTGATTTGGGAAAAATTTTCCTACCTGAAAAAATTATTCTTAATTTTTTTCCCATGTTTACACATTTGGTATAAATATGCTAAACAAATATTTAATTTAATTGAGGAAAAATAAACAGATTCATTAAATTCAGCAATAAAGATCTAAAAATAATTTACATATGTGAGAAATATTGAGCACTTCCATTGCTTTATTGTTTCTAGAATTGATCACTGATCACAATCGGGGAAGGGGGGGGGGATACAAAAATAATTACAGAGTAAGAAATATTAAACTCTTTCAACTCTACTTCTAGAATCTAATGTAAAAACTTTAAAATGAATACTATCATTTGTGTTGCAGATGGATAAAGATTAGGAAACAAAAGACTTCTGCAGAACATTAGATTGCTAATCACTACTTGGAGATAAATAAAGGGGTGGGGGTGGGGGGGGGGGGGTCAAAAAATATTTACATCAGCAAGAAATATTTAACAATTCTATTTCTTTAAATGTTCTAGAATCTCATAAAGCAAGTTTGAAATGAATATTGACATTTATGTTATGGATGAAAAAAGATTGGGAATCGGGAGTTTTCGTAGAACATTTGGGGATCTTTTTAAAACGAACGATATCCGCGACTTTTACAAAAACGGAAGATTTCATCATCTGTCCGGAAGACCGGAAGATACGTTAAAAAACCGGAAGTCTTCCGGGAAAACCGGAAAAGTTGGCAAGTATGATATTTATATATCTGTAATGATAAGTATAAAGAATTTAAGTCCAAAAATGTCGATTTTGAGTTAAGTACATAGTCAGACTCAGAAAAAAATTCTCTATCGATTGGTATAAAAAATTTAATTCTATGTCATTTAGTCTTTGAGAAAATCCATTGGTAAAAAAAGGACCAATTTAGAAATTTACCATTCATGTATGGTATAAAATATTTAATTCAATTTTTCCCGTTATTAAATGAAGGTTGACAACCACTGAATGGTATAAAGGGTAAAAATCAACGAAATACCCTTTCCCTAATCCATTCTTCTGATTTGTTTTTAGCTAGCTAAACTTTATTTTTCGTCTCCTGAAAAATCAAGAATATGGACTTAAATCCTTTATACTTATCACTACAGATATATATATATCCTAAAAACTTTGTATTTTCTATTTTATATCCTTAACCATGTCTGTCAGTACATATAAAAAAAAAAAAAAAATGTGTACACTTTAGTGTATCTTAACAAAAAAATTATAAAATAATAAGACAATAAAAAAGGTTGCATTGTTTGGCTGGATGGGATTGTGAAATTAAACTTTAAAAAAAAAAGTAGAAGGCTTGTTACATTTACTTTGTATTAATATGCAATCTTTCTTTTTCCATTAAATTTTCAGTTTCTTCATTACTGAGTTGTCAACTATTTTTAAAATTCTAACCAAACTATTAAACAAAGTAATCAATAAATTTCATTGTTGCTTCACAGTTTCATTATTCTTTATCATCAGCTATGAAATTTTGCTTTTTTTAAAAATCCATATGACTCCTATTCTGGTCTTGGCAGGCTAAAGGAGTGTTGATAGCGTGAAACTAGTTTAACCTAACAGGCAAGTCACAAATCTTGCCGCCTGCCTCCTTCCTTCCTTTCTTAAACTATTTTTTCATAAATTTCGTTTTAGTTTTTCTGTTAAGATTTTGTTGAGTTAGTTTATTGTTTCGTTTGTTTTGCAGGCTGTTAATTGGTGCATTTGGTTTCTTTAAATACACTGCTCGACATTGAAAATGCAACACCAAGAAGGAATGATAATAACAGAATGAAATTTGTTGGACACATACATTGTAGTAGCAAGAACAATTGATCGAAGTTTCAGGAAATTTGGAGTAATATGTACTGAGAAAACAGTACATAAAGCATCGACCTCTGTGAGCAGTAACAGCACATATCTGCCTAGGCATTGAATCGAACAGCAATTGGATGACATGTACGGGTAGAGCACTTCATGAAGCTTCAACACGATGCCACAATTCATCGATCGAAGTTACTGGTGAGTGGTGGGAGGCAGTCGCTTTTCAATGATTAAACTGTCATTTTCATTGGTGCGAGATCAGGAGAACGTGCTGGCCAGAGCAACAGTCAAACACATTCTGTATCAAAGAAGGTCCGGACAATACAAACAACTTGCGGTTGTGCATTATCTTGCTGAAATTTTGCGCTACAGAGGCCTCAAATACAGGGCAGAGGGGCGGGCCTTAACTCATCAGAAATTTAATGGCCGCTGTTCAGAGTGCCAGGAATACGAACATGAAGTAATTGAGACATGTATCCAATGGGAACCCATAACATCATTGCAAATGATGGACAGTATGATGATGTCGAATCCCAGCCGGCAATGTGCATTATTCATAATGCCGTTAAATACTAATAAGGCAATCTTGATGCTGTAAACAGGATTGTGATTTGTCTGAAAAGTGACTTCATGCCGTTCCTGCGTCCAGGTTCATCGTTGATCACATATTAATGGCACCCATATCAGTGATGCAGTTTTGAGGGTAATCAGAATTTTGGTAGCCGCATACTGAGTCACCACCTGGATTGATGGTATGTTATACCATTGGATACACGTCCCGGTCACCTCTTGTTTTCATTCCCGCCACTCTGAATACCAGCCATTACATTTCTGACGAATTAAGGCCCATAGCTCGACCCTATGTTCAAGGCCTCAGAAGCGCAACATTTACGCAGGACAATGCACAACTGCAAGTTGTCCATATTGTCTGGACCTTCATTGATGCCGAATGTGTTTGACTGTTGCTCTGGCCAGCACGTTCTCCTGATCTCGCACCAATGAAAATGACTGTTTAATTGTTGAGAAGCAACTGCCCCCCCCACCACTCACCAGTAACTTTGATCGATGAATTGTGGCATGGTGTTAAAACTTCATGAAGTGCTCTACACGTACATGTCATCCAATTGCTGTTCGATTCAATGCCTAGGTAGATATGTGCTGTTATTGCTCACAGAAGTCGCTGCTTTATGTACTTTTTTCTCAGTACATATTACTCCAAATTTCCTGAAATTTTAATTAATTGTTCTTCCTACTATAATGTATGTGTCCAAAAAATTTCATTCCGTTATTATCATTCCTTCTTGGTGTTGCATTTTGAATGTCGAGCAGTGTATGTGTGTTTCATGCCCTGATGAATTTTTTCACCTTTCTGAGCTTCTCGTACATAAAAGGATTTTTTCATTCTTATTGGTCTTTAAGGTTTCGGTCATCTTGCATCTGTTGCTTAGCTTAGCTTAGCTTTTCTACACTTGATGAATCATTATTATATACAGTAAAAGGAAGAAAAAACAGTTTGTAGAAGAAATCAAAGAGGAAAAGCAGGCATCCGCGAATCTGAATGAGACAGTCACGTGATGCCCGGGAGAGAGAACTTTTGCTTTTTTTATTTGTTGTTGTTGTTGTTGTTAGAGACATTCTTTTCAGTCGAAATAAAAACATTTGTAATATATAATGGATTAACGATGAAACTATGAATCTGATTCTATGTGAAATATGAACATTATTTGTTATTTGACATACTTCTTTCCATGTGGAAAAAAAATGTACAATAATTCAAATTTGCAAATTCTTTTAAATATGAGTCTATTAATTCGATGAAATATCATTATGTGTGTGTCATCAGCTATTCTGATGTGATTACGAGTTTGTAATTGAAAATTCAAGATTCTGCGTTCATTTGGATTCTTCATTATTAATATGTGGCCTCCTTTACTGCAATCATAGTGGAAATCTGGGAGAATGGTGAGTACCATTAAATTTAATCTTTGCATGCAAAATAAGTTTCGCTTTAGAAAACAGTAGTTTGGTTTTTATTTATTATTCGGATTACCTTTCTTATTCTTTTATCTTATTTAAAATTTAATCATACAGTTATTTAGTAATAAAGAAAACTGTGGGAGTAAAAAAAAAAAAATTTAAATATAAATCAATTTTCAAAAAATATCTGTAAACTTTACTAATGCAATATTATTAAGTAATGTAGAAGGACAATTCAAAGTAATTTATAAAAATCTATTGAAAACAAGGGAGAAAAAAAAATTTTTTTTTTTCTCATTTCTGTTTCTAAGTCAAACTCAAAAACTTCAAAACAATTAACTTAATGTTTATTTCATTTGAGCAATATGCAGAAGGGAAATAAAAGCAACTTACAACACCACCACCAGCTGAATGGATGAGAACTGTCTGTCCCTGACGTACACAAGCTGTATCAAATACCAAGCCATAAGCTACTACAAAATTCATCAGCATTGCAGCAGCATCTTGAAAAGACATCTCTTGAGGAAGTTTATAAACATATTTAGTTGATACAGCAACAACTTCTGACCAGGCTTTACAATCGGGTAATGCAGCAATACGATCTCCAACCTTAAGAGAGAATAATAATTCCAGGTTTTTAAAAATGTTAATATATTCCTATAGAAAACAATTTAAGCATTTAATACGTTTTATGGCCATATCACATAAATTTCACTCAACTATTAAAGCAACACAACACAATGAACTTTTCCAAGTAATGGTAAAAAAAATTGACTTCCTTCTGAGCTTAAAACTTCAAGATATGCTGCTGTATTTTGTTGAGTTAAAATGTTGCATGAAAATCTAATGTGATATGGCCATTAGTGTTCTTCATAGCATAACAATAAGCAATGCATTACAAATACACAAAGTGCATACATATAAATTTTATAATGAATATTGAAAAATTTATCTATAATTAGTGTTCACATCTTTTCAAAAAAAAAAAAAGGGCAGGGCGGATTTATTGAAAAGGACACTTTTTTGTGAGTAAAAGGGCACATATTGATAGACAAAAGGGCACTTTCTTCACCAAATGGATTATAAAATGTACAGTCCACAAAATAAAATAAATACAAATAAAAGGAACACACTCATCTATCTCATCACCTAATTAACGGAAAAACACAGCTGGTACCATCCTTATTGAATACATGTCTATTTTAATTAAATTATTTATTAAAATTGTAAGCTTAGCAGCCATTTACAGATGTAAACATGCAAAGATGTTAAAATTTATATTTTTAACAAGCACATAATTTTGACTTTATAAGTTCTAGAGAAAATTTTACCTCCGTCTACTAAATTTAAAGTAATTTGGTAATTTTTAATCTTAAACCAGAACAGATGCTGTATCATCGACCGTTTGGCGCCATTTTTCAAAATGGCGCCGGAATAATGCCAAAATGCCGTTTTCCAAAATTGACGCCATTTTTTATCACCCGCGATTACTGGAGTGTTTTTTTTTTAACCACAACATTAATTTCAACCAAAAATCGCATATTTTGTATTACAGTTGCATTTTTTAACCCTTATTTTTTCTTAAAATTTATGAAGTGGTTAAAAAAAACTCCAGAAATCACGGATGATAAAAAACTACATCAATTTTGAAAAACGATATTAATAAAAAAAAACAAACAAAAGAAATTAAAATTAAAAGAAAAAAATTTACAAAATAAAATAAAGATTTAATAAAAATTAATATGAATTTTAAGCAAAAATAATTTAGTTTTTCAGGGGGGGAGAAAACATTAAAATTAAATAATTATGCAAATTACTTTAGTTTATCGGGGGGGGGGGGGGGTCTCCCCCCTTGACCCCCCTCCCATCCTAGTTATATTAAATAATATCTTAACATGTCATTTGAAAATATTATATAAAAAATTAAGGAATATTAAATAAAAATTATCGCATCTATGAATTTTAATATGAATTTTAAGCAAAAAAAAAAAATTTTTTTTTTTTTTTAAATTAAGGATCAGATAGCTTGTTACATGCACTGGATGAATCAATATATGCATATAACTTTATCATCATATCCTAAATTTTTCCTTTTCAGAAATAACCTATAAATTAATCACATTTATAAATTATTCACATAATGCAAAATTAATACAAAATTAATTACAAATAAAAGGTTCATCATATAAAAAATATTTTTATACATTTTTTTATTTTTTATTTCATTTTTTATTTTTGCACTAGCTTATAAAAAAAAACCTATTTCCCACCCCTTCCTTACCAAATGTAGGCCTAGCAGATGAAAACTTAAATCCCGGAAAAGCACTAAATTTTTGTTGAAGATCCTGAATACATTTCGATACACTTTTTTGAACACCCTCATTACATTTCGATAAAGCCATGATACAGAATAATACTCAATAAAACATACAACAATAAACACAATAAAATAAAACAGAGTAATACAACCTGACCAAGACCGTCAACCACGTGGGAAAAATCTGCTAAAAAAAGTACGTGTAACTAGCACAAAATCTAAGCAGCAAATGAATCCGGAACGGTAACCCTTTTGGGAGAAACACAGGGGTTGCCACAATTAAAAACGCACCACATTTGGCGAAAAATCGCTTCGCTTGGCGGTGAAAAACGAACTTGGCGACTTGGTGGATGATACAGCATCTGAGCCATATTGAAAAAAAAAAAAAAAAAAAAGCACCTAGTTTTTTTTAAACTTAACAAAAAAAAAAAAAAAAAAAAAAAAAAAAACTATGCAGCATGTGCAAAATAAATGTGAAATTAGCAATATTTTTATTTATAAACATAACTGTTAAATATGCTATAATTTCGTCACTAATCGATAAAATTCTTTAAGACTGATTCTCGAAATTCCCAATGTTTTTACGATCGATTGCTGAAATGCATTATTTTTTTCGTCGCTAAGCAATGCAATTTTTGACGTTAAATTCCCAAATACTCAATTATTCCATTGCTAAGAGATGAAATTTGAACTTTTTTCTCAAAGCTGAATACCGAAATAGATTTGCAGCCGATTTCGAAAAGACAGGATTTTTTTCCCTGCTGTCAATTCTTATAGTCAAAATTTACATTTAATCACAAGTAATTCCCAAATTCTGCTATTATTTCACCGTTAATTGATGAAATTTTCCGACCCCCCCCTAAAGTTGTTCCTGAAATCAACGATATTTTTGAGGCTGATTGCTGAAACTTACTATTATTTCGCCCCTAATTGATGAAAATCGTGTTCTTTATAATGTTGAATCTTCAAATACTCAAATATTTCGTCACTAATCGATGAAATGTATGCATTTTTCAAAGTTGGATCCTGAAATACGCAATAATTTTGCAGCCTAATTCAGAAATATGGGATCATTTCACTATTAACTGTCAAAAAGTTATGTTTAAACGCAACTAATTACTAAAATACAATATTATTTTGGCGTTAATCGATCAGATTTGCACTCTTTTCAAAGGTGATTTCCGAAATTCGTGATGTTTTGTGACTGATTGTTGAAACATTTAATCATATCGCCGCTACTTAATAAGGTTACTTTACTCCTAATTGTTTGCTGAAATAGGCTTTATATCTAGATTAATTCATGGAATCTGCGCTTTTTTACAAAGACTATAACCGATGTATGCGATAAATTTTCTGAAATACAGAATTAATCATATCGATTTTTTGAAATTTATGCAATAGCTACTAATTGCTAATGTAGGCTATTGCTTTACTGCTAATTTTTAAATTATGTATGTTTTTCAAAAAAATTAATACAAAAATATGTGATTATTTCACAAATAATAATACCTAATAATAAAATTACTTTTTTTATGCGTGACTGCAGAAATATGCAATACGAAAGTCTATATAAATACGGGCTCAATTTGTCGATAAAATTTATTTTCAATCATTTAAATTATGTGCTGAAATAAGCCATCAATTCACTACAGAAAAATATAATATTCTTGCAGTGGTTTGTCGAAATTTATCATTTTACGTCTTATTAACAAAATTTACCTTCATCACGGCTAACTGCTCAAATAAGCAATTGCTTCTTTGTTTCTTTAAATAAAGATGGGCAACTATTTTCGCAGCTATAATTGACAAAATTCGTGCTATTTTAGAAAAATGATATGACAAATATTAAATACATACATATGTATTGTGTAAAAAATCAGCAAGATTTCTAATTCCTAACTTTTTTTGGCATACATTTGCCGAAATATCCATAATTTTTGCATCTGATTACCGAAACATATGCAATTTCATCGTCCGAATATTATGAAAAAACTTTTTTCAAAAAGGTCTGTTTTATGTTCGCTTATTTCATTTTAAGTAAATTAGTTTTATCGCAAAGTTGACAAAATGATAATTATAAAGTGCTGATTTAGAGCAAAAAATTTTAGCTTCAGCACAAAATACGAAATATGCAGAATATTTGAAATCCTGCATACGAGAATTGGGTGCCGATTTTAATACTTTAACATAATTTCTGTAGTTCTTTATTTTATTATATTGTTTCTATAACAGTCATTTCTACTCTTGGATACACAGAAAAGATTCGCAATACGCAGGCTTTGAGCAATGGCATGAACAAAAACATCGGAGAAACCGCAGCTAATGATAATTTTTTCCACAGACCGATGACATACATCGCACCCAGAACTAACTTCTTATAGAATTTTTATATCGCGTTTGTGAAGTCTGATTTTGCACCAGGTAAAAATAGATTATGAATGTATGTTTCTCAGCGAAAACGGTAAAATGTCTTTAAAAAAATAATAACAATATAGCAGATGGGAAAATACAGGGCATATTTTCATTTAGAAAAATTGAAAGGTGATTTTTAATTGAAAAACAGAGGCAGGGCGCATTTTTCACTTAAAAAAAGGGCAGGCCGCATCGGTGCTAAAACAAAATAGAGCAGTGCACGGCGCCCTCTAAAAAACGCATAACATGAACACTACCTATAATAGAGTAAAATGTAACACCCTATTTTGTTTAAGGCAACTATATTTTTTCATCAGCTGATTTGATCAATTTAGCAGCAGTGACTGATTTACAGCAGGATATTCAGGCCATATGCCCTGGACTCCCCAAAAAAATATATATATTTTTTTGTTTATAAAAGTATTTTATTTGAATTTTAAGTATTTGGCATTTTTAAATTATTATTTTCTGCGTTTTTCTGTGAGTCTAATATATGTAACAACACTTTTAAATGAGATGAAAAATGTTTACCATTTTGATTATTATTAAAGTAATTTTCTTTATCAAAGTTACTGTAAAATAAACAATCTTGGAATAATTAGTGAAAATTTTCAAGAGAAAGATTTTTTATTTAGGATTTTATTTTGATTGGTATTTTAAAATTTGAAAACACTTATTTTAAACATAGCACTCTAAATTTGAAACTTTGATACAACTAAGAATTTGAGATGTGAGGGTATATTTGCAATGCTACTAATTTTAATCAACATTCTTTTGTTGTATATTGAATTTATTAAAAAAAAAAAAAAAAAAAAAAAAGGTGGGAAAATTGTGTTGTTCAATGTAAAAAAAAAAAAAAAAAAAAAAAAGATGCAACTCATTTTTTTCTCCCTTAATTGTATCACATTTAGTCATATCTAAGAGTGAAACAACTAATAATTGATTAAAATTATTTTTTTCTTCCTGAAAAGTAAAACTTAAGGCTCGAAAATTTTCAAAAAAAAAAAAAAAAAAAAAAAATTACATGCCCTGTTAGGCATGTCAGTCTGGAGGATACATGACTGAATTAAACTTTTACATGCCCAAATACCTTTTTCAAAGACATTAATAAAAAAACTCAAATACTAAGTGAAAAGAATTTAACAATAGTACTGCTTTTATATTAGCCTTGTTTATTTCATTTTAATTTAATTCAAAGTAAAAAACAATACAATATATTTTAACACACTTTATTTTTGAAAAGGTAATTTTGATTAAATATTTCAATATACCTTTCAATCCCTGTTTAAAAGAAGATATTCACTTTTACAATGAGTGACCCATTTGCAAGTGCCCACAGGTATGTAATCAATCCCTGTTTGGTAAAATTTAATACAATTTTGATTACAAAAAAAAAAAAAAAAAAAAAAAAAAAAGAAGAAGAAAGGGCAATTAGTGCATTATAATATATATAATGACCCTCATCCTCATCTGTCATTCACGATTCCGGTTTGCACCGCTTCAAAACAGAGACTTTTGGCAGCCATTTTTTTTTTTTTTTTTTCCCCCATTTGTTCAATTCAACTTACGAAAACATACATATCATTTTCATACATGTTTTGTATCGCACATATTGTTATTTATTCCGTGTAAAACCTTGAAAAACTATTCAATTGTAATGTTTAAATGTTTAATTAAATATAACGGATTACTGGCTATTATAAACATGAACCTATAAATAGAATTATGTAACTTCATGATTATAAAAAACGCTATGCCAAATAAAAACAAACATAATTTGTTGCCATTCAGAAAATACAAATTCCAAATGGACAACTCTTTAATTGCAAATGAACGACTCTTTGACTGTTTCATTAAAAAAAAAAAAAACGCTTAAAATATTTCTAAAACATATTAAAGCCTTAAAAATCTTAAAATATATTTGTAAAAACATATTAAAGTCTTTAAATATTTTTATCAAGCTTCATTATTTGTTTACATTGTATGGTATGATTGGCATCGAGTTCAGTACGTAAATGTCGCCAGTTAATTTAGTTTTGAAATTAATGTAAAGTTATAGTTGGGATAGAATGTTTGGTTGGGCAAGTAAAGGTCACCAGTTGAAATCAGTATTGAAAGTAGAGTAGTCTAAGGTGATAATGCCGAGTCAAGATAAAATGTTCGGTTGAGAATGAGAAAGTCCCTAGCTGGATCCTGGATATTTTGGCGATGTTGTGGGTGAGATCATAGAATAATAATTAGGATATTATTATTCTATGGGTGAGATAGCTGGTTGGGAGTATAGAGTAGAGGTGAATTTGGGTTAGCATGGAGTGTCTGTAATTATTAGATAGTTAGTTAGAAAATACGCAAGCAAAGTGATGACGTCACTGGGCGTCAGTGGATGCAAGAAAAAGATTTCCTATGTTAATCGCCCATTGGATTTTTTGTAAAAAATTATTAAAAATTGAGGAAAATTATTTCCCGATTTTAATTCCCATATTTCGGTATAGATATGTATTAGTTATCGTGTGCATGCGTTAGATTAAGTTGTTTTTGCTGTAAAATTGATAAAATTTAAATTTTAAATTTCAAAACTTTAGAAAAATAAAATAGCAAATTTCCATATTTGATTGAAAACATAAACATTTCATTTCAAAGGATGATATTTACACAATAAATATCCAACTAATATACTAATTAAAAGGAAAATGATAAATATTCTATCATAATTTGAAGTCAAATTTCTTTTCAAATGTTTAAATAAAGTGTCTGATATAAGATACTCATATGTTGCAGCGGAATAGATTTAATATATCTGTCATCCTTGGCGGAAAAAATATATCGCCAAATTATTTGGCGAACATATTTCATTCCTTTCAAAAATCATGGTTATTTTAACTGAATTATATGAAACAATATATCGCACAATACGTATTACGAAAATAAACATCTGGCATGTATATTTTCGTAGTATGTTTTTAATCGCCAAATACAAAAAATGCCAAAGATGACACAGTTTTGAAATTTAAAATTTTGTCAATTTGACAGCAAAATAACTCAGTCTAACACATGGATACGATATCATACCTATACCCAAATACGGGTATTAAAATCGGAAAATAATTTTCTTTGATTTTTAATAATTTTTTACAAAATATACAATGGACGATTAAAATAGGGAATCATTTCTTGCATCCACGGACGGTCAGTGACGTCACATTTCGCTTACGTATTTGGAAACAGGATCTTCGATAGTCTTAAAAAAAGTATTTTGGTAAAATGAAGTGAATCGTTATTTACTTCCTCTTACCCATAGGGTCGAGAAAGTATTGTTTTAGGGTCAAATTTTCGAATGTGAGTTTTTGTTATACTTACATGTTCTGAGGTCCCCTGAATACGAAAATCACGTTTTTAGCAAATGGTCTCTGTGTCTATCTGTGTGTCTGTTATCAGCATATCTCAAGAACAAATAGTAGCAGAAATTCCAAACTCAGTATTCTAAATGTGTATCATATAGGGATGCTACAGTAAGCTTTTCGTTAAGATGAAGCAAATGGTTCGTGTACAGGGACATTCAAAAGTATTCAAATACATTATGGCGGTCTATGGGGGAAATTGCAGGTAAGTAGAATTTAACATCTATAGACTGCACTAAACCAAATGAAACGAATACATATTTTTTGTAATAGAGATAGTCAACTGGGAAAATTTTTTTTGTGTATGTAGGAGCCTCGCCGCCGCCCCCCCCCCCCCTGGGGTAGATGTCCTCCCTCGAGTGGAGTAAATTTTCATGATGGGTATCTTTTAAAAGATCTCGCCAATACCTTTAAAACGAATGGTTGAACCATCGATCTACGATAATTTAAAATAAAGTTATTGATTTCTTTCATTTTTAACATTTTTTACTTTAATATTGAGAATAAATTCAACTTTTTTTTAGATATTTAGTGTTATACTATTTCTCTAATATGGAAATCGTATGTATTATCATACAAGATAACTTTTTAAAATAATAATTTTAACAAATTATTTTTTTTAAACTGAATTATTTTTTAATAACCGAATTAAGTTCTATATAAATGTAGGTGCATTAATGAAACGGAGGGTTGAGGGGGGCCAGAACTAATTATCATATAAAACTCTTCCGAACCCTAATTTGAATTGTTTAACATAGGTTTACATAACAGTACACGTTATCTTACCTCTTAATCTCCAACCTGTACTTATAGCATTAAATTTCAGGGTAAGAGAAAGTCGTGTGAGTGACACACTAGATTATTCTTATTATGAGGACTTTAAATAGAGCACTTAACGGAACACTGGGATGTGTTATTGCTGTTGTGTTTTCGGGCCTATATTTTTTGTCAACCAGCAGTTTTTTTATTGTCATTCATATTTATTGATCGGGTAGAATTTTTTTAATTTCAGAACGAAAATTAGAAAATATCGAAACACATTTGATTTATAAACAAAAACTGAAAATACATTTGAATGATCACGTGGTAATCTTCATGATCTAAACATTGTTTTCAAGATTTATCGTTCACATTCCGTCATTTTTGACGGGGCTATATACTAGTATGAAAATAAACATTTAAATTTAATCTGTTATTGCTGTAAATTGTTAAAGAGGAGATGGAGATGAAAACTGTAATAGAAATGTAATTAGCTTTAATTTTAGTCTATTGAAAACTTACTTGGAAATCAGCAACTCCTTCGCCCAAAGCTTCTACTTCTCCTGCACATTCAAATCCCATGATCACTGGCAATTTAGGAGGGTTATCAATTGTTCCTTGTCTCATCATAACATCCATGAAATTTAGTCCACTAGGGGGAAGAAAAAATCCTTTAAAAATAATTTGAAATTTTAGATGAAAAGAAACCACATTTATTATAATACTAGCCGCCTTTGGCGACCAGCTGGTTCGCAATCCTTAATAAATCCGACTTTACAAAACTCCCGCTAGGTGGCACCTGTGTCACCTTTTTCCTGTTTCAGGTCTTACAATAGCTTATTGACATATAGTGAAATTAGCTTTATTGAAAAAATTAATCGCAGTAAATTCCCGCTCGGTCGCACCTGCGGTGTCTTCTTCCTGTTTCAATATTTGAAACAGCCTGTTAGCTCACCATTTTATGATCTTTCAAATTTCTGACTTTAGCAAAGTTCCGCTCGGTGGCGCCTGCTCCCCGTTTTGGAACTTACAACACCATCCTCGCTCATTAGAATTTGAAATATTGAAACTTTAAAACATTACAGCGCCATCTGGTAGTAGAAATTTCTGTAATCTGCTGTTCAATTCCAAATCAACAACGCTTTCAAATGATGTATTACTTATGAAATTATTTTAAACTCCGAGGACACCTTAAAACTAGAGCTGTACCGAGTACTTGTTATATACTCGGTACTCGGCCTGTTTGCCAAGTACTCGGTACTCGGCCAAATATGAACTAAGTATTCGGCCAATACCGAGTAGTTGTAAAAATTTTATTATTTTTATGTATTATTGAAAGAAATGTATTCATAAGAGTTGTTTTTTAATAACTAAACTAAAAAAATATGAAAATATAAACATAGTCATTAAACTTTTGCTGCAAACAGCTTTCTGCAGTTAAAACAGGCAAGTAGATATAGTGCCACTAAACTCGATATAGAGACGATTCATGATTTGAGCTTATCCATTTTAGTTACAAGAATTTAAGTATAACCATCTTGTATGTGTGTAATATGCATATTTTATTATTATTTTTTTTTTTTTACAAAAACTTTGTACATAAAATTGTATCTATAAAACAGACAAAAATAAAATATTTTAGAAAAATGAACCTTTTATATAAAACTACTATAGTAGATAAAACTTTAGTTACATATTTGTGCAAATAAAAGTAAGACACTTTTAAAACTGTAAGAAAAAGATTGATTTTTAATTTAAAAAATAATAATTATGAAAAAGATAAATACACTAAAATGTTATTAAAAATATATTATCAAATTTGTTGTTCTGCAAATTATGGCCCGAAACCACCTACCATTTTACTCTTATAGAATTTGAAGATTAATGAAGTCTATCATGTTTGAAATGCTGATAAAATATTTATTTTAATGTTCTCATTTCATATGTAAATTTCATGCATCTTAAATTAAGCCTGTGTGTATAAAGAACTTTTTATATTCTCTAAGAATTATCTGAGAATGATTCGCATCTGAGAAAGACTATATAATAAAGAATGAAGTTATCAGTTATTATGGTTTTAATAATCCACTAAGCTGGAAGTATCAAATATAACAATGAACCTAATTGTGTGTGTATATCTATATATATATATATATATATATATATATATATACACTACAAAAGTTCTGAAACCAGGGTGTGAAAAAATCATGATTTTTTAAAAAAATCAAAAAAATCAGATTTTTTTGATTTAAATCAGATTTTTTTGTTTTATTTACATTATTCGACTAAAAATAAATGTTAAGAAATTAAGCATGAAAACTTTTTTTTTAATTTAAATGTGAATACGTATAAGAAGTAATAAATATAAATAAACTAAATTAAAAAAATATATATGAGGATATTAAAAAAAAAAAAGTAATTTTAGCCAACATAGGTACATTCTACCCCCCCCCCCCCTTTTCAAAAAGAAAAATAAATAAATAAATATAATATAGTATAATAAAAATAAAATAAATAAATAAATGATTAAGTGTAAATAGCTTAAAAGCATATAAGATAATAATAATTATTTTTTTAATGTTTTTATTATTTTAATAAAATTAAACATAATTTATATGTCTCATTAATATATTAAAACCAATGTAACATTTAAAATGAGATAAAAAATATAAAACTTTAAAAATACATTTTAATTAAAAACATTAAAACACAAGACAGACGTTTCGTCTAAAACACTAGCCCTCCTCAGTGTCAAACATACAAGCACAACATTTAAATCTTGCTGTGATGTATTTGGAATTTTTGTAAATGTTGTGCTTGTATGTTTACACTGAGGAGGACTAGTGTTCTAGCCGAAACGTCTGTCTTGTGTTTTAATGTTTTTGAGAAACTTTTTGGAGAATAATTTTTCAATTAAAGGAAATTCAATGTGTATATAATATATGTATATATAATACACACATTAGTTTGTGCAATTTATTACCAATAAAATACATCTAAATTCTAAGATTTTTTCAAAAGATTAAAGTTTTAAAAAATTAAGAAAACTGCAACAACTAGCCAGGCCATTACCATTTCATTTCTAATTTTATGAAAGCCTAAGTAAAAAAGGTAAAACTGCTTAAGAATGCCTTGGCCAGTTGAAAAACATAGTAATCAGAATTAGAAATAAGAAAAGTTAAACATGAAGGACAGAGGGACAGACAAATCAAATGCTTCAGTTCAGATGATACAATATTTATTATCAAAAAAAAAAAAAAAAAACACTTAGGACAGAGAATTTAAGGCTTTGTATTTAAAAAAAAAAAAAAAAAAAAAAGTCTGCAAATGAACGTAGTTGGCTTCAAAATAAGAATAGAAGACAAAAATAGAGTTGTAGAAAATTAAAAGAATCATTTTTAAAATTAATAAACACAGATATTTTATTTATTTTTTGGGGGATTGAGTATTTGAAGTAAATAACAAGTAAGTTCAAGTTTTCTTATGTTCTAAGACTATAAAACTACATATTGACCCAAAATTGTAAAATTTTATTTTTGATTTAAATCAATGATTTAAAAAAAAAAATCAAAGTGATTTTAATCAAGCTGATTTAAATCGGCGTACCCTGTCTGAAACGTTTCATGTAAACATGCTGTTTGCCATTTAACTTAATTTTGTGTTCAAAAAGCCTTTTTTAAATTTCAAGATGTGCAAAATTCTTCATATATATACGTCAGTTTCAATTATTCTTTCTTACAACTACTCGGTACTCGGCTGCTCGGTACTCGGCCAAAGTGCTACTCGGTGCAGCACTACTTAAAACATATAAATCAAGGGAAATCTCTAATTCACTTTCGATAATATAAAAGTACTTTAAAATATCTTTCTAATGATGCATTAACAATAATTTAATGATAATTAGAATTTGAAAATATTATAGCGCCATCTGGTGGTGGAAATTTATGCAATCTACTGTTCAATTCCAAATCAGCTTTCAAATGATGTATTACTTATGAAATTTTAATTAGTAGCTGAGATACAAAAGAAAAACTAACCAGGAGACCTTAAAACGTGTAAATAAGGTGAAATCTCTAATTCCACTTTTGATAATATAAAAGAACTTTAAAATATCTTTCGAATGATGTATTAAAAATAATTTAATCATAATTAGAATTTGAAATACGCGTATTAGAATAAAATTTAATTTGCAATTAAAATGTAAATTTTTTGTTCATTCTCCGAAATCTATGAAATTTGAACGTCAATTTCGTCTTATGATGAAAACTCTGCATAGTAAGTCTTTTGTGCGACAAAGGAAAATTGAAGAATATTGAAATTTGCAATTTTTATTCCCAGTACAAAAAACATGTGATCTCAGTCAGTAAAAGATTTTTTTTCTTTCGCCTGACTTTCCAGATATGGTTTTCTCTGTGAATGGGAGTTGCCATGGTAACCCAACCCAAATACATGAAGTCGTACAATTCAAATGGATCCAGAACGCGGTATGCAATGGTTTTATGCATAAAATTAATAAATGTGTAACTCATTCAGTTTTTGAAAAAAATGTTTCAATCCTTAGATGTGAATCGTCTTTAAGAAAAAAATGTTACACAGCTATATTTTTAAAAAGCTATTTAATACTATTACAGGGTGGCTAGCATTTAAACCTTTTCAAATTCCCTGACTATTTTTCGAGATTTTCCTCCATTTTTCCCTGACTCTCACTGTTTATTTTTGATCAAAATTTCACGACATTAGCAAAAAATTTAGCGATTTAATTAAAATATCATTAATAATTTAATGATTAATATAGCTATTTTCACAAAATTTGTTAAGATTCCCTGACTTTTCCAGATTTTCTAAATTCCCTGACTGCTAGCCACCCTGTATTACATGCTTATTTACAAATGCAGATTAAATTTACATATTTACAGAATTAATTAAATAAATCAAATTAAAAAGAACAAACGTATTGTCTAAAGGTTCCATAAATGAACAAGAATTCTAAAACCTAACATTGCTTTGATGTTATGAGGTCGAAGGTCAAACATGATCTGCCAGTGCTTCCAGAAAATCTTTAAAAAAATGTCAAAGTAAAAAAATGAGTCACTGGACGCGTAGCGCCATCTAGTGACTTTCATGCATCCAATTGTTTGGGGAGATTTTCCACACACTCCCCGCCCAATTAGATGCATCAAAATACATCTAATTATTAGCAAAAATCATTAAGTACTAATAATCAAAATCTATTTTCATCTAAATATAATAATGTCAAAAAATATTTTGGAAGCATTGGCATCAAATTATTATTTTTTTTTCAAACATTTCTATAATTAATAAGTATATCATATATCAAAGATCTTCATTTTCAGTTCAGCAATGATACCCGAAATCGGAGATCCCATAGGGACGCCTTAAGTTTGTTTATAGAAAATTCCATCTAAAAAGAAATGCTAGAAATCATCGAATATCAATCATTCCAGATTTTCAAAAAGAAATCTCCCCCCCTGGGGGCAGAAGTCACCCCTCGAGGGGAATAAATTTTCATGATGGGTATCTTTCAAAAGAGCTTGCCAATGCCTTTAAAACGAATGGTTGAACCATCGATCTGCGATAATTTAAAATAAAGTTATCAATTTTTTTCATTTTTAACGGAAAAAAGAAAAAAAAAAAAAAAAATTTTTTTTTAAATACAGAGCACTCTTAAAAATCGCAAAATTTTTTTTAACTGGTTTCGCTGTTTGGTTGAATCGCCGAAATGCTTCCTTTCATACGCCGGTCATAGCACTAGTGTAATGTTAAATCAAACAAACATTGTACGCCGCAGGTTGAGAGTTACAATTTGAAACACGATGGGGAACTGTGCCATCTTGGCGATTTTTAAGAACTTTGCCAAGAGGCCGCTTGAAGTATACTTTGTCTTTTTTTTTTTTTAAATTTCATTAGTTTTCCTTGAATTCCAGATACCAAAGCAACCCTGCTATTGGTAAGTAATTTTCCTATTACGAGGCAAGACAAAAAATTATTAAGGGCCGCGGTAGCCTGGTTGGTAAGAGCAGCAAGTACGTGATCGAAAGATTGCGGGTTCGGTCCTCGAGTCTGCCAAAGATCATCGTGTACGCTAATGGCGACTGGTGCACGTTAAATTCCGTCGTGGTCGCAAAGCCCTCCAAGTTCCTATAAAAAATTATACCTCTGGGGGTACCGGAACATGGGTTTAAACTCGCTCTGATCCAGATCAAAATTCGAGTTTCTGTTGTTTGGCTGGTGCTGCCATCTTTCACCAGCTTATGGAGCTAGAAGTCGTACTTCCTCCCTATGAGACGCTCCTAATAACGGAAGACACACCCCTCATGCCTGAAAATAAGTCTGGTAGTTCCACTACCGGGGCTCGGAATTTCCAAGTGGCACATGACAACAACACAAAAAATTATTACTTTTGAAAGTATTAAAATAGCAGAATATATTATGAAGTTGTTTAATTCACACACTTAACATTGATATAAAAAAATGGTGTATATATGTAGATATTCAGCATTAGGGATACTTTCACATTAATCACATGTCAGCAATTAATCGCCACTATGATAAACTTACTTACAAACTTATATGGTAAACATTATACAAACTTAATTCTATAAACATTATGAAAAATTCATATAAATTATACTTCATTTCATATAATAATATACAATTAATTCAAAAATTACCACAAAAGGAAACAATCTATTAATGGAAGACTTGGCAAGGGATTAAAAAAAAAACAGGGCTAACAAAAACGTCTAGAACACCAAATAGTAATAGGAAAGCAGACTGCTGTTTCGGTAGCATTTAGCGTACTGTCTTCAGTACATAAGGGTACGATTTATTTTGGATGCAGACGAAAAGGGTGTTACTTTATACACCCAGGACAAGCAGAACACAGCACCCTTCTGAAATTGTTTATTATTTCATTCAAAAACTTGTGCTTTAAAATTAATGTAATTCTGCATTTTCATTGAACTTTACCACCAGCAGCATTCACTCTCCCCCCCCCCCTTTTTTTTGGAGGGGGGGGGGGACAATCTTTAAAAGGTGTGTGTGTGTGGGGGGGGGAGTTAGTCATTAAATTCTTATAAACCGGACTTTGATGGCTTGTTTTTTAAGTAATGCAAAAAAGTTATTACTAGAAAAATACTTATAGATTTTAAATTAAAAAAAAATACTAAAGTTGCTATTTTTTTTTTTTTTTTTTTAGAAATCTGAATTTCGAGAGCTGTTTCCTATAATGTTGAATTCCGATTTCAAATAATATAGCAATTTGGTAATTAATTTTTTTTATTTTTTTTAAAACTTTCCAACCACGTACCCCCATTTAATGAGATTATTTGCACAAGAAGTATCACTATGCCTAAAAATTTTCTTCAATTATACAGAGAAATTAATAGACATATGTTGATAAATATGCATATAACTTATTTCTACTGTCTACACTCACAAAAATTGCGTGACAGCATGAAAAACAATTTCCTACAGCAACACACGAAGCTTTAAAATCTGTATTTGGTAAAAATATATTTGAGGGTGCCCCCTTGGCGAAATTGTTTGGCGCATTTTTGTTAATAACCTATAACACTATATACATATAAATAGGCTAACCTTAATACATTTACCGCGATAACAAATTGGCGAGAATCAAGGGGCACCCTCAAATATAGTCTAACCAATTATAACATACAAAAAAGTTTAGAGATACTATTTAGTTCCCGCTCTCCCCTTAAAATGCTGAAGTTTCATATTCATAAAACTAACAACTAAAATGGAATGCAATCAAATTCGAATAAATGGGTGTAACCAATAATTGAAATGTTGTATTAAAATGAGATAAAATTGTGGTACTGTACATAGGCATTAATTAATATTTTAAAACCATATAAATTAAATATCCACAGACATTTAAAAATAATGATTAAGAGCAAATTTTAAGATATTCGTTTAACATTAAAGTTATCAAAAAAATATCGGTTTAATAACACATACCAAGCTTTTACTCTGATAAGCACTTCTCCTTCACCAGGTGTAGGCTCAGGTTTGTTTTGAATTTTAACAGCCTTTAAACCACCAAAACATGTTAAAACTACAGCTTTCATCTCTTTAGTCGGCGGTGCCTGATCTTCCGTAGCTTCCTTGCCATCCTGCTCAACTTTTCCATCTTTGTTATTCATTTCCACATTATTTTTTTCTTCTTTTACTTCACTGGATGCTGTTTTGTTCTCTTCCATCTTTAATAAACTTTCCGATAAAACAGCGTTATAAACTCTGAGCGAAAAAGATTTGCCCCACCCTTATTTTTTTGAAGCGCAATCAAAATACAAATGTATGACAGCGACGGCAGCAGCAACACTCTCAAAACTCAGACGGTGAATCGGTGAACTGACATATAAATCGATTATATACTACGAGGTCGATATGAGTTGTATTATTGTAAAGAAATTATGATATAAATATAATAAGTAAATATCTAGATAGATGAACAGGAATATATTACAAACATCGATTTTACTAAGACTCTTTTTTAATAAATTCTAATAATTGGGGGAGGGGAGGGGGAGATCAGGGTGAATGGATATTTTACGTCGCACAAGTGCTACACTATGGTTTGTGTCTTATTACTATATCTATGGTTACATTATCATAACACATCTCAAGTCGTCGTAGCTTAGAGTGTTTCTGTGTAACTTAACTATAAACATTCCTATAAAATATTCTGGCAACGCTCTTACGGACTACTAACCGCAAGAATTTAAGATTGTTGTTTATTTTCAGGGATTCTTTTCTTTCTTATTAATCCGTGTTTATTTTATATTCGAAAGCGAACGTGATTATATTTTATTTATTTTATTAAGCATAGTTTTGTCCTTTAAATAAGAAGATTTAATTTCAGGTAATTCGAGCAATACGTTCAAAAGTAATAAACTTAATAAAAATATATAAAATTGTTCAGAGCTTTATAACTTTCAGCTTTTTTTATTATTTTGTTAAAATCAATCAAAAAAATAAATAAATAAAGCTTAAAAAAAAAAAAAAAAATCTGTCAAAATAACTAAGAATCGTTCCTATTAAATTGAATTCTTAAAAAATAAAAGGTCCATCAGCTTGACAAACCCTTCTTTTTAGATTAGAGTAAAGAAAATTACATTTTAATTAATTAAAAAAATTAATCGATAAAACAGATTTTCATTACACATATCTAAGAATCATCCTGATTAAATGAGCATAATAATTATTAAAAACCTGCATTGAAATTAATCCCCCTCTTTTAGAGCTACAGTGTCACAGACACATACCTACATACACAGATGGACAAAGGCTTCAAGTTTATTACACATTCTCTTTTTTGCTTGGAGGGGTTAATAATTCATAATATTAGATTTTATTATTGTATTGTATTAACTCTGTATAACTATAACATATAATAATAATATAACTCTCTTAGTATTATAATTGTATTTAACTCTGTAATATAGCTTAATTATTTTTTTGTTTCTTTATCCAGCTCTTAAAATTAGGCTTTTATGATTTATTAACAATACTCTTTTTTGAATTTGTATGAATTTTTTAAATTATAGTTGACAAAAATGGATGTAAGTAATACAGGATTCTCAGAGTTGCTTCAAAAAGCTGAACTTTTAACTGCTGATATTGATGGAGAAGGAGAATTACCAAGAGTAGAACGTAATTTGAGGCAAATTGTGGATGCGGGACAACAATTATGGTCACGAACTACCCAAGCAGCGAGCAAAGATGCCTGCGACATAAAAGCGTGAGTAATATATACAATATAGCTGATTTATCTGTGAATGCACAAATAGTGAAGTTAATAATCCTGAAAGATGCTATCATGTGAAATCAAATATCTCACCTGTCATTATGTTTTTGAAGTAAATTATCATCTTATGTTAGACAATCTAATTTTCTAATAATGGAAGAGGAAAATATTTAATAATTCTTTATATTAAAGGTTAAAAATCATTTAAAAAAAAAAAAATTCTCAAAAGAGTAATTTAATATATTTAAAATTTGAACTATTTTTGTTGCCATTCCATTTACATTAAAATAAATGAATAAATATTAAATTTTTTCAGTATCTAATTTAGCTTTTTAGATAATTCTTCCTTTCAAAATTTCATGTAATATTCGTCATTTTAGACCTATTGCAATCACTCCGTTTATCTATCTATAATGAAAATTTTGTCATCACAATAACCCCAAAATAATACTTCAAATTGAACGAAGTTTGGATAGCAAACTCATCTTAGATGAGTTACTCTGCCTTTTTGTTTTCAAGTGGAGGCCACTTGAAAATTTTAAATCCACATTGTAAAAACCGTATTTAAGGCTGGATTTGCTTGAATTTTCTTGTAAATATAGATCACATAAGGGTCTCAACCAAGCTTATTAATGAATTTTATCTGCCATTTTTAATAAAGTGGTGGATATCTTAAATTAAGCGGGGCCACTTGAAATCAGGCTACCACTTGAAAAGTTAACACCACAATAACTTCCGAAATAAAACTCCAAATCGAACTAAATTTGGACAGCAGATTTATCTTATAAATAAAATATCTTGAATGAGTTTGTTAACCACCAAGTTGCTGTGCCATTTTGTTTTCAAGTGGAGGCCACTTTAAAATTTCAAATTCACATTGTATAAAGCATATTCTGAATTTGTTTAAATTTTGATATGTTATATACATAGACCATATAAGGGTTTCAACTAATTAATGAACTTTATCCAGCATTTTTACAGGGTTGGCAAGTTTCTTCCAAGGCGGAAAAAACTGGCCAGAAGAAATAGGTTTCTTCCAAGTGGAAGAAACTGTTTTTCTTAAAAAAATATCCTATAAATTGCAGATTTGTAAGATACAGTGGATGCATTGATCTTATAAACAACTTTAAGTAACTTTAAATATACCTATACAAATTTAATAACATATTTAGTTAATAATTATGAGTTTTTTTTTTCAAAATGAGCTAATCAGCCTCTGTATCTGATGATCACGTTCCAAAATACTCAAAATCCAGTAGAAAAATCAATTTCAATTTAAACAGTATAAACAGGGTTCATACGCCTCAGGGAGAACCTGACAATCAGGGAAAACTCAGGGGAAAAAAATCTGTCATAAAATCTCAGGGAAACCTCAGGGAAACTTTCAAAACAAGCACCAAAACCTGGAAAAACAGGGATCTACTCTGGAAAAAGCTGGTACTTGTGCGTTTCTGTGACATCATTATGGAAATCCGATAAGACACGCCTACTAGCATCATGCTGATCCAATGAAAAACTGGGCACGTTTTTTGCATTATGAACAATCCAATCGTGAAATTAGGCACACCTTTACTCTCCCTAAGAGATTCATTAGCTTGATTTTTCTCCATGGTTAATTTGTTTTCATTTGATAATCGGCATCTGGTAGCAGCTTTAAATATTTAGTTTGTTATTTAGTCTTATTGATGCAGTGTGCACATGCTTAGCTTAGTTATTTTATTAGCTTAGGCATTTTATTTCATTTTTTTTTTTTTTTTTTGTGAGATGGATTGAATTATAATTAAAAAGTAATTATTATCATGAGTTGGAAAACATCATTTAATCTGGACTGGACCGATAAAAATTTAAATCCACAGTTTGCATTTTGGGTCGATAGTGACCCTACAAAGCACAATGTCATTTAATAATCATTGGCTAATCAAATTTTTTGAAGCATTTGGTTTAAGGGCAAATTTTTATATAAGGTAATTAAATTTCCAAGAGTTTGTTATATATATATATACACATTTCCAATTCTGATTAATATTTTATTTTGTCTGAAAAGGATTTTAAAATTAATTCAAAATAAGTTATTCAGATCCAAAACATTCTAGGCAATTAGTTTGCTAATAATTTATTTATATATTTTTTATTTTTAGAAAGGGGGGGGGGGAGGAGTGGATTAAAATAAACATTGCTAGTTGTCGATATGGAAAAATTATTGATTCTGGGAACTAACTCAGGGAAAACTCAGGGAATTTTTTTTCTGAAAATGAGTATGAACCCTGATAAAGTTTTATAATTTAGACAATTTTGTTTCTTTATCTGGTAATAAATAATAATTTGGATCACTTGCTTATACTTTCTGATCAAACAGCTGTTAACATAATCCAGTTAATTAAAAGAACCAGTATGCAATTTACTACTACTGTACAGTATAGGACCAATTATCCGGGACCTACGGAACCAGAAAAATTCCGGATTTCGGAATTTTCTGGATTTTGGGTCCTTTTCCCATTATTGCTTTCCCTTAATTATAAAATATAACTCAGTAATTGACAGGTACTAAATTACTTCTAGGAGCAACTACTTCACATACAGACAGACATTTAAAAATAACATTTGCACTCTGGGAGTGCCGACAGAAGTGAAAACGTGAACAATTACGTGTGTATTTCTTGAATCGTCAGGAAATATTTTATTGTGCAGGAAATACTTTTAAATGAAGTGTTTTTTTTTCATTAATATAAACTACTACTACAAAAATTATATTACAATTTCATTTAATGCGCTAACGGCAATAGAGACAGTGTCCGGAGATGAGAGAAGTCGTGTAGAGCCGCACCAGGTTGTAAAAACGTGAGAAAAATGGCAGCTTTGGCCTTTCTCACAGTTTTGTGAGGTCTAACTGCAATAGAGACAGTGTCCGGAGATGAGAGAAGTCATGTAGAGCCGCACCATATTGTAAAAACGTGAGAAAAATGGAGGCTTTGGCCTTTCTCACAGTTTTGTGAGGTCTAACTGCAATAGAGACAGTGTCCGAAGATGAGATAAGTCGTGTAGAGCTGCACCAGATTGTAAAAACATGAGAAAAATGGCGGCTTTGGCCTTTCTCACGGTTTTGTGAGGTCTAACTGCAATAGAGACCGTGTCCGGAGGTGAGAGAAAGAAGTCATGTAGAGCTGCACCAGATTGTAGAAACGTGAGAAAAATGGAAGCTTTGGGCTTTCTCACGGTTTTGTGAGGTCTAACTGCAATAGAGACAGTGCCCAGAGATGAGAGAAGTCGTGTAGAGCCGCACCAGATTTTAAAACAATAAACAGTATATAATTATTAACACTTCACATTAGCAAGTTAATTGTATGATACATTATTTGTATCATACAAGGATGGAAAGCGTCAGCTGACGATGACGTGAGTTCAATGATTTTTGTTCACCCAAAAGTTTTCACTTCAAATGGAAAGCGTCAGCTGACGATGATGCGAGTTCAATGATTTTTGTTCATCAATGTTTGTGGCTGATCATTATGTTTTTTGCTGTGCTGACCGAAAATGAAGATAGTTTTTCTCTATCACATATAGATTTTTGCCAATACATGTGTCTACCAATACAATTTTTTACACGACTCTTGCACCAACATAATTATGTGATAACTTTTAATGTTTCTATGATTATTTAAAATTAATCATGGAAACATACAATTTCATGTCCACCAACATGAAATTGTGTCAGTGTCAGTATACACTCTGTATTGACAAAAATCTA
This sequence comes from Salticus scenicus, assembly GCA_963930645.1. Classification (NCBI taxonomy): domain Eukaryota; kingdom Metazoa; phylum Arthropoda; class Arachnida; order Araneae; family Salticidae; genus Salticus; species Salticus scenicus. The sequence continues at coordinate 257,455,266 of OZ005650.1, read as the reverse complement.
TACATGATAGAGAAGAACTGGCTCCACTTTTGGTTTCAGCACACCAAAATACATTTGTAGCAACTAAAATTTTCAAATCAAATTTTGCCAACATTAATTTTGTAGAACAGAGTAATTATAAAAAAAAACTATCCCAATGTATGAGATCGTAGCTACCATATCATTCACATAAACTGAATAAAAATTTGGTGGAAGTTATTTTGAGGTATGCAGTCAAGAATCATATAAAAGACAACAGTTAAATTCTAACTGTTACGGCTACAGTGACAAAATTTCAAATGGCAACACCTACTTTTTTTCATTGGAATGAAATCTCCATAGCAAAAAAGCTTAAACAGCGTTGGAACAGTACCTGTAGCACGAAAATCACCAACACTAGGCAGACTAAGAAAAAAAAAAGAAAACAACTGTGACTTGCCTAGTGTTCATGTAATGCATTTTTCAAAGGGCACCGTGCCTTGTAGAGGTGAGTTCGGGCTCTATTTTGGCAATCAGAGCCCGCCCGGGCCCGAAACATTTTTGAACTGAGCTCGCCCGAGCCCGAAGAATTTTGTGTGATCAGAGCCAGAGCCCGAGCCCGATATTTAAAGTGGTACGCTATGCAACGCATACACAATAGTAAAAATAAATACCGTTTTCATTTTCAAATTAATTTTCTTATTACTAAACCACAATTTAAATAACTATAAATGATATTATAACAATTTATAATGTTTGTGTCTCTGTATACATGTATATATTCGGTGTATATTTTTTAAACATGAATGACTGCTGGCGCTTCAAAAATTTTACTGCGGACTGTATGTGTTAGAGATGCAACGATTATTCGGCCAAAGCCGAATGTTCGGCGTATTCGGCCTGTCGGCCGAATATCAAGTCCATTATTCGGCCCAGGCCGAATAATTGTGTAAGTAATGTTTTTATTTATATTTACACAATAAAATTTTTTAATTTTAGAATTTATATTTGTCATGTATTGTAAAAATTTTATTTGAAATTGTTAGACATTTTAAGGTCTATCTTAAACAAAATTTATATTAAGCAGAAAAAAAACTGCAATAGAATTATTTTAGAAAATTTCAATTTGACTAGTATGTAAAAGTTTCAGACTCAGTAAAGACAAAAATATTTTTTTAAACGAAAATTAATTTATTCATGGAAATATAGATTAGGAAAAAGCAATTATCACAATGATTAAGAAACAATTTAATATAAATATATATATAACAAAAATTTTCAAATTCAATATAACAAAATTAATTTTCAACATCAATTCAAAAACATATTACCTCTCCAATCACATATTTGGGTTACTTGATAATATATGAAAGAAAAACGAAGTCTTTTGGTATCAAGTCCTTTTTACATGGTATACACATGACCAATGTGGAAGATGGAACAAATAACATCACATCACACCAGCACAAGCATTTTTACCAGAAGAACGATCAGACACATATGTTGTAACACCGAAACCATATTGAAGAAAAAATACAAATGAATCACTAGTTGAAGCACAAGAGTTTTCGAAAATCGCGGTCGCCAAATGACCAGCGAATACCATTGAAAAATAAATAAAGTTCAGCTAAACTATATCACACTTCATGGTCGCCGAATGACCAATGAATAGAACGTGTAAATTACTTGAAGGTCGCGGTCGCCAAATGACCAGCGATTTCGATAAATCATTAAAGTTCAAGAAAACAAACTTTAGCATAAAAAAACCTCAAATAAACTAATCATTTAAACTTCTGAAGAAACTATTGCATATCAAAAAAACCCTCAAACTTAACTGATTATAAACAAAATTTAACATTATAAAATTATTAAACTTAACAACAACACTTTAACATTCGATTTACTTAAATATGAGTTCATCGTACAGAACATAATTATTCCAAAAGAACAGCCGCCCGCAGCTATTCAAAACCGGCACTCCAAGCCAAGGCTAGCAGGAGCACACTAGAACTGAACTCAGCTGAAACTGCCGTATCTCCCAAACATCACGGCCTTATATTCTATCTAAACAAACCGATCTGCATAACAACGTTGACCGCCGCGCCACGACATCCGGTGGTGAAAATTGAAACATAATAAAAAATGATAATTTCCAAGAAGTGGCAACAGCTCAAACAAGAAAGATTATGCAGACGAGAAATGGCAACGCCGACATAGTAAACAAAGTAACGATGTTTGAAAAGAATAGATGCAAAGTAAATTTTAAATATCAAAAAGGATTTAATAAATAAAGGTAAGTTTAAATATATATTTTTAAGATAAAAAAATAAGTAAATTCAAATATTTCTTAATTTTAATATGAGGACATTGATATGGATATCAGAAATTAACTAATATATAAAAAAAAAAAAAATCTTTCATACCTTGAATGAATTTTATCATACCATTTTAATGTAAGGATCATGTAAAAACTTTTATGCTATATCAATAAGTGCAAAACATATATCTGTAGTAAGCTAACATAATCTGTTAAATTTAAAATTAATCTATTCAAATTTGTCCCAACTGAACCATACAAGCAAATTCTGATTTTTTTTTAAAGCATAATGAAAATATTTAATATTTATCCTTCGTTATTTAATAATAAAAAAAAATCCTTCCAGTGATATTTTTAATTATTGGGGGCAGGTGGGACAAAAAATTAGAAATTGAGTTAGACTGTTCAAAATTGGTATACATAGGTTTTGGGAGCCTAAAAGTCGAACGAGGATATTTTCAAAAGTGTAAAATTATTAGGGGGGGGGGGCAAAAAATTAGAAATTGAGTTAAACCATTCTAAATTGGTATTTATAGGTTTTGGTGGCCTACAAGTCGAATAAGGATATTTTGGAAAGTGTAAATTTGTTTGGAGGGGGGGGGGGGGCAGGAAGGGCAAAAAATTAGAAATTGAGTTAGACCGTTCAAAATTGGTATGTATAGGTTTTGGGGGCCTAAGAGTCGAATGAGGATATTTTAGAAAGTGTAAAATTATTAGAGAGCAGGGGGGGGGGCAAAAACATAGAAATTGAGTTAGACCATTCAAAACTGGTATATATAGGTTTTGGGGCCTACAATTGAATGAGGATATTTTCGAAAGTGCTACATTATTAAGGGGAGGTGGAAAGAGGGACTACGCAGACAAAAAAAAATAGAAGTTTAGTTAGACTGTTCAAAATTGGTATATATAGGTTAATTAGGAGGGGCAGGAAAGGTAGAGAATAAATATGCGTATCCCTAAATCTGTGCACGCGCAGTGCGCACGGGTCTACGCTGCCGACGGCAGTGGGGACCCGTTGTAAGTTTTTACTCGATCAAAAAGATTTTTTTTTTTTTTTTTTTTTATGAGCGAGAATATGGAATTTTGAGAATTCATTCATTATAGTGATTCATTTAAAAATAGTGACCCGCTAGCGGGCGAAGCTCACTAGTATCTATTAAAATATGACTAGACAATACCTCATAAGAAACTTGCAAAGAATTATTATTATTGAAGCAATTTTTAAGCCGAACATAGCCGAATATTTTTTTCAGAATCAAGTAATGGTTTTAAAAATTAAAAATTTGTATAAAAATAACTTTTAAAAAAGAAAATAATACATTTTAGTTATGAAATGTACAAGAATTGTGCATACAGTGCATACTATACCATGTTTTTAGACAAAAATCAGTTCATTATTCGGCGGCCGAATAGGCCGAATATTCGGCTATAATTTGGCCGATTAATTGGTATTCGGTTATTCGGCCAAACCATTGTTCGTTGCATCTCTAGTATGTGTAATGTGATTTCAAGTGCCCAAAGAGTTTCAAGTTTAGCGTTTGTATAGTTTCTTCTTTAATGCTTATCACACACAAAAAATAATATAAAAACTAGCGGGCTTCGCCCGCTAGCGGGTCAGTACTTTCAAATGAATCACTATAATTAATGAATCACTAACAGTAACTTTTAGTGTTAAGAAAAGAAATTTAAAAAAAAAAATCATTTGTGATTGGGTAAAAAGTCGGCCCGGGTCCCCACTGCCTTTAGCAGCGCAGTCCCGTGCGCACACAACTTAAGGGATACACGCGCTGCACGCGCGTATTCCTTCCCGGACCCTACGTACCCCCTAAAAAAAATCATTTCTGATCGGGTCAAAACTCGCACCGGGTCCCCACTGCCTTCGGCAGCGCAGTCCCGTGCACGCTGCGCGCGCGTATTCCTTCCAATTGTTAATAGTAAACCTATAGTTTGCCGTTTTTTCTTATCGTTATGCTAATTAAATATATTAAAAATTAATCACTCTTAAAATAAAGCTTAAAGAAAAAAAAACGTTAGTTGAAAAAAAAAATTAAACACTTATTAAAAATCCTAATTTCCTTTTAATATATTTTCTACTTACCAGGAAAATAAATATATCGTTCAATGAAATGCTATATTAAAGAGCTTTCAAATTTAAATCATCCATTTGATTTTTTCAAACGCGAAACGTAAACAATTGCTAACCTTCCTATTATAAACTAAAAGTCTATGTTTCAAATAATTTCTATTAAGCAGATTAGATACAGTGGAAACATTAATATTTAAATTTTAAGGGTTTCAATAAAAAATAACCCGACCAGTGTTCAACTATTATAACACATTAAAGACCAAAGTTTTTAACAAATAAAACAACTTTATTCAACAAGATATAATGATATATTAAGATTTCAAATTTATAACAAGAACAAGATTACCTTTTACAGGTGTTGAGCTAGGCATATAGATAAACACAATGAAAAAGCAGATGACAATATACTTCAAGGAACGTCGCAGAGCCTCCGTGATCGCCTGGTTGATCAACGGGAAAATACGATGAAGAAATATACTTCCGCGATCGCCAGGTTGATCAGCGAAAGCGAAACAAGACGAAATAACACAAAGTTGAAATGAAGACAATTACGTTCATCCACTATACACTTCAATTTAGAAACTTTCATTTAACTTTTAATTAACTTTTAAAAAGATTTCAAACTTGAACAAATGACGCTTAAAAAGCGTCTAAACAAAAGTTAACATCAATTAAACTATTAAATTTAACAAACTCGTCTCAAAAGGACGTCAATTATCATTTTATTCAAAACTTCCATCATCCATGAACGACGGAAAATTTAACCTTTAACAAGGAACAATTTAACAAACAGAAACTTAACATGTGTAAATTATTAACAACTTAACAACGGCAGCCATCATTTCTTAAAAAAAATGCAATAGCCAAAGAGCATTAATAGCTTAGCAGGAACGATACTATAAGCACATACATCGTTACTTGACCATCAAGCTACTTACACAACTCATAAACTACCGCTTCATATCTAATTGAAGACTAGCTGGCCATTGCTAAACACTGCCGATAACTGCCCTTTAACACACGCATCGCGATCTTTTTATACTGACTGCCAAGTCAAAAATCTACATATAAACAATGCATTACCATTGCCACTCAACAGTCAAAGTCAAAAATACAATTTATCATAACTATTTTAATAGAAGTGGCAACAGCAAAAATTAAGAAAATTATGCAGAGCAAGTTTGGCAACGGCAACAATGTAAACAAAACATCGTTAGTAATGGCGCGATGTAAGTAGAAGATGGCTGATAGAGTTTAAGTAAAGAAAACTTTTAAATTCAAATAAAAAGGTAAGTTAACAGTTATATAATAAAAGATAAGCATTTATATTCATAAAATTAACTATTTTTGTGTGCGAGGACAATTGATAGATATCAATGCCCCCCACCGCAGCATACATAAAAATTTAATTAACAAAATCCCATCATGAGATTCCTCATAGTCCATAGGAAGTGTCACAAGTGATATAATAAACTAATTACCATGAAGATTACCATTGACAAAAACTTAGATTTTCAAGTGATGAAATACAACTCCTCACCCTGCAGATATACTAAAGGAAAAGGTGATATGAAAAATACATCATATACAATATTATATACAGTTATATTATGCAATTCAATTTTATATACAAGAAATGAATATATACAATATATGAAAAATTATGAAAAAAAATGAATATATATACATAATGAACAAATACGCAAGGCGCCTCACGATTTCACACACACATTCACACCATGATAACATAATATAAAAAATTATGAAAAGTATCTACAGAGCAAAGAAATTTATTCAAACACAAAAGATTTATATAAAGATCACTTTTATAAATTTTAACAAATCACTTTTTGTCAACGGCTTCGTAAACTGGTCGGCAAGATTTAATTTAGAGGAAATATATTGAATATGAAATTTGCCCTCATCAAACCAATCCCTTATAAAAAATAGTTTAATATTAACATGACGTGTATGGAAACTCTCAATCCTGGACTTTGTAAAACGTATTGCAGCCTGATTATCAGCATATAAGGTAGGTATTTCAAAATTATTTTCTATCAGATTTAAATTAGAACATTCACATAAAATATTATAAAACCAGTCCTGCTCACGAACACAATCACACATAGAAACAAATTCTGACTCCATCGTTGATATGGTAATCCCTTTCTGTTTATTAGTACGCCAAGAAACAGCAGCACTATCCAGAAGAATTAACTGGCCACCCATAGAAACATAGTCGTCCCTATTAGCGGCGAAGTCAGCGTCAGAATAAGAAATTAATTTAACCTGTGTGCATTTAAGATGGAGCTTATATTGACTGGTGAATTTTATATATCCAAGAAGTTTAAGTAAACCCTGCCAATGTTTAATACCTGGATTTTGTTGGAACTGTGAGAAAATGTTGGTAGCATATGCGATATCAGGTCTAGTACGATTTGAAATGAAAGAGATACAACCTAAGAGATTTCTGTAAGGTAAATGAGAAGCTTCATCGATGTCTTCTTGAATAACAGGACAATCACTTTTTGAAAATTTGATACCTTTCACAATAGGTAAGGAGGAGATAGGTACACGGTGATTTTGAAACCTCTTACTGACTTCGTCAATATATTGATTTTGGTGGATCAAAACTCCTGTATCTGTATACTCAAACTCCACACCTAATAACTTGCGTGTGATACCCAAAATTTTCAAATCAAACTTTGATTTCAACAAACTTAAAATGTCATTAGCTTGAGATTCAGTCCTGGCAAAAACAACGATGTCGTCAACATAAACCAATAAAACAGAAAAATCATAATATGAATAAGCACAGTTACAATTTTCAAATTTATTAAAACCAAGTTCCAACAATACTTTATTTAATTCATAAAACCATAATCTGCCTGACTGGTGTAATCCGTACAGTGCTCTATCCAGCTTACAGACCCAGTCTTCTTTACCCTTTTCAGTAAAGCCAACTGGTTGCCTCATGTAAATTTCATCCTTTAAGGGAGCGTACAGATAGGCACACTTAACATCACACTGTACATTAAACCAACCGTAACATGAGACTAAAAGGGAGAAAAAAAACCTAACAACAGAAAAATTTATAACAGGCGAAAAGGTCTCATCATAGGATTCACCCTGGACCTGGTTGAAACCTTGCGCGACCAACCTGGCCTTGTATCTGACAATGTTGCCAGACTCGTCACGCTTTACTGTGTAAACCCAGCGGTTTCCCAACGCAGTCTTGTTCTCAGGGAGTCTTACAAGATGCCAGACACCTCTCGTGGCCATACATTCTAACTCTTCCAACATAGCCTCATGCCACTCTTCAGACTGTGCAGATTTTAAAGCCTGTTTATACGTTCTCGGGACCACCACATCTAGTCAACTAGCCGTGCTGGACGCGGAAGGTATAACACCAGGATTAACAACACCAGTAAACTTATTAAACTTGGAAAAATCAAAATCAGCAGGGTTAAAAACAATATTATTTAAATTACAAAACTTTTTGACATCACTAGGTGACCTTTGACAACACCTTTTACCCTCTCCATCAGGATAATAGTAAATATCGACCTTTTCTCCCTGAGGTCGAGGCACAACCTTCCTGTACCACACGGGATTGGTCATCCAGTTAGGAGAAGCAGTCTGCGGAGTAACTTGAGGAGCAGGAGAAACAGGAGAGACGGCTGGGACGACAACTTCAGTCTCGCTGGGCAAGACCCCAGAGGTACCAGGCTCCGGACCAGGAAGAAGGTACCGGTCAACGGGCCGTGGTTGTTCCTCCGGGACAAGCACCAACTCAAAAGAAGAGTCGCCCATCACCGCTCCACTGCGTAGAACATCACCGCTTTCAACAAAAGAAACATTAATGGTTTCCACAACCTTCCTCTCGTCTTCTAACCAGACCCTGTAACCACGGGTACGCAAGGCATAGCCCACAAGGACACCACGTTTTGATTTGGAGTCTAACTTGTGCTTACGTCTAACCTTTGGAACACCCACATATGTCAATGTACCGAATGGTCTTAAATGTCGAACAGAAGGTTTATTTCCTGAATAGAGTTCAAATGGAGTTTTAGAGTTCCCGCCATGACAAATACGATTCCACGTATAATTAAAGTGTAAACATGCTTCAGGCCAAAAATCATCAGATAAACCACTGGACTTTAACATTGCCCGAACACAGTTCATAATTGTTTGGTTGAACCGTTCACAAACTCCATTTTCTTCTGGCGTGTAAAAATTGGTCAGCTCATGATTTATTCCATTTTCTCTACAAAAACCCTTAAAAGAATCATTATCAAACTCCTTGCCATTGTCAGTTCTAATCGACTTCAACTTGGTTCCCAAAAACTTTTCGGCCCTCAAAACATGTCTCTTAAAAACATCAAAACACATGGATTTTTCCTGGATAGGGTAAACGGATGATCTACCAGAAAAATCATCTATTATTGACAGAAAAAAACGTTCACCTTTTTTTCCAGGAATTTTAATTGGACCCCAAGTATCCATAAAAAGTCGATCTAAAGGTTTTTTGGAAGAAGAATGACTTAAGGGTTTGAAAGAAATACGATTTTGCTTACTCACATGACAGGGATCACAAAAAAAATTATCAACTGATTTTAAATTGGGCAGACCTTTTACAGCAGAATTACGGATAGTATTAAAAATTAAGTCAGGACTTAGATGATCAAAACGAAGGTGCCAGGTATCAAAGTCTTTTATACTAACAGGTTTTATTACAGGAAAAGCTGAAATTTCAGTATTATCATTTAAATTTTCATTAGAATTTTGCCCCCCATTCAATTTAACACTGTGCTTATTTTTAATTACTTTTGGAAATGTATAATAAATCCCGTCATGGAGTTTAGCAGAGAAAAGAAAATCACCATACTTGTCGACCACGTTTATTTTGCCGGCCTTACCAATAAATTTAGCACCACCCTGGTCGAATCTAGAACCACTCAAAAGATTTTTCCGCAAGTTCGGCGAATACAAAACGTTCCAAAGTTTAATAACAGTCCCATTAAAATTCAGTTCTACTTCACCTTTACCAGTAATGGGAAAAGTGACGCCATCAACAGCCACGTGTAACTCATCACCAGAAATTTCAGAAAAATTACAAAAGAAAGATTTATCTTTGCAGAAGTGATGAGAGGCCGCTGTATCATAAGCCCAGCTTCCCTCTCTATCAAAACTACTTAAATTTGCTTCTGCAATAAAATTTTGAGCTTTAGGAGTTTTATCACGTTTTGACTGTTGATTGGAGCCACCCCTCTTAGAAAAATTACTTCTGAGTGGTTTTTCCTTTTCTTTTGCAGCTAGATCATTATTTAACTTAACTTTACAATCTTTAATAACATGGCCTTTTTTCCCGCACCTCCAACAAGTAAAAACAGGCCTGCGTTTAAATTTTACATTTTGGGCCTCAATAGAACATTCCGTTCTACTTTTATCAAAATTTCTAAGTTGAAGGCGCGTTTCCTCGGCACATAACTCAACAATAATATTTTTAAAGTTAAAGTCCTTATCAGGCCAACGAAGAATTTGTTGAACAACCTGATCAAATTTATCAGGTAGGTATCTCAAAACCTGAAAACATAAGTATTCGTCAGCAATAGGTTTATTAATGGATTTTAACTGATCAGCAATTTTAGATATTCTAGCTGCAAAAACACCAATAGATTCGCCAGGTTCTAAAAAACATGTCATAACTTCAGAAAACAATTTCATATGATGACTTCTACTATCTGGCTGGAAGTTAATTTTTAAAATTTTCCACGCTTCTGAGGGGTCAGTACATTCACTTATCAAACTTTTAAACTCACTATCAATATTCAAATATAAAATTGACATGGCAGCATTCTGCCTTCTTTTAAAGTCTTGTACTGCCTCCTCAGACACGGTTTCACGGAAGGACAAACGGACGGAAAGCTGCGAACTCATATATACGCCTAGTCTGACATCAAAGAGATTTGTAAAAGCCGACACTTAATATCTCAGCAAATATGCCTTATTTTGTTCTGATATTTTCAAAATAATCTTTTATCGTCGGTCTTAATCTATCCTGAAAATTTTACGTTCCTACATGCAGTATGTTTTAAGATCTGAATCTCAATTTAAAGCCAAAAAGGAAAAACGTGAGGTGTAAGGATGTAATGAACTAAATTCATGAAAAAATATCTCTAAAACCGCACGAACGATTTTAATTTAATTAATATATGTTGTTAATGGGATCTTTCTGAATCGAGTAACGTTTTTGTTTTTTTCAGGAAAACTCTTGTTTTTTGTAAAAGTTGCTTTGAAAATAGAACTATATTACTCCGCCAAAATGCATGCTTTTATTCGGCAAAAATGTCGTAATTCGGTTCTTACTTTCAAGACACGTTGGTTGGCTGACCAACGTGAATGCAGTCAATAAATTTTTGTTATGAAGAATATAATTTTAATTTTAAGATTTCCCATTTCGTCAAAAAAGTATTTAGATAATATTTAAAATAAATGAAGAATTTTTTAATTATAGATATTCTATGTCATCATTATTCATAATGAATTAAAAATATTTTTAAAGCGAAAACGTTTAATAAATCCCTCATGCACACAAATTTATACCATGGTCCATGGTCTTTGGAGCGCATGCGTACATCATACGGATGCGTACATTCTGTAGACGCTAAGCTAATTGCTTTCCCTGTATTCGTCCGCGCCGCGGTGTTTTTGTTTAATTTGTTGATTGGAAATTGGAATTAATACGAAATTTTGCATGATTTAGACAAATATTGGTAGTGCTCGGATACTTTTGCTGTGACCCACCGGTGTACCACGCCGGCGTGAACGTGTTAATCATAATTTTTATTAAATTAAAATAACACTGAGATATGAGAGCGAGAGTGTGAGCAGTGATTTTTACATTATTATTTTCAATGGGGAATTAAAATATTTATTCAAAAATTCCACCTACTTGCATGATTTAGTGGTAAGTGTTTTATAATTTTATATTCTTAAAACTTGCTTATAATTTTACGTATATGTAATTATAGGCTTCGTCTGATTGCACGTAAGTATTGTTATTTGTAAACAAACCATTGTTTACATTTTTTATAGTCGCTTTTTTCGCAAAATGTTACTCAGTTTTCTGTAATATGATAATTAAACAAGTTTTCGAATTCTTTATTATGTTTATTATTACTTTAATTATGTTGTTATTATTCGTAATATGTCACCTTTTAGCTTAGCAATTTTTGGAAAAATAAATTTAAATGTTTTGATTAGAGATCCTAACTAATCGAGATACTAAGAGATACTTCGATTACAGTCCAAAATTTATTTATTGGAATAAAATAGCTGTATTATTCTTTTCAAAAAACAGATTACGAAAAACTTTATTTTTGAATGATACAGCCTTGTAAAACGAAACAACAAAAATCCTATATATATATGATAACATGGGAAGGGAGAAAGGGAGCTATCTGACTGATTTACAGCCTTAATTAGATACATCACAAGTCTAGTGTAATGGGTAATTGGGAAATGTTGTATGTACTGTATTAATACATTATTGTATTAATACTGTATTGATACAATATATACTGTATTAATACAATATTGTTAAATTTTAAATGAATTTGAATGTCTTAGTTGTGTATCATAATAATCATTTATAATGCTTTTGACGGATATAGCTAAGGTAGTATGAAAACTACTTTATATCAACAGGGTTGCCACGCTACCTGGAGAACCTGGAATAGTCAGGGAATTTGAAAATTGACTATAAAAGTCAGTGAAAAGAAAAATCTGCCAATGCACGGTCATTTCCCCTCCCCCCCCCCCCTTTTTTTTTTCTCCATTAGCTTCTGCTATTTTTTTTAAACACCCCCACCCTTCTCTTTTGCTCATGTAAGGAATTTCTTATCTCGCTTATAAGCGACAAATGCTATCATTATATGCAACTTTTGTCATATGTAAATTTTGTGTTTACAAGTGGGACGTTAATTATTTTGCCCTCAACACAGTCAATGCTCAATATACGGTTAGACTGAAATTTTTTTAGAATATACCTGGAAAACCTTTTAAAAGTCAGGGAATTTCATTCTCCTGTTTGAGTGGCAACCCTGTATCAAGCTTATACTGTACTCTACTCTAAATATAATAATGCAGCACAAGCAGTATAAAGAAAATAAGGCTAAGCTTTACTATAGGGTACCTGTTGGCGATTCATGATGCTGTGATGAGATTCAGTGTATCGACACTTTTTAATAGTAACTTTTTTGTATCGGTACTTCATTTAACTGTCTTGGAACTTTGTTTTTCTTTTTGTGCCAGCCGCGCGCGTGTGTTTATTGTAATGCGGCCCAGCTGAATGATTTTTCTTTTTAATGCGTTTTTGAGGTATAAAAATTAATTTTTTGAGTGTATTTTATTATTTTATTTTACTTTTTAATAAATGGAATTATTTAGGGGAAAAAAGTGTGTTCTAGTAATTGATGCAGTATAGATTTTCATGCATTTTCTTATTCATGTGCCATGAATTAGGAGTATCCAGTGATGTTTTTTTTTTGTTTTAATATCGGGATAGTGACCACTGTAGTACAGATTTTTTATGCATTTTCTGATTCATGTGCTATGACTTAGGGGTATCCAGTGATATTGTTTTAGTCTTAATATTGGGATACTGACCGCTGTAGCATGAATTTTCAGATTCGTGCATGACAAATTAGCTGCATCCAGTGATTTTATTTATTTTTTGTTTGTTTTGTGATTGCTTCTGTACAGATTTTCATGCATTTTCAGATTCATGCAAGGCTGTAATTTTGAAATTTTGGGGCAAATCTTCAAGTTATTTTAGATTATACATCATTTATAATGCTGAATTTTATGTGTTAAAGCTTGAAAGCTCTCTGAAATTTTTTTTTTTTTGTGTGTGGTGAAATAGCTCAAATTTCTATTACTGTTTTAAATATTTTATTAATCTTTAAAATATGCTTAATTTATTTCAGTGAATTTCAAAACAAGCACCAGAGTGAAACAGTAATTTATTTTCTTGAAATGTATTTTTGATGTTTTGTAATGATTCAGAATATCGATTTGCAGTAATCGACTCATTCAGTGAGATGTACATCAGCAACAGCGATGGGCGCCTTATAGTAAAGCTATTCCAAAAATAAGCTAAATAAAACTTATCAAAAGCTTTCTTACTTAGTTTTCTTTTTCTTCTTCTTTTTTTCCCCCATAGCAGTTAATTGTACAAATGCATCTTAAAAATTAAACCCACTTTCAAGGCCTGCATTATTTATCATTAATAGATTGCTGACACTGTTTAGTGACAGTTTGTTTATAATTTCATTTCTTACCAAATTTATGCAACTGAAAACTATTTTCACAATTTGTCCGAAATCACAATGAAAAAAGTTCATCCTGAATGAGGAATTTGCACACATGGGGGATTTGAACAAAATCCTATTCTTATGGTAGTTTTAGGCCCATAAATTTCAAAAAGTTTATTAAAAATGCAAAAAAAGTTCTCATTAATTTAAAAAATAATTTTAAAATTAACCAAAAATCACGTGACTTCAAAAGGCTGCCTGACGTCACAGTTTATGATGCTTCAATGTTTACATTCTGTTAGCCTGGTTAGTAAGCAGCAATTTGTTTTAACTTTCGTGATTATTAATCGTTTATGTGATTTCTGAGCATTTCTTTTTCATCTTAGAATCATTCAATATCATTATCATCATTTTCAAATGTTTTCTTTTCATGGCGGTTGTCCAATGTTTTCGTTTCATAGGATCCTGTGGAACGCTAAAAAATAACTTTTGAGAAGCGTTAGCTGTTGTGTGTTGTATTAGTGCAAAATGGTACAATACAAATAATACAATATTTATACTACAATTTTTTAATATCAGTCATTATTATATCATAGAAAACCTATTTCACTGATTCAAGAAGCAAAGCAAAGCATGAAATCAAATGTAAACAACGATTACTTTAGTTTGTTGTCATAAAGAGTGACGTCACGATATATTATACTGCGTTTTCTCTGTACAGTAAATAGTGCGATGTTAAAATTGTTATAAATCAGACATTAGATTTCAAATAAAGAAAATGTATGTATTTATTGTGTATTTATTATTATTCATGTAATGAATATGTATGTATTTATTTTCTTACCTTTTCATTTTCTATTAGAATAAAATCCGAAAACGTGCAAATTGTCTATTGTGACTTTTTTGTGAAAGATTTTTTTTATTATTATTATTATAGAATTTAATGTAATTTTTTAGTATAAATGTGTGATCATATTTTGGATAACTGTATAGCATTTTGCATAAAAAGCGACTGTAGTGGAAACACTGGTTTGTTTATATTTGACAACATTTTTGTTCTTCATAACAGACGAAACATGTAATTACATTTTATGAAAAACTAATTGTAAGTTTTAAGAAAATAAAACTATATAGATATACCTTACCGCTAAGTCATGGAAGGAGGTGGAATATCCGTAGACATTAAATATAAACAACTCCTGCTACCAGGGATCACTCTAGAGCGTTTTAGCGGTACAAGTTGCCACAGGGTTGGCATAATACTTACTGTGCAATGGTGTAACGGGTTTTATCAGTTTTTACCGCCTTCATTTATCTCAAACACTTTAAGGATATATTTTAAAGTTTTTAGTTCTCAATTTCCCAATGTATTATTTAATATTTACTATGAAATTCCTACTTCTGCAATTTCTAAAAACATTTAAAAAAGAAAATATTTCCTTATTTATTTAGCTCTTATACCAGTTTATGTCATTTAGCATTGGCTCATATGATATTTAAAAAATAATAGCATTGTTTACATTGTACTGTTTAAAAAGCCCTGCAGGCTCCAAAAAGTTTTTAAAAAATAATAACATTTTAATTTAACTACATATAATCAATTAAATACAATTCGAGGCTGCTGTCACTGCTTGTTTTAATGAATTGTACCCACTAAATGTAAAAAAAAAGATTAAAAAAAAAAAAGTGAAAGTATTAAAATGGTAATGAAAATATGAATATTGTTAATGGGTAAAGTGTGAAAAAATTTTCTTGATTCAAATGATATTTGTTAAACCTAAGTAAAAATTTTTTAGGATATCTTTTTTTTTTTTTTTTTTTTATCTTCCCTAATTCCTTATTTTTTTTAAAATTTTGATTAGAAACTATGAGTAAAGATTTTTTTCTCTTAATACATTGCTTCAGTTATATGTCATATTTCCTACTAAATTATCCTTTTCCAAAATTATTTTATGTGTTCAATAGTGTGAGTAAAATTTTGCTTTATTTCAATACATTATTGTAGCTACAAAGTCAAAGTCTGAAGTTGAGTGGCTCATACTACCGCATTTATGATTGTTATACAATTACTTCTTATTATGAAGATATTATGTTGAATAAAAATGTTGGTAATAAATGCCTACATGGATTTTTTCTATAGAAATAGAATATTATTTATATTTTTATAATTTAAGTAAAATGATTGATAGTGTGGATATTGTGCATATATATACACATAATAAAAAACAAATGTTGTACAATAATGTATGAATACATAATAAAAATCAATTAAATCTTGATTTAAATAAAAAAAATCGATTTTTTTGAAAAAAATAAAAAAAATCAACAACCCTGTTTGGAAGTCAGATTTTCGAATAGTGTGCAACGATGTTAAAATTTATATTTCCAACGAATACACAATTTTGACTTTTAGATCCTGGAGAAAATTTTACAACTGGATACTAAATTTGAAGTAATTTAGTCAATATGCTTAGCAATTATACTTATTGGGACTTTTGAGTTTTTTAATGTTTTTTTTTTTTTTCAATCTTAAATCTCTTGGTGATATTAGTTTTTTAGTGTAGCTCAAAATCTACTGACCAAAAGAACTGAAATTTCATAAAAGTATAATTAAAATAATTAGGAGCCAGTGAAATATTTGTTGCAAAATACTTCTAATTTGCAATTTAAGAATTTTTACTTAAATAATTTCTAAATATTTATTTTTTAGATAATTTTATTTAAAAATTTTTAAATTGTAATCTACAATAATATTTTTAAGTTGTTGCAGGCTTTAAATATGTAGATTCCCTAAGAATTTTCCCCCATAAATAATTAAATTACACATTCTATAAGGAATGGTAGGTATCTATTTTTCTCTCTCGATATTTGTTCAATCTGGTACATATAGGTATCATCTTTTTTTTTTTTTTTTTTTTAAGGTCTATACATTATTATTAAAAAAAAAAAAAACTGCACAGCATGTGCAAAAATAAATGTGAAATTAACAATATTTATACATATAGTCACAACCACTTGTTAAAATATGCTATAATTTCACCAGTTATCGATAAAATTCACATATTTCAAGACTGATTTCCAAAATTCGCGATAATTTTACAATTGATTGCTAAAATGCATAATTTTTTTCATCGCTAATTAATAAAGTTTCTGCGTTTTTTAAGTTAAATGTCCCAAATACTCAATTATTTCGTCGATAATAGACGTAATTTGCACTTTGTTCTCAAAGCTGAATGCTGAAATACACAATAATTTTGCAGCTGATTTCGAAAATACGGGATTATTTTCACCGCTAACTATGGTGTCAATTTTTATAGTTAAAATTTACATTTAATTCCCAAATACCGCTATTATATCTCTGCTAACTAATAAAATTCACTGTATTATTTTGCGCCTAATCGATGAAATTCGTATTCTTTATAAAGTTTAATCTCCAAATACTCAATTATTTCGCCGCTAATCTATGAAATTTATGCTTTTCTCAAAGCTGAATCCCGAAATATGCAATAATTTTGCAGCCTAATTCGGAAATACGGGATCATTTTACTATTAACTGTCAAAAATTTATGCTTAAGTGCAACTAATTGCTAAAATACGATATTAATTCGGCGTTAATCGATAAAATTTGAAATCTTTTCAAAGGTGATTTCTGAAATTCACGATGTTTTGTGGCTGATTATTGAAACACGCAATCATTTCGCCGTTGCTTAATAAGGTTATTTTAATCCTAATTGTTTGCTGAAATAGGCTTTATCTCTATGTTAATCAATGAAATTCGCCCTTTTTTGCAAAGACAATATCCGATGTATGCAATAAATTTGCTGAAATATGGAATCAATCATTTTACCGCTTATTTTTTAAAATTATGCAAGAGCAACTAATTGCTAATATAGACTATTATTTCACCCAGTGGCAGAAACACCGTGACACGGTGACATAGTCGCGGACACAGAATAAATGCTTGCAGACAGTTTTTGTCTGCACTAATAAAACAATTAGTCCGTAACTTTCGAACACTCTTTGTCTGTCTCTGTACTAATAAAAAAAATTGCCCACAACTTTCAGACAGTCTTTGTCTGCAATTTACGGACATTTTTCGCCTGCGACAATGCGCTACCCATGTATGACGTCTTAGATGCTCTTTGGTAGGAACTCTAGAGCCCCCATATAGGTGCCTTGGTAGGAACACACAAAACAGTACTTAACAACGGCGACCTAAGCAGCCTATATCTCCCTTGATAGACAGCATATGCGTATTCTTTTCCCCTGTTACTAAGATTCTACGGGGACATAGAAAAGTGCTAATTTCTTTTAAAACTGCTCCAAAACTTCTCCTCCACTTCATAATTCACTTATAAAAATTTCTGTATCAAAACTAAAACTAATACTTTTGTTATTTATACTGTGTTGTGTCAAACATTGCTATAAATATTTAATTGAATGAGTTCAACTTATTATTTTATAATTGTTTATTACTATAGTTCTGTAGTAAAATTGTATTTGTGTATTGTTGCACGAGATCACCACTATTGTTAAGCTCTCTCCCCCAAAGATTGCTGCTATCAGCTTCAGGCTTTTTGAGTGTAAGCCGTTCTCATCCCTGATTACAGGCAAATTTCGCAGACAGATTTTGAAATTTTAAAAGCCTGTCGCACACAGCTACAAAACTTTCTGCCACTGGAATTTCACTGCTAATTATTAAATTTTGTATGTTTTTAAAAAATGATTGCTGAGATATGAGATTATTTCACAAAACAATAATGAAATTACTTTTTTTATTATTTATACATTGCAGAAATACGCAACACAAAAGTCTATCTACAATACGGGATCGTTTAACCGATAACATTTACTTTTAATCTTTCAAAGTACGAAATAAGCTGTTAATTCATTACAAAACAACATAATATTTTTGCAGTGAATTATCGAAATCCCCAGTGGCAGAAAGTTTCGTAGCTGTCTGTGACAGGCTTTTAAAATTTCATAATCTGTCTGCAAAATTTGTGTTAATCAGTGGTGAAAATGGCTTACACTCAAAAAGCCTGAAAGGTGATTGGGGGGGGGGGGGTAACATCAGGTGATATCGTGCAACAATACACGAATACAATTTTACTGCAGGACAATATAGTATAAACAATTGTGTGTACTCATTCAATTAAATATTTTATAGCAATGTTTGACACAACACAATATAGATAATTATAAATAATAAAAGTATTAGTTTTAGTTTTTATACAGAAGTTTTTTTTAAGTGAATTGTTATTCGAAAGTTGCAGACAAAAACTGTCTGCAAGCCGCTTTTCTGTGTCCGTAACTATGTCGCAGTGTTTCTGCCACTGGGTCGAAATCCATCGTTTCATGTCTTATTAACAAAATTTACCTTTATCATGGCTAATTGCTCAAATAGCGATTGTTTCTCTTTTTCACTAAATAAAGATAGGCAAATATTTTCGCTGCTATAATGGACGAAATTCGTGCTATTTCTGAAAAGTGATATCACAGATGTTAAATACATATATTGAGTCAAAAATCAGCGAGATTTATGCCTTTTTTTGGCGTATGTTTTCTGATTACATAATTTTTGCATCTGATTACCGAAATATATGCAATTTTCTCATCTTTTGAAATACTGAATCAATTTAAGTTGGACATTGAACTTATCACACAAATATCTTGGATGAATTTTGTTCCAACATTTATCTAGTTTCCAAATTGCAGCCACTTGAAATCAGGCTGCTACTTGAAAATATGCCACAACGATAACTTTTAGAATACTAAACTGGTTCAGACAGCAGCGCCGACTTTGAAAAAATTCTGGGGGGGCTCGAACCAAGGCCGTAGCCAAGATTATTTTTTGAGGGTGGGGGGCATCACATTTCTAATACAAGGTCATCAAATATGGTGTAATAATGTACACACGCTTACCCAAGGAAAAGAACATATGCACACACAAACAACGGCCTGATTAACACAGGGGCACGTGCCAGGGGCTCTGAGTAGCAAAGGGCCCCAAAACTGGACCTGAAAATGCCATCATAATCTTTGCCATTTAGTTTATGTAAATCGAATTTATATGGCAGTAACTTTTGTAAAAATAGTTATATTACTTTGCATCGATGTTTCTGAAAACTTTTGCTCCTCATGCACAAACTATAAGTGTAGCACAGTAAAGGGAATCATCTTCCTCTGAACTCACCCCGCGCCCCATACAGAGACTTTCAGCCTCTCTTGTTTTTCTTTCTTTTTTTCTTAGTCGATTTATGTCCATTTTCAATTGCAACAACCTTATTTTACAGGTATGATTTTGGTAAGAAACTAAATAAGAAATAGAGGAAAGAATTTCTTGTTTAATAGAGAATCAGTATTCAAAATTTCTGGGGGGGCTGATCCCTTACAGAAAATTTTCTGGGGGGGCTCAAGCCCCCACATAATCGGCGCCACTGGGTTCAGATCAAAGTTGGGGAGTGAATTTAATACAGTTTAAATATCTTGGAAAAGTTTGCTAGGCAACTTGCTCCACCATTTTGTTTCCAAGTGGCGGCCACTTAAAAATTTTTTATTACAATAACTTTTGTAATATGGAATCAGTTTGAATCGCATTTGCACAGTTGACATATTCAAATATCTTTGATAAGTTCACTGGGCATCTCAGTCACTCTGTCCTTTGTTTCTAAATGGTGGCCACTTGAAAATTATCACAATAACTTTTGAACCGATTTGCTTAAAACTCCATATGTAAATAGACCTCTTTAATAAATCTACCAAGTTCATTAATAAATTGTAGCTGTCATTTTGAAAAAAGATGGTGGCATCTTCATAAGAAAAGATAAATCAACCTAACCTTCCTATGAGCCGGAACGACTCGTTTTAATTTTTTGATCAATAACCTCTAAAAAGTAATGATATCAGTACAAAAACCCTTAACGGGTTAAAAGTTTGTGACGCAGCTACTTTATCACTATAAGAATTTGAAATATGGGTCTTAAAAATAATGATATCAAGTTTTAAGTGACGCTCTTCTATTAGTTAAAATATACATAGATTTTCTTATTTGATCATTCGCTTTTTTCTTTTATTTATATTTACAATGCAAACATAATATTTTTAACTTCAAGATAAGACAAATATATAAAATATACTCACTGATGCTTTTTCATTTTCATTTCAATTTCAAAATAACAGTTTTAAAAGGAATGATATAAAAATTCCAGTCACGCCTCGGTGTCATTTTAAAAGATTTGTTTTTAGATTCCATTAAAATTACCTTTGTTTTGTCTGATAAAGTATATTTACACATTCAAACAGTGCTTTTAATTTTTAAATATGCTGTCAAATAATCACACTTTCACTGAGTTTGCATTATAAATAAAAATTATTTATTTCAATAAATCGATTTGTCTTTTGCGTCACGCTATCCAAAACTGCAAGTAAAATTTGTGCAAATGTTTTCTTTGCATCACACTGTCTCTTTGCAGAAATTCTCACTTAGTTGGATACTATGATACAAAATAACATTTACATATATTTTACTCACAGTTTTGGATAGCGTGACGCAAAAGACAAATCGATTTATTGAAATAAATAATTTTTATTTATAATGCAAACTCAGTGAAAGTGTGATTATTTGACAGCATATTTAAAAATTAAAAGCACTGTTTGAATGTGTAAATATACTTTATCAGACAAAACAAAGGTAATTTTAATGGAATCTAAAAACAAATCTTTTAAAATGACACCGAGGCGTGACTGGAATTTTTATATCATTCCTTTTAAAACTGTTATTTTGAAATTGAAATGAAAATGAAAAAGCATCAGTGAGTATATTTTATATATTTGTCTTATCTTGAAGTTAAAAATATTATGTTTGCATTGTAAATATAAATAAAAGAAAAAAGCGAATGATCAAATAAGAAAATCTATGTATATTTTAACTAATAGAAGAGCGTCACTTAAAACTATATCAAATCACCCAATATTTTAATGAAATGTCACCCACCATCTCTGATTTGTATGAAACTTTGCATATTTGCTTATTCTTATGGCCTAAGAAGACCTGAGAAGTTTTATTGTTCTAGGATGTATACTTTTTTTTAAATTGAATTTTTAAAATATGAATATTGCGATAATTTGGTTCTGCAGAATCGCTTGCGGGAAATGAGTAATATTAACAAAAACTATAACATTTCAGGCAATAAAAAAGATTTTGATCTGGAAATTTTTCCACAGTTTAATAGAAGTACACAGTTTACAAAAATGCATTCATTTAAGTAGCCATAGTATTAAAAAAAATTATAAAATTCATATTGCATGACATTATTGTGGTTTCTGAAACTAAAACAAGGGTTTGCAGAAAGGCTTGTAACTTTTTTCTCCAAACAGCTGGGAAGCTGGAAAAGGTTTAAAATAAAACCTAAGATTATGAGCTTTTTATTAATATAAAACACCAATTGGCTTTTTTGTGGGTACATTTTTAAATAATGCCAACTTTAATACCGCATAATAAAAGTATAATATTAGGACTTACGATACTTGTTAAAGTTACATGTACATGTTTTTAATATATTTTCAGCAACAGTGTCTTTAAGATGTAATATTCCGACATCTATATGTAGCTTGTACATATTTAAGCCACTTAGAGAAATGTAATTCTGTCAGTTTTACATCATTTTTAGCAAAACAGTATGTTCTTCCAGAACTGCTTGTCTCAGGTACACTGACAAAACATAAAATGTTGTCCAAAGGCACAAAGCAACAGTCTTCTCTCTGAGGCCAAAAGAATGACACTGCTGGTCCAGGGGGGTGAAGGAAGATAAGTTCGGCATCTTCTTCTTCGTCACAGACATTTTTGACAAGTGCAAAATACCACCTGTTATCATAAACTGCTGATACAAAACAGTTTGGTTGAGGACGAATGCGTGTCCATTTTGGGGCTTCTTCACTAAATGAAAAAACCAAGGAAGGTTTTTCAGATTCAGTTACTCTTCTAATTTCTAATAAGTTAGATGAAAGAGGCTTGTAATTATGAAAACTCCTGGTACCAGGTATCGTGCATGTTGTACTAAACCTGTCCTCAAGTTTATTTCTTAGCAAGTCAACACCAGTTTTATCTAAGAAATGAAAATTAATGTTGTCAATTTTTTCCTTGCAAAAACTGTAAACACCCAAAGCAGTTTTTATTTGTTGATCATCAGGTAGTTGAAGACTAGCTTTTCTTAATGTACGCTTTACCGTTCCTCCCAATCCATCACAAATAGATTTTCCGTGGCTAGTAGCAAAAAAGGAATGTTCAGCATCAATAGAAAAATCGATTTTGTGTTCACATAAGTTTTTAAAGCTTTTTCTGTTCTTGTATTGTGCGGCACATCCGTCTGTGAAATAATGCACTTTCTTTACTTGTGGATAGTGTTGAGCCAACCATGCCATAATATCTTTCTGAACTGCGTACACAAAACCTACATCATGTTCCATATCATCACTTATGAAGCAGTGGTTCAATACTTTGAATTCATTTTCCTCATTAATTATATACATACAAACTGGATGAAGAGTACAGCCGCTCCTTGACCAATGGTAACTCTGAATTTCATTTTGTATAACAAATGTGTAGTTTTCAGCAAAATCCATAAGCAAGATTGCTTTATCGGATGTCAGATTTTCTTTCATGTTTTTAAGGGATTTAGCTTGACACTTAGATATAAATGAGTGTGGAATAAGCACTTGTAATTTTTTAATCAACAGAGCTATGTATTCTTCAACACTTACTGATTGCTTTACCAAATCCGGACGGTCTGTGTTCATCCACTGGCTGTACTCAATTTCATCTTCATCATCTAAGTAATCCAACTTTTCTTTTAAAATCTCAGACAATTTTTCATCAGTTGGACACTTGTCACAGTGACGTAGCATGCAATTGGGGTTTTCTGAGTCACACACAAGGAATTCGATAAGGTCTTTATAAGTTTCTTCAATTTTAATAGCATCCAAAAGAAGTTTTACATTCTGGTGGATACTGCAAACGCACACTGAATGAGTTCCTGCAGAATCAGCAAGAATGCACCACTTTGGTCTAAGCGTACAAAATTTAGAAAAACCTATCTTAATGTTAGGATGTTCACATTTAAAACAAGAGTACAGTTCCCTTAGGTTACAAAGGATAAGTCTTTTTTGCATATGTACATTTCTTTTAATACTAACTTTGTCTTTTGCTCCTGGTAACATGCGACTGAATTCATCATGTTGATAAAAATCAATAACAAGTCTTACAATGTCATCAGAGATTCTTTTACCTTTCTTCGGTTCTGGAATGGATAAAATGCCCTTTTCATTTTTCAGTTTTCTTGCCTGACGAACTATATGTTCAGTGACATTAAATTCGGACATGATTTTTTCTTTCGACCAAGACGGCGGAGCTAGAGTTAACACTTGAATTTTTTTAGCTCTATTTACATTAGCCACTTTGTCTTTCATTAACATTATCATGGCATCAAAATCTTGTGCCTTCTTTCTCATTTCTGCATCCATATTAATATTACTCTCAGCAATATCGAAATCATCTTCAACTTCATCGTAATCTAATGCACGGTACATTTTTTCTTTCAAAACGCGATTTACTTTTTCCAATTTTCGTTTGCCATATGCGGCCTTACTGTGACTAGGAAGCGCATGAAGCTTTAATGGAGAGCATCCCAAATCTTCTAAAATTTTATTAGCATCCTCAATACTTTGCTTTTTTATTTGTGCTGGAGTAAATTCCACATCTGAATCTTCTTTGTCACTTCCACTGTTGTCATTTACTTCAGATTTTTTCCCACATAAGTTCCGACATGTTGGGCATAATTTTTGTCCTGGTTTTATGGTTATTCCTCTATCAATTAATGATTTTGCCAAAGCTAAACTTACTAGCCTCAAGGATTTGTTGACAGATTTTTTGTGTACTTTATAAGGGTCACAGCAAGTTCTTTGATGACTTTCAAAAATCTTTAAATAATAGTAACTGTGATGTCCACATATAGTATTTTCTTGACCTTCAATAAGGGTTATACTTGACCTAAGCAATATTAAATCTTTTAAATCATCTTTCAGTTCAGAAAAGTTTTTTAGATTTCTTGTTGACGTGTATGTTGTTAAGTGGCATGGGGTCTCAAGTAATATTCCAAAAGTACATGGATTCAAATTTTCCATTGTGACACAAGATATGCAAAAAAGTTGTAAATACTATTATTAATAAAAATACCATTAACTAAACACTACGTTTGATAACTTAATTTAAATGAACACACTCAATTAATAAAAATATGAGAATTACAAAATGTTGCACAAATTTAAAACATGACCAGCTCCACAGAAAGTCTGAGAACTGAATACTGATGACAAATGATCTATTTGGTGCTTGTCACTGCCAGCAGTTTTCATGTCTCTGCATGCAGAACAAGTTGTTGCAGCTACTGCTCTTCAGCTTCCTGTGGACGCATTGTTAACCACTAAACAAAAAACTACTGAAGTGATTGTTATGAAATTTTAAACATAGATTCTTTATCACACCTGAATTGACAATATGCTATGTTTTCTATATCTCTATGCCACCAGGGGGTGCTGAAATGCAAAAATCGTACCATTTGAGCAATTGGCACCAAATTTTACACAATTTTTTTTAAAAGGGCATTATTTAAAAATGTACCCACAAAAAAGCCAATTGGTGTTTTATATTAATAAAAAGCTCATAATCTTAGGTTTTATTTGAAACCTTTTCCAGCTTCCCAGCTGTTTGGAGAAAAAAGTTACAAGCCTTTCTGCAAACCCTTGTTTTAGTTTCAGAAACCACAATAATGTCATGCAATATGAATTTTATAATTTTTTTTAATACTATGGCTACTTAAATGAATGCATTTTCGTAAACTGTGTACTTCTATTAAACTGTGGAAAAATTTCCAGATCAAAATCTTTTTTATTGCCTGAAATGTTATAGTTTTTGTTAATATTACTCATTTCCCGCAAGCGATTCTGCGGAACCAAATTATCACAATAGTCATATTTTAAAAATTCTATTTAAAAAAAAGTATGCATCCTAGAACAATAAAACTTCACAGGTCTTCTTAGGGCATAAGTACAAGCAAATGTGCAATGTTTCATGCAAATCTAAAATAGTGGGTGACATGACCTGGGTGATTTCATATGGAATGACAACTTGTCGACCACGTTTATTTTGCCGGCCTTACCAATAAATTTAGCACCACCCTGGTCGAATCTAGAACCACTCAAAAGATTTTTCCGCAAGTTCGGCGAATACAAAACGTTCCAAAGTTTAATAACAGTCCCATTAAAATTCAGTTCTACTTCACCTTTACCAGTAATGGGAAAAGTGACGCCATCAACAGCCACGTGTAACTCATCACCAGAAATTTCAGAAAAATTACAAAAGAAAGATTTATCTTTGCAGAAGTGATGAGAGGCCGCTGTATCATAAGCCCAGCTTCCCTCTCTATCAAAACTACTTAAATTTGCTTCTGCAATAAAATTTTGAGCTTTAGGAGTTTTATCACGTTTTGACTGTTGATTGGAGCCACCCCTCTTAGAAAAATTACTTCTGAGTGGTTTTTCCTTTTCTTTTGCAGCTAGATCATTATTTAACTTAACTTTACAATCTTTAATAACATGGCCTTTTTTCCCGCACCTCCAACAAGTAAAAACAGGCCTGCGTTTAAATTTTACATTTTGGGCCTCAATAGAACATTCCGTTCTACTTTTATCAAAATTTCTAAGTTGAAGGCGCGTTTCCTCGGCACATAACTCAACAATAATATTTTTAAAGTTAAAGTCCTTATCAGGCCAACGAAGAATTTGTTGAACAACCTGATCAAATTTATCAGGTAGGTATCTCAAAACCTGAAAACATAAGTATTCGTCAGCAATAGGTTTATTAATGGATTTTAACTGATCAGCAATTTTAGATATTCTAGCTGCAAAAACACCAATAGATTCGCCAGGTTCTAAAAAACATGTCATAACTTCAGAAAACAATTTCATATGATGACTTCTACTATCTGGCTGGAAGTTAATTTTTAAAATTTTCCACGCTTCTGAGGGGTCAGTACATTCACTTATCAAACTTTTAAACTCACTATCAATATTCAAATATAAAATTGACATGGCAGCATTCTGCCTTCTTTTAAAGTCTTGTACTGCCTCCTCAGACACGGTTTCACTAACTTTGGGCTTAGTTTCGTCACCAGTGACGATTTCATAAGCATTTTTCTCCATAAGTAAAAATTTAATATCACACTTCCAACCAGAGTAGTTAGTGGCATTTAACTTAGTGATTTGAGGTACAATATTATAAGCCATTTTTAAATAGTTACTTAATTATCAATTATAAAAAAACAAGAAAAGAACACCTGAAAAGTTTAAAAATGACACACACAAGAAAAGTTTAAAAATGACACCCTCAAAAAAACTGGCCCATAACCAAATATTATAAACTAAAAGTCTATGTTTCAAATAATTTCTATTAAGCAGATTAGATACAGTGGAAACATTAATATTTAAATTTTAAGGGTTTCAATAAAAAATAACCCGACCAGTGTTCAACTATTATAACACATTAAAGACCAAAGTTTTTAACAAATAAAACAACTTTATTCAACAAGATATAATGATATATTAAGATTTCAAATTTATAACAAGAACAAGATTACCTTTTACAGGTGTTGAGCTAGGCATATAGATAAACACAATGAAAAAGCAGATGACAATATACTTCAAGGAACGTCGCAGAGCCTCCGTGATCGCCTGGTTGATCAACGGGAAAATACGATGAAGAAATATACTTCCGCGATCGCCAGGTTGATCAGCGAAAGCGAAACAAGACGAAATAACACAAAGTTGAAATGAAGACAATTACGTTCATCCACTATACACTTCAATTTAGAAACTTTCATTTAACTTTTAATTAACTTTTAAAAAGATTTCAAACTTGAACAAATGACGCTTAAAAAGCGTCTAAACAAAAGTTAACATCAATTAAACTATTAAATTTAACAAACTCGTCTCAAAAGGACGTCAATTATCATTTTATTCAAAACTTCCATCATCCATGAACGACGGAAAATTTAACCTTTAACAAGGAACAATTTAACAAACAGAAACTTAACATGTGTAAATTATTAACAACTTAACAACGGCAGCCATCATTTCTTAAAAAAAATGCAATAGCCAAAGAGCATTAATAGCTTAGCAGGAACGATACTATAAGCACATACATCGTTACTTGACCATCAAGCTACTTACACAACTCATAAACTACCGCTTCATATCTAATTGAAGACTAGCTGGCCATTGCTAAACACTGCCGATAACTGCCCTTTAACACACGCATCGCGATCTTTTTATACTGACTGCCAAGTCAAAAATCTACATATAAACAATGCATTACCATTGCCACTCAACAGTCAAAGTCAAAAATACAATTTATCATAACTATTTTAATAGAAGTGGCAACAGCAAAAATTAAGAAAATTATGCAGAGCAAGTTTGGCAACGGCAACAATGTAAACAAAACATCGTTAGTAATGGCGCGATGTAAGTAGAAGATGGCTGATAGAGTTTAAGTAAAGAAAACTTTTAAATTCAAATAAAAAGGTAAGTTAACAGTTATATAATAAAAGATAAGCATTTATATTCATAAAATTAACTATTTTTGTGTGCGAGGACAATTGATAGATATCACTTCCGGAAGTTCCGACTGAGCCAAGTTTCAAAAATTTGCATAAAACATCTCTAAGAACGATAGCCGAAAACTACGCACGCGCCGTGCCGGCACATGCCCCAACGTACGTCTGGAAGATCACTTCGTTTCTCCCGCGAAGCTATAAATAGCGAACGGCGATGGTAGTGGGTGTTGCGGTTGCTTTTGCTTGTGCTCTTGCCCTTGCCTCTGTTCATTTTTCGCCGATGCCGGCTTCATAAGATATCGCCGTAATATGTGGCGTTTATTTTTTATATTCAAATAAAATCTTTTCATTTTTAGTTAGTTATAACTCACGTTAATCCTTTTTGTGAGTTCGAAATTTAAATGAAAGTTATAGGTGTTAATATCGCGACAATAACAAGTGGAACGTCACGCCGTCAACATAAGTTTCACCAGCTCTTTGAAAAAGGAACTTAATTGTCTTTTTCTGCAACCTACATTGGGAAATAAAAATATGTCAAATATTGTCTTCTTACTCACCTTGTTTGTCATCCAGCATCTGCTTTGGTATGTTTGTTCATAAAAATATTTGTCTACTTCAATTATCTTATTGTTATTCATATAAACTTATTGTTATATTTATATAAACTTTTTGTTGAATTTATTGTTTCAATTAAAACACAAATTAAATTAAAATTTGTTATGGTCATTTATTTAACAATTTCTACATATTTATCTTTCAGCATATTTACTTACTCTAGCTTCCATTTTATCAAATTCATTTAATTAACTTTAAATGTTGTTAAGCTGGTGTTTATGTCTAGAGTAGGCTCCTCTGCTAATTCACTTAGCCTTGGATCTACTTCAAGAGAAATAAAAAGTGGTTATGGGCTTTTCCTTTTTCAGCATGTAAATATGCTGGCCCTTTCATAAATTAATGTTTTTCTGTTTTGTTTGAAAAATAAATTGAAAGTTAAATTTTTTTTGCATTTATAGTAAATTTTTGAAACAAGAAATTGTTTGAATTTAGATTAAAAGTTGTTTAATGTTAATAAATGAAAATCTTGAATGTTTTGTTTAATTTAAGTAATAATGACCATTTTTTTGCATATTGTTGAGGGAATATTGTAAAATTTTTTTCAGTAAAGTAGAAAAAAAAAAACTTTTTGAAATTTCATATATATATATTTGAATAAATTTTCAAGTCATAAATGAATTTACCGAATGTTTAATTCGGGGGGGCAAAGGTTTTTATAAGAAAAATTGTGATATTTGTGATATATTATATTTTTAAATTGTTTGAACCATAATTATACAATTTTTTTTACTCAAAAATGGCTGTCAACAATTTACATTCTATTCCCAAACTGAATGCGATTAATTTCGAGGAATGGAGGAGTGACATTAAATTTGTTCTTCTTGACCGGGGACTCTGGGACATAGTTGTTGGTACGGAAACAGCCCCAGTTTTGGCTGATGACAGAAGCAATGCTTCTGCTGTTAATAAATTTAAGTCTAGAGCGAATGCTGCTTTAGCTGCCTTATACTTAAATATAGAAACTGAGTATAGGAAAATTGTAGAAAACGAGGATGACCCCGTAAAGGCATGGAATTTAATTAACAAAAGTTTTGTTCCAGATACTCGTGCACAGCACATGAGTTTATTTTCTGAGCTGTGTGATTGCAAAATATTGCCTGGTGAGGGTGTAAATGTCTTTGCGTCCCGGGTCATGAAGATATTTAAACAAATAGAAAATTCTAAGGGGGGACTGACGGAAATTTTTGCATCTTATCAATTGTTACGTTATCTCCCATCATATTTCGACGGTATCGTTAAAAAAACACTGAGATGGGAAGATGATAAATTTACATTCAATGAAATTGTAACTTGCTTAGTAGCCGAGGAAACTAGGCTAAATTTAAGAAATAAAGATAATGAATTAAGTAGAGCTAAAATTTCTGCTCAGTTTTCTCATCTAAATGATACAGGTAAAAATAAGCTTCTAAAACAAAAATTAATTTGTACATTTTGTCATAAGAATGGCCATGCTAGACAAAATTGTTTTTCTCTCAATAGAAGTAAAAATGTTGACTTTAAACCCTCTTTTCAAAACCAAAACTTACCTTCTCAGAATTTCAGTCCTAAGAAATCCTTCCAATCAAGAGGTAGGCAGAGTCAAAAAAAATCTTCATATCAATCTAGATCAAATTCTAAGACCCGTAATAGTAGTAGGGATTCAAATTCATCTTACTACATTACTGAGGCCAGTTTAGCTCAGCAAACAAATGAATCAGATTGGGTATTCGATTCTGCCGCGTCTCATCATTTTAGTAAAGACCGTGAACTTTTCACATCATTTAAACCTCAACAAAATGAAGAAATGGCTGTAGCCATGGAAGGCATCACTTTGCCAATCGAAGGAAAAGGAGACATTAAATTGCGTTTTGGCCAAAGAAATTTTACTTTAAAGGGAGTGATGTATTCATCAAAGCTTAGGAGAAACCTTATATCAGGGCCACAACTTGACAAAGAAGGTCTACAGTTTATTGGGGGAAGAGGCGAAGTCAAAATTACGTCCAATGATAATCTAATGTTCAGAGCAAAATTAAAAAGTGGTGTTTATCGTGTCCAAGCAAAAATCCCAAAATCTATAAAACAACATGTAACTTTCGAAGCCTCCACAACCTCTTCAAAAGAACAGGAAGTTCTAAACCTGTGGCATAAGAGATGCGCTCATGTAAATCCTCAAACTTTGACGCATACAAGTAATAAGAGGGGTGCAAAGGGATTACCATTCTTAAAGCGACATACAGAATTTTTTTGTGAAGATTGCAGGTTGAATAAATTTAAACGCACTTCATTTAAATACAGAAACTTTGTTCGATCCAAGAGACCCTTAGAACTGTTATATACAGATGTTTGGGGACCATGTCAAGTAAGAGGCAAACATGGAGAACGTTATTTTCTATCAATCATGGACGATTATTCCCGTAAAGTATTCATTTATCCTATAGTCCAAAAATTTGAAGTAGCTGAAACCTTAATTAATCACATCAAAAGGGCAGAAAGATTTATAGGTAAACCTTTAATAGCTATCCGCTCAGATAATGGAACAGAGTTTGTCAACAAAGAATTTTCAACATTTTGTCAGGAAAAAGGCATCAAACATGAACTAACAAACACGTTCACTCCAGAACAAAATGGTGCTATTGAACGTTATAACCAAACTGTTATTAATGGAGCCCGTACATCATTATATGAAAGTGGTTTAGACTTTTGTTTTTGGCCAGAAGCCGTTTCACATTTC
This sequence comes from Salticus scenicus, assembly GCA_963930645.1. Classification (NCBI taxonomy): domain Eukaryota; kingdom Metazoa; phylum Arthropoda; class Arachnida; order Araneae; family Salticidae; genus Salticus; species Salticus scenicus. Next base: position 257,423,597 of record OZ005650.1, on the reverse strand, counting down.
AATTATGCCTGGAACAGACTATGCCATAAAGATTTTGAAAAATCACCATTCGAATTGTACGGTGGAAGAAAACCATCAATCAGACACCTTAAACCATTTGGATGTGTAGCTTATGTAGGACTGGCAAAACAAAGAAGACAGAAACTGGATCCAAAAGCTGTGAAAGGTTATCTAGTTGGATATGCACACCATACAAGAGGATACCGTATTTGGATCCCAGAGCAAAATAAAATAGTAGAATCTTTAAAGGTCACATTTAAAGAAGATCGTTTGTTCAAAACAGAAGCAAGTGGAGCAGTGCTGGGCACCATCAACCAGCATTACACAATTCAAGATGTATTTCCAAAGGGTAGTGACGATGATTCTGATGAAGAGGCTGTTGACGAAACTCCTGAAATAGAGTCCAGCGTACCGTCTGAATTATCTGACACTGAGGAATCCTCAGATGATGAAAAACCTGCTCAATCATTAAAGAACATAAAGTTTGAAAGAAAACAAGTTTTAAGAAGAGATAAATCCAGAACAGACGTATACTACTATCCCGAAAATACAAGAACAAGATTAAGATCCCATAGAGACGTTAGAAAATATTGCCAAGAAAACAAAATCAAGTATGACCCCACTAAATTTTCATTCACTCCAATAGAAGAATCTGACTCAGACACAAGTGCCAATTTTTGTCATAATTCCTCTTGACTAGAATTAATTATACCAAGAACTTTCAAACAAGCCCAAAAATCAGACCAATTTCAAGAATGGCTAGAAGCAATGAAAACCGAAATAAAAACCATCCAAGAACGAAAGGTTTGGCATCTTGTAAAACCTCCTCAAAATAAGCAAATAATTGGATGTCGCTGGGTATATGCAATAAAACGAGATGAAGAAGGTCGAATTGCTAAATTCAAGGCAAGGCTTGTAGCTCAAGGTTACGCTCAAGTAAAAGGCGAGAGTTATGAAGAAACTTTTAGTCCTGTTATAAACTTCGATCTAATTCGTTTTTTCTTTTCACTTTTGGTAGTGCAACACAAGTGGAATCACGTACAATGTGATGTCACTGGCGCATACCTATATGCTCCGCTAGACGATGAAATATACATGCAGCAACCACCTGGTTTTATTAAACAAGGAGAAGAGAAGTTAGTTTGCAAGCTCGACAAAGCTCTCTATGGCCTTCACCAAAGTGGACGAGCATGGTTTTACGAAATTGACAGAGTTTTATCAAATATCGGTTTTATTAAATTTACTTCTTGCAACTGTGTTTATACATTCAAATTTCAAGTTATTCTATTATTATATGTTGATGACATGGTTTTATTTGGTAAAAGTAAAATGTTTTTAGAGGAAGCCATTAATGTTTTAAAACAAAAATTCAAATTAAAAATTTTGGGAAGGACAAAGAAACTACTTGGAGTAGAATTTGTTGAAATTGACTCAAAGCTATTCATTCATCAAGAAAGCTATATTCAAGAAATATGCAGTCGTTTTAATAGTTTTAACCCTCCAATTTCATCCTTACCAATCAGCAAAGGCTGTATTTACTCAAAATCAAGCTGTCCTCAAACCGAAGAAGAAACCAAAGAAATGACAAAATATCCATATCGCAATATTCTAGGGTGTTTATCATATTTATCTAACAGAACAAGGCCTGATATAGCATATGCCGTCAATATCTATAGCCAATTCCAATCGAATCCAGGAATTCATCACTGGAATGGGTTGATCAAACTACTGGGATATGTAAAGAAAACCAGCCAATTAAAATTAAAACTTTCATGTGCTGATTCACAGATCGTAGCCTACACAGACGCCGACTTTGCTTCAAATCGTGATGATCGGACATCCATAGGTGGACAAATAGTATTTCTAGATAGTAGCCCCATCAGTTGGAGGACCTTTAAAGAGAAGGCTGTTAGTTTATCCACTATGGAATCTGAGTTCATTGCCGCTACAGAAGCAGCAAAAGAAATTGTCTGGCTAGATCGAATTCTAGAAGAATGCCAAAACATGAAGATTATAAAAAATAAGAAAATTTCAAAATTACTAATTGACAATATGGCTGCTATAGACTTTATTAAATCTCCTATAGAGAATAATAGAAGCAAACGAGATCTTGTTATCAAAAATATTTTTGAATTAGTTTTCATTCGTAGCAAATTAAATTTGGCTGACATATTTACTAAGCCACAAACTAAATTTGAATTACAAAAATTTGTGAAAAATCTTTTCTTCGACAATGTTTCAAAAGTTAATCTTAAATTCTCAATTTCAAATTTTTCTATGAATTTATAAAATTTAAAAAAGTAAATTTTCTAAAAATTTTTTTTATGAATTCAAATCCTTAATGAATTCAAACTTTTTTTTAAGAATTCAAAATTTATGAATTCAAAAATTTAAACTTTTCTATGAATTCAAATGTTTCCTTGAATTCGAGAAAAAAAAAAATTCAAATTTTGCAAGTTAAGCAAAATCTTTCCAGGTTTAGGCTGGAAGTTTTTTTTGAGAATTTCAATTCTCATTCTTTCTTTGACAGTAAGTCAATTTTTTTTTTTTTATTCAATTGCTCACAGCAAGTTTTCTCTCTCTCTCTCTCCTCTCCATTCCCGAAATAATCCATTCTGTTCTTTTTGTTAAGTATTTGTATGTAATTTATACTTTTATATTGTAAGAAAGAATTGTGTTTATACATATATTTATAATATTGAATGTGATTATACTCATGTTATATTTGTTGTTAAACTTATTATACAAATAATCCATTGTATGAATTTCTTTTCTACAGTTTTTTTAAAAGAGCATGTTAAAAATCTTTTCAAAACTGGAGGAGAGGTTTGAGTAAACAGGTATATGTTATTTGTGTTTCAAAAACAAATTGTTTTGTAAATCACCTCTATCCAGATATTGATTTCTGTTGCTGTGCAGCTGAAGATTAAACCTAATTGTTTTTTTAGTTCTGAAGAAACTGTTAAACTGATTAGTCACAGTCGTATGATTATGTAATTTGTGCAAAGTTTTGCTGGATGTTTTTTTTATTAACCTTTTTTAAACGTAAAAGTGCAAACGATAAGAGGGGGGGCCTTGTTAATAGTAAACCTATAGTTTGCCGTTTTTTCTTATCGTTATGCTAATTAAATATATTAAAAATTAATCACTCTTAAAATAAAGCTTAAAGAAAAAAAAACGTTAGTTGAAAAAAAAAATTAAACACTTATTAAAAATCCTAATTTCCTTTTAATATATTTTCTACTTACCAGGAAAATAAATATATCGTTCAATGAAATGCTATATTAAAGAGCTTTCAAATTTAAATCATCCATTTGATTTTTTCAAACGCGAAACGTAAACAATTGCTAACCTTCCGGAAGTTCCGACTGAGCCAAGTTTCAAAAATTTGCATAAAACATCTCTAAGAACGATAGCCGAAAACTACGCACGCGCCGTGCCGGCACATGCCCCAACGTACGTCCGGAAGATCACTTCGTTTCTCCCGCGAAGCTATAAATAGCGAACGGCGATGGTAGTGGGTGTTGCGGTTGCTTTTGCTTGTGCTCTTGCCCTTGCCTCTGTTCATTTTTCGCCGATGCCGGCTTCATAAGATATCGCTGTAATATGTGGCGTTTATTTTTTATATTCAAATAAAATCTTTTCATTTTTAGTTAGTTATAACTCACGTTAATCCTTTTTGTGAGTTCGAAATTTAAATGAAAGTTATAGGTGTTAATATCGCGACAATAACAAGTGGAACGTCACGCCGTCAACATAAGTTTCACCAGCTCTTTGAAAAAGGAACTTAATTGTCTTTTTCTGCAACCTACATTGGGAAATAAAAATATGTCAAATATTGTCTTCTTACTCACCTTGTTTGTCATCCAGCATCTGCTTTGGTATGTTTGTTCATAAAAATATTTGTCTACTTCAATTATCTTATTGTTATTCATATAAACTTATTGTTATATTTATATAAACTTTTTGTTGAATTTATTGTTTCAATTAAAACACAAATTAAATTAAAATTTGTTATGGTCATTTATTTAACAATTTCTACATATTTATCTTTCAGCATATTTACTTACTCTAGCTTCCATTTTATCAAATTCATTTAATTAACTTTAAATGTTGTTAAGCTGGTGTTTATGTCTAGAGTAGGCTCCTCTGCTAATTCACTTAGCCTTGGATCTACTTCACACCAGCTAACACCCTGACTCTTCGTGCCCCTAAAAAAAAATCATTTCTAATCGGGTGAAAACTCGCACCGGTTCCCCACTGCCTTCGGCAGCGCAGTCCCGTGTGCGCTGCGCGCGCACAACTTAAGGGATACTGTTAGCTGGTGTGAAGTAGATCCAAGGCTAAGTGAATTAGCAGAGGAGCCACTCTAGACATAAACACCAGCTTAACAACATTTAAAGTTAATTAAATGAATTTGATAAAATGGAAGCTAGAGTAAGTAAATATGCTGAAAGATAAATATGTAGAAATTGTTAAATAAATGACCATAACAAATTTTAATTTAATTTGTGTTTTAATTGAAACAATAAATTCAACAAAAAGTTTATATAAATATAACAATAAGTTTATATGAATAACAATAAGATAATTGAAGTAGACAAATATTTTTATGAACAAACATACCAAAGCAGATGCTGGATGACAAACAAGGTGAGTAAGAAGACAATATTTGACATATTTTTATTTCCCAATGTAGGTTGCAGAAAAAGACAATTAAGTTACTTTTTCAAAGAGCTGGTGAAACTTATGTTGACGGCGTGACGTTCCACTTGTTATTGTCGCGATATTAACACCTATAACTTTCATTTAAATTTCGAACTCACAAAAAGGATTAACGTGAGTTATAACTAACTAAAAATGAAAAGATTTTATTTGAATATAAAAAATAAACGCCACATATTACGGCGATATCTTATGAAGCCGGCATCGGCGAAAAATGAACAGAGGCAAGGGCAAGAGCACAAGCAAAAGCAAAGGCAACCACGAACACCCACTACCATCGGCGTTCGCTATTTATAGCTTCGCGGGAGAAACGAAGTGATCTTCCGGACGTACGTTGGGGAATGTGCCGGCACGGCGCGTGCGTAGTTTTCGGCTTTCGTTCTTAGAGATGTTTTATGCAAATTTTTGAAACTTGGCTCAGTCGGAACTTCCGGAAGGTTAGCTATTGTTTACGTTTCGCGCTTGAAAAAATCAAATGGATGATTTAAATTTGAAAGCTCTTTAATATAGCATTTCATTGAACGATATATTTATTTTCCTGGTAAGTAGAAAATATATTAAAAGGAAATTAGGATTTTTAATAAATGTTTAATTTTTTTTTCAACTAACGTTTTTTTTTCTTTAAGCTTTATTTTAAGAGTGATTAATTTTTAATATATTTAATTAGCATAACGATAAGAAAAAAACGGCAAACTATAGGTTTACTATTAACAAGGCCCCCCCCTCTTATCGTTTGCACTTTTAAGCTTAAGAAAGTTAATAAAAAAAACATCCAGCAAAACTTTGCACAAATTATATAATCATACGACTGTGACTATTTTAACAGTTTTTTCAGAATTAAAAACAATTAGGTATGATCTTCAGCTGCACAGCAACAGAAATCAATATCTGGATAGAGGTGATCTACAAAACAATTTGTTTTTGAAACACAAATAACATATACCTGTTTACTCAAACCTCTCCTCCAGTTTTGAAAAGATTTTTAACATGCTCTTTTAAAAAAACTGTAGAAAAGAAATTCATACAATGAATTATTTGTATAATAAGTTTAACAACAAATATAACATGAGTATAATCACATTCAATATTATAAATATATGTATAAACACAATTCTTTCTTACAATATAAAAGTATAAATTACATACAAATATTTAACAAAAAGAACAGAATGGATTATTTCGGGAATGGAGAGGAGAGAGAGAGATTAACAAAAAATTGCTGTGAGCAATTGAATAAACAAAAATTGACTTACTGTCAAAGAAAGAATGAGAATTGAAATTCTCAAAAAAAACTTCCAGCCTAAACCTGGAAAGATTTTGCTTAACTTGCAAAATTTGAATTTTTTTTTTTTCGAATTCAAGGAAACATTTGAATTCATAGAAAAGTTTAAATTTTTGAATTCATAAATTTTGAATTCTTAAAAAAAGTTTGAATTCATTAAGGATTTGAATTCATAAAAAAAATTTTTAGAAAATTTACTTTTTTAAATTTTATAAATTCATAGAAAAATTTGAAATTGAGAATTTAAGATTAACTTTTGAAACATTGTCGAAGAAAAGATTTTTCACAAATTTTTGTAATTCAAATTTAGTTTGTGGCTTAGTAAATATGTCAGCCAAATTTAATTTGCTACGAATGAAAACTAATTCAAAAATATTTTTGATAACAAGATCTCTAATAAAATATAGTTTGACCTCTATGTGTTTGCTTCTATTATTCTCTATAGGAGATTTAATAAAGTCTATAGCAGCCATATTGTCAATTAGTAATTTTGAAATTTTCTTATTTTTTATAATCTTCATGTTTTGGCATTCTTCTAGAATTCGATCTAGCCAGACAATTTCTTTTGCTGCTTCTGTAGCGGCAATGAACTCGGATTCCATAGTGGATAAACTAACAGCCTTCTCTTTAAAGGTCCTCCAACTGATGGGGCTACTATCTAGAAATACTATTTGTCCACCTATGGATGTCCGATCATCACGATTTGAAGCAAAGTCGGCGTCTGTGTAGGCTACGATCTGTGAATCAGCACATGAAAGTTTTAATTTTAATTGGCTGGTTTTCTTTACATATCCCAGTAGTTTGATCAACCCATTCCAGTGATGAATTCCTGGATTCGATTGGAATTGGCTATAGATATTGACGGCATATGCTATATCAGGTCTTGTTCTGTTAGATAAATATGATAAACATCCTAGAATATTGCGATATGGATACTTTGTCATTTCTTTGGTTTCTTCTTCGGTTTGAGGACAGCTTGATTTTGAGTAAATACAGCCTTTGCTGATTGGTAAGGATGAAATTGGAGGGTTAAAACTATTAAAACGACTGCATATTTCTTGAATATAGCTTTCTTGATGAATGAATAGCTTTGAGTCAATTTCAACAAATTCTACTCCAAGTAGTTTCTTTGTCCTTCCCAAAATTTTTAATTTGAATTTTTGTTTTAAAACATTAATGGCTTCCTCTAAAAACATTTTACTTTTACCAAATAAAACCATGTCATCAACATATAATAATAGGATAACTTGAAATTTGAATGTATAAACACAGTTGCAAGAAGTAAATTTAATAAAACCGATATTTGATAAAACTCTGTCAATTTCGTAATACCATGCTCGTCCACTTTGGTGAAGGCCATAGAGAGCTTTGTCGAGCTTGCAAACTAACTTCTCTTCTCCTTGTTTAATAAAACCAGGTGGTTGCTGCATGTATATTTCATCTTCTAGCGGAGCATATAGGTATGCGCCAGTGACATCACATTGTACGTGATTCCACTTGTGCTGCACTACCAAAAGTGAAAAGAAAAAACGAATTAGATCGAAGTTTATAACAGGACTAAAAGTTTCTTCGTAACTCTCTCCTTTTACTTGAGCGTAACCTTGAGCTACAAGCCTTGCCTTGAATTTAGCAATTCGACCTTCTTCATCTCGTTTTATTGCATATACCCAGCGACATCCAATTATTTGCTTATTTTGAGGAGGTTTTACAAGATGCCAAACCTTTCGTTCTTGGATGGTTTTTATTTCGGTTTTCATTGCTTCTAGCCATTCTTGAAACTGGTCTGATTTTTGGGCTTGCTTGAAAGTTCTTGGTATAATTAATTCTAGTCAAGAGGAATTATGACAAAAATTGGCACTTGTGTCTGAGTCAGATTCTTCTATTGGAGTGAATGAAAATTTAGTGGGGTCATACTTGATTTTGTTTTCTTGGCAATATTTTCTAACGTCTCTATGGGATCTTAGTCTTGTTCTTGTATTTTCGGGATAGTAGTATACGTCTGTTCTGGATTTATCACTTCTTAAAACTTGTTTTCTTTCAAACTTTATGTTTTTTAATTGAGATGATTGAGCAGGTTTTTCATCATCTGAGGATTCCTCAGTGTCAGATAATTCAGACGGTACGCTGGACTCTATTTCAGGAGTTTCGTCAACAGCCTCTTCATCAGAATCATCGTCACTATCCTTTGGAAATACATCTTGAATTGTGTAATGCTGGTTGATGGTGCCCAGCACTGCTCCACTTGCTTCTGTTTTGAACAAACGATCTTCTTTAAATGTCACATTTAAAGATTCTACTATTTTATTTTGCTCTGGGATCCAAATACGGTATCCTCTTGTATGGTGTGCATATCCAACTAGATAACCTTTCACAGCTTTTGGATCCAGTTTCTGTCTCCTTTGTTTTGCCAGTCCTACATAAGCTACACATCCAAATGGTTTAAGATGTCTGATTGATGGTTTTCTTCCACCGTACAATTCGAATGGTGATTTTTCAAAATCTTTATGGCATAGTCTGTTCCAGGCATAATTGAAATGTGAAACGGCTTCTGGCCAAAAACAAAAGTCTAAACCACTTTCATATAATGATGTACGGGCTCCATTAATAACAGTTTGGTTATAACGTTCAATAGCACCGTTTTGTTCTGGAGTGAACGTGTTTGTTAGTTCATGTTTGATGCCTTTTTCCTGACAAAATGTTGAAAATTCTTTGTTGACAAACTCTGTTCCATTATCTGAGCGGATAGCTATTAAAGGTTTACCTATAAATCTTTCTGCCCTTTTGATGTGATTAATTAAGGTTTCAGCTACTTCAAATTTTTGGACTATAGGATAAATGAATACTTTACGGGAATAATCGTCCATGATTGATAGAAAATAACGTTCTCCATGTTTGCCTCTTACTTGACATGGTCCCCAAACATCTGTATATAACAGTTCTAAGGGTCTCTTGGATCGAACAAAGTTTCTGTATTTAAATGAAGTGCGTTTAAATTTATTCAACCTGCAATCTTCACAAAAAAATTCTGTATGTCGCTTTAAGAATGGTAATCCCTTTGCACCCCTCTTATTACTTGTATGCGTCAAAGTTTGAGGATTTACATGAGCGCATCTCTTATGCCACAGGTTTAGAACTTCCTGTTCTTTTGAAGAGGTTGTGGAGGCTTCGAAAGTTACATGTTGTTTTATAGATTTTGGGATTTTTGCTTGGACACGATAAACACCACTTTTTAATTTTGCTCTGAACATTAGATTATCATTGGACGTAATTTTGACTTCGCCTCTTCCCCCAATAAACTGTAGACCTTCTTTGTCAAGTTGTGGCCCTGATATAAGGTTTCTCCTAAGCTTTGATGAATACATCACTCCCTTTAAAGTAAAATTTCTTTGGCCAAAACGCAATTTAATGTCTCCTTTTCCTTCGATTGGCAAAGTGATGCCTTCCATGGCTACAGCCATTTCTTCATTTTGTTGAGGTTTAAATGATGTGAAAAGTTCACGGTCTTTACTAAAATGATGAGACGCGGCAGAATCGAATACCCAATCTGATTCATTTGTTTGCTGAGCTAAACTGGCCTCAGTAATGTAGTAAGATGAATTTGAATCCCTACTACTATTACGGGTCTTAGAATTTGATCTAGATTGATATGAAGATTTTTTTCGACTCTGTCTACCTCTTGATTGGAAGGATTTCTTAGGATTGAAATTCTGAGAAGGTAAGTTTTGGTTTTGAAAAGAGGGTTTAAAGTCAACATTTCTACTTCTATTGAGAGAAAAACAATTTTGTCTAGCATGGCCATTCTTATGACAAAATGTACAAATTAATTTTTGTTTTAGAAGCTTATTTTTACCTGTATCATTTAGATGAGAAAACTGAGCAGAAATTTTAGCTTTACTTAATTCATTATCTTTATTTCTTAAATTTAGCCTAGTTTCCTCGGCTACCAAGCAAGTTACAATTTCATTGAATGTAAATTTATCATCTTCCCATCTCAGTATGTTTTGAACGATACCGTCGAAATATGATGGGAGATAACGTAACAATTGATAAGATGCAAAAACTTCCGTCAGTCCCCCTTTAGAATTTTCTATTTGTTTAAATATCCTCATGACCCGGGACGCAAAGACATTTACACCCTCACCAGGCAATATTTTGCAATCACACAGCTCAGAAAATAAACTCATGTGCTGTGCACGAGTATCTGGAACAAAACTTTTGTTAATTAAATTCCATGCCTTTACGGGGTCATCCTCGTTTTCTACAATTTTCCTATACTCAGTTTCTATATTTAAGTATAAGACAGCCAAAGCAGCATTAGCTCTAGACTTAAATTTATTAACAGCAGAAGCATTGCTTCTGTCATCAGCCAAAACTGGGGCTGCTTCCGTACCAACAACTATGTCCCAGAGTCCCCGGTCAAGAAGAACAAATTTAATGTCACTCCTCCATTCCTCGAAATTAATCGCATTCAGTTTGGGAATAGAATGTAAATTGTTGACAGCCATTTTTGAGTAAAAAAAATTGTATAATTATGGTTCAAACAATTTAAAAATATAATATATTAAAAATATCACAATTTTTCTTATAAAAACCTTTGCCCCCCCGAATTAAACATTCGGTAAATTCATTTATGACTTGAAAATTTATTCAAATACATATATATGAAATTTCAAAAAGTTTTTTTTTCTACTTTACTGAAAAAAAATTTTACAATATTCCCTCAACAATATGCAAAAAAATGGTCATTATTACTTAAATTAAACAAAACATTCAAGATTTTCATTTATTAACATTAAACAACTTTTAATCTAAATTCAAACAATTTCTTGTTTCAAAAATTTACTATAAATGCAAAAAAATTTAACTTTCAATTTATTTTTCAAACAAAACAGAAAAACATTAATTTATGAAAGGGCCAGCATATTTACATGCTGAAAAAGGAAAAGCCCATAACCACTTTTTATTTCTCTTGTTAGCTGGTGTGAAGTAGATCCAAGGCTAAGTGAATTAGCAGAGGAGCCACTCTAGACATAAACACCAGCTTAACAACATTTAAAGTTAATTAAATGAATTTGATAAAATGGAAGCTAGAGTAAGTAAATATGCTGAAAGATAAATATGTAGAAATTGTTAAATAAATGACCATAACAAATTTTAATTTAATTTGTGTTTTAATTGAAACAATAAATTCAACAAAAAGTTTATATAAATATAACAATAAGTTTATATGAATAACAATAAGATAATTGAAGTAGACAAATATTTTTATGAACAAACATACCAAAGCAGATGCTGGATGACAAACAAGGTGAGTAAGAAGACAATATTTGACATATTTTTATTTCCCAATGTAGGTTGCAGAAAAAGACAATTAAGTTCCTTTTTCAAAGAGCTGGTGAAACTTATGTTGACGGCGTGACGTTCCACTTGTTATTGTCGCGATATTAACACCTATAACTTTCATTTAAATTTCGAACTCACAAAAAGGATTAACGTGAGTTATAACTAACTAAAAATGAAAAGATTTTATTTGAATATAAAAAATAAACGCCACATATTACGGCGATATCTTATGAAGCCGGCATCGGCGAAAAATGAACAGAGGCAAGGGCAAGAGCACAAGCAAAAGCAAAGGCAACCACGAACACCCACTACCATCGGCGTTCGCTATTTATAGCTTCACGGGAGAAACGAAGTGATCTTCCGGACGTACGTTGGGGCATGTGCCGGCACGGCGCGTGCGTAGTTTTCGGCTATCGTTCTTAGAGATGTTTTATGCAAATTTTTGAAACTTGGCTCAGTCGGAACTTCCGGAAGGTTAGCTATTGTTTACGTTTCGCGTTTGAAAAAATCAAATGGATGATTTAAATTTGAAAGCTCTTTAATATAGCATTTCATTGAACGATATATTTATTTTCCTGGTAAGTAGAAAATATATTAAAAGGAAATTAGGATTTTTAATAAATGTTTAATTTTTTTTTCAACTAACGTTTTTTTTTCTTTAAGCTTTATTTTAAGAGTGATTAATTTTTAATATATTTAATTAGCATAACGATAAGAAAAAAACGGCAAACTATAGGTTTACTATTAACAGATACACGCGCTGCGCGCGCGTATTCCTTCCCTGAACCTTCGTATCCCTAAAAAAAATCATTTCTAATCGGGTCAAAACTCGCACCGGTTTCCCACTGCCTTCGGCAGCGCAGTCAAGTGTGCGCTGCGAGCGCACAACTTCAGGGATACTCTTGTCAGCTGGTGTGAAGTAGATCCAAGGCTAAGTGAATTAGCAGAGGAGCCTACTCTAGACATATACACCAGCTTAACAACATTTAAAGTTAATTAAATGAATTTGATAAAATGGAAGCTAGAGTAAGTAAATATGCTGAAAGATAAATATGTAGAAATTGTTAAATAAATGACCATAACAAATTTTAATTTAATTTGTGTTTTAATTGAAACAATAAATTCAACAAAAAGTTTATATAAATATAACAATAAGTTTATATGAATAACAATAAGATAATTGAAGTAGACAAATATTTTTATATATAACAAACATACCAAAGCAGATGCTGGATGACAAACAAGGTGAGTACGAAGACAATATTTAACATCTTTTTATTTCCCATATAGGTTGCAGAAAAGGCTACTAAGTGCCATTAGAAAGAAGCTGGTGACACTTATGTAGAAGACGTGACGTTCTTGTTTCCACTTGTTATTGTCGCGATATGAACACCTATAAATTTCATTTAAATTTTGAACTCACAAAAAAGGATTAACGTGAGTTATAACTAACTAAAAATGAAAAGATTTTATTTGAATATAAGAAATAAACGCCACATATTACGGCGACATCTTATGAAGCCGGCATCGGCGAAAAATGAACAATGGCAGGGGCAAGAGCAAAGGTAAAAGCAACCGCAAAGGCAACCGCGAACACCCACTACCATCGCCGTTCGCTATTTATAGTTTCGCGGGAGAAACGAAGTGATCTTCCGGACGTACGTCGCTGCATGTGCCGACGCGGCGCGGGCGTAGACTTCGGCTATCGTTCTTAGAGATGTTTTATGCAAATTTTTGAAACTCGGCTCAGTCGGAACTTCCGGAAGGTTAGCTATTGTTTACGTTTCGCGTTTGAAAAATTAAGATGGATGATTTAAATTTGAAAACTCCTTAATATAGCATTTCATTGAACGATATATTTATTTTCTTGGTAAGTAGAAAATAGATTAAGAGGAAATTAGGATTTTTAATAAGTGTTTAATTTTTTTTCAACTAACGTTTTTTTTTCTTTAAGTTTTATTTTAAGAGTGATTAATTTTTAATATATTTAATTAGCATAACGATAAGAAAAAACGGGAAACTATAGGTTTACTATTAACAAGGCCCCCCCTCTTATCGTTTGCACCTTTACGCTTAAAAAGTTAATAAAAAGAAAAAGCATCCAGCAAAACTTTGCACAAATTGTATAATCATACGACTGTGACTAAACAGTTTAACAGTTTCTTCAGAACTAAAAAAAACAATTAGGTTTAATCTTCAGCTGCACAGCAACAGAGATCAATATCTGGATAGAGGTGATCTACAAAACAATTTGTTTTTGAAACACAAATAACATATACCTGTTTACTCAAACCTCTCTTCCAGTTTTGAAAAGATTTTTAACATGCTCTTTTAAAAAAACTGTAGAAAAGATATTCATACAATGAATTATTTGTATAATAAGTTTAACAACAAATATAACATGAGTATAATCACATTCAATATTATAAATATATGTATAAACACAATTCTTTCTTACAATATAAAAGTATAAATTACATACAAATATTTAACAAAAAGAACAGAATGGATTATTTCGGGAATGGAGAGGAGAGAGAGAAAAATTGCTGTGAGCAATTGAATAAACAAAAATTGACTTACTGCACTTACTTTGCTTAACTTGCAAAATTTGAATTTTTTTTTTTCTCGAATTCAAGGAAACATTTGAATTCATAGAAAAGTTTAAATTTTTGAATTCATAAATTTTGAATTCTTAAAAAAAAAGTTTGAATTCATTAAGGATTTGAATTCATAAAGAAAATTTTAGAAAAATTACATTTTTAAATTTTATAAATTCATAGAAAAATTTGAAATTGAAAATTTAAGATTAACTTTTGAAACATTTTCGAAGAAAAGATTTTTCACAAATTTTTGTAATTCAAATTTAGTTTGTGGCTTAGTAAATATGTCAGCCAAATTTAATTTGCTACGAATGAAAACTAATTCAAAAATATTTTTGATAACAAGATCTCTAATAAAATATAGTTTGACCTCTATATGTTTGCTTCTATTGTTCTCTATAGGAGATTTAATAAAGTCTATAGCAGCCATATTGTCAATTAGTAATTTTGAGATTTTCTTATTTTTTATAATCTTCATGTTTTGGCATTCTTCTAGAATTCGATCTAGCCAGACAATTTCTTTTGCTGCTTCTGTAGCGGCAATGAACTCAGATTCCATAGTGGATAAACTAACAGCCTTCTCTTTAAAGGTCCTCCAACTGATGGGGCTACTATCTAGAAATACTATTTGTCCACCTATGGATGTCCGATCATCACGATTTGAAGCAAAGTCGGCGTCTGTGTAGGCTATGATCTGTGAATCAGCACATGAAAGTTTTAATTTTAATTGGCTGGTTTTCTTTACATATCCCAGTAGTTTGATCAACCCATTCCAGTGATGAATTCCTGGATTCGATTGGAATTGGCTATAGATATTGACGGCATATGCTATATCAGGTCTTGTTCTGTTAGATAAATATGATAAACACCCTAGAATATTGCGATATGGATACTTTGTCATTTCTTTGGTTTCTTCTTCGGTTTGAGGACAGCTTGATTTTGAGTAAATACAGCCTTTGCTGATTGGTAAGGATGAAATTGGAGGGTTAAAACTATTAAAACGACTGCATATTTCTTGAATATAGCTTTCTTGATGAATGAATAGCTTTGAGTCAATTTCAACAAATTCTACTCCAAGTAGTTTCTTTGTCCTTCCCAAAATTTTTAATTTGAATTTTTGTTTTAAAACATTAATGGCTTCCTCTAAAAACATTTTACTTTTACCAAATAAAACCATGTCATCAACATATAATAATAGGATAACTTGAAATTTGAATGTATAAACACAGTTGCAAGAAGTAAATTTAATAAAACCGATATTTGATAAAACTCTGTCAATTTCGTAAAACCATGCTCGTCCACTTTGGTGAAGGCCATAGAGAGCTTTGTCGAGCTTGCAAACTAACTTCTCTTCTCCTTGTTTAATAAAACCAGGTGGTTGCTGCATGTATATTTCATCTTCTAGCGGAGCATATAGGTATGCGCCAGTGACATCACATTGTACGTGATTCCACTTGTGTTGCACTACCAAAAGTGAAAAGAAAAAACGAATTAGATCGAAGTTTATAACAGGACTAAAAGTTTCTTCGTAACTCTCGCCTTTTACTTGAGCGTAACCTTGAGCTACAAGCCTTGCCTTGAATTTAGCAATTCGACCTTCTTCATCTCGTTTTATAGCATATACCCAGCGACATCCAATTATTTGCTTATTTTGAGGAGGTTTTACAAGATGCCAAACCTTTCGTTCTTGGATGGTTTTTATTTCGGTTTTCATTGCTTCTAGCCATTCTTGAAACTGGTCTGATTTTTGGGCTTGCTTGAAAGTTCTTGGTATAATTAATTCTAGTCAAGAGGAATTATGACAAAAATTGGCACTTGTGTCTGAGTCAGATTCTTCTATTGGAGTGAATGAAAATTTAGTGGGGTCATACTTGATTTTGTTTTCTTGGCAATATTTTCTAATGTCTCTATGGGATCTTAATCTTGTTCTTGTATTTTCGGGATAGTAGTATACGTCTGTTCTGGATTTATCTCTTCTTAAAACTTGTTTTCTTTCAAACTTTATGTTTTTTAATTGAGATGATTGAACAGGTTTTTCATCATCTGAGGATTCCTCAGTGTCAGATAATTCAGACGGTACGCTGGACTCTATTTCAGGAGTTTCGTCAACAGCCTCTTCATCAGAATCATCGTCACTATCCTTTGGAAATACATCTTGAATTGTGTAATGCTGGTTGATGGTGCCCAGCACTGCTCCACTTGCTTCTGTTTTGAACAAACGATCTTCTTTAAATGTCACATTTAAAGATTCTACTATCTTATTTTGCTCTGGGATCCAAATACGGTATCCTCTTGTATGGTGTGCATATCCAACTAGATAACCTTTCACAGCTTTTGGATCCAGTTTCTGTCTTCTTTGTTTTGCCAGTCCTACATAAGCTACACATCCAAATGGTTTAAGGTGTCTGATTGATGGTTTTCTTCCACCGTACAATTCGAATGGTGATTTTTCAAAATCTTTATGGCATAGTCTGTTCCAGGCATAATTGAAATGTGAAACGGCTTCTGGCCAAAAACAAAAGTCTAAACCACTTTCATATAATGATGTACGGGCTCCATTAATGACAGTTTGGTTATAACGTTCAATAGCACCATTTTGTTCTGGAGTGAACGTGTTTGTTAGTTCATGTTTGATGCCTTTTTCCTGACAAAATGTTGAAAATTCTTTGTTGACAAACTCTGTTCCATTATCTGAGCGGATAGCTATTAAAGGTTTACCTATAAATCTTTCTGCCCTTTTGATGTGATTAATTAAGGTTTCAGCTACTTCAGATTTTTGGACTATAGGATAAATGAATACTTTACGGGAATAATCGTCCATGATTGATAGAAAATATCGTTCTCCATGTTTGCCTCTTACTTGACATGGTCCCCAAACATCTGTATATAACAGTTCTAAGGGTCTCTTGGATCGAACAAAGTTTCTGTATTTAAATGAAGTGCGTTTAAATTTATTCAACCTGCAATCTTCACAAAAAAATTCTGTATGTCCCTTTAAGAATGGTAATCCCTTTGCACCCCTCTTATTACTTGTATGCGTCAAAGTTTGAGGATTTACATGAGCGCATCTCTTATGCCACAGGTTTAGAACTTCCTGTTCTTTTGAAGATGTTGTGGAGGCTTCGAAAGTTACATGTCGCTTTATAGATTTTGGGATTTTTGCTTGGACACGATAAACACCACTTTTTAATTTTGCTCTGAACATTATATTATCATTAGATGTAATTTTGACTTCGCCTCTTCCCCCAATAAACTGTAGACCTTCTTTGTCAAGTTGTGGCCCTGATATAAGGTTTCTCCTAAGCTTTGATGAATACATCACTCCCTTTAAAGTAAAATTTCTTTGGCCAAAACGCAATTTAATGTCTCCTTTTCCTTCGATTGGCAAAGTGATGCCTTCCATGGCTACAGCCATTTCTTCATTTTGTTGAGGTTTAAATGATGTGAAAAGTTCACGGTCTTTACTAAAATGATGAGACGCGGCTGAATCGAATATCCAATCTGATTCATTTGTTTGCTGAGCTAAACTGGCCTCAGTAATGTAGTAAGATGAATTTGAATCCCTACTGCTATTACGGGTCTTAGAATTTGATCTAGATTGATATGAAGATTTTTTTCGACTCTGTCTACCTCTTGATTGGAAGGATTTCTTAGGATTGAAATTCTGAGAAGGTAAGTTTTGGTTTTGAAAAGAGGGTTTAAAATCAACATTTCTACTTTTATTGAGAGAAAAACAATTTTGTCTAGCATGGCCATTCTTATGACAAAATGTACAAATTAATTTTTGTTTTAGAAGCTTATTTTTACCTGTATCATTTAGATGAGAAAACTGAGCAGAAATTTTAGCTTTACTTAATTCATTATCTTTATTTCTTAAATTTAGCCTAGTTTCCTCGGCTACTAAGCAAGTTACAATTTCATTGAATGTAAATTTATCATCTTCCCATCTCAGTATGTTTTGAACGATACCGTCGAAATATGATGGGAGATAACGTAACAATTGATAAGATGCAAAAATTTCCGTCAGTCCCCCCTTAGAATTTTCTATTTGTTTAAATATCCTCATGACCCGGGACGCAAAGACATTTACACCCTCACCAGGCAATATTTTGCAATCACACAGCTCAGAAAATAAACTCATGTGCTGTGCACGAGTATCTGGAACAAAACTTTTGTTAATTAAATTCCATGCCTTTACGGGGTCATCCTCGTTTTCTACAATTTTCCCATACTCAGTTTCTATATTTAAGTATAAGGCAGCTAAAGCAGCATTAGCTCTAGACTTAAATTTATTAACAGCAGAAGAATTGCTTCTGTCATCAGCCAAAACTGGGGCTGTTTCCGTACCAACAACTATGTCCCAGAGTCCCCGGTCAAGAAGAACAAATTTAATGTCACTCCTCCATTCCTCGAAATTAATCGCATTCAGTTTGGGAATAGAATGTAAATTGTTGACAGCCATTTTTGAGTAAAAAAAATTGTATAATTATGGTTCAAACAATTTAAAAATATAATATATCAAAAATATCACAATTTTTCTTATAAAAACCTTTGCCCCCCCGAATTAAACATTCGGTAAATTCATTTATGACTTGAAAATCTATTCAAATATATATATATGAAATTTCAAAAAGTTTTTTTTCTACTTTACTGAAAAAATTTTTACAATATTCCCTCAATAATATGCAACAAAATGGTCATTATTACTTAAATTAAACAAAACATTCAAGATTTTCATTTATTAACATTAAACAACTTTCAATCTAAATTCAAACAATTTCTTGTTTCAAAAATTTACTATAAATGCAAAAAATTTAACTTTTAATTTATTTTTCAAACAAAACAGAAAAACATTAATTTATGAAAGGGCCAGCATATTTACATGCTGAAAAAGGAAAAGCCCATAACCACTTTTTATTTCTCTTGTCAGCTGGTGTGAAGTAGATCCAAGGCTAAGTGAATTAGCAGAGGAGCCTACTCTAGACATAAACACCAGCTTAACAACATTTAAAGTTAATTAAATGAATTTGATAAAATGGAAGCTAGAGTAAGTAAATATGCTGAAAGATAAATATGTAGAAATTGTTAAATAAATGACCATAACAAATTTTAATTTAATTTGTGTTTTAATTGAAACAATAAATTCAACAAAAAGTTTATATAAATATAACAATAAGTTTATATGAATAACAATAAGATAATTGAAGTAGACAAATATTTTTATATATAACAAACATACCAAAGCAGATGCTGGATGACAAACAAGGTGAGTACGAAGACAATATTTAACATCTTTTTATTTCCCATATAGGTTGCAGAAAAGGCTACTAAGTGCCATTAGAAAGAAGCTGGTGACACTTATGTAGAAGACGTGACGTTCTTGTTTCCACTTGTTATTGTCGCGATATGAACACCTATAAATTTCATTTAAATTTCGAACTCACAAAAAAGGATTAACGTGAGTTATAACTAACTAAAAATGAAAAGATTTTATTTGAATATAAGAAATAAACGCCACATATTACGGCGACATCTTATGAAGCCGGCATCGGCGAAAAATGAACAATGGCAGGGGCAAGAGCAAAGGTAAAAGCAACCGCAAAGGCAACCGCGAACACGCACTACCATCGCCGTTCGCTATTTATAGTTTCGCGGGAGAAACGAAGTGATCTTCCGGACGTACGTCGCTGCATGTGCCGACGCGGCGCGTGCGTAGACTTCGGCTATCGTTCTTAGAGATGTTTTATGCAAATTTTTGAAACTCGGCTCAGTCGGAACTTCCGGAAGGTTAGCTATTGTTTACGTTTCGCGTTTGAAAAATTAAGATGGATGATTTAAATTTGAAAACTCCTTAATATAGCATTTCATTGAACGATATATTTATTTTCTTGGTAAGTAGAAAATAGATTAAGAGGAAATTAGGATTTTTAATAAGTGTTTAATTTTTTTTCAACTAACGTTTTTTTTTCTTTAAGTTTTATTTTAAGAGTGATTAATTTTTAATATATTTAATTAGCATAACGATAAGAAAAAACGGGAAACTATAGGTTTACTATTAACAGATACACGCGCTGCGCGCGCGTATTCCTTCCCTGACCCTTCGTATCCCTAAAAAAAATCATTTCTAATCGGGTAAAAACTCGCGCCGGGTCCCCACTGCCTTCGGCAGCACAGAGCGCGCGCACAAGTTAAGGGATACGCGCGCGGTGCACGCCTATTTCTTCTCCACCCTTTCAGGCCCTCTGAAGTAACCTACGTATACCAATTTTAAACGATCTAACTCATTTGGCTGAAATGCAAAAGAAAACGTAATCAGGACACCTCAAAACGTGTAAATCTGGTGAAAACGTTAGATAATATAAAAGAACTTTAAAATATCTTTCGAATGATGTATTAAAAAAAATTTAATCATAATCAGAAATTGAAATATTGAAATTTGAAAATATTACAGCGCAATAAAAGATAATTGATTCAGGACACCTCAAAACGTGTAAATCTGGTGAAAATTTTCGATAATTTTGTTACGTATAATAACAATATCTTTATTTTAAATACTTCTTGTTAACTTAAATCTCTAAATATAATCTTTATTTCTTATATAAATCTCCTTTTAAAACTTACCTTTATCAATTTAATCAGTTAAATAAGTCTTTAATAGAAGTTCAATATCTTAATGTAATTTTCCTCATTTGTTTACTTTTTAAAGTTGATCACGCTTATTAGAGCTATACTTTAGCCTGGAATGCTTAGTTGATCACGTTTCTTAGAGCTACACTTTAGCCTGGAATGCTTAGTTGATCCCATTTCTCAGAGCTATACTTTAGCCTGGAATGCTTGGTTGATCACTCTTCTTAGAGCTATACTTTAGTATGGAATATTTAATTACTGGAATTTTCAGCAGATGGTGAACTCGTTCCGGCGTTCCTTGTATCATCCTCGCATAAGATTATTGATTCCCGGATGTAGGCGTTGTCTTTGCCGGTTGTTGTTTTACTATAAATATCGCTGATTATGCATGTGGTATTGCTCACATTTAGTTTTGTGTCACGTCAGCTTTTGGACGATGTAAATTGTCTTTTAATATGATTTTTACTCTGCCGGTGTTTATTTTCGTTTATGTTAAATGTTATTAATGCCTTCCTCAGTGTTACATTTTTTATTTATGGTTTTTCTGGGCCATGGTAAAATGTTTTAACATTTTATAAAAAACACTTGAGTGACAACACACTGGGTTGAATAAGTTGTAATTTAATATACTGTTAACTTTTATTAACTTTATTACTGTTGTTGTTAAATTTATATTTTGTTTAAAGTTTTTAATAAAACTGAAATTATAACGTAAATTTATCTTGTCTTCAATCGTGTCATACACTTAAATTTTCATCCAAGTCAAATTCAAATCACACTTTCCACTGTAAGTTTTTTTAGATGGAAAATTGTTTTTTTAAACCTCTGCTAACTTTAGATATCCAGTAAGAGGGATAACAAGTGGTTATGGGCCCAGCCCAGCCTATAGTTTTTTTTGACTTGGAAATTTAATCTGTTATTGTAATCTGAGCAATTTTTTTTTACGTGTGTCTGATTCGGAGGGGCTATTGTTTTTTTGTAGTTTTTCATTATGGCTCAATCTGCTTATATATACTATTGAAAAACTTAATGCCACCAATTATAGCAGTTGGTCTGCTGATATAAAATATCTGTTAATTAGTTACGGACTTTGGGATATAATAGATCAACGTAAGTCAATTCCGGAAAAGTCCGAAAAAGTTTCAGATGAGGAAATAGCCAAATTTAAAACCCGATCAGATAACGTTTTAGCTACATTATATTTAAATATTCAACCCGAATTCCGGAAATTGGTAGAAAATTATGATGATCCCATCAAAGCTTGGGATGCACTTAAATTAAACTACTTGCCGGATTCGAGGTCATTTCATATGAAAATACTTTCTGAATTATTTGAACGTAAAATTAAACAAAATGAAAATATTTCACTTTATGCTGCCAGATTACTTAGACTTTCAAACCAGCTCAAGGATTTAAATGAAAAATTTGATGACAATACTTATACTTCTTTCCAGTTGCTTAGATATTTACCTAGCAGTTTTGATAGTATTGTCCAAAATATACTGCGTTGACCAAAAGAAAAATTTAAATTCAGTGATATTGTTAATGAATTGTCCGCTGAGGAGGCACGTTTAAATCTTCGTGATAGTGACAAAGTAAAAACGCCAGGTTTAGTAAATATAGTAACTTCTCGACAAAACTGCACCTTTTGTGGGAAATTTGGCCACCATCAGGCTATTTGCAGACTTAAAAGTAATCAAGATAATGGTTTCACCAATCATCGCCAAGGTAGTGAAAGACAGTTGCAACCCAGGGATTCCAGGAGTGCCTATAGGAGAGGCTTTAGCCCAAGTTATAGACATAGAAATTTCAAGTCACCAGATCGTTTTAGTACTGATAGACCTCATCATGACGCAAGTTACAGCCCCAACAGACCTCAATATGATACTAGACAGTCTGGTTTTTCTGGAGGAAGAGCTCGTCAAAATAGACGTAAGTCAAAAAATGTTTTATTTATTATGCATTCTAACTCTACTGAATCTGAAGAGGGATGTTCTTGGATTTTTGATACAGGGGCATCTCATCACTGTTGTTCCAGAAGGGACTTATTTTTCAAATATAAACCTTTAGTTAACGAAAACATGACTGTAGCTATTAAGGATGTAAATTTTGAAATTGAGGGAATGGGGAAAATAAAATTGAGGTTTGGTCAGAGAATATTCACTTTAGAAAATGTTATGTACTCTCCTAAATTGAGGAGAAATATAATATCTGGTCCTGCTTTGGATAAAAATGGTTGTATATATGAAGGCGGTGGGGGTGAGGTTAAAATATATCGTGACAATGAATTTTTGTTTAAAGCCTACTTAAAGAATAAAATTTATTATCTATATCCTAAAATTCCTAAAGTTAATAACAGACATGTAAAATTTGAAAATTTGAATTTAGAAAAAGGGAATAAAATGCAACTTTGGCATAGACGTTTTGGCCATATCAGTCCTGATATTTTGACTCATACTTGTAAAGAAAATGGTGTAAAAGGTGTTTCTGGTCTAAATGATAAAAATTTTGAATGTGAAGTTTGTAAATTAAATAAGTTTAGACATATTTCTCATAAGTCTACTGGTTATATCAGATCAACACAGCCACTTGAGTTAATTTTTGCTGATTTATGGGGTCCTTCTCATGTTGAGGGGAAACATGGAGAAAAATATTTCTTGTCTATAGTTGACGATTTTTCTAGAAAGGTTGCTCTTTACCCAATTAAGTTAAAATCAGATGCCGCTGATATTATCATTAGACATATTACGCGTGCTGAAAATTTGATTGGAAGTAGAGTGAAATCTTTTCGTAGTGATAATGGACAGGAATTCATGTCAAATACCCTTGAAGATTTCTTTGATTCTAAAGGAATTAAACATGAATTGACAAATTTGTATACTCCACAGCAAAATGGCGTTGTTGAACGCTATAACCAAACTGTAGCCGATGGTATCAGAACTTTACTACAAGAAAGTAATTTAGGACAGAATTTTTGGCCAGAAGCAGCAACTTATTTTGTTTACACTTGGAATAGGACCTGTAACACAAACTCCACTAAAACTCCCTTAGAACTATATACTGGAAACAAACCCTCAGTCCGGCATTTAAAGCCATTTGGTGTTTTAGCCTATGTAGGTATCCCACGACAAAAACGTTATAAATTAGACCCTAAAGCAACAAAGGGTGTTATGGTGGGTTATGCTTTTAGGACTAGAGGATACAGAATATGGCTACCTGAATCGGACAAAATAATTGAAACACTTAATGTTAGATTTAACGAGAAAGCCAAGTATATAGATCTGAATAGTAGCAGTGGAGCAGTGCTGGAGCCCCAAACTCAGTTCTTTGTCCCACTTTTCCCGAATTCTGTTTCAGAGAAAATACTGTAGAAGATATGAGAAGTGCGACCTCTTTCCCTTCTGATATTCAGAACAAAGACAGTTTAGAGGAGGGGTGTGATGTTTTAAAGGTTGTTAACTGGTATAGAAAAGCTGTTCCTAGACAAACAGGAGATAGGACAGATATTTACTACTATGAAGAAGGAAAACCGCAGCGTCTTAGATCCCAAAATGAAGTTCAGGACTATTGTAAAAAGAACAAAATTGTATATGATCCTGAAACATTTAATTTCAGTGGTAGTGACAATTATACTGGTATTGTATCTGAACAGGGTCCAAGTAGTAATGTAGTTTTTAATAATAGTTGACTAGAAGAAATTGTTGTTCCTAAAACGTACAAGCAAGCAATGAAATCTCCCCAGAAAGAAAAATGGCTTGAGGCAATGGAAAATGAGTTAAAAGTAATGAAAGAAAGGGAAGTTTGGGAGCTTACTAGTTTACCACAGAACTGTAATCCTGTAGGTAACAGATGGGTTTTTGCGATTAAGCGTGATGAAAAAGGTAATATCATTCGTTATAAAGCCAGACTTGTTGCCCAGGGCTATAGTCAAATCAAAGGGGAAACCTACGACGAGACTTTTAGTCCTGTGGTCAGTTTTGCTGTGATTAGATTCTTTTTCTCATTGCTCGTAAGTTTTTTAAATTGGACCCATATTCAATGTGATATAACTAGTGCGTATCTATATGCCCCTTTAACTGAAAATATTTTTATGTCTCAGCCAGCAGGATTTATTCAACCAGGAAAGGAAAGTTTATATTGTAAATTAAATAAAGCTTTGTACGGTTTACATCAATCAGCTCGCGAGTGGTTCTTTGAAATCCATAAAGTTTTGATAAAAATAGGTTTTGTTAAATTTAATTCATGTAATTGTGTTTATCTATATAATTATGAAGTTATTCTTTTATTATATGTTGATGATATTGTCATTTTTAGTAAATATAGTAAAACAATTGATAAAGTTTTGAATTTACTTAAAAGTCATTTTGACCTTAAAATTATGGGAAAAACCAAGAAGTTGTTAGGGGTCGAGTTTGAAGAAGTAAACAGTCAACTTGAAATTCATCAACATCAGTATATTGAAGAAGTTTGTGACCGATTTAAAAGTTTTAAATACCCTATTTCAACTCTTCCCATAAGTAAAGGCGTAGTTTATTCTAAGTCAAATTGTCCTAAAAATGATTATGAAATTCAAGAAATGTCAACAATTCCTTACAGAAGCTTACTTGGATGTTTAGCTTTTATTGCAAATAGAACTCGCCCTGATATTTGTTACTCTGTGAATATTTATAGTCAGTTTCAATCTAATCCTGGAAAAACACATTGGGATGGCTTACTAAGATTATTAGGATATGTTCATTATACCAGTCATTTTAACTTAAAATTAAATTGTAAAAGACCACAACTTATAGTTTATTCAGACTCTGATTTCGCTGCAAATAAAGATGATCGTACTTCTATGGGCGGTCAAATTGTTTTGTTGGATGAATCCCCTATAGATTGGAGAACTTTCAAAGAAAAATCTGTCTGCCTCTCAACAATGGAGGCAGAATTTGTGGCTATGACGGAGGCTGCGAAAAATTTAATGTGGTTTGATCGTATTTTAAATGAGTGTGTTGATAGTAACATAATTCCTAAAATTGAATGTAAAGCTGTTTTAAATATGGATTGTCAATCTGCCATAGATTTTGTCAAATCTCCAATTGAAAATTACAGATCTAAACATATTGATGTCAAATTATTTTTTGTAAGGGATCTTGTTCCTGATAATCTTTTTGATCTTAAATTTATTAGAAGTAAACTTAATCTGTCCGATGTTTTTACCAAACCCCTCACTCGCCAAGATCTTGAAAATTTTATATTAAACATATTTAATAAATTAAAATAAACTTAAATTTTGTAATTGTATAATTAATATAATATATATATCTTGGAATTGTATTTGTGTTTTTGCAATTATGTATATTTTTCCGTTTTTCCTAAGGTTGCCATTGTTGAAAGTCCTGGCCAGGCAAATTTTAAGTTTGGTTACTTGGGATATTTTTCTGAAATTTGTCATAATTGTAACGTTTAATACATTTCCGTATAAGTTTTTTTTTACATGTTTTTTTTAATTAACATGTATCTAGTTTTTTTTTAGATGCCGTTTAGTGGCTTAGATGTAAAGGTTTTTTTCAGGTGCCATATACTGGCTTAAATGTAGCGGTTTTTCTTTTTCAGGTGCCTATAATGGCTTAGATGTAGAGAATTCTTTTCCAGGTGCCGTAGTTGGCTTGTGTGTAGTTAACGATTTAAGTTTTTGTACGTATTCATGGATTGTTGTATAAGAAAAATGTATTTGTAATTCGGTAATTTTTATAATGAACCTCCTTTTTTTTTGAACTGTATTGAAATAGCCATTGTTAATGGTGGTCGTAATTATTTAAAGTTTCGTCTGTGATTGATACTTCGTCTGAAATGACCTGTGGATAATGAAATTTATATGTAAATTTTTGTTTTCATGTTAAAAGTGAGTTAACCTTTTTGTGGTTTTTTTTTCAAATTTTATTGTTGAAGTATGTATATGTATATATGTGTTAAAGATGCTTTTAAAGATTTGAATATTTATTGTTATACTTAAGGAAAAAATTGTGTTTTTTTTAACCTAGCTCAAAGTTGTTTAAATTTATACCTGTGCTTGTTTGGCGTTATGTCAAGTTAACAAGAGGAGGGGCTTTTGTTACATATAATAACAATATCTTTATTTTAAATACTTCTTGTTAACTTAAATCTCTAAATATAAACTTTATTTCTTATATAAATCTCCTTTTAAAACTTACCTTTATCAATTTAATCAGTTAAATAAGTCTTTAATAGAAGTTCAATATCTTAAAGTAATTTTCCTCATTTGTTTACTTTTTAAAGTTGATCACGCTTATTAGAGCTATACTTTAGCCTGGAATGCTTAGTTGATCACGTTTCTTAGAGCTATACTTTAGCCTGGAATGCTTAGTTGATCCCATTTCTCAGAGCTTTACTTTAGCCTGGAATGCTTGGTTGATCACTCTTCTTAGAGCTATACTTTAGTATGGAATATTTAATTACTGGAATTTTCAGCAGATGGTGAACTCGTTCCGGCGTTCCTTGTATCATCCTCGCATAAGATTATTGATTCCCGGATGTAGGCGTTGTCTTTGCCGGTTGTTGTTTTACTATAAATATCGCTGATTATGCATGTGGTATTGCTCACATTTAGTTTTGTGTCACGTCAGCTTTTGGACGATGTAAATTGTCTTTTAATATGATTTTTACTCTGCCGGTGTTTATTTTCGTTTATGTTAAATGTTATTAATGCCTTCCTCAGTGTTACATTTTTTATTTATGGTTTTTCTGGGCCATGGTAAAATGTTTTAACATTTTATAAAAAACACTTGAGTGACAACACACTGGGTTGAATAAGTTGTAATTTAATATACTGTTAACTTTTATTAACTTTATTACTGTTGTTGTTAAATTTATATTTTGTTTAAAGTTTTTAATAAAACTGAAATTATAACGTAAATTTATCTTGTCTTCAATCGTGTCATACACTTAAATTTTCATCCAAGTCAAATTCAAATCACACTTTCCACTGTAAGTTTTTTTAGATGGAAAATTGTTTTTTTAAACCTCTGCTAACTTTACATATCCAGTAAGATGGATAACAAATTTAAAAGAACTTTAAAATATCTTTCGAATGATGTATTAAAAATAATTTAATCATAATTAGAAATTGAAATATTGAAATTTGAAAATATTACAGCGCCATCTGGCGGTACAAATTTCTGTATTCCACTGTTCGATTCCAATGCAAAAAAGCTTTCTAATGATGTATTACTTATGAAATTATTTTAATTAGTAGCTGAGATACAAAAGAAAACTAATTCAGGATACCTCAAAACTTGTAAATCTGTTGAAAACTTTAAATAAAAAAAAGAACTTTAAAATATCTTTCGAATGATGTATAAAAAATCTGGTGTGAGACAACCACACGACCACACTGAGATACAAAAGAAAACGAATTTAGGACACCTCAAAACGTGTAAATCTGGTGAAAATTTTCGATAATATAAAAGAACTTTAAAATAACTTTCGAATGATGCATTAAAAATAATTTAATCATAATTAGAAATTGAAATATTGAAATTTCAAAATATTACAGCGCCATAAAAGAAAATTGATTCAGGAAACCTCAAAACGTGTTAATCTGGTGAAAATTTTCGATAATTTAAAGAACTTTAAAATATCTATTGAATGATGTATTAAAAATAATTTAATCATAATTAGAAATTGAAATATTGAAATTTGAACTGCAAGGCTGTCTTGTGATGTTAGTTCTTTGTACCAAGTTTAGTGTACGGCATTGAAAAACTGAAGCCTTTTCGAAATTGTAATTTTTAATCGCAGTATCCAAACACGTGGCCTCATTAAATATCAGCTCATGTTTCTCTTTCTGTTCAAGTTTTTTTTTTTTTTTCTTTCCATCAGACATCGTACTTTTCCATGAAATGGTTGCCGTGGAAACGCCACCGAACACATTTTACGATCTGATGCAATGACGGTCGTCTTATTCATATGAATGCTTCAATGCCTAAAATTAAAAAAATTATAACTCATTCAGTTTTTGAAATTTTCTCTCAATCTTTTGGAAATTAAACTATGAAAGCTAGATCTATATACAAAAAAAAAAGAAATGATTTATCTCTAAACGCTTTTGAGTTATAAAATGTTTTGCGAAAAAAATCGATGTTTCGTAAAATCTAAAAATATGGATCGCTAATCCAGGGTTCCCCTTTGAGCCTTTGAGAAGGGCGTCGCGCCCTGCCTGCCCTTTAAATTTTTATAAGCGCCCTAACTGCCCTTTAAAGTACAAAAATGCGCCCTTCTTGCCCAAAAAACGCACCCTTTATGCCCGAAAATCGCGCCCTTCTTGCTCCCAAATTTAACCACCACGACCCAAAATAGGGCATTTTCAACCCCTTTTTAAATATTCTTAGTGCTTTATTAATAAAAATTTTCTTTCTAAAAGCTTTTTCACTTTTTTGTGTGGTCTACTTATTGCAAAAGCGAGTTGACACTTAGCAGGTGTGTAAACTATTTATCAGCGTAAACATAGTTGCCGCGGAACTTCTTCAAATGACCCTGCTGCCTGCTGGCTTAGGGTGGGGAACAGACAAAATGCCTCCTCGTTGTTAGCACTTAGCAGAAAGAGAAGGGGAAAATGTGGAAGATTTTGCTTTTTTCTTTTCCAATAATCCTTTTGCGACCTCGTTTTTCCCCCTTACCCCCTCCGATTTTCCAGAAATTAAAAAAAACTGGCAGTGTCCAATCTCTTTTTTTCGCGCTGTATTTTTATTTCTTTAGCACAGACAAGGATATCTTTATCTGTGTTATTTAGTAAATAGTAAGGACGTTAAGTATTCGGAGGAAGCGCAAAAAAGAAAAGAAAAAAAAAAAAGCATACTTTTTTACAAATTTCGGGTAAGATTTCAATTTCGTACTTTTTATTTAATAAGTAGGACTTGATAAATTTTAAAATACTTGGTAGCCAGGAAAAAATTTAATATAAAAAAAAATCAATTTTAACTGTATTCTTTACTAAAGATGACTTGTTGGATTGTGTCAATTTGTGAACGAAATTAATAAAATTTAAGTATTCATAATTAACTTTAAAATAGATACTTTTTTTTTCCTTTAACGATTTAAAAAAAATACGCGTAGTTTTTAAGGGCATTAACAACAGTTTGAAAAGCAGTTATTCTTACACGATGAATTTTTAAGAATTTTGAATAGAATTCTGACTTAAACAATAGCTTCCACCCCCCCCTAAAAAAAAAAAAAAAGACTATTTTTGGACAATAAGAAAAAAATATTATGAAATGAAAACATCAGCAATGAGTAAAAAGTTGCAGAGTCCGCATAGCTCCTACTTTTACAAACACACACACAGCCTATTTTTCAGAAACTCTTAATCTATTTCTTATTTTTTCACACATCTGAACAGAGATTGCGGCATAATCCGATCTTTTTCTTTATAAATTTTCGATCTTGCCTTTAACTAACCAACAGCTGCTTCATAAATCATGATTTCTTTTTTTTTTTTTTTTTTTTTTTTTTTTAATCTTTGAAATCGTGTTAACAAAAATAACAAAATCTACTTTTACGATCTGGCTGAAGAATCACAAAAATCATCGTTAAGTTCAATCTCATAAATAAGTTAAAAAAAAAAAAAAATTGACTCAGGAAAGAGAAGTGTTTGTTTACATTAGATGAAAAACCGCAATCAATTAGAATCAAAAGCTGAAAGAAGGGCGAATGAAAAGGAAATTTTTAGATTGTGCAGTGCTTTGATTTTTTTTACACGATAATCAGACGAGGATATTCTATTTATTTGTGACAATAGCAAAAGTTCAGTTATTTTAATGATAAAAATTATAAATAAATAAAATAAAAACTTCCTGACGTAAAATAATTATTTGATAATGGATTTAAAGCTAATAAACTTCTAACGGTGATGTTGTGGTATACAGGTTTAAGGCTGGTCGACTGCGCGAAAGTCCTAGACCTGGGAGATATGTCTTTCGTTAGAGACTTTTTAAGTTGTTTTAATCCGTATTTGCGCATTTCGGAGTCAAAGACGGAAACTCCGACGTTTCATAGGCGGAGTGTCTACCATTGTAGAAAGAAAAAAAATATTTTTTATGATTTTTATTGGGATAATTGAATATATGATAACTCAGTTTTTACAGTGTGGGGCCATTCTAAGAAAATTACAAATATGAAACGGATATTTCACCAAGAATTGGCACAAAAATTTCACTTAAAAGCTGACTCTTCACGAAAATCATACGAATTAATTGCACATTTAGAGATGAGCTAAATCAAAACATTTAATTTTAAAGAAATCAGGCACCAAAAATCAAAGACTTCTGAATTAAGACTAAATATTTTAGTATTTTTGGAAAATTTTGAAATTTGTGTAAAAATGATCTCACATTTCGGTAATCAGTCACAAAATTATTACAAATATCACAAATCATTTCAGATATATTTATTCCACTTTTTTATATATGCTGCTTTTATAATTATGAAAAAGTAATAAATAACTTTCAGCATATCAATCTTATAAACTTTAATAAATTTTAAATCCAACGTTTCGGCTAAATTCCTTCATTAGCCTTCCTCAGGGAAGAATGATGTTAAAAAACACATAAACATAGAAAATTTAAGTACATGATACCACAATTACAACTTCAAAAACATTTAACAGATGATTACACAAATTGTAAAAATATACTATATACATTTTTAAAGATATGCTAAAACACTCAAAGGAACATGAAACATGATCACTACAAGACAAGGATAAAGAGTTACTAAAGCAAAGGTTAAAAATATCAAAATTGCGGGGTTGCCAGAACTAAATTAAAGCAGGGTAACCATAAATTAATTTAAGCCCAAGAAATGAAGCCAAATTGAGGGGGGGTTTACGGATAAGGAATCGTTACAAATTTCTGATTTTCTTTTAATAATTTCGAATGATTCATAAAGAAGTGCTTGGTTTCTATTGTCAGTATTGTAAATTATTTTGGCATTTTCAAAATGCTTGGTTTCTATTGTCAGTATTGTAAATTATTTTGGCATTTTCAAAAAAGCCCAATATTATTCCATATACTTTTCATAGCAATTATCCTTTACCCTGGTCCTATAAAATAGCTAATTTTAGATTTCTGATTAAACGTGCTTTTAGTCATAGTTCTACCCTTGAGGCCTTAGACCATGAAATCGATTTTATTTATAATTTGGCTATTAATTATGGTTATAATATCAAGACTATAAATAAATTAATTTATAAAATTATGTCCCCTCCTCCCCCTTCTTCATCTTCTAATGATAATAAATCTTCTAATAGTAAGTTTAAGAAAATTCAATATTTGCCCTCTCTTCATGAGGGAATTTCTAAATTATTTAAACATAAAAAAGTTAATTTGGTTGCTAAAGCTCCTTTAAAATTAAATTCATTAATTTCTAAAAAACTTGATCCTCCTTCCCCCAAATTAAAATCTGGTGTTTATGAAATCCCATATAAAGTGGATAATAAAACTAACTACTATATAGGTATGACTAATAGACCTTTTTGTGATAGAATGAAGGAGCATATTGCAGATTTAAAATATAATAGACCCAACACAGCTTTTTCACGAAATTATAATACTAATCCCATTGACCCCGATTTTGAAAATGCCAAAATAATTTACAATACTGACAATAGAAACCAAGCACTTCTTTATGAATCATTCGAAATTATTAAAAGAAAATCAGAAATTTGTAACGATTCCTTATCCGTAAACCCCCCCTCAATTTGGCTTCATTTCTTGGGCTTAAATTAATTTATGGTTACCCTGCTTTAATTTAGTTCTGGCAACCCCGCAATTTTGATATTTTTAACCTTTGCTTTAGTAACTCTTTATCCTTGTCTTGTAGTGATCATGTTTCATGTTCCTTTGAGTGTTTTAGCATATCTTTAAAAATGTATATAGTATATTTTTACAATTTGTGTAATCATCTGTTAAATGTTTTTGAAGTTGTAATTGTGGTATCATGTACTTAAATTTTCTATGTTTATGTGTTTTTTAACATCATTCTTCCCTGAGGAAGGCTAATGAAGGAATTTAGCCGAAACGTTGGATTTAAAATTTATTAAAGTTTATAAGATTGATATGCTGAAAGTTATTTATTACTTTTTCATAATCACAAATCATTTAAAAAAAAATCATTAAAAAAAAAAAAAAAAACATCGATTAACGTAAACTTAAAGCCTATCTTAGCTGTTGCTATTAAACATAAATTTTGAAAATTAACGGCAAAATGATTAACATACTTCCGCTATTGGCTAATAAAAATATTGTGAATTTAGAAAGTCAGCTTTTTATAAAAGCGCGGATTTTATTAACATCGGAATAATAAAGTATTTCATAAATAGTTGCAATTAAACGTAAATTTTCGAAAGTTAGCGGTGGAATCGAAATGATCCTGTATTTCCGAAATCGGCTGCAAAATTACTGCATATTTTGAGATTAAACTATGAAAACAACTCAAATTTTATCGATTAATGACGGAATAGATAATTATTTGGAAATTCAGCTTTGAAAACAACGTGATTTTAATCTTAGCATCAAAATAATAGAGTATTTTTATTTTTATTCTTACAGTTTCCTTTTTATTTTCTTCTATATTTAATAGAAGAAAGTACTGGATTCGTAAAAATTTTCGACTTCCGGTTTTCGACGGATTTACACGTTTTGAGAGGTCTAGAACACAATTTGACCATTTTTAGACAATGTCTGTCTGTGTGTGTATGTGTAATAAAAATTTTGTGGCAACTGTATCTCCGGAACTACAGCTCAGAATTGTACATAAATTTATATGTGGATACACCTTGACCTAAATTAGTGCCTATCAACTTTTGGTGAAAATCGCTCAACAGGTGGCGCTGCTATACACGATTTCCGTAATTTAAGGGAGGCTATATCTCAGGTTCTGTTGCATCTAATCGAACAAAACTTGATTATATAAGAAGGTCATTATGAGACATTATGCTAATTCAATGTAAATGCTTATCGGCCAACAGGTTGTGCTGCTATACAGCGATTTCTGCAATTTATGGGAAGACTATATCTCAGGAACTACTGCACAAAATTGCATATAAATTTATATGTAAATGCACCTTGATATAAATTAGTATCTATCAACTTTTAGTGTCAACCACTCAACAGGTGGCGCTGCTGCAGTGTTTTCTGCAATTTAAGGAAAGCCTATATCTCAGGTTCTATTGCGTATAATCAAACAAAACTTGATATGTGCGAAGGCCATTATCAGACATTATGCTAATTCAAATTGGATGCTTATAGACCAATAGATGGCGCTGCTATACTGGAAATTTCCTCGATATTGGGAAGGCTATATCTCAGTCTCAGTTTGTATGGCACATAACTGTACGAAATATGATATGTGGGATAACCATTATAAAAGCATATTTTTAAGATGTTATTTATAGACAATAAAGCTCTTTCTTTGGATATTTAGTGTTAGATTTCTCTAAGATGAAAATCATTTGCATTCATCATGTTAGATAATTTTAATAAATAATAGTTTTAATAAATTATTTGTCCTTAGTGAATTTGTATAGGAAAATACAGAAGAAAGTCTTCTGGTGGCCACAACATACTATTTTTTTTTTCCACGAAATAAATATATTAACCTGTGATAATCTTTGATGGTTAGATAATGCAGTGTTCAAAATTATTAGGAGCGACCTCTGATTTTCATGCTAGTTATTTTGTTTTTATAGAAATTTCTCATTTTGGGTGTTGAATTTGCCTTATATGTATTAAGAACTGTATAAATATAACTCATTATAGGTACAAATAAGTACTTTTAATAATAACCTATATAAGTTTTCCTCCATTATTCATTCTACAACCAAGTAACAGTTTCCAGGGATTTTGCATGTTGGGTAGTTTTATCCCTAAAAGTTGTAGGAGCTACATTTTTAGAGATCAAATTTCAAAAGAATATTTCATTTGCCATTATTGAAATTCAGCAAACAAAGTGAGTAAATTCCAGGGATCTACCAAATTTACCAACTGATTGTAACATTAGAAATTGGCAATAATACCTAAAAAACTGGAAACTATTAGAAAAAATAGCATTAATTAATTAAATCGAACTTTTTATCACTACAATTTGATTAGAATGTTTAATATTTTTCTTTAATAATCACTAAAAAAGGTCTTTGGTTTTTATCTTAAGAAATTTGCAAAAATCTTATTAAAGGTAATTTTTATTATAGCTCTTTACTTTCATTTCAACATTTATAAGATTTTCAAGAGCTTTTGCATATTTTTCAGGAAACAATTTTAATACTTTTTATTAGGTTTAATAGTTAAAGATAAAAGTAACTATAGTTAAAGATAAAAGAATGTGAAAAAATAAATTTATTTAATATTTGCTGACTAATTTGTGCATTTAGTGAAAATTCACTATATTTTCAGAAGGGGGGGGGGGTGGCGAAAATTGCTGAATGCTTAACAACTGCATTTATAAATTTGATAAAATTGTTTGTAATTTTGGTGGCTATTTTTTGCGAAGCGATATGCCCTTTTTCATTCTCCACAAATGTGCCCTCTTTTTATAGCACCCTCCTGCCCCTTTTTCCTTGGTACCAGCACCCTGCCCTTTTTCAAACCTAGGGGGAACTCTGCTAATCCGTATTTTGTAAAAATGTTTATATGGTTCGAAAAAGGATTAAATGGCCTTTCTTTATATACCAGCTGTTAAGAAATGGAAGGATTACGCGGTCGTACAGGGCGTTTCAAAAAAGATGACCGCGAAAAAGAGAAATTTTCGACCCTTTTTAAAACTTTTTTTAAAAATATAAAAAATCCGTATTTTTAAAAACAAATTGTACCGTAAGAATCGGTAATAAATGCTCTTTCTTTTGGTACAGGTGTATTTTCGATGTGTCGAACCGTTCAAACAGGATCGCTTTACAAAACCCCCCGAAATTTTCTCTCTTTGCTTTTTCTTTCGAGGTAGGCTGTTCTGTAACAAAATGGCGGTCGCTCGCGATTTCGAATCGTTTTTTCGTTAGACAATGGTCGACATTTTAATTAATATCTCCGCTAATTAGGGTCGCATCGTTTAGCAAATTAGATAACCCAGATCTGCGATAAATTCTCTGTCCATCGGTACCTGTTCGAAGTCCGTGCGACCGTTAGCGGCGGAGTTTTTGCTGCGTCAAGCCGTTTTTCACAGACAGACACACACACGTACAGATTTTAATAATATAAGGAGATAATACAGCTCTGCAGACGCCTACTAAACATCCGTTCTCATCTTAAAATCTACGTACATTACATTTAAATAACTTCTCAAAAACATCTGCAAGAGAAAAATATATTATTTATTATTAGTTTACATTCACAGTCTCTTTCAAAAGGATGTGAGTAATCAAAACAGATGAATCACACATCTGATTATCCTACAAGAAGGAGTCTGTTTTTCACAGCTTCTATTCTAAAAGATAATGATATATTTGATGTATTTTGTTAATTGTTTCAGTGCGATACGGATGTTTATTTTACTATAATAATTTGGGTAAGCCTGTATTCACTATGGTATATACCGCAAACACATTTCTACTTAATAAGGTAAAAGTTTTTTGAAAGATATTCTCAAGTAGACCCGACTAGCTGAAAACTAAACTCGAACCCGACGTAAAAAGAAATCAGTCAACCGGACCCGCAAGAAAAATATTTAGTCGACCCGACTCGATGCAGGACTCTACCCCAAATAACAAGCAAAGAAGTAGAGAAACAACTAGGCAGATATACCCCGCGGTGTGTCCATTTTACTAACATTGACCACCGTGGGAGACGGGACAAGGCGTAGATAGGAGATGCGATGGCCAGTTTTTTTTTTTTTGTTTTTTTTTTTTTTTTTTTTTTTTTTTTTACATTTTTCAGTTAGTGAAGAATAAAATAAACTGAACTTTTAGCTTGAATCCGAGCCCGCCCGGAGCCCGAAGACTTGCGTAAGATTTGAGCCCGATCAGGCTCGGGCTTACGGGCTCGGGCTGAGCCCGTCTCATCTCTAGTGCCTTGCCCTATTTTGTTTTAGTGCTGATGCGCCCTGCTCCTTTTTTTCAAGTAAAAATGCAACCTTCACTTTTTCCAAATGAAAATGTGCCCTGTATTTTCCCATCTGCTATATTGTTATTTTTCAAAGATATTTTATCCTTTATTATGAGAAACTTACATTTATAATATATTTTATTAAAAAAATATATAATTTTAAAATACCTATGTTATTTAATCTAATGCCGGGGTGCAATTTTTTATTTAGGCTTTTCCTTGTTACGTATTCCTTGGGCGGAAATTTCCATATAGCAGCATTACCTATCGGCCAACATGCACCCAGATTGAATCAGCATAATATCTCATAATGCCCTTCTAATAAAGTTCCATTTAATTATATGCAATAGAACCTAAGATATGGCCTTCCCTAAAATCGCAAAAAGCACTGTATAGCAGCACCACCAGCTGAATGATTGTCACCAAAAGTTGATAGGCACTAATACATGCCGAGGTGCATGTACATATATATTTCTATGAAATTCTGTGCAGTAGTTCCTGAGATATAGCCTTCTTCAGTGGCATAACAAGGGTGGGGCGGTCCGCCCCGGGCGGCACGATTTTGGAGGGCGGCATTTTGGTAATTTCCATTTAAAGTATACCTGAAAATTCAACTTCAACGCTATCTCAAACATATAACTTGAATTTGAAAAATATTTTTCTATGAAATTATAAAGATTCTGTAAAAATTTTTGATATATTTTTATGGAAAATATTTTCTATAAAGGATATTTTTATTATCTTATTATTTCACAAAACTGATTTGAATTTTTTTTTTTTTTTTTTTCTCAAAGTGTATTGCAGAGTTTGCTAGAAAAAACTTATTGAAAGAGGTGTTAAGTGATCGATGTCCAGTAAAGTAAATCCGATACAACTAAAACTCCATGGAAACGACTGTCAGGAGGGAGAGCAGGGGAGTAATTCAAACGTTTACCTGCTCCTTGACTTGTTAATTATCAGTTAAAAAAAGATAAACCTACCAGAAAACAAGAGAATATTTTTTTTTAACTTTACAATCACAAATATAAGGTCTGTAAGTGATAATAAATATTCTTCTCTCACGTAACCTTATAAAAAGAAACTTTTTGATTGGAATAACAAAGCTATCAGATACACGTATGCGATGCATATTCATCGAACGTTTGCAATGTGTTTGCTTCTGGTTTTAGCTGTTTTATGATTACACAGATCTGTATTTTAATAATACATGGAGCATTTTTTTTTTTTTTAAAGAACTGGTAATTTTTGCTAACATATATATCATATAATTTTACAATCCTGGTTTAATAGATGCCTTTTCTTGATTGAGAATATAAATTTTTCCTGTGAGTAATAGACAATATACTAGTTAGTAGTAAAAAAAAAAATAGAGCGCTGAAAAAGAATGTTTCCCTCGGGGAGAGGCATTTTTCATGATTATCGAATTATTAAGGAACATTCTTTATGACTTTCGAATAGGCAAACTGAGTTACTTTTCAGGGAGCACCTATAGCTTAATATATTTAACATTCGCAATATTTTCACGTAAAAAGCTTTTATATATGAGTTGACATTGCAGCTGAAAATATGCTATTAGAAGAAGATTCAAAATGTAACTTTGTCTCGAAAACTGAGGCCTAAGCTGAAGTGTTCCTGGCTCCGAAAATGCGGTTCTGTCATTATATCGGCTTAATACATCAATAATAATGTATCCACAAAAAGCTTGAACAAATAATAAAATATATTCGTTTTCTGGTGTACCATTAAGTGGATGGGAGGAGTGGAAGGTTCACGATCCGTGTCACCGTGAAATTACATTATCAACTGAAAGTTAAATTTTGAAAAGTTATTATTTGTAAGAGATTCTTTGCAAAATAAAAATTAAGGAAAACATTTTTTTTTTTTTTTTTTTTAAATAGGTTTTCGGTAATCGAAAATTTTTCGCTGATTCTTCCACCAGTATATTCATATAATAATTTTTACTTAATTGACCGTGCAAACGTAATACTAAATTTTCCGACAGAAAAATCCTGGTGGAAGAATCAAGGGAAAAATTTCGATTGTCGACACCCTGTTTCAAAACTTTCCTAAATTTAAAATTTTATTATTAATTTAAAATTTTTGCATATTTAATAATATTTGTTTTAAAATTCGGATATCTAAAAATGTTACGATTGCGGAACTAATAGATTTTATACATTTTGCTGTTAAAATCAAATTTAAGATAGCATGACAGAAATAATCTTAGCTCGCTCTCAATAAAAATAAATAAATAAGTGTGTGGTGCTCCCACAGAAGAAATTCAGACGCTATGAAGAATTGATAATTGAAAATTAGATGTAATCGGCCGGACACATTTATTCATTAAATTAAATCATCTTCGTGGATTTAAGCATATTACAAACAAAGTATTTTAATAATAATATTTATTTTTTGCACTATATATGTACAATTTCTATTTATATGACTAATGGTATGCCATGGTACAACAGTTAACGTCAATTTTTGAAATGAGAAAATTCACAAAATATTTATCATCAGTCATTTGGATTTTCCTTTGCAATACACATAAATAAACAATATTAGTGAGATGATATGAACATCCATGTGCTTAGGCAAAATTAAAAAAACAAAACAGCAGGTGATGCATTGACTTATTTAATGAAAATTTGTTTTAATATAATAATCGATACAGAGAGTTATGTTTGCAAAAAGAAAGGTATGAGCAATGAAGAATTTGTTGATACCGCCTTATCTTACGAGGTTGAGCTAAGGATAAAAGGATTCAGTGACAGATAGACTGACTGAAGAAATCGACTTAGATTCTAAAGACAGTATGATAACTCAAAATAATACACTTTTCTAATTTCGTACAATTTGTCAAATAAAGACTATAATTGTTGATGTAAATGCTTTTGATGAAAATATTAAAAGCGAGCGATTCAAAATTATTTAATTGCTGATGATGCTGAAGATATAAAAGGGACTTTTCAAGTTCTACAGTTTATCCAGCACTTTAGTTTTACTCATTTATTGTCGAGTGTTGTAATGCTTTTAAAAGTCTTCATAGCTCATGCAATTAGTGTCGATTATTTTTGGTACAACAATCCTTTTCAGAATTATAGCTCATCAAAATCTACCTATGGTCTAGATCTGGAATTAGCCAAAAAAGGTTGACTAATATATTTATATTATCTATAGAGCAATATTTTATACTTTATGGATAAAAATGATTTTGGTCTGTTGATTCAAGAATTTACGAAGAGAAAGGCACATAAATTCCAGTCGCATATAGATGTTTTTTACACACATTTTCGTTATATAAATCTGGGCAAATTAATAATTGTTCACACATTTTATTTTCTCTTGCTTGGGCATCCAACTAGCTCACAGCGCCTGAAAATTCTGACTGTATCAAATCTAGACTGCTTCACTTTCAATTCAATGTTTCTCTTTGAACTATTCCGACTGTAGTAAACATTACCATTTTGTTAGCGATCCTTCAAAATTTTGATTGCGATAAATGTGGTGCCTTCAATATGAGCAAACATTTAGAAATTATTCATTCACCCACCATAGAAGCAAACACTTATTGGCGCCCGTAACTCATTACATTAAACACCAGATTTATATACTACTAGAAAAAAAAAAAAAAAAGTTGTATCAGTAAAATTATTTACTACAGATAAAAACAAAAGTAAAAGCTTCAAATGCTCTAAACAGTTCTGATCATGGCTAAAATCATCAAGCTATTCGTGACCACTAAAATTTCAAAATGCGGAAAACTCCCGTTTACAGAAACCTGCAGAACTTTTTACCCGAGTCAGACATATACAATCTGTTTGCTGGTAGAGCGGACACCCGTTTGCTGGTGCGCCCAACTGATCGTGTTGCATTAAACACCAGCCCTAATGTAATGTATTGATAATACACTGAAAATTTTTGCCAATGCTATGATGAAAATTGTTAATATTATGAACTTTCAATTAACTCTTTACTCCATGTACCTGCTCGTGTTCGTAAAGCTTTTACATGCAACCTTTTCTTTGTGCAGATGGCAAGTTCTCTTTCCTGTTCAGTTTATTAATGTTGTAGCATTCGTATGGCGTTTGGTTTATATCCTATGTAACTACTACAAAATTTGTCATTTTCTGTAACTACGTTAATTAAAACTCAAGATCTAATCTCTGCTACTTAATTTTGTTAAAGTGTCAACAAAAATATTTTAAAATGTATTTCGTTAAAATGTCTGTAATACGTGACTGAGTTAGTTGCATTAAAAATATTTTAAATGTAATAGAAGTTTCTGAAATTTGAAACATATGTCGTATAGAAATGTAGTAAAAATGCATCAAATGTGAAAATTTCAAAGTTTGCATTAAACATTAAACAAAGTTATAATTTTTCTTTTTATGTTGCATTCCCCACTATTCTCCGATATTCCCGATTGCCACATTTTATTGTTCTGCGATGTCTGGATGTTTACATACACAATATTTGCACAGGCAGATGCATAAATGCAAAGACATATTCATTTATTAGTATTAATACCTACATATATAATTGCATTATCCAGTTTTTTGGCATTTTAAAGTATTTTTAGACTTTTTAAGGGGCGGCAAAATAAACATCCGCCCCGGGCGGCAGTATGGCAGCATCACCTGTTGAACGATATGCACCAAAAGTTGATAGGCACAAGTTGATTATGTCATGGTGCAACTATATATATATTTATGTGTAATTATACGCAGTAGTTTCAGAGGTACAGTTGGACAAAATTTGTCTCACATACACACAGACAGACATTTTTAAAAATTGATCGAACCAGGTTCTGGACTTCTGGTTTTCGATGGATTTACACATTTTAAGAAGTTGAAAATTTCATGAATCCAATAGTTTCTTTTGAGACATTTATAAGAAAGCATAAAAGAAAGAAGCAAAAAAAAACTAAAAACTTTAAACTAGTATGTTATGGCCATCTAAAAACTTTCTTCTATATCACTCTATATAACAACAGCGTTTAACAACATGCACAGAAGACAATCATAGCTTTTCAAAATAAAGATTTTAGATATGGAGTGTAGTGCTATGTAATCAAAAGATTTTGAGATGTAGCCCTGTGAAGAATCATAGAAGGTGAGGAATAGCTGCGCCACCTGTTGGTAGATATACACCCAAATTAATCCAGCTTTTGTTTTCATATTATTTATCTTGCATATCAAAGTAGTTGCAGTATTATAAATGTTTAGATTTAGCCTTCCTATTCACAGAGTAAATTGCAACGTAGTATAGCCACCTATTGGCCAATATGCATCAAAATTGAATCAATATGTTTTTTAAAAATGACCCTCACATACCAAATTTTGTGCAATTACACACAAATGAATCTACTGAGATATAACTTTCCCAATCACGGGAAAATTGCAGCATAGCAGCACCACCTATTGACCGATATGCACAGAAATTAAATGAACATGTTTCATAATAGCCCTGTGATATAGTTTTTTTTTTTTTTTTTTAATTATAGTCTTTCTTTAAATAGGAGAAATCACAGTATAGCAGTGTCACCTGTTGAGTGATTTGCACCAACAGTTTGGTGGGCACTTTTTTTTTTTTTGTTGTTAAGGTGTAACAATGTATACATTTATACGAAATTCTGTACATTAACTCTTGAACTAGAGCTGCTACACGAGATTTTTGTCACAGACATTTTCAAAAAATGGTCAAATTGTGTTCTGGCTCCCTGAAAATGCATAAATCCACTGAAAACTGGCAGCTGAAAATTTATACAAATCCAATCCTTAACTTCTATTTAATATAGAAGAAAGTAATAATTCAGAACGGATTCATGTTTTTTTTTCTTTGTATACTTTTTACTTATTTTATATTTTTATTTTCTGTACAGATAAGCAAGAAAATTTTAGATTATTTATTAAAATTCTTTAATTAAAAGTTAAGTTTTTTTAATGTACAAAATCAAAAACTTTAAATAATTGAACGTTTAAAAAACATTTTTTTCTTCTTCTTTAACCATCTGAAAATGAAAGTACAGACTTTCTGAAAATTTAAATATGTACTTTTATTTGAAGTAATATTAATTTTTAGGAATATATCTATGCAACGTAACGAGGAATTCTAAATTCAGGTGCTTTAGCAAGCTATTCCATTAAAAGTGTAAATTTATATATATATTTTTTTAAATACTAAATCAAATAGGTAGATGGTACATTTAACCAAATAGGCAGATGGCCCAGGCAATGTAGATGCTCTGCTAGTATAAATATACATTATGAAAACAACTTTCTTGTGTATGGAAAAGTGGATTGTAAATAAACAGGCAGGTTCTAGTCAATAAATGCACATTATTTGATTCATAACAGTATATTAAACAAAAGTCATGAAAACAGACTTATATGCACTGCACAGAATGTCATTTGTTTATGAACAACTCTTTTTATTGTTATGACGTTATGAGGGAGATTAGGGGGAATGTTATAGATCACCCTGGAAAAACCTAGCTAACTCTGTATAAAATTAAAATAGGGCTTCTATATTTCTTAGACCTGAAGCTACTTTTGTCTGACTTTGTTTGCTAAAGTGGCTAATTTCAACTTTCACAAAGGCTAACTTTTTTTTTTTTTTTTTAAACC
The DNA here is from genome assembly GCA_963930645.1 of Salticus scenicus. NCBI lineage: Eukaryota > Metazoa > Arthropoda > Arachnida > Araneae > Salticidae > Salticus > Salticus scenicus. The sequence continues at coordinate 257,380,300 of OZ005650.1, read as the reverse complement.
TTTATACTACAATTGATCTAAAAAAATTAAAATAATGTCGCAAAATTTTCATTAGAGAGGAGTTTAAGCTTGAATTTTCCTCTTCGGATATCCGGCTTGAAATTGTCGGATATCCGTATCCGGAGTGCTGATATCCGGTACCCCGTCGGATATTTAAAACTCAGCTGGATGGGCCAGATATCCGTTTCATCCCTAGTACATATATATATAATTATACGTAATCAAACTATTTATTATTTTTATATAAATCATTGTATGATTTTAATGTGCGAAAGTTGATTTACAATTATGTATGCACATAGAAAATCTGAAGCCCCCTATTAAAGTAGATTATTCAGAAAATCACTTTTGATGTTTTCTCAAATTGTACTTAGACATGCAGCGATGCAGCCCCCCTGTAAAGGAATCTCATGAGCCACCACTGATGTTATCGCTTAAACATTTGCAGCCCTGTATATCTTTTAAAGATTATGTACAGACCACATGGTGCACCTAAATATAATCCTATGACCTATGGTAATAAAACACGGCACAACCTGAAATACAGTTCCATCAATTTCAAGCTATTGTCACACTATAATCTAGTTCTTTGGTGTAGCCTTGCAAATGAACAGTGATTGATTTCCCTATCATATTCTGCATGAGACATATTTTTATGCATATAAAAAGTATATATTTTCATTTCATTTGGTTTTGTGCAGTCTATAGATGTTAAACTCTACTTACATGCAATTTCCCCCATAGACATAATGTTTTTGAATGTCTACACTACAAAACAGGAATTTTACTTATTCAGAACAAAGATTAAATACTTAACATTTTTAGAGATGTGCGCTGAACTCGCAGTCTGAACAGAAACAGAACTTATCCAGATTTGTTAGTGATTTATAGAATTTTCGACATCTGCTCTAGAAACCAGTGGATTAAACCAGAAAATTTTACAACTCGGTTACTAAGTCACAAAATTTGCTGCTAATGCCCACTTTTGTGGAGGTGAAGAAATCTGCCATTTTCTTCCATTTTAACAGTAATACCGTGTACAAAGTAATACACAAAGAAATAGACAGGCTCTAGTCAACAATAATTACTGTATAATAATTACTCTCTCCAAAATATTCTCGTTAGTGATCTATAGAACTTTTGATGAAGTTAGATCTGCGCAAGAAAACAGTAGATCATTTCAGAAAATTCCAGAACTCGGATCCTATTGAAGTTAGAGCTTCTAAACTTTGGCAATATTAAACCCCCATTTTTTTCCAAATTTAACGCTAGGTTGCCAACTTTATCGCAAATGCATTCACTTTGCAAGAAGTTGTCATCTGCGTTGGTGATGAATTTAGTGATATCGCGAGATTAGTGACCAAATTTGGCAGAAAATAGTTCAGGTTTGCCAAAATCAGTAAGCCCTTTCTCAGTCTTATTATTAGAGTTAATTTTTTACATATATACTATATCTTTTCTCGGCACTGAATTTTGTCAAGGAGTACAAAAGTAGGTTGAATGAACGAGTGAATTCTGTTGAACTCTAAGCTGTGCATTTGCCAATGGGAGATTCTGTAAAAAGCTGTAGAATATTATTTCTGAACAACTGATATTTTTACTTCGTGGTGCATATAATCCTCCTATTATCATGAATTTTGTGGTTCTAATAATAGTATTCGTGGATTGTTTCTGAGAATATTCATAGACTAGAACCTACCTGTTTATTTACAAACCATTTACAACACATGACATGTTTTCATAACAATATGTATGTTTCAGTGAGTGTATAAAGAAGTCATGTGGTGTCCACATCAGATTGTTTTTAATGTAGAGTTTTAGTGTCTCACTAGCAGGCTTTGCCCGCTTCGCTGGACATTAAACTTAAATGAGTTGTCATTAATCTTTATTAATAACATAAGTTCTCGCTGTGATTGGTAGAGGTTTTCTCGCTCGCAACGTGAAGAGCCTGGGTCCCCACTGTCTTCGGCACAACTTACCTACTTCTTACTTCCCCTTCCTCAGAAGGTGAGTTTGAAGTTTTGCAAAATCCCACTAATGTACATAATGCGTACACTTAACCAATATCCACACACCAAAATTCGCCATTCTAAGATAATTGAAAGCGAATTCAAACGGAAAAACGTGTTTTTACACATGCTTATTGCCCTCCGACTCCGAGAAGGTTGGGGGGGGGGATTTCGAATTTCGGAAAATCCCGTTACAATAAGTGCCGGTTGCATACAAACAATTTTTTCACCAAATTTCGTGACCACAGAAGTCTTTAATTGAAAATATTATAAATAAAAAATAAAATATACAGACACGACATTATTTCATTATTTAAAACATGAAAATCTGACATTGACAGATTTTAATTTTGTGCCAGAGGCCTACTGCTAAACTTGTTAATATCGACAAATTCTTGTTTAGTTAATTCGTGACGATCTAAATTCCATGATAAAGTTTTCACTAAATCAAACCAATGAGTTTCAGCTGCAGATACTGTAACAAATAACGTTGGAAGTCCAAACTGTCTTATAGCCGCAAAACAACAATTTTTGCTCTTCTTCCCAATGAGAGGGAGGTGTGCCTTGGGGGGGACTCATGTCAAAGGTATGCCTTGGGGGGACTCATGTCAAAGTTGTACCTTGGGGGGGGACTCATGTCAAAGTTGGGCCTTGGGGGGGACTCATGTCAAAGTTGGACCTGGAGGTGACTCATGTCAAAGGTGTGCCTTGGGGAGGACTCATGTCAAAATTGTACCTTGGGGGGGACTCATGTCAAAGGTGTGCCTTGGGGGGGGACTCATGTCAAAGTTGTACCTTGGGGGGACTCATGTCAAAGTTGTACCTTGGGGGGACTCATGTCAAAGTTCGGCCTTGGGGGGGACTCATGTCAAAGTTGGGCCAGGGGGGGGACTCATGTCAAAGTTGTGCCTTGGAGGGACTCATGTCAAAGTTGTTCCTTGGGGGGGACTCATGTCAATGTTGTGCCTGGGGGGGGACTCATGTCAAAGTTGTGCCTTGGGGGGGGACTCATGTCAAAGTTGTACCTTGGGGGGGACTCATGTCAAAGTTGTACCTTGGGGGGGATTCATGTCAAAGTTGGGCCTGGGGGGACTCATGTCAATGTTGGCCCTTGGTGGGGACTCATGTCAAAGTTGGGCCTGGGGGGAACTCATGTCAAAGTTGTGCCTTGGGGGGGGACTCATGTCAAAGTTGTACCTTGGGGGGGACTCATGTCAAAGGTGTGCGTTGGGGGGGACACATGTCAAAGTTGGGCCTGGGGGGACTCATGTCAAAGTTGGCCCTTGGTGGGGACTCATGTCAAAGTTGGGCCTGGGGGGGACTCATGTCAAAGTTGGGCCTTGGGGGGACTCATGTCAAAGTTGTACCTTGGGGGGACTCATGTCAAACGTGTGCGTTGGGGGGGACTCATGTCAAAGTTGTGCCTTGGGGGGGACTCATGTCAAAGTTGGGCGTGGGGGGGACTCATGTCAAAGTTGTGCCTTAGGGGGACTCATGTCAAAGTTGTACCTTGGGGGGGGGACTCATGTCAAAGTTGTGCCTGGGGGGGGGACTCATGTCAAAGTTGTGCCTTGGGGGGGACTCATGTCAAAGTTGTAACTTGGGGGGACTCATGTCAAAGTTGGGCCTGGGGGGGGACTCATGTCAAAGTTGTGCCTTGGGGGGACTTCATTCAATAAATCCCCATTCAATAAACCGACTGAAATAGGCCCTTAGCACTATTAAGAGTGTATTATAAAAATTCGACAACGCTGTACCGACTGAAATAGGGGTACCTTGGGGGGGGGGGTCTCATGTCAAAGTTGGGCCTGGGGTGGACTCATGTCAAAGTTGTGCCTTGGGGGGACTTCATTCAATAAATCCCCATTCAATAAACCGACTGAAATAGGCCCTTAGCACTATTAAGAGTGTATTATAAAAATTCGACAACGCTGTACCGACTGAAATAGGGGTACCTTGGGGGGCACTCATGTCAAAGTTGTGCCTTGGGGGGACTTCATTCAATAAATCCCCATTCCATAAACCGACTGAAATAGGCCCTTATCACTATTAAGAGTGTATTATAAAAATTCGACAACGCTGTACCGACTGAAATAGGGGTACCTTGGGAGGGGGGGGGTCTCATGTCAAAGTTGGGCCTGGGGGGGACTCATGTCAATGTTGTGCCTTGGGGGGACTTCATTCAATAAATCCCCATTCAATAAACCGACTGAAATAGGCCCTTAGCACTATTAAGAGTGTATTATAAAAATTCGACAACGCTGTACCGACTGAAATAGAGGTACCTTGGGGGGGACTCATGTCAAAGTTGGGCCTGGGGGGGGGACTCATGTCAAAGTTGTGCCTTGGGGGGACTTCATTCAATAAATCCCCATTCAATAAACCGACTGAAATATGCCCTTAGCACTAATTAAGAATGACGTATAAAAATTCGACAACTGTACCGACTGAAATAGGCCTCTAGCACTAATAAATACAAAAAGCACAGCTTTAGTATGGGAACCCTTTGGTGACTTTAAATATTTTAAGCCATTTTTGCGATGAACTGAATTGGCTATCTCAATTGTGCAATTAAAGATCTTGGCGAGAAACGTCAGAACTACTTCGGAGCCAAATTTCAAATTTTGCCAAAGGGATCCAATACTAAAGCTGTTTCATACCGAATGTGGGTTGAAAACGGGAAAAGGGTAAAATAAATCAGAAATATCCGACCTATATTTATAAATTTGATACCAAATGAAAGGGGCGATTTTTCTGAATCCAGGGGTGCAAACAGGTTTTCGATGCGACAATTAGATTTTTAAAAGATAAATAATGAAATTTAAGTTACAACGGAAAAACGGAAAAAGGGTCAAAATAAATTAGAAATATCAGACCTATCGTTACAAATTCAGTACCAAATGAAAGCGGTGATTTTTCTGAATCCTGTGGTGTAAACAGTTTTTCGATACGACAATCAGATTTTTTAAAATTAACTAAAGTATGAAACTTAGATGGCAACACATCATTTCAATCTTTTCATAATTTGTAGTGCGAATCACGCGAATAAAAAAGTCTTTAACTTAAAAATTTATTTTTATATTTTATTTTTCCACTAACAGGCTTTGCCCGCTTCGCTGGACATTAAACTTAAATGAGTTGTCAAAATCCCATATCTTTATTAATAACCCAAGTTCTCGCTGTGATTGGTAGAGGTTTTCTCGCTCGCAAAGTGAGGAGTCTAGGTCTCCACTGTCTTCGGCACAACTTACCCACTTCTTACTTCCCCTTCCTCAGCGGGTGAGTTCGAAGTTTTGCAAAATCACACTAATGTACATAATGCATACACTTAATCAATATACAGTCTGGGTCCCCACTGCCTTAGGCACAACTTACCCACTTGTTACTTCCCCTTTCTCAGTGGGTGAGTTCGAAGTTTTGCAAAATCCCACTAACGTACATAATGCGTACACTTAATCAATATCCGCACACCAAAATTCGCCATTCTAAGATAATTCAAAGCGAATTCAAACGGTAAAACAATTTTTACACATGTTTATTGGGAACGACTTCAGTATAAACCCACAACGATATTTGGCGATTTTTTTTGTTGGCGATTATGGCTAAATCATAAATCTAAAAATCATAAATCATATATGATAAATGATAAAATCATAATCTAAATCATAAATCCAAAATAAACAAAATATTAGGCCGCCATATTATATCGCAAACAGTCCAGAACGACATCGTTATCCTTCAAAACAACGCCAAAGAAAAATCGCCAAATTCAGCTGTGGGGTTATACAGAAGTTATACCGTTTATTGCCCTCGACTCAGAGAAGGGGGGGGGGAGATTTCGAATTTCGTGAAATCCAGTTACAATAAGTGCCGGATGCGAACAAACAATTTACGCACCAAATTTCGTGACCACAGAAGTCTTTAATAGAAAATATAAATAAATAAGTACAAAATGCACAGCTTTAGTATGGGAACCCTTTGGTGACTTTAAATATTTTAAGCCATTTTTGCGATGAACTGAATTGGCTATCTCAATTGTGCAATCAAAGATCTTGGCGAGAAACGTCCGAGCTACTTCGGTTCCGAATTTCAAATTTTGCCGAAGGGATCCAATACTAAAGCTGTTCCATATCGAATCTAGGTTGAAAACGGAAAAAGGGTAAAATAAATTAGAAATATCAGACCTATATTTATAAATTTGGTACCAAATGAAAGAGGCGATTTTTCTGAATCCTGGGGTGCAAACAGTTTTTCGATGCGACAATTAGATATTAAAAAAATAACTAAAGTATGAAATTTAAGTGGCAACGGAAAAACGGAAAAAGGGGAAAATAAATTAGAAGTATCAGACCTATCGTTACAAATTCAGTACCAAATTAAAGAGATGATTTTTCTGAATCCTGGGGTGTAAACAGTTTTTCGATACGACAATTAGATGTTTTAAAATTAACTAAAGTATGAAACTCAGATGGCAAAACTTCATTTAAATCTTTTCATAATTTGTAGTGCGATTCACGCGAATGAAAAAGTCTTTATCTTAAAAATTTATTTTTGCATTTTATTTTTCCATTCAAAGCGTTTTAGTGAAAAAATATTTATGGCGCATGCGCAGGCGTTTTTTACCCACAATTTAAACACTAATCAGAATTTTGAAAATTCCTGTAGATATAATTTTAAGTTGGGTGAAGACCTAAGTTTCTGCCAAGCGCCGTTGAATTCCGTCCAGCCGTTCTCGAGTGATGCCCGGACAAACGTGTTTTAGTCTTTTACCCCCCAGGGGGGAACGGGGGAGAATTTCTGAAAAGTTGATGGATATAATTTTAAGTTGGGTGAATACCTAAATCCCTGCCAAGCGCCGTTGAATTCCGTTCAGCCGTTCTCGAGTGATGCCCGGACAAACGTGTTTTAGTCTTTTACCCCCTAGGAGGAGAACGGGGGGGAATTTCTGAAAAGTTGATAGATATAATTTTAAGTTGGGTGAAGACCTAAATTCCTGCCAAGCGCCGTTGAATTCCGTCCAGCCGTTCTCAAGTGATGCCCGGACAAAAAAAGCGACATTCGGACACGATGACATACACACAGACACACACACACACACACACAGGCAAAATTTTCTGAAGTCATTTTCGGCTTTCATGGGGTGTAAAACGTGAAGATATCGCAAAATTTTTCGATTCCGACAAATTTACAGACAAAACTCTGATTTTATTAATATAGATTTTCCTGAAGATGGTTAAAAAGTTATTTTCAAATGGTTAGCCAACTAATGGTTAGTTGATACTTGATGGATATGAGTAGTTAATCTATTATATCTATTAATTTATGTATCTTAATTATAATAAAAACTTAAGTATTTGTCTGTTTACTTCTCTGCAGTTTTGCTGATGTAACGACTATAATATTCAAAATATCATTTTTGATTCACTCAAAATGATGTTTTATTCCAGTTTTCAAAAAACTTGAATATGAAATTTACATTCAGTTGTTTTAAAATTGTCATTTATAAATACCATTCATTTAAGAGAGAGAAAAAAAAAACCCATTAAACATAAATAAAAAATAATGACTGCAGTTTATAATTTAAATTTTTCTGTATAATATACTTTTTTTTTTTTTTTTCTAAAATAATGCTTTGATCCCTAACTCCAACTTGTATGTGATATATAAATATATGTTAAATATATGTGTTTTAATTTTTTGTTTTAAAATTTTTAAATATCATTTTATTAAGCTAAAAATATTTTTATTTTATTTATTTAAATATATTTTTTCCTCTAGATCTATTCTTTTAGGAAGTAAAGGTTACGACCTGCCAAAGATTTCACAAAAATTAGAATCTTTGAGTGCTGCAAAAACATTTGAACCCATTGAACCTGTTCGTGAAACTGACATACAGGTTTGTTCACTTTTAGTTGTATGAATTTTTTCCTTATATGTATATACAGTGGAACATCTTTCGTTCGACCCCGCTTACTTCGCATTTCCCGCTTATTTTGTTTTTTAAACTTGGTCCCTTGAAGTTCCTTATTACCATAATGTTAAAAAATCCCATATATTTCATCCTATTACTTTTTCGCTTTCCCGCATAGTTCGTAACAAATTCGCTTATGATCAGTTGATTATTTTTTTAATCACATGTAGGACGGTGGTGGAGACAGCTAACATAGCCAGACAATCTGGAGTGAAAGGGGAGGAGACTGTTAAAATGCACCTCACCACGTGATTGGACTATTTCATTAGAACTGTGTTAACTGTGAGAAAGACGGAGAAATTGTATTGTGCTCCGATCAAAGCTAGTTAAATTGTTAAAGAAGTGAGTGTTTTTCTTACTTGCACTTTTGAGCCCCGATTATTCAACAGATGGCTTTCACAAGCAGTAAAAAAAGAAATTTTCTCAAGTTGAGTGAAAAAGTAGGTATTCTAAAAGAATCCGGATAGCTTTCACGGAAGCAAAGTAGAATTAGCAAAAAATTTTTAAATTCCTGTAACAACACTGCAATACATTTTAAAAAAGAGAGACTCTATTGAAAAGTCATGTAATGAACTTTGTAACTTTGCAGAAAAAGTGTTGATTCTGCTTGCATTGTTTTCCCCGCTTTGTTCGTTTTTTCCTTGAGTCCCGTGAAAAACGAACAATCAAGGTTTTACTGTATAAACAAAACCAATGGTCACAACTATAAGGGGTGATAGAATTTGCTGAAATACACGAACTTTTACCATACCATGTGAAGTCAGAAATCAAAAGATGAGCTGTGAGAGTGCACTTGCTTGGAAAAAAAATGGAGAATACAATGAATCTGAATAATAAAGGAAAAAGAATCTTTATTATTGAAAACTTAATAACAAATGCTCAAATGAGAGACCTCCAGTTGCTATACAGGCTTCATATTGCATTGATGAAGTAATGTATTACACAGACATTGGGAGATTTCTGGCATTGCCCTGATATCTGTAGCTGTTACACTACTTTGAATGACAAGGTTCTCTGGTTAATTCAATGGGTGTTTTTTAAATGATTCTTTTTAGCTGTCCCTTAAAAAAAAAAAAAAAAAAAAAATCTGGGCAAAACAGATTGAGAGAATGTTAGAAGACTTGTCCACTGAAGCCAATCCATCTATTTGAAAAGGCAATATCTTATGGTGATTTTTGGGAGTAAACCTTGGAGAACGGAATACAAAAGGCATGAGTCCAGTAGTGATGATTTTTGCTATTTTTATTCAAACTTAACAAAAAGAAAGGTTGTAATACAAAGAAATTAAAAAATTATTACAAAATGCTCGCTTCTGAGCATCCTCCAAAAACATGCTACACCTTTTAAGCACCAAGTCTCTCTGCCCTTTTTGAGTGTCCCTCCCTTCTGAGCACAACTTCGGAGGGAGGGGGGAATACCCCACACGAAGCACTGATTTGTTGATTGTGATATCACTATATCCGTGACATCACTTTCGTCCAATCTTCATCTACCTGAAACTCAGAGAAATGTCGGTAGCTAACAAAAGCCATGCGTGAAATTAGAAACTAGTGATGTTACCGCTTCCTTAGAAAATATAAAATTCTTTCACAGATAGCAACTGTCGTTCAGACGGCTCTCCATGGCTCCGTTAGTCTGGTCACACGGCCGCTGACCTCTTGGAATGTCTGTGACCTTCGCTCCAGCACAGCTTCCTCCCTCCCAAAAGACCATTTTATGGCCTTCAGGATGTAAAATGGGCAGAAGACACAGGTGCCTCCTCCCATTATCAAACATGCAACACCAGAGAGTTGAGACACCCCCCCCCCCCCCCCATCGCCCCCCAAAAAAAGTTTTGAAACAACCCCCTGAATTTTCATAGAACTAAAAAATAATCTTAAAAATAAATTTCTAGTCTTACACCTTGCATAATTCCTAGATCCCAAGGTCTCATTTCACATTATATAAAAAAAACAATTAAACATTCACATGCAGTTTCGTGATGACAATCAAAGGTTCTACACCTAACAAAATTTTAAAAGTCAAACACTGAAATTTCACAATTACACAATAAAATTTCATGAAAAAGAAAGAAAAATAATTCATAATCAATACATTCAAACATTTTTTTGGAATACAAATGAAGAAAAAAAAATGAATAAATATTTACAAACAGTCCAAAAACACTACCTAAAACCAAGGCATTTATTATTATTTTCTTTCCTATTCTTCATGCATGCGACTTAACGCATCTGCATTCAAATGCTTTTTTCCACTCTTATGCTCGACTGTGAAGTTGTATTGTTGTAAACAAAAGGCCCATCTCGTCAAATGTGAATTTGTGCCCATCATTTTTTTTAAGATAAACTAAAGGGTTATGATCGGTTTGAAGAACGAATTTTTACCCATCTAAATAATTATTTAGTTTTTTCACCCCAAAAATGACTGCCGCTAATTCGCGTTCAATGGTACTGTAATTACGCTCCGCCTTAGAGAAGTTTTTGCTCAGATAAACAATTGGATGCTCCTCGTTATTCCCGAAATTTTGAGCTAGGACCACACCTGCCCCTATAAGACTTGCATCAGTCTGAACAATGAATTCTTTTGAAAAATCTGCAGCATATAGTACTGGTCCCTTAGTTAGATCTAATTTTAGTACATTAAATGCCTGATCACATTCCTGACTCCACTCAATTTTTCCCCTCTTATTTTTCCCCTCTTATTTTTCCCTTTTAACAAATCCGTCAAAGGTGCAGCTTTTGTCGCATAATCCTTTATATATTTATGGTAAAATCCGCTCAGACCTAAAAATGACCTTACATGCGTCTTTGTCTTTGGAATGGGAAATTCTTGGATAGTTTGGATTTTCGCATCACTCGGCGACCTCTTCCCTGACCCCACTTCATGACCTAAAAATTTTACATGGTCCTGGGCGAATAAACACTTTGTCAGTTTCACTTTTAGATTTGCCTCCTCCAAACGTTGTAACACAATGTCCAGATGCCGGATATGGAGCTCCCAACTGAATGAAAACACTGCCAAATCATCCACATATGGTCTCACAAAACTCACTAAATCCCCTAGCACCTCACTAATTAATTTACAAAAATAAAATGGAGCATTCAATAAGCCAAACGTAATTTTTTTTGGAATAAATTCACCAAAAGGGGTTACAAACGCTGCATACCTTTGCACACGTTTCGTTAACGGGATTTGGAAATACCCCTTCGTCAGATCCATTACTGAAATATATTCTGCAGTGCTCACTTCCTCAACAACCTCCTCAATATTCGGTAGCGGGAAAAATTGCACTTGGGTTTGGGCATTGAGGGCCCTATAATCTACACACGGCCTAGGGTCTTTCCCTGGACTCTCTACAAGAATCATAGGCGATGCGTAATCGGACTGACCCACCTCTATCACCCCTAACTCTAACAGCCTGGAAATCTCCTTCCGCATAATTTCTAACTGCCGCGGGGACATGCGATAGGGTTTTGCACGAATCAGCTTATCATCTGTCAAAATGATATCCATCTCTACCTTATGGGTCGTACCAGGGTCGTTAGAAAACACCGTTTTATGCTTTACTAGGACATTTTGTAAAGTTGCCAAATTCCCTTCCGAAAGCTTATTTCCCAAATTACTCCCTTTAATTAAGTCTGTCAAGTCGAAATGATTTGGGTCCGAAATCGGATATGGGATAGATGCATCCTCCTCAATTTCCTCACCACCCTCTTCCAAAATTAAGTTGACATACTCTGGGCGTTTATGATAAGAATTCGTTAAATTCACCTGGAAAATCGTGTTCTTACATCTCCTTCCCGGAAGATCTACCATATAGTTCGTATCGTATATTACCCCCGTTACTACACCTGGACCTAGCCACTGTACTGCCATTTTATGTGGTTTTGCGGTAGCCAAAACCAACACCGTGTCTCCCACCTTAAATTTTCGGGACACCGCATTTTGGTTGTACCACCATTTTCTTTTTTTGTTGATATTCCGTCATACGCTCTCCTGACAAATCTTGACATCTTTTTAAGCGCTCATTTAAATCCAAAATATACTCGACTACATTTTGATTCATTTCCTCTTCCTGCATCCAATTTTCATAAACAATGGTATGAGGCATCCTCAAATTCTTCCCAAAAATAAGCTCTGAAGCAGAAAATCCTGTGCTCTCATGCGGCACCGTCCTCAACGCGAAAAGAGCCATAAGCAGATTTTCTTCCCAATCGCTTTTTGATTTAAGACATAACGCTTTGAGAATCTTCTTAAGAGTGGAATGCATTCTTTCCACCTGATTAGATTGCGGATGACAGACAGAAGAATAGTTGATTCTGATATGCTTCTCAAAAAACGCTGTCGATAAGTCACTTGTAAAATAAGCACCTTCATCGCAGACTAACTCTCTAGGAAATCTGGTCTTCACGAAAATTTGCATCAATGCATTGATCACTGACCTCGAAGTTAGGTTTTCCACAGGAATAGCATCCAGGAATTTTGAAGCGACGCAAACAGCCGTTATCGCAAAACAATTATTTTTGTTGCTTGTTACAAGCGGACCTATAGCGTCAATCGACAGACGTCTGAACGGTTCAGAAATAATCGGTACTAATCTCAACGGAGCTTTTTTCTTATCCCCTTTTTGTCCTACTTTTTGACAAATTTCACAAGTTTTGACATACTCTTCGATTTCCTGATAGCAATTTGGCCAAAAGAAATTAGTCAGCACCCTCTGCTTAGTTTTACATGAGCCTAAATGCCCTGACACAGAATCATGACACAGGTTTAGAATCGCTGCCCTAAATTTCTTTGGCATGCACAACTGCATCCGGTTTTGGTTACGCTTAGAATCCGATATTTGAATTAACCACTCATTTTCTATCTTAAATTCCTTTCCCGCTTCATTCCTAGCTTTTTCCCAACAATTTTTCAACGTGTCACATGCGATTTGCTCTTTTTGAAACTCTTCAGCTGAAACCCCGATTAATGGACACCTGTCTGTTTCTTTAAACACAGGAAAAACAACCTTATTTTCTTCACTAGTCTCCTCTAACGACTCGCTTATCAAACCCGGTTCCTCCTCAAAATTCTGAATTTTTTCCTGAGTTGGCTTTTCATTATTTATTTCGGACTGCGCACTCTTAATCCTTTCTTGCTCACATTTCTGACTTCACATTATCGCATTAATTGGATAAACAATTTTTTTATTGGACTCAATTAACTCTGCGGTTTTATTGCCTAGAAGATATATTCCCTGACTCAAATTAGCCGGTATTACAGCCGCTTTAGTAATGACCTCTCCGAATTCCCCTTTTAAAACGATTTTTGCCAAAGGTAAACACCTACACGTTTCGTTAAACGGTTGCTTAATCCATACCTGTTCCGGCAGTAAATCCTCAACAGAAATCATATTCCTTTCGCACACGTCAATATTTGAGCCACTATCTATCAAGAATTCGCGCTCTTGTCCATTTATTTCTAATTTACCTATATAAGGCTCAAAACCAACACCCAAAATTTCGCCCGCACTTAAATTATTGATCGGATTTGTTCTGCAATTAGGGTTTTGTGGGCAGTTAGGTTGAATATAGCTCCTTTCCGAGCACAGATAGCACACAATTTTACTATTTCTATCAAAATCACAATCTTTAGATTCGGTTTTATCCCCTTTTAATTTTCCTGAGTCTTTTTTTGTCGCCCTTAGCTGACTCAGCTTTCGGATTACTCCCGCCATCATGCTTACCTGACCCGAATTTCTGACCATCCTTCCCAAATGAATTTCTACCCTTTGTAAAGCGCTGAAAAGGCTTATATTCTCTTTTCCCATTCTCCTTTCTAATCGCGTCATACTTGTCGCACTTCTTTGCCAAATCCGAAGCTTTGTTGATTTCTTCCCACACATCTACAAAATGTTGTTTGATTTCGCATGGTACCCTTTTCTTTAACTCCTCCGTGAGCATCAATTCTTTTAATGACTCTAAATCTTTAATTTCTAAAGTCTCAAGCCAGTTATCTAGATACCCTCGCAAATCGTGAACTAAATCAACTTCATTCTTCACTTTTTTTGTTGTGCGATTTAAATTTCGTTCTTAGCGCACGCGCACTCAACCTGAATTTATTCATCAACACTTTTTTTAAATGTTGAAAGTTATCAGCCTCTGACTCGTCTAATTTCATAATTATTTGTACGACGTCGCTCGGCAATAAAGGGATAAGTTGCGACATCCAGTCCTGTTCGCTAACATTTTCTTTACATGCTAAACTTTCAAATATCGTGAAAAAAAGAGAAATATCCATTTGTTTTGGGTCAAATTTCGGAGCTATGTCCTTTAAATTAATTTTCTTCAAAACCGTCTTTTGAACTAAACTTCCCGACTCTACGCTACTAGTTTCTGCAGCGCTCTGGATTCTGAGTTTCTCAAGTTCAAAATTTCGTTCGGCCTCTTCTTTTTGCAATGCCCATTCATGCTCTTCTTTTTAACACGCTTATATTAGCTTCACCTGTATGTATGTATGTATGTTTGTTTGTAACTTCTCTGGGAGCAAAACGTGATTGCACAAAATGCTTCATATCTCAAACAAAAAAACAGATATCCGTAAAATTTTTGCTTTGAAATATAGCTAATACAAATGTCTCAAAATCGGTTTCTGGAATTTTTGAAATTCGGTCCCCAAGGGGGGCGGGGGGAGGGGGGGGTAAAACGTGATTTCACATGCGTAAAACGTGATTTCGCATAATCCTATATATCCCAAACAAAAAAAAATAGATATACGTGAAATTTTTGCTCTAAAATATAGATAAGGCAACTATCTAAAAACCAATTTCTGGAATTTTAGAAATTCAGCCGCCAGGTGGAGCAGCAAGGGGGGAGGGCTATGGAGCAAAAACAAATAGAAATACAGTTAGGCCGTTGAAAATTGGTACAGATAGGTTTTAAAGTTCTGCAAGTCGAATGGGGATATTTTCGATTGTGTAAAGTTATTAGGAGGGGCAACAGGGGGGGAAGGGAGGGGGGGGCAAAAAAATAAAAATAGTGTCAGATCGTTCAAAATTGGTACATAGAGGTTTTCGATACTTATAAATCGATTGCGGATATTTTTGAATTTGTAAAATTATTAGGAGGGGCGGGTAGGGGGTGAGGGGGTAAGGGGGGGCTATGGGGCAAAAACAAATAGAAATACAGTTAGGCCGTTCAAAATTGGTACAGATAGATTTAAGAGGCCTGCAAGTCAAATGGGGATATTTTCGATTGTGTAAAGTTATTAGGAGGGGAGGGGGGAGGCATAAAAATAAAAATAGTGTCAGATAGTTCAAAATTGGTACATAGAGGTTTTCGATACTTACAAATCGATTGCGGATATTTTTGAATTTGTAAAATTATTAGGAGGGGCGGGTAGGGGGGTGAGGGGGTAAGGGGGGGCTATGGGGCAAAAACAAATAGAAATACAGTTAGATCGTTCAAAATTGATACAGATAGATTTAAGAGGCCTGCAAGTCGAATGGGGATACTTTCGATTGTGTAAAGTTATTAGGAGGGGCAAAAAGTGGGGGAGGGGAGGGGGGGGGCAAAAAATAAAAATAGTGTCAGATCGTTCAAAATTGGTACATAGAGATTTTCGATACTTACAAATCGATTGCGGATATTTTTGAATTTGTAAAATTATTAGGAGGGGCGGGTAGGGGGGTGAACGGTAAGGGGGGGCTATGGAGCAAAAACAAATAGAAATACAGTTAGGCCGTTGAAAATTGGTACAGATAGGTTTTAAAGGTCTTAAAGTCGAATGGGGATATTTTCGATTGTGTAAAGTTATTAGGAGGGGCAAGAAGGGGGGGAAGGGAGGGGGGCAAAAAAATAAAAATAGTGTCAGATCGTTCAAAATTGGTACATAGAGGTTTTCGATACTTACAAATCGATTGCGGATATTTTTGAATTTGTAAAATTATTAGGAGGGGCGGGTAGGGGGGTGAGGGGGTAAAGGGGGGCTATGGGGCAAAAACAAATAGAAATACAGTTAGATCGTTCAAAATTGATACAGATAGATTTAAGAGGCCTGCAAGTCGAATGGGGATACTTTCGATTGTGTAAAGTTATTAGGAGGGGCAAAAAGTGGGGGAGGGGAGGGGAGGGGGGGCAAAAAAATAAAAATAGTGTCAGATCGTTCAAAATTGGTACATAAAGGTTTTCGATACTTACAAATCGATTGCGGATATTTTTGAATTTGTAAAATTATTAGGAGGGGCGGGTAGGGGGTTGGGTGGTAAGGGGGGGGGGGCTATGGAGCAAAAACAAATAGAAATACAGTTAGGCCGTTGAAAATTGGTACAGATAGATTTAAGAGGCCTGCAAATCGAATGGGGATATTTTCGATTGTGTGTAAATATTTTAACCAAAAACTTACATACTGTAGCTATTTATGTGATAAATAATAAAATAATAAATATAGTTTAAAATATAGTTTAAAAAGCATGCTTTCATAGCATATCGAACTAAAAAGTGAAAAATAAATATAGTTTAAAAAAACTAAAAAACACGCTTTTAAAGCACATCAAACTAAAAAGTGAAAAATAATTCTTAATATAAGCTGAAAACAATAATAAACGAAAAATACTAGTATAATTATGAAAAAAGCGTGGGTTGCTCGATATACAAAAAATATGGCACAAAGCACCCCACGCTTTTTTCACAATTATACTAGTATTTTTCGTTTATTATTGTTTTCAGCTTATATTAAGAATTATTTTTCACTTTTTAGTTTGATGTGCTTTAAAAGCGTGTTTTTTAGTTTTTTTAAACTATATTTATTCTTTTCGTAATTCCCATTCGTGCTCTTCTTTTTCTCTTTGTTAAAGAAGGAGATGCTAAATGTTTAATTAATAGAAAGTAATCTCTTTAAAATAAATAATCTTGACTTGCAGAGCTTAAACTATTGAGCAGATGAAAAGCATAACTGATTTAATTTGAAGCATAAACAGGGTTGCCAACTGCTCCGATTTCTGCGGAGTTTCTCCGAAAAAATTTAAAAACTCCGCAATTCCGCAAAGTAATGTTTATGCTCCGCAAATTCAGTCTTGACCACCTAACTAAATATTTTTTATTAAATACATAAAACTGAATAGTGGCAGACACTGAAAAAAAAAAAAAAAAACTATTTTTTTTCTTTCTTTTTTTTCTTTTTTCTTTCTTTTTTTTTTTTTTTCCTTGCACACATCTAGGCAAAATCGTGATCCAATGCTTATCAACTTTTGATTTTGCGTTTCCAACAGTTGCCTCATAAAACATTATTTTAATTTTATTTTTTATCTATGAAAGCGCTTTAACATATCTTGAAAATAAAAAACATAACAAAACTAACTTTTACAATTTAGCAGAAGAACCGACCATACGCTTCATCCTACAATACTCATAAATAAATATTAAAGAAAAAAAAAAAAAGAAAGAAAGAAAGAAAACATTCTAGTGCTAGGCATTGCGTAATCAAAGTATTGCTGACTCAGAACAGGAACAAGTATTTGTTCACATTAGCTAAGAGTGTGTTTGATTAAAACCACAAGCTGAAAGGGGGGGAAGAAAGAAACCAAATGCTATGATTATGCAGTGTTTTGATTTTCATTTAAACTATATCAATGCTTCAGTTATCTTAATGCTTAATAGGTCTTTAAAAAAATTGTTTATTTTATTTATTTATCGATAAAAATAATGGATTCAAAGCTACTGAACTTTAAGGCCGATTGACAACGCTTTATTTAAGATTTATTTTAAATAATTATGCATTTATTTTATCATTCACTTAAAGCATTAATGATTTATTATATCTTCATTTGTATCTGGGGGAAAAAAAAAAAGTAAACAAATTATGACCAATAATCTGCAAAATTCTAAAGTTTACAAAACATATGGCCCCAAGCTATGCAGATTAGAGGGAGTTGACTCAGAGATGAGATTTACATTTATAGATACACATTTATATGAATATCGTAGATATCGTTTTTAGATTTTTATGTGATAGTATAATAATTATTTTGACATTCATGAAAATTGTTGGAAATTAAATTAATTTTTTTTCCCCTTTGTGCTTTCTTTCTTTCTTTTTTATTTAATGTAACTGAATAATCTACTTTCATATATTGTCTTTATTTATGTATGGAAAATATGCCATTATGCAAAAAACAAATTACTTTTGGGTTTTAAGTTTATATTCAGACTTAATCATTTCCCATTCTTATCTCTCTACACTGTTTTGCTAAATATATTTGATTATCAATAAATATTTCTTAATTTCATATGATTATTGTTAATTTATTTTTGTTAGTAGTTTATTTCTTTTTTTTTTTTTTTTTAATGTATTTTTAAAATTGCTCCTGAAAGTAGTCAAAATGCTCCTCAAAATTTCTCTGAATACTCCTCAAACTGTTTTTGAAAAGTTGGCAACCCTGCATAAATAAAAGTGTTCTTTAAATAAAGACGATTCATATTACAACAAACAAAGTTTATTTTTTGATGATTCAAAGCAGATGACATTATGAATAAAATATCAGCACTTCAACATAAAACAACATTACTTGTAACATCAGCTGGAGACCACATGTATCAAAACAACTTTTTCACAAAAGAAAAACATATCTATTGAAGGCTTGTCAAACACATAACAAAATATATTTTACCTTACTCTTTATAGAAGATTAAATTTAGATTATAGTTGCCATTTACTGTTTAAAATTAAGAGACCAGCTCCTAAGGAAAAAGAAATGAAGCACCCACAATGAGTAAAACGATCTTTTTATATGTGCCAGACAAATTAATATGCATAAGCATAACGTTAAACTAACAGTTAAATTAATTGAAGCCATAAAAAAAAACATGACTGGTCAAAAACAGAATGACGTCATCATCACACGAACGGAAACGAACAAAAACAATTAGTTATGAATTCTTACTTAGTGAAGTGAATGTGAAAGTTTGTTTACATTTTATGCCACGGAAGCTAATTTACTGAAGACTATAAAATAAGTGATTTTTGATTAAATGACAGGAAGATGAATTCAATGGAATTAAAAATTAAGTAAGTTATCAAAAAAATATTTCAATAAAAGTTTTTTTTTCAAGAATTATTTATAATTTAACTTATATAATAGAACATTATGTTTTGATGTAACTTAATTAATGAATTATTGATTTAAACAAATGTTATAAAGTTTAATATAAGTTATTTAAACCAAGATAATAAATGGCAAGAACTTTTATAGAAAATCCTATAGCTGTTATTCCTAACACTCTTTGTAATTTCGATTCATGCTCTTCTATTTCTTTTTCTTTTTGCAATTTCGCTTCCCTTTCTTTCTCTTCCAAAATCCCTTCTATTAGCGCCTTCGCAACCCCTTCATCATAATTAGCCGTCTTTTCAATGGCTTCCCTGATTTCCAGTATTTTGCTTTTATCTGTTAACCCCGAAACACCAAATTCATCCGCTAACTCTAACAATACATTTTTCGTATACTTAATGAGAAATGCCATAATTACAAAATACAATTTCACTAATTACTGAAAAAAAATGCACTTGTAATAAAAACAATAAACAAATCAAATACCATGAAAATATACACAAAAGTAACACTTTAATTATCACCTACGAAATTCTTTAAACACCTTTTCTCTAAACATTAACTAAAATATTTACCCAGATACAATAAACAGTTCCTATATTTAGTTAAAACAAACAACTAGAGAAAAAAAAAAAATCCTAGAATTTTTACCAGTAGGAAAATCAACTAATTTCCAGTATACTCCTATATAAACAGTTACAGTATACCCACTCCTTACGTTACTTTTAAAAAGAATTTAGAATTATAATCTTATCAAACTTTTAAACAAAAATTTAAAGTTACCAAGCTCACCATTACAATAAACAGAACTTTAACAATAAATTTATCTCTCAAGTCAACGCCCTGTTAAGTCATGAAACTAATCTTTTCAACAGCCTTAACTATTAACTTGAATCCGAGATATCCATGCTTAAAGTTTTACACATAAAAACTAAATTCTTACTCCAAAAACTTCGTAACTAAATGCATTGTTACAAGCAGAAAAAATAGAAACTATCAACCCACATAACTCAATCTCTGACACTTTACATATCTGACAATGGAAGAAAACATACCTGAAAACCACCTTGATTGACATCTCCAGGGAATTCAGCAGCACAGGAAAGAAGCACTTTCCCTCCTTTCTCCTTGCCACGCTATTGTCACAGGCATCAATAATCTCCAGTAAGGCTCAGGAATTTCAGTTGTCACCCGGCTCACAGCAAAACGTTCTTTTTTACTTTTTCACCACAAACAGATAGCAGACAGAGTTCGATGGTTTTTCCATTAAAACAACATGTCACCGACATGCCACCAAAAAAAGAAAAAAAAAAAAATTAGAAAAATATATAAAGAATGTACAAACAAAATGTTACATACAGGCATTGAATGGGACCTAATGACATTTCCAATTCAAATGTAATAAAACTAGGACTCACAAAATTAAAAAGTTCAGGGTTGCCAACTGCTCCGATTTCTGCGGAGTTTCTCCGAAAAAATTTAAAAACTCCGCAATTCCGCAAAGTAATGTTTATGCTCCGCAAATTCAGTCTTGACCACCTAACTAAATATTTTTTATTAAATACATAAAACTGAATAGTGGCAGACACCGAAAAAAAAAAAAAAAAAACTATTTTTCTTTTTTTTTTTTTTTTTTTTTTTTTTTCAAGAACCACACGCTTCATTGTACAATATTCATAAATAAATAGTAAAGAAAAAAAAAACATTCTAGTGCTAGGCATTGCGTAATCGAAATATTGCTGACTCAGAACGGGAACAAGTATTTGTTTACATTAGCTAAGAGTGTGTTTAATTAAAACCACAAGCTGAAATGGGGGGAAGAAAGAAACCGAATGCTATGATTATGCGGTGTTTTGATTTTCATTTAAACT
Organism: Salticus scenicus; assembly: GCA_963930645.1. Lineage (NCBI taxonomy): Eukaryota > Metazoa > Arthropoda > Arachnida > Araneae > Salticidae > Salticus > Salticus scenicus. The sequence goes on along the minus strand of OZ005650.1, from coordinate 257,359,363 downwards.
ATATCAATGTTTCACTTATCTTAATGCTTAATAGGTCATTAAAAAAATTGTTTATTTTAATTATTTATCGATAAAAATAATGGATTCAAAGCTACTGAACTTTAAGGCCGATTGACAACGCTTTATTTAAGATTTATTTTAAATAATTATGCATTTATTTTATCATTCACTTAAAGCATTAATGATTTATTATATCTTCATTTGTATCTGGGGAAAAAAAAAAAAAAGTAAACAAATTATGACCAATAATCTGCAAAATTCTAAAGTTTACAAAACATATGGCCCCAAGCTATGCAGATTAGAGGGAGTTGACTCAGAGATGAGATTTACATTTATAGATACACATTTATATGAATATCACAGATATCGTTTTTAGATTTTTATGTGATAGTATAATAATTATTTTGACATTCATGAAAATTGTTGAAAAACGAGAAATGACAGTCTGCTCTTGTCTGCTGCACTGGAGGGACAAGGAACCACCAGGGTGATTACCCTGATACCACTGATGAGCAGGAGGGACAGTAGGACCTCATATCTATATATTAATAGGCAAGCATAAAATTTGTAGTCCCTTTTTAACATATTAATTATGGGAGTAGAGAGTTGAAGATGGTATTATTCGAAAGGTATGGTTAGCCAGATGCTGCAAATACAAAAATTTTCTCATGATGTGAAGAAGGTATTTAAAAATATTTTTATTTTTTATGCATTTTTCCCTTTCATACACGTATTCCTTTACATTAAAAAATACCTAAAAGTGGAAAGTTGTTAAATCTGGCAATTTCATAAAACTCAAATAAAACCATAGACACAGTAATTTGTATAATGTAGCATCACTATACGCAAGCGAAGTGATGACGTCATTGGCCATCTGTGGAGCCACGAAAAATATTTCCTATGTTAATCGTCCATTGGATTTTTTTTTTAAATTATTAAAAATTAACGGAAATTATCTCCTGATTTTAATTTCCATATTTGGGTATAGTTATATGTAAGTTACTGTCTACATGTGTTAGATTGAGGTATTTTTGCTGTAAAATTGATAAAATTTTAATTTAAAATTTAAAAACTGTAGGGGAAAAAAAAAAAAAAAAAAAGGCAAACTTCCAGTTTTGATTGTAAACATAAACATTTCATTTCAAAGGGTGATATTTACACATTAAATATCCTACTAATATACTAAATAAAAAGGAAATGGTAAATATTCTATCATAATTTGAAGTTAAATTTGTTTTCAAATGTCTAAATAAAGTATCTGATATAAGATATTAATATGTTGCAGTTGAAGATATTTTATATCTGTTTGTTCTTGGCGGGAAAAAAAAAAAAAAAACAAATTATCTGGCAAACATATTTAATTCCTTTCAAAAACCATGGTTATTTTAACAACATATATTAAGAGAGCAATCAATAATATGAAACAGTATTTCATACAACAGATATTACGAAGATATACATCTGGTATGCATATTTTCGTATTACATTTTTGATCTCCAAGTACAGAAAACGCCAAGGACAACATAGTTTTGAAATTTAAAATTAAAATTTTGTCAAATTGACAGCAAGATAACTTTATCTAGCACATGTGCACAATAATTAATTTATAATTATATCCAAATATGGGGATTAAAATCGGGAAATAATTTTCCTGAATTTTTAATATTTTTTTGATAAAAAATCCAATGGAAAAAAAAAAATCTTTTACTTTGTCCCAACTTTGTCATAAAAAATCTTTTACTTTGTCCCAACAACAGTCAGTGACGTCACACTTCACTTGTATCTTTTGCATCAGTAAGAAAAATGTAGAAGATATGGAAAAACTTTTGATTTCTGGTTTTCGATAAATTTACACGTTTTGAGATTTCCTTGCATTTCAATTAACTTAATTCAACTACTTATTTTTAAAAAAGTTTATTTATTACTAACTGCTGCATGTGTAAGAAGAAAGTAGACAATACGGAAAAAATTTCTATTTCCGTTTTTCGCTGAATTTACATGCTTTGAGCTTTCCTTACATTTCAATTAACTGAAATTGACTACTTATTTTAAAAAAAGTGGATTTATTACTTGCTTTTGCATGTATAAGAAGCAAGTAGAAGATATGGAAAAACTTTTGATTTCCAGTTTTGATGAATTTACATGTATTGAGATTTCCTTGCATTTCAGTGAACTGAAATTGACTACTTATTTTTTAAAAAGTGGATTTATTCTTTTCTCTGCATATATAAGAAGAAAGTATAAGATTTAGAAAAATTTCAGATTTTTGGTTTTCGATAAAGTTACACATTTTGAAATTTCTCGAACTCAATTCGAACATTTTTGTAAAATATCTTTCTTTTTGAGTTCAAACACTGTACTTTATGAACCAATGGAATTAATTTAACAGAGTTTGATATTTGGTTTGACATGGGTTAGCTTTTGGGCTGTATCACCCAACAAGGGGGTTTTCACATTGCGATTTTCTCTCATTTCAGGAAAGGCTCAATATCTACAGAGAGAAATATATCAAGTAAAACTCTGCTGATTGAGTTAGAGTACATATCGGCAAACAATTGCCGCAGCTGTGTTGCAATTTAATTCCATTAAGACAAGGCAGTAACTTTGCTTTGCCTTGCTTTGCAAAAATAATGGTCGAGTTTCGACAACTGGGCAATACTAATATTGATAAAACGTGAATACAATTCTGAAAATGTCAGAGATGCCCGAGAAAACATGGGTAGATCTGTGCCACTTTTAGCAAGGGAGTCTGCAATCTCATTACCAGCAATTTCTACATGGGAAGGTATCCACTGCAAGTGAATCTCATGAAAGATGGAAAGACTTTTCATCTTGTTCAAAATAGCCATGCTGGCATTGTTTCCCATGCCATGCCAGTTTGACAGATGATGGATGGCATTCCAGCTATCACTCAAAATCCAGATGTCTTTTGAACTAGGAAGTGTAAGTACTCTATTGAGGCCAGCTTCTATGACTATTAATTCACTGTGAAAGACAGAGCAGCCGTCAGGATTTCTCAATTTGATATGGCACAAGGTGTTTTTGGATCTAATGTATACTCCGCTATCAGAACAAGAATTTTCATTTCTGCTACCAATCCATCTGTATAAATAAGAGTAACCTCCTCAGGAATATCATTGATTAATTCAAGAGCGATTTGCCTCAGATATACCGGGATATCAGAAGATTTATTGACATGAGTAGGAAGATTTGGATGGAAAAACACCCTGGGAAGACCTTCAGATGGATTAATACATGAATTCAAGTAATGTGGTTTTACAGCTCTGTATATCAAATTATCCCAGACCACCTGTCTAAATGGGCTATTTTTTCCTCAGTTTCTGATTATTACTTCAGCTCTAAAGGTAAGCAGAAGTTCGATTGCTGGAACCAAAGATGAGTAGTTTGTTAAAATATTTTACTAGATTTGAGTTTTTTCGAGAGCTGTGTGGTTGCAAGTCAGCCTCAAAAAGGACAATGTCATTGGGGCAACTGTTTCGTAAACCTGTAATAATACGAGCAGCACTAAGCTGGACCCAATTGAGTTTTTGGAGCTTAGTCTTAGAAGCACAATACACCGGGTAACCATATTCCAAGATTGGTCTAATAAGTGCCAAATAAGTATTACAAAGGGTAATAGCAGCATCAACACCTCAGTTGTGCCCAGAGATGTACCGGGTGATCCAAAAGTCAGGACAAACTTTAAAAATGAATAATTCGAAAACAAATCAAGATACAAAGGTACAGTTTGCACCAAACGGATGAAAAAGAAATCGGGTTTTGTGTGGCAAAGAAAAAAAATAGTTCTGTTGGCGACCAACAGATGGCGCTATAGTGTTTAATTTCACCAAAAGATGATTTACAAATGAAAAAAAAAATGTTGCCAACTTACAAGTCTGCTTAATTACAGTTAATTAGTAATACTACAGTAACTGTTCAATGTCCATCATTCAGAAGTACTGATGTGAGACGATTCACCACATCGTTCACAGCATTTAGTAGCATTTCTTGCATTATGGCAGACACATTTTGGTGGATGGCATCTTTCAGTGCTGCTAGTGATGCCGGTTGGTCGCGGTACACTTTTGACTTTAAGAATCCCCACAGGTAAAAGTCACAGGGTGTCAGATTGGGAGATCTTGGAGGTCATGCGTGATTAAAGTAGCGACTGAGAATGTGATATTTCGATGCATATGAGCTTCGACTACCATTACCTGCTGTAGTTGTTCCTCTTTATATCGTTTGTTGCTTTGCATAATCCTACATCAGAAATCCAACAGCGCCATCTGTTGATCGCTAGCAGAACTATTTTTTTTTTTCGTAGCCACACAAAACCCGGCTTCTTTTTCATCCATTTGGTGCAAACTGTATCTTTGTATCTTGATTCGTTTTCGAATTATTCATTTTTAAAGTTTGTCCTGACTTTTGGATCACCCGGTACTTTAAAATGTTCAGACGCTTTCTGCTCTTCAGCACCAGACGGTCAATGTGTTTACAGCTGGAAATCTTCGGATCCGGGACAAAACCCAAGTACTTGGTGTTAGGATACAAATTATGTATAGTTACCTTTTTAAAGGAGATTATGACTAATAAAGTTTTTGTCAATTGGCCAAAATATCCTATAGTATAGTGGTACATTAAATGCGTTGGAATTAATAAACCGTGCTCATTAAAAGAATTCTAAAATCTAAAGTATTAAATTTTAATATCTTTAAATAAAATCTAAATAAAATAAAAATAAGAAAAAATAATTTATGCTTTTAACTTACCCCTTTTATGAAGCAAAAATACCTGTAAAACAAAAATTATTATCCATAAGAGCACACAAAGATGATTCAATAAAACACACTTTTCTTGTATAACACCTTATTTCTTTATTATAATCATTTATTTTATCTTGAAAGTAACACACACTAAATTTTTTTCCAACGTACCGGTGCACACATAATTTTAACTTGCAATGTAATATTAATACCGTTGTATCTGACATTCATGATGGTATTGATCAAATCTTAGGATACATTTATGAAATTCATATTCAATATTTGGAAAGATGGTACTATTACTGGCATGATCATGACTGATCTACAGAAACCGAATTTCTCATGTCAAAAAAAGTTCATGAGTTATCATGTTTCAAGCATATAAGTTACAAATCGAAAATAGTTCATCCCAAATATTTTTCAACACAAAAATCTTATATCCTCTGTATATATCGATGGTAGCTCTCTTAATAAAAATTATATAAGCACAAAAGGAGAACAGACACTTCGTACATAAAGGATTTTGATCCGTTATACAGGATTATTCTTTCAGCCACGCTCCTCCTATAATAAGACGATTCAGTCCATGATTTGAGTATTTGAATACTCTTCCGAGGAGGTGCTTCTAAATATGATTTCACAAGAGGAGAGCAGCATCAGATCAAATATTCTAGGCTGTGTCAATTGACATCGCCGAAAAACTTATTTAGGCTTTGTTGCATATCGGGATAACCAGAGCCTGGTGTCACATCAATTCTTTGCTAGCATCAACTCTATTTTAAGTTGGATTTAACTAGGAAGTCACAAAACATCGGATTTTTAATGAAGTTTCCAGCGAATTCTTTCCTAAAAGATGAGTACTCTTATACATTAGCCTAGCCGCGACACCACTTGCTCACAGCGGCAATAAGCAGTGCCGCGGCGGCCGGCGATAGTTTTTTTTACGTCTTGTCTGTCACACCATCCAAGAGAGAGACGCGCATCCAAATTTTCCCGCTCCCATTAACTCGCGTATTCTATTGCGCGGTAAATAGTACTTAATGAAATGTTTTACTTTGATCATCTGCTCAAGAAAAGTTAATGAAATGGGAATAAATAAAATGGATTTTGAGGGAGGAATATTTTATATTAAACTATTTTTTGGAACAAAAATCTATTATTGAAATTGCACAATTTTCTAGAGGGACGCTACTTTGAATCCGCGTAGTGATACCGATTTTCTGCGGACCGAATGGAATGTTCTAGAAAGAAAATTTGAAATACGTAATGAAAGTGACGCGATGAATCTTAATTCATGAAATATGAACGCCAGAAAAATTATTAAAAATAGTTAATCTAAAATTATTTTGAAACTATTTGAGTCTTCTATAATTTTGAATATACTGATAGGTAAAGACGTTTGTTTACATTCCGTAAACATCGATCATAGTTTGTTTACAAACAAACGCTTCACATGAGATTTTTAAACTTTCTATTTCTTTGCAAATTGCGAACTTTTAAAAGATTAATGGGGGGCAATCAATGAAATAAATTAGAGCCAAAGTATTTTTTGGAGGATTTGATTAAAAAATAATTAAATTCCAAAGTGTTAAAATTTTCATTTTAACACTTGGGGCTTTTGTCCACAGAGAGGGGAAGTTCATTCAAGAAAATTCTAGGTCTATTCTATACTCAAACAGTTTCCTATTAGTAGTGAAGAAAGTAGTAGTAGATTTTGAGGGATTAAAACTCAATTTATGATGCTCTGCAAAATTCCATACGTGTGCAAGAGTTTGATTAATGTTTTCCTCCAAGACTGAAACATCGGTGCTGGAACTCCAGATGACGATGTCATCTGAAAATATACCCACTTCACACTTCCTGGGAACAACTTTTTCAACGTTGCTTAAGAGCAAAGTGAAGAGAGTGGGACTTAGCACAGAACCCTGACTCAACTTAAAACCTTTTGACAATGAATTATTAAATTTGACCCTAATCGTCCTGTGACTCAAAAAATCAAATAACCAAGGCAAAGCTCTAGCTCCAATTCCAAAGGAATCAAAGAAATGATAAAACGCTGCCTTCAGACGGTATCGAAGGTCTTAGATATGTCCAAGAAGATCGCCACAGTGTGATGTGTAGGCTTTTTATTATGAGCGTCACAAATTTTTTGTCCCAAGCAGTGGCGCACCCATGGAGGGGGTTTAGGGGGCTCAAGCCCCCTCCAGAACCAGCTGACATGGTAAAAAAATTTATTCAAACGCAGATATTGTAAGCAAAAATTAAGTTTATAAATTGTACATTAAATATTAGGAGTTTTTGAAATTCTACAATCAAACACAAAAATAACTAACTACTTCTTCGTTTTTTAGTTTAAAGATACCCTAGACATTTCATTGCAGTTTTTAGGAATGGGCTTCTTAAGGACCTAAAGCATATACTGTTATCATGAAATCGAGGGAGTATCTAAAAAGTCAGGCAGAAGAAACAATCTGATTTGGAAGGATGTATTTGTCAGAAAAATGGGATATCAGACTCATACATTTTTGTATTTTAATTCATGAGTATTGATAGCGTCTTTGCAAAAGTTTGTTTTGTCCTTGGGAAAAATTAACACATTTGCATCGGCAAATGAAAATTCTCATTTGATATAAAATAAAAATGAGCTCTGCTCTTAGTTGTTCCTCTAAAACAATATTTTAAATAAAAAATGGACTTTCTATATTCGTATTAAACCCTTTATATGCCACTAGAACATATACAAGCTAGGGAAATTTTCCATCAATTGCTGAAGATAAAATTTAATTGATTTAATTACAAATACGTAAAATTATTTCTCTAAAAATGTAACGATTTAAAAAAATGTCAAAAGGTGTAGTTTACTGATCAAAATAGGAAAATACCCCTAAAACAATATGTTAAGATATTTTACAGGTGCTTGAGAGGGCGAGGTCACTTATTTTTTTTATCACAGTATGTAGGATATACAGTAGGGTCCATGCACAGTTTTCATTTTTGCCTCTGATGTCACTGAAATCTAAACTCTGTTTTTGGATTTTGCAATTTTTTCCTGTTATAAAAATTCAAATTTCATAATATATATGCATATATATATATTATACTGGAATACAATATCCTGTAATGATATTACTCAGAAAAGTAACACTTGAAATATTTGCTAACCGAACAAATTAAAATTATAAGTAATATATATTAGAATTAATGTTTTAGGATATTAAGAGGTACTGCCCCTGCTTGCTGTGTTGACTAACACCCGCAAAGACTAAGCGTCCGACTCGTTACTGTTAACCAAACCTAGAAGAAGCATCACCCCCATACTCAATATAATTAAATAAAAATAGCCATGTAAAAATTTATTCTGAAATTCTGTTAAAATTCCTACGTATCACAACTGCAGCTTTTATTTGGCAATAATTATTATGATTTCTTAATTACTTACATATTACTGCATATGAAGCATCGCCAAAGATTATTAAATTTGATAAAATTTTAATTTCAATGGAAATATGGGCACGGGGACGGCATTTCATTTCGGGCAAATTTTATGTCACCAGCTTGTCATATTGTACACAACATTTTTTGGTCATGAGATGAACCTACACATTTATGTTTGCAAGCTCAATGCCAACAAAACTGACCGAGCATGTTATATACTGATATAAATTCCTCGACTGCACTATTCAACTTAAATTCAGTTTCATTCGTTTGTTTACAGTGTGGTCCGTAAAACATGATAGAAAGTAAGCGATCGTTGTGGAAAAAATAAAATATGCAAGAACATGAAACCCATGTTATTGAATAAAGATATGAATGACATTTAATAAACAAGGTGCTTGAAATGTCTACCGTCCCTGACTATAGTGTTATAAAGCCAGTTCTGAAACTCTGTCATAAAGCGCTGGAGTGTGTCGGAATCAAGTGCATCAATCTCAATTCTGATGGTCGATTTCAGGCCCTCAAGTGAAACAGGGGTTTCCTATAGATTATGTCCTTGGTGTAAACCCATAAGAAGAAGTCACACGGATTTAGGCCCGGAATGTATGGGGACCCCTCTATCCTGTGCCCCGTGAATTTTTCTGCATCCAATGTAATCAAACGCTCACTAAACGTCATTTTAAGCCACAGGAAGACATCAGTAGTTCTATGGGGGCGAGCCCCATCTTGCATGAACCTGTACTGGCGCGTCATGTTGAGACAGCCCACTTCAGGGCCAAAGTTACGCTGTAGAAACTCTCGATACTTCACTCCCGTGACCATACCGTCAATGAATATCGGACCACTTATCCTCTTCGACGATATGGCACACCACATCGTGACCCTTTGTGGATACAGTCGTGAGACGACACTGAGATGAGGATTTTCCGTACCTCAATGGCACCTCAAAAAAATGCCCATAAACCTATTACTATACTGCAGGATCCAATTATTATTCAGCCCCCTCCAGACAGAAATTCTGGGTGCGCCACTGGTCCCAAGTAAAGCACCTAATCTGTGGTGCTGTGCCCTCCTCTAAATCCATATTGCCCCTCTGGGAGAAGGTCTCGGGAATTAAGATAAAACAAAAATCTCTTTAAAATTATTATCTTGCATACGATAGAAGTAAGTGCAATAGGTCTGTAATTCTCGGGGTAGCAAGCATCTTTCTGTGGTTATCTGATAGGAATGACCGTCGCTCTTTTCCAGTCTTGTGGCAGACGTCCCGTTCTCCAAGAGATGTTAATGATGTCCAAGAATCTGCTTTTATCATTTCTACCAAGGTACAAACATGGATCCCATCTGGGCCAGGAGACTTACATAGATCGGTATCAAGAAGAGCAGCCTCAAGTTTCTGCATGTTGAAATTGTTAGAAAACACATGAACATCATGATCAAATTTACTATGGCATCCGTAAACAGTGTTACAGTAAGACCTCGATTATCCGAGCTAATTGGGACCACTAGTACCTCGGATATCGGAAATCTCGGTTAATAGAAACCATGTATAAAAACCTTCCGTGCTTGCGAATTTAACTACTTTTAAAGTAAAAAACAATAGAACGTTTTTTAAATGATAAAAATAAACATATATGAACTTATGTTTCACAGCTAAAAAGATTTAAAAAGGAAATCAACTCTAGTAGTAAATTTTAAAAAGTAAAATGGAACTTTTTTAAATTATACTTAGTTAAATATTGAAAGACACATTTTCAAAAATAACACAAATCTCAAGAAAATATATTGTATTTTTAAAATTTAATATACATTAATTTGTTAAATTTACATTCCTTTAAAAAAGTCTGTTACATTTCGTTGCAGGAGCCCAGAATTTCTATCATGGGCTGCCCTATCGCGCCAATTTTTGAACAACAGGAGATCCATCGGTGTAGCATCGTTTCTTTGCTCCAAATATTTTAGGCCAGTTGTCAGTGCTTGAACACCTTTACTATGACTTATAGTCGCAGAATCCTCAAAGTCCTCGTCTTCATTTTCAGCGTCATTAATGTCCGATGAGGGATTAATGGCTTGTATAATTTCTTCGTCATTGAGAATTTCAAAATTTGGATGTTGATTTTCAACGTCCAGCCACTCGCAAATGTCCTCTTCCAAAATTTCTTCACAACCTTCAATTCCATTAATGATCTCAAGAAGTTCCCCGTCTGCCGGTGTTTTCCGTCTGCTGGGATTCACCCTGTCTCCTCTTTTCAACAATTATTTTGTTGAATGATTTACGAATTGTAGCTGGATTCACTAATTGCCATGCCTGGGCAACCATGTAGATAATGTCTTTCACATTTTTTTTCTTCAGCGCCTCATTTAGGTTTTCTTCGCATTGAAGAATATGTGTGATGAGTTTCTTTTTGTATTGTCTCTTCGTTGTTTCAATTACCCCTTGATCCATTGGTTGTATTATCGATGTCACGTTTGGGGGAAGAAAAATCGCCCGTATTTCTCCAGAAATGAGCATTTCTTCTTCCGGATAACAAGGAGCATTGTTTATCAGCAAAACTACTTTAGGTGGGAGATTTAGCTGCGCCAAATGTTCCTTTCTTTACATGCAGCACAAAGTCATCATAGAACCACTTTTCAAAAATTTCGGAATTCATCCAAGCAGACCTCTGATTTGTGTATTTCACATTAATATTTTTAAATGGTCTCGACTTCTTTGATTTACCGATGAGAAGCATAGGTAATTTATCAGTTCCACTTGCATTTGCACAAACTAGAAGGGACACTCGGTCTTTGCTCTTCTTGTAACCCGGGGCACTGGCTTCTTCTTTAGATGCCAAAGTTTTCGATGGCATCATTCTGTAAAACAAGCCAGTTTCATCGGCGTTATAAATTTGATCTAATGTCAAATTTTCTTTTTCAATAATTTCTTCAAATCTTTCAACAAAGAGCAGATTCTATATTAGCAGACAACTTTTCACCTACAATCGCCAGTTGTCGAATTCCATGTCTCTTTTTAAATTTATCTAACCAACCTTGACTTGCAGAAAAACTTTCATTTTCGTTTAATTTTTGGCTGAGAAGAAGGGCTTTCTCAATTAGAATGTTCCCGGAAATAGGAATGCCCTGCACGCATTGTTGCTTGAACCAAAGATAGACTGCTTCATCAAGTTTTTCAGTTTTTGCTTTCTTTAATGTCGATCATCCTTCTAAGGCTTTTGACGAATCCATCTTTGAACAAAAAGCCTCTATTTGAGCTTTGTTAAATCTCCAATCGCCTACAGTGGTTTCACCAACTCCAAATTCCAAAGCAATGTTTTTCAAACTCTCACCATTATTAATTCTTTTAATAGCCTCAAGTTTTTTACTCATCGAAACAACAACTCTCTTTCTTTTTTGGTTTGGCATTTTAAAAATGAACAACTTACTAGTGCGATAGTCAAACGTGAAATGATTTAAGCAAAGGTTCACTACGAAATAGGGGATTCGCGAAAGAAAAGGCAAACAGAAGAATGTTATGAAACACAAATGTCTATTGTAAGAGTCACCAATCCCCTCCCCCAACAGGGGGGGGGGGTATAAGTGTCCGATAACATATTGCACCTGGTATTCAATAGGGTCACATGACCACTGTTAACAAAGTATTCATGAATGTTGTCTTCTCAGGTTCTCAGGATGTAATATTTCTTGGAAGTTGAGTGCTTTTGTGGGGAAGAAGTGCCTGTAACACGGACAACAAACTAAAATGTGTATAATTTTTTCCAGGCTCATTTTGGAAAGGAGAAAAAAAAAAATAGACTTTGTTATTGCCTCAGTTAACATAAACCTCGGTTAATAGAGATTCTACTGTACTTGCTTTTCTCTTGACAGATTTATCCTCCTCGCTAAAGCTTAATTTGTTTATTTTTTGATAATGCTCATATAAATATAACTTTGTTTGTAAACAGTACAGATACTGCAAAATGTGATTGCAGTATGCTGTGTAGCAGAAACCAATGCAAAATTATTACCCATTTTGGGAAATCCATTTCATTTAAGGCCTAGATTTGGTGTTGATAGTTAAAGGTGTAACTTTTATCACACAATACACTTAATACCATCATATGACTGACACCTGACACTGGTCACGAGCTGTTGCTCGCATGTTTCTTTCAGGATGATTGTCCACTGCCTCAAGGATTGTCTTGTTTCAATTTATTGTTCAATGTATCAATGTATCACATCTTTGGTCAAGGAAAAAACCAGTTTCCAAGAGTTGACAGTGCAAGCATTGAAGTGTTCTAATCAAGCAGTGGCCTGTTTAGAAATCATACCTGATAAAAATCTTATCATTCCTGTGGCATTGTCATTTGCAGTCCCATACCATATATAAGGTGTCTGTTGGCTTTCTCTATATTCGAATATTACTGCAACTCTAGTGACAAATAACATAATGAATGACAGTTCTAAGAAAAGCAATGTTTCATCCACTCCAGAGAAAGCACCCTATTGCAGCTCACCCTTTGCTTTTTTGATCCCCCACATTTTATGATGAAAATTGTTTGTTTTGGCAATTTCAATCACCCCTTAATAATGACCATCAGTTTTCTTACACCCTGTATCTGTATATATTACGTTTTGAGGTCTTCTGAATCAGTGTTCTTTCATGGCGCTGTAATATTTTCAAATTTCAATATTTCAATTTCTAATTATGATTAAATTATTTTTAATACATCATTCGAAAGATATTTTAAAGTTCTTTTAAATTATCGAAAGTTTTCACCAGAATTACACGTTTTGAGGTGTCCTGAATCAGTTTTCTTTTATGGCGTTGTAATATTTTCAATTTTCAATATTACAATTTCTAATTATGATTAAATTATTTTTAATACTTAATTCGAAAGATATTTTAAAGTTCTTTTATATTATCGAAAGTTTTCACCAGATTTACACGTTTTGAGGTGTCCCGAATGAGTTTTCTTTTGTATCTCAGATACTAATTATAATAATTTCATAAGTAATACATCATTAGAAAGCGTTTTTGAATTGGAATCGAACAGTGGAATACAGAAATTTCTACCGACAGATGGCGCTGTAATATTTTCAAATTTCAATATTTCAATTTCTAATTATGATTAAATTATTTTTAATACATCATTCGAAAGATATTTTAAAGTTCTTTTAAATTATCGAAAGTTTTCACCAGATTTACACGTTTTGAGGTGTCCTGATTACGTTTTCTTTTGCATCTCAGCTAATTGACCATTCAAAATTGGTATACGTAGGTTAATTAGGAGGGGCTGAAAGGGTGGGGAAGAGATAGGCGTGCACCGTGCGCGTATCCCCTAACTTGTGCGCGCAGCGCGCACGGGACTGCGCGGCCGAAGGCAGTGGGGACCCGGTGCGAGTTTTTACCCGATCAGAAATGATTTTTTTAGGGGGCACGAAAGGTCTGGGAAGGTATACGCGCGTGCAGTGCGTATATACCTTAAGTTGTGCGCGCGCAGCGCGCACGGGACTCCGCTGCCGAAGGCAGTGAGGACCCGGGCCGACTTTTTACCCAATCAGAAATGATTTTTTTAAATTTCTTTTCTTAACACTAAAAGTTACTTTTTGTTTCTGTTACTGTTAGTTTTCTTTTCTTAAGAATAAAAATATGACTTCAGAAGGAATATGTGCGCGCAGCGCACGTATACCTTCTGTTGGCTTTTGGCCCACTTTAAATATATAATTGTACTTGACATCGTTTTTATTTCAAGTCTTTAATATACTTAATCTATTATAAATAGAAGTTATTGTCTTTTAAATTTATTAAATCTTTATTAAAGTGTAAAATAATTGCATTACTTACGTCATTAACTTTAATGTGTAATTTTTTCCGAAGTACCGCGTTGCAGTTACTTCGGGTTTGTTTACGTCGCCATCTTGGTTTAGTCTGTTGCGACATTAACCCTTCGCTACTGAACTTTTAGTTTTCACCGTTTGGTGGCGCTTGTTTAAGTTTTGAACGCTCACAATCAATCGTTCAACCACCTATTTTCTGATTGGTTAGTTCTGTGGGCGTTTCATGTTTACGGTGAACCGCACGGATAGTTTTGGCAGACGATAAGTATAGTATAAATATGAAGTAATTTAATAGAATATTGCTTTTTCTCTTTTTGTTATGTTTTACTGCTGGTGGTAAAGCCTAATTATTGGCCATGATGTTTTTTCGTTTTCTTAAATTGACTTTTGAAATAGTAATAGGTAGAGATGCAACGATTATTCGGCCGAAGCCGAATGTTCGGCCTCTTCGGCCTGTCAGCCGAATATTCGGCTTCGGCCGAATATCAAGTCCAATATTCGGCCCAGGCCGAATAATCTGTAAGAAATGTTTTTATTTATATTTACACAATATAAATAAAAACATTATATTACACAATAATTTTTTTTAATTTTAGAATCTATATTTGTCATGTATTGTGAAAATTTTACTTGAAATTAACTAATATCCCCCCCCCCCCCCCAAAAAAAAAAAAAAAAAAAAAAAAAAAAACTTTCATACCTTGAATGAATTTTATCATACCATTTTAATGTAAGGATCATGTAAAAACTTTTATGCTATATCAATAAGTGTAAAACATATATCTGTAGTAAGCTAACATAATCTGTTAAATTTAAAATTAATCTAAATTGTCCCAACTGAACCATACAAGCAAATTCTGAATTTTTTCAAAGCATAATGAAAAAATTTAATATTTATCCTTCGTTATTTAATAATAATAATAATAATAATAATAAAAATAAAAAAATCCTTCCAATGATATTTTTAATTATTGGGGGCGGGTGGGGGGTGGGGGGTGGGGGGGGGGCAAAAAATTAGAAATTGAGTTAGACCGTTCAAGATTGGTATACATAGGTTTTGGGAGCCTAAAAGTCGAATGAGGATATTTTCGAAAGTGTAAAATTATTAGGGGGAGCAAAAAATTAGAAATTGAGTTAAACCATTATAAATTGGTATTTATAGGTTTTGGTGGCCTACTAGTCGAATAAGGATATTTTGGAAAGTGTAAAATTATTAGGTGGGGGGAGGCAGGAAGGGCAAAAAATTAGTTAGACCGTTCAAAATTGGTATGTATAGGTTTTGGAGGTTTAAGAGTCAAATGAGGATATTTTAGAAAGTGTAAAATTATTAGGAAGCAGGGGGGAAGGGGGACAAAAACATAGAAATTGAGTTAAACCATTCAAAACTGGTATATATAGGTTTTTGGCCTACAATTGAATGAGGATATTTTCGAAAGTGCTACATTATTAAGGGGAGGCGGAAAGAGAGGGACTAGGGCGACAAAAAAATAGAAATTGAGTTAGACTGTTCAAAATTGGTATGTAGGTTAATTAGGAGGAGCAGGAAAGGTGAGGAATAAATATGCGTATCCTTTAATCTGTGCACGCGCAGTGCGCACAGATCTACGCTGCCAGCGGCAGTGGGGACCCGGTGTAAATTTTTACTCGATCAATTTTTTTTTTTTTTTTTTTTTTTAGCGATAATATGGAATTTTGAGAATTCATTCATTATAGTGATTCATTTAAAAATAGTGACCCGCTAGCGGGCGAAGCTCACTAGTATCTATTAAAATAGGACTAGACAATACCTCATGAGATATTTGCAAAGAATTATTATTATTGAGGCAATTTTTAAGCCGAACATAGCCGAATATTTTTTTCAGAATCAAATAATGGTTTTAAAAATTAAAGATTTGTATAAAAATAACTTTTTAAATAGAAAATAATACATTTTAGTCATGAAATGTACAAGAATTGTGCATATAGTGCATACTATACTACGTTTTTAGAGAAAAATGAGTTCATTATTCGGCGGCCGAATAGGCCGAATATTCGGCTATAATTTGGCCGATTAATTGGTATTCGGTTATTCGGCCAAACCATTGTTCGTTGCATCTCTAGTAATAGGGAATGATAGTGTTTTTTTTGAAATAGTAAATAGTTTTTGAAAGGTTATTCTTTTAAGATAGCCTGGTGTTTGTCCAGAAGATGTGGACTTTTATTTTCTCGGCTCTACTGGTTCACTGGAAGAAAAATTAAACAGATGTGACATCAGTTCAGAAAAATAGTCAGTTTCTCTCCACATATATTTATACATTAAATTTAAATAGCAGTTTATTTTTCTCTCATGTTTAAAGTTTTTTCTAGTTGAGCATCAAATCTGTGATATATTAATGATGTTACTTTATTTTTACTTGTTATTAATATTTAATAAACGTTAGTTGTTTTATATAAATATCTTGTCTTTATTGCCTCTCACTGTCAACATGTTTTTCACTACCTTAGTTTCCAGTTGGCTTCCATTGCCATTTGCTATAACATGTATTTAGTTGCTGTAAGGTAGTAAGATTCCTTATTTAATATTGTGGACTGAACAGCAACAACTTTTAGCTAAAATATATTTTAGGCTTACATTTTTGGTTATGGGCTAGTCCCATATTAAATTTAAAGGTTTCTTAATGCTGTGTTATTGGCTAATATAGTTATGTTGACAGTGAAGAAAGTTTTTTTGGCAATATATAAAGTTATTCCAGTAATAATTAAAACTTGAATTTGTTAAGTAAAAGTTAATATAATAAAGAAAAATAAATTTAAATATAGCAGTAAAATTAAAAATTTAAAGTAGAGAAAAATGTTTTTTTAAAGTTTTTTGGCACCCTCATTGATTAATGAGTGGGGGGGGGGCCATAAATTGAGTTTTTTTCTCTATATGAAATTGAGATTTTTTTTAAATTTTTGAGTCTTAAATAGACTTTAGTTATGGCTGCTAATGTATTTAGTGTGGAGAGACTGACTGCTACAAATTATGGAAACTGGTCAGCCGATGTCATGTATGTTCTGATGGAGCGTGGATGCTGGGGCATTGTTGATGGTAGTGAAAAGGCACCAGTCGTCGATGTGGAGAAAGGAATTACTTATCGAGACCTCCGTGATTTTAATCAGCGAGCAAGTTCTGCCATCTCGACCATATACCACAACATGTCGCCAGAGTACCGTAAAGTTATTGAAGGACTAACTGATGCAAAGGAGGCTTGGCAGAGACTGAAAACTTTCTTTGAACCGGATAACCGGAGTCGTCACATGCAGCTGGTAACAGAGTTGTTTTCCTGTAAGATTCTTCCGAATGAAAGCATCAGCTTGTTTTCAGCAAGGTTAATGAGGATCCAGGAGCAATTAAATGGAATTAAAAGTCCAGTTAAAGAAGTATATGTGTCTTTTCAGCTGCTGCGATACCTCCCGGCACAGTATGATGGGATTGTACAGAGCATCTTGCGCTGGAGTGATGAGAAGTTTGAATATAAAGATATCCTTGTAGAACTTATTGCTGAAGAGTCTCGTTTACAATTACGGGAGCAAGACAAGCAGCTTGTATATGAAGTTGCTGCTCACAGCACACATTATCAACATAAACCTAGAAAGCAAGTTGTCTGTTACAGATGTAAGCAGCGTGGTCATATTCGTCCTCAGTGTCCAGAGTTGTCGCCTGCGTATGCCCTAAAGGAGTCCTCAACTAGTAATCCTAATCCTGCTCAAAGAACTTTGACGTCTACAAGAAGCTCCAGACCACGGACTTTGACTCCCACTAGAAGTTCTAGTCAGAGAGCATCATCAGCTTCGTCAAGAGGTTCCAGTCCAGGTGCCAATAACAGAAATCAAAGGACTCGGTTTTCTAGAAATAATGTTAATAAGAAAAGTTTGTGTAAACCTAATATAGCTGGTACAGGTAAAAATGCTTTTTATATTCAAGCTTGTATGAGTGATGTAAGCGAAGTGTCGAACACTTGGGTCTTCGACACGGCTGCTTCTCATCATTTCAGTGGTAATAAGGAAATTTTTGAAAAATTTACCCCTTTTTCTGATAAAATGTCAGTTGCTATAAAAGATCAGTTTTTTCCCATTGAAGGGAAGGGTCTTCTTAAGCTCAGATTTGGTCGACGTGATTTTTATTTTGCCGACGTTATGTATTCACCTTCTTTGAAACATAACCTTATTTCTGGTCCAAGGTTAGATAGAAAGGGTATAAAGTTTGAAGGTGGCGGAGGTGAAATAAGGGTCAAGCAAAATTCTAAAATTATTTTTCGTGCTAAATTAAAAGATGGCGTTTATGTTTTAAATCCTACAATGCCTAAAAAGAAAAAATCCAATGCTGGTGCATTAATTACTCAGAAAGTTGATGAATGTTTAATGCATCGTAGACTGGCACATGTAAGTCCAGCTGCAATTGAAGATACAATTCGTAAAAATGGCGTTGTAGGGTTGTCAGGGTTTAAAAAGTTTAAATTAAATTGTGAAGTTTGTAACTTAAATAAGCAAAGACGTGTCTCTTTTAAAGCTACTAATTTTATAAGATCTAAAAATCCTAATGATTTGATCTATATGGACGTCTGGGGTCCTACAAGAGATGTAGGCAGAAACGGGGAAAAATTCTTTTTGTCAATAATTGATGACTTCTCTAGGAAAACATCAGTCTTTCCTATACGTGAGAAGACTGAGGTGTTCAGGATTTTTGAGAACTATGTAGCACGTGCTGAACGTTTTACTGAGTGCAAAGTGAAAAACATTCGGACCGACAACGGTAGCGAATTTGTAAATGATAATTTTAATCGCTTTTGCACAGAGAGAGGTATAAAGCATGAAGTTACGAATACGTACTCTCCTGAGCAAAATGGTGTTGCTGAGAGGTTTAATGAAACCGCTTTGAATGGTACCCGTTGTCTGCTTGCTGATAGTAATCTTGGTAAGGAATTTTGGCCAGACGCACTTTTAACGTTTACATATGTTTGGAATAGAATTTGTCATAAGGGTCAAAGTAAAACACCTTTCGAGTTATATGGTGGTTACAAGCCATCCATAAACCATTTAAAACCTTTTGATTCCGTAGCCTATGTTGGAGTCCCTCGTCAGTTAAGATCTAAACTTGATCCTAAAGCCCAAAAAGGCATAATGATAGGTTATGCGTTTCGTACAAAAGGGTACAGGATTTTCTTTCCAGATACTGGTAAAATTGTAGAAACAATAAACGTTAACTTTAAAGAAGAACCACTTGATGGACCAACACGCAGTGGAGCAGTGCTGGGTTACGAATCGGAGTCTAGTGGTCACGTCAGTGATACGAGTGTAGAGTCGACACATGATATTTATGTTTCCTCCCCGTATTTCGCAGATGATGACTCAGATGATGATTTACGTTTAATCCACGAAGCCCGTGCTAGGAAAGCCAGTGGTTCAACTCAAACTTCCCAACTAAGATCTGTGAAATGGGAACGTAGAACTAAAACCAGAGCTGATGACTCGCGTACAGACGTATATTACTATGAAATGGGCTCAAAAACTAGACTGAGATCTTTAAACGACGTGGAAACATACTGTAAGACTAATAACATAAACTTTGACCCGACACTTTTTGATTTTTCAGGCAAAAATAAGTATCAGGGAATTGTATCAGATCAAACACACGCGGCTTCTACAAGCTTAGCGACCTCATCTGAATGACTAGACATTCAAATCCCAAAGACTTATAATCAAGTTTTAAAATCCCCACAAAAGGACTTATGGCTAAACGCAATGAACGAGGAGATGAGTGTCATTGAACAACGTAAAGTGTGGAGTTTGTGCCCACTTCCCTCAAATCACACACCTGTTGGCTGTAGGTGGGTTTTTGCTTTAAAACGTGACGATAAAGGAGAAATCATAAGATATAAAGCCCGCCTTGTTGCGCAAGGCTTTAAACAAGTCAAAGGCATTTCGTATGACGAGACCTTCAGTCCGGTCATAAATTTTGGCCTTATTAGATTTTTCTTTTCCATCCTTGTAGTAAGCAAAAACTGGTCCCACTGCCAATGTGACGTTAAGGGCGCATATTTATATGCCCCTTTATCAAATGAAGTTTATATGACACAGCCTCCGGGTTTTGTTCAAGAGGGTAAAGAAAGTTTAGTATGCAAATTGAATAAAGCTTTGTACGGCCTCCATCAAAGTGGCCGTGAGTGGTTTTTTGAAATACATGGGGTATTAATAACTTTGGGATTTGTTAAACTAGAATGGTGTAATTGTGCATACACGTATAAGAAAACCCTAGTGCTTTTATTGTATGTTGATGATATGGTCTTGTTTGGTGTTGACAAATCAACCATTAGTAAAGCAATTAAATTATTAGAAAGACATTTCGATTTAAAAGTTTTGGGTAGAACCCGTAGACTGTTAGGGGTTGAGTTCGAGGAAGGTAAAAATGAAATAACTATCGGCCAACAGCTTTACATTAGTGAAGTTTGTAAACGCTTTGAGGGGTATCATTTTCCCATTTCTTCTCTCCCTATCAGTAAGGGAACTGTTTATTCTAAAACCCAGTGTCCTCAGACTGAGGAAGAAATTCTTGAAATGTCAACCTATCCATACCGTAGTTTAGTAGGTTGTTTGTCTTTTCTAGCCGGTCGAACAAGACCTGATATAAGTTATGCCATCAACTTGTTTAGTCAGTATCAGAGTAATCCTGGTAAAGCACACTGGGAAGGGTTATTAAAGTTGTTAGGGTATGTGCAATATACACATGAATATAAACTAAAATTAAAATGCAATGTTTCACAAATCTTTTCTTTTACTGATGCAGATTTTGCAACCAATAAAGATGATAGAACATCTATGGGGGGTCAAATAATTTTTATAGACAATGCACCAATAGCTTGGAGGTCATTTAAAGAGCGGTGTGTTTCACTTTCCACCATGGAGTCAGAATTTGTGGCATTAACTGAGACAACTAAAGAAACCCTGTGGTTTGATAGAGTTTTAGATGAATGTCATAATAGGGGGATTTTACTTGAAGTTAAACTTAAACCAGTAATATATGTTGATAATATGGCTTGTATCAATTTTGTAAAATCACCAATTGAAAACCATAGGACCAAGCACATTGATGTGAAACTTTTTTTTATTAGGGATTTAATTAATAAAGATGTTTTCAATATAGAATATATTAAAAGTAAATTGAATCTTGCAGACCCTTTCACAAAGCCACAGACCAAATATGACCTTAAGCAATTTTGTGATAAAATTTTTGTGACAAATTAAGTTTTTTTGTATTGGTTAAAATTAGTATTACTACCAGTATGTTATATGTGTTTTTGTTAAGTTTTAATTGAATTTTGTTTCCTATATATATATTGGGAAAAAGTGGTTTTCCTTGCCTATTAGGTATAAGTAAATATAAGAAAGGAAAAGAAATAAGTTTTCAGAGTTCACCCTGCAAATTATAATTATACACTAATTTAAATAGATTTAAATGTTTTTGCAAATATAATTATATGCTAATTTAAATGGATTTAAATGTTTTTGCAAATATAATTATACACTAATTTAAATAGATTTAAGTGTTTTTGCAAATATAATTATACGCTAATTTAAATGGATTTAAATGTTTTTGCAAATATAATTATACGCTAATTTGAATAGATTTAAATGTAAACATCATAAATGTAAACAAATTATTCCGTAAACATCGATCATAGTTTGTTTACAAACAAACGCTTCACATGAGATTTTTAAACTTTCTATTTCTTTGCAAATTGCGAACTTTTAAAAGATTAATGGGGGGCAATCAATGAAATAAATTAGAGCCAAAGTATTTTTTGGAGGATTTGATTAAAAAATAATTAAATTCCAAAGTGTTAAAATTTTCATTTTAACACTTGGGGCTTTTGTCCACAGAGAGGGGAAGTTCATTCAAGAAAATTCTAGGTCTATTCTATACTCAAACAGTTTCCTATTAGTAGTGAAGAAAGTAGTAGTAGATTTTGAGGGATTAAAACTCAATTTATGATGCTCTGCAAAATTCCATACGTGTGCAAGAGTTTGATTAATGTTTTCCTCCAAGACTGAAACATCGGTGCTGGAACTCCAGATGACGATGTCATCTGAAAATATACCCACTTCACACTTCCTGGGAACAACTTTTTCAACGTTGCTTAAGAGCAAAGTGAAGAGAGTGGGACTTAGCACAGAACCCTGACTCAACTTAAAACCTTTTGACAATGAATTATTAAATTTGACCCTAATCGTCCTGTGACTCAAAAAATCAAATAACCAAGGCAAAGCTCTAGCTCCAATTCCAAAGGAATCAAAGAAATGATAAAACGCTGCCTTCAGACGGTATCGAAGGTCTTAGATATGTCCAAGAAGATCGCCACAGTGTGATGTGTAGGCTTTTTATTATGAGCGTCACAAATTTTTTGTCCCAAGCAGTGGCGCACCCATGGAGGGGGTTTAGGGGGCTCAAGCCCCCTCCAGAACCAGCTGACATGGTAAAAAAATTTATTCAAATGCAGATATTGTAAGCAAAAATTAAGTTTATAAATTGTACATTAAATATTAGGAGTTTTTGAAATTCTACAATCAAACACAAAAATAACTAACTACTTCTTCGTTTTTTAGTTTAAAGATACCCTAGACATTTCATTGCAGTTTTTAGGAATGGGCTTCTTAAGGACCTAAAGCATATACTGTTATCATGAAATCGAGGGAGTATCTAAAAAGTCAGGCAGAAGAAACAATCTGATTTGGAAGGATGTATTTGTCAGAAAAATGGGATATCAGACTCATACATTTTTGTATTTTAATTCATGAGTATTGATAGCGTCTTTGCAAAAGTTTGTTTTGTCCTTGGGAAAAATTAACACATTTGCATCGGCAAATGAAAATTCTCATTTGATATAAAATAAAAATGAGCTCTGCTCTTAGTTGTTCCTCTAAAACAATATTTTAAATAAAAAATGGACTTTCTATATTCGTATTAAACCCTTTATATGCCACTAGAACATATACAAGCTAGGGAAATTTTCCATCAATTGCTGAAGATAAAATTTAATTGATTTAATTACAAATACGTAAAATTATTTCTCTAAAAATGTAACGATTTAAAAAAATGTCAAAAGGTGTAGTTTACTGATCAAAATAGGAAAATACCCCTAAAACAATATGTTAAGATATTTTACAGGTGCTTGAGAGGGCGAGGTCACTTATTTTTTTTATCACAGTATGTAGGATATACAGTAGGGTCCATGCACAGTTTTCATTTTTGCCTCTGATGTCACTGAAATCTAAACTCTGTTTTTGGATTTTGCAATTTTTTCCTGTTATAAAAATTCAAATTTCATAATATATATGCATATATATATATTATACTGGAATACAATATCCTGTAATGATATTACTCAGAAAAGTAACACTTGAAATATTTGCTAACCGAACAAATTAAAATTATAAGTAATATATATTAGAATTAATGTTTTAGGATATTAAGAGGTACTGCCCCTGCTTGCTGTGTTGACTAACACCCGCAAAGACTAAGCGTCCGACTCGTTACTGTTAACCAAACCTAGAAGAAGCATCACCCCCATACTCAATATAATTAAATAAAAATAGCCATGTAAAAATTTATTCTGAAATTCTGTTAAAATTCCTACGTATCACAACTGCAGCTTTTATTTGGCAATAATTATTATGATTTCTTAATTACTTACATATTACTGCATATGAAGCATCGCCAAAGATTATTAAATTTGATAAAATTTTAATTTCAATGGAAATATGGGCACGGGGACGGCATTTCATTTCGGGCAAATTTTATGTCACCAGCTTGTCATATTGTACACAACATTTTTTGGTCATGAGATGAACCTACACATTTATGTTTGCAAGCTCAATGCCAACAAAACTGACCGAGCATGTTATATACTGATATAAATTCCTCGACTGCACTATTCAACTTAAATTCAGTTTCATTCGTTTGTTTACAGTGTGGTCCGTAAAACATGATAGAAAGTAAGCGATCGTTGTGGAAAAAATAAAATATGCAAGAACATGAAACCCATGTTATTGAATAAAGATATGAATGACATTTAATAAACAAGGTGCTTGAAATGTCTACCGTCCCTGACTATAGTGTTATAAAGCCAGTTCTGAAACTCTGTCATAAAGCGCTGGAGTGTGTCGGAATCAAGTGCATCAATCTCAATTCTGATGGTCGATTTCAGGCCCTCAAGTGAAACAGGGGTTTCCTATAGATTATGTCCTTGGTGTAAACCCATAAGAAGAAGTCACACGGATTTAGGCCCGGAATGTATGGGGACCCCTCTATCCTGTGCCCCGTGAATTTTTCTGCATCCAATGTAATCAAACGCTCACTAAACGTCATTTTAAGCCACAGGAAGACATCAGTAGTTCTATGGGGGCGAGCCCCATCTTGCATGAACCTGTACTGGCGCGTCATGTTGAGACAGCCCACTTCAGGGCCAAAGTTACGCTGTAGAAACTCTCGATACTTCACTCCCGTGACCATACCGTCAATGAATATCGGACCACTTATCCTCTTCGACGATATGGCACACCACATCGTGACCCTTTGTGGATACAGTCGTGAGACGACACTGAGATGAGGATTTTCCGTACCTCAATGGCACCTCAAAAAAATGCCCATAAACCTATTACTATACTGCAGGATCCAATTATTATTCAGCCCCCTCCAGACAGAAATTCTGGGTGCGCCACTGGTCCCAAGTAAAGCACCTAATCTGTGGTGCTGTGCCCTCCTCTAAATCCATATTGCCCCTCTGGGAGAAGGTCTCGGGAATTAAGATAAAACAAAAATCTCTTTAAAATTATTATCTTGCATACGATAGAAGTAAGTGCAATAGGTCTGTAATTCTCGGGGTAGCAAGCATCTTTCTGTGGTTATCTGATAGGAATGACCGTCGCTCTTTTCCAGTCTTGTGGCAGACGTCCCGTTCTCCAAGAGATGTTAATGATGTCCAAGAATCTGCTTTTATCATTTCTACCAAGGTACAAACATGGATCCCATCTGGGCCAGGAGACTTACATAGATCGGTATCAAGAAGAGCAGCCTCAAGTTTCTGCATGTTGAAATTGTTAGAAAACACATGAACATCATGATCAAATTTACTATGGCATCCGTAAACAGTGTTACAGTAAGACCTCGATTATCCGAGCTAATTGGGACCACTAGTACCTCGGATATCGGAAATCTCGGTTAATAGAAACCATGTATAAAAACCTTCCGTGCTTGCGAATTTAACTACTTTTAAAGTAAAAAACAATAGAACGTTTTTTAAATGATAAAAATAAACATATATGAACTTATGTTTCACAGCTAAAAAGATTTAAAAAGGAAATCAACTCTAGTAGTAAATTTTAAAAAGTAAAATGGAACTTTTTTAAATTATACTTAGTTAAATATTGAAAGACACATTTTCAAAAATAACACAAATCTCAAGAAAATATATTGTATTTTTAAAATTTAATATACATTAATTTGTTAAATTTACATTCCTTTAAAAAAGTCTGTTACATTTCGTTGCAGGAGCCCAGAATTTCTATCATGGGCTGCCCTATCGCGCCAATTTTTGAACAACAGGAGATCCATCGGTGTAGCATCGTTTCTTTGCTCCAAATATTTTAGGCCAGTTGTCAGTGCTTGAACACCTTTACTATGACTTATAGTCGCAGAATCCTCAAAGTCCTCGTCTTCATTTTCAGCGTCATTAATGTCCGATGAGGGATTAATGGCTTGTATAATTTCTTCGTCATTGAGAATTTCAAAATTTGGATGTTGATTTTCAACGTCCAGCCACTCGCAAATGTCCTCTTCCAAAATTTCTTCACAACCTTCAATTCCATTAATGATCTCAAGAAGTTCCCCGTCTGCCGGTGTTTTCCGTCTGCTGGGATTCACCCTGTCTCCTCTTTTCAACAATTATTTTGTTGAATGATTTACGAATTGTAGCTGGATTCACTAATTGCCATGCCTGGGCAACCATGTAGATAATGTCTTTCACATTTTTTTTCTTCAGCGCCTCATTTAGGTTTTCTTCGCATTGAAGAATATGTGTGATGAGTTTCTTTTTGTATTGTCTCTTCGTTGTTTCAATTACCCCTTGATCCATTGGTTGTATTATCGATGTCACGTTTGGGGGAAGAAAAATCGCCCGTATTTCTCCAGAAATGAGCATTTCTTCTTCCGGATAACAAGGAGCATTGTTTATCAGCAAAACTACTTTAGGTGGGAGATTTAGCTGCGCCAAATGTTCCTTTCTTTACATGCAGCACAAAGTCATCATAGAACCACTTTTCAAAAATTTCGGAATTCATCCAAGCAGACCTCTGATTTGTGTATTTCACATTAATATTTTTAAATGGTCTCGACTTCTTTGATTTACCGATGAGAAGCATAGGTAATTTATCAGTTCCACTTGCATTTGCACAAACTAGAAGGGACACTCGGTCTTTGCTCTTCTTGTAACCCGGGGCACTGGCTTCTTCTTTAGATGCCAAAGTTTTCGATGGCATCATTCTGTAAAACAAGCCAGTTTCATCGGCGTTATAAATTTGATCTAATGTCAAATTTTCTTTTTCAATAATTTCTTCAAATCTTTCAACAAAGAGCAGATTCTATATTAGCAGACAACTTTTCACCTACAATCGCCAGTTGTCGAATTCCATGTCTCTTTTTAAATTTATCTAACCAACCTTGACTTGCAGAAAAATTTTCATTTTCGTTTAATTTTTGGCTGAGAAGAAGGGCTTTCTCAATTAGAATGTTCCCGGAAATAGGAATGCCCTGCACGCATTGTTGCTTGAACCAAAGATAGACTGCTTCATCAAGTTTTTCAGTTTTTGCTTTCTTTAATGTCGATCATCCTTCTAAGGCTTTTGACGAATCCATCTTTGAACAAAAAGCCTCTATTTGAGCTTTGTTAAATCTCCAATCGCCTACAGTGGTTTCACCAACTCCAAATTCCAAAGCAATGTTTTTCAAACTCTCACCATTATTAATTCTTTTAATAGCCTCAAGTTTTTTACTCATCGAAACAACAACTCTCTTTCTTTTTTGGTTTGGCATTTTAAAAATGAACAACTTACTAGTGCGATAGTCAAACGTGAAATGATTTAAGCAAAGGTTCACTACGAAATAGGGGATTCGCGAAAGAAAAGGCAAACAGAAGAATGTTATGAAACACAAATGTCTATTGTAAGAGTCACCAATCCCCTCCCCCAACAGGGGGGGGGGTATAAGTGTCCGATAACATATTGCACCTGGTATTCAATAGGGTCACATGACCACTGTTAACAAAGTATTCATGAATGTTGTCTTCTCAGGTTCTCAGGATGTAATATTTCTTGGAAGTTGAGTGCTTTTGTGGGGAAGAAGTGCCTGTAACACGGACAACAAACTAAAATGTGTATAATTTTTTCCAGGCTCATTTTGGAAAGGAGAAAAAAAAAAATAGACTTTGTTATTGCCTCAGTTAACATAAACCTCGGTTAATAGAGATTCTACTGTACTTGCTTTTCTCTTGACAGATTTATCCTCCTCGCTAAAGCTTAATTTGTTTATTTTTTGATAATGCTCATATAAATATAACTTTGTTTGTAAACAGTACAGATACTGCAAAATGTGATTGCAGTATGCTGTGTAGCAGAAACCAATGCAAAATTATTACCCATTTTGGGAAATCCATTTCATTTAAGGCCTAGATTTGGTGTTGATAGTTAAAGGTGTAACTTTTATCACACAATACACTTAATACCATCATATGACTGACACCTGACACTGGTCACGAGCTGTTGCTCGCATGTTTCTTTCAGGATGATTGTCCACTGCCTCAAGGATTGTCTTGTTTCAATTTATTGTTCAATGTATCAATGTATCACATCTTTGGTCAAGGAAAAAACCAGTTTCCAAGAGTTGACAGTGCAAGCATTGAAGTGTTCTAATCAAGCAGTGGCCTGTTTAGAAATCATACCTGATAAAAATCTTATCATTCCTGTGGCATTGTCATTTGCAGTCCCATACCATATATAAGGTGTCTGTTGGCTTTCTCTATATTCGAATATTACTGCAACTCTAGTGACAAATAACATAATGAATGACAGTTCTAAGAAAAGCAATGTTTCATCCACTCCAGAGAAAGCACCCTATTGCAGCTCACCCTTTGCTTTTTTGATCCCCCACATTTTATGATGAAAATTGTTTGTTTTGGCAATTTCAATCACCCCTTAATAATGACCATCAGTTTTCTTACACCCTGTATCTGTATATATTACGTTTTGAGGTCTTCTGAATCAGTGTTCTTTCATGGCGCTGTAATATTTTCAAATTTCAATATTTCAATTTCTAATTATGATTAAATTATTTTTAATACATCATTCGAAAGATATTTTAAAGTTCTTTTAAATTATCGAAAGTTTTCACCAGAATTACACGTTTTGAGGTGTCCTGAATCAGTTTTCTTTTATGGCGTTGTAATATTTTCAATTTTCAATATTACAATTTCTAATTATGATTAAATTATTTTTAATACTTAATTCGAAAGATATTTTAAAGTTCTTTTATATTATCGAAAGTTTTCACCAGATTTACACGTTTTGAGGTGTCCCGAATGAGTTTTCTTTTGTATCTCAGATACTAATTATAATAATTTCATAAGTAATACATCATTAGAAAGCGTTTTTGAATTGGAATCGAACAGTGGAATACAGAAATTTCTACCGACAGATGGCGCTGTAATATTTTCAAATTTCAATATTTCAATTTCTAATTATGATTAAATTATTTTTAATACATCATTCGAAAGATATTTTAAAGTTCTTTTAAATTATCGAAAGTTTTCACCAGATTTACACGTTTTGAGGTGTCCTGATTACGTTTTCTTTTGCATCTCAGCTAATTGACCATTCAAAATTGGTATACGTAGGTTAATTAGGAGGGGCTGAAAGGGTGGGGAAGAGATAGGCGTGCACCGTGCGCGTATCCCCTAACTTGTGCGCGCAGCGCGCACGGGACTGCGCGGCCGAAGGCAGTGGGGACCCGGTGCGAGTTTTTACCCGATCAGAAATGATTTTTTTAGGGGGCACGAAAGGTCTGGGAAGGTATACGCGCGTGCAGTGCGTATATACCTTAAGTTGTGCGCGCGCAGCGCGCACGGGACTCCGCTGCCGAAGGCAGTGAGGACCCGGGCCGACTTTTTACCCAATCAGAAATGATTTTTTTAAATTTCTTTTCTTAACACTAAAAGTTACTTTTTGTTTCTGTTACTGTTAGTTTTCTTTTCTTAAGAATAAAAATATGACTTCAGAAGGAATATGTGCGCGCAGCGCACGTATACCTTCTGTTGGCTTTTGGCCCACTTTAAATATATAATTGTACTTGACATCGTTTTTATTTCAAGTCTTTAATATACTTAATCTATTATAAATAGAAGTTATTGTCTTTTAAATTTATTAAATCTTTATTAAAGTGTAAAATAATTGCATTACTTACGTCATTAACTTTAATGTGTAATTTTTTCCGAAGTACCGCGTTGCAGTTACTTCGGGTTTGTTTACGTCGCCATCTTGGTTTAGTCTGTTGCGGCATTAACCCTTCGCTACTGAACTTTTAGTTTTCACCGTTTGGTGGCGCTTGTTTAAGTTTTGAACGCTCACAATCAATCGTTCAACCACCTATTTTCTGATTGGTTAGTTCTGTGGGCGTTTCATGTTTACGGTGAACCGCACGGATAGTTTTGGCAGACGATAAGTATAGTATAAATATGAAGTAATTTAATAGAATATTGCTTTTTCTCTTTTTGTTATGTTTTACTGCTGGTGGTAAAGCCTAATTATTGGCCATGATGTTTTTTCGTTTTCTTAAATTGACTTTTGAAATAGTAATAGGGAATGATAGTGTTTTTTTTGAAATAGTAAATAGTTTTTGAAAGGTTATTCTTTTAAGATAGCCTGGTGTTTGTCCAGAAGATGTGGACTTTTATTTTCTCGGCTCTACTGGTTCACTGGAAGAAAAATTAAACAGATGTGACATCAGTTCAGAAAAATAGTCAGTTTCTCTCCACATATATTTATACATTAAATTTAAATAGCAGTTTATTTTTCTCTCATGTTTAAAGTTTTTTCTAGTTGAGCATCAAATCTGTGATATATTAATGATGTTACTTTATTTTTACTTGTTATTAATATTTAATAAACGTTAGTTGTTTTATATAAATATCT
This sequence comes from Salticus scenicus, assembly GCA_963930645.1. NCBI lineage: Eukaryota > Metazoa > Arthropoda > Arachnida > Araneae > Salticidae > Salticus > Salticus scenicus. Next base: position 257,329,097 of record OZ005650.1, on the reverse strand, counting down.
TGTCTTTATTGCCTCTCACTGTCAACATGTTTTTCACTACCTTAGTTTCCAGTTGGCTTCCATTGCCATTTGCTATAACATGTATTAGTTTAGTTGCTGTAAGGTAGTAAGATTCCTTATTTAATATTGTGGACTGAACAGCAACAACTTTTAGCTAAAATATATTTTAGGCTTACACCTTCACACGTGCGCGCGCATGGGTCTGCGCTGCCGAAGGCAGTGGGGACCCGGTGCGAGTTTTTACCCGATTAGAAATGATTTTTTTAGGGGGCACGAAAGGTCAGGGAAGGTATACGCGCGCGCAGCGCGTGTATCCCTTAAGTTGTGCGCGCGCAGCGCGCACGGGACTGCGCTGCCGAAGGCAGTGGGGACCCGGGCCGACTTTTTACCCAATCAGAAATGATTTTTTTTTAAATTTCTTTTCTTAACACTAAAAATTACTGTTAGTGATTCATTAATTTTAGTGATTCATTTGAAAATACTGACCCGCTAGCGGGCGAAGCCAGCTAGTTTTATATAAGTTTTGTCATTTTTGCTTCTCACTTTCATCGTGTTACCACTACCTTTGTGTTCAGTTAACTTCCATTGCCATTAGCTGCTAAGTATATTTGTATTAGTTTAGTTGCTGTAAGGTAGTAAGATTAGTCTTCACATTTTTTTAAAAAAAGGGCAGGGTGGATTTATCAAAAGGGGCACTTTTTTGTGAGTAAAAGGGCACCTACTGATAGAAAAGCGGTACCTAGAACAACTGGTAATAGAACAGATATTTATTATGGAATTGAGGGAAGTAAAACGCGTTTAAGATCTTTAAATGAAGTTAAAAATTTTTGTGAAAAAAATAAAATTAAATGTGATGAAAAAATGTTTGATTTCTCGGGAAAGAATTTAATACAGGGAAAAATTTCAGATTTTGAATTAAACGAAGCAAATTTGGTAGAAATAAAAATTCCTAAATCCTTTAGAGAGGCAATAAACTCACCTGAATCGTTTAAGTGGGAAGAGGCAATGAAACAAGAAATGCAGGTCATATATGACCGCAATGTTTGGGAACTTGTCGAACCACCAAATGATGTAAAAATTTTAGGTAACAGGTGGGTTTATACCCTTAAAAGGAATGAGAAAAATGAAGTAATTAGATATAAAGCTCGTTTAGTAGCACAAGGTTTTGACCAAATAAAAGGTGAAAGTTATGAAGAAGTTTTTAGTCCAGTTGTTAATTTTTCTATAATAAGATTGTTTTTTTCTATTTTTCTATGTTTTTTTAAATGGTATAATGTACAGGTAGATATTAATAATGCATATTTGTATGCAAATCTAAATGAAGTTATTTATATGAAGCAACCAGAGGGTTTTGTTCAAGATAAAGATAAAGTTTGCAAGTTGAAGAGGGCTCTATATGGGCTTCATCAGAGTAGTCGCCAGTGGTATCAGGAAATGGACAATGCCTTAATAAAATTGAATTTTCAGAAATTAAATTGGTGCAATTGTGTTTATGTCTTTCAATGTAATATTGTTTTATTATTATATGTAGATGATTTAGTAATTTTTGGAAAAACAGAAAATGATTTGGAACTTGGAGTTGGTTTGCTGCAAAAACATTTTGATCTTAAAATTTTGGGGAGGACTAAAAAACTTTTGGGTATTGAGTTTGAAGAGATTGGTGATAAACTTTTTATTCATCAAAATTCATATATTGATAAAGTCTGTGAATTGTATGAAAAATACAAGTTTCCCATAAGCTCTTTACCAATATCTAGGGGAGAAATTTTGTCTAAATTAGATTCTCCATGTAATAAAGCAGAAGCTGATGAAATGCAGCAAATTCCCTATAGAAATTTAATAGGCTGTTTATCGTTTATCGCTGGTCGAACGAGACCAGATATTATGTATGCAGTAAACTTACTTTCCCAGTTCCAATCAAATCCTGGAATGAAACATTGGCATAATTTGTTAAAGTTGTTAGGCTATCTTAAAAAGACACGGAATTATAAATTAGAATTATCAAAAATTAAAGAGTTAAGTTTAAGCTGTTTTTCAGATTCTGATTTTGCCAGTAATAGAGATGATAGAGTTTCAATGGGAGGCTATATAGTTTTTTTAGATGAAACACCCATATCTTGGAAAACTTTTAAACAACAGTGTGTCAGCTTGTCCACAATGGAAGCTGAATATGTTAGTTTAACTGAAGCAGCAAAGGAATTAGTATGGTTAAAAAATGTTTTATTAGATAATAACTTAAATTTAAACTTAGAAAAATGTCTATTATATTGTGATAATCAAGCAGCAATATCTTTTTCAAATTCACCTTTTGAAAATAGTCGTACTAAACATATACACATTAAATATCATTTTTTGAGAAATTTGGTTTCCGATAATTTTTTTGAATTAAAATATGTAAAAAGCAAGTTAAATTTAGCAGATATTTTCACAAAACCTTTAGTTAAGGAATACTTAATGAATTTTTGTAGGAGAATTTTTTCAGACTTAGATTAAATACACTTTTTGTCATTTTTGGTCATTGCATGGCCAGTAAGTTCTTGAGAACCGCTTCAGGCCCTGCACTGACTAGATTGACAGTTTTCTTTTTGCCAAAGTTAAAATTTTTTTTTGTATTGAAATGAGTTTGTTTTTAGTATTTGTCTTGTGGTTTCGCTGTTGCTGGGGAGCATTGAAAAAGGGGGGCATTTCTTGGGAGCCATATTTGTTTAAACTAACTTTTAGTTTTTCATTTATATAAAGTAATGTTAATGGAATACTTTTATATGTTTAATATAATAAGAGTTAACATACTCAATAGTATCTAAAAATATGGCACAGGCCTTGTTTTCACTGCTCCAAAGCAACTGCAAGTGAATTTCAAAATGTAAACAATATAATGTAAAGTGACTAAATCACAGTGATCACTGCTACAGGACTGCTCTGTTTTGTGAGTGGAGACAACTGGAATGAATTTATGTAAATGTTTTTTTTCGTATTGGCATCAGTCAAAATGTAAATTGTTTACAGGTAAAGACTATAAATGTAGAGTGTTTTGGGCAAGTCTCTCTCTTGCCTGTCAACTGGTTGGCACTTTGTTTTTTTGTTGTTTAGTTATGTTTCTTTTTACAGCAGAGTTTGCTGGATATGAAGATAGTTTTATTTTTAATGTAACTTTAATTATGATTAATTAAAATAAGTTCGTTTTTTAAATCTGTGTTGTTTTTGAAGTCTTCCACACACTCAGACCACTGCAATGTTCAAATTGAACTTTATTTTCCAATAAAGTTGTGCGCGCGCAGCGCGCACGGGACTGCGCTGCCGAAGGCAGTGGGGACCCGGGCCGACTTTTTACCCAATCAGAAATGATTTTTTTTTTAATTTCTTTTCTTAACACTAAAAATTACTGTTAGTGATTCATTAATTTTAGTGATTCATTTGAAAATACTGACCCGCTAGCGGGCGAAGCCAGCTAGTTTTATATAAGTTTTGTCATTTTTGCTTCTCACTTTCATCGTGTTACCACTACCTTTGTGTTCAGTTAACTTCCATTGCCATTAGCTGCTAAGTATATTTGTATTAGTTTAGTTGCTGTAAGGTAGTAAGATTAGTCTTCACATTTTTTTAAAAAAAGGGCAGGGTGGATTTATCAAAAGGGGCACTTTTTTGTGAGTAAAAGGGCACCTACTGATAGACGAAAGGGCACTTTCTTTCCCACTCACTAAATGGTTTATAAAATGTACAGTCCATAAAATAAACAAAATGAAATAAATACAAATAAAAAGAGAATACCCATCCCATCACCCAATTAGCTGAGAAACATAGCAGGTACTATCCTTCTTGGATTCATGCCTATATTAATTTAATTATTTATTAAAAATGTAAGCTTAGCAGCCTTTACACATGTAAACATGCAACAGTGTAAAAATTCATATTTCCAACGAATACACAATTTTGACTTCTAGATTCTAGAGAAAATTTTACAATCGGATACTAAATTTGAAGTAATTCAGTCAATAAGCTTAGCAATTATACTTAAGGGACTTTTGAGTATTTTTATTTTAAATTTATTTTTCAATCTTAAATTGGATCTCTTGGTGGTATTAGTTTTTTAGGTGTAGCTCAAAATCTACTTGACCAAAAGAGCTGAAATTTCATAAAAGTATAATTAAGATAATTAGGAGCCAGTAAAATATTTGTTGTAAAATATTTCTAATTTACCATTCAAGAATTTTTACTTAAATAATTTCTAAATATTTATTTTTGAGATAATTTTATTTAAAAGTTTTTAAATTGTAATCTACAAATATTTTTAAGTTATTGCAAGCTTTAAATATGTAGATTCCCTAAGCATTTTTTCCTATAAATAATTAAATGACACACATTTCTATAAGGAATGATAGGTATCTATTTTTCTCTCTCGATATTTACTCAATTTCTGTTATTTTATTTTTAAAAGGTCTATACATTATTATAAAAAAAAAAAAAAAAAAAAAAAACTACATAGCATGTGCAAAGTAAATGTAAAATTAACAATATTTATATTTATAGTCACAACCAATTGTTAAAATATGCTATAATTTTGCCATTTATCGATGAAATTCCAGTCTTTTTTCAAGACTGATTTCCAAAATTCGCGATAATTTTACAATTGATCGCCGAAATGCATAATTTTTTTTCATCGTTAATCAATAAAATTTCTGTGGTTTTTGAAGTTAAATTGACAAATACTCAATTATTTTCTCGCTAATAGATGAAATTTGCACTTTTTTCTCAAAGTTGAATGCCGAAATACGCAATAATTTTGCAGTTGATTTCGAAAAGGATTATTTTCACTGCTAACTGTGGCGTCAATTTTTATAGTAAAATTTTCATTTAATCACATTTATTTCACAATTACCGCTATTTTTTCGCCGCTAACCAATGAAATTCACGATTCCCCCCCCCCCCCTAAAGCTGTTCCTGAAATTTACGATGTTTTTGTGGTTGATTACTGAAACCTTGTATTATTTAGCGCCAAATCGATCAAATTCGTATTCTTTATAAAGTTCATCTCCAAAGACTAAATTATTTCGGCGCTAATCTATGAAATTTACACTTTTTTCAAAGCTGAATCCTGAAATACGCAATAATTTTGCGGCCTAATTTGAAAATACGGGATCATATTTTACTATTAACTGTTACAAATTTATGCTTAAGCACAACTAATTGCTAAAATGCGATATTATTTCAGCGTTAATCGATAAAATTTGAAATCTTTTCAAAGGTGATTTTCAAAATTCACAACGTTTTGTGGCTGATTGTTGAAACACGCAATTATTTCGCCATTGCTTAATAAGGTTACTTTAATCCTAATTGTTTGCTGAAATAAGCTTTATCTCTATGTTAATCAATGAAATCTGCGCTTTTTTACAAAGACGATATCCGATGTATGCAATAAATTTGCCGAAATATGGAATACATCATTTTACAGCTAATTTTATTAAAATTATGTAATAGCAAGTAATTGCTAATATAAACTATTATTTTACCACTAATTTTTAAACTTTGTATGTTTTTAAAAAATAAATGCCGAAGTATGAGATTATTTCACAAAAAAATAATAAAATTGCTTTTTTTAAGCATGATTGCAGAAATACGCAATACGAAAGTTCATGTACAATACGGAATCATTTCGCCGATAAAATTTAATTTTAATTGTTCAAATTATGTGCTGAAATAGCTGTTAATTCATGGTTTTGTATAACTACAAAACAACATAATATTTTTGCGGTGAGTTATCAAAATACATCGTTTTATGTCTTATTAACAAAATTTTTCTTTATCTGGCTAATTGCTCAAATAAGCAATTGTTTCTCTTTTTCACTAAATAAAGATAGGCAACATTTTTCTCTGCTATAATCAACTAAATTCGTCCTATTTCTGAAAATTGATATCACAAATGTTAAATACATATGTTGAGTCTCAAAGAGATTTCTGTCTTTTTTGGTGTATGTTTGCTGATACATAATTTTTGCATCTGATTACTGAAATACACACAATTTTCTCGTCCGAATATTCAGAAAAAACTTTTGTAAAAGGTTTGTTTTATGTTCGCTGATTTCTTTTTAAGTAAGTTAGTTTTAGCACAAAATTGAAGAAATAATAATCATAAAATGCCTATTTTATATGAAAAATATTGTGCTTCAGCACAAAATATGAAATATGCAGAATACTCGAAATCCTGCATACGAAAATTGGATGCTGATTTCATTACTTTCACATAATTTCTGTGATTCTTTGTTTTATTTTATATTATTTCCGTAATGGTAATAGTCGTTTCTACTCTTGGATAAGCAGAAAAGATCCCCAATATGCAGGCTTTGAGCAACGGCGGGAACAAAAACATCGGTGGAAACCGCGGCTAACAATCTTTTTCGTCGATCATGCAAAGATACAGACAGATGATAAAGGGCAAAACTGGGAAAATTCATTAGTGGCCGGTGGCCGGTACTGTCAGTTTCATTAGTAGCCACTTTTTTAAGTTAGTGGCCACTTTTCACATGATAAGACTATTTCTTTCAGACTGCAAAAAGCATTGTCACCATTTTGTGTTTTATCACCACAAGAAAAATAAGAAATACATATAATAATAAAATTAACACATGGACACTGAAATTGTAATTTTTAATTACGCTCTTTTTAAAAATCCTAAATTGCACATCCTAAATTAAAATCTGCTTAGGGCTGTAATAATAACAGCAAAAGTTTTTATCTTTCAAATAATTCAGTAGTACCTTTTTTTCAATTTATTTAAGTGAAATAAGCTGTTATCATGCACAGTTCACATTGATATTTTCTAGTAAATGAATCAGCTGATTCATCATCTTCATAACCATTTACATGGTCATGTGTAAATGTAAATACAGTTAGCAGTTTTATTACTTTTTCTTATTTCTAAAAACACACTTTTTTAAATGATTTTACTTCAATAGAGTTAAAATATTTCCTTTTAAAAAGTATAGACATGGAAACTTAGCTGCTTCATTAAAAATAATTTACTTAGCTGCCAAATGTGTAGCTTTAAAAATAGGGAGATTTTTACTTTAAAATAGGAAGAAAAAAGGAAGATTTCTACTCAAAAGAAAGTAAATACAAAAATTTTTGAAAAATGCACATTTAAGCCAAATCAAATTTTGATACACATATTTGTCAAATGGGTTAAATATGCACTAAATACCGTGGAGATAATAATGGAAAAAGATTGTGCTTTGCATTGCATTTGATCATTAACTGCTAGTTGAAATGGAGTGCACGTGTGTGGGGGGGGGGGAGGGGGAGAGGAATGCATTTATATACTTCTTTACAGATTCTAGAATCTAATAAAGCAAGTTTAAAATAGATATTTATATTTTTACGGCAAATGGAGAATGATTAGAAATTATAAAGCTTTCTATAAGCTGTGTGACCACGGATCGCTAGGGGGAGGGAAAGAGGGGGGTCCAAAAAATTATATGAGTGAGATATATGAAACAATTCTACTTCTTTATAGGTTGTAGAATATAATAAAGCAAGTTTAAAATGAACATTGACATTTATGCTATGGATGGAAAAAGATTGGAAATCACAAGACTTCGATTTCCTACCGTCGCTCGATTTTTAGAATCTTTTAATGATCACAAAAAGTGGCGATCGATGCATAATTTTTAATCGCCATCTTTTTTTATTTAGTCGCCATGTGGCCGGTGGCGACCGTTAATTTTGCCCTTTAACAGATGACACACAGATCTCACCTGGAAGTGACTTCTTATGCAATTTTCAGATCGCATTCGGGCAAAGGTTAGCGAAGTCTGATTTTACATCAAATAAAAATCTATTATAAGTGTATATTTCTCAGCGAAAACGCTAAAATATCTTAAAAAAATAGCGATATAGCATATGGGAAAATACAGGGCACAATTTCAATTGAAAAATGTGAAGGGCGCATTTTCACTTGAAAAAAAGGGGCAGGGCAGGGCACGGCTCCCTTTGAAAAATGCATAACATGAACACTAAGTAAGATTCCTTATCATATTTCAGGGACTAAACAACAAGAAATTAGCTAAAATAATATATTTTAGGCTTACATCATTCATGCGTGCTTCGGGCACCATGGTCTGTGCTGCCGAAGGCAGTGGGGACCCTGTATGAGTTTTTACCCGATCAAAAATGATTTTTTTAAAAATTTCTTTTCTTAAGAATAAAAGTTTATGAATGATAACATGCAATTTTGGGACTTCATTAATTTTTGTGACCAGCTAGCGGGTGAAGCTCGCTAGTACTTATATGAATTACTGTAATTATAATAAATAAATAAATAAATAAATAAATAACAACAACAATAAAAAAAAAGTAAGTACCCCCCCCCTTTTTTTTGTTTCTTAACTTTTGAAATATAATTTTATTTATAATGTATTTATTTACATGTTAAATTTGTTACAATTATTTTTAATTTAACCTATGTATTGGTTTTTAAAATATGTTATTTAAAGTCTTATTTTGTTCCTGAAAAATGTTCAGAAAATTCTTACTTTTAGTTAGAAAAAAAAAAAAGAGTGGGGAAGGGATAAAAATATTTTGTTTATATATGATATGTATCTATTTTTTTTTTTTTTCCTTTAGCCATATCTTCAAATATTTTAACAATACATTTTTCATGTATTTTAACTATATATATATTTTTTTCCTTTTGCATTGTTTCTTAGACTTGTTTTGTGTACATATTTAGGGTTTTTTGAAAAATGAACGAGAAAATGCTATGCTTTCAGTTATTGAAGAATCAAAAAAATATGTGAGTTACATTTTTTATTTTCTATTGGATTTTTGTGAATTGAAGTATTTAATATTTACATAAATAAAAATAATATGTATATACAAATAAGTTTTTATTTTATTTATTTATTTCATTTCAGAAGATTTCAACTTAAATGAAAGTAAATTACTTAAAACATTTTTATTGATTTTTTTTAGGTTTACCATTTAACTGTATCTGCATAAAGTCATTTTATTTTATTTAATTTTTGTTTATTATTTGTGTATTCCAGTTTGGTAAGCAATAATTTTGTACGAATTTTATTGTACTTTTTGCATTACTAAGTCAAATATATGTATATATATTAAATACCTTTAAGTATAGGTAGAATATTTTTCACTACATTTTATATATGTATATATATAAATGATAGATAACGTAATAAAATTTAATCTTAAAATTTAGCAATTAATAGATCTAAAACAATACTAATACACAAAAATATAGAACTGAATTTAACTTAGAGGAAAGACTGACATATATTACTATCAGGCTTTGCCCGCTTTGCTGGACACAATACTGAAATGAGTTGTCAAAAATCCCATATCATTATTAATTAACCTGAGTTAAAGTTCCTGCTGTGTTCGGTAGAGAATTTTCTCGCTCGCAACGTGAGGAGTCCGTGTTCCCACTGCCTTCGGCAGCAACTTACCCGATTGTTACTCCCTCTTCCCCAGTGGCTAAGTTCGAAGTTTTGTGAAATCTCGACAAAGTACATAATGCGTACACCTAATGAACATCCACACACTAAACTTTGCCAATCTAAGATAATTTAAGGAGAATTCAAACGGGAAAACATGTTTTTACACGTGTTTATAGCTCTCTCGACACCAAGGAGGTAAGAGGGGGATTTCGTAAAATCCCATTACAATAAGGGTTGGATACATATAAACAATTTACACACCAAATTTTGTGAATGCAGATCCCATAGATTTCTCAGGACATATTTAGCACTAAAAGGGGTGTCTTGAGTTTGCCCCTCCTCGTACCCCCCCCCCCCCCAAAAAAAAAAAAAAAAAAAAAGAAAAAGAAAAAGGAAAAAAAAAAAGTGCTTTTGGAAATATCCTAAGGAAGTCGCATAGCCTTTTTTCAATATATTTGTTTCATTTTTGGTAGAGGTCTAGTCAAAAATCAGGAATTTTCAATATTTCCCCCCTCCCTTCCATTAAAAATCGAAAATTCCTAAATGCAGATAATGTATTATTTGTACTCATGTCTAGTCTCTCCATGTGCAATTTTTTTACTATGAAGTAATTAGGAGCCGATTTATGCTTACAAATGTGTTTTTGTCTTTTGCCACCCCCAGGGGGAAAGGGGAGTAATTTCGAAAAAGTTGATAGATATAATTTTAAATTGGGTAAAAACCTAAATTCCTGCGAAGCGCCATTGAATTCCGTCCAGCCGTTTTCAAGTGATACCCGGACAAACATGTTTTTGTCTTTTGCCCCCCACAGTGGAGGAAATTGGAGAATGTGGGTTTTTGTCTTTTGCCTTCCCCAGGGGGGAACATGGAGGAATTTCTGAAAAGTTGATAGGTATAATTTTAAGTTGAGTAAAGACCTAAATTCCTGCGAAGCGCTGTTGGATTCTGTCCAGCTGTTCTCAAGTAATACCTGGAAAAACGTGTTTTTGTCTTTTGTCCCCCGGGGGGGGGGGAAACATGGGGGAATTTCTGAAAAGTTGATAGATGTAATTCTAAGTTGGTTAAAGACCTAAATTCCTGCAAAGCGCCATTGAATTCTGTCCAGCCGTTCTCAAGTGATACCCAGACAAACGTGTTTTTGTCTTTTGCCCCCAGGGGGGAACGTGGGGGAATTTCTAAAAATTTGATAGTTATAATTTTAAGTTAAGTAAAGATCTAACTTTCTGCCAAGCGCCGTTGAATTCTGTCCAGCCGTTCTCAAGTGATGCCCAGACAAAAAAAGCGACATACAGACATGATGACACACACACACAGGCAAAATTTTCTGAAGTCATTTTCGTCTTTCATGGTGTGTGAAACGTGAAGATATCGCAAAATTTTTCGATTCTGACAAATTTATAGACAAAAGTCTGATTTTATTAATATAGATTGTTTGAAGTTGAACCAAGTTGATATATATAGCACATTAATAAAAAAAAGTATGGGAAAAATGCATTATTTAACAAATAATTTGCATAAACTATGTATGAAAGTTGTTTACGTAAAAGAATATATCTAATACAGTAGTAGTCCTGCTGGTCCTAGAAAGTTCTAATAAGTGCTTATTTTATTACAATTTTATTTCTAAAAGTCTGTATTTACTTTTTGATGATATAGTACTTAAAATGGCTTATTTTCCTTAAGGGGGGAAAAAAAGTTTATTATTATTAATGTCAAACTTACTCATGATTCATTGAGTAAGTACATAATGCTAAAAATTTAATAAGTAATAGCTTTAGGAAGGTGATTTCCGCAAACAAATTGCTCTACTCTGCAAATGATTTTTAGAATGATTCAAAATAAATCTGTCATCCAGATACTATTTATATCGAGGGTGTCCGTTATATGTGTAAAAAAAAAAATTCTTGGAAATCTCATATACATACCCTCTAAATGTTTTCTATTTGACTCTAAACACTTTTTAGCAAAATATCAGCTTTCTGGGATAATGTTAACACATGCCGAATTGATTAGAAAATTTTAATATAGCTTGATTCCATGCTGTTAGTGTTGAATTGATATGACAAATTTTCCACTTTCATTTAATTTCAGAAAAAAATACACAAAAATGTATTTAAATAATGAATTTATGAACATTTTACATTTAACAAAGTAGTACTTACATTTTCATTTTAAATATTTTTTTTTCCCCTTTGTACACAACATAATAAATGTTATTTTTTTATTCCTCAGTTACTGTAATAAAACTATAGATCAACCTTACAGCTCTATCAGCTGTAAAGTTCACTGTTTTAATCTTGAACACAGTAAGTTTGACTTCCAAAAATGTGGTGTTTGTCTGCCACGAAGACAGGCTCTCTTGGAGAAAGCTATCATTAACTTTGAGATGAGGAAATACATTTTTACAACAAGTCGATAAATTCCTTTGATGAAATGCATCTTTTCTTGAAACTCAAAATATTTCCTTGTTCATATTCATCGCTATTTTTGCTTTTGTTTTTTGACTAACATCTTCGTTTAATAGAAACAAGAGAGCAATTTCTTTAGTTAAATACTACAAATGCTGACTCTTTCATACTTGAAATGTTAAGGTCTGGTAAAAATTTACCATATAATTAAAAAAAGTAACGCCTTCTAGTTTGTTATCTTCCGTTTTCTCAAAATATAACGCATCCACGAATGACAAGATTTGAGCATTCACTTTCTGTCAATATTACTTTGCAAATATTATTAAATAGTACTGCACAGATTTGACGATTTGTTGGAAGTTTGGATCCTAATATTTGATGGCTCATGTCCTCTACTAAATATATCTCTCTTTTACAACTCCCTAATTACACAGCTATGATACTCGTTAAGAACAACATTATTTTACTGGCGTAACATACAAGGAACAGGGAAAAACTATACATTATAATAGCGAGTAATGCAACATGTTATCATAGACGATAATTTGCAGTGATGCACTGGGATCATGCTTGTTGCGCGCAGTGAGTCGTGTAACGAGAGATAGAGAGAAAACATTTTTATTGTCTTCTAAATTAAAATTTATCACGAAAATATTTTTAATTCCTCATAATAGAAAATTACCATCTATTCTGTAATAGAAAATATTTCGATTCGATTTGGCATGGGTTAACACAGTCCAAGTCCAAATAATTTGAAACTTTGTTTTTGAGTATTTTAACATATAAGACAAAAAAAAAAAAAAAAAGAGATGGCAGGTATGCGTTAAGTTGAAAATAAGAGACACCCTAATATATATATATGAAGAGATGGGAGACATTATTTTGTTATTAATTTTTATTGCTGTATGTTATATATGTATTGTTTATATAAAGAATAACTGTTTTAAATTAGAAAAAAATAGGCTATTTTTTTAAAGTATTATAATATTATTTTGATTTACATATAATATATTTGTAATGCTTAGATTTAGAAAATATAATTTGGATTTTTTATTTATTTACTTATAATATTTATAGTAATAGGTATATTTGTCATATTTTTAAATTACTTTTTAATATACTGGATTTTTTAAATTATTTTTTAAAAAATAATTCATTTTGTAATTTGATTAAATCATTTTTAGACTTTTGAAAGAGCTGATAAAGTACTTTGGGAAACTTTATACAATGAATGGGAGCAAGATAAACAAAAGATTTTAAATGCTCTTGGTGATAAAACTCATGAATTAATGGATATAACATCTGAAAGTAAAGTAAGTTTGAAAACTTAAAATTATTTAAATGTGTACCTTATAAATTAATTGAATAGGTAATATAAAAAGTATAATAACAGAAGTGAAAGAAAAATATTTGGTATTACGTTTCACATTAATAAAGCATTTCTTATAATTGTTCTTATTGCTAAATCATCCTTTAATTTTAAGGGGTTACATGAATTTCAAAGGCAAAAAATAAATAAATAAATAAAGCAGATTCTCCCTCTCTCTCTCTCTCTCTCTCTCTCTCTTTTTTTATATGATAAATAAAAGTTTTTATTCAAAATTTTGAGCATGTAGAAGAGCAACATTTAAATGATATTTGATAAAAATTTTCATTAAAAAATTTGGAAAATTCAATCTTGGTTTTCGGAGACCCTTTTAAAAAAAAATGATGGACACTTTTTCTCAAAAACTAATGCACTGATCATGTTGAAATTTTGCACACTTCTTCAAAATAGAATTGACTAGAACTTGGACAAAAAAATAAAATAAATAAATAAATAAAAATAAATTGGCACAGTTATATGCAAAAACAGTACAATTTTCGGTACATTTTACTCCATTTTACTCCTTGTAAAGTTAGTTTTAAAAAAAACTTCATTAAAGCATTAGTTAATTCTGTTTTGAAGAAGTGTGCAAAATTTCAATAAAATTGGTGCATTAGTTTTTGGGAAATCATGTCCACTGCTTTTCTGAAGGGTTTCTGAAAACTAGGACCTCTGGCTAAATTTTCCATTTTTTTTTTTTTTTTTTTTTTTTTTTTTTAATTTTGCAAAATATTGTTTAAATGTTGCTCTTTTATATGTTGAAAAATTTCAAGTAAAAAAAAATATATATTTGTTATACTAAAGAAAAAATAGAGATTTTTTTTTTTTTTCTTTCGGAAACCATGTAACCCCTTTCTCTAAACAACAGGGATGTCACCTTACCGCTGAATAGCAGATTTCTGCTTTTTATAAATTTTTTCTACCCCACTTCCCTCAAACTAGCAATCGCCGATCAAACAGGCCATAAAAATAGTGCAATTTTCAATTGTTTTCCATCCATAACATAAATATCAATATGCATATTAAACTTGCTTTATCGGATTCTAGTACTTTTAAAAAGGTAGAATTGCTCAATATTTTTCATATGCATAATTATATCCCCTCCCCCCCTCCTTCTTAAAACTAGCGATTGGACATTAAACAACCTGACAAAGCTCTGCAATTCTCAGTTTTTCTCCATCCATAACATAAGTGTCAGTGTTGATGAAAAACTTGTTTTATTAGATTCCAGAACTTATAACTAAGTATTTCCTTATATGTGTAATTACTTTGCTTTAAATTATGTTAAGTTAATATTAATGATTACAATAAGACTTTCGATAGTCAAAATACAGACTTACGGTTCATTTGGAGAAATTTATATTGCTTAAAATATTGTAAACTTTTGACTGTAAAATAATTATTTTTCAACTATTATTTTCAAATTATGTATTAATATACTTTATATATTAATTATTTTACTATATATTAATTTACAGAATTCGCATATAAATATACGAAAAATATCAGAAATCATACTTCATGTGTAATTTTTTTTTTTTTTTTTGAGTGGCATCTTTGAAACAAGAATGTCTGTAAAATTTTCTGTATAATTTCCAGTTTATGAATATTGATTGTTAAAATCTTTGGAAATATACATAAGATACGTTAAATCTGAAGCACTCATAAGCCATAATTTTAGAACATTTCTGACATATTTTTTTACCCTTTAAAAATTAGATTTAGAAAGTGATAAATTATCGCAAGTTCATAGGTATATTAGAAATAGCCTGCCTATAAATTTTCAAGCTAGCCTGAAAATGTCCAAAGAAATAAAAAAATTCTGAAAATTTTGTAAAATCTGTGCTTTATTTGCATTTTAATATAGAATGTTATTTTCTTGTCTAATATAAAATATTAATACGAGTTGTTTTAGAAAATTAATTGAAGAATCAATATTTGATTCTTGTTTGGATTTTATAGGCGTAAGTAAATTTAGTATCAAGTTAAGACTAGAGCTTCCCTATGATCAATCCTACAAAAAAAAAAAAAAAAAAAAAAAAAAAAAGATGAAACAAAATCCAGAATTTCTATCCCTTTCCTTACTTTAAAAGCAAGCAGTTTTTCTGCTAATAATAAAGTATATCAAATTTTTATTTTACCCGTTTTTACTTTAGCAGAGATTTGACAAATTTATATCATTATCTATATATATAAAAGAAGACTTCCTGAGTGAGGGGGTGATCTATCAACGCCCAGACCAAACCCCTGGACCTAGAAGCATGAAATTTTGTGACAATGTTCTTTCCATGACGTAGGCATCCACTAAGAAGCGATTTTACAAAATTCGCCCCCCAAGGGGGAGAGGGGGGGAAAAACGTGATTTCACAAAATCCTTCATATCTCAAACAAAAAAAACAGATATCCGTAAAATTTTTGCTTTAAAATATAGCTAACACAAATGTCTAAAAACCAATTTCTGGAATTTTCAAAATTCGGTCCCCAAGGGGGGCGGGGGGGGGGCAAAGCGTGATTTCACATGCGTAAAAACGTGATTTCGCATAATCCTATATATCTCAAACAAAAAAATAGATATGCGTGAAATTTTTGCTCTAAAATATAGCTAATGCAAATATCTAAAAACCAATTTCTGGAATTTTAGAAATTCAGCCCCGAGGTGGGGCAGCAGGGGGGGGAGAGGGGGGGGGCAAAAAATAAAAAGAGAGTTAGATCGTTCAAAATTGGTATATAGAGGTTTTCGATACCTGCAAATCGATTTCGGATATTTTCGAATTTATAAAATTATTAGGAGGTGCGGGAAGGGGGGGGGGCGGCAAGGGGGGGGCTATGGGGCAAAAACAAATAGAAATACAGGTAGGCCGTTCAAAATTGGTACAGTTAGGTTTTAGATGCCTGCAAGTCGAATGGGGATATTTTCGAAAGTGTAAAGTTATTAGGAGGGCCGGGAAAGGGGGAGGGGAGGGGGAGGAGGGGGGCAAAAAAATAAAAATAGAGTTAGATCGCTCAAAATTGGTATATAGATGTTTTCGATACTTACAAATCGATTGCGGATACTTTCGAATTTTTAAAATTATTAGGTGGGGCGGTAAGGGGGGGGCTATGGTAAAAAACAAATAGAAATACAGTTAGGCCGTTCAAAATCGGTACAGATAGGTTTTAGAGGCCTGCAAGTCGAATGGGGATTTTTTTGAAAGTATAAAGTTATTAGGAGGGCCGGGAAGGGGGGGCAGAGGGGCAAAAAAAAAAGAAAATAGAGTTAGATCATTCAAAATTGGTACATAGAGGTTTCCAATACCTACAATTCGATTGCGGATATTTTCGAATTTTTAAAATTATTGGGAGGGCGGGAAGGGGGGGGGAGGGAGTAGAGCGGTAAAAAAATAAAAATAGAGATATATCGTTCAAAACTGGTGCATAGAGGTTTTTGATACTTACAAATCGATTGCGGATATTTCAAATTTGTAAAATTATTAGGATAGACAGGAGGGGGGGGGGCGAAGTGGGAAAATAATAGAAATAAGAGTTAGAGCATTTTGGGAATTTTTTCCGAAGGCAGTGAGAACCCGGTGCGACATTTTTCCTACTCAGATTTTGTTTCTCTTTTTTTTCATGTGATAAAAATTAATGCAATTTTGAGAATTCATTATAGTGATTCATTTAAAAATAGGGACCAGCGAAGCGGGCGTTGCCTGCTAGTTTAATATAATTGTATTAATAATTGTAGTTCCAAAAATTACTAATCCATATTAATTCCAAATTGATCTTGATTGTAAATACTAATTATAATATTTTAAAGAACTCAAAATATATTTTTGAAGACTTAATTATTTTTTGCACTGGAAAATTTGCAGAACTACGTGGAAATATTTTAATCTTTAATTAATATTTAAAAAACAAATCTCAATTTCTTCACTTAAGCTATCATTAAATAGTTTTATAGAAATCAAATAACCAAATTTTATACTCTACTCGTAAATTGTTTTAATTTAATAATAAACAGTTTCATTAACACAAGCCTCCTGTAATTGAATATAATTAACTATTTCTTGTAAAAACTTTTCAGATATTAAGTACACACCGTCGCCTTCTTCTTCTTTTTAACACTTTTCAACAAGGTTGAAAAGTGTTAATGACTTTGGTTTGTCTGTCTGTCTGTCCGCGCTCTAACTCCCGTAAATATTAGGAAATTGAAATATGTTATTTATATGCACAAAAGAATGCTTTGCATAGAAGCATATCATAATAGCATAGATGCATCATAATGCATAGAACAATATCCAGTTATATTGAGAGCTATTAATAAAAAATCGCTAGAATTGTACTTTTGTTTACATTAAGCGTTTTTAACACTTTCTGACATTTTTAAGTTTGAATATGATTTTGGTTTGTGTATCTGTCCGTCTGTCTGTCTGTCTGCCTGCCCGCACTCTAACACCTATAAATATTTATGGAATTTCTCAAAACTGATATATTTTATTGAAGTTTACAATCGTATGTTCCATATTGAAAATGGAGTGAATATCTCTTCTGGTTTGTGTACAGGGACACCCAAAAGCATTCAAAAGTATTGTGTTCTATGAGTGTTATTTTTATAAATATTTTCCTTATAGAATGTTCCCCATTTAAAATGACATTAATAAGTCCTGTACAACTAGTTTGTTAACAGGGACAACAACAACAACAACAACAAAAAAAAGCCAATGCATTACGTTTTAAGACAGAATTTTTTGAAAGTTATATTTAAGTCTTTCTACTGTAAAAATCATAAAAATATTGAAATATATTGTTAATATTCTAAACTAATGTTTTGTATAGAATATGATATGATTAACTTTCTGATTTACAGGGCTACACTAAAATATTAAGAGAGATCAAATGGCTGCATTTTCTTTTGCATTAAGCCGTTTTAACTCTTTCTGAAATGCCTAAGCGTAATTTTAAAATCAATTAGTCTTCCTGGTTATTTTTCAGTCTGTCTGTCTGTTGTGTGATAACGTAGGCAAAGAATATTAAAAGTTATTCGATACAATTACGTACAGTTGTAAAGTGTTACTAATCAATGCATACTGCATGATTTTTTTTTTTTTTTTTTTTTTCGCGGAGGGGGGGGGGGAATTCTGACCTACAACTTTCCAATTTGATATTGATTGAAGAATTGTTTTTTATATGTTGTTATTGTTTAATTTTAGTAAATTATATAAATTTATATGAACAAAGTTGTAAAAGTTTATCTATCTATATTGAAAAAGTGTCAGTTGCAAAATTATACCAGTTTTAAAAGATTCATGAGATAATATTCCACACCAAGTTAGAATCTATTTGCTATAGTTTTATTTAGAAAATATTATGTTTTGTTCTGCTAATTCAGTTGTTGAATTGGTTTTGCAATTAGTAGCATAACAGTATGCTTATGTGTAAGTAAGCCACATTTTAAGAATTTTTTAATAATAATAATAATAATAATAATAATAATAAAACTATTTAATAAATGGCAAACTGTCAGCAAAATTGCTGTTAATGATTATTTTGCAAAGTATAAAATGTCATTAGAAACATTTAGCTGGAAAAATGTTAACCTGGAAATGTGTGTGCAGATGATTCAAAAGATGAGGACAAAATTTTTATAAAACATAACTTTATTAGTATAACAAAAACTAACATTATGTAAAACTGAAACAAGTAATAAGTAATTATTATTTCAAACTTCAACAATGGCAAAAAAGTTCTCAGGCAAGTGAAAAATACATCACACTGAAATTATAATCACGACCAGCACAGATTATATTAAACTTAACTAGTGTATAGCCAAAAAAACAATGTTCAGGTTAACAAACAACACACCATCGATATTAATCCTAGTTAATGAACTGCCATCTCAACAAGCTTTACTATTCAATTAATTTAAATACATCGACGAAAAAAAACAACTTAAAGCACTAAATGCCTTAAACCATCGACGATTTAAGACTTTGATTTTCGATTACATATTCAAACCAAATTAAATCAAAATAAATGACCTTAAATTAACATGAAACACTTACTGGAAAAAAATCATTATATTACCGGAAATATACACTGCCAAATTCAGAATTCAAGGAGGTGCAGAAAAACCAACAGCTGGAGCTTTGAAGAAAACAATTACTTGTCAACATTTCACTTTTATTTGAAGAATGACAACCAAACGAACGTTATAAACTAATTCAACAAACATGGCTTTGTATACTGAAGGACACTTTACATTTAACTAAGACATGTTTAAAATAAACGTAACAATTTAAAGAAACAAAACTTAACTCAAACAAACAACATATCTGAAAAGATAAAACTGCAAATGTCTACACGTCCACCGGTCTTTAAATACACCCAAATAGATTGTGACCAGTAGCTAATGGCTGAAGCTTATCTGTTCCTCATTCTCATCATCATAAACGATCGCTATGCCATCTACCGTGACAAACTGTCCTCACATCAGTTTGTTAAAAACAACGGTGATGTGTTTGTTAAAAACAACGGTGTGTGCATCGAAAAAGTAAACAATCATTCGGTGATAGAAATTCACTGTTAAGTTAAATTTAAATAAAGGCATTTCATCATTTCAAAAGAAGAAAAACATAAGTGTTGCAATTCAATAATAACAATTACTTTTATAACATTTAGATGAAACTATAAAAACTTAATCAAACATTTATATGCAATCTTTTTACTAATGTAAACATTAAAAAACAAACTGTTAAATTAATGAGGCAGTTTAAAGCAAGTTAAGTAAAGTATTACAGGTCTTAGATTAAACAAATTAAAAGCAACATGGAAACAATGAATTTCCCAACGGGTATTAATCGTGTGGCGTAATTGCCAACTTTTCTGGTTTTCCCGGAAGACTTCCGGTTTTTTAATCTATCTTCCGGTCTTCCTGACAGATGATGAAATCTTCCAAGAGTCATGGATATCGTTCGTTTAAAAAAAATAAACCCCATAGAGCAATTGGTGATCACGGAAATTCCCAATCTTTCGTCATTGATAACATAAGTGTCAATATTCATTTCAAAATTGCTGTATGAGATCCTAGAACCAGTAAAGAAATAGAATTGTTAAATATTTCTAGTTTATGTAATTATTTTTTGCCCCCCCCCCCTTTATCTCCAACTAGTGATCGGCAATTAAATGTTCTGTTGAAGTCTTTTGTTTTCTAATCTTTATCCATCTGCAACATAAATGATAATATTCACTTTAAACTTGCTTCATTAGATTCTAGAAGTAGAGTTGAAAAAGTTTAATATTTCTTACTGTGTACTTATTTTTTGTATCTCTCCTTTCCCCTTCTTTGGATAGTGATCAATTCTAGAAATAATAAAGCAATAAAAGTGCTCAATATTTCTGACATATGTACTTAATTTTTAGACTTTATTGATTATTTTAATGAATCTGTTTATTTTTCCTCAATTAAATTGAATATTTGTACTAGTTAATACCCGTCAAAATTTGACGGATCATGTGCATCTTAAATCTTTTCACGGCATAAAGTTTTAAACATCCCTGTTTTAATAATCCGCATTGCTCTTAAAAAGTTTAAAATCCACTGCTGTAATCAATTATTTTTTGGTTAGAGGGGAAGGGGGAATAAATTTCATGAAATTTCAATATACAAAATTTAAACGTAATCCATTAAAATTAAAAGCCGAAGATTTTTTCTAATTTTACTCTAAATATGACAGAAAGAATGTTTGGAGTAATTAATGGAGAGACAGGAATTTATAAATTATAGTAAGAATGGAGAAAGAAAGCACACATCAATATTTAATGTTTTTCATACATATTATTTTAATTTGCTCGCATCTATAATATTCCATTTCAGTTACAATATGACAGTAGCTCCATCTATAATCTGTCAATAATAATAATAATTTTTAAAAAAATCTCAGAATTTTTTTTTTTTTTTTTTTTTTTAATAAAAATACTGTTAAAATCATATATATTTATAAGACAAAATAATTTAAAATAAATTTTAATAGTGTTTTGTGTTTTCTTTACATTCTATAATTACAATTTATTTTCCCTTAGAAATAGAATATACTACTCGGGGCCCGAATAAGTAAGAATGCATTTAATACTTTAGCAAGTTAATTTGCTCATTAAATTTTTAATAATAAATTATTCTATGCATATTTTTACTCATATAAAATATCAATATTTTTAAGGTTATTCTTTTTAAATTATTTTTTCTGTAATATAATACAGAAATGAAATATAAGAGATCAATTTAAAATTGGATTAAAAAAATAAATTAATTAAATAAAATAAGACTTCCTTTGATTTTAAACATCTACTTTCATTTTTTCTAAACAAAGTTTTCAATTGATAAAAGTTAACTTTTAAAGAACAATAAACACCGACAATTTATTAATTTTAAAAGATTTTTTTTTCTTTTAAGAAATTGAAAAAAATATTAGGAATATGGTATGGTATGTTTATATGATAAGAGATGGCACCACAAAAACTCTTAAAATATTATCCTGTGTAGGAAAATATTCGGTGAAATGAAAATGCATATTGCGATAGCCCATAAGCATTCACAAATTGCTTTTTTTTTAATATACTTCTTTGGAAAATATGAATCAATGAATTAATCGTGTGACTTGTTTTTATTATTGAGCTTTAATAAGGCGTCTGCCATAGACATGCAAAATATTGTCGTCTGCTAAAGTTCTATCATCGATGTTCATATTGCACTGCATCAAGGGGAAGGAATATTCCCGTTCCGAACTGGTTCATAATTTTCTCACGCATGCCCAGATCAGGCGATTTTGGTCTTAAAGAAATACCCTTGTGTTTTAATATTATAGATGTCATGTTTATACCATATGTGTAAATATGAAAAAAAAAAAAAAAAAAAAAAATGAAGAATAGATTTTTCAGGCAGAAAATTTTTTCCCAAAACAATTTAAGAAAATTAGTACTCAGTTGGTTTTATGCACGCTTGAAACTGATAATTAGCTACTGCTACTTATTTTTATATGTATGATTAATGCACATATACAAAAATCATATTCTGTAAGTATTTGTTTAAAAAGTTTGTGTTTCCTTCGGCAAGGAATTTTAATGAGGTTTTATGTGGATATAAAAGTTATTGCAGTTTTAAAGATTTTTTTTGTATGTTAAATGAAAAAATCTTGAAAATGCTTATCTTATGTCATCAATTTATTGAAAGTGAGTTTATCAATGTTCAACCAATCATGTTAGCAAAAAATTTTCAGCTAATTTCTAATTTTAGCAATCACATGTCTAATTTGCGGAGGGGGGGGGACTTGAAACTGCTAATGGAAACTAAAAATGTTTAAAGAAAACATTGGCAGCTGCTTAGTGACTGCATTTCTTTCTACGCTATTAGGTATCAATTCTCTTTATATATATATATATATATATATACTTTAACTTGACTAAGTTTTGTAGTCTATTGTTAAATACATTTCTTATGGATTCTGTTTTGTAGTTATTTACATGATGAAGAGGTATAATTTCATTTGAAACTTTTATGTATTTAGTATAATTAATCTATAGTCAAACATTTTTATAGATTGCTTCAAAATATTAAAAGTGTAAAACTGCATTGTTTAACACATTAAAGGTTTATTTACTCATTTTAAAAAGAAGAAAGAAGAAAAATCTTTCCTTTTTTTTTTTTTTTTTTTTTATGAAATCTTCTGGTTTTTCAATAAAAATCTTCCCTTTTTTTATTAAAATTGGTTGGCAAGTCTGGTGTGGTGGGCATTGTTTTCATGGAGTACATTAGGACCCATAATCACCATAGAACAATCCCTGACGTCTGTGCACTAAGTGAACATTGTTGCAGACCAGGTTTAACCATTCATGGCAACAGTATTTCTGGGGGGGGGGGGGGGGGGATGGTGTTTACCAACAGGATAATACACCATGTCATAAGAATCAAATCGCCATGTGGTTCGAGGAACATTCCAGTGACTTTCATGTCATGTCTTGGCCTCCAAATTCACCTGACATTAATCCAATAGAGCATTTGTGGTCCCACCTGGAAAACCAAATTTGTGCTACCACGCTACCCCCTCGCAATGTGCGTGAATTGCAGGATCAGTTGGTGTGTGCTTGGTGCCATATCCTCAGACTACCTATCAGCACCTTGTGGAGTCAATGCCACGCCGGATGCTGGCAGTTTTGATGGCTAAAGGTGGTCCTACATGTTATTAACAGTGTGGTCATAATGTAATGACTCTTGGGTGTATATATATTGTGCGTGTGTGTGAGTGATTCACTGGGGGGAAAAAAAAAGCAAAGTAATGACAATAAACATTTTTATGCTCTAATCATACTTGCCAACTCTCCCGATTTCGGCGGAAGACTTCTGAATTTTCGATCTATCTCCCGATTTTCCGATCGGAAGTTAAAAATTTCCGATTTATCATAAAAGAGGGAAAATTACAAAATAGCTCGTAATAGAGCAAAATTAAACAACGTTTATTATAAAAAATATCAGGCATGTAATTTTTTCGCGAATTCGCTGAAATCCGCAAGTTTTTTTTTTTTTTTTTTTCATATTTTATTCAATTTCACGAATTAATTTCTGCCGCATTAAAAAAAAAATCGCGGATATCGTTCGTTTATAAAAAAGAAACCTCATTAATGAGCGACGATCAAATGCTCTACGAAAGCCTCCCGATTTTTAATCTTTTTCCATCCACAACATGAATGTCAATATTCATTTTAAAGTTGCTTTATGAGATTCTAGAACCTTTAAAGAAATAGAAATGTTAAATATTTCTAACACATCTAATTATTTTTTGCCCCCCCCCCCCCCTTTTCACATCTCCAAGTAGCGATCGGCAATCAAGTGTTCTGCAGAAGCCTTTTGTTTCCCAATCTTTCTCTATTCACATCATAAATGACAATATTCATTTTAAACTTGTTTTGGCAGATTCTAGAAATATAATTGAAAGAGTTATTGAAAATTTTTTCTGCTAATTTCTAATTTTATCCATAGTTAAGTTTCCAAAAATTAAGTATGGAAATATGTGTACTTCGTATTTAAAAAAAAAAAAATCCCTAATTTTAGTTAAATCTCCCTAATTTTGAACATGAATCTTCCTATTTCTCATTTTTTAAGGTTGGCAAGTATGTCTAATGATTGAAAATTATATTTCATTAAATTGTTTATATTTTGCTTTTGTTTAAAGTAACTTTAAAAAAGAAAGTATTATTTAGAAAATTTTAACTTTCACAATTCTTGTTTTAGGCTTATTTAAGTGAAACTATAAGTTTAAAAACTAGGAGTGCAATGGATAATACAGAAATGACCTATGCTAAAGAGGTAAGTTTTTTTTTTTTTTAAACATTTATTGAATTGCATAATAATGGTTTACAATAGGTTGAAAATTTAATAATTAGTTATTTATTCTTGTGCATACCTGCCAACTTTCCGTTATTTAGGAACTGTCTTTCACTCTCCGTTATTCTCAAACATTTCTCCATTATTCTGAAGATTTCAAAGTTATACCTATAATTTATTCAAAACTTCAACAAACCTTCATTTTTACATTCTTCTATATTCAATAGAAGAAAATATTGGATTCGTAAAAATTTTCGACCTCAGGTTTTTGATGGATTTACACGTTTTGAGAGCTGTAGAACACGATTTATCCATTTCTAGAAAATGTCTGTCTGTGTGTGTGCGTGTGACAAAATTTTGTGGCTACTGTGTCTCAGGCACTACTGCACAGAATATCATACAAAATGACAAAATAGTATGTATAGTCCGTTCAAGTTAAACTGATACCGAAAGAAAACAAACGGGTTACTTCTTTACGCAAAGGTATTCCATATTTGTGCTTTTCTTGCTGAAAGGGCAACATTACAGGGAAAATGTTTAGAAATAGATATTTATCTATATATTATTTCGGAAACCTGTCATTGTTGTACATTTTAAACCTATTTTTAATTAGAAGAGGGACTTAAAAGTAGTATCATTCGAAAGCTATGATTAATATGGGTTGCAGAACGATAAAATAAAATCTGTTACGAAATCAAGAAGGCAGTTAAAAATACATTTATAAGGATACACCTAAATTAACATTTACATTTTTAATTGTTGCCAAAAAAGTTTACAAGGTATTTTTTAATTTATTTTATTATTATTATTATTTTTTTTTTTCAACATAAAATGAAATATGCTTTCACGGGAAAAATAAAAAATTATGAAATATTAAATTGGGGAATGAGAAAATATACGTCTTTATAACTTTAAAATGAAATAGTAATAATACAAATCTAGCATGTTTCTTCTGAATTCTATTTCATAGCATTTCTTTATATACCTCAACTTTAGATTTTTTTTTTTAGCACAGATGAATCACGATTGGCATAAAAGCTAATTCAGCATTATATTAAAGATATTTACTTATTGATAATTCTGGACAATTTTTTTAATTTTGATGCTGAAGTAGAACGGACATTTTTTGCCAAGGATAGCCACTTAAAGCCAAATAGTGCATCAAAAATATAACTAAATTATAAACTATTGAAAACAAAAGATAGAAAGAAATATAGGAACAATAATCGCATAAATTATATTTTGGTCTAAAACGGCGACAAAAATTCAAAAGTCGCCAAGGGCGACTTAATATAATATAGAAAGATATAAAAACTTTTTCACACACCATAAATTTTTAAGTCAGCACAACCGGTTTTGAAAGGACGTAGCCTTTCTTCATCAGGTGCAAACATGTGCAACTGTCTTGGAGGTAAAAGCAAGACTGAAAGCAGGGCAAAATCCAGGGGGGAGGAGCAACACAAACAACCAATAGGAAGCATCATGCAAGGCAGGACCAATCAGAGAGGAACACACAAACACACACACACAAAAAAAAGGGAGGGAGGGAAGGAGTAATCAATTAAATTTATTTATTTGTTTTTTATTTTATTTTATTGTTATTTTTATTTATTTACTTATTTAATATTATACTAATAAGTAAATTTAATAAAATTTATTTATTTATTATTATTATTATTATTTTAATTAGAATTATTTTATTATAATTAATATTATGTTATAAACATAATGAAGGAAATTATGTAATTGAATTAAACTAATTTTTCCAGGCTGTAGACAGCAAAGTGGAATCAGATTTTTCATTGACAATTTTATCACGATTAAGGAAAATAGCTAAATTTTCCAAAAAATCCAGTTTTTAACAACAGCAACATTTCATTTTAAGTTTAAATCAACATGAAAGAACTGATTATAATGTTGGTTTCTCCAACAAACTTTCACAGTTTTTTTTTTTTTTTTTTTTTTAAATGTTTGTAAATATATTTTATTTATTGATGCCAGCGTAACAGTGGCTGACACCCTTTACCGAATCAATATCTTTTCGCCCTGCTCGTTTGAAACTTTAAATGCATTTTCTCTCTCTCTCCCCCTCTCGATAGTTTTTTCCAATTATAGACGGCATAGCGGCTAACGATTGCAGAATTTCAAAGGAAGAAGTTATCTGAGTTTTGTAACAGACTCTATTGTACTTTGAACAATCCTAAGATCAGTGAGAAAAAGTGAAATTGGATTCAGATAGCATCAACTGGGCAGTTTTTATATAGCCTGAGAGAGGATAGACTGTGATACTTTTTTCTTTATCTTTTCTTAAAAGCTCTGACCATTGGTGGTATATGGTTATTATAAGGGAATGGAGATGAAATGTTTTCTTGTGAGGTGGTTGTTCAGAAAAGCACCCAAAACACCAAAATCTCACTTTTTTTTTTTTTTTTTTTTTGGTTACTCTAGGAATGATGTGAATAGATCCATTGAGAATGCTGTTAAATTACAGTATTGTTATTTACATATTTCTTATTAATATAAATATATTTGTACTTATGTATGTCTGTTAGTATATTAATTCGGCACTGTACAATCTATATAAAGAAAAGAAATCTTGTGTAAGTAAAAGTGAATGGTTCAATAATATTTTTAAACTGACCTTTAGAAGTTTTAGGTGATTTTACAATTAATATTACTTTATTGAATGAATATTTATGGTGCATTATTTTAAGGCATTTTAAATTGGAAAAAAAATAATTATTATGTTGGAAAAGGCAAAAAGTCCTAAAAATTATAATGTCCAAGCTGATTAAATACTTCTTAATATGTGTGTAAATATGCTATATACTTTCTTCTTTCTTTAATAAAATATTTAATAAAACAACTTTGATTGCAGACTGTCTTAATAAGCTTTCAATCTCAACGTTTTAAAAGAAATTAGTTAGAAATCTTAGTATAAATGGAAAAAAGTGAACATGGTAAGCAAGAGAGTTCATTTCTAAAGGAATTAAAAAAAAAAAAAAAAAAAAAGCTTTAAAAAATTATTTATAAATAATAATTATAATCAAAATTAATAACATGAAGAATGTACATTTTAAAATTTGATTTTGGAGTAAAATTAATATTAACCCCTTCCACTCCAGGGACGTACGTGCGTACGTCATAGTGTTAATGACCATTAATACCATGGACGTACGTGCATACGTCCAAAGAAAGTATACGATACTATTTCAAAATTATAATCTGGTATTTTAGACATTTACACTACAGCTAGCCTGGAGCTGAAGGGGTTAATAGTGAAACGTGCATAGGTAAAGATTTATATTTTTTAAAAGTATTATCTGAAGGTTCCATTGTTGCTAATTCAGTTTGGAGAGAAGTATTACAAAACTAATAAATATTGTTAATTACTTTGAGGGGTAAGCAAATCTTCTCATTTTAAACAAAAGCCACCAGAATTCAACAACAATATTAGAAGAGAAGCAATAAATGAAGTTATTAATTTTAATTTTAAAAGAAAAATTTTATCAAAAAAAAAAAAAAAAATCCGGAGCCAGTTTTTGCAATTGGGAATTAAAATTTACGTTTACACTGTGCAAACGGTGACCCTGAAAGGGTTAATTAGGCAAGCTTAAAATTATGAAATTCATAATTATGTGACATAAATTACTCTGTGAAAGTTTTTTCCCCCTTTAATAGAACTGCTAACTTGCGAACAATAATTAAACACAACTGTTTTATATTTAACTAAATAAATACCTTTATTTTGCTTCATTACTTAGCAGAAAGCTCTTTCACTGGAGGATCCTCTGTGTCGTCGGTGCCTCTTGCTAGTAGTGGACGGCGACTATTGATATCTTGGTCTTAACTTTTATCTACGAAAAGATGGCGATCCCATTCTATCTATCTCGGCTGATGGTCGTTAATGACGTTTCTGTTATGTGCAATTTTGATGCTCTCTCTAAAAAATGCATAATTCTGGTTATTATAGATCGCTATTTTTGTTAAGCTCTTAAAATCTATATCCATATTATTTTCTTGATGGCATCTGGCCAGGGCAGTGGTATTTTTATTATACTTGACGTCATTTTGGTGTTCTTTAATTCTGGTTTTTATTTTTATTTTGGTTTCTCCTATGTAGTAATAATCTTCATTTTTTTGGTTTTTAAGTGAGATTTTATATATGCCTGCAGTTTCGATAGGGGAAATTTGATCTTTGTTGCTTCTTATTAATTGAAAGATACTAGGATTGGGTTTAATTGGAATATTTAAGTTAAATTTGCTGGCAGCATATAAATTAAATTAAATTAAATTAAATTAAATTACTGCGTAAGACACTTTAGAAAGTCTCCCATGGAAGATACTTCTTCCTGGCCTTAGATCCCTTGCGTTGTTAATCGGCCTTAAAGTTCAGTAGCTTTGAATCCATTATTTTTATCGATAAATAATTAAAATAAACAATTTTTTTCGTTAGAAAGTATTATTTTTTAACGACCTATTAAGCATTAAAGTAACTGAAACATTGATATAGTTTACATGAAAATCAAAATACCACATAATCATAGCATTCGGTTTCTTTCTTCCCCACTTTCAGTTTGTGGTTTTAATTAAACACACTCTTAGCTACTGTAACCAAATACTTGTTCCCGTTCTGAGTCAGCAATATTTTGACTACGCAATGCCTAGCACTAGAATGTTTTCTTTCTTTTTTTTTTTTCTTTACTATTTATTTATGAGTATTGTACGATGAAGCGTGTGGTTCTTCAGCTAGATTGTAAAAGTTAGTTTTGTTATTATTATTTATTTTTTTTCCCAAGAGGTGTTGAAGTGCTTTCATATAAAAAATAAAATTCAAAGAACGTTTTATGCAGCAACTGTTGGAAATGCAAAATCAAAAGTTGATAAGGATTGGATCGTGATTTCTGTCTAGATGTGTGCAAGGAAAAAAAAGAAAGAAAAAAGAAAAGAAAAATAGTTTTTTTTTTTTTTTTTTTTTTTTTTAGTGTCTGCCACTATTTAGTTTTATGTATTTAATAAATATTTAGCTAGGTGGCCAAGACTGAATTTGCGGAGCATAAAAATGGCGTCGTGAAATTGCAGAGTTTTTAAATTTTTTCGGAAAAACTCTGCAGAATTCGGAGCAGTTGGCAACCCTAGAATGTCTATAAAGTTAGTGTGTACATAAAATAACGTGTACATAATATTTTTGGTGTTTTATTTATTATATTAAATGATTTTTATATGTAGTATGTATTTTTCCCTCTTTCATTAGTTTTCTAGCTTGGCACCTAACATTTCAAGAAATTTTTCAATCCCTGCACTAGACCTTTTTTTTTTTTTTTTTTAATATTACTTTTCAACAGTGTTTATACAATGTACTTTGCTATGGTTTTAATATTATTCTTATTTAATTCAAAATTTTCTCTGCTTTGCAGCTTTCCTTATATAATGAGCAAGTTGTGAAGGGAAGCACTCGTTGTAATCTTGCAGACAAATTTCATTCTATATTTAAAGATTTAGATGATAAAGTATGTATAGACTTTATGAGATAGTAAAAGTTAAGCCTTTGTAATATTATTAATAATATTTAAATGATAATTTTGTTTAAATTTAAGATTATCCTTTTTCTTTTTTTCTTATTAAAATTTTATGTGTTTCAGAAAGTGATGGAATTGTGGGAAATGGTAAAGACAATGTCTGATATTCCACTTAAAGTGGATAAAGATATTCTGTCTGCACGGTGCTCTTTATTTATGCAGACTTCCTTGATTAAACAAGCAAGAACATATTTAGAAAAAAAGTAATATTTTAAGTATTTTAATAGCATTAAATCATATTTAGCTTTAGTATATTTAAAAAAAATACCCTCAACCTGTTTGCAGTTAAATAAATGCTAAGCTAATAAAATACAATATATATATATATCGAAAATTTTATTGCCCGACATGCCTGGGGCATGTAAAACTTCAGATTGGGCATGTATTCCTCCCCCTCCCCCTCTACATGCCCAGTTGGGCATGCAAATATTTAATCAAAAATGACTTTCAAAAAATAATTTAAAATTATACTGTCTTGTCTAAGAATTTTACTTAAACTGAAATAAACAATATCAATACAATAGATATGTTGTTAAATTCTTTTTACTAGATATGTGAATTGTGTTATAACGACCCAATACGATATAACAACCTTTTGAAAAGTTCCGATTGACTTCCAATTAAAATAATGTTATTTTGTATTTGCTGTACGCCCATGAAAAGACAAGATTTTTTATATAACGACCCACAAAATGTTGTACCTCCCTCAATTTATAGTTTTAGTTGTGATCTTTAATTAATTAAAAAAGAGAGAGAGAGAAAATACAATGAATTTCTTTTCATCTGGAAAATGAGGCACAGTTTGATGTTAGCCTTTTAATTGCAGTCCGAAATGCATAAACTGTGTTTGCAAGAAATTTTCAAAGAAATCACCAGAACTCACTTCAAACAAATAGATTTTCTCAAATTTAGAGAGTGTGAAGAAAATTCATCAAATGTTTTTCTTGTAAAGATTATCGACAGTGGAAAAGCAAAAGGGACATTAACTGTAGAGGATAATGAAGGCATAATTTGTATTCCAAAAATTAGCATTCTTACAATCAAAAAGGAACTGCAAAAATGCACATCAAACTTCTACATATTTTTGAAAATCCAGATAATAGAAATGAATAATTTGAAAGCACCAGTCATTTTAAAAATGTCCCAAAGAAAATTTTTCGTTGACTACACAGTATCCTAAGAATTTTTGAAGAATATTTTTAAGAAGCTTTTTGTTTTAGATATTACAGGGTGGCAACAATCAGGGAAATCATGGGAAAATCAGGGTACTTTATCAATCTGGAAATATCAAGGAAAAATCGGGGAATTTTGTAAAAACACCCAAAAATCATGGAAATTTTCATTTTTGCCCAGCAAGCCTGACGGAAAGATTGCCAAACAGGTGTTATCTTAACCATGATTGCACAAGATTGGCTGTTTTCTAGCTGACTCTCTCCAAGTTAACATTGTAAGTGAACAAAGAAAATAAAATAAAAAGATTGAGATATTTTTGCTCATCAGTATAGTTTTTTGAATTCCAGTATTTTAGCGAGCATGTAACACAAAAATGTGATAATACATAATTGTGGAATGCATATAATAGGTAAGGAGAATTATGGAAATTTGTAAAAAGTAGTCATGGAAATCATGGAAAAATCAGGGAACTTTTTTTCTGAATTTCTGTAGCCACCTTGTATTAAAAAACAAAATATTTTAGATATTAAAAAAGCACAAAATAAAAAGTTTTAAGTAAAAATACATAAATATATTTTTAGAAGCTTTTTATTGAAATTGGATTTTGTCAACTTGCCTTCATGTCACACTGAAAAACAAAACACCTCCACTTTAACATAAATGTTAACACCTTTTTTCATTGCTTGTTAGCTGAATTGAAAAGAGCATCATGTTTTTGACGTGGTGGTTGTAAGTTCAATCCTCGAGGGCCAATGTATTACGTTATTGCAAATAATTAATAGTAAAGATGTCAAAGATAAAATAAAGCTTCTTTTAGTTACTAAATCACACAAAATGTAAATGTAATTAAAATTCTATAGAATATTTCTCTAATGTGGACCAGTTACAATTATACTTTGTAGAAACGATACGATAGTAATTTAATAAAATAAATACGTGAGGATAAAAAAATAATACATAAGCAGTATTTGAGCATGCGACTCAATTCGGTGATCTAATATATATATATATAATAAAGATGATCTATTAAGCATAGTAGAAGCCAAGCAACAGATACAAGATCACTGAAACACCAATGACCAATAAGACTTTAAAAAAAAAAAAAAAAAAAAAAATCATCAGTGGATGAAATACACTAATGTAAAGAAACCAGATCTATTAATTAACAGCCTGCAAAACAAACAAATCAATAAAGTAAAACAACAAATCTTAACTTAAAACCATAAACTTATCAAAATTAATGAAAAATCAACCCAAGAAACACAAGATAGGAAGAAGGAGGCAGGCGGCAAGACTTGTGACTTGCCTGTGGGGTTACACTAGTTTTACGCTGGCAACACTCCCCCAGCCTGCCACAACCAGAACAGGAACCATATGGATTTAAAAAAGCAAAATTTCAAAGCAGATGAGCACCAATGAAACCACGTAGCAACAATGAAATTCACCGATTGAACACATTGTGTATATATATTTTAATGACGTCATTTGTCTGGTGAGATCATTTTATAGAAAAATCTATTTTCAAAAGTTGCATCTTTACAAACTTTGCGAGCGTCATTTTAAACCTAGCAACATTTTAAAGAACTTTTGTTATAAATTGACTAAAATACGCAATAATAAAAAGTATAGTCAAAATCAGTACTAAGTTTTTTTTTAAATTATTATTTATTACCATATTTTTATTAATTTTGATGCTTGTTTGTTTGTTTGTCCAGTACAAATCTTGCAATTGATTTTTAACTATTTCCCGATTAGCTAGACATTTGAAACTTTCAGAATAACGCAGAACACGTGACAATGCATTTTTTAAAATTCTTTCAGCCAACTGTTTCGGGTCCCTGTTTCCTTCGGTATCGTTTATATGATTCAACAGAAAATTTATTTAACTAACTTTTCGACTAGCTAAACATTTGAAATTTTTAGAATAGCTCAAAACACAACAATGCATTTTTTAAGATACTTTTAGCCAATTGTTTCGGGTCCCTGCTGCTTTCGGTAGCGTTTATATGATTCAACAATTATACAACTTCCTGACTAGCTAGACATTTGAAACTTTCAGAATAGCTCAGAGCACGGTGATAATGCAATTTTTAATACTTTTAGCCAATTGCTTCAGGTCCCCACTGCCTTCGCTAGTGTTTATATGATTCAACAATCATATAACTTCCCAACTATCTAGACATTTCTATCTAGAACTTTCAGAATAGCTCAGAATATGGTGACAATGCATTTTTTTAAATACTTTTATCCAATTATTTCGGGTCCTTGCTGCCTTCGGTAGCGTTTATATGATTCAACAGAAAATTTTAAAAACATGGTATATAAAAATTTCTTTTTATCTTATAATTATTTCTTTTATCTTTTCACAAAAAATTATGCCAAAATGAACAAATAAAAAAATAAATTGAAAGGCATTGCCAACATGTAAAAATTTTAAAACTCTCAATAGGTGTCCTATACTACAGTTGTCTTGCATGGGAATGTATGAAAACTGGGTCATCAAACATGAATTTTATTTTGAAATTTTTCTTTGAATGATTTGGTTTAACTATCATTAATGTTTCATCCTATAAAAACTAATAATAATTTGGCTTCTGTTGAATTAAAATTTAAATTGTGTGGTGAATTAGGTATAACACAAATTTTAAAGGTTAGTAAAAAAAGACATAAATTGTGAAAATTTCGCATGGATTTGCTAGTATATATATATTCTTGTAAGGACATGCTATAAAAAAATAAATAAAAGTTTCAACAATAAGAAAATTGTTGAAACAAAAATATAAATATTTCACTTTGCAAGCGATGAAAAATTTTAAATATTCAAAATACTTTAAAAATCATTCAACTTGGACAATATTCTTTTTGTATAAGTATTTTTTAAAATCTTTTAGCATGTTCTGTGGTTTTTCTTTACTGTTCTTTGGTGAAATATCTATATTTTTCTTCAAAATTTTCTTTCATTTATTTATAGCATGTCTTTGCAAGAATAAATTTTTATTTTATGCTTTTCAGGGCTCCACAATAATAAGCTTCTACTGTTAAAAAAATGCTTTTTTACTTATATTTTATGAATTGAAATTGCTGTCGAACTAATGACTAAAGCAATATAGCAATTTATGGTAACTCTTCTCACATTTCTTATTACCAGTTATATAACAATGTACAACAATTAATCCTCACATCTTTGCTGTTTTGTCAAAATTGATTCCTACAGTATGTGTTTATTTTGCTGGGCAATCAACAAAGTTACTGCTTTTTAAGATATATTTTTTGTGGCAAATTGTCAAATTGCAGCATTATCTGATCAATATTAAAAAATAAATAAATAAAAGAGATTAAAGAGCTAATCGCTGTTTTTTTTTTTTTTTTTTTTCCATAGAATTCTTTATTTAAGTAATTATTTTACCTGTACATTTTTATGTCTAATTTTTAAAAAAACCACGTTACTTTTGCATCATATTTCGATAATTTTGTATCTCATGAGAGTTCAGACTTTTAGGCAGATTTACACTTTCATGGCTAATTCTACTTTATAGTTTTTCTTTCTTTCTTTCTTTCTTTTTATAGCCCTTAAATAATTTATTTTATTTCTACTTTCTGTGATTGTTATCAATGAACTAATAGACATATATGTTTAAATATTTGTTATTTTTCTTGAATGTAAAATGTTTTTTCAAGCATTTGTTTTCTTAATTTTTTTTTTTTTTTTCTCTCATTAGATTTGAGATTTATATTCATTGTGATTTTTATAAATATCAGGCAATTTTTGTGAATAGTAATGTGTTAAACTCAGCCTCTTTACTATGTTCTAGATACTTTGAATACATTCAAGCTATTGTATTTGGAAATCTTCAACAGGCTCAGTTAGGTCCAATTCCTGGTCCTTATTACATTATACGCAGCTTTTTGAAAATGAAATTACCTACTCATCCTCCTGGTCTTGAAGTATGAATATATTTAACTTATGTTTTTATTATTTTTATGGGTTTTTTTTCATATTGTTTTCTAGTATTAAGCATCCAAGTTATAAGGTGATTAATCTGTTTTTAACAGTTAACTAGCGAGCTTCGCCCGCTAGCGGGTCAGTATTTTCAAATGAATCACTATAATTAATGAATCACTAACAGTAACTTTTAGTCTTAAGAAAAGAAATTTAAAAAACGTTATCGCCAATATGGCTTATTTTAAAATTTAGCAAAGCATAATATCAAACAGTGAAAACAACTCAATTAGTTAGCTCAAAAATTTTAAGTTAATGTGTATAAGGCAGTTCAAAAAGAATGACAAAGTCATTGTAAAACAAACTAACAATTTTATTGAATAAACTTAACAAGAAAAATTAAAACTTAACAATTGAAATATTAATAAAAGTTGAAACAATCATTTAAATTCATCTCAGGCAAGTGATAAAAAATTAGCGTCCAGCACTAACTCAATTTTAAACTTTATATTCAAAAATAATTAATCTTAAACCTTATATAAAAAAAACGATGTCAACTCTTAAAGTTAACAAACAACATTTCAAAGAACATGGCAGGCATACGACGTTAACCCTTAAGGACAACGAACAACAGACTCAAATACCTGACTCCATGGTTCAAACTTTTATAATGAACGGCAACACTACACGGAAGGAAAACGGGAGAAAAATGTAAACAAACGTGTAAAGCTAAAGCCACATCGTATTTCCATTACTTGTATCTTAAAATTTCATTTTAAATGAAGGAAGAACAATTTAGTAAATTAACTTTCATGTTTAAAAACGTGTAACACCTTCATTACAGATAGCAAACAAAGCTAATGCAACAAACTAAAAACTGACCCCCGAATGCAATAAAGTTAGCTCTTATATACTATCCGAAGGATTCCAACATGCATCCAATGACTAGCGATATCAAGTAATGTCACACTTAATTTGCATTTTTCCTTTCAAAAATAATTACGACGCCATCTATCGAACTTTAACTAAACCTATTAGTTTAATTTAGCGATCGCTGAAAGAACGCGTGAACAAAAATGCCGATGATAAACATCGTTTAAATTTCCAGGTGTTATACAAAAAAACAAAAGCATATCTTTCAGAATAAACAGTAAGTGGCAATATTCACATTTACTTTACTTTAATTTAATTTATATCCATAATTACTTCCATGTAAAAATTACATTAACTTTATTCAAGATAAAAACGTTTTTCCATAATGTAACAAAACTTATCTAAACCTTTTAAAACTTATCAGCTATCCAATTGAATCAAATTTTTCATAAACGATGTAATAAAATCAATTTAATTCATTTATAGTTTACAGAGAAAACAACATGGAAGCAAGAATAAATCAGATAAATTTCCCAAATTTTGACAACAAAAAAAATCATTTCTGATCGGGTAAAATGTCGTCCCGGGTCCCCACTGCCTTCGGCAACGCAGTCCTGTGCGCGCTGCGCGTGCACAAGTTAAAGGATACACGCGCTGCATGCGCGTATTCCTTCCCTGACCCTTCGTGCCCCCACCCCCCACCCCCCCAAAAAAAAAAAAAAAAAAAAAAAAAAAAAAATCATTTCTGATCAGGTAAAATCTCACACCAGGTTCCCACTGCCTTCGGCAGTGCAGACCCATGCGCGCTGCGCACGCACGTGTGAAGGTATACGTGCGCTGCGCGCAAATGTTCCTTCTCAAATCAAATTTTTATTCTTAAGAAAAAAAAAGAAAAAGAAATCATTTTTCATGGGGTACAAAGTCAGCCCGGGTCCCTACTGCCTTCGGCAGCGCAGTTCCGTGCGCGCTGCACGCCCGCATTCCTTCCCTGACACTTTGTGCCCCTGTTACGTATAATAACAATATCTTTATTTTAAATACTTCTTGTTAACTTAAATCTCTAAATATAAACTTTATTTCTTATATAAATCTCCTTTTAAACCTTACCTTTATCAATTTAATCAGTTAAATAAGTCTTTAATAGAAGTTCAATATCTTAAAGTAATTTTCCTCATTTGTTTACTTTTTAAAGTTGATCACGCTTATTAGAGCTATACTTTAGCCTGGAATGCTTAGTTGATCCCGTTTCTCAGAGCTGTACTTTAGCCTGGAATGCTTAGTTGATCACTCTTCTTAGAGCTGTACTTTAGTATGGAATATTTAATTGCTGGAATTTTCAGCAGATGGTGAACTCGTTCCGGCGTTCCTTGTATCATCCTCGCATAAGATTATTGATTCCCGGATGTAGGCGTTGTCTTTGCCGGTTGTTGTTTTACTATAAATATCGCTGATTATGCATGTGGTATTGCTCACATTTAGTTTGGTGTCACGTCAGCTTTTGGACGATGTAAATTGTCTTTTAATATGATTTTACTCTGCCGGTGTTTATTTTCGTTTATGTTAAATGTTACTAATGCCTTCCTCAGTGTTACATTTTTTATTTTTGGTTTTTCTGGGCCATGGTAAAATGTTTTAACATTTTATAAAAAAAACACTTGAGCTGGGTTGAATAAGTTGTAATTTAATATACTGTTAACTTTTGTTAACTTTATTACTGTTGTTGTTAAATTTATATTTTGTTTAAAGTTTTTAATAAAACTGAAATTATAACGTAAATTTATCTTGTCTTCAATCGTGTCATACACTTAAATTTTCATCCAAGTCAAATTCAAATCACACTTTCCACTGTAAGTTTTTTTAGATGGAAAATTGTTTTTTTAAACCTCTGCTAACTTTAGATATCCAGTAAGATGGATAATAAGTGGTTATGGGCCCAGCCCAGCCTATAGTTTTTTTTGACTTGTAAATTTAATCTGTTTTTGTAATCTGAGCAATTTTTTTTTTTAAACGTGTATCTGATTCGGAGGGGCTATTGTTTTTTTGTAGTTTTTCATTATGGCTCAATCTGCTTATACTATTGAAAAACTTAATGCCACCAATTATAGCAGTTGGTCTGCTGATATAAAATATCTGTTAATTAGTTACGGACTTTGGGATATAATAGATCAACGTAAGTCAATTCCGGAAAAGTCCGAAAAAGTTTCAGATGAGGAAATAGCCAAATTAAAAACCCGATCAGATAACGTTTTAGCTACATTATATTTAAATATTCAACCCGAATTCCGGAAATTAGTAGAAAATTATGATGATCCCATCAAAGCTTGGGATGCACTTAAATTAAACTACTTGCCGGATTCGAGGTCATTTCATATGAAAATATTTTCTGAGTTATTTGAATGTAAAATTAAACAAAATGAAAATATTTCACTTTATGCTGCCAGATTACTTAGACTTTCAAACCAGCTCAAGGATTTAAATGAAAAATTTGATGACAATACTTCTTTCCAGTTGCTTAGATATTTACCTAGCAGTTTTGATAGTATTGTCCAAAATATACTGCGTTGGCCAAAAGAAAAATTTAAATTCAGTGATATTGTTAATGAATTGTCCGCTGAGGAGGCACGTTTAAATCTTCGTGATAGTGACAAAGTAAAAACGCCAGGTTTAGTAAATATAGTAACTTCTCGACAAAACTGCACCTTTTGTGGGAAATTTGGCCACCATCAGGCTATTTGCAGACTTAAAAGTAATCAAGATAATGGTTTCACCGATCATCGCCAAGGTAGTGAAAGACAGTTCCAACCCAGGGATTCCAGGAGTGCCTATAGGAGAGGCTTTAGCCCAAGTTATAGACATAGAAATTTCAAGTCACCAGATCGTTTTAGTACTGATAGACCTCATCATGATGCAAGTTACAGCCCCAACAGACCTCAATATGATACTAGACAGTCTGGTTTTTCTGGAGGAAGAGCTCGTCGAAATAGACGTAAGTCAAAAAATGTTTTATTTATTATGCATTCTAACTCTACTGAATCTGAAGAGGGATGTTCTTGGATTTTTGATACAGGGGCATCTCATCACTGTTGTTCCAGAAGGGACTTATTTTTCAAATATAAACCTTTAGTTAACGAAAACATGACTGTAGCTGTTAAGGATGTAAATTTTGAAATTGAGGGAATGGGGAAAATAAAATTGAGGTTTGGTCAGAGAATATTCACTTTAGAAAATGTTATGTACTCTCCTAAATTGAGGAGAAATATAATATCTGGTCCTGCTTTGGATAAAAATGGTTGTATATATGAAGGCGGTGGGGGTGAGGTTAAAATATATCGTGACAATGAATTTTTGTTTAAAGCCTACTTAAAGAATAAAATTTATTATCTATATCCTAAAATTCCTAAAGTTAATAACAGACATGTAAAATTTGAAAATTTGAATTTAGAAAAAGGGAATAAAATGCAACTTTGGCATAGACGTTTTGGCCATATCAGTCCTGATATTTTGACTCATACTTGTAAAGAAAATGGTGTAAAAGGTGTTTCTGGTCTAAATGATAAAAATTTTGAATGTGAAGTTTGTAAATTAAATAAGTTTAGACATATTTCTCATAAGTCTACTGGTTATATCAGATCAACACAGCCACTTGAGTTAATTTTTGCTGATTTATCGGGTCCTTCTCATGTTGAGGGGAAACATGGAGAAAAATATTTCTTGTCCATAGTTGACGATTTTTCTAGAAAGGTTGCTCTTTACCCAATTAAGTTAAAATCAGATGCCGCTGATATTATCATTAGACATATTACGCGTGCTGAAAATTTGATTGGAAGTAGAGTGAAATCTTTTCGTAGTGATAATGGACAGGAATTCATGTCAAATACCCTTGAAGATTTCTTTGATTCTAAAGGAATTAAACATGAATTGACAAATTTGTATACTCCACAGCAAAATGGCGTTGTTGAACGCTATAACCAAACTGTAGCCGATGGTATCAGAACTTTACTACAAGAAAGTAATTTAGGACAGAATTTTTGGCCAGAAGCAGCAACTTATTTTGTTTACACTTGGAATAGGACCTGTAACACAAACTCCACTAAAACTCCCTTAGAACTATATACTGGAAACAAACCCTCAGTCCGGCATTTAAAGCCATTTGGTGTTTTAGCCTATGTAGGTATCCCACGACAAAAACGTTATAAATTAGACCCTAAAGCAACAAAGGGTGTTATGGTGGGTTATGCTTTTAGGACTAGAGGATACAGAATATGGCTACCTGAATCGGACAAAATAATTGAAACACTTAATGTTAGATTTAACGAGAAAGCCAAGTATATAGATCTGAATAGTAGCAGTGGAGCAGTGCTGGAGCCCCAAACTCAGTTCTTTGTCCCACTTTTCCCGAATTCTGTTTCAGAGGAAAATACTGTAGAAGATATGAGAAGTGCGACCTCTTTCCCTTCTGATATTCAGAACAAAGACAGTTTAGAGGAGGGGTGTGATGTTTTAAAGGTTGTTAACTGGTATAGAAAAGCTGTTCCTAGACAAACAGGAGATAGGACAGATATTTACTACTATGAAGAAGGAAAAACGCAGCGTCTTAGATCCCAAAATGAAGTTCAGGACTATTGTAAAAAGAACAAAATTGTATATGATCCTGAAACATTTAATTTCAGTGGTAGTGACAATTATACTGGTATTGTATCTGAACAGGGTCCAAGTAGTAATGTAGTTTTTAAATAATAGTTGACTAGAAGAAATTGTTGTTCCTAAAACGTACAAGCAAGCAATGAAATCTCCTCAGAAAGAAAAATGGCTTGAGGCAATGGAAAACGAGTTAAAAGTAATGAAAGAAAGGGAAGTTTGGGAGCTTACTAGTTTACCACAGAACTGTAATCCTGTAGGTAACAGATGGGTTTTTGCAATTAAGCATTATGAACAAGGTAATATCATTCGTTATAAAGCCAGACTTGTTGCCCAGGGCTATAGTCAAATCAAAGGGGAAACCTACGACGAGACTTTTAGTCCTGTGGTCAATTTTGCTGTGATTAGATTCTTTTTCTCATTGCTCGTAAGTTTTTTTAATTGGACCCATATTCAATGTGATATAACTAGTGCGTATCTATATGCCCCTTTAACTGAAAATATTTTTATGTCTCAGCCAGCAGGATTTATTCAACCAGGAAAGGAAAGTTTATATTGTAAATTAAATAAAGCTTTGTACGGTTTACATCAATCAGGTCGCGAGTGGTTCTTTGAAATCCATAAAGTTTTGATAAAAATAGGTTTTGTTAAATTTAATTCATGCAATTGTGTTTATCTATATAATTATGAAGTTATTCTTTTATTATATGTTGATGATATTGTCATTTTTAGTAAATATAGTAAAACAATTGATAAAGTTTTGAATTTACTTAAAAGTCATTTTGACCTTAAAATTATGGGAAAAACCAAGAAGTTGTTAGGGGTCGAGTTTGAAGAAGTAAACGGTCAACTTGAAATTCATCAACATCAGTATATTGAAGAAGTTTGTGACCGATTTAAAAGTTTTAAATACCCTATTTCAACTCTTCCCATAAGTAAAGGCGTAGTTTATTCTAAGTCAAATTGTCCTAAAAATGATTATGAAATTCAAGAAATGTCAACAATTCCTTACAGAAGTTTACTTGGATGTTTAGCTTTTATTGCAAATAGAACTCGCCCTGATATTTGTTACTCTGTGAATATTTATAGTCAGTTTCAATCTAATCCTGGAAAAACACATTGGGATGGCTTACTAAGATTATTAGGATATGTTCATTATACCAGTCATTTTAAATTAAAATTAAACTGTAAAAGACCACAACTTATAGTTTATTCAGACTCTGATTTCGCTGCAAATAAAGATGATCGTACTTCTATGGGCGGTCAAATTGTTTTGTTGGATGAATCCCCTATAGATTGGAGAACTTTCAAAGAAAAATCTGTCTGCCTCTCAACAATGGAGGCAGAATTTGTGGCTATGACGGAGGCTGCGAAAAATTTAATGTGGTTTGATCGTATTTTAAATGAGTGTGTTGATGGTAACATAATTCCTAAAGTTGAATGTAAAGCTGTTTTAAATATGGATAGTCAATCTGCCATAGATTTTGTCAAATCTCCAATTGAAAATTATAGATCTAAACATATCGATGTCAAATTATTTTTTGTAAGGGATCTAGTTCGTGATAATCTTTTTTATCTTAAATTTATTAGAAGTAAACTTAATCTGTCCGATGTTTTTACCAAACCCCTCACTCGCCAAGATCTTGAAAATTTTATATTAAACATATTTAATAAATTAAAATAAACTTAAATTTTGTAATTGTATAATTAATGTAATATATATATCTTGGAATTGTATTTGTGTTTTTGCAATTATGTATATTTTTCTGTTTTTCCTAAGGTTACCATTATTGAAAGTCCTGGCCAGGCAAATTTTAAGATTGGTTACTAGGGATATTTTTTCTGAAATTTTGCATAATTGTAACGTTTAATACATTTTTGTATAAGTTTTTTTATATGAATTAACATGTATCTAGTTTTTTTAGGTGTCGTTTAGTGGCTTAGATGTAAAGGTTTTTTTTCAGGTGCCATATACTGGCTTAAATGTAGCGGTTTTTCTTTTTCAGGTGCCTATAATGGCTTAGATGTAGAGAATTCTTTTCCAGGTGCCGTATTTGGCTTGTGTGTAGTTAACGATTTAAGTTTTTGTACGTATTCATGGATTGTTGTATAAGAAAAATGTATTTGTAATTCGGTAATTTTTATAATGAACCTCCTTTTTTTTTTGAACTGTATTGAAATAGCCATTGTTAATGGTGGTCGTAATTATTTAAAGTTTCATCTGTGATTGATACTTCGTCTGAAATGACCTGTGGATAATGAAATTTATATGTAAATTTTTGTTTTCATGTTAAAAGTGAGTTAATCTTTTTGTGGTTTTTTTTCAAATTTTATTGTTGAAGTATGTATATGTATGTATGTGTTAAAGATGCTTTTAAAGATTTGAATATTTATTGTTATACTTAAGGAAAAAATTGTGTTTTTTTTTTACCTAGCTCAAAGTTGTTTAAATTTATACCTGTGCTTGTTTGGCGTTATGTCAAGTTAACAAGAGGAGGGGCTTTTGTTACGTATAATAACAATATCTTTATTTTAAATACTTCTTGTTAACTTAAATCTCTAAATATAAACTTTATTTCTTATATAAATCTCCTTTTAAACCTTACCTTTATCAATTTAATCAGTTAAATAAGTCTTTAATAGAAGTTCAATATCTTAAAGTAATTTTCCTCATTTGTTTACTTTTTAAAGTTGATCACGCTTATTAGAGCTATACTTTAGCCTGGAATGCTTAGTTGATCCCGTTTCTCAGAGCTATACTTTAGCCTGGAATGCTTAGTTGATCACTCTTCTTAGAGCTGTACTTTAGTATGGAATATTTAATTGCTGGAATTTTCAGCAGATGGTGAACTCGTTCCGGCGTTCCTTGTATCATCCTCGCATAAGATTATTGATTCCCGGATGTAGGCGTTGTCTTTGCCGGTTGTTGTTTTACTATAAATATCGCTGATTATGCATGTGGTATTGCTCACATTTAGTTTGGTGTCACGTCAGCTTTTGGACGATGTAAATTGTCTTTTAATATGATTTTACTCTGCCGGTGTTTATTTTCGTTTATGTTAAATGTTACTAATGCCTTCCTCAGTGTTACATTTTTTATTTTTGGTTTTTCTGGGCCATGGTAAAATGTTTTAACATTTTATAAAAAAACACTTGAGCTGGGTTGAATAAGTTGTAATTTAATATACTGTTAACTTTTGTTAACTTTATTACTGTTGTTGTTAAATTTATATTTTGTTTAAAGTTTTTAATAAAACTGAAATTATAACGTAAATTTATCTTGTCTTCAATCGTGTCATACACTTAAATTTTCATCCAAGTCAAATTCAAATCACACTTTCCACTGTAAGTTTTTTTAGATGGAAAATTGTTTTTTTAAACCTCTGCTAACTTTAGATATCCAGTAAGATGGATAACAGCCCCCCTAAAAAAAATCATGTCTGATCGGGTAAAAAATCACACCGGGTCCCCACTGCCTTTGGCAGCGCAGACCCATGCGCTCTGCGCGCGCACGTATTTCTTCTCAAATCAAATTTTTATTCTTAAGAAAAGAAAATTTAAAAAATTATTT
Organism: Salticus scenicus; assembly: GCA_963930645.1. NCBI lineage: Eukaryota > Metazoa > Arthropoda > Arachnida > Araneae > Salticidae > Salticus > Salticus scenicus. The sequence goes on along the minus strand of OZ005650.1, from coordinate 257,284,747 downwards.
TTCATCGGTTAAAAAGTCGGACCGGGTCCAAACCGCCTTCGGCAGCGCAGTCCCGTGTGCGCTGCGCGCGCACGGGGATAGGGGATACGCGCGCGGTGCACGCCTATTTCTTCCCCAACCTTTCAGCCCCTTCTAATTAACCTGCGTACACCAATTTTGAACGGTCTTACTCAATTAGCTGAGATGCAAAAGAACACCTAATCAAGACGCCTCAAAACGTGTAAATCTGCTGAAAACTTTCGATAATATAAAAGAACTCTAAAATATCTTTCGAATGATGTATTAAAAATAATTTAATCATGATTAGAAATTGAAATATTGCAATTTGAAAATATTACAGCGCCATCTAGCGGTTGAAATTTCTGTATTCCACTGTTCGATCCCAAATCAACAAAGCTTTCTAATGATGTATTACTTATGAAATTATTTTAATTAGTAGTTGAGATACAAAAGAAAACTGATTCAGGAGACCTCAAAACGTGTAAATCTGGTGAAATCTTGAATTCCATTTTCGATAATGTAAAAGTACTTTAAAATGTGTATCGAATGACGCATTAAAAAAATTTTAATCATGATTAGAAATAGAAATATTGTAATTTAAAAATATTACAGCGCCATCTGGCGGTAGAAAATTCTGTAATCTACTGTTCGATTCGAACTCAACAAAGCTTTCAAATGATGTATTACTTACGAAATTTTTTTAATTAGTAACTTACTTATGAAATTATTTTAATTAGCAGCTGAGATACAAAAGAAAACCCATTCAAGACACCTCAAAACGTGTAAATCAGGTGAAATCTCTAATTCCACTTTCGACACTTTAATTAGTAGCTGATATACAAAAGATAACCCATTCAGGAGACCTCAAAACGTGTAAATAAGCTGAAATCTCGAATTCCACTATTGCGATGCAAAAGAAAACCTAATCAGGAGACCTCAAAACGTGTAAATCGGGTGAAATCTCGAATTCCCCTTTCGATAATGTAACCGTATTTTAAAATGTGTATACAATGACATATTAAAAAAAAAAAAATGTAAACATAATTAGATTTTTAAATATTGAAATTTTAAATTATTACAGCGCCATGAGACCTCAAAACATGTAAGTCAGGTGAAATTTCGAATTCGATTATCTACGGTAGTCGGTTAATGGAAGTAAATAGAAAAAGAAATATTTTTACCCTAAGTGTATTTCTGTCGTTTTGAAACTGGTATCCTCTTTCGACAGATAAAATGTCAGGCGTGTAAAGATAAAATTTAATTTGCAATTAAAATGTAAATCTTTTGTTTATTGACCCAAATCGATGAAATTTTAACTTCAAGTTTGTTTTGTGGTGTTAAGATTGTATACTAATTGAAATGTGCGAATTTTGAAAAATTGAAGAAAATAGAAAATTGCAATTTTTAATCGCAGTACAAAAACACGTGACGTCATTAAACACCAGATGTTTTTTCTTTCCGTTCAAGATCTTCTGCCAAGTTAAAATGCTTGTGATTTGTTGCCACCATTTTTTTTTAGTTTAGTTAATTTTAAAAAATCTAAATGTCCGATCGATAAGCTGTTTACACCATTTGATTGAGAAAAAAAAGCCCTTTCCAATGGTATCTTGTTTGTAACAATGCGACTGATATTTCTAATTAATTTTCCACTTTTTCCGTAAAAATGTCGCTTTTTAAGCATTTAATCATGAGTTCTGGGTCATTTTTCGGTAGACATGGGTGGACATTTTAATTAATATCTCCGCTAATTAGGGTCGCATCGCTTAGCGAATTATCGCGATGTCGAGATGAAGAAATTTTGCGTCTGTCGACACCGGTTTCGAGTCGATGCGACTATTAGCGCCGGAGCTTTAGCGATGACAAGGCATTTCTCACAGACAGACAGACAAATGCACACAGATTTTAATAATATAAGGAGATAAGGTACAGTTAACTAGCAAATGAAGTTGAACTTTCATTTATAACATTTAATTTTGAACACTATTGCTTTTGCCAACTATACTCATCCTTAATTTCAAGCAATGTTTCCAGATTAACAAGAAACATATATCAGAATTCATTCATAGGCTTAAATAAAGGTGGCAGGGAGCTCAAGGCTTAAAAGAGCACTTTTGTCCTACAAGAAGGCACTATGTTTCTTTCTTTCTTCCTTTTTTTTTTTTTTTTTTTAGATAAAATAAAAAAAAGGCACTCACTTTTTAAAGAGACATTATGTTCAAAAAGTATAATTTTTTGTTTGGCATATTCCATTAAACAGATCTACAATGTTTTACTTTTTTTTCTGAATGAAAATGCACATTTCCTTTTCCATCCCATAATTGATATCTAACTAATGCATGTTGATTTTATAGTGTTTTATGCAATATAAAGATATTGAAATATGTTTTATACAAATAACGGTCACAGATCTAATGTACCATTAATTGATAAATGTCCATTTTCATATCTTCACTCATATTCTTTTTTTTTTTTTTTTTTTTTTTTCATGTATGTGACCAATGGATAAATTGTACCTAATATTTTCTTGACCAATTGCTGAAATATATGATTATTTCACTGTCTATTAACAAAATTCGTGCTGATTTTTAAAGCTGATCCAGAAATATGTGATTATTTAGTCATCTCAACTCAGTAAAATTCTGTATGTTGTTTAATTGTTGAAATATCTCATATTTTTTACAGCTGAGCTGATAAACAAAGTTTCCTTAATGAAGCTGATTAGCAATCTATGCAGTACTTTTCTGGGCAATTTCCAAAATAAGTTATAATTTAGTCATTGACAGATTCAAGTTGTTTCAAAAGCTCATTACAAAAAACATGCTATTATTTATGACATATAAAGAAAAATTCCCTTATTATTATTATTATTATTTTTTTTACTAATTAGTGAAAAAATGAGATATTCTTGCAGCTAACTGCTGAAATACATAATTGCTTTGCTGCAGATGGACAAAAAAAAAAGTTTTTCACAACTTTTTTACAAAATTTTAGTGTTTTGTAACCAAATTATTGAAATATAGCGTATTTTTACTTTCTCTTACCAATAAGGTAGAAAAAGCATTGTTTTCGGGTCCAATTTCTAAAATTGAATTTTTGATCTCAAAAACAAATTATAGCAGAAACTCCAAACTTGGTATTCTAAATGTATGTGTATGATATAGGGATGCCACGCTATACTTTTTGTTGAGATCAGAAAATGGTTCGTGTACAGGGACACCCAGGAAAATTCAAATACATTACGTCTGTGGGGAATATTGCAAGCTAGTAGAGTTTAATGTCTATATACTGCATTAAACCAAATGAAACGATTATATATATATTATATACGTGAAAGCATGTTTCATGTAGATTATGGTATAGAAATCATTCACTGTTCATTTTCAGGGATACACAAAAGAACTAGATTACAATACAACAATACTTGAAAATTGATGGAAGTGTACTTAAGATTGTGCTATGTGTTATTAATATAGGAAATTTCACCATGTGATATGTACATAACTTTTAGAAGATATACAGGGCTACCAATATTTAAGCCATAACATTCTTTTTTATTGTTAGTGGAAGTGCTTTACTGCAGTATTTTACCATGTCCAGAAAAGCTGGAATTGAAATTAATTCCTCATAGTCATATGGTAAATAATGTATTTTTTTAAGCTAAATATTCATTGCTTGTTTTTTTGTATATTTAGACATTTTGAAGCTTCCCGAATACCAAAGTCAAGTTTTTAACGTTTGACCTTTGTCTGTGTCAGTTAGAATAAATTAAAAACAAATAATTTCAGGCAATCCAAATGTTGTATTTTGAAGTTAATGTGTTTGTTACTAGAAAAGTTTGATCAAGATTGATAAGTTTCAAGGAATGTTGGTGTGAAAGTTGTCTCAATAATTTTAAATAAACTTTTGAATTTAATAACAGATTCAAATTCTATATAAATGTAGGTACGGGCAGCCCCCCCCCTCCTTCACGCAGAATTACTTGTCATATGAAGCTGCTCCGAAGCCTAATTTGAATTGGTTTAACATAGGTTTGCATAACAGTACTCATTATCTTACCCCTTAATCTCCAATCTGTATTTATAGTATAAAAATTCCAGATAAGAGAAAGTCATGTGAGTGACACACCAGATTATTTCAGTTAATTATTGATTCTAATATGCCCTAATCTGAGATGCCAAGAATTACAATTTGTCTATAATTATTACAGATTTGTGGCAATCTGAACGAAATATAAAATTACGGATTATATATTTAAAAAAAAAAAAAAAAAAAAAAAAAAAAAAAAATGCTTTGTATTAGGCACCCATTGCTCTTGCTGATATGCTGCTCACGAGATAAGTCAATACTGCGAATTGCATTATGAATTGATACTTTTTAGAATTACAAAGCATATCAAAAATACATTTTAAGGAAATAAATGATTATTTCAATTTAACTCTTGTTTTGAAATTCACTGAAATAAATTGTTGCTTAAGAGTTAAGCTTTGATATAGAGCACTCATTGACAATTTGTGATGAGATTCGGTGTATCAACACTTTTTAATGATAACATTTTCGCACCAAAACTTTTTGTCTTTAAGTTGGCTGTTTGTGTAGGATTATCATATTGGGCTGGTATATTGTATTAGAGAGAGATGTTTTTGATTTTTTGAAAACTGTTAAATTTTTGACCCTTCTTAAATATAAAAGTCAATACTTGACATCGTTTTTCTTTTAAATCCTTAATTCATTTAATCTATTATAAATAGAAGTTATTGTCTCTTAAATTTATTAAATCTTTATTAATGAGTGAAATAATTGCATTACTTACGTTATTAACTTTATTAGATAATCTTTCCGAAGTACTGCGATGCAGTTACTTCGGTTTTGTTTACGTCGCCATCTTGGTTGGGTCCATTGCAATATTAACTTATCACCGCGGAACTGTTAGTTTACACTGTTTGGTGGAGCCCGTTTAAGTTTTTGTTATGTTTTAAAAAACATAACACTACTTTATTCTTAAGTTTCAAATAATTCAACACTATTTTATTTAAAATTATAGGTTTTCAGTTGCCTTTTATTTAAAAAGCTTTCTCTTTCGAAATTTATTTTATACTCCGCGAAAATTTCTATCAAAATCGATCGCGATCTATTTATTTAAAACATTTCCGTTTTTACTTGAAAAATTTGCCTTTTTCAAAAATAAAATAAAATAAAAACAAATACAGAAATTCCGTATTAATATAATATCGTAATCGATATTCTATGCATAAATCACTAAGAAAATAATAGTAGAGAAATTACTAAAAGTGCAAAATTAAAATTAAAATGTATAAAATTAGAAAAACCCTAAATTATCTGGTCAGCAATCAGTGTCCCGATTTTGCATTTTAAATTAATTTTCCAAGCTTTATTTATATGTAACATTAATTTCATTAGATAGCTTATTTTATTTCCGTTAATTTGAGCCATCGCTCATAGAAATAGCTTAAAATTTAATTGTTTTCCCTTCAAAAAATCATAAGTCCAAAAATACCTTTTTTTATTTGACTGTATTCTTAAATTCAGCGGTCAGCCATGTTTGCTTAAAATGCTCGACTTTCCCGCGCTTTCAGAGGGGGAAGAAATGTTCTAGAATACTCCGGAATGTTCACGGCGTCCGTTCTTGACGTCACAGCGTCCCTTTCGTGCAAGCTGATTGGCTACTCGGAAGTGAGCGCGAATTTCACATAGCTTTCGGGCAGAACAGTAGGTGGTCATCGTACAAGAAGGTCGTTTTTTTAAGCCGAGGCCGGGATTCTTCCCGCGCCGAAGCTTGCTTCAGCAGCATGTAAGAAGAAGAAAATTACTTCTCGTTTTCTAAATAACTATCAATGCAAGGAACAGAAGCAGCAATTTTATTAAATATATCATCTGTGTATAATGTTTCCTTAAGCTGAATTATTCCAATTATTACGTCGGTGCTAGAAGCAGCAGTCTTCTTAAATATATCAACTGTGTATAATGTTTCCTTAAGCTGAATAACTCCAATTATTACGTCGGTGCTAGAAGCAGCAATTTTCTTAAATATATCAACTGTGTATAATGTTTCCTTATGCTGAATTACTGCAATTATTACGTCGGTGCTTGAAGCAGCAATCTTCTTAAATATATCAACCATGAATAATGTTTTTTTTAAGCTGACTTTCTCCTGTGCTTACGGTGCTAAGTGATATGAATGCCTTCCGTACCGAATGCCACATCCTGGCATAATGATTGATAATCTTGCTACAGCATTGAAAAGTCTGTAAGGACTTCCGATGAAGCTCTAGTGTCCATAGAGATTGATTGAAATTTTAGTCCAAAACTGGTCCTTATGAAAGATCCAATTCTCAGGCACAATAATCATAAAATTGCCTATTAAATATGGAGATGAATTAATGCGTCTGTAAACCAGTCTTCCCTGCAAAAGAATATCCAATTTCTCATACGGAACTTAATCACTACTAATCCTGAGGATATCCTACTAACATCCGAAAAACTGATGTTGACTCATTTTCATAAGTATTAAATTAAATAGCAATATCGCTTACGCTTTTCAATGTGCAGCACCTATTATAGTATTCATATGCTAGTCCAGAATATGATCTATGTTTTTGTGTTTTATTAGTGTAGTGTGTGAATATGTAATCTTAGTGTGGTACCACAACTAGATTGGCTATTGGATTTATTTACCTGTTTCTATCAATAAAAGATGGTTTGGTAAGTCACTCTCTCATGTTTTTATTTTTGCATGATTCCTTTTATGTTTTTCATTCAAGATGTAATTTAATTTCAGGTTGAATCACTCGAGCTTTATTTTAATTGTACTTCCACTATAGTTAAAAGTTGATAACGATCATGGCACTCTTTATATCTAATTTTGGTTAAAATTTATTACGAGGGGATTTAAATTCATTATGTATATTAGCTCTAAATATAGTATTTTTGATATTTAGTAACTTTTCAGAGATCATTCTCTCAGTTTCATTAACTTGTATTTTCCAAAACCTAAATTCCGAAATTTTATTATCTTACAATTTCTTAAACTATCCCCAGTTAGACCAAGTCTCATGTATCAGTTTTGAATGCTCACAATCAATCGTTCAGTCATCTAGTTTCTGATTGGGTGTTTCATGTTTACAGTGAACTGCACGGATATTTTTGGCAGGCAAAAGTATAAATATGGACTAATTTGCAAAGAATATTGCTCTTGCTTTTTTTCGTTTCTTTGAACACTGACTGATAGTACAGGGGTCGATCCAGGTTTTAATTTTTGGGTCCCTTTTTTGTGAAAAACAAAATACTTTTGTGAAATTTTTATTTATTTTTGTGAAATATAAAATATTTTTGTGAAAAAATAAAATATTGTGTAAAATCTTCAGTTTTTACAATCACTTTATGTAATGTTTAATATCAAGTTAATAGAGTTTCGTTGAGCCAAATTAAGGCATAAATTAAAAATAATACTGAAAATATGAAAACATTTAATAAAAGGATCATTTTTATAAAACAAAATCTTGTGCAGAGACTCATTTTATAAATTTGAATTTTGTGAAGGGTCCCTTTGTATGCATTTGAATTTTGTGAAGGGTCCCTTTGTATGCATTTGAATTTTGTGAAGGGTCCCTTTTTATGAATTTGAATTTTGTGAAGGGTCCCTTTTTACTATATGGAATTTTGTGAAGGGGCCACAAAAGGGACCCAAATTTTGCCTGGATCGACCACTGTAGTAACATGGTTATTGACCATGTCTTTAATTTTTCGTTTTATTATAAGAAGTAAATTATGTATTAGTTTTTCTTTAAATGGTAATAGTGATGTTGCAAATGAAGAAGGTTACTTTTAATCATCCTATTGTTTTTTCCTCTCAACTTATGGACTTTTGCTGAAAATATTTTTGTTTTGTTTGCTGGTTCATGGGCTATTCAAGTTTTGTCAAGATGTAATATAATGCTCATAATAGTATGTCACAGTCTCTCTGCACTTATATATTGAATTGAATGGCAGTTTATTTTATTTATTTAGTTTTTTTTTCTCATAAGCCAATAATTTTTACAGTATGTTAAAAGTCACTTAATCTGTGATATTTAATTTATGATGGTACTTTTTTTTGTTGTTGTTGTTAATATTTAATAAACGTTAGTTGTTATATAAGTTTTGTCATCTTTGCTTCTCACTGTCAACATTTTACCACTACCTTTATTTCCAGTTAGTTTCCTTTGCTATTAGCTGCTAAGTATAATTGTATTAGTTGAGTTTCTGTAAGGTCAAGGTTGTTAATTTTTTTTCATTTAAATTTTATTATTTTTTTTTTAATTAAGATTTATTTAATTTTAATGATTTTTATAATGTAATCATACATTATTGTACAACATTTGTATTTTATTATGTGTATATATGTGTGTATGTAAAGTAATCGGGGTCCCGTAATATTAAGAGAGTTGATATTCCCGTAATGTGAGCATCTTAGAATGAAAAGTCCATCAGATTAACTAATAATCCTTTATTAAATTCAAGATGCAGTCTTGGCCTGAAGTTAGACATCCTGAGCGTCATATGTCCCGTAACCACGCCAATGGTCAACAATTATCAGCCGCGGGACCCCAAAGGGCCGCGAGTCTCCGTAATTAACTTTACATAATGAAGTATTAATTAACATGGATTTATTAAGCAAGTGAATATCGGTAAAAGCTATGATTTTTCATGTGTTCCAGCTTAAATACCTTGTGTTTGGGCACGAATATTTAGTCCTCCTCTGCTTAATCATTGGCTATTAACTTTATGATTGACAGTTCAGCTGAGGTCAAGATCTCCGGGATTAATTAATATGCATCACTTAACCACAAGAAACTGAAAATTACGTTTATTCAGCACTTTTTTATTCTAACATTCGTCCAAATTTCTGACTTTGTTAAGAATTTTTAATGGGATTTTCTTTAAGTTATTACTCACTATTAATTTAAAATAATAATTTAAAATCTTACCTCTTCTTATTCTTTCATGTAAATATATATGCACAATATCCACACTATCAGTCATTTTACTTAAATTATAAAAATATAAATAGTATTCTATTCCCATAGAAAAAACCATGTTGGCATTTATTACCAATATTTTTATTCAACATAGTATCTTCGTAATAAGTGTAATTTTATAGCAATCATAAATGTGGTAGTATGAGCCACTCAACTTGTAACTTTGACTTTGTAGCTACAATAATGTATTGAAATAATTAAAATCTTACCCATGGCATTGAACACATAAAATAACTTTAGAAAAGGATAATTCAACAGGAAAAATGACATAAAATTGAAGCGATGTATTAAGAAAAAGAAATTTTTATGCATAGTCTCTAATCAAAATAAAAAGAATAGGGAATTCAAGGAAAAATAAAAAAAGATTATATCCTAAAAAATTCTTACTTAAGTTTAACGAATATCATTTGAATCAAGAAAATATTTTCACACTTTACCCACTAACAAAATTCACATTTTCATTACCGTCTTAATACTTTCACTTATTCTTTTATCTTTTCTTATATTTTGAGGATACAATTCATTAAACAAGCAGTGAGAGCAGCCTCGAACTGTATTTAACTGATATCTTGTTAAATTAAAAGGTTATGATGTTTTTAAAACTTTTTGGAGCCTTTAGGGCTTTTTAAACACTACAATGTAAAATATGCTATTTACAATGTAAAATATGCAATGCAAAATATGCTATAATATTTTTAAAATATCATATGAGCCATTGTTAAATGACATAAGCTGGTATGAGAGCTAAATAAACAAGGAAATATTTTCTTTTCGAAATATCACCCACAAGGTGGGCAAAGGCGAACTAGAATATGTGTATAACATTAATCAGTGAATGAATTATACATTAATTAAATATATACAATTCTTTCACCAGTGCTTTTATAAATAATTAAAATATAATGAATTATTAAAATATATAATGTATAAAATTTTTTTTTTTAAAGTTAAGGTATAATTTATTTTTGTGTTTATTAATGTTGCTTAGTAGAGATGAATCTAAAGTTAAGAAATGAGAAATATTAGCTCGTCTAATGAAATATTTTGTTATATTTTACAAATAATATTTTTAAATTTACATAAGAAATAATTAAAAATCTCATTTTTAAAAATTAGAAAAACAATTCCATTCCATTAAAGCCAATAACTTTGGTATTTAAAAAAAGTGATTTAAATCAGTGATTTAAAAAAAAAAAAAAAAAAAAAAAAAAAAAAATTGATTTAAATCACTACAACCCTGTGTAAGGTAGTAAGACTCCTTATTATAATCCAGGGACTGAACAGCAACAAACTAGCTAAAATAATATGTTTTAGACATACAAAAATATGTCGTTTTACGACCATTTTTCGAATTTTGTTTTATAATGATGAAAAGTAAGAATTCATAATGCAATTCATAGTATCGATTCATCCCATGAGCAGTACATCAGCAACAACAATGGGTACCTTATATCGAGGCTGTTCCTGAATAATTTTTTAGACAGCTAATTAAAAACAAATGACTTATTATTCAAGTGACTGTTATTATTATTATTAGTTCCCCATCATACTATAGGTATGGGGAACTTAGGTAATCGTGAAAATTTTCGACCTCGGTTTTTTGACTTTTCTACACGTTTTCAGGTGTGAGGAATCCAAAAATGACAAAATTTCTATGGTGTCTGTCTGTAGGGTGTCTGTTAGTGTGTTAGTGGGTTAGTGTGTTAGTCTGTTAGTGGGTCAGTCCGTTAGTTTGTTAGTCTGTGTACACGATATCTCAAGAACAAATTGTCGCAGAGAGGTCAGATCAGTTTTAAAATATTACTTTCGACACTGGCAAGAACCCTATTGATTTGCAATATTCGAATTTAAAAACTTCGTAAGTTATTAGAAATTTACGATTTTCGTAACATGGGAGAATAGGACAAAAATTCACTTAAACGTGCATTAAATGGAAACTTTTTACTGTAAAAATGTCAGACCAGTTTTAAAATATCAGTTTGGATGCCGGAATGAACATCAGTAACTATAAATATGCTACTTTGAAAATTTCGCAAGTTATTGGAAATTTACGAATTTCTTAACATGGCAGTATAGGGCAAAATTTCACATAAACGTCAATTTTTAGAGATATTTTCATCGTAAAGATGTCAGATTACTTTTGAAATATTATTTAGGACACTGGCATGAATATTAATGACTATGAATTTTCCAGTATAAAGATTTCGTAAGTTATTGGAAATTTACGAATTTCTTAACATGTCAGAATAGAGCAAAATTTCACATAAACGTCAATCTTGAGGGATATTTTCATCGTAAAGATGTCAAACCACTTTCGAAATATTATTTAGGATACTGGCATGAATATCATAGACTATGATTTTTCCAATTTAAAAAAATTCGTAAGTTATTTGGAATTTACGATTTACTTAACACGTCAGAATAAGGCAAAATTGAGCATAAATTTCCATTTTGAGGATCCTAAATACATTAGACAACTTCAAAATTAAGTTTATGATATTTGTTTGAACATGATTGAATACAAATATTCGACTAGGAAATTTTCGTAAATTATTCGTAATATACGATTTTATCAACATAGGGAAATTGTAAATGTTTCATATAAATGTGAATTTTGAGGTTTATTGCATTGGAAATAGTAGCATGAAAACTAAACAACAGAAATGACCCTGATAAAATAAATTAATAAATTAGAATAAGATAATTATATCGAAGTGAACGGTGGATAGCCTATTAGGCGAAGATTTCATTCTGTCACTGTATCAAGCTTTGGTCAAATTCATTTCCTTTAACATGATTATAATATGTCTCGCACTAGAAATTTCTGAGAACATAAATATGATGGGGAACTGAGCAGAGTCCACCTATGCCAACTAGTTTTAATATGTGATTGAAAAATAAATTTGAAGTAATTTTTTATAATATTTTTTTATGATAGTGAAAGGATAGTACATTCAAAAAACAGTCATTTCAAGCCTAATAATAACTTTTGCTTAATTTTAGTGTAAATAAATTAATAAAAAAATTCCTTTTGGGAATTTTATACTTGGAATGAATACATACAATTTTTTAACATACAATTGTTGTTTAAAATTTACTGATTAGCATTTGCATGTTTTTTCTCTTAGGATGGAAATATTGATGGAAATCCTATATGGGCTGTTATTTATTATTGTTTGCGCTGTGGGAAAATTGATGCTGCTGTGACTGCTGCAAAAAATATTGGGTATATCATATTATATAAACTTAGTAAAAATTAAAAAATATATATGCATATTTATAAATAAATAATAGTAAAGCTGTTACTTTAACATACACTCCTGCTCAAAAGTTTAGAAAGATTTGCAAACGATCAGTTGTTTTTAAATATTGGGTATTTAAAGAACTGGGTGTTCCTCATGTTTTTCGGTGAAGATTGGTTTAAGACAACAGTTAGGGGACCGGTAACAAATTGAGCAAAATCAATGTTTGTGATCACCCTGTATCATTAAGTGAACGAAATGCACTGTAACTTTAGGATATGTTAATACAGACCCAGTTTAATTTGTGGATTAATTTGTGTGACAATAGCATTTTAAATTACAGAGATATAAGCATTTATTTTAAAACTTAAAAAGAAAAAAAAAAAATCAGTATGTTTTTTTATTTATAATATACGAAGTTTTTAACGAAAATTATTCCCACTTTCAGATAAGTTGGAAAAACACTTTTAACACAATATGCTGCAATTGGAATACAAATATCTTAAATATCTGAGGAAATATGAGTATTTTTATGAAAAAACGTTTTCACTGTGCATGTGCGAAAGATTAAAAAAAAAAAAAAAAATGCATAGGTTGAAAGCTAGATATATTGAGCAACTTTTATCAAAATTGCATTTGAATAGAGTAAAAATTAAGCAAATTATACAAAAAAGAATGAGCTAGATTTTAGATATTTTCCAAGAGTTGAAAATTCGAAAATTCAAACCGGTTTTTCACGTGCTGCATAATTAATTTAAGATCCAATTATTTTAACCACTTAGCAAAAGTTCTTTTTTGTGAAAAACCCCTTATCATCTCACAGATCTTAGTAAATAAACAAAAATATGTTAGAGTTACAAGCTCATAAGGGGTTTCTCACAAAAAAGAACTTTTGCTAAGTGGTTAAAATAATTGGATCTTTAAATTAATTACGTGGCATGTGAAAAACTGGTTAAGAAATTTCAACTCTTGGAAAATAACTAATATCTAGCTCATTCTTTTTCGTATAATTTGCTTAATTTTTACTCTATTCAAATATACTTTTGACAGAAAGTTGCCAATATATCTAGCTTTCAACCTATGCAATATTTTTTTTTTTTTTTATCTTTTGCACCTGCACAGTGAAAACGTTTCCATGAAAATGCTCATATTTCATGAGATATTTAAGATATTTGTATTCCAATTGCTGCATATTGTTTTAAAAGTGTTTTTCCAACTTATCTGAAAGTGAAAATAATTTTCATTAAAAACTATAAAACTATGTGTATTATAAATAAAAAATTTTTTGATTTTATATGAGTTTTAAAATGAATACTTATAACTCATTATTTAATATGCTATCGTCACACAAATTCATCCATGAATTGAACTGGGCCTATATTAACATATCCTAAAGTTACAGATCATTTCGTTCATTTAACAATACAGGGTGATTTTAAACGTTTTGATTTTGTTCAATTTGTTACCGGCCCTCTAAATGTTATCTTAAACCAATCTTCACTGAAAAACATGGAGAAGAACCCAGTTCCTTAAATGCTCAGTGTTTGAAAACATTTCATCGGGAGATAAGTTTTTAAATGAAAAAAAAAAAACTGATCATTTGAAAATCTTGCTAAACTTTTGAGCAGGAGTGTATTTTATTGTATGTCAAGTTTTCTGAAAGTGGCTTTGCACTGTGTTTTTGATACCTTGCATATTATAATTAAAAGTACTTTTTTTCAGATGTCAGCTCAAAATTGGCTTAATTAACTTTCTTTCGGCATTTAGTGTTATACCACTTTGAGGTTTAAAATCATCTGCATTCATTATGAAAAATAAATTTAATAATTGATAATTTAATAAATAATTTGTATAGAAAAATATAGAAGAAATGCTTGTGGTGACCAGCACACTAGTAGATTTATTTTCTCTTATTTCTCACTATTTGCATTGATATAATTCTGTAAGACAAAAGGTTACTTAAATGATGTGGTAAAACTGCAAGAATATTTGCATGTTTTTATAGTTTGATAGAATATGCTTTAACTCCTCCTCCTCCCCTTCTTGCAGTCAAGAAAATGTATAAATTTTTCCTTCTGATTTTCTAAATTTTTCATGGCATAACTTTCTATGCAAATAAAATTTCTGGTAATGGGGGAAAAAAATTGAAAATTTATAAATATAATTGTAGTAAAACATTGGAAATGGAGGAAAGAGGGAGGGTATGTTTGATCAGCAATGCCGCTTACGTGTTATAGCACGTAAATTGTGTGACAAATTGAAGGCAGGACATGAAAAATTTATTGTGGCGGGTCCCAGGGGATGCGCAATTTTCATTCTTAAAAAAAAAAAAAAAATTCAAACTAAAAGAAAGAAAAAAATAAGTAAATTTTAAAATATATTTCTTGTTTAAAACTGATATTTTCCTTATATTTTTTAAGGCATTCTGCTCTGAAGAAGAAAAAAAATCCTTTAAAACTCCATTTTACCATAAAGGAAAAAGAAACAATCCTATACAATAAACACAAACGAGCGGCTGTTATAAAATCAAAAACAAAGTTCCGACTTCGAGATGAGAAAACAAAGTTCCGATGCAGAAAGGTTATCAGTAAATAGTGCACAATACATCAAATTTCATCACCACATAAAGAAATGCCAATGGGTGCCCTCTATTAAAGGGCAAAACTGAGAAAATTCATTAGTGGCCATGGCCTGTCAGTTTCATTAGTAGCCACTTTTTTAAGTTAGTGGCCACTTTTCACATGATAAGACTATTTCTTTCAGACTGCAAAAAGCATTGTCACCATTTTGCGGTATAATTACCACAAGAAAAATATGAAAATAAGAAATATATATAATAATAAAATTAACATAGGGACACTGAAATTGTAATTTGTAATTACGCTCTTTTTAAAAATCCTAAATTGCACATCCTAAATTAAAATCTTTTTAGGGCTGTAATAATAACAGCAAAAGTTTTTATCTTTCAGATAATTCAGTAGTACTTTTTTTTTTCCCCAATTTATTTAAGTGAAATAAGCTGTTATCATTCACAGTTCACATTGATATTTTCTATTAAATGAATCAGCTGATTCATCATCATCACAACCTTTTACATGGTCATGTGTAAATACAGTTAGCAGTTTTATTATTTTTTCTTATTTCTAAAGACACACTTTTTTAAAGGATTTTATTTCAATAGAGTTAAAAGATTTCCTCTTAAAAAGTATAGATATGGAATCTTAGCTGCTTCATTAAAAATAATTTACTTAGCTGCCAAATTTGTAGCTTTAAAAATAGGGAGATTTCCACTTTAAAATGGGAAGGAAAAAGGAAGATTTCTACTCAAAAGAAAGCAAATACAAATTTTTTTGAAAAATACACATTTAAGCCAAATCAAATTTTGATACACACATTTGTCAAATATCTTAAATGGGTTAAATATACATTAAATACTATGGAGATAATAATGGATTTAGTCGCCATGTGGCCGGTGGCGACCGTTAATTTTGTCCTTTACCCTCTATGAAAACTTAGCTGAAATAAGAAGTTCAAAAAATGGTTGCCAAACCATTCTTTCAAAAAATCGAAGACATTTCTTTCCAATGCAATAAACACACATGAGTGGCTGGTACGAAAACAAACATAAAGTTCTGAAATGCTAAAACGAAGTTCCAGTACGAAAAAGTAACCAGGTAAAAGTGCCGATAAATTCAATTGCATCACCCTGTAGCGTTCTAAGTTTTTTTTTTAAACAAAACAAAAACAAATGAAACGGATGAACGAATATGATCACCAGAACATGACATTATGTCTGTATTAAGATTCAAGAAACTTTATTATTAAAAAAAACCTAAGTATTAAAAAAATAAGTAATGTGTTTGCTGTGTTCAGCAAAAAATAAAATATTTTTGCTAATGTGAAAATTTTATTATTATTATAGTAATTTCTTTTACAGGTAAGTAAGTGCACTTCCTTTTACCTTTTCTCTAATTCTTTATTTAAGTTATCAGTACAATTTATTGGTAAGTTGTTTTGTGGTTAAAGGAGGGTGGTTGACTGGGGCTGAGGGTAGCTTTTGCAGACGTGATATTTCCGTTTTGGACAGGGGCGGAAATCCAGAAAATTCTGATAACCGGAATAACTATATTTTCTCTTTTTTTTTTTTTTTTTTTTTTAAATCTTTTTTTTTTTTAAAAAAAAAAGGGACCCAGATTTTTAGAACTTATGGGACCCAGGATTTTGAAGGTCTAGCGGTATCACTGTTCATTGTTAATTATTAATATTACTGATGCAATAAAATGCTGGTATAGGTGCAAAGGATATTTTCTTGTCAGTTGTTATAAAATGGTCAAATTTCATTGATAACTGTTTTTCTGCTGAATAAAATGCTACTTCAACTGTTATAAATGTGTCATTATTAAAATTTAACAATCAACATGCTAAATTATTCACAAATAAAAAGATGGATATCTTTTCATGATGTATAAAAATAATGTGTTATATTTGAATTAATGATTTATCAATACAGTCGAACCTCGTTAATGTGAATCTCATGGGGGGTAATGTTTTTTTTTTCCATGTTATCAGTAGTTTATGCTATCAGTAACTAATCTTCATATAACTAAACTAATCTTCATTTTGACGGGGATTGTGAAAACAGTTCTTGTTAAAAGTAATTCATGTTAACAGTGTTCACGTTAACGAGGTTCGACTGTATTTGGTATTGTTTGAAAATCATAAAGCTCTCATCGTTAATCTTTCTTACACTTTGTATCAAATGTTTGCTATAAGTCTAGAAAATGCTTGTTTGTTATTTGTAAGAAGCCAAAAATGTCTAAAATCTAAGTCCATTCTTAAAAATTTAAAACAGTTACTAGATATAAAAAAAAATTAAGCAGTTAAGCTATTAAAATAAATTATTTTATTATGAGAGATTAAACACAAAGTATGTATCTTCAAATTTTCTAAATTTGTTACTTATATCTCTAATTTGTGACTTCAGTTTATTTGCAACTAATAGTAATACATTTATAACTGCATTCACTCGTTAGAAATCCAGTGAAAAAACTTTATACATTTGACAGGAGAGTATATGTATAACTAAATACAATGAAACACAGACTGAAATCACATTTAAACTAAATATACCAGAACCAAATATGATGCCAAGTACAGGCAGCAACTGATAATGATCAGCAGAAGTTATAATGATTGATAACTGAGAATAGATTTCAGGCAGCTCCTGCTAAACAAGTTGTTAATTTCAGTTTTTGAAAAGAGATTCACAACTAAAATGTTACATGATAAAAATATATTAATAAATTAAACTTTAGAAAATTATTATAACTAGCACCTTTCTTTTAATAACTAAACAGACATTTTTTGGCATCATTTGTAGATCTTTCTTTGTTGATTATTGCAAAAGCAAAAAATATATACATTAATTTATTAAATTTTTAATAATAAAAAGATCAGAAATAATATTGTTCAAATTATATTTAAGAAATAAATTATTTTTTACTTGCCATAAATATTTATTCATATATATATATATATATATTTTTTTTTTTTTTTCTTTTTTCTTCTTCTAGGGATTGCTTGAGAGATTTTGTACCAATTTTAGTTGAGTATCAAGAAAATGAAGGTTCACGGTATTTATTTCTTTTATAATTTTTAGATGCTAAATGATATTTTTACTTAATTACTTGTATTGCTGTAACTTTTAAACAATTTTATAAAATCTTAAATGCCTTTTCATGTAATTCTCTTCAAATCATAATGTACGAGAAAATATTAATTCATAATTTAAGTAAATAAATAAATAAATTTTAAATAAAACCTAAGTAAATTTGTTTCTCTAAGTGCAACTAGAGAAGGCTTTATAGCTTTAGTTTGATATGTCCACTATTACAATGCCATTCTGTAATGCAATTTTGTTTTGTTGAATCTCCTGTGGTATTATTACTCTGAGCAGTGTAAAAATTCAGTGTATCTTCTCAGAAATACATAGGAATTGAGTGATTGTCAATATATGAGTTTGTGTGTTTATATTATTCCATATGTCTAACCTATTTTTATTTATTTGTTTGTTTATTTTATCTCAATGAGACAAAGTACCAGACTGTTCCTTCCTCAGAGATGCTTATCCATAACTGCTATGTTAATGGGAAAAAGTAGGATTTGTTTTCCTAACATGAAATAAATAAACTTGTAATTCTGTCATTGTATAGTTTGACATGATTTTCTGAAAAATGTTTTATTAATGTAAAAATTTAGCCAAAAATATATTTTTCTCTAGGAGGAAGGGAGAAGGGGGTTATTTTTGCTATTTTTCTTTTATAATTTTTAAAACTTGTTTGTAGAAAAATATCAATTTTTGTAAAACCTGCTATTTAATACAAAACTTCCTGATTTCAATAAAATCTCAGTTTTTGATTTTGATCTTCCTGATTTTTATTCTGAGAAGTTGATGGATATGATACTGTGCTTCAAATTACATTTTATGAATATTTTATGTTGGTTTAAAGTATATGTAGTTATGCATAATTGCATAGTTATTTATTCATAAAATACTTTTTAAATTCTTTTTAATCTTTAATTTGTCCTTTTTAATCTGTTTTTATATTTGTTCTTCAGATTGAATTCTGCTACAGAAAATCAAGTTCAACTACAATATCGTCGAAGCATAAGATCTAGTTCTGATCCTTTTAAAAGGTAAAGAATAATTATTTTAATAAAATTAAACATAATTAATTTATATGTCTCATTAATATATTAAAAAAAATGTTTTAAAATGAGATAATGAATACAAAAATTTTAAAACTTTAAAAATACATTTTAATTAAAAACATTAAAATACACGGCAGACGTTTTGGCTAGAACACTAGCCCTCCTCAGTGTCAAACATACAAGCACAACATTTACAAAAAAATTCATAACACATCATAACAAGATTATATATTCAGGATGAATAGCTTTAGCCTCGTTGAAGGCAGAATGTTGCATTTTAGTAAAAGCACCCTCTAGAAAAATATGGGATTCATATAAATTTACATTAGAGGCTAGAATTTTAAAGTTGTCAAAATCAGGAATATGATCACTATTGAGGGAATGGATTACGAGTTTTGATCTTAAATCACCTGTTTTATATGAGCGTTTATGTTCCTTTAACCCCTTAACCTACGATTTAGATTCGAAGATGTTGGGCCGAAATCGTATACAAGCTCGCACAGCGTTCGGGTAATTCGCACGACTTGTGTAACACGCTGATTGGGCCAATCGTAAAATTGACGGGCATCGCCAGTGGTAGGACGATCGCGGTTTGCAGATAGCACAGACAAGGTTTGCATCGTGATGTATTTCTGTTATCTCTTCGGATCGTGATCAGTGTCAAGTTGTTCTTGGTCACATTCGCACGTCGAAATTTATGTTCGTAAATTCTAGAAAAGCAAACCCAGAAGATGTTCTCAAGAAAGAGATTTTGTGATGAAAGCAGTGAGAATTGTGCTGATAATTTTGCTAACGAAAGTGACAATAGTGACGATATATGTCGAGTTCAAAGAAAGTGTAGGCGATTAGTTAATGATGATACATCCGATGACGATCAACTACCAGAGTCCTGGCCTTGGAAGGAAATAAGAAATAGTCCAAAAATCTGGGACTGTACGATGACTCCTGGCCTTACAGAGGGAGCCTTATGTCAATTAGGAGGAAGTGGAGGAGAATTTGATATATTTAATCTAATATTTGATGACATATTTTGAAACAATATTGTGACCGAAACAAACCAGTATGCAGATCAAATACGAGAAAATCCACATAGAACACGAAAAATCGACGACGCTTGGTTTCCTGTAGACTCTACCGAAATGAAAAGATATTTCGCCTTGACCATTATAATGTCACAGGTAAAAAAAACAAGAATCCAAATGAATTGGTCGAAGAGGGCTGTTATCGAAACGCCCATATTTAGAAAATCAATGCCTTTGAAGAGATATCTACAAATTACAAGGTTTTTGCATTTCTCAAACAATAATGTGGTTGCCAATACCGATAAAATGAGCAAGATTAAACCTGTTATTAATTTTTTGAACCAAAAATTTAAAGAAGTGTATATAATGAAAAAAGACATTTCTATTGATGAATCGCTTATGAAATTCAGGGGGCGTCTATCGTATAAGCAATTCAATCCATCCAAAAGGGCAAGGTTTGGCGTCAAAATTTATAAATTATGTGAGTCTGAGTCAGGCTATTGTTATCAATTTAAAATTTATACCGGCAACGATAAAATAAACTGTGATGGCAGCGCTTGGAATGTGTTGTCAAAGAGCTTGCTGAGTCAGTGCTGCACAGGGGTCACACTTTATACATGGACAATTGGTATTCTTCCCCAAAATTATTTATGATGTTATCACATAAATATAAAACAAATGTAATTGGCACAGTACGTTCGAATAGGAAGAATATGCCAAAAGATTTGTGGAGTGTAAAATTAAAAAGGGAGGAATACGTAATAAGAAGCTGCAACCGAATACTTGCTATAAAATGGAAAGATAAGCGAGATGTATATATGATGTCGACAAAACATGAAGCAGTCGCAATTATTTCACAAGGATCCAACCACACCCTAAAACCGAGTTGTATTGCAGAGTACAACCACGGAATGAACGGAATTATCTCCAAGATCAAATATTGGCATGTTTTCCAGTAATGCGGAAATACATGAAAAGATACAAAAAAAAATTTTTTTTATCTGTTTGATATTGGTCTTTTTAACTCCTACATTTTATGGAAAAACCTGAATGATGGAAAGAAACAATGCTATGTTGACTATAGGATCAATATAGCCGAATCTCTATTGAAGAATATGCCAAAACCGATTTATAGAGAACGAGGCATATCATCTGTCGGAGATGCGCCAGACAGACTGTACGCGAAGGACTGGGCTCATTTTCCAAAGCACATTGATCCAACACCCTCTAAATCAAGACCGTCAAAACGTTGTACAGTTTGTCACAAAAATAAAAAACGTAAGGAAACAACATGGGAGTGTAAAAAGTGTAAAGTTCCGAAACATGTACCAGAATGTTTTGAACTATATCATACCGTTACAGATTACTAATTTTGGAATTTTGTATAAATAAACATTTTGTAATAAACAATTTGTAATAAACAATTATTGCATCAGACTGTAATTGCGTATCAAATATTCCACGTAATATTCACTTCTGGCCCGACCATCGTACGCGGGCTATGCCCATAATATTCACTTCTGGCTAAAGCTGGAAATTAGCGGTCGCCACTCGCCACATGGCGACTAGATTTTTAAAAGTGGCGACTAAAGAAATTGCCTTTGGTCGCCACTGCAGTGGCCACTTCTCTTCTACCCATTCTTTATAAAATATACCCCATTCCACGGCAAACTTGGATCGTGCAGCGGCTTTTTCGCGGTAAACGCGCCGCGCAAAGAATTCAGGCTGTTCTAAAATCTAACGTCGCCACTTGCAAACATATTTCGGAAGTAAATTTTAATAGTAAACACTTAAAATTCTTCTACCCATAACCCATTCTTTATAGAATTTTCTTTCCAATGCAAACTTGGATCGCGCGGCGGCGTTTTCGCAGTAAACGCGCCTTGCGCCTCGAATTCAGGCTTTCTCAAATCTAACATCGCCACTTACAAACATTTTCGGAAGTCAATTTTAACAGTAAACACTGGAAATTGGCAGGTAGTCTTACTCATATACTAAAAAAACGTATGGCTTTTTTCCATTTTTCTATAAAAGTATTAGAATTTGATTTTTAAAAAATGTCAAAATGAGAGTTTCGGCCAACTTTCGGGAGACAGAGACGAAAAGGAAGCTCGTGAGATAATCAATCGGCTGAAACTCCGATTGTATTACGTTCGCAGAAAAATTAAAAACGTCATTTGACGCATTTTCTTTGTTATTTTATACCACTTTCTTTTAAAACTTGGCATTTCTATCCATTCCCAACGGCCGTATCGCATTCAGTCATATGCGCGGTTTCTCGAAATTTCAATCTTTAAAACAAGCTTTATATAGTAATATAAATTTTGGATTTATTGCTTTAATATAAAGAGGTTTAAAGAAAATCCTGAATCACAAAGCAACCGTAGTGGTAGTAAACGTGGAGCTACAGATAATTCTGTAAAAATAACATCTTTTTTCGGAAAAAGGTAAGTGCGTTTTCTGTTATTATTTAAAAAAAAAAAAAAATTATATATGTATGTATATTTTTAGTTCTTAATCAGAAGAATGCATAATTTATTGAATATTTTATTTATTTACTACATATTATTTAATATTTGTTATTGCATATGAACTATTTTTTACTTTCTTCTATATGTAATATAGAGAAAGTATTGGATTCGCGAAAATTTTCGACCTCCGTTTTTTGACGGATCTACACGTTTTGGGGTTTCCTGAACACGAATTGATAGTTTTTAAAAAATGTCTGTACAGCCACACTCTCTAAATTCAGTTAGAGAGGGGGATTATAATTGCAAATTATCAAAAATTCATTATTATTAAAGAAAAATTAATTTATAATTCATTTGTAACATGAAAAAAAAAAAGGAAAAAGAAACTTGCAAAATAAAAAAGTATTATTAAAAAAATATTTTTTTTTTATTTACATATACTAATATATTTTCATGAATCAAAGATTTTTTTTTTTTTTTTTTGAAAAAGTAGAAAATCGACACCATTCAGAATAGTGAAGGGGCAATATAATCAGAAATTTTCTGTTATAAAATAATATAACCAAAAGAGCATTTTAAACATATGAATTTTGTATTGAATAGTATTTTCTTACATTCATAGTATAAATTATGTAAATCTATTCCTATTTCATTTATTAAAATTTATCAGAAATGTATTATTGTGGATGAGTTTCAAAAAGTTGACTACCTTAATTATTTTCTTAATGAATTGTCGAGACTGAACATTGAAAAAATTAAAGAAAAGAAAATTTTATTTTACTTTTATCAGCGAGTGGCCAGTGGCCACTAAAAAAATGAAGGCTAGTGGCCAGTGGCCACCAACCAAATTTCTTAATTTCCACCTTTACTTCTGGCCCGATCACCGTACGCGGGCTATGCCCGTAATATTCACTTCTGGCCCGACCATCGTACGCGGGCTATGCCCGTCATTGTAGGTTAAGGGGTTAATCTAATTTCATCTGTTCTGCCAGTTTCACCAATATATGTAGTCATCAATTTTTACAGGGGATACAATAGATTACACCAAGACATTTAAGGGGGGGGGGGGGCAGCAGGTTTAAAGTTTGAGAGAAAGTTACTAATACGGAGTTGAGGTTTAAAGCTAGTAGAGATATTAACTGTTTTAAGCAATTTAGCGATATTTTAGGTATTTCCGAAAATTGTATGAACCCTGTATGTATAGAGATAAAAATTGTTTTGAAAGGATATTTTTTATCATTAAATTTATTTTTTCTATTAGAATCAAATGGTCTAAAATGAATGAAAAAAAAAAAAAAAAAAATCTGGAGTGACTCCACTTGACTTTCCGAACATTGAGTAATTAACAGTTTTGTAGATAAAGTAAAGAAAGAGGAGTTGTTAAACAAACAAAAGAGAGAAAACCATAATAGAGTGTTTGAGTATTTTTCTCCATATATTAAGTACACAATGTTTTATTTAGTGCTACTGAACTTTGAGCCCATAGATCATAATGATAAAGAATTTTTCGTTGTGTCTCTGTAAAAACCTATAAATGCTAGATTCACCAAAATGCTTATAGTTAATGCAACAGTGATTTATAATATTTATATAAATTTTCAGCTCAATTTAATAAGGTGTTTAGATGCTATCGCATTTTTAAAAATTTGGTCCCATAGGCCATAATGATAAAGAATTGTTCTTTGTGTCCTTGTAAAAAAAAACTGTAAGTGCTAAATTCACCAAAATCTATACAGTTGGTGCGACTGTGACCTATAACATGTGTACAAATTTTTTGCTCAGATTAATAAGGTGTTTAGACGCTATCACACTTTTAAAAATTTGGCCCCATAGGCCATAATGATAAAGAATTTTTCTTTGTGTCCCTGTAAAAAAACTATAAGTGCTAGATTCATCAAAATTAATAGGGTTCGTGCTACTGTGACTTGCAACATGCGTACCAACTTACAGCTCATTCGAGCAAAGTCTTTAGACGCTAGCGTGTTCACTCACACACATACACACACACATACATATATCATTGTAAAAATAGTGAAAATGGACTCAGAGGACTCGAAACGTATAGAAACATCAAAATCTCAAATTTGGATTTTGACATGATTACAATACTTTCCTCACTATAGTGTTCGGAAAGTAAAAAGGGAAAATTTAGAACAACTAAGTTTATAATTTTATTAAATAAAATAATAAATTTCTTTCACTTATTTTATTGTGACACAGCAAGGGCTAAACTGTGGTACTATATCTCACTGAAACATGATGTCAAAACTAAGTTATTCAAGAAATGTTGAAATATAGCCAGCCATCTATAAAATTGAAGCTCTTGAATAACAGCTGTTCCTTGTGTTCTCTGATAACATCCAAATCGGAGTGCCTTGGACACTGTCATAGACAGTGGAGATCTGGACCCAACAGAGTGTAGGTGAAAATGACACTGCTAAAAGCAACAGGGATACAAAGCAAAATTTTGAGCAATTTCAATGAAATTTTTAAAACTTTTTATTTATAAAGTGATATAAAAAAACAGTGATTTATTTTTTCTAAAAATTTATTTAAATATAGTGACTAGCAAAACAAGCAAAGCCTGCTATTTATAAATAATAAGATCATATAACTTTTATTTTCTGTATTAACTTATTGATGCTGATAGCAAATTAAAGTATAATTTATCATGAAAGTTTAATTTTCTTTATTATCTGGTTCCATTTTAAATTCCATAATTTTAGGGCTGTATTTTGTCAACTTGGTTGTGTTTTAAGTGATACATATCCAGAAGTCATAGACAAGACTGATGATTATCTATGGTTGAAGTTATGCCAGTTACACCCCGAAGATTCTGAAGAAAGTAATAATTTGCCTCAAGATAAACTTACATTTCAAAAATTACAATCTCAGATGCTTGAAGAATTTGGTATGTTGCCATATAACTCATAAAGAAGAATTTGGTTTTAATTTTTAACATGCTTTTATTAGCTTCACCTGTATGTATGTTTGTATGTATAATGTATGTTTGAAACCGCTCTGGGAGCAAACAAAAAATCTATATTGTAAAAAAAGACTTTCCCTAAGTGAACGCTGTGGCTATGAGGTAAAGCTCCGCGCTATGAACCTAAAAGTCTAGCATTCGAGCCCAGTCAGGGGAGATTTTTTAAAAATGGTTTTTGTTTCATTCTAAATTATTTTAATGTATGTAAATATTATGGTGTGTCACTCACACGATTTTCTCTTACCCTGCATTTTAATACTAAGATAGACATTTTGTGCTTTTTAGTTCACATTTCTATAAAAGCGTGTTCTTTAATTTTTTAAAACTATAATATTATTGTGTAGTACTATGCTATGAACAGGTAAATTTTTATTACTGAAAATAAATAAATAATACAGTAGAATCCCAATTATCTGAAAATTGGCTTTTAATGTAAGGCTTCATCCTGATTTCCGAAAATCAGTTTATATCCCACCCCCTTTTTATTTATTTCTTAACATTGAATATATTATTTCAAAATTATTGATATCATACCTGTATATGATAAAATACATAACTATGAATAGCACAAATTTGATGAAATACAGTCGAACTCGCTTAAAACGAACACTAAAAAACCACAATATTTGCTCGTTATAACAAAGTTCTCGTAAAAAGCAGGTTCATGAAAAAATCATGTAAATCAATACTTACTTACTATATTATGTATGCATTCTATATTAATATTACATTATATGCCTAATATACAGTATAGGGTCATTGCATGTCAAATCAACACAAAAAACCTGCATTTTTAATCTGACCCTTGTGGATTTTTATAAAATTTGGCTCATTGGTTTGTCCTATTGAGAAATGAATGTATACCAATTAATAAGTCCCTGTCTCTTTTAGTTTTTGATAGGGACTACTACAAATGTACCCTTATTTTGTTCCCCAATTAAGTTAGAGATACAAGATTGGTAGCATTTGAAAGCTTTTAATATAGGCTTTCAAATGATGTACTATCACATATTTTTTTTTAATTTTCATCTTAAAATGAAACAAAAATGGCCATGGGATACTGAGATATAAATTAAAATGCAACTCTACCAATATTTCCATATTAACATAATGTACGTTTTACCAAAAAAATGGCCATCCCATGTTGAAACTTACAGTAATTACAGATAATAAACGTAATAATAACATATAATTTTAAAATGAAAATCAAATGTGTACTTTTTGAGGCATTGAAGTTTAAAGGTCAGAATGTTTGTCTTTAAAAATGAAAAAATTTAAAAGTATATACATGTGATATATCATTTAAAAGCTTGTGTTATATGCTTTCTAATGATACCTGGCTTGGCAGCCAAAAGACGAATATACGACTATGTTTCATTTTATTACGAATCTTGACTTTGAATTTTACATTAAAATTAGAATATCTGTAATTATGAATTTCAAATAAGATTAACGATTTAAATCCTTAAAACTGAATTCCAATAGACATTAAATTCCAATAATATCAACTGAACATGCATTTAAATTCAGTTAGAATTAAATTCAATTATAATTAAATTTAAATCTACTCACCCCTTCTGCCTGAATTCCGAGACGAGTTAAGACAAAGGAGACTCACACACAAACTTAGTAGACGAGTATTGCTTATACGAATAATTTTAATGTGGACATGAATTGAATCACTTTATGTAAGTGTTATGAATAGATTTAACAAATTCGAATCATATTATATTATATTATATTGAATAAATTTGAATTAAAATGGTTGAGAGGCCAAGCACCTCTCGCTACAGAATTATCGAATCCACTCTGACAGTCAAAACTGCGCACAGGAGTCCAAAAATGTTTTAGTCCTGTGCAAGATCGAATTGAGAAGAAAATTAAAGTCATTGTTTGGTGCTGCCATCTCTGTTCAATGGCAATAGTTATTTTCATCTCTGTATTCCCCACCATCCTCTGGCGGGGGGGCTGAGCATGGCAGACTGGCAATTCGGTGCACAGGGCTCTTGATTATTCCGGATGGCGTCTTCAGAGTGGCAACGCGAACTATGTTGTCGTTCCCAGGATGTAGATCGATGATTCTTGCAAGTTTCCACTGTGCTGGCTGAGTAGAGGGCTCCAACGCCAGGACCAGCTCTCCGGGATGCAGATGGGTGACACCGCTTTTCCATTTGGCTCTTGACTGTAGATAAATAAGGTAGGACCTTTGCCAGGTGTTCCAAAAGTTAGCCTTCAATTTCTGGAAGAGAGACCATCTAGAGGAGAGACTTAAACAAAATTTATTAGTATGATTATTCGATTGCTCAGGAAGCGGAGCTTCTATGACAAAGTGTCCTGAGGTAAGGACCTGATAGTTATTGGGCTCGGTAGAAAGTGGTGTTAAAGGACGTGAATTTAGGCAAGCTTCGATAATTGTAAGAATAGAATTGATCTCTTCAAAAGATATACAACTGCATTTACAAGTTTTGATCAGATGGCGTTTTGCCAATTTGACTGAAGATTCCCAGAGCCCACCAAAGTTGGGCCCGTATGGATGCATAAATGCCCGTATGGATGCAATGAATTTGTCTATTTGTTATATAGTCTTGAATTGGATTTTCTTTTGAAAGTGTGATCAGTTTCTTTAACTGGGCATGGGCACCAACAAAGTTGCGACCGTTATCAGAGTAGATGTCTGTTGGATATCCTCGACGACTGATAAATCTTTGTAGGGAATGTAAAAAATGTTCAGTGGATAAACTAGTCACTAATTCAATATAAATTGCCTTGGTGCATATGCAAATAAGGAGACAGATAAAATATTTGAATTTTGTACTTTTCCTTTTATGGTCACACTTAGTTTGGATTGGGCCAGCATAATCAATTCCGACATGCTGAAAAAGTGTACAAGGGTTGACTCTGGCACTGGGTAATTCACCCATCATTTGCTGAATTGGTGTTGGTTGGGCTTTAGCACAAGTAATGCATTTGCGGAGGTCGTTTTTAACGGCCGATCGTTCGTCAGGAATCCAGTAAGACTGGTGTATTAAATTTAACACTAAGTCTACACCGCCGTGAAGGCTGTAATGGTGGAAATGTCTTATGATAGAGGAAGTAAGCGGGTTATTCTTAGGTATGAGTATTGGTTGTTTAGTATCATAGGACTGAGTGATGTTTTTGTCAATTCTGCCTCCAACTCGCAATAATTTTTCTGAATCAATAAATACATTGAGAGACCTTAATTTACTACATTTTGCAATTGGTTGGCTGCATTGAAAAGAGCAATTTCTGAAGCAAAGGAGTTTTGTTGGATGAATTTAATAACAGTTTTCCTGGCCTCTGAAATTTCTTGGACTGATAATGTTCCTTTCAACTTTATCGTGTTACAAGAATTATTTACAACTTGTTTAATAAATGCCACTATGCGAAAAAGTTTTGTACACGAAGAAATTTTCACAATTAAATCTTCTATTACTGATTCATTAACCTGGTTCAAATTCTTAAGTCCAGGGGTGCTCACAACTGGATATTGGACTGATGTCAAAATCGCTGACTCGAGATCTGAGGATGGGATCTTTTGCCAACTAGGCCCAGACCACCATAGGCCGAATTCTTTTAATCCTAAAATACGTTGGGATTGATCCGAATTCAATAGAAGTTCCAGGGTTGTTGACTTCAAAGGTTCTGGGACATGAACTAGAGCTTTTCGGGGTTGCGCTTGGTCAAGTTCTTAATAATACTTCAGCCAGGTCGGCCTCGTTTTCACCACTCGTAGTAGAGATTATTGGTGCGTTATCAAAAAATGAATTAAAGTTTAAACAATGTAGAGTATGGCTACAAGTGGCTTCTGGCTGGATTCCAGCCTTTGAGAGGGGACACTCCATAAGTAACCGAGTGAACTGGGAATGGCAGAGGGTTCTCCTGGCCTTCCATGTACTGGTTTACCACAAATTAATGATGAGAAAATATCTGTGCCTAATAGAACATTAATAGGTTGTGGCTTGGCAAAGTTCTGATCAGCTAACTGTATATTTTTTGTGTGAGGCCAAGACGTCGTCCTCACCTGGAAATTCGGCAGAGGGACAGTAACCCTATTCACTACAAGTGACTTCAAATTTTTACACTGGTTAGAGAAATACGGCGCGAATAAAAACTCTGTGAAAGTTAAAACTGTTTTTGCTGATATACCATTTATCCCTACAAGTTGATGAGAAGTGCCAGACAAAGGCAAATTTAGCTTCTCAACGCACTCTTTTGTTATAAGATTATTTTGTGAGGCACTATCAACTAACGATCGACACTGAATAACTCTACCGGTAGGTGACCTAACCTTAATAAGGGCGGTAGACAAACAACAAAACATTTTAATGATTGAATTTAGATTTCGACTGCGTGCTATTTGAAACAGATTCAGTTACAAGGCCACCTCCCTGATCTGCAGAATTCGGTGTATAAATGTGCAGAAGAGTGTGATGTGATCCTGCACATACCTTACATTTAATATTAATTCTACATTGTCGCACATTATGGTTAGCTCGCAAACAATTTTCACATAATGATTTAGATTTAACTAAGTTCCATCTTTCTTGAACATTAATTTCATTGAATTTTGGATATTTGAATAATTAATGTATTTGAGAGCAGGCGACACACTTATTTTCTTTGATTATTATTGAATTATTTACGCTAGATATTTTTACACCACTGCCTTCTACTGGTTTCTTAAACATTCCTGGTTTATTTTCAATTTTTATTTGACTCAACGCCTCTCTCTCAATGAATGTATGAAACGAGTTTAAATCGGGAATAGTTTGCGTATTTTCTAGACTGAGCTCCCATCTATGTCTAACGAATGGATCTAATTTTGAAATCATGAAATTTATAAGAATAAGATCGCTAAGAAGATTCAATTCCAATCCCAGGGTCGATAAATTTCACACCGCTTCGTTACAAGTATCTATTAAATTGAAGAATGATTTAGGGTCATCCGCTTTGTTTACTTTTACCGAAAAGATTTTATTTATTTGAGTGATAGGTAATTAGCGCTTACTCTCAAATCTCTGACTAAGGATTTTCCAACAGTAATTAAGATTTTCTGATTGTAAAGCAAATCCACGAATAAGTTTTGACGCACTACCTCTTACACACGATTGGAGGTATTGTAGCTTTTCAACCTCACTAAGGCTGTCATTATCCAAAATAGATGGTTTAAATAAATTTTTAAATGACAACCAAGATTCATTATCCCCATAAAAATAAGGTATCTCAAGTTTAGGAAGGCTAATATGCGAATTAACGAAAGTTCCTGGTTTGGTGAGTGCATCATTATTGACATTAGGTTTATTTGTTTGTGATTTACTTTCTAATATTACTGATAATTCTAACAGAATGTCTCGACATTTCTTCAAAATTTTCGTCATTTTCCTCTTCGGAAAAATTTGAAACTATTTCCTCGAATTTTAATTCCAATGCATTTACCTTATCCTTTAATATTTTCAATCTGGCTTGATACCCACTGTCACAAATACTTTTGATTTTATAAAATCTATCTCCTTAATAACATTTTCAAATTTTATCATCTTATTAGATTTTGGGAACAGCACGCTCTGTTCTGCTTCATTTGCCTTTGTACGACCCTTTCTACCCATTTTTGAGCAAGACTAATTACAAATAATTAAATTTAAATTAATCGATTGAATTAAATATTATTCTGCAGATCAAGAAGTAAAAAGAAAAAAGAAAAGAAAAAGAAGCAAACACTATAATAGATTTTTTTTTTTTTTACTCAAATAAATAAGTTAATGAGATAATAAATGCAATTTTGTATATTCATACCTAAAATTTATTCAACAATTATTTAATATGAATTTTTATTTCTTGAATCCTAAACCACTATTACGTTTTAAAACAAAAGTAAGTACAAACCAAAACTTTTCAAACTGAAAGTAAACAGTACTTTGAATTACATATTATTTAAGAACAATTTAATTCAACTCAATTTATTAATGATTTATTTCAACAAATTGATTTTAACTTCACTTAAACTATAATACAGTTCTTACTCAGAATATTTTATAGGACATTATTTTTTTTTCAATTTTCAATTACTTTTAATTTAATGAATTATAATTAATTATCTAATTAACTGATAATTGATTCTGTGTATCGACGGACCACTAATGGCTTGGCAGCCAAAAGTTGAATATACGACTATGTTTCATTTTATACGAATCTCGACTTTGAATTTTACATTAAAATTAGAATATCTGTAAGTATGAATTTCAAATAAGATTAACGATTTAAATTCTTAAATTGAATTCCAATAAACATTAAATTCTAATAATATCAATTGAACACGCATTTAAATTCAATTAGAATTAAATTTAAATCTACTCACCCCTTCTGCCAGAATTCCGAGACGAGTTAAGACAAAGGAGACTCACACACAAACTTAGTAGACGAGTATTGCTTATACGAATAATTTTAATGTGGACATGAATTGAATCACTTACTTTATGTAAGTGTTATGAATAGATTTAACAAATTCGAATCATATTATATTACTAGCAGGCTTTGCCCGCTTCGCTGGGCACTATATTTGAATGATTTCTTTGTAACTGAATATATTTCGATTGGCGACTATTTTTGTCACAGCTTTAGTATGGGACCTCCTTGGCAATATCAAACATTTTTTGAACTTCTCGAATCTGTACAACAAAACTATTATTAAAACAAATATTTTCGAAAACAGTCCAATAGCTTGTGTTAATTCTTCGAATATTCTGGAAACAGTTGAAGCTCTTACTCGTACAGTATAAGTCATTATTCGATGAATGTTCTGGGACAGTCCAAAAAATAGTCACTTGTTCCACAGGAGTAAAGCAAATAACATCAACTACACCAGAGCAAAAATTTTCACTCACTCACGAAAAATGTCCAGTCGCTTAGAGCTCAATCCCTAAAGTGCAATCACTCAGAATAGGTCTCTGAATAACTCTGGATCACAGTGACTACATACTCTTTCGCAAAAATCAACTCACACCTACTTATAACTTTTGGCGATGGGGCTTGGAGATGACTCCATCGAGAATCCCTTGGTAAGCTCAAGGTCTATGTTCCCGTGTGTCGGAGAGCTTCGAAACATCGGGAACCCTAAACTACCATTTTTCACCAAATTTGGTCGCCCACTCTCCAAGTTTGTCACCAAGACTATGCTTTCTATTAAACATATCTTTATTTAGTTATTTAAATATTAATTTGAATTAATCAAATATTTCTGCCTGACAGCGTGCAAGTGCAGTCACACACAGCAGCTCATTTATTTGTATGTTAAATTAGCGTAGTGATTGGTATATAAAAAAATAAATAAATAAATAAACATTATCATGTTACACAACTTTATTATATCTCTCCCTTGGCGGCTTTTGAATTTTTGTCGCCATATTAGCGATTTTTTTTTTTTTTTTTTTTTTTTTTGTATAATTTCTTGCATAAAAATAGAAAGCGTTTTATCGGACACCTTTTCGTTAACATATAAGAACCCTTCATATTCTGTTTATTTTATTAATGATTTTTTGGTTTAAAATAGTACTTGTTAAAATAAATTTTCTATTTTTAAAACTGCACTTTTTTTTTCTATAAAATTATCTACTCAGATAAAAAATAGATCATTTATGTGACTACTATTTCAGTTTATTTTTTTCGTTTTGTAATATTTTATAAATTTTATATTTTTCTTGAACTACCTAGATTAAAATCACTGTTGCTAAATTAAACCTCTTGGCGAAAAATGTTCGGTGTACTTCAACGCAACAATTTAAAAAATCACCCAGGAGGATCTATAAATAAAACTGATTTTAGTACAACATATATTAGCATCGTAAACTATATTAGCACTTTATCAATGTGTAAAAGAAATTTTTAATTAAAAATTACGTCAATTTTTGTGAGATGCATAATTTATTTATTTTTTATTGTTCACATTTAGATAAATGTATTTATTTTCCTGTTGGGAAAAAAAAAAAAAAAAAAAAAAAAAAAACTCGTATTATTATTATTTTTACTTTTTTTTTTTTTTTTTTGGCAACAATTAAATTATGGATAAAATTTAAATGGCTAATTTTTTGCTATTATTAGCTTACAAAATTGCTATTTTATGCATAAAAATCACAAAAACAAAGTTTTTTTTTTGGAATAAAAGGCAGCCAACTTTGTAAGTTAGGGTATAAGCTATCTCCATTACAAATTTCATCGAAATCTGTCGAGCAGTTTTGGCGTGAAACTCAGTCAAATAAATTCACAGACATTCACATTTATAATATATATATATAAGATATTGAATAAATTTGAATTAAGATGGTTGATAGGCCAAGCACCTCTCGCTGCAGAATTATCGAATCCACTCTGACCGTCAACACTGCACACAGGAGTCCAAAAAAGTTTTTGTCCTGCGCAAGATTGAATAGAGAAGAAAATTAAAGTCATTGTTTGGTGCTGCCATCTCTGTTCAATGGTGATAGTTATTTTCATTTCTGTATTCCCCACCAATACCAATTTTATATCTCTATGTTAATTAGGAAAAAATATATGTGTAAACATTACGTTATGATATTATGAAAATACTGATGGAAGGTTGCATTAATTTATAACTCAGCATCCCATGGCCATCCCATGTTGAAATTTACAATAACTAATGGATCTGCAGATCAGGAGCCTCAACGTCCAATTTGCATCAGACATTATTCGATAGGTCATTTTTATTTATTCCTTATTATATAAGAGTATATATTGATTCGATCAACTTGTTACCATAATCAGATACATTCCTGAGGGGGAGCTGCCGCCCCCTCAACCCCCAGCTGTATCTCTCTTTGTATACCTATCTATGTCATATATATGTATTCTTAATAAATGTCAGTCTTGTATTATTTCCCTGAAATTCATAAATACCAACTTTCCTAAGTACCAAATTTCATGCAAAAAAAATTACATAGCATATCGGAAGTATTTTGCGTAACCTTTAAACTAATTACCGATTCTATGCCCACAATTTTCAACAGGAAAACATGCTTTTAAAATTCTAATAAAATTTCAGTATATTTGATAGGGTGTAACCATGTTAAAATACACTTTTACGAAATACCGACTATAGACCGTAATGGTATGAAATTCTTTTATGTATCCCGGAAAAGTAGCCACAGTTATTATAAACACCAATAATAAGAATACGCCTAATTAATTAAAACTCATTAATTTTTCAAACTAATTTCACATCATTTGGATGATTACAGTACTTACTCGGAATTATTTTGTGTGGTTCCATAAATTATTTAGTCTATACATACCCTTTTTTAAGAGTAAACATGATTTTAAGCATCTTTATAATGTTTGTAAATTCTATTAAGTTTAGTGCAGCATAAACACATTAAAGTGCACGCTTAACTAAACATTTGTCCATAGGCTCTAATGTTAAGAAATTATTTTGTGTGTCTCTGTAAATGAACCATAAACATTGTATATACCAGTAAAAACTATTCAGCTTATTTTGCATTTAAAATTAATAATTGTTCCAAATTTAACATCATTTGGATGACTATGTGACATTGTCAGAACACTTTTGTAAGGTCCTGTACATTAATTAGAAAGCTTAAGAGCACATATTTTCTTCAAACAAGTTTAAGCATCTTACTCACATATGCTAGTTTAATTTTCTTGATTGCAAAGTAATGATGTTAAAATGTGCTTAAAGGAATTCATCCCATACTCCGTAATGTTAAGTATTTTAGCGTGTCCCTGTACACAACTCATAAAAAGTATAGACATAAAAAATTATGTAGTTAATTCTATACCGAGCCTGAATGTGTGTGTCAATTTGCAAATCATTTGGATAATTTTTGCGGCCGCTATTGTGGTACATACAAATTCTGCCCATAGACTGTAATGATAAGAAAAATTTTTGTGTGTCCCATTTAAGTACTCGAACCACAAATGGAATACACGCCCAAAACTATAGAGCAAAAATTCTGTGTGGCTCATAAATATGTGTGCCAAATTGCAAGTCAATAGCGTGACTTTTGCGGCCGCTATCACGGTACATACAAATTCTTCCCATAGGCCGTAATGAAAAGAAAATCTTTGGGGTGTCCCTGTATACAAACTACGAACGGAATTCACACCCAAAACTATACAGCTAATTCCGTTGGGTTCATGAATATGTGTACTAAATTTCAAGTCAATAGCATGATTTTTGCGGCTGCTATCATGTGACATATAAATTCTTACCATAGACCGTAATGATTAAAAAAACTTTGGTAGCACCCTGTACACGAACTACAAATGGAATGCACACCCAAAACTATACAGCTAATTTCGTGGGGATCATGAACATGTGTACCAAATTTTAAGTCAATAGCGGGTTTTTTTTTTACGGCTGCCATTGCGCGAGAAATACGTACGCGCGCACACACACACACACACACAGAGAGAGAGACAGACAGAAAAACAGACAGAACCCAAAACCGTTTAGAATCTCAACAGAGGGCTTCCACTGACGTTTCAGCAATTATAGATACTAAAAGTAAAAATAACATATAATTTTAAACAGAAAATTAATTCTAAAACCTGTCAATCGTTTTTTTTTTTTTTTTTTTTTTTTTGAGAGCTTGCTTCCAACGCACTTTTCACCCTTGAACTTAAAAGCCTGCTGAGGGGTTGTGTGGTAGAAAATACCCGTTTCATCAGCATTATAAATGTCATCTTTTGTGTATCCTTCTCTGGTGACTCGCCATTTTTCTTTCATCCATGTCATTATATCAGATCAGCCATGCTAGACTTTGCTTCACCAGAAATTTTTTGAAATGTAATTCCATGTCTATTCTTGAAATGATCAAGAAACCTATTCGTTCGAACATACAAATTCAGAATACCAAAATTGTTCGGCAGATTTTTCTGTTTGAACTTTTATAAGTGGACCACTTACAGGAAAATTTTCACTACATTGTAACTTCATCCACTTTAAAAAAGCTTCTCCCAAATCTTCTTTAGCACATTTCTTCAAACGCTTACAATCATTTTTATTTTCATTGAGTGCAGCCATTAATTTTTCCTTGTTCTTCAACAGTGTTGAAACAGTAGAAGTAGATAATATTTTTTACAGATTTCAGAATTTTTTATGCTATCCTCTAATTCACTTTTACGCCAACTGTTAAAATTTTACGTTTCGACATCACAAGATAAAATTTGACGAGTTAACTCTATGAATGAAGATGAGAGAATGACCTCCGACCTCCACACAAAACCTGTACGCTGTCACTGCTATTAAGTGTCCAAACAGCAACCTCTAACGTCTTATCTGTATCCTCAAAGTCATCATAGCATGTCCTTGGAAGTGCACTCAACAAAATGAAAAGCATACCTGCCAACTCTCCGTTATTTTGGAACTGTCTTTCACTCTCCCTTATTCTCAAACATTTCTCCATTATTCTGAAGATTTTAAAGTTATACCTATAATTTATTCAAAACTTCAACAAACCTTCATTTTTTTAAGCAAGATTTTGCTTTTGCTGAAAAAAATTCTTATGAATCTCTGTATATATTACTATTTTTAATTAATAATTACTTAATTTTTATTTAATAATTAAATTTCACTTACCCGTATAACTTTTTAATAATTTAAGCCATTAAAATACTGTATATGTCGAAAACACAGCAATGTTTTCTAGGCCTGAAAATGCCGCTTATAAAATCTCCGTTATTTTGATTCTACAATGTTGACAGGTATGGAAAAGGGCTGTCATCACGTGTTCGCAGGATCACCGAATTAGAGAGATGGAAGTCAAAAAACATTTATAAATTTGAAATATATCCCTCACTATAACTGGGGTTTGCTCGTTAAAAGTGAGTTATTCTCCCATAAACTTAACATTCTACCAACCAAGTATTTCTGATTATCTCGTTAAATCCGAGTTCTCGCTAAATCAGGTCTTGTTATAAGTGAGTTCGACTGTATATGTAATATGTCACTGAATTGAGAATTTAATACGAAATATATGATGTAAATTAATATGTTGTGGTCATCACAAAATTTCCTACTGTATTTTCTTGTACAGATTCACTTAATTTATACCAAAACAGTCATCACTGCATTTTACATTGTAAAAACAAACAAACAACAACAAAAAAAAAATATCAAAAACAGCCTTTTTTAAAATGTTAAATATGAAAAAAATTAATAGCTTTGTTTTAGATTTTTCCATATTGTTGCATTTTTTCATTTAAAAAAAGATAATTCCTTAATTATAAACACAGAAAAACACTTGACTGCTGTCTATTTTTAATCATTTAACATAATTACCTTGAAGAATCAATGTTAGTGCTCTAACCATTGAGCCACCTTACTCAACTTTACATAAATCAGACAAATATTTTTTTATTTAAACAAACAACAGTCAACTGCTTAACTGAAAATCAAAACTCACGTCGTATAGTAGCCTAAAATAATAATAATAATAATAATAATTTAAAAAATAAAAAATAAAAATAAAAAATAAAAAAACTTTTAAATTTTTTGTACAAGTTGCGTTTACAACTCCAGCCAGACAGGTCATATAATTAATCTTTGGATTAATGACCTGTCTGGTCATATAATTAATCTTTTTTTTTTTTTTGTGAATAAATTAAAAATATCATTAACAATAAAACCCTTAACCCAATTTAAATTTCACTTGTGACCCAGGCATGCAACCTTTTATCTAATAAAAACTGAAACAAGGTAAATAGATAAAGTAATTTCATCTCCCTATTCCTAACTTGCATAACTCCAAAAGATCTAGAATAGCAAATTGTAAATTTTTACAATTAAAAGATCTAGTAGAAACCATACAAGTTATTTCTCTAGATGAAAATTACTTTGAATAACATTGTAATGTAATAATTAAAAATTAATAGGCAAGATATGAAAATTTCACATTAACCACCATGCACAATCTGGAAGAATTCAATTGTAAGTCAGTATTCAAACATTTCAACAACTAGAATAATTCTACTAAATAAAAAAAGTAAAACATTTAAAACTAAATTTTTATATGACCAAAAATTTAAACAATCACTCAAATTGGATTTTTCTTTTAAATCTATAATTTTCTTCAAATTTACAGTATCTAACTAACAGATAAGGAATACATTTTGAATTATTCCAGAATATGCTTATTCACCAACTTAAAAATTAACTTCTGAAAATGAACTATTTTCATAATTTGAAAATTTAAATTAAGTAAAGAAAAATCTGTCTAAGAAAGCCTGCTAAAATTAG
The DNA here is from genome assembly GCA_963930645.1 of Salticus scenicus. Classification (NCBI taxonomy): domain Eukaryota; kingdom Metazoa; phylum Arthropoda; class Arachnida; order Araneae; family Salticidae; genus Salticus; species Salticus scenicus. The sequence continues at coordinate 257,245,992 of OZ005650.1, read as the reverse complement.
TGGCTGGAGTAATCTAAGCAAAAACTCAATTCGAAAGGAGGAGACACCTCCATTAGGAAAAATTTTAACAATTTTAAAGTTTAATTAAATTTAACTACGCTTGAAAATTATTTTACCAGCTGTGTTTTGAAGTAACAACCAATAAAAAGCACAAATATTAAGATTTAAATCACAATTTATTAAGAGATGTCCATTCGATAGCTTAACAGGACACGACAGATAAACACTGTTTAAAGTAGATTGTTTACTTTATTAAACAAATCTATTAGTAGCATAACTCCTTTTTCTTTCTTTACAGTATTAAATAATTAACCAGTAGTTACTTTTATCACAATTAAATAGGTTAAACATGAAAACACAAATACAGTTAAAAAACTTTCCAGTATAATTTCACTAAATAAAAATTATAACAAATTTTACCTCTCTATTGGCATACTTAAGCAGTGAAATTTTTATACGTACTCTATGTTGGTAACAGACATACCAGGAGCTCATTCTATACTTAAGCAGTGAAATTTTTATACATACTTTATGTTGGTAACAGACATACCAGGAGGTCATTCTATTCACACTCGTACGTAGAAGACAGCCAACTTAATTTACTGAAGCAGCGCAAAGAAATTTTTTTTTTTTAATTATTATTAACGACTCTTAAGCTTAGCGTCACCTAAGACGAGGACATCATCTATATTTAAAATTAGGCGAGCTGACAGTCCACCATTACGTTATTGACTCATATTGTTGAAAACAATGAACCTCTGTACTCCAGGACTATTGGAAGGCCAACCCGCTTTAAACATCAGCGTCGATCTTTAGGAACAGACTACTTTGTTAGCATTTGTGGTATTGCCTCACTCTTAAGAAAAACACTGGGCTGTTCATCCTTTCATTTCACCTGCAAACTTATTAGACACTCCCAATTCCAAATCTTCACGTGCGGAAGCAAAAAAAGAACAGGCTTAAATCAAGGAGAGAAGCTACAAATACAAACTACCAACCCGGTAGTAAAAATCTACACTCTTCAAACATCTGAGAGAGGTATGGATAGAAAAGAATTTTCGTGCTGCTGGTTTGATGACGCATACCATTCTCAACTTAAAACTTTGGGAGGGATAAATAGTTTTGATGCTGCTTGCTCGATGACAGAGATTATACTCACTGCACAACCCCAAGAGAGGTACGGAGGAAAAATCCTCCACCTCTTCCTAATAAAACCAACACAGTTACATTATTAAACCATAATCTTTTTCAACTCGACAAATATCCATACGAACATCTTAGAGCAAAACATGCCCTACGATTCTACAACTAATCGGAGCATTGCCAAATATACCAGATTAAAAGTCTGATCTCCCATTTGTTAAATCCAAACAGACTCCCTGGCATACTGCCCCTCTACAAAATTAATGATACCAACACATCAGGTGCCCAGGTAAATTTTTCCCACATCTAGAAAGTTCTAACATTAATAAAACCTTAATTTTCTCATTAACCTACTGCACACAATTTTTAACAACACATTTACTATTATTTGCAAAGTCGTTCAAAAATGATTAAGGGTATTACTCAATCCGTAACCGTCACCATCTGCCTAACATTACTGTTTCAAGAGAGATACGAAGAGGAACTGGATGTAACCTTGAAGGGGACTCTTTCCGGGAGGCGTGAAACCGAGAATAATGCTGGCATTTTAAGGAAAATAAATGAGAAAGCCGTATTATGCAGAAAGAAGAGATAGAAGTAAACAGCTGGCCCGCTTAAATCCAGATGTTTTTCTAACGACCTGAGGAAAGCTATTTAACACATTTGGACAATTCTAAATTGATAACAAGTAATAATCTGAAACAGCTTCTAAAGATGGGAAGAGATCTTTCATTAGAAATAATTAGACTTACTTTTCTAATCCCCACAAATTTATATATTTAATTTTTAATCTTACTATTTCTTTTCATCATTATTTTTGAAAATAATACTGTTTAAAATTACAATGTCACCAAAGAATTTGTGACAATATGTATGGTTCAATCATTCATTTTAAATGTATCGCCAAGTTCTTAAAAAAAAAAAAAAAAAAAAAAAAAAAACCTCCATATTAAAAATTTATACCCTCAGGAAAAACTGGATGACAGCACTACCTATTGTGCTGATAATTTTAATGCTCATTATTGCACAATTATTGCACCTTGACATATGCACCGATTTATGTCAAAATGCAATAAAATATAATTTTTTTATGAAATTCTGTTCTTCAATTCTTGATCTAGAGTTGCCACAAAATTTTTATCATATGCAAACACATTTTCTAAAAATGATCGAATTGCATTTAGGCCATCTGAAAGCATGTAAATTCATTGAAAACTGGAAGGGAAAATTTTTTTACAAATCGAATACTTTGTCTATTTCTCTATATATTAAAAAAATATTACTGTCGCTGGCATCAAATTTTTTTGTCTGTGACTGCATCATATCTCCTCACAGAGGTCAGTGTTGTCCGCTTCATGAGTGGTATGAATGTGCGCTGAATACTCCAAGGAATACATTTCAGTCAGTTAGAAATTTCTATCGTTTTAATTAACAAAGTTATTAATTAAAAACATCAGGTTAATAAAGTTACTCTATTTGCTACCTTGCAAAAATTTCTGAAATCGTTCTTTCAATCTTATGATATCATTTTTCACAGGTAAATTAAAATGTGATCAATGGTGTACAAAAAAAATTTAAATATATGTCAATGTTACTGTTGGTAACAAAGAAATTTTTTGTCTGCGAAAAAAAAAGTTTTTATCTTAGATATTTTCAATGAAAAAATGAATTTAGGATTGTAATTTGCCGTCTGCAGATGTCTTTTTTTTTCTACTTTTAGAAAATTAATTTTCTTACTGGCAAATTCTTATGTCATTTATATTATATGTTCTTATTTTTTTTTTTTTTTTTTTTTTGATTAATGAAATGATGGTCATGCCTGTATAATCAACAGCATTTCTTTTTGTCTTTAAAGTATTTATCTTTCTTATTTAAATGCATATTTATTTTAAAATACTTCAATATGTTTTGTCATAAAAAAAATATTTGAGATTCAAATTCAGACTCATAAATGATAAAGTAGCTATTTACAAATACTTGCAAATTTACTTTTAGTGAATTAGCAAGTATGCTGTATAGTATATGTTTCTAAACTTTTTTTTTTTTTTGGGGGGGGGGGGGGAGAAAAACAGTTTAAACCAGAGTTCATACCAATTGTTTTAAACTGTGCTAACTCTGATATAAAGCATAATAAAGTTGTAATAATAGAAATAAATTAAATATACTCAAATAAATAAATATCATCTGCTTGTGTCACCCTTTATAAATTGTATTTTGTAAATTAACCTTTATTGGCCATTTACCTAACTCCCCTTCTATTTGTAAATTTACAATACTTGTCTTATTTGTTTCTAGGTGAAAACTACTTCAATGCATACCAACAGCCATATTTATACTTTCAAGTCCTTTTCCTTACTGCACAATTTGAAGCTGCTATTGAATTTTTGTTCAGATTTGATGCTCTTAGATGCCATGCTGTACATATTGCAATTGTCTTATATGAAATGAATCTCTTAGCATTGCCTGCAAATTGCCAAGCACCAATATGTAAGCAAGCAATTGCTTTCCCATTAAATTTCTCTCTCTCTCTTTTTTTATGTAAATTTTTTTTTTTTTTTTTAATTTAATAATAATTTTAATAGTTTTGAAATGATGGTCCGTGATAGCGTATAGTGTGTAAGAGGCCGATTGAAAATTCATTAAAAAGGAAAACAAAATTGCGTTGGATTATTTAACGGCAGACATTTTATAAAGTGCGACGATTTTTACTAAATACCTTTTTATCGGCAAAAGATATTATTAAAACTCATTTGGATCAATTCAAATTAAAATATCGAATTATTCAATTCATATATGGTCATGCATCTGAAAAAGAAAAACATAAATAACAGCTTACCTCCATAAATGATGAAGAATTAAAACACAATAATAACACTTAGTAATTGAATTAACTGTAATTTTATTGCTTATTTTCATAATCTTTTTTAATGATTTAATAACTTGAAGTACCAGTACCTAATTAATTAATGATTACATCAAAATTATAAAAGAAAAAAAAAAAAAAAACAATATTCTCATTATTTAAATGAGATTAGTTTTTTAGATCATTCTTTCATTAACTTTATTAATGTAATTACATCATATCTAAATAGTGGACATTACTGTAGATTTTTATTTATTTATGCATGCTTAACTTTGCATATCGTTCTTTTTGAATTTTGAATCACTGTTCATTTTTATACATCGTTCAAAATGTCCAGAGTCTATTATCAACCAAATTTTTTGGATAAATTTTATGCACTTGGAATATCAGGGATGAGATTTTTCAGCTCTTCAGCTGATTTCAGCTTTTTTGAAAATTTATCTTTTCAGCTTTTTTTCCCGGTTTTTTCAACTTTTTTTGCGATTTTGATCTGCATTTGTCACATCAACTAATCTAAACTTAAATGAATACTAAACAAAGATTTAAAAACTTATTTGTTACTCTTATATAGTAGATTTTGTCATAAAAGTTCTAGTATTTCACTTTCTTTGCGTACAGTTTCAGCTTTTTTGCTAAACTCATCCCTGGAGTATTATTTATTTTCAAACAGTAGATCTTTTCATGCACACACATTTGCATCTTCTTTGGCATAGGTGTGACTTGTTATAGCATCGCTTGATGCTGGATGAAATTCGAGATGAAACATTAATAGGATAAAAATGTTGAATAGTTGAAAATCAGATGTACATTATCGAAGTTAGCATACGATGAAGAGAATGCATAATATTCATGAGAATTAAATCCTGCAGACATGACCTTAATGGAGGTATACAACACTTGTTGCTTATTAAGAATTATTTCTTCTTAAGTTTAATTACTGTAGACAACATATCCAAACGATCAAAAAGCAACTCAAGAAAAACTTTCGGCTTGAATTTCCCAATGAAGTGAAGTGTTGAATTGGTTTAATCCAAAGACTGAAAATATTTTGATATACAAATACCGTAATTCCGCGCGCATAGTCCGCACCATCGTATAGTCCGCAGGTGAAGTTTTATGTAAAAATTATTTTAAATATCATCAGATTGTCCGCACTACCGTACAGTCCGCAGGAGAAAAATATAACCCCAAGAAAACAGCAAGTAAATCAATATTATGTAGTTTTATATGAAAATATTAAAGCATTCCCAGTATTAAAATAAATAGTATAAAGAAAATAAGTATTTGTTATTAATAAACCATATTTTAAATATTATACATTTAAAGAAACCTTTAAAGTTGATGTTTACATTTTCTATCGGAATTCCCGGTTGAATGGTTGATTCATTGAGTGAGTTTTACTTTCCTACTAGGCATTATGGGTGATTGTCTGTGATTCAGCACTAGGAGATATATTTTTTGGAAGATTATCTCAAAGTTTATCATTGGTATTGCTCAGCAATAAAACTTCGACGATATTTTGCGAACATAATTTAAAAAATAACAGTACAGGAATATTCAGCAACATGCTATCCTAATAGTAATCTTTTGCTTTATGCTCCATGGTTCGCTACTGATACGATATACGTTTCGATGTTTTCTTTGTGTCTTATTCTTTTGTTTATGTTTATATTTGATCGTCAGAATCGGCAGTTCGTAGTATTCGCATGTTTAATTCTGATTTTGAGGATTTGAACTGTGAATAACTAGCAGATAATCCGCACCACCGTATAGTCCGCGGGTGAAAAAATTTGCTTTTTAAACACACATAGTCCGCGGACTATACGCGCGAAATTACGGTAATTGCATTACATAAAAAATTGCAAGAAGCTATGCTTTGGTCCGGGCCGCACCCAGCGATCATTTCTAACAGCAGAGCCGCTAGGCCGACCGCGAACCGCACACGCTCCTAACTCTACGATATCTTCCCTCAGAATGTGTCGGCGTTCCTTCCCAAATCTCCCACTTTCGAATGCCGACTTACCGGCAAATTAATGCATGCTAAAATAGCTTGCTCCAAATATTTTTAGTTGGAGTTAATTTTATGATTAAAAGTTAATTAAAGTGAATTATCTTTATTCACAGATTATTTATTTTGAATCTATTGAAAGATTAACTTATTTTTTCTCTTTTTTGTTGAATTTCTCGAAGTGACGCTATCTTTTGAAAATGCCGATAGATACATCCGGAGGACTACTGAACTTGGGGGAGAAATTCTCGGGTGTGACATAGTGTCAGCTCTAAGAGAGAAAGCGATACAAAATATCAAAGATATTTTTTAGAACTAGATGAAAATATAATCCAGAACATATTTAAATAAATTTTCAGATGCTTATTCACCAAATTACTAAATATTTTGGGATTTATTCTGGATTTTGGGAAATATTTATTAATCATTTTTGGGTTTATTAAATGATTTTTCAGAGCTTATTAACTGAAAAAATAGATAATTCTGGATTTTAATTGAATTATTTCCGGAGTTTAAATAATCATCTCCGATTTAAATTTTTTAAATAAATCACTTCCGTTATTATTATTTTTTATTAAAAATTCATAATAGTTAAATTTTGGAAGGAAGTTTTAAAATGATGAATTTTTAAATAAAATGTTACCTGTTTTACCTTTTAACATTTAAATAAAATATTTATTAGACTGTGAAAAGTTGGAATAGAAACAAAAACGAAAAATCTCTTGGAAGCAAAAGTTGAAAGAATTCTCATACTCTTCCTGAACCTCTGAAATAATTAATTTTTGAAGATCACTCAAAAAAAAAAAAGGTTACTCACAATTCTAGTCTAAAAATGATAATGTCTGTAAGAAAGGGGGGGGGGATGACAGTATCAGGGATGAGATTTTTCCGACTTACATCGGAATACATAATAAATATAAAATAAACCTATCTTTACTTCGTAGTCGTTCTGAGATCTTTCAGCGCCGGGCACCCGGGCCTCTTCGGAGAACGTTAACACTGTGACGGAGTCTTGGGTCTCTGGTTGCTTCCTTGTTGATCTTTCAACAGGTGGTTCCATGCCCTATTTGGGGCCACTGCGCCGCTTTCGTTACACGTGTCGTCATTGGTGGATATTTCGATGGATTCGCGATACATGGCGTATTGATAGTTATTGTAATCGGATAGTTTAATGGTTTTATCGAATTCTATTTTAATATTGTTTTCGTTATATGTTTTGGCTAAGGCTGTGTTGGATTTTCCAGTTTTGATGTCATGTTTATGTTCTTTAACTCTGGTTTTTATTTTTCTTTTGGTGACGCCAATGTAGGAACCGGGTTTATTGTTTTTATCTGTATACGGAATTTTATATATACCTGCGGTTTCGAGTGGGGGGATGGGATCTTTGTCACTACGGATTAATTGATAAATATTCTTATTTGGTTTTATAGGAATGTTTATATTGTATTTACTGGCGATGTTTTTTATTTTATTTGCGGCCCCGCGATCGAAAGGGATGGATGAAGTGAATTTAACGGGTTGTTTTTGATAATTCGGTATATGGTCTAGTTTTTTGAGTCTATTTTCAATTAATTTATTTACGATTTTATTCGGGTATCCTGCTTTTCTTGTTAGATATTTAATGAAATCAAGTTCTTCTTCTAGGTCTTTAGGTTCGTTGCAGATCAAAATGGCGCGATTGATGTAAGATTGGATAGCGTTTGTTTTGTATCTGAAGGGTGTTTTACTTTTAAAATGGATAATTTCATTACTATTGGTTGGTTTTCTGTAGACAGTGGTTTTAAACTTATTTTTAATCCGGGTTATTGTGACATCAAGAAAATTTAGTTTGGATTCTTTCTCTTCTTCGTATGTGTTTATCGTGGTTATTGATATCGTTAAGGATTTCATTGACATCGGTTTTCTTATTAACTATGGCAAAAACGTCGTCGACGTAGCGATACCAGTACAAAATGTCGTTTTTTAAATTTCTTATTATTTGATTTTCTAGTTTTCTTAATTTAAATTCTGCTATGAAGCCTGATATAGGTGACCCCATGGGCACGCCTTTAATCTGTTGATAAATTTTATTGTTAAATGTGAAGTAGTTTTCACTAAGTAAAAAATTAGTGGTGGAGTTTAATGTTCGGGCTATTTCAGGATCAGTATAATTATTGTCAATGGCTTCTTTAACTATTTCACAAGCTTCTTTAATGTCTATTGAAGGATAAAGGTTTATGACGTCGAAACTAACAAGGTGATAATTATCGTTGTTTTCTATTTCTCTTAATTTACTAACGAAATCTTCAGTTGATTCTAAGCAGTGAGGTGAGGGGGGAATGATTCTCTGATAAATGTCTGCCATGTATTTAAATGTCTTGTCCATGTATTTAAATGTCCATGTATTTTAATGTCTGCCATGTATTTAAATACATGGCAGACATTTATCAGAGAATCATTCCCCCCTCACCTCACTGCTTAGAATCAACTGAAGATTTCGTTAGTAAATTAAGAGAAATAGAAAACAACGATAGTTATCACCTTGTTAGTTTCGACGTCATAAACCTTTATCCTTCAATAGACATTAAAGAAGCTTGTGAAATAGTTAAAGAAGCCATTGACAATAATTATACTGATCCTGAAATAGCCCGAACATTAAACTCCACCACTAATTTTTTACTTAGGGAAAACTACTTCACATTTAACAATAAAATTTATCAACAGATTAAAGGCGTGCCCATGGGGTCACCTATATCAGGCTTCATAGCAGAATTTAAATTAAGAAAACCAGAAAATCAAATAATAAGAAATTTAAAAAACGACATTTTGTACTGGTATCGCTACGTCGACGACGTTTTTGCCATAGTTAATAAGAAAATCGATGTCAATGAAATCCTTAACGATATCAATAACTACGATAAAAACATCCAATTCACATACGAAGAAGAGAAAGAATCCAAACTAAATTTTCTTGATGCCACAATAACCCAGATTAAAAATAAGTTTAAAACCACTGTCTACAGAAAACCAACCAATAGTAATGAAATTATCCATTTTAAAAGTAAAACACCCTTCAGATACAAAACAAACGCTATCCAATCTTACATCAATCGCGCCATTTTGATCTGCAACGAACCTAAAGACCTAGAAGAAGAACTTGATTTCATTAAATATCTAACAAGAAAAGCAGGATACCCGAATAAAATCGTAAATAAATTAATTAAAAATAGACTCAAAAAACTAGACCATATTACCGAATTATCAAAAACAACCCGTTAAATTCACTTCATCCATCCCTTTCGATCGCGGGGCCGCAAATAAAATAAAAAACATCGCCAGTAAATACAATATAAACATTCCTATAAAACCAAATAGGAATATTTATCAATTAATCCGTAGTGACAAAGATCCCATCCCCCCACTCGAAACCGCAGGTATATATAAAATTCCGTATACAGATAAAAACAATAAACCCGGTTCCTACATTGGCGTCACCAAAAGAAAAATAAAAACCAGAGTTAAAGAACATAAACATGACATCAAAACTGGAAAATCCAACACAGCCTTAGCCAAAAAATATAACGAAAACGATATTAAAATAGAATTCGATAAAACCATTAAACTATCCGATTACAATAACTATCAATACGCCATGTATCGCGAATCCATCGAAATATCCACCAATGACGACACGTGTAACGAAAGCGGCGCAGTGGCCCCAAATAGGGCATGGAACCACTTGTTGAAAGATCAACAAGGAAGCAACCAGAGACCCAAGACTCCGTCACAGTGTTAACGTTCTCCGAAGAGGCCCGGGTGCCCGGCGCTGAAAGATCTCAGAACGACTGCAAAGTAAAGATAGGTTTATTTTATATTTATTATGTGTTAGTATAACTTCGTTTTTCTTAATTAATTTAAAAGTTTACATCGGAATTTCCGACTTTTTAAAAAATTTTCCAAGAATTTCAGATTTTTAGCATAAAAAATAAATAAATAAAAGTAAAAAATTCGCAAACGTAAAATTTTGCGAGCAGTATACCGGCAATAGCAAATGATGCCTTATATTGAAGCTGTTCCAAAAACTGAAAGAGATAATTGAATAATGATAAATTTTATTTAAATTTTATTTTATTACCTACCAGTATTGGTCAGTATTTTGAACAAAGACAATACTAAAAACGGATATATATATATATATATAAAAAATCGTTCTTCCTGACTGAGTGGGTGATTTATCATCGCCCAGACCAAACCCTTAGACCTAGAAGCATGAAATTTTGTGACAATGTTCTTTCTATGACGTAGGCATCCACTAAGAAGCGATTTTACAAAATTCGCCCCCCAAGGGGAGGAGGGGGGCAAAACGTGATTTCACAAAATCCTTCATATCTTAAACAAAAAAAAAAAAAAAAAAAAAAACCAGTAAATTTTTTGCTTTAAAATATAGCTAACACAAATGTCTAAAAACCAATTTCTGGAATTTTCAAAATTCAGTCCCCAAGGGGGGGTGGGGGAGGGGGGGCAAAACGTGATTTTGCATAATCCTATATATCTAAAACAAAAAAATAGCTGTACGTGAAATTTTTACTCAAATATATAGCTAATGCAACTATCTAAAATCCAATTTCTGGAATTTTAGAAATTCAGCCCCCAGGTGGGGCAGCAAGGGGGGGGGGGACTATGGAGCAAAAACAAATAGAAATACAGTTAGACCATTCAAAATTGGTACAGATAGGTTTTAAAGGCCTGCAAGTCGAATGGGGATATTTTCGATTGTGTTAAATTATTAGGAGGGGCAAGAAGGGTGGGGGGGGGGGCAAAAATAAATAAAAATAGTGTCAGATCGTTCAAAATTGGTACATAGAGGTTTTCGATACTTACAAATCGATTGCAGATATTTTTGAATTTGTAAAATTATTAGGAGGGGCGGGTAGGAGGGTGGGTCGGTAAGGGGGGCTATGGGGCAAAAACAAATAGAAATACAGTTAGGCCGTTCAAAATTGGTACAGATAGGTTTAAGAGGCTTGCAAGTCGAATGGGGATATTTTCGAAAGTGTAAAGTTATTAGGAGTTCCAGGAAGGGGGAGGGGAGGCAAAAAAATAAAAATAGAGTTAGATCGTTCAAAATTGGTATATAGAGGTTTTCGATACTTACAAATCGATTGCGGATATTTTCGAATATGTAAAATTATTAGGAGGAGCAAGAAGGGGGGGTGGGGCAATAAAGGGGGCTATGGGCAAAAACAAATAGAAATACAGTTAGGCCGTTCAAAATTCGTACAGTAGGTTTTAGAGGCCTACAAGTCGAATGGGGAAATTTTCGAAAGTGTAAAGTTATTAGGAGGGCCGGGAAGGTGGGGGGCTGAGGGGCAAAAAAAATAAAATAGACCATTCAAAATTGGTACATAGAGGTTTTCGATACCTACAAATTGATTGCGGATATTTTTGAATTTTTAAAATTATTGGGAGGGGCGGGAAGGGGGGAGTGGAGGGGCAAAAAAAATAAAAATAGAGATAGATCTAACATATTAAAAATATAAAGACCTACCTTTACTTCGTGGTCGTTTAAGATCTTTCGGTACCGGAACCCGGTCCTCTTCAGAAACGTTGCTTCTGTGGTGGAAAACTTGAGACTGTTCACTCCTCTGCTGATTTCTCATCAGGTGGCTCCAAGCTCTATTTGGGGCTACTGTGCTGCTATCGTTGCATACGTCGCTATTGGTTAATATTTCAATTGACTCGCGGTACATGGCATAGTTGTAATTATCGTAATCTGCTAATTTAACGGTTTTATCAAAGTTTATTTTAATGTTGTTTTTACTATATGTTTTGGCTAACGCGGTATTATATTTTCCGGTTTTAATGTCGTTTTCATGTTCTTTGATTCTAGTTTTTATTTTTCTTTTAGTGACACCAATATATGAGCCGTGTTTATTATTTTCATCTATGAATGGAATTTTATAAATGCCGGCGGTTTCAAGAGGGGGGGTGGGGTTTTTATCGCTTCGGATTAGTTGAAAAATATTTTTGTTGGGTTTGATGGGGATATTAATGCCATATTTGCTAGCTGTATTTTTAATTTTGTTAGCGGCTCCGCGATCGTACGGGATGGATGGGGTAAATTTAATGGGTGCTTTTTGGTGACTGGGTATTTGATCACCAAAAAGAACCCATTAAATTTACCCCATCCATCCCGTACGATCGCGAAGCCGCTAACAAAATTAAAAATACAGCTAGCAAATATGGCATTAATATCCCCATCAAACCCAACAAAAATATTTTTCAACTAATCCGAAGCGATAAAAACCCCACCCCACCCCTCTTGAAACCGCCGGCATTTCTAAAATTCCATTCATAGATGAAAATAATAAACACGGCTCATATATTGGTGTCACTAAAATAAAAATAAAAACTAGAATCAAAGAACATGAAAACGACATTAAAACCGGAAAATATAATACCGCGTTAGCCAAAACATATAGTAAAAACAACATTAAAATAAACTTTGATAAAACCGTTAAATTAGCAGATTACGATAATTAAAACTATGCCATGTACCGCGAGTCAATTGAAATATTAACCAATAGCGACGTATGCAACGATAGCAGCGCAGTAGCCCCAAATAGAGCTTGGAGCCACCTGATGAGAAATCAGCAGAGGAGTGAACAGTCTCAAGTTTTCCACCACAGAAGCAACGTTTCTGAAGAGGACCGGGTGCCCGGTACCGAAAGATCTTAAACGACCACGAAGTAAAGCTAGGTCTTTATATTTTTAATATGTTATATTAATATACTTCGTTTTTTATTTTAATTAAATTTAGAGATAGATCGTTCAAAACTGGTGCATAGAGGTTTTTGATACTTATAAATCGATTGCGGATATTTTCGAATTTGTAAAAATATTAGGATAAACGGGAAGGGGGGGGGGCGAAGGGGGAAAATAATAGAAATAAGAGTTAGAGCATTTTGGGAATTTTTTCCGAAGGCAGTGAGAACCCGGTGCGACATTTTTCCTAATCAGATTTTGTTTCTCTTTTTTTTTCACGTGATAAAAATTAATGCAATTTTGAGAATTCAGTAATTATAGTGATTCATTTAAAAATAAGGAGCAGCGAAGCGGACGTTGCCTGCTAGTATATATATATATATACAGGATTTAACCTGGCAAAAAAATTAGCAAAAATAAACAAGCACTATTTTAGCTTTTTCGAAAGTTAACTCTTTGGATACCATTGATTTCTTTTACTTAGCTTTGTTATCCTCAGTTTTGTTTTCTATTCCTTTTGTTCATTGATGATTTTAACCAAGCATCCATATTTGTGACTTTAAAAATATGAATCAGGGAAACTATGTTTTGATTTTATCAATAGAAAAAGAGGTATTCATATCATATGTGTAAAATGAAAAAGCAATTTGAAAACCAAGTAAAGTGTAGTGGTAGATAATTGTGAAATACTAGTGCTAAAAATGCTTCTATGAAGCAAATTCTGAATTCTAACATACTTTTAAATATATTTGCATTTAAATTCAATCATTGAAAATTAAAAATAAATCCAAATTACTATATAAATAAGGATTCCCAAAAGTTTCAGTCCTTTCGTAGTTTTTGCCTGCAAATATTACAAAAAAAAAAAAAAATCTGAATTATTATATAGAGATATTTTATACAGTTATCCAGTTTTAGCTTTTTGGCGAAATTCTGACCGACTTGTTTTAGCAAAATATGATACCTTTTAGCAAAATGCTAAAAAAACTAATGGCAGTTTAAACCCTGTATACATATATTTTACCTGCTCTAGCTTACATTGATTGTTTAAAAAAAAAGGAAAAACCTTTTTAAAAATAAAGAAAAGAGGATAATGAATTTGGCAAATCAATCAACATAGTTGCAGACTGAAATGCTGCACCTAGTAGGCTATCCACCATTAAATTTGAACCATTTACCTTATCCTAATTTGCTTATTATTTTTATTTAGGCCAGTTTCATATTTTAGCTTTCATGCAATTTTATACCTTTTCCAAAAAAAAAAAGGAAATGGAGAGATTCTCTCTCTCTTCTTTTTTTAATTAACTAGGCTTGAGTATTTTAAATAGTGATAATCAGATTCTTATTTGTATAAATTTACATGACAATAAATGACCACGTCATTTTCCTTCTTTTTTTGGTGAAATTTAAGTTTACGCATATTTTCAGACTTTTTGTCCTTTTCCCACTCTCATGCCTGCAGTATATAAAATATGATTGATAAATTCTGTCATGAACAGAAATGTGAAAGTATCTTTTTATAATAAAAATGGTTTTGAAAAGAGCTGATTAGTTGCTGTAATTTTCAATATGTAAGTGGCAGACCTGATACACCTGTTTTACACCAAAAATTTTAATTGATAAAATATAATAGTTTTATATATGATAATACAGGGTTCTGCAGCTTATATGCCAAAGTTATGGTAAATGGATTTTAATATCAGGCTGTAATGAAAGTTTACCACCAAAAAAAATTCTTAATAAAGTTTAAAAAAAAAAAAAAAAAAATGAAACCAGTACCATTAGTGTAGGAAGTAATGACCACCCAAATCTATAATTTTCTGCAAATGTTTTGGTAATTTTTCAAAGCTTTCGGCCCAGGAACTGGCTGGCTATGAGTCCAAAAACAGATCAACCTCATTTCGGAAGTCCTGTGTTGAATCAAAGATAGCACCAGCAAGATGTATCTGCAGGCATGAAAAAAGGTAGAAATCCGAAGAAGCAATGTCGGGGCAATATGGTGGGTGTGGCAAAAGATCCTTTCTGAGTCCGGCAAGTGAAGGCAAACACATGTGGTCTTGCATTATCTTTCTTAGGTACCATATTTATTTAAATTAACTTTAGTTTTTCATTTATAAAGGTAATATTAATAGAATACTTTTATACATTTAAAATATTTATAGATTACTTTTACATACTTAATTGTAGTATCTAAAAATATGGCACAAACCTTGTTTTCATTGCTCCAGAGCAACTGCAAACATCAGAATGTAAACAGTATAATGTAAATTAGTGACTAAATCTCAGTGATCACTGCTACAACATACTAACTGTGATCTGCTTTGCCAGAATGGAGATAACAGGAATGAACTTTGCAGATGTCATTAGTTTTTTGTGTCTTTTTGTTAGCTTCAGTCAAGATGTAAATTGTTTACGGTGTGAGAGCTATAAATGTGTGGTGTTTTAAGCAAGTCAGAGCCTGTCTGTCTACCTGTTTGCTCTCAAACTTTTCTTATTTTGTTATGTTATTTTTATAGCAGAGTTTGCTGGATATAATGATAGTTTTATTTGAATGTACTTTAATTATGCTTAATTAAAATAAGTTTGTTTTTTACATCTGTACTGTTAAAAATTTAAACAGAAAACTCTGTAATCCATTATCTTAAGTCTTACGTAAAATTACAGAGAAAAATAAATGGAGATATTAAGAAACTTATTTTATACATTCACTTTAATAACTAATATTAATTTATTTAATTATTGGTGAGAATATATTTCGGACTTGGAATGCTTTTTCTAAAGTAGAAGCAGTCATTTTTAATTTTAATTAAAAAATTGAATAATAAAATTATGTAAAAATACAGAATAAAGGTTGAGAATCTCTATTATTCACTTTTAACTAAGAATTACTATAAATTTACAGAGACTCTAGATAAATATTTACATTAAATTTACAGAAATTTTTAACAGTGTGAATTATTTACTAAAGTCTTCCACACACTTAGACCACTACACTGTTTAGGCACCTCTGACCTAGTTATGCTTATGTGGTGGAAGTGAAGATGTATTACTGCTGGCTATGTTCCTGTGTTTCCTGAGACTGCTTTTAAAGAGTGGACTTTATGTTTTTGGCAAGATTTTCCACTTCACTTTTCCAGTTGAATTGTGTAGACCAGAATTAAAAGGATGAATTCTAAAACTCCATTTCTGTTGACTGCCAGCAATTGGGAAATATGAAAGGTCAAAATAAAAGTACTTTTAATACATCATGGAGTTTGCTGTTTTATAGAGAAACCTGATCTTGCTGAACTTATTCAAGACAAAGGTGCCATTTCAGATAAAGCTGCTGTACTTGTTCATAATAAGGGTGCTACTTCAGATAAAGCTGCTACAGCCACAAAAGCCATGTCCTCAGTTTCTGAACAGTTGACCTGGAAAGAAAAGAGTGGCTTGCAGTTGACAGGGATGGGATTTTTCAGCTTCTTTGTACGTTTAAATTTTCAGCTTTTTAAAAAAAAATTTCAGCTTTTTTTATGTTCCTGATGTGCATTTGTTCTTTTTTTATACATTGAAGATTAAAATAAATATTTATTATTCTAACATAATAGATTTTGTCATCAAAATTCTAGTATTTCATTTCAACATCTTGCCTTTGCGTACAGTTTGAGAAAAGACAAAGCTTTCATCCTGATATACCATTTGCTGAGTATAGAGTTTAAACCATTAATTTTATGTACAACTGATGGAGCTGAGGCATAGAAAATTCTTAATAAGCATTTTGAACCTTCTACATGTGTAAGAATAATATAATTATTGGATGATTTTTTCACTACAAGTTGTCAACCAGGTGAAAATTTGGGACTTTTCTTATGTCGACTAAAACAAGTCGCAAAAAAATTATGTGAAGCTGGTCATGAGTTATAGACATTGTACATAGGATATCAGATGATAAGAAATTTGCCTGAACAGTTTCAAGCTATAGTACAATCGATCTACCTATGGCCAGATGAAGAATTTGTGCCAGACAAGATAGAAAATGAGCTATTTTTAGAAGAAAATCGTCTGAAGCTTTTTGCTGATGGACTGAATGTTGGAAAAGCAGTTTTTAATAGTGAGACTGTAAAGTCGGGTAAAAAATTATGTTATACTAAAAAATCAAATTTTAATAATTATGGGCATTCTAATGTTAAAAATTGTAATTATTTTAGTGGTTCCAAAAATTCTAGTAAATTTAAAGATTCTTGTATTGGTAATTGTAAAAATGTAACTAATGTAAAAAAAAAAGTAATTATAAAAAAAGAATCAAATGTTTCTAAGTTTTGAAATGCTTTTTAAAAAAAGGGGGTTATTGGTCCTTGTTTTAAATGTGGTCAGTATGACCATTTAAAATCTAATTGTATAAATAGAACTGCTCATTCCAATCAATTTTCTGGGGTTAATATTGTTGAAATAGATAAATGTAACTTTTCTTTTTCTGAATGTAGTTTGACTGAACTCTCTCCTGAGGCAAATTCCTCAGTTATAAACAATGATAATGTAAGTTGGGTTTTTGAAACTGCTGCTACTTCTCATTTCTGTCACAATAAAAAGTTATATTTATTTAGTTTTTGAAGCAGTAGAAAATATGCAGATGTCATTAGCAGTTGGGGAGAAAGGAAGTTCAATTCAGGGAAAGGGATCCATTCAATTTCTAGTTAAATATAAAAATACAGTGAAACCCCAATTTTACATTTCTCAAGGGACTGGATAAAAAAAGTGTAAGATACGGGAAATACATAGAAAGCAAAAAATCAAGTAGAAAAAAAACTAAAGGTAGTAGATGACTCTTTCAAAAGGTATTACAATCTATATTTTACGAAAGAACATTATACATACCATTTTAAGATCATTTTAACACATTTAGTTGCGAATCCTGGAGTTTAGAGGTTGAAAATAGTCTGTAATAGTGGATTGTTTTTTTAGTCATTGAGTTCAAAGTGAATGCAGCATGTTAGAATCAAAAATTCTAACACTTTTGAATTCGGTTAATTTTTATTAAATCCTCCGGAAAATATTTTAGTTACTTTTATTTTATTTATTTTCTCCATTTAAAATTTCTTAAAATTCGTAATTTTCAATAAACAAAAAAATTTAAGAATTTCCAGTGAAGCGTTTTGTTTGTAAACAAAACTACCGATGTTTCCGGATTGTAAACAAACGCCTTAGCCAATAAAGAAATTCAATTTTAATCATGATTCAAATCAGTTCAAAATCTTTTTAGATCGTCTGCAAATAATTTAAAAATAATTGTATTAATTTTCCTAACGTTCATTTTTCACTAATTAAAATCAGTGACGTCATTTTCATTGACGATTTTCAAATTTTTCTTCTGGAATGTTCCATTCGGTTCGCAGCGAATATGTCAGGTCCGCAGCGAATATATCACGGCGCCGATTTAAAAGTGGCATCTCTCTAGGAAAATGTGTATTTTTTTATATTAATATTGAATCCAAAAATTAACCCAATATAAAATATTCCGTTCATAAAATTAAATTTATTTATTTCCATTTTATTATTTATTATTCAGCAGACGATCCGGATAAAAATAATTCATTTTCGGACTATTTATCGCGCGCAGCAATTTGAATGTGCGTAGTCTCGCGGCGCGGGAGATTGGAAGGCATCTCTGACTCTCTCTCTGGTAAGCTCTTGTGGAAGAGGGTGTGAGTTCTCGCCGCTCGGCGGCATCGGCTTATAGCCGGTGCGCGCGAGTAGTTTTACGGACATCCATATTTATTGCTAATACTACGTAATTTGTGTGTTTCTGCCAAAATTATGAACTAATTGCTTGAATTTAAACGAAGTGGTATCTCTAAAGGAAATGCGCTCTCCAGTCCTACGGAAGTCGCCTCCAGCTGCTAGGCCTAACGCGAGGCCTAAAGACTGCATCTACGGAAAACCATCTTCGAAGCTCTTAAGTGCTCCATCTCAATGATTAATGAGAACGAATTAAGTGGATAATCCAAAATATCCTGATAGAATGCCGCTGTGTGATGATATCCATATACAGGAAGGTGGCTTGTACTGGCTACCTAAAGATGATACTGGTGAAAGCCGTTACCGAGCGATTCCCATCTGCTTTTAAGTTTACAGATCATGTACCAATATTCTCTTCTGTTATCCATCCTCCTCTCACGTAAATGATAAATGGCTACCTACAGCACACTGAATACGTTCCATTGTGAGCTGAGCGAGAATAAAAACTTAATTATTTAGAGTTAAGCATGTCATAAATAGAATGAACGCTGTATAAACTCACAAACGTTATTATTACTATTTAAAATAATGCATTCTTCCAATGAGAGGTCAATATCATATACCATCAATAATGAGTGTGAGAATTATAATGTATTCAACGATCTATTTTATAGTGTACACCTTTGATGTAATGATAATTGGTGACGGCGCCGCCATTATTCGTTGTTTCAATTCTTTAATTTTGCTGCAGCAAAGAATCCTTAACATATGGTAATTAAAATAAAGAAGATTCGTATACAAAAAGTGTTCGTTTTTTGTGTGTTTTGATATTATGAAGGGTGCCTTTGGATATTTACCTTTCTTTTTCAGGTATATGTTATTTCTTCATTGGGGTAAGTTAATTATTATTTTTCTATGATTGTTTTATTAATTTAATTTAAATGATTATTATTGGTCTTGATTTAAAAGTTTCAATTAGCCGCGGCACCTCATAACGCAGTGTACTATCACTAATTCAATTTACTTCCGGCCTTTAATCGATCTATCAATTTTCATTATTTACTAACTTTATAATTTTCCAAAATCCAAAAATCAAGTATTATTGAATAACTAAATTTATTGTTTAACATTTGGTGCCGTCGCGAAAAATAACCTCCGTTAAGGTTGAGAACCTGAGGTTATTTAATCATTAATCCTTTTTTCAAAATTAATTAATTTTAGCGATCGCGATTTTAAAAAAAAATAAAAAAAAAAAAAATCGTGAAGATTTATTTTTTGTCTCATTATGCATGCCACTTAAAATAATCTAGATATTATATTTTCATGTTGTATGTTTTATTTTATTTGATTTCAAGGTGGGAAATCTCAATATATGGCATTCCAAGAAAGGGAATGTAGATAAATTTTTGAGCTATTTTAGCTGTAAACTTTTAAAGAAAATAAACAAAAAATTGAGATTTGCCACTATTACATGCCCTATATTAATATTTCATGGAAATTTTGTGTATTTTATTTTATTTTAATGTGGTAAGTCCCAATTTATGGTATTCCAGTAAATAAAAGGAATACATGTAATTTTTAGAGCTATTTTAGCTATAATTATTTAAAAAATAAAGAAATAATTGAGATTTGCCACATTTTTTAAACATTCCATGGAATTGGAGTGTGATTTAATGTTCGGAAATTAGATATTGATTTTAATTTTATGTTGAACAAAGAAAATGATAATTTTTTTATTCATACATTTGTGTTTTTTCTATGGAAATCTGCTAAGTGAAATTTAATATAGATATTTAATTTACAGTTATTTACTTAGTGTCCTTTTCCATTTATTACATTTTCTCTCTGGGTAGAGTTAAAAATAAGATGATTTTAATAACTCTAGATAGAGGTTTCACAAAAAAAAAAAAAAAAAAAAAGCCTTTCTGGATATGCAAGATTCATTTATTTTGATGTATAATATGCTGCAATGATTACATAGAGAAAATTTCAAAAAAAAAAATAATAATAAGGGGTCTTGAATATCTCCGATTTTAAATACAATCATTTATTTAAGTATGATTTGCCTTAAGTATGGCAATTTCAAAAAAATGTTTTGAAAAATTAGAGAGATGAAAAAATTTACATCAAAAAATTCAGAATATAAATTTATTTGTAAGGGATGAATGATTATAAACTACATGGTGTTACTTAGAAAATTCTAAATAAAAAAGTCCAAAGGTGCGAGATATTTTTTTTGGGGGCGAAGGTGTTTAGATTTGATTATTGGGACAGTGAAATTTTGCGTTTATGGTAATTTGAGCTGATGGCCACAGCAATCATTGTGCCATGCGAAATTTTAACTATAAACCCAGTTGACTAGGCATTTCACTTCAAAAATAAATGAATAAATAAATAAAGGGTTACATACCTTTTAATTTTCCATCACACCTAAAGAATTTACAGGAAACATTTATAGGCAATTAAAATTCAGATCATTGTTCTATTTATATATACAAAAATTATATTTGATTTATTATATTAAAACTGTGCACAGTATGTATAAAATTTATAGGGTAGATGATAGGGCATGACACTTGCAGTTTTTATATAAGTCGATGAGGTTAAAACTGATTAGGTACCCGTTTTTCACTTCAGGTGAATGTAAGTCTGTGGCTTAAACTGACATGCATGCTTTCTATTCAAAATTCTATATATGAAAACTACCTTGAATATTATTTATAGCATATGTAGAGACCATTATAAGCTGAGCCTATAATTAGTGTGAACAGCAGTCTCGTTATGCATTGCCTTTATTGATATGGGACGAATAAATTCCCCTTTTCTTCAATTAAAATGAATTAAAAGAAAAGACAATGATCTAAAATTATGTTATATATGATGTGATCATCACAATGCCTGTTTTCCTGCTAAGAAATTTAAAGAACATTAATATTACTCTAAAATGTTCAATTTTGTTTCTCACTATTCATCCCCATGAGATTGCATTTCAACCCCAAACAATTTTAATATTCAAATTTACTCATAACTAAAACTTCTCAGCAAAGCAAAAAAAAAAAAAAAAAAAATATTTTTCACTCTCTTTTCAAATTTTATGATACTGGTTCCTCCAATAGACATTCAAGTTAGCAGACAAAATACATAAATTAATATATAGCAAAAAATTTTTTTTACTTACATTAAAGTATTCTGGAATTGCTTTTGATGGGATACTGAGAAATCCGAGCCCAGAGTGATTCAAAATCTGTCAGGCTGGTCCGAGGTAATGTTTCACTTTTGTGCACTGGTGCTGCGGTTCCTAGGTATTCTCACTTCTTCAATTTCAGACTAAATTTGTCAACCTAAATCTCACATGAATGAAAATCTACAAAAAACATATTTACTTACCTGTTTAAAAAAAAAAAAAAAAAAAAAAAAAAAAAAAAGATATATGCATTTTTCAAATTATTAAGGTATATTCAAAAATGTTCAATCACTGACACCTACCTGTTTTAAATCTGTTGCTATTTGGCAGGAGTGTATATTCACAAATAACACAAATCAATTTTACAAACAGTATTTATTTTCCAATTCTTTATGCATGTGGCACATTGTAGAAATATAGGTATTGTCCTAGAGTATTGATGGAGACCATTTATAGCCGAGCCTTTATTTAAGTGTCATTGGCTGTCTCACATGCTCATCACAATAGTGTTACAGCTCTAAAAGTCTTTCATTTGTAGATATGACAATGTGCGGATGGCAAAGGCAACATCGTTATGGGGGTCACTAGCGGTTTCACTTAGATATAATTATCTGCCGTCATCTGTAACAATGTGGGCGTTGGAACTGCTTCATTCGTACTTGTTTAGTATATCTACTATTGAGTTCCAATAAATTTTTTACCTTTAATGATTTGTTGTGAGGTGCATAATTTACACTTAATAATCCCCGTCCTAATATTTTTAGCTGAGATGTTTTTGGTAAAAAAAAAAAAAAAAAAAAAACTTATTCATAACTAAAATTTTCTTTTCAAGTGGTTTATTTTGGCAGATTTCCATTATCTTCATTAACTCCATTGTATTATTATAACTCCATTGTACTATTTTATGTTATGTGTTGAAAAAGTGGTATGCATATGATTTTTTTTTTTAACTTACCCCACATCATTTATGTTTTCAGTATTATTATATATATTCGGAAATGCACTTATGCAGTATATTTATGTTTTGGGTTTAGTGTATACATGATGTTACTAAGTCCTTCCAATTTCCTGCTGCTATAATTTTTTTTTGGAGAAGGGGGGTAATGTTAGAATAAAAAATTCTAACACTTTTGAATTCGGTTAATTTTTATTAAATCCTCCGGAAAATATTTTAGTTACTTTTATTTTATTTATTTTCTCCATTTAAAATTTCTTAAAATTCGTAATTTTCAATAAACAAAAAAATTTAAGAATTTCCAGTGAAGCGTTTTGTTTGTAAACAAAACTACCGATGTTTCCGGATTGTAAACAAACGCCTTAGCCAATAAAGAAATTCAATTTTAATCATGATTCAAATCAGTTCAAAATCTTTTTAGATCGTCTGCAAATAATTTAAAAATAATTGTATTAATTTTCCTAACGTTCATTTTTCACTAATTAAAATCAGTGACGTCATTTTCATTGACGATTTTCAAATTTTTCTTCTGGAATGTTCCATTCGGTTCGCAGCGAATATGTCAGGTCCGCAGCGAATATATCACGGCGCCGATTTAAAAGTGGCATCTCTCTAGGAAAATGTCTATTTTTTTATATTAATATTGAATCCAAAAATTAACCCAATATAAAATATTCCGTTCATAAAATTAAATTTATTTATTTCCATTTTATTATTTATTATTCAGCAGACGATCCGGATAAAAATAATTCATTTTCGGACTATTTATCGCGCGCAGCAATTTGAATGTGCGTAGTCTCGCGGCGCGGGAGATTGGAAGGCATCTCTGACTCTCTCTCTGGTAAGCTCTTGTGGAAGAGGGTGTGAGTTCTCGCCGCTCGGCGGCATCGGCTTATAGCCGGTGCGCGCGAGTAGTTTTACGGACATCCATATTTATTGCTAATACTACGTAATTTGTGTGTTTCTGCCAAAATTATGAACTAATTGCTTGAATTTAAACGAAGTGGTATCTCTAAAGGAAATGCGCTCTCCAGTCCTACGGAAGTCGCCTCCAGCTGCTAGGCCTAACGCGAGGCCTAAAGACTGCATCTACGGAAAACCATCTTCGAAGCTCTTAAGTGCTCCATCTCAATGATTAATGAGAACGAATTAAGTGGATAATCCAAAATATCCTGATAGAATGCCGCTGTGTGATGATATCCATATACAGGAAGGTGGCTTGTACTGGCTACCTAAAGATGATACTGGTGAAAGCCGTTACCGAGCGATTCCCATCTGCTTTTAAGTTTACAGATCATGTACCAATATTCTCTTCTGTTATCCATCCTCCTCTCACGTAAATGATAAATGGCTACCTACAGCACACTGAATACGTTCCATTGTGAGCTGAGCGAGAATAAAAACTTAATTATTTAGAGTTAAGCATGTCATAAATAGAATGAACGCTGTATAAACTCACAAACGTTATTATTACTATTTAAAATAATGCATTCTTCCAATGAGAGGTCAATATCATATACCATCAATAATGAGTGTGAGAATTATAATGTATTCAACGATCTATTTTATAGTGTACACCTTTGATGTAATGATAATTGGTGACGGCGCCGCCATTATTCGTTGTTTCAATTCTTTAATTTTGCTGCAGCAAAGAATCCTTAACATATGGTAATTAAAATAAAGAAGATTCGTATACAAAAAGTGTTCGTTTTTTGTGTGTTTTGATATTATGAAGGGTGCCTTTGGATATTTACCTTTCTTTTTCAGGTATATGTTATTTCTTCATTGGGGTAAGTTAATTATTATTTTTCTATGATTGTTTTATTAATTTAATTTAAATGATTATTATTGGTCTTGATTTAAAAGTTTCAATTAGCCGCGGCACCTCATAACGCAGTGTACTATCACTAATTCAATTTACTTCCGGCCTTTAATCGATCTATCAATTTTCATTATTTACTAACTTTATAATTTTCCAAAATCCAAAAATCAAGTATTATTGAATAACTAAATTTATTGTTTAACACAGCATCTTCCAGGATCGAAATACTTTGCAAGTTTCTTTCCTGGTCTTTATGAGAAAGAAAATAGTCTTTCACTATTTGTAAGCTTTTCAATGCAATATTGAAAGAAGGGATGGGCTGTGCTTCTGTTTCTTCTTGTTCATCTTCATCAATAGACGAAAAGTCCATAAGGTCTTTTACGGAGCAGTAGCTCTATCAGCTTCACATGTTGCTAAGTTTTCTGGTATGTAATTGTCGAAGTCATAGATAACTGTTTTGTTGTTATTCTCCGAGTCTACTGCAGCTGATTCTTCATCTGTTCCCGGTTCATTAGATGCTACAATTCCGCTTTCTTCAAAACAATGAGAAATACACTGTTGTGTAATGTTTCTCCACATTGCAGAAATAAAATAGCCTCTAGAACACTTAACTTTAGTTTGCAGGCATCATTTAGGTTTCCATTTTCTAGTTCAGCTACAGCTTTGCGGACAAGTTGCTTTCTATAAAACACCTTGAAAGATTGAATAATGCCGAGATCACAAGGCTGCAATTTGCTTGTACAGTCAGCCAAAAAAGGACACCCCCCCCCCCCCCACACACACACACACCTAATTTCGCCGTAAAATATCATAGAAACTTAATTATAGAACATTAATTAAAACAAAGAGTTTAAATTAACAATATAATAATAAATTTATTAAACATCAAACTTAACAAGACGACTATGAATAAGTCGTAAAAATTGACTGTAAAAGTCAAATGAAAATTGAAACAAAATAAGTTGAATTAAAATAAATTTCATTTCTGCCAGTGATTGCACTTTATATATATACAGCCCAGAGGATCAAACTTATTAAAACTAAAAGTCATATTGAAGACAAAAATGTCATTTCCGAAGTTACTTTATCGATGAGATTTAAATTACTGTCAAGCATAAATATTTCCGACATCTCAAATCAAAAAATTTAAAAATTGATAACTTCTTCTAAAGAACTATGACATTTTAACAATTAACTGAAAATAATACGAACTCATAACTTTGAGTTCAAACTAAAACAAATTATAATAAATCCTTTAATATGTTTCAACTAAACATATCGAAAACATGAAACAATAAAATAAAAGAGAGCGAAGAAATGAAGCAACATACCTTATTTATACTATTTCAATGGGATTATTCAGTAGCCATTCAGCAGCGACAATGAGACCACGCTGCCGATACGGCAACTCCCCCTATGTGGTTAATCACCGTAGCAACGCTATGACTCAAACAATACCACACCATCTAGAGGCCAAAGGCAAAAACTTCATTTAAACTTTTATTGCTAACGTGTCACGTACGACAAACGTAAACATAATTTTAATATAAAGGATTTATTAAAAAGAAAAACACTTAATAAATGTTTGAAAATGAAAAAGGTAAATTCAATAAAAGAAATTATGCTTAATTCTTTATGCTATATCATTAAATTAATATTTATTTATTTTAATACAATGTTTATTTCAAAACGAAGTATAATTGTATAACATAACCCTTAAAACCAATATCGTAAACTTACTTAGTATAAAAATAACTTTACGACTAATGATCCTCATAAAACACGGCAGTTTAAAGAAAACT
Source organism: Salticus scenicus (assembly GCA_963930645.1). Taxonomy (NCBI): domain Eukaryota; kingdom Metazoa; phylum Arthropoda; class Arachnida; order Araneae; family Salticidae; genus Salticus; species Salticus scenicus. The sequence continues at coordinate 257,219,756 of OZ005650.1, read as the reverse complement.
GATTTTAATAAAGTTTAAAGAGAATCGCTCTGGAACCAAGCTTAACTTACATTTAAATACATCAGACTTCTTATTGAATTTTCAAATTGCACCTGTGCAAAAAATGCGATGTCCGATTAAAGGGCAAAACTGGGAAAATTCATTAGTGGCCAGTGGCCGGTACTGCCAGTTTCATTAGTAGCCACTTTTTTAAGTTAGTGGCCACTTTTCACATAAGACTATTTCTTTCAGACTGCAAAAAGCATTGTCACCATTTTGCGGTATAATTACCGCAAGAAAAATATGAAAATAAGAAATACATATAATAAAATTAACACAGGGACACTGAAATTGTAATTTGTAATTACGCTCTTTTTAAAAATCCTAAATTGCACAACCTAAATTAAAATCTGTTTAGGGCTGTAATAATAACAGCAAAAGTTTTTATCTTTCAGATAATTCAGTAGTACTTTTTTTTTTTTTTTCAATTTATTTAAGTGAAATAAGCTGTTATCATTCACAGTTCACATTGATATTTTCTAGTAAATGAATCAGCTGATTCATCATCATCACAACCTTTTACATGGTCATGTGTAAATACAGTTAGCAGTTTTATTATTTTTTCTTATTTCTAAAGACACACTTTTTTAAATGATTTTTTTTCAATAGTGTTAAAATATTTCCTCTTAAAAAGTATAGATATGGAAACTTAGCTGCTTCATTAAAAATAATTTACTTACCTGCCAAATTTGTAGCTTTAAAAATAGGGATATTTCTACTTTAAAATGGGAAGAAAAAGGAAGATTTCTACTCAAAAGAAAGCAAATACAATTTTTTTTGAAAAATACACATTTAAGCCAAATCAAATTTTGATACACACATTTGTCAAATATCTTAAATGGGTTAAATATATATTAAATACTATGGAGCTTTGCAGGACATTTGATCATTAACTGCTAGTTGAAATGGAGCGCACATGTGTGTGTGTGTGTGTGTGTGCGTGTGGCGGGGGGGGGGATACATCTATATACTTCCTTATAGGTTCTAGAATCTAATCAAGAAAGTTTAAAATGAATATTTACAATTATGTTATGGATGGAGAGAGATTGTAAATCACAAGGTTTCAGTGGAGCATGTAATTGCCAATCGTTGGAGAGGGGGGGGGGGGGAATTACAAGAATTATGAGTAAGAGATATTAAACAATTCTACTTCTTTACAGATTCTAGAATCTAATAAAGTAAGTTTAAAATAGGTATTTATATTTTTGCTTCAAATGGAGAATGATCAGAAATTATAAAGCTTTCTATAAGCTGTGTGATCACAGATCGTTAGGGGGAGGGAAAGGGGGGGTCCAAAAATTATATGAGTGAGATATATTAAACAATTCTACTTCTTTATAGGTTGTAGAATATAATAAAGGAAGTTTAAAATGAACATTGACATTTATGCCATGGATGGAAAAGATTGAAAATCACAAGGCTTCGATTGCCTATCGTCGCTCGATTTTTAGAATCTTTTAATGATCACAAAAAGTGGCGACTTTAGTGGCGATCGATGCATAATTTTTAATCGCCATCTTTTTTTATTTAGTTGCCATGTGACCGGTGGCGACCGTTAATTTTGCCCTTTATGTCCGATGTCACATCATATAAAATTTATTATAAAGGTATGTTCAATAGCAAAAACAGCAAAATATCTTTAAAAAAGAACAATATAGCACATGGGAATGTATAGGGCACATTTTCATTTAAAAAAAGTGAAGTGTGCATTTTCACTTGGAAAAAAAAAAAAAAAAAAAAAAAAAAAGCAGGGCGCACCGGCACTAAAACAAAATAGGGCAGGAAAACAAAATAGTACAGTGCACATCGCCCTCTGAAAAATGCATAACATGAACACTAATAATAATTGTCAAAATCTCTTTATTAAAAATTATTATTATTACTTGGTATGTATGAAAATGCATGCAGTTAACATAAAAAATTTTTGCATCATCTTAAAAATCACAACCGATAATTTGAGCCTGGATATTTGTGAAAGAATCCTGGCTCAAGCACACTCGTAGTACTTTATTTGAGCATAAAATAGTGCATTATCTTGTGTCTAAATATAATAGTTACTAGTATATAACCCCGTCAAAAATGACGGAATGTGAACAATAAATCTTGAAAACAATGTTTAGAACATGAAGATTACCACATGAACATTTAAATGTATTTTCAACTTTTGTTTATCAAATGTGTTTCGATATTTTATAATTTTCGTTCTGAAATTAAAAAAATTCTACCCGATCAATAAATATGAATGAAAATAAAAAAACTGCTCACTGACAAAAAGTATAGGCCCGACAACCACAACAGCAACAACACATCCCAGTGTTCCGTTAAGTGCTCTATTTAATGTCATCATAATAAGAAAAATCTGGTGTGTCACTCACACGACTTTCTCTTACCCTGAAATTTAATGCTATAAGTACAGGTTGGAGATTAAAAGGTAAGATAACGTGTACTGTTATATAAACCTATGTTGAACAATTCAAATTTGGCTTCGGAAGAGTTTTATATGATAATTAGTTCTGGCCCTCCTCAACCCCTCGTTTCATTAATGCACCTACATTTATACAGAATTTAATTCGGTTATTAAAAAATAATTCTGTTTTTAAAAAATTATTTATTAAAATTATTATTTAAAAAAGTTATCTTGTATGATAATACAGACGATTTCCATATTAGAGAAGTAGTATAACACTAAATATTTAAAAAAAAAAAAAAAAATTATTCTCAATATTAAAGTTAAAAAAAAAATAAAAAAATTTTTTTTTTTTTTTTTTTTTTTTTGTTAAAATTGAAAAGAATTAATAACTTGATTTTAAATTATCGCAGATCGATGGTTCAACCATTCGTTTTAAACGTATTGTCGAGCTCTTTTGAAAGATACCCATCATGAAAATTTACTCCCCTCGAGGGGGGGCGGCGAGGCTCCTACATACACAAAAAAAAATTTCCCTGTTGACTATCTCTATTACAAAAAATATATATTCGTTTTATTTGGTCTAGCGCAGTCTATAGATGTTAAATTCTACTTACCTGCAATTTCCCCCATAGACGTAATGTATTTTAATACTTTTGAGTGTCCCTGTACGCGAACCATTTGCTTCATCTTAACGAAAAGCTTACTGTAGCATCCCTATATGATACACATTTAGAATACCGAGTTTGGAATTTCTGCTACTATTTGTTCTTGAGATATGCTGATAATAGACACACAGACATCCAAACACACAGACAGACAGACACACACACACAGAGACCATTCGCTAAAAACATGATTTTCGTATTCAGGGGACCTCAGAACATGTAAGTATAACAAAAAACCACGGTTGAAAATTTGACCGTAAAACAATACTTTCTCGACCCTATGGGTAAGAGAAAGTAAAAAACTATTCACTTCATTTTACCAAAATACTTTTTTTTAAGACTATCGAAGATCCTGTTTTTAAATACGCATGCGAAGTGTGACGTCACTGACCTTCCGTGGATGCAAGAAAAAGATTCCCTATGTTAATCGTCCATTGGATTTTTTGTAAAAAATTATTAAAAATCGAGAAAAATTATTTCCCGATTTTAATACCTGTATTTGGGTATAGATATGCTATCGTATCCATGTGTTGAATTGAGTTATTTTGACAAAATTGACAAAATTTTAAGTTTCAAAACTGTGTCATCTTTGGCGTTTTTTTGTATTTGGTGATTAAAAACATAATACGAAAATATACATGACAGATGTTTATTTTCGTAATATGCATTGTACAAAATATTGTTTCATATAATTCATCGCTCTCTTAATATAAGTTGTTAAAATAACCATGATTTTTGAAAGGAATTAAATATGTTCGCCAAAATAATTTGGCGATATTTTTTTTTCCGCCAAGGATGACAGATATATTAAATCTATTCCGCTGCAACATATGAGTATCTTATATCAGACACTTTATTTAGACATTTGAAAACAAATTTGACTTCAAATTATGATAGAATATTTATAATTTTCCTTTTAATTAGTATATTAGTTGAATATTATTGTGTAAATATCATCCTTTGAAATGAAATGCTTATGTTTTGAATCGAATATGGAAGTTTGCCATTTTTTTTTTCTAGAGTTTTGAAATTTAAATTTTATCAATTTTACAGCAAAAACAACTTAATCTAACGCATGCAGACGATAACTAATACATATCTATACCGAAATATGGGGATTAAAATCGAGAAATACTTTGCCTCAATTTTTAATAATTTTTTACAAAAAATCCAATGGGCGATTAACATAGGAAATCTTTTTTTTTTTTGCATCCACTGACGGGCATTGACGTCATCACTTTGCTTGCGTATTTTCTAATTAACTATCCAATAATTACAGACACTCCATGCTAACCCAAATTCAACTCTACTCGATACTTCCAACCAGCTATCTCACCCGCAACATCGCCAAAATATCCGGGATCCAGCTAGGGACTTTCTCATTCTCAACCGAACATTTTATCTTGACTCGACATTATCACCTTAGACTACTTACTTTCAATACTGATTTCAACTGGTGACCTTTACTTGCCCAACCAAACATTCTATCCCAACTATAAATTTACACTAATTTCAAAACTAAAATCAACTGGCGTCATTTACGTACTGAACTCGACGCCAATCATACCTTACAATGTAAACAAACAATGAAGCTTGATAAAAATATTTAAAGACTTTAATATGCTTTTACAAATATTTTAAGAGTTTTAAGGCTTTCATATGTTTTAGAAATACTTTAAGCGGTTTTTTTTTTTTTTTTTCGTAGAAACAGTCAAAGAGTCGTTCATTCGGAATCCATTTGGAATTTGTATTTTCTGAATGGCAACAGTTTTGGTTTGTTTTTATTTGGCTTACAATCATGAATCATGAAGTTACATAATTCTGTTTATAGATTCATGTTTATAATAGCCAGTGATCTATTATATTTAGTTTAGATCTTTAAACATTACAATTGAATAGTTTTTCAAGGTTTTAGTGAAAATAAATAAGAATACGTGCGATACAAAACATATTATATGTATGTTTCCGTAAGTTGAACCAGCTCAGTGAGTTGAATAAACGGGAAAAGAACATGGCTGCCAAAAGTTTCTGTTTTGAAGCGGTACTAACCGGATTCGTTCATGACAGATGAGGATCATTATATATATTAACTAGTATATAGCCCCGTCAAAAATGACGGAATGTGAACGATAAATCTTGAAAACATAGTTTAGATCATGAACATTACCACGTGATCATTCAAATGTATTTTCAGTTTTTGTTTATAAATCAAATGTGTTTCGATATTTTCTAATTTTCGTTCTGAAATTAAAAAAATTCTACCCGATCAATAAATATGAATGACAATAAAAAAACTGCTGGTTGACAAAAAATATAGGCCCGACAACACAACAGCAACAACACATCCCAGTGTTCCGTTAAGTGCTCTATTTAAAGTCCTCATAATAAGAATAATCTAGTGTGTCACTCACACGACTTTCTCTTACCCTGAAATTTAATGCTATAAGTACAGGTTGGAGATTAAGAGGTAAGATAACGTGTACTGTTATGTAAACCTACGTTAAACAATTCAAATTAGGGTTCGGAAGAGTTTTATATGATAATTAGTTCTGGCCCCCCTCAACCCTCTGTTTCATTAATGCACCTACATTTATATAGAATTTAATTCGGTTATTAAAAAATAATTCAGTTTAAAAAAAATAATTTATTAAAATTATTATTTTAAAAAGTTATCTTGTATGATAATACAGACGATTTCCATATTAGAGAAATAGTATAACACTAAACATCTAAAAAAAAGTTGAATTTATTCTCAATATTAAAGTAAAAAAAAAAAAAAAAAAAAATTTAAAAATGAAAGAAATCAATAACTTTATTTTAAATTATCGTAGATCGATGGTTCAACCATTCGTTTTAAAGGTATTGGCGAGATCTTTTAAAAGATACCCATCATGAAAATTTACTCCACTCGAGGGAGGACATCTACCCCCCGGGGGGGGGGGGGGGGGGCGAGGCTCCTACATACACAAAAAAAAATTTCCCAGTTGACTATCTCTATTACAAAAAATATGTATTCGTTTCATTTGGTTTAGTGCAGTCTATAGATGTTAAATTCTACTTACCTGCCATTTCCCCCATAGACCGCCGTAATGTATTTGAATACTTTTGAATGTCCCTGTACACGAACCATTTGCTTCATCTTAACGAAAAGCTTACTGTAGCATCCCTATATGATACACATTTAGTATACCGAGTTTGGAATTTCTGCTACTATTTGTTCTTGAGATATGCTGATAACAGACACACAGGTAGACACAGAGACCATTCGCTAAAAACGTGATTTTCGTATTCAGGGGACCTCAGAACATGTAAGTATAACAAAAACTCACGTTCGAAAATTTGACCCTAAAACAATACTTTCTCGACCCTATGGGTAAGAGGAAGTAGATAACGATTCACTTCATTTTACCAAAATACTTTTTTTAAGACTATCGAAGATAATGTTTCCAAATACGTAAGCGAAATGTGACGTCACTGACCGTCCGTGGATGCAAGAAATGATTCCCTATGTTAATCGTCCATTGTATATTTTGTAAAAAATTATTAAAAATCGAGGAAAATTATTTTCCGATTTTAATACCCGTATTTGGGTATAGGTATGATATCGTATCCATGTGTTAGATTGAGTTATTTTGCTGTCAAATAGACAAAATTTTAAATTTCAAAACTGTGTCATCTTTGGCGTTTTTTGTATTTGGCGATTAAAAACATACTACGAAAATATACATGCCAGATGTTTATTTTCGTAATACGTATTGTACGATATATTGTTTCATATAATTCAGTTAAAATCACCATGATTTTTCAAAGGAATGAAATATGTTCGCCAAATAATTTGGCGATATATTTTTTCCGCCAAGGATGACAGATATATTAAATCTATTCCGCTGCAACATATGAGTATCTTATATCAGACACTTTATTTAAACATTTGAAAACAAATTTGACTTCAAATTATGATAGAATATTTATCATTTTCCTTTTAATTAGTATATTAGTTGGATATTTATTGTGTAAATATCATCCTTTGAAATGAAATGTTTATGTTTTCAATCAAATATGGAAGTTTGCTATTTTATTTTTCTAAAGTTTTGAAATTTAAATTTTATCAATTTTACAGCAAAAACAATTTAATCTAACGCATGCACACGATAACTAATGCATATCTATACCGAAATATGGGAATTAAAATCGGGAAATAATTTTCCTCAATTTTTAATAATTTTTTACAAAAAATCCAATGGGCGATTAACATAGGAAATCTTTTTCTTGCATCCACTGACGCCCAGTGACGTCATCACTTTGCTTGCGTATTTTCTAACTAACTATCTAATAATTACAGACACTCCATGCTAACCCAAATTCACCTCTACTCTATACTCCCAACCAGCTATCTCACCCACAACATCGCCAAAATATCCAGTATCCAGCTAGGGACTTTCTCATTATCAACCGAACATTTTATCTTGACTCGACATTATCACCTTAGACTACCCTACTTTCAATACTCATTTCAACTGGTGACCTTTACTTGCCCAACCAAACATTCTATCCCAACTATAACTTTACATTAATTTCAAAACTAAAATCAACTGGCGACATTTACGTACTGAACTCGACGCCAATCATACCATACAATGTAAACAAATAATGAAGCTTGATAAAAATATTTAAAGACTTTAATATGTTTTTACAAATATATTTTAAGATTTTTATATGTTTTAGAAATATTTTAAGCGTTTTTTTTTTTTAATGAAACAGTCAAAAAGTCATTCATTTGCAATTAAAGAGTTGTCCATTTGCATACTTGCCAACTTTTCCGGTTTTCCCGGAAGACTTCCGGTTTTTAAACGTATCTTCCGGTCTTCCGGACAGATGATGAAATCTTCCGTTTTTAAAAAAATCGCGGATATCGTTCATTTTAAAAAGAAACCCAAATGTTCTGCGAAAACTCCTGATTCCCAATCTTTTTCCATCCATAACATAAATGTCAATATTCATTTCAAACTTGCTTTATGAGATTCTAGAACATTTAAAGAAATAGAATTGTTAAATATTTCTTGCTGATGTAATTATTTTTTGCCCCCCCCCCCCCCCCCCCCCCCCCCCCCTTTATTTATCTACAATTAGTGATCAGCAATCAAATGTTCTGCAGAAGTCTTTTCTTTCCGATTCTTTATCCATCTGCAACATAAATGATAATATTAATAAGTTATTACATTAGATTCTAGAAGTAGAGTTGAAAGAGTTTAAATATTTCTTACTCTGTAATTATTTTTGTATTCCCCCCCCCCCCCCCCTCCATCCTTTCCCCGGATTGTGATCAGTTCTAGAAACAATAAAACAGTGGAAATGCTCAATATTTCTCACATATGTAATTATTTTTAGATCTTTATTGTTGAATTTAATGAATCTGTTTATTTTTCCTCAATTAAATATTTGTATGCCATATTTATACCAAATGTGTAAACATATAAAAAAAAATGAAGAATTATTTTTTCAGAAAAATTTTTCCTACCTGATAATTAGCTACTGCTACTATTTCTTATATGTATGATTAATGTAGATACACAAAAATCATATTCTATATTTATTTAAAAAATTAGTTATACTTTAACTTAACTAAGTTTTTTTGTCTATTGCTAAATAAATTTCTTACAGCTTCTGTTTTGTAGATATTTATATATTGAAGAGGAATAACTTCATTTAAAACTTTTATATATTTAATTTAGTATAATCAATCTATAGTAAAATGTTATAGATTGCTTCTAAATATTAAAATTGTAAAACTGTATTGTTTAATACGTCAAAGAGAAAAAAAAAATCTTCCCTTTTTTCATGAAATCTTCTGGGTTTTCAACAAAAATCTTCCCTTTTTTTATTAAAATTGGTTGGCAAGTATGCATTTGGAATTTGTATTTTCTGAATGGCAACAAATTATGTTTGTTTTTATTTGGCATTGCGTTGTTTATAATCATGACGTTACATAATTCTATTTATAGGTTCATGTTTATAATAGTCAGTGATCCGTTATATTTAATTAAACATTTAAACATTACAATTGAATAGTTTTTCAAGATTTTAGACGGAATAAATAACAATATGTGCGATACAAAACATGTATGAAAATGATATGTATGTTTTCGTAAGTTGAACTGAACAAATGGGAAAAAATAAAAAAATGGCTGCCAAAAGTCTCTGTTTTGAAGCGGTGCAAACCGGATTCGTTCATGACAGATGAGGATCATTATATATATTAATATTATAATCTAGTTTGTAATCTCACTCCTCCCACACCCCACACCCCAATATTTTTTTATTAAAAAATTTTCTTTTACATTCATATTCTTTTAATATTTTCTTTTATATTTATATATTATAACTTCAGGGTTGCCACAGACTACTAAAAGGCAACTATTTGCGACTATTTTCTGCCTGAGGAGACTATGGCAACTTTTTTTACCCAAAAAGCTTGAAAAAGCAACTATTTTCACAAAAAGGCAACTATTGGGAGACTATTTTTCACCTTTTGCAAAATTCTTCCAGAAATATCAGGAAAGTCTTTCATAAAGAAATATTTTCTATTCATTTTATAAAAAATCCCATATCTTAACCTTTTCACCCTTTATTTTTTTTTATTTTTTTTACCACCTTAAAGTATGGTATAATATCCTTGATGCTGACCTCGAAACAGGTGGTATATCAATGAGGATGTAGAAATAGCGCCAGACAGGACACATGCATCTATTCAGCTGGTGAATTTGCTTATTGCAAATGACTGCTAGTCAGGCCCTGACTAACGGCAGGGCATACGGGGCAAATGCCCTGGGCCCCCCTATATGCGTATGCAGGAATTCTGCAACCTAATGACCTCTTATGCCACTGTAAGGGGGCCCCCCAGAATAGGCTTGCCCCGGGGCTCCAGGCAGTCTAAGTCGGGCCCTGCTGCTAGTACACTCCTATGACCTATTATGTCTTTCCTCACCCTGATTTCATCTAAGAAAAAATAACAAAATTATAAAAGCAAGCTCTTTTAGTAAATCAGAAAAGGAAGAATACAGACCCCCCCCCCCTTTTCCAAAAAAAAAAAAAAAAAAAAAAAAAACATAAGCTCTTAAGAGTGGACAATACTTAACCTTTTCAACAACCAAACCCCATGTTATTCTATGGGAAAATTTGTTTCCTCAATGACTCATTGCCTAATGTTTTTTTTTTTTTTTTTTTTGTATATTTATTAGGGATGAAACGGATATCCGGTAACTATCCGGTATCCGGCTGAGTTTTAAATATCCGGCGGGGTACCGGATATCAGCACACCGGATACGGATATCCGGCAATTTCAAGCCGGATATCCGAAGGAGAAAATTCAAGCTTAAACTCCCATCAGATAAAAATTTTGCGACAATTTTTTAATTTTTTTAGATCAGTTGTAGCTTGTAAAAGATTTTTTTTTTTTTTTTTTTTTTAAGTTGGCTTCTGCGAAAATCGATTTTGGACTCATTAGCAAACAAATTTAGCCAAAAGTAGCATCAGGTCTAAGAAATATAGAAGCCCTATCTTAATTTTGTACAGTGTTAGCTAGGTTTTTCTTCCAGAGTGATCTGTAACATTCCCCCTAATCTTCCCCATAACAATAAAAAGAGCTGTTCATTGTTGTTCCTGAACAAATGATATTTATTCTCTGCAGTTGCAGTGTATATATAACTCTGTTTTCATGTCTTTTGCTAATATGTTGTTAGATTGTTTAGTAATATTGTTAGTCTTGGATGTTAAAGTTGTTAGATTGTTTCGAGAATGAGTCAAATAATGTGCATTTATTGACTAGAACCTGTTTATTTACAATCCAGTTTTCCATACATAATAAAGCTGTTGTTTTTGTGACCATATATTTATACTAGCAGAAACCTGGCATTACTTGCGCCATCTATCTATTCGATTTGGATTTTTTTAAAAACCCTCCAATTTATATAAATTTGCATTTTTAATGGAATATCTTACTAAAGCACCTGAATTTAGAATTCCCTGTTGCGTTGTATAGATATATCCCAAAAAATTAAAATTACTTCAAATAAAAGTACATATTTAAGTTTTCAGAAAGTCTGTACTTTCACTTTCATATTGTTCATAAGGAAAAAAAAAAAAAAAAAATCAGTTATTTAAAGTTTTTGATTTTGTACTGCAGAAAAACTTCACTTACTTAAAGAATTTTAATAACTAATGTAAAATTTTCTTTCTTATCTGTACAGAATATAAAAATATAAAATAAGTAAAAAGTATAAATTCATTTTGGATTATTACTTTATTTTGTATTAAATAGAAGGAAATATTGGATTCGTGAAAATTTTCAACTTCCTGTTTTCGGTGGATTTACGAACTTTGAGGGAACCAAAACACAATTTGACCATTTTTGGAAAATGTCTACCTGACAAAAATTTTGTGCAGTTCAAGAGTTAATGCACAGAATTTCATATAAACTAGCGAGCTTCGCCCGCTAGCGGGTCAGTATTTTCAAATGAATCACTATAATTAATGAATCACTAACAGTAACTTTTAGTCCTAAGAAAAGAAATTTAAAAAAAATCATTTCTGATCGGGTAAAATGTCTTCTTGGGTCCCCACTGCCTTCGGCAGCACAGTCCCGTGCGCGCTGCGCGTGCACAAGTAACGGGGTACACGCGCTGCGCGCGCGTATTCCTTCCCTGACCCTTCCTGCCCCCCCCCCCATGTAGTGAATATTTTATTTAGATACATCAGCAGAAGTGTAATGCAGAAGAATAGTGACTGAGAAAAACCATAATAGAAGAATTGTTTTGTTTAATAGCTACTTGAAAGAAGGAAAGTCTCATATGATACTAAAATCTCTTTTATTTCTTTAATATAGAGACATTCAATCATAAATATAGTAACTTGAATTCATAAGATGATCACTTTCAGCATTTCCACTAAAAGCAGTTAATTCATACAACTTTAAATCATTAATAAAACTTAATAAATATATTTAGAAACTTAACAATTAAAAAATAAACTCAACAAATTATCAATTTGATCCGGACCAGCCGGTCAAACTTTACATTACTATATCAGATAACAAGATCCATGCCAATTACCAACACACCCCCAGAACTAAACAGATCTGGTATTTATATACAAGAAATAAGGACGTTTAGATCGTCATCGATCAAACGGACGAATCACAAACGAACATCTGGCAGATGTAAAAAGAAACAATTAAGATTTACATAACGACGATCGATCTTTAGCTACGATGTCGCCATCTAGTGGGAAAAACATCGTTAGAAAAATTGAAACAGTCCAGAATTGATAAAGAAAGGTGTTGCATGGAAAAGATCGTTTTTAATGTAAACAAAACGGTAATTGATAATTAACAGTATAAAATAAAGTTTAAACTACTGAAAAATAAGTAACTGAAGTAAGTATGTTTTAATTTACATTCTATTAATTAAATTAAATAAGTTATTTAATAAAAATGATAAAATGACTAAACATAGCATGAACTTTCAAAAACAGGTGATGTAATATGTTTAAATAACTATGTCTATAAGCATGAGGGAAAGTTAGGAGGCGATGAGAATAAAATAAACTAAGGATTTTCTCATCAAATGTCCCCCCTCTCATTGCCTCATAAAAACAAAATGCATGACTCCTTAAGAAGGAAAAATCAGCATGGACCCATTACCAAACATCTTAAACAAGATAAAAAAAATTTTAATTAAATTTCAAACCAATGCAGTCAAACATCCCAATAGCATAAAAATTAATAGTTAAATTTAACACAAAGACAACAATTAAGTTGTAACAAATCCAACTTCAAAAATTCTTAAAGCATCTTTCTCCAAAGAAAATTTTTTTCTATCTTAAATCTTAAAACTCCATCAATTCAAAAAAGAAAATTTAACTACTCCAATCTAGAACAGAGTCTAGAATATCCTAGATAAGAGGCTAACAAAAAAAAAAACACAATTCCTTCCATTTCAGAAAACAAGTCCAAGAAAAATTAGTTTCATTTTAAAATTTCATTAACAAACATGGAAAAATATATTTACCAAAAAAAAAATTACTTATTAATTTCAAATCCAGCATTAAACTCCAAATCAAATATTTAAACCTATATCAAAAGCAAATTACAAATACAAAAATAATCTTTATTTAACAAAAAAAATTTCAATTTCTAGCCATCCAGAACTTGGTAAAGAGGACAAAACATCGGCCTTTCGCATTCACTTATTCGTCTTTCAAACATATTCAAGAATGAATATAGGCACAACTATTCACTTCTTTTAAAACGAATTCCGGCTAGCACGGAAAGCATACGTTCCACATGAAATGAGGTTTCTAGATGCCTAGAAAAGAAAAGAAATTATAATACACATAAAAGATATAAACAGAACAAATTTTAATTATGGTAGACGGGACCTAGTGACATTGCCAAAATTCAAAAATTGGGACTTACAAAAATAAAAGTAACATGCCCGCGCAAGGGCCTACATATGGTGGTAACTCCCAGAAAAACTATTCCTAAATGATTCTCTGACAATTTACCGGTCAAGGGTCACCTATCCGAAACGGTACTATAGGCTGTTCGAATCATCGTAAATAGCTACCAAAAGCACCATTTCCATACATAGACGGGAATTAAATTGTCTACCAAATTAATTTTTAAAAGAATACTAAATGAGGTAAAATAAATTTAAAGTACTAAAAAAACTTGCTTAAATCAAAAGTACTAAAATAATTACATAAGTAAAAAAAAATGCTGGGACAAACTGTTATAATAAATATGTACAAATCAGCAATTTTAACTAATCAAAAAGTCCATAAGTATGAAGTTGAAACACTAGATTAGAACAATGTGCAATCCAAATTTTAAAACAATGTAAATATTTAAACAATTTCTAATTTAAAACAATGTACTGGACAAAAAAAAAATATATATATATATATATAAATGTACTCAAATTATCTATAAGAAAAATGACATACAAAATTCATATATGTACAAGAGAAAAATTATGTTATAAATATTAAATTTACAAAATTCAAAAGTTCATTTTTTGTCAAAGGCTTGGTGAAAATATCCGCAAGGTTTGATTTACTACGTACATAAGAAACAGAAAATTCACCATTATTTAAAAGATCTCTAATAAAAAATAATTTAACATCTATATGCTTAGTTTTATAATTTTCCACTGGTGATTTTATGAAATCCATAGCAGCTTGATTATCAACTCTCATTACAGCATCATTATCTAAATTAGAAAAAATACATTCCTCAGCACATTCACGACGTATCCGATCAAACCAAACCAAATTCTTTACAGCCTCAGTCATTGCGATAAATTCAGATTCCATGGTCGACAAACTAACACATTTTTCTTTAAAAGTACGCCAGTCGACCGGAGACTTATCAAGCAAAACTATCTGACCGCCAATTGAGGTCCGATCGTCACGGTTAGCTGCGAAATCTGCATCGGAGAAAATTACTAAATCATTAGATTTACAAGAAAGTTTAAGTTTGTAATGAGAAGTTGATTTTACATAGCCCAATAATCTCAATAAACCATCCCAATGGAACAAACCAGGATTCGATTGAAATTGACTCAGGACATTAACAGAGTAGGCTATATCAGGACGAGTACGACCAGCTAAAAAAGAAAGACATCCCAAAACACTACGATACGGTAAATGAGACATTTCAGTTATATCTTGACTAGACGTAGGACAATGAGATTTGGAAAACACAGTACCTTTACTGATAGGTAAAGAAGAGAAGAAAATTTTTTTCTATCTTAAATCTTAAAACTCCATCAATTCAAAAAAGAAAATTTAACTACTACAATCTAGAACAGAGTCTAGAATATCCTAGATAAGAGGCTAACAAAAAAAAAAACACAATTCCTTCCATTTCAGAAAACAAGTCCAAGAAAAATTAGTTTCATTTTAAAATTTCATTAACAAACATGGAAAAATATATTTACCAAAAAAAAAATTACTTATTAATTTCAAATCCAGCATTAAACTCCAAATCAAATATTTAAACCTATATCAAAAGCAAATTACAAATACAAAAATAATCTTTATTTAACAAAAAAAATTTCAATTTCTAGCCATCTAGAACTTGGTAAAGAGGACAAAACATCGGCCTTTCGCATTCACTTATTCGTCTTTCAAACATATTCAAGAATGAATATAGGCACAACTATTCACTTCTTTTAAAACGAATTCCGGCTAGCACGGAAAGCATACGTTCCACATGAAATGATGTTTCTAGATGCCTAGAAAAGAAAAGAAATTATAATACACATAAAAGATATAAACAGAACAAATTTTAATTATGGTAGACGGGACCTAGTGACATTGCCAAAATTCAAAAATTGGGACTTACAAAAATAAAAGTAACATGCCCGCGCAAGGGCCTACATATGGTGGTAACTCCCAGAAAAACTATTCCTAAATGATTCTCTGACAATTTACCGGTCAAGGGTCACCTATCCGAAACGGTACTATAGGCTGTTCGAATCATCGTAAATAGCTACCAAAAGCACCATTTCCATACATAGACGGGAATTAAATTGTCTACCAAATTAATTTTTAAAAGAATACTAAATGAGGTAAAATAAATTTAAAGTACTAAAAAAACTTGCTTAAATCAAAAGTACTAAAATAATTACATAAGTAAAAAAAAATGCTGGAACAAACTGTTATAATAAATATGTACAAATCAGCAATTTTAACTAATCAAAAAGTCCATAAGTATGAAGTTGAAACACTAGATTAGAACAATGTGCAATCCAAATTTTAAAACAATGTAAATATTTAAACAATTTCTAATTTAAAACAATGTACTGGACAAAAAAAAATATATATATATATATATAAATGTACTCAAATTATCTATAAGAAAAATGACATACAAAATTCATATATGTACAAGAGAAAAATTATGTTATAAATATTAAATTTACAAAATTCAAAAGTTCATTTTTTGTCAAAGGCTTGGTGAAAATATCCGCAAGGTTTGATTTACTACGTACATAAGAAACAGAAAATTCACCATTATTTAAAAGATCTCTAATAAAAAATAATTTAACGTCTATATGCTTAGTTTTATAATTTTCCACTGGTGATTTTATGAAATCCATAGCAGCTTGATTATCAACTCTCATTACAGCATCATTATCTAAATTAGAAAAAATACATTCCTCAGCACATTCACGACGTATCCGATCAAACCAAACCAAATTCTTTACAGCCTCAGTCATTGCGATAAATTCAGATTCCATGGTCGACAAACTAACACATTTTTCTTTAAAAGTACACCAGTCGACCGGAGACTTATCAAGCAAAACTATCTGACCGCCAATTGAGGTCCGATCGTCACGGTTAGCTGCGAAATCTGCATCGGAGAAAATTACTAAATCATTAGATTTACAAGAAAGTTTAAGTTTGTAATGAGAAGTTGATTTTACATAGCCCAATAATCTCAATAAACCATCCCAATGGAACAAACCAGGATTCGATTGAAATTGACTCAGGACATTAACAGAGTAGGCTATATCAGGACGAGTACGACCAGCTAAAAAAGAAAGACATCCCAAAACACTACGATACGGTAAATGAGACATTTCAGTTATATCTTGACTAGACGTAGGACAATGAGATTTGGAAAACACAGTACCTTTACTGATAGGTAAAGAAGAATGAGGAATTTTAAACTTAGAAAATCTTTCACAAACATCATTAATGTAATTGGATTGGTGAATTACTACTCCAGATGGAGTATCCTCAAACTCAACCCCTAATAATTTTCTCGTTCTCCCCAATTCTTTTATATCAAAATTTGACTTTAATAAAACTAAAACTTTATCAATAAATTTCTTATGTTTTCCAAAAATTACGATATCATCAACATAAAGAAGAAGTACAACATCTGTCCCATAAAGATAAACACAATTACAAGATGATAACTTTCTAAATCCAATTTTAATTAAAACATGATGTATTTCATAAAACCATTCTCTCCCACTTTGATGTAATCCATACAGAGCCCGATCCAGTTTGCAATACAAAGTCTCTTTACCAGGTTCAACAAATCCAGGAGGTTGTAGCATATACACGTCCTCACTTAGTGGTGCATACAGGTAAGCACAGGTGACGTCACACTGAATATGCGACCACCCACAACATGAAACAAGAAGGGAGAAAAAGAACCGGATAACACCAAAATTTACAACAGGACTAAATGTTTCTTCATAGGATTCACCTTTAACCTGTTTAAATCCCTGGGCCACAAGGCGAGCCTTATGTCTATCTATCTGTCCAAACTCATCCCTTTTTATTGTGTAAACCCACCGGCAACCAACAGGAGTGACGTGATTAGGTAGTTCAGACAAATGCCAAACTCCACGTTCTTGCATAACCTTCATTTCCTGTTTCATTGCACTCCACCAAACCTGACTCTGCCTGGAATTACATGCCTGTTTAAAAGTCCTGGGAGTCTCTTCCCGATCTAGTCATGCTGAAGGGTGAACTAAACTCGAAACAACTGAACCACTCTCACTGTCACTATCGGCACTATCTGAAAAATCTGATGAATTACTTGGAATCGGAATAATGCCAGAATAAGGATTTGAACCACTAAAATCAAATAAATCAGGATTAAACATCAATTTATTTTCTCTACAATAATTTTCAACATCATGAAGTGATCTAAGACGTTTGGTTTTGCCTAATTCATAAAAATAAATGTCAGTACGATTACCAGTACGACGAACAACAGGCTTCCTAGTCCAACTAACTTCCTTAAGATGGGTAATAGTAGACTGATTATTGCTCGACACTGAATCTTTACTCCCCACTCCACTAGGTTGAGAATCCGGGGTACTGTTGGAAGGACCTGGGATGGCCACAGGTACAACTTCAACAACGTCCTTCAGACTTTGCTCAACACTAGGAGAGAAAAGGGCATAATCATCGGTGCCCAGTGCAGCTCCACTGCGACCTAAACCACAACACGATTCATCAAAATTGACATTACCAGATTCAATAATTTCATTAGTCTCTGGAATCCAAATTCTATACCCCTTCGTTTTGAAAGCGTAACCTACTAAATAACCCTTACGGGCTTTTGCTTCAAGTTTAAATCGCCTTTGCTTTGGCACACCAACATAAGTAACCGTACCAAAGGGCCTTAAGTGTCGAACAGAAGGTTTTCTTCCACCATATAACTCAAAAGGGGTTTTCTTCAAAAGTTTGGGACAAACACGATTCCAAGTATAAACAAAATATTTAAGAGCTTCAGGCCAAAAACTAGGATCCAAGTTAATTTCAATTAACAATGTACGAATACCATCAGCTGCGGTAGACATGAACCGTTCTGCAACGCCGTTTTGTTGGGGAGTATAGACGTTTGTAAACTCATGACGAATACCTTTCTCACTAAAAAAATTATCAAAAGATTGATTAACAAATTCTCCACCATTGTCTGACCTAAAGGATTTAACCTTTCTTCCCAAGAAAGTCTCAGCCTTAATAATATGGTTTTTCACCACATCAAAAACTTCAGACTTCATACTTAAAGGATATACAGAAACCCGGCGAGAGAAATCATCAATGATTGAGAGAAAGTATTTTTCGCCATTTCGTCCCTCATTTCTACACGGTCCCCAAACATCAGCATACAGGAGCTCTAGTGGATGATTTGACCTGATATTTTTACTAGGTTTATGAGATACACTTCTAAAATTCCTAACTTACAAAATTCACAAATGAAATCAGATTCCCTTAAGCCTGGTAATCCCCGTACACCTTGTCTGCGACTAGTATGAGCTACTAAAGATTGACTAATATGACCAAATCTGCGATGCCAATGCATCATTCGACTTCTAGCATTAGCGGACAATACTTCAAATTTAACAGACTTTTTACGGGAATCAGGGATTTTAGGATAAAGTTTATAGGTTCTATCTTTAAGATAAGCACTAAACAGGTACTCATCCCCCCGGTATATTTTCACCTCGCCTTGACTACCATAAAAAGATAAACCCTTCAAATCTAATTGTGGTCCAGACACAAGATTTCTACTTAATTGATCTGAATACATTACATTACATAAAGTAAAGACTCTTTGACCAAATCTTAGCTTGACTTCTCCTTTACCCTGAATAGGGAATAACACATCCTTCACAGCCACGGACATTTCGTCATTTAAAGTCTCAAATTTAGAAAATAAAGTCCTATTGTTGCAAAAATGATGGCTCGCCCACTGTCAAATAGCCAATCGCTTGATTTTACAACATTGCTTACACTTGAATGGGAAACAAATAAATTCAACTTACATGAACTATCCGACGGTGATCTGGCAGCCTTTTTGGAACTCGAGAAATGTCCTCGACCATGGGAATTCCTTCCAACTGATCTGGACTCTCTATAAGACGGCAAAGGAGAAGCATCTGAACTAGAAGAAGTGGCACCAGTACTACATTCACTTGAAACTGAAGATGGACTATTAAACCTAGAGCGACGATCATTTCTTCGTGAGGGAGAAAAACGTTGAGGAGACACAGAGTTCTTCTTAGAATAACATCTCGACCTCAAGTGACCCAGTTTTCCGCATGACCAACATCTTCTATCCTTGAATCTGTTTTTAGTAGGCTGTCTTATATTAGACTTAGAAAAACTTGATAAATTTACATTTTTAACACTGTCCTTATCCCGAAGCCTCATTCTAGTTTCTTCAGCAATAACACTATCCACAATTTTTTCAAATTGAAAATCTTCATCAGATTTACTCAACAACAACTGGACAATATTATCATAAACTGATGGCAAGTATCTCAAAAACTGATAGCATAAATAATTCTGTGAAAAATTGTCATCAATTTGTTTTAAATCAAGGTAAATTTTCTTAAGTCGGGAGGCAAATAAATTTATAGACTCTCCATGTCTAATCCTGGCTTCCATTAATTCTGTAAATAAGGTTAAATGGTGAGCTCTAGTATCAGGATGAAAATTTTTCCGAAGTCTGTTCCAAGCATCTGTAGGTTCCTTACAGTCATCAATGATTCTTTTAAATTCTGGCTCCACATTGAGATAAATCAGAGAAAGTACTTGATTAGCACGTAAAGTGAATAATTTAACATTCTCAGCTGTAACAGTTGAAGACATCTCTGGAATTTTCTGATCTTCATCAATTATCTCCCATAGACCCTTCTCCATTAACAAGTAACGCATATCAGAGATCCATGTTGAAAAGTTTCTTGAATTGAGCTTCTCAATCTGGTTGGTAGCCATGTTGGAAAATAAAACACTTTGAACTGGCAAAGAAACACCTTGAAAACTATCCTTTAATTCTTTTTCTGTTTGCCCCCCCAACTCTTCTAAATTTTCATCCGTTTCAACCTTTTTACTCATTTAATTTAACAAGTATCTTTCATGAAAAAAACTTGTAAAAAAAACCTGATCCCATCAGTTATTGCTGTAATTTACTTTAGAAGATTAAATATTGCCATACTTCAAGTCTATTTTAACAAAAAAAAAAAAATCCAGTTGGAAAAATCAATTCTGTAAATCAATAAAGTTCAATTGCAGAAAAAATTATGAAGAATTTAACTGAGTACATATTGTAATTCAGTTCAATTGTAAAAATTCAAATTTAAATGAAGAAAACTTGTTAAAACAATAAAGTTCAACTGCATAAACTAAAATTTAAATGAAGAAAACTTGACAAATCAATGAAACTTGACAAAATAAATCTTAATTTCAATAAAGTAGATGCATAACTGCACATTTTCAACTGTAAACAAACTCTTACTAAAGCTGTAACTTAATCTCTTGAAATAAAAGTTCTGTAACTTGAAATTATATATAGTTTACTTCATAAATACATACTGAAAATCATCTTCTAGTTATGGAAAATATAGCCCATAACCTCTTGTAGTGAATATTTTATTTAGATACATCAGCAGAAGTGTAATGCAGAAGAATAGTGACTGAGAAAAACCATAATAGAAGAATTGTTTTGTTTAATAGCTACTTGAAAGAAGGAAAGTCTCATATGATACTAAAATCTCTTTTATTTCTTTAATATAGAGACATTCAATCATAAATATAGTAACTTGAATTCATAAGATGATCACTTTCAGCATTTCCACTAAAAGCAGTTAATTCATACAACTTTAAATCATTAATAAAACTTAATAAATATATTTAGAAACTTAACAATTAAAAAATAAACTCAACAAATTATCAATTTGATCCGGACCAGCCGGTCAAACTTTACATTACTATATCAGATAACAAGATCCATGCCAATTACCAACACACCCCCAGAACTAAACAGATCTGGTATTTATATACAAGAAATAAGGACGTTTAGATCGTCATCGATCAAACGGACGAATCACAAACGAACATCTGGCAGATGTAAAAAGAAACAATTAAGATTTACATAACGACGATTGATCTTTAGCTACGATGTCGCCATCTAGTAGGAAAAACATCGTTAGAAAAATTGAAACAGTCCAGAATTGATAAAGAAAGGTGTTGCGTGGAAAAGATCGTTTTTAATGTAAACTAAACGGTAATTGATAATTAACAGTATAAAATAAAGTTTAAACTACTGAAAAATAAGTAACTGAAGTAAGTATGTTTTAATTTACATTCTATTAATTAAATTAAATAACTTATTTAATAAAAATGATAAAATGACTAAACATAGCATGAACTTTCAAAAACAGGTGATGTAATATGTTTAAATAACTATGTCTATAAGCATGAGGGAAAGTTAGGAGGCGATGAGAATAAAATAAACTAAGGATTTTCTCATCACCCCCCCCCCTCCCCCCAAAAAAAATCATTTCTGATCGGGTAAAAACTCACACCGGGCCCCACTGCCTTCGGCAGCGCAGACCCATGCGCGCTGCACGCGCACGTGTGAAGGTATACGTGCGCTGCGCGCAAATATTCCTTCTCAAATCAAATTTTTATTCTTAAGAAAAGAAAAGAAAAAAAAATCATTTCTCATGGGGTACAAAGTCCGCCCGGGTCCCCACTGCCTTCGGCAGCGCAGTCCCGTGTGGGCTGCGCGCGAACAAGTTAAAGAATACACGCGCTGCATGCCCGCATTCCTTCCCTCACACTTCGTGCCCCCTAAAAAAAATCATTTCTGATCGGGTAAAAAATCACACCGGGTCCCCACTGCCTTCGGCAGCACAGACCCATGCGCGCTGCGCGCGCACGTGTGAAGGTATATGCACGCTGCGCGCACGTATTCCTTCTCAAATCAAATTTTTATTCTTAAGAAAAGAAAATTTAAAAAATTATTTCTCATCGGTTAAAAACTCGGACCGGGTCCCCACTGCCTTCGGCAGCACAGTCCCCTGCGTGCGCGCAAGTTAGGGGATACGCGCGCGGTGCACGCCTATTTCTTCCCCACCCTTTCAGCCCCTTCTAATTAACCTACGTATACCAATTTTGAACGGTCTTACTCAATTACCTGAGATGGAAAAGAACACCTAATCAGGACGCATCAAAACGTGTAAATCTGCTGAAAACTTTCGATAATATAAAAGAACTTTAAAATATCTTTCGAATGATGTATTAAAAATAATTTACTCATGATTAGAAATTGAAATATTGAAATTTGAAAATATTACAGCGCCATCTGGCGGTAGAAATTTCTGTATTCCACTGTTCGATCCCAAATCAACAAAGCTTTCTAATGATATATTACTTATGAAATTATTTTAATTAGTAGTTGAGATACAAAAGAAAACTCATTCAGGAGACCTCAAAACGTGTAAATCTGGTGAAATCTTAAATTCCATTTTCGATAATGTAAAAGTACTTTAAAATGTGTATCGAATGACGCATTAAAAAAAATTTAATCATGATTAGAAAGAGAAATATTGTAATTTAAAAATATTACAGCGCCATCTGGCGGTAGAAAATTCTGTAATCTACTGTTCGATTCCAACTCAACAAAGCTTTCAAATGATGTATTACTTATGAAATTTTTTTAATTAGTAACTGAGACAAAAGAGAAACCCATTCAGGACACCTCAAAACGTTTAAATCAGGAGAAATGTCGAAATATCGAATTTCTGTAATTTACTATTCAATTCCAAATTAACAAAGCTTTCAAATGATGTATTACTTATGAAATTATTTTAATTAGCAGCTGAGATACAAAAGAAAACCCATTCAGGACACCTCAAAACGTGAAAATCAGGTGAAATCTCTAATTCCACTTTCGACACTTTAATTAGTAGCTGATATACAAAAGATAACCCATTCAGGAGACCTCAAAATGTGTAAATAAGCTGAAATCTCGAATTCCACTATTGCGATGCAAAAGGAAACCTAATCAGGAGACCTCAAAACGTGTAAATCGGGTGAAATCTCGAATTCCCCTTTCGATAATGTAACCGTACTTTAAAATGTGTTTGAATGACATATTAAAAAAAAAAAAAAAATTAAACATAATTAGAATTTTAAATATTGAAATTTTAAATTATTACAGCGCCATGACACCTCAAAACCTGTAAGTCAGGTGAAATTGCGAATTCCATTATCTACGGTAGTCGGTTAATGGAAGTAAATAGAAAAAGAAATATTTTTACCCTAAGTGTGTTTGTGTCGTTCTGAAATTGGTATCCTCTTTCGACAGATAAAATGTCAGGCGTGTAAAGATAAAATTTAATTTGCAATTAAAATGTAAATCTTTTGTTTATTGACCAAAATCGATGAAATTTGAAATGCAAGTTTGTTTTGTGGTGTTAAGATTGTATACTAATTGAAATGTGCGAATTTTGAAAAATTGAAGAAAATAGAAAATTGCAACACCAGGTGTTTTTTCTTTCCGTTCACGATCGTCTGCCAAGTTAAAATGCTTGTGATTTGTTGCCACCATTTTTTTTAAGTTTAGTTAATTTAAAAAAATCTAATTGTCCGATCGATAAGCCGTTTACACCATCGGATTGAGAAAAAAAAGCCCTTTCCAATGGTATCTTGTTTGTAAGAATACGACTGATATTTCTAATTTATTTTCCACTTTTTTCGTAAAAATGTCGCTTTTTAAGCATTTAATCATGAATTCTGGGTCATTTTTCGGTAGATATGGGTCGACGTTTTAATTAATATCTCCGCTAATTAGGGTCGCATCGCTTAGCGAATTATCGCGATGTCGAGATGAAGAAATGCTGCGTCTGTCGACACCGGTTTCGAAGCGCTGCGACCATTAGCGCCGGAGTTTTAGCTATGACAAGACATTTCTCACAGACAGACAGACAGACAGATGCGTACAGATTTTAATAATATAAGGAGATTTATACATAGTTGCATCTTACCAAAAAAAAAAAAAAAAGTGCCCATCAACTTTTGGTGCAAATCACTCAACAGATGGCGCTGCTATACTGTGATTTCTCCCATTTAAAGGAAGACTATATCTCAGCTTATACTGTGTATAATTAAAAAAATAAACTAAGTGTGTCACAGGGAGCGCTATTTATTATGAAACATGTTAATTCAATTTCTGTGCATAACGGCCAATAGGTGATGCTGCTATGCTGTAATTTTCCCGTGAATGGAGAAGTTATATCTCAGATTCATTCGTGTATAATTGCTAAAAATTTAGTATGGGAAAGAGTCATTTTTATAAAACATCATGTTGATTCAATTTTGGTGCATATTGGTCGATAGGTGGCTATATTATATATTATGTTGCAATTTACTCTGTGAATAGGAAGGCTAAATCTCAACATCTATAAAATTTAAGAGATAAACATGATAAAAATAATATGAGATTAAAAGTTGGCTTAATTTGGGTGTATATCAACCAACAGGTGGCGCAGCTGTTCCTCACCTTCTGTGATTTTCCACATGGCTACATCTCAAAAATTTTTGATTAAAATTGCACTAAACTCAATATCTAAAATCTTTATTGTAAGCAGCTATGATTATGATTCTTCTGCATGTTAAACAGCATGTAGCATTGTTATATAGAGAGATATAGAAGAAAGTTTTGTGATGGCCATAACATACTAGTTTGAAGCTTTTAGTTTATTTATTTATTTATTTTTTCTTCTTTCTTTTATGTTTTCTTATAAATGTCTCAAAAGAAAGTATTGGATTCATAAAAAATTTCAACTTCTGTTTTTTGATGGATTTACACATTTTAAGAAGTCCAGAACCTGGTTTGACCAATTTAAAAAAAAATGTCTGTGTGTGTGACAAAAATTCTGTTCAACTGTACTTCCGGAACTACTGCGTACTACAATTACATATAAATTTATGCGTAGTTGCACCATGACATAAATCAGTGCCTACCAACTTTTGGTGCAAATGGCTCAACAGGTGGTGCCGCCATACTGCGATTTCTGCAACTTAGAGGAAGGCTATATCTCAGAAACTACTGCACAGAATTTCATATAAATATATTATGTACATGTAACTTGGCATATATTAGTGCCTATCAAATTTTGGTGCCAATCGCTCTACATGTGGTGCTGTTATACAGTGCTTTCTGCAATTTACGGAAGGCTATATTTTAGGTTCTATTTCATGTACTACACAAAACTTCATGTTGGAAAGTCATGAGAAATTGTGCTGGTTCATTTTTTGGGTGCATGTTGGCCAGTAGGTGGCTCTGCAATACAGAAATTGGCTATATCTCTTATTCTATTGTGTATAATAGCATAGAACTTGGTATGTGAGAGAACCAGCCATTGTGAAACACTATTGCGATTTATTTAAGGTGTATATCGGCCAACAGGTGGCAATACTGCACTACAATTTACCCAATGAACAGGCTAAGTTAATCCCAACTTCTATGACATATGTGCATGAAACTTGATATATAAGACAACCATTATGAAAGCAAATGTTGACCTTATTTATGTGTATATCAGCCGGCAGGTGGAGCTTCTATTATGATTTTTCACAAGCGTATATCTCAGCATCTGTTGATTAAAATTGCATGAACTCCTTTTGTAAAATATTTATTGTGAGAAGCTATGGTTAAACTTTTATATGATTTAAACCGTAAGTGGCGCTGTTATATAGAATTATGTAGAAGAAAGTTTTGTGATGGCCACAACATATTACTTTTCATGTGAAAACAACCCTTCAACTGTGATTATATTAGTAAAATAATTTATTTCATTTTTTTAATAATAGTATTGTAAAAAATATGTAAATAATAAGTTTTAGTTTTATAATTCTGAACAAAACCTATCTTTTTGTGATAGTGCTTTTCACCAAAAATTGCAAGTGTAGGAATGAGTATGTTAGGCTTAAAATTTTATTCTTCATGGCAATATTGCACAAATAAATATGTTTAAATAAATTATATTTAAAATGTTTTTTAAAGAATAGTTTATGAAATATGTTTATATTTTATTGTTTTAAAATAAAGAAAAAGAAAAGAAATATACAACACAACAAAAAACAAAACTAATGCCGGATATCCGTATCCGGCAGGCAGAAGAGCTCCGGATATCCGGTATCCGGCAAAATCACTATCCGTTTCATCCCTAATATTTATATTGAATAGTAAGGAAATGCATATGGTTTTATCCTTTAATGATTGTTAGCATGTGATATTTAAGCTAGTATTTTGGTCGCTAGGCTACTATTTAGGCAACTATTTTAATGCTTCTAGGCAACTATTTTAATTATATTTCTTTTGTGGCAACCCTGTAACTTTTACTTTCATATTCAAAATTTTCTTTGATTATTTCATGATATTTTAGTATCAAAGGCTGCATCGGATAAACCACCAATGCGTCGTCTGAATCTCTCAAGATTAATCATCATGTACACTAAGAAATTTGAAGCAACAGATCCACGGGAAGCCTTGCAGTACTTTTATATCTTGAGGTAGTTATAAATATTATTTCTATTATTATTATTATTTACATACCTGCAAACTCTCCCGTTTTTTAGTCCTATCTCCCGTTGTTACTATTTAGTGTATTTTTCTCCCGTTTTTCTAATCTTTTAGAGAAATCAAACTGAAAATGCTAATTTTTGACAATTCGTAGGAACCATCTTTTCAGATTTACGAAAGCCTTCCACTTCACATTCTTTCTCCATCCACAACATAAATGTCGATATTCATTTAAAACTTACTTTATGAGATTTTAGAATCTCTAAAGAAACAGATTCCTTCAATATTTCTAGCTCACATAATTATTTTCAACTCCCCTCCCCCCCATATTTTCTTATCTCCAACTAGCGATCTATGATCAAATCAACAAATGTTGATTAAAGGTGATTATCTTTAGCAATTTAAATGATAGCTTCTCAAAGTAAGGTTTTTAAGTTAAAAACGATGTTGCAATTATAGATAGGTAAATTTAAATTAAATTGTAAAACAAAAATTAGATCTTAAATTACTGAAAGTAAAGTTACAACATAAACATTAAGTCCTAAAAAATGAAACATAAGACCTAAAATATGTCATCACGACATATTACATCCCCACGGACAAATAAAAAAAAGAAAACTGGAAAGTCAGTAAATACTCTCCTCTATTATTAATTAATTCTGATAATAATTTGTAGTTGTACCTAATGTTCAAACACTAAGAAATGGCAAGAATAAAAGTTTTTTTCGTATTGGTCAAATCACATGTATGAGATGATGAACAATTATTTGTCTGAACAAATGATGTAGTGTGCAATGCAGTGCCATATGGTATGCACCACATTGCACACCTCTTGCAATGCAACACACACCTCATTGCTTGCACACCCCTCTTGCACCTATGGTACATGGTGCCATAGGTGCCATATGGAGTGCAATGCATTCTAGGTAAAATAAGTATAAAAATGTAATGAAGACAGTTTAGTTTGTAAACAGATTTGGAAAAAAAAAACGTAATTTCTATTAAAGATCTCCAGCGTTTTACAATCTTAAATATGCAAAGGATGAGAGTCCATAAGGGGGTTTTTTGGCCCTGAAATTAAATGTAATATCAGATTAATCACAGATGTGAAATTATTTATATTATTCCAGTAATTTTTTGTTTGCCAGGGGTCCAAAGATTCACAATTTTACATTTCTGGCCAAAATTCTCCCATTTTTAAAGACTTGACCAACTTTTTATATGAGCGCAAAGGAGCATTACTTTCCTATTGAAATATTACTAAGTACACTATGACTTATGTTGTGAAAATTAACTAATATGTTGATGTTTATTTGTTACAGTATAGTGGGATTAAGATAAATTAGAATGAGTGACTTTAACAAGTATTTGAAAAAAATAACTTAAGACTAAGCCGTTGCCGGTTCACTTACACCGTGAGGACGATTTGCCAGATACATTTTCTGTAGATAAATTTAATCATTACTTGAATCATGATAAAAGTCAAAGAAAAATGAATAAGATACAACCTGTAACTGAAGGTCTTGTATTAGCTGTAAAGAAACCAATTCATATTAGCTTGAGTCATTGATGACATTTAAGTACACTGACACTTCTTTATTTTTATGTAAAATGGGTTACTTACTTTCCAATCTGTCTTTTCTTTTTAACGGGTATATTTGGTGACATTACTCCTATTCTTGTTTAAGTAGGATGGTGTTAATTACTCTTTACTATTCCTGCCTCCACCTGGACCTCCAAACTAACGTGCACCAACGCTGAATCGCACTTGCAGACAACTGCCGCGATCTCACCAAGCGTGACGATCCAGAAGCACTCGCTACCACGCCCCCAACCGGGAAACGCGGCAGTGGCACGAAAAACAAGACCAGGGAGTCAAGCAGTAGTGAAGAAAGGGAGAAAACGCACAACCGCATGTGTGCCGAAACGAAATGGGCAGTTGAGCCGTTAGGAAAAGTATTAAGGTCAAAAGATTGTAAATACATGGAACATCGCGATCAAATCAACAAATGTTGATTAAAGGTGATCATCTTTAACAATTTAAATGATAGCTTCTCAAAGTAAGGTTTTTAAGTTAAAAACATTGTTGTAATTAGAGATATGTAAATTTAAATTAAATTGTAAAACAAAAATTATATCTTAAATTACAGAAAGTAAAGTTACAACATAAACATTAAGTCCTAAAAAATGAAAGGTAAGACCTAAAATATGTCATTACGACAACGTAAATTATACGTAAAGATAAAAGTTGCTCCACTGTGCTCATATATAAAAAAAAAAGTTAAAATTGAAAGTAGAACATAACATTGATTACAGTAATAACATTACATGCACAACTACTTCTCACTGGTTTGAAAGGGATGTTATTGATGAAATAGAATCTATCGAATCAAATTCTACTTAAATTTCACTTTTGTTACACTAAATATTCTTTAAAAACATTTTAAGTCTTTTTTTTTTTTTATCTGTGCAGTTTGTATCTTGAACTATATTAACACTTCCAATATGGAAAATCAAGTCTGCGTTGGTTGTTTAGTTGGTTGTTGGTTAAAGGCTTATTGACTACGCTATGGTCCTAGGCCTATGGGTGAAATGCCCACTGTGGGAATCTTTCTAAGGGGTCCTAACCTGTATTTAAGTGAATTTCGGAAAATAAAATGCTAAAAACTCCGAGCGGCTAGGTAGACAGGCGCGACCAGGAATCGAACCGTGAAGTACTGTCGAATCTGCCACATTTGGAAACTTGTAACTCTACCTATGATGTTTCTTTTGCAATCTGTATGCAACAATATTTCTTTAAAATATACCCAATATTTGTCTTTCTACAATTAATGCACAGTGGATACAAATATTTGCTTAAAAATAGTATAGTTATAACTTATATTCATTTGCAATTGCAATGTAAACATAAATATAGAAAATCCTGATCTAAAATTATGTAACCTTCAACAATAATGCCTAAAGGTGAAACTTATATTTAACATTACGCCAAGAATGACTATGAAGGGCCTATGCATTTACACTCTTGTGTCATATTTCATAGCAGTTGTACTGAAATTTTGGAGTTAATTTGCATATTTTTTTATTATTAGTGGATTAACCATTCATATAATAAAACATAAACTTGAAATTCCTCAGATGATGACAGATATTAAATCTATCCCGCGGCAACATAATTAGTATCTTATATCAGATACTTTATTTAGACATTTGAAAATAAATTTGGCTTCAAATTATGACAGAATATTTATCATTTTCCTTTTAATTAGTATATTAGTTGGATGTTGTTTGTGGACAAGACTGAGATTTACTGATAAATAAAATTTAGTATTAAAAACTATTCTTCTTTTTTTTTTTCTTTCTTTCTTTCTTTAACATTTGAACTATACATAAAAAATAAAATGTGTTTTCAACTTTACTGGATTAAACAACATTGCAGGATCATCTAGTGAGTAACTGAGTAATTTATTACTTTTTTATGAACTAGTGGATCTGCAGATCAGGAGCCTCAACGTCCTATTTGCATCAGACATTATTCAATACCTCATTTTTATTTATTCCTTATTATACAATAGTATATATTGATTCGATCAACTTGTTACCATAATCAGATACATTCCTGAGGGGGGCTGCCGCCCCCCTCAACCCCCTGCTGTATCTCTCTTTGTATACCTATTTGTATATCATATAAAGTGTTACGGAATTGTAAATAATTGATTTTATTTTTGCATAATTTCTTTCAAAGAGGTTTAGTAAGTTGATAAAATGCTAATTTTGTGCATTTCTAGTCGTTTTAGCGTTAAAATAGCCTAATTTTCCCTTGAAAACGCATTAAAAATCTCCAATAAGGGAAGAAATGGATTTGGCGACTGTTTCCCTCCTTGGCGATTTTTTTGGCGACATTGGCGAGAAAATCTTTATTAGGGATATACCAAATATGGAATCTCTAATCTCATTGGCTGATGTGATACGAGAATTTTCCAGAACAGTCTGTGGTCAATAGAAAAGTATAAAAGGAGCATTATTTTCGCCAAAGCTGTCAGTCTCAGATCTGTGTCAGTTTCGTCAAATGCTTGCTTTGCTTTGAGCTTCTTTGGATGAGACTTGCTTTATGTGTTATTGCTAAACAGTTTGTACTGTTGTTTTGCTGTTGACGGCTGTTGTTTAAGCTCTCTTTACTGGTTGAATTGAAGCTGATACTTGGTTTATAGACCTGTATTTTTCTGGAACTTTCTGTGAATAAATCACTGAATTTTTGCAAGTTTCGCCTTTCATTCTCGGACAACTTACGAACCCCCATGTTCGCAACAATATACATTCTTGATAAATGACAGTCTTGTGTTATTTCCCTGAAATTCATAAATACCGAATTTCATAACTACCAAATTTCATACAAAAAAAAATCAAATAGCATATCAGAAATATTTTGCGTAATCTTTAAACTAATTTCCAATTCTATGCCCACAATTTTCAACAGGAAAACATGCTTTTAAAATTCTAATAAACTTTCATTATATTTGATGGGGTGTAACCATGTTAAAATAAACTTTTAAAAAATACCGACTATAGACCGTAATAGTACGAAATTCTTTTATGTATCCTGGAAAAGTAGCCACAGTCATTATAAATGCCAATAATAAGAATAAACCTAATTAATTATAGCTCATTATTTTTTCAAACTAATTTGACATCATTTGG